>JAVMKO010000011.1:46058435-47401768 GCA_032164245.1 Sternotherus odoratus
GTAGCCTGGCTAGTCTTGAAACTGGTTTTCAAAGCCTCTCTGATGCGCAACGCACATCGGTTTGCTCTTCTAATTGCCCTGGTGCCTGGCTGCTCAAAATCGGATGCCAGGTGATTTGCCTCAACGTCCCACCCCTCCATAAACATCTCCTCGTTACTCTCACAGATGTTATGGAGCACACAGCAAGCAGCAATAACAATGGGAATATTGTTTACGCTGAGGTCTGACCAACAATGCCAGCAAGCTTTTAAATGTCTAAAGGCACATTCTACCACCATTCTCCACTTGCTCAGCCTATAGCTGAACTGCTCCTTACTACTGTCCAGGCTTCATGAGCCATGGGAGCAAGGGGTAGGCTGGGGTAGGTGTGACTGCGTGGTGCGGCCACCAGCTGGGAGAGCAGCCTGAGGCAGAAGCATCCAGCTCACAGGAGAGCAGAGTTGCAGCAGAAGTGTTGGAGTCGTACACCATGCCTTGGAGGTTGTTGGGAGCCGGGCAGGAAACTGGGCAGGGAATCAGGCCCAGAACCCCTAGCCAAGCTACATGCCCGACGAGGACGGCTACCAGTCCTACTGCACCGTCTGCTGTACAGTTGCAAGAGAGCAGAGTTGCAGCAGAAGCGGTGGAACCGTACACCATGGAGGAGGATGGCTAGTCCTACTGCACCGTCTGCTGTGAAGGCACCCAGGAGCTGCTGCTGTGTAGTAATGCCAGGTGCTTCTGTGTCTAATGCTTTGAGGTCCTGGTAAGGCAGCGTACCTCAGCCAAGGCAAAAGAGCAAGAGCCCTGGAGCTGTTACATGTGTCAACCACAGAAGTGCTATGGGGTGTTACAGTGCTGACCAGCCTGGAATATACGGCTGCACGGCTTCTTCACCAGTGACAAAGGACAAGAATATGATGAACCTAAAATCTAAAAAGGCCTACACATTTCCCAGAGTCACTACCCTTGATAACAGAATGTCAATGATTGCACTAGCTACTTGGATCACAGCAACCCCCACTGTAGACTTGTCCACAGCAGCAGAGATGACAGTGAGATGAGTGGGCTCCATGCCATGGTATGGCATGGGTAACAGAGGAAAAAAGGGGTGAAATGATTGTCTGCCGTTTCTTTCATGGAGGGAGGGGTGACTGACAACATGTCCCCAAAACCACCTGCAACAATGTTTTTGCCCCATCAGCCATTAGGAGCTTAACCCAGAATTCCAATGGGTGGCGGGGACTGTGGGTAGTTACCTACAGTGCACCACTCAAAGAGTTGATGCTAGCCATGGTACTGTGAACGCACTCCGCCAACTTAACACACTTACTGTGGACACACACAATCGACTGTAAAAAATCTCTTTGGAAAAACCGACTTCTATATAATTGACTTAATTTCGTACTGTAGACGTACCCACAGAGGCTTGAAAATAACTGTGAGTTTTCACAGTCTAAGTGAACGGTGTGTGTGATCAGTATATTACAGAAAAACAAAGCCACACAAAGGAGGGAGAAAACTTGAAAATGCCTTTTTTTCCTGAAATGTGTTGATAGATAAAATTTGTTGAAAATTATTGTTTACTGCCAGATAAATGTCGATGCTAATTGATAACATGTACATATAATTGTCATATTTACTGTAGATTAGTAGAGCTTCCTTACTTTCAAACACTAGTAATATTTCCTAATTTACTGGAAACGTTGCCCTTTTGCGCTAGGAAGATTTAGAGTTGCCCACATGATGTTATTTCTCCTTGCAGTTTAACTAGCGTAGAAAGATTGTGCAATGCAAAACTTTAGGATGCCTCTGAATTGGGATTTTTTGCTCTCTTTTTCTGAAAACCCTGCTTGGGCCTCTCTTAAGTAGAGATGGATGTGAGCCAGATAATTCTGATCTAGATTTTAAACCCCTTCACCACCAAGTCTGGGAGCATTCAGACCAAGGGTTTGATTGGAACTATAATGGAGGTGGGGTCAACTGAAAAATATGGCTCTCAGTCCTAATGATTTTACAACTACTATTCAGATCACCAAGAAAAAATACCCTTTTCAGTGTATGCCTATAAGGTAAGGAACTTGATCCCTCTTACACCTCCATCCATGTCCCTCCTTTACTACTTTGAAAATCAATAATCTTTTTTTTAATCAGAGGAATGTAGTGCTTTTGCCACTGTCTGCCTTCTGAATGATCCTACCTTTGCCCTCAGATACTAAGGCTACTTTGTATGTTTGAACTTATTTTATTTGGACTTCTATGGTGTATTTTTCAAAGTTTTTTTTTTTTTTTTTAATTTTCACTACAAAGTCCCAATTTCCTTGTCAGTGGGACCGGAGTGGGCACTTCCTAAGTACCCTTTTTCTATTTATTGCATTAAATTAAAGGAATTAGCTGGGGTTCATCACAAAAGTAGTGGTTTATATTTAACAGTGTGTCCCCTCATCCTCTAAACTCCATCATCAAAGCACAGTCTCAATGCACTATTTGAGTCTTCCACAATTTTCTTCTGTGCTTTTTTCCCCCTTCTGTGCTCCCTACGCATAGAAAAACTTAACAGTGTGAATGCTGCAGGGTCCACATTTGCAGATATGTTTTCAGAGTCAGGGTTGAACTATGATTTGGAAATGAACATAGCTGCTCAAATCAGGGAGCTAATCAGCTTTTGTATGCACTGTAGTTTTACACCAGACTCTCTCTCTCTCTCTCTCTTTTTTCCCCCCTGAATCTTTACATCTAACCATTTGGTCTAATTATTTTTGAATTGACATTTTCCTGGTTACGGAGTATGCCACAAAGATTTGTTCCAACTTTGAGTTTAATCTTGACTCAGATAACTATATAGATGTCTTAGACCCTTCCTCATTGGCAGGATAAAAGTAATCCACATGGTACTTCTAAGCAAGCCAATTTCAAGAGGCCCTAATTTCTCCTTAGAATTACATGAAACTGTATCCTACAGGAATTGAATTTTAGCATCTCTCTCTCTCTCTCTCTCTCATACACACAATTCCTCTCATTTTTCCTCCGTGTTTACTTGCTTGAGACTTCAGTTTCATTTGACAACCAATAAAGAATACCTGATCTGGCACGCTTAACAAATGATCATACCCATGGAATTCATCAAAGAGAAATGAACAGTAGTTTCCCTACCACGGAAAGATGTTCTCTTAGTTTCTCTTGTTTGATGTTTTAGCTAGTAACAGACACAAGTAAAAAGGGCCAGCCCTGTGAAGTCTTTGTACAGAAAACAAAGAAAAATACTGCCCCTTGCAGGGCTTCTTTATCCCAGTCCTGCAAGATATCTGCTATTCTGGAAGAAAACATAAACTCCCTGGTGGTAAAGTTTACATATGACAAAAAAAATGGTGGAGTGATAAATATTTATGGGGACATTGATCCAGGATTGACCTGTATTACTTGGTTAAAATGGGCTCATTTGAATAATATGCGTTTTAGCAAAGCCGAATGCAAGGTCCCAAATCCAGGAGTCTCTGTAACTTGAAAACTTTAAATCAAGATTTGAGAATTTAAGTAGCTTAGCCAGAGTTATGGGCCCACTGCAGGAATGGGTGGTTGAAGTTCTGGGCCTTCAATGTGCAGGAGATCAGACTACTTGATTATGATGGTCCCTTCTAGCCTTAGATTCTGTGAGGAACAAGGGGGTAGATCGAAAGGAAATTAGATAGTTAGGCATTTACCTGCCATTGGGCCATGGAATATTCTGGGGGTGAGTTTATTTCAGTGACTCCTGTTGAAGCTGTTCCACTTGTTATAACTAACTGAATAATCATGGGAACAAAGGAAGAGAGAGAGACTGATTCTATAGCTCTGTGGTTAGAGTACTCTTCTGGGACTTGGTAGACTTGCATTCAAGCCTCTGTTCTAATGACTGTTAAATTAATTACAAAGAATAGAACAGTTTCAACAGGAGAGATTGAAAGACAGACCCACTCTGGAATATTCCATAGTGTAGTAGTTAAGGCACTTCCCTAAGAGATATAAGATGTGGCTTCAAATCCCTGCCCCAAATCAGGCAGAGGGTAGAATGGCACCAGGCTCTCCCACACCGGTTGAGTGTGCTAACCACTGGACTTACAGTTGAAAGGAGGCACTGTCACTATGAGTGTGGGGTTTTTGTTTGCTTTTTTGTGTGAAAAAGCACTTATATGCCTAACTTCCTTACAGGAGCATGGTGTTGTATACTCCACTTTCCTTGGCTTTTCCTAGTGGCTAGTCAAGGTCCATGCTCAACTCAGTGACTTTGAAACCCCATTCTGAGTTGACCATGTATGGTAAAGGGATGCCAACTCTGTATAGTCTATTTGGCAGAAGAGCACCAATAGTTAGGCATTGCAATGCTGAGACTAAGTCCTCTTGGTGGATCCAGTCCAAAGAGTGAGGGAACATTTATAAATTGGAATACTCTATTCTGAAAAACAGGAAAAGGACTTAGGGGTCATTTCATGAGCTCCCAGAGGGATGCTGTACTTAATAATGTGAACACAATCCTTGGATATGTAAGACAGGAAAATATTGAGCAGGAGTAGGGAGGTAGTTATACTTGTGTATGGCATTGGTAAGACAGTTTATAGAATACTTTATCCAGTTCTAGTGTCAATGCTTCAAAAGAATGTTGACAACTTGAAACAGTTCAAAAAAGAGCTACAAGAACTATTCTGGAAAATTCGTATTATAGCAACAGACTCAGAAATGTGGTTTATTGATGAGAAAGTTAAAAGGTGACTTGTTCACAGTCTACAAGTACCTACCTACATGGGGGGAAAAAAATATTTTAGAAAACAGCTTTTTAATCTACCAGAAAAAAAAGCATAGAGACTTGATGGCTTAAAGCTGAAGCTAGACACATTTTGACTAGAAATAAGATGCAATTTTTAAACCGTGAGTGTAATTAACCATTGGAACAATTTTCCAAGGGACATGGTGGATTAGCCACCACTTTAAGGCAGGATATATATTCTATATCTCAAAATTAAGCTATGGGCTTGATACAAAAATTATTTCATGAGGTTCTTGTGCCTGTGTTATGCAAAAGGTCAGATTAGATTTCATAATGGACTCTTCTGGCCTTAAAATCTATGAAGATCTCCATAAGAGGTTCCCTCTGACTGGAAGCATGTAGCCCCCACTTGATCCATCAGCACTGATGGGAAAGGGGAATTTCAGTCAACCCTCCACCTTTTGTACTCCAATGTCTGGGCCTGTGAAAGTTAGCAACCTGGTTTTCCATCTGAAATCACAAACCACTACTTCAGACCTCTTCCTTTCCCTCAACAACTACATTCTTTCTCCAACAGATATGTTTTCTGAATAAAACCCCGTAACTAAGTAGTGCTGGCTTTGGTGGCTATTTTCAAGTACAGTAAAACCTCAATTTAACGGACCTCGATTTAACGGACTTTGGATGCAACGGACAAAATTTCTGAGCAAGTCTGATGCATTCCAAATCTATTTCTGGCGGGCTGGATGCCGGCTCCCGGCTGCCACCCGGGTCCAGGCAGCGGGTGGGCTGGCTCCCGGCTCCCTGCTGCCACCGGGTCATGGCAGCGGAAGGGCTGGCGGGCGGGCGGGCTGGCTGCCGGCTGCCGGGATCCGGGCGGGCTGGCTGACGGCTCCCGGCTGCCACCCGGGTCCCAGCAGCGGGCGGGCTGCGGAGCTGCCACCCCGACCCTGTGGCAGCCGGGCTTCTGCTCCAACAGCTCGGTTTTTTTATTATTATTAAATAATGGACTTTTTGATTTAACGGACACCCCCTCACCCAAATTAGTCCATTAAATGGAGGTTTTACTGTACATACTTGGAGAAAAAGTGTCATAGACAGAATTAATTTTAATCTATCAGAAAAAAATAATGAGAGATGAGGTACAGTAATAAACTCATTTTCTAATAGTTTGTGTGTGTGTGTGCACGCGTGCACGTAAAAACACTCCTCCTTACCAATGGCATCTCCCAGAGTTGGACTGCAACTTCTTTCACTCTTCCTTCTCCTCTATAACAGCATGACTTTTCAACTATACAGAAGTGTAAAAGAAGGCCAAACATTTGCAAGTACGGAAGAGGTTTTTGTAAATGATAAATGAAAATAACATTACAATTCTTGCTGCAGTCAGCACTTTTTTCCAAGTCGTTCCTTGTAAATTAATCTCAAAATAGGCATAAGTCTAAGAACCATTCTATATCTGCAACATTTTAATATATAAAACACTCTTTTATTAGGTTATTCTGCCTGTAAAATATATTAGTGTTTCCTCCCATTCCTCATATTTAAGTAACATCCTTGGTTACAGCAGTTCCCCAAAGTCCTTCATCCTCTCTGGGCCACAGCCTTACGGCTCTTGTGTGATCTTCTCTTCTTAGGGAAGCTCCTGTCCTCCCTTTATGCAAAGAAGGTCACTGGGTCAGTTTTGTGAGGACTACAGCATACTAGAAATTAGAGGCCTGGTTTGATATTTAATTATTTTTAAACACTCTCTGTGGATATTCTAAACTGAAGTTAAAATGAATGATAAATAATTTACTAGTGAAAACAATCACCACCAAACTGTGGACATTGTTCTTTCATTCTTCTACTAAGACTTATCTTGATTTTTACTTATAAATTTCTGACTTTTATAGATATCTATCTCTGCTCTTTTCAAGCTGAGCTGTTCTTTTGCAAGGCCAATTTAGGGAAATTCCCACAATCAACATTGTGTCACTTAGACTAGTTGACAGCAAGTTTAAAGCTTATTTCTGAACACTAATTTATTATTACAAATATTTCCTTATTACAGACAAGCACTAAAACCTTAAGGCCTGATCCAAAGCCTATTCAAGTCATTGGCATCCTTTCCATTGTCTTCAATGTCTCAGGACCTTAAAAAGAATTTCTCCATCTCCTAAAATACTCTTTGAAAGGCTTTATAAGTGTCCAGATGCGTGATGATAGGAGTCTAGTGCCAGAAGACAACTCCGTCTTGCTACACTTTTTCAAAGTGTTTTGATCATTCCAAAAAGGATGCAGTAAAACAAATAAAAGAATAACTGTCAAATTTCTAATTTTTATAGAATCATAGAAATGTAGGGCTGGAAGTGACCTTGAGAGGCCAGCTGCCTATCTCCCTGTGCTGAGGAAGGACCAAGTATAACTATATCATCCCTAACAGGTGTTTGTTTTCTCCAGAATCTTTTTCATAAGGAAGAAAGATGAGCATGAGAAAAATATCTGATGCTCCCAAGACATCCCTTGTTTACTTCCTTTGTAGTAAAAATATGACAATCCAATTTCTTTCTAACTTTGGGAAGAAGCACCCACAACTAGGAACTGGCATGCCAAATTTTAGTCCAAAGGAAAGTGAAATTTCTAAGTCAGAATGTGATTAAAAAGCAAGTGTTCAATAGAGATCCTGTGAGGCTTTAACAATAGAGGTGCTGCTATCATAGGCTTGATTTTTCGAAAGTTTACTTCTGCGCATAGTGCTTAGCATCATTAGCTATCCTATCGATTTTAATGGGAGAACTGATGTTAGTGAGTGTAACTTTCCCAGTTAGTGTTTGCAGAATTTAGTCAATATTGCTGACTCTTGCAAATTTTTGGTGTTGGCTCCTGCTGTTGCAATCTTCCAGTGATGCCAAAATATCTGGCTATCATATGATCTGGGAGAAGTTAGATAGAGACAGAAGTTCCTTTAGACAAGGGGACATTGCACTAAAGTGCATACTCCAATACCATGCTTTCTAATCCTGGATGCTATTAATATTTCTGTGCACTTTACAACCCTTACTATAATCCAAAGCCTAGCTCCACAGTAAGGCATACGTATTATTCACACTTCTGATAGATACCTGAGATCTCGCAAAAAGTTCCCTGCAGGCAGAGGCGCCAGTGGAAGCTGGTTCTCTAATGTAACAAAAGCCTAATCTCATCTGTTTTGTCACATAGTCTTTTGTGAGAAATGTAGCAAATAACATGCTTCTGTTGTCCAGGTTTACCACACTGTTGAGAAGCTGGAAAACCCTAAGGAAGGGATTGTTCGATTTAAGAAGCCCTGGTATGCAGTAACTTACAGTAACTTTGGGTTTGTCTACACTGACAAGTTTCTGCACCACAAGTTATACCAGTTTTATGACAATGCTAGAATTAAACAGCTGTTGTGTGTCCACACTGTGCTCCTTGTGATTCTGGAGTGCAAGTTACCAGCTCTTGCAACACCAAAGACAGCAGTGCACTGTGGGTAGTTATCCACTGTGCAACTGGCTACAGGGTGTTTTGGGAAGGCTTTGCAATGCTTCATGGGGCAGGCACAGTGTCACTTGATGCAAATTTTCCAATTCCATTGTTCCATGGGCATCCTGCTACATTGCCAGCTGCTTTTGAACGGAAGTGGAGTGGGTGGGAGAGTGTGTGACAGGGAATGTGTGTATGGGGGAGAGGTGGGAGGAGAGACAGTGCCAGCGCAATCACTAGCCAACCTAGGCAGTTACCCAGGGTGGCAGGATTTGCAGGGTGGCTTTTTGCCACCCTTGGCGGCATTTTGGCAGCAGCTCCTCTGGTGAAACATGGCGGGGCGGCCTGGGTAGCAGGCACCAGTGCGGCAGTCAGGCATCCTTCGGCTGCATTTCTGCCTGTCCTGCGGCTTTGGCGGCATTTCAGCAGCAGGAAGCAGAAGCCATGGGACCAATGGACCTCCTGCAGGCGTGCCACCGAAGGCCGAATAGGAGAGAGATGGTGTGTTGGAGAGAGGGTGTGTTTTGGGGGACAGAGCATGTGTCAGCATGCTGTTTTGTAAGTTCAGACAGCGGCAGGAAGCGACCAGTCCTGAGGCAGGGGAGGGGGAAATGCTGTCAGCCCCTCCCTGGGCTCTCTGCACAGCAACCACTCTCACACATGCGCGCACACACACACAGAGACACCTGCCTCCGTGTTCAACAGCTTTGTGTCCTGGAGCAGAACAGCACAGCCCGCAAGAGCTATCAGAAATGTTGCTTTGAAAGGGGAGGAGCCCATGTCTCCAGGGCAGCCGAGTTCAAAACAATGAGTAGAGTGATCACTTGAGGCACTATGGGAGAGCTCTGGAGGCTAATTACAGTGCAGAAAACAATCAAGTGTCTACACTGGCAATAGAGTGCTGGAGCCTCTGTGCAAATAACCTTACGACTCTCATCGAGGTGGGATTTTTGCAGTGCTGCAACTGAAGAGTTTGTGTGCACAAAGTGGCTTGGCAGTGTATACACTTCTGCAGTTTGAGTGCAAAAAGCTGTTTTACTGCACAAAAACTTGCCAGTGTAGACAAGCTGTTAGAGAAGTGATGGAAATCACTAGCCCTGAATAAAGGTGACCGGGGTGCCCAAGACGAGGGACAAAAGGATTTGTGAAATTCTGATAGGTAGGTCAGCAAATGAATACCTGTTTCAAAATAAATGGGAACTAACTAGCGGAAAATTTACATGGAAATTTAATATTATGTTGAGGGAAAACTAACATATGAAACACTAGGCACAAAGTTAATTGTGTCTCTGGAATGGGTGTTTTGGGGCATTGCTGATGAACTTTAGAGCCTTTTAGCCATGGCTCACCAATTTGAATCCTGCCCACTGTAGCAAGGATTAATAATTGTTCACATCTAATAGCAGCTTGGTAGACCCTATGGGATATGTGTTTGGTAAATCTGAGTTTCATCTCCCAAGTCTCAAAATGCCCACTGTGCTTTGCATTAGATGATTACAAGCTCTTCAGGGCAGAGACTGTCTCTTACTAAGTGTTGGTACAGAATTCAGTACAATGGTGATCCTGATCCCAGTTAAATGTTCTAGTGAGAGCCAAAATGGCCATACTCCCACTGAATCTGTGAGAGTTGGTAACCTAGGGCATTGTCACATACACTGGAGGTGGGAAGGGGGAGTTGAAACATCAGAGAGACTCACAAAACATGATTTAAAATTTTAATCTCATGATTTTAGGGTCTAATTTATTTTAAATTGATTTTTATTATATTTTAACTTCAGGGATTGGGGACACTGCTGATTAGCCCATCATGTAGAGCACTGGCATTGCACACAACTCCATTAAGCATCTGAGATAAAGTCCACTGAAGTCAGTGGAAAGATACCCATTGACTCCAATGGATTTGGGATTACGCCCTAAAATACTAAATGACTGAAGGTGTCCTTCAGTTATAATAATCAAGACTTTTTTAATAATAATAATAATAATTAATAATAAAACCTGTTCCTTTGTTGTGAGTCAGTTTGAACATAATAAACCTTGGTTTTGGTTATACAGTTTGTGATGTCAATGAATGGAGCATTCATTCTGAAATGGAAAATTTCAGTGTAATGGAAATCTTTTCAGTGGAGTAAATCATTTTTGGCAAAGTCAGTTTTAAGCTGTGTAATTTTCTCGGTTGGTTTGGAAACAAAGTGATTTAATGTTTGGAAGTAATTTAATGAGGGGAGTGGGGCAGGCATGTGCAAGGAGGTTGGGCTCTCCTGTCACCGCTTATAAGCCCTGTATTTTATCAACATGTCACAGAACAGATGCAGTATGCTATGGTGGGCTACGCAGTCACCATGACAGTTCTTGAGTTGCTGATAAAGTTTGAATATTCTTTGCATGCATAATTACATAAAATCTCTGTCACACCATATAAGCAAAAATAATTAGCTAATTGAAAAAATGCTTCAGTACCTTCATTGTATATGGTTCGAGAGACTGTCTTTTTTTGCCTTTTTTCAACTTGTTTTCAGGCCATGCACCAGTATCTTATCTGCATACCTAATTCCTTTATACATATAAAAAAGTCCAGTGCTATTTCCATTTTAGTTCAACACTATTCACCCCAGGTTCCCTTTCATTTTGAGAGTCTTTCAGGAAAGCAGCAGTTGCTCCTTGAGTCAGCCCGGTTGGCAGTATTATCCAGGATTTTCAAACGGAAAAAAAAAATGCTGTCTGTAAAGTTAACTGAACTACTTGAGGAAAGATGGACCAAATGAGATGAAGGCTCAAATTTTTAAAGGCATTTAGGTGTTTCTCTGGCAAGTATTGCAATGCTTAATTGACCTAGGAGCCTAAGAGTCCATCTGCACAGCAAGGGGGAAGTGTGATCCCCAGCTTAAATTGACATGCACACACTAGCTCTGCTTGAGCTAGCACCTAAAAGAAGCAGGAGGGCCCTGGTGGTATGGGCTAGTGACCTGAGTATACACCTCAAGGGTTGGGCAGAATTATACTCTGTACTTGGAACAGCTTCAAGAGAAACTCATACCAGCATACGCATAGTTTGGAGGTTAGGGCACACTCCTGGAAGCTGGGAGACCTCAGTTCCAGTTAGGGTGACCAGACAGCAAATGTGAAAAATCAGGACAGGGTGGGGGAGCAATAGGAGCTTACCGTATTTTTCGTCTTATAGGACGCTCCAGCGGGGAGGGCGGGGAGGGGCAGGGGGAGGGCGGGGAGGGGGGAACCTCGGCAGCCCGCCCGCGCGGCGGGGACGGGAGAGCGAGGCGCTTTTTTTTTTTTTTTTTTTTTTTTTTTCCCTATAAGACATTCGCCCTATAAGACGCACCAACTCCCCCCCCCCCCCCGTTTTGGGGAAGAAAAAGTGCGTCTTATAGGGCGAAAAATAGGGTATATAAGAAAAAAGACCCAAAAACTGGGACTGTCCCTATAAAATTGGGACATCTGGTCACCCTAGTTCCTCTCCTTGCTTCAAATCAGGTAGACCAGGGGCTTGGAAAAAACATTGCCTTCATCCCAGGAGAGTGCCCTAATCCTTGTTTTATATGGTAGGAAGAGTGTGTCTCTCTCCTTTCGAGCAGGAAAGTGTTAACCTGGTTTAGGCACCTAACCTGCACTAGGAGATGGTTCACAGATGTGAGATAGGTGCATACTTCTGATCTGTCAGTTACTCACCTAAATACCTCTGTGGATCTGGGCCTAAAGCTGCTCTCCTTTCCTCTGTTATAGACTCCTGGCTAATGTTGGCAGGTCCCAACTCAACTTAAGTTCTTCTGTGAATCCCATTTTTAAGTGCCTGACTCACCCCATGAATGGTATAAGGAACCTGGGCTCCTAACTCATAATGTTTTTATAGAGTTTAGAAGCATAAGCTTTCGTGGGCTAATACCCACTTCATCGGATGCAAGCAGTGGAAGTGTCCAGGGGCAGGTATAGATAAGTAGGCAAGAACCAGGTAGGAGGTAACAAGGTTAGTCCAATCAGGCTGAACCAGCTTGTTAACTCAAATCAGGAAGGGAGGGGTATTCTTCTAGCAGCTGAATTGGAGGTGTGAACTCGGAGAGAGGAGAAGCTGTTTTTGTAATTAGCAAGCCATTCAAGATCCTTGTTCAATCCTAGATTGATTGTATCAAACTTGCAAATGAACTGCAGCTCTGCAGTTTCTCTTTGCAGTCTGGTCTTGAAGTTTTTTTGCTGCAGCATGGTGACTTTTAAATCTGTAATTGTGTGTCCAGGCAGATTGAAGTGTTCTCCTACAGGTTTTTGTATATTGCCATTCCTGATATCTGATTTGTGTCCATTTATGCTTTTTTGTAGGGACTGTCCAGTTTGGCCGATGTACATAGCAGAGGGACATTGCTGGCACATGATAGCATATATTACATTGGTAGATGTGCAGGTGAATGATCCAGTGATGGTGTGGCTGATCTGGTTAGGTCCTGTGATGGTGTTGCTGGTGTAGATATGTGGGCAGAGTTGGCATCGAGGTTTGTTGCATGGATTGGTTCCTGGGTTGGAGTTCTTATGGCGCAGTGTGCTGTTGCTGGTGAGAATCTGCTTAAGGTTGGCGGGTTGTCTGTGTGCCAGGACTGGCCTTCCTCCCAAGGCCTGTGAAAGTGAGGGATTATTGTCCAGGATGGGTTGTAGATCACTGATGATGCGTTGGAGAGGTTTTAACTGAGGACTGTAGGTGATGGCCAGTGGTGTTCTATTGTTTTCTTTCTTGGGCTTGTCTTGCAGCAGCAGGCTTCTGGGTACATGTCTGGCTCTGTTGATCTGTGTCCTTATTTCCTTGTGCGGGTATATTAGCCCATGGAAGCTTATGCTTCTAAACTTTATAGTTAGTCTTTAAGGTGCCACAGGACTCTTTGTTACCTCTGCTATTCCAGACTAACACGGCTACCTCTCTGATTCTTTATAGAGTTTATCACTCATAAAAATAAAGTTATATAGTTACTCCGGGCAGTGCTCAAATATGATTTCTTTATAAACTGTCACATTTAAAGTGGCCAAAAGTCTCAGTCCAGGAAACTATTGCTTCTATCTAGAAAGATATTGTGTGGCGAGGAATGCAGAGCTAATACAGTATCTCATTTCAGTGGTTCCACTATGTTCAAAGTAGCAGAGAACATTAGTATTGGGTGTTTCACTCAGAGAAAGTCCTACCACATAAGTCATTTAACATTAGACTGGACAAAACCCGTACAAATATAGGGCAAAACTATGATCAGCCCCCATATGAGTGCGCCGGAGGGGGAGAGATTGTGCAAATATCCTCCTATATCCCTTACTCATCTGTGCAAGGGAGGGGCATCATGCCATTCTTTGCTTGCAGGAAGGCAAGGGTGGTCCAGTTGTTAAGACAGTAGCTTGCACTTCAGAAAGACCCAGGTTTAATTTCCTGTTCTTGCATAGACTGCCAGTATGACTTTGAGTAAGCAACGTAGTCTTTAGTTACTCAATTCCCCATCTATAAAATGAGGATAACAGAAGTTCTATAACTCACAGGGATGTTGTGAAGATAAGCACATCAAAGATTATAAGGTGCTACACTGATCTTGGCCGTCTATGTGCGAGTAGATAGACATCCACAGGGCTTCTGGCACTAGCCTCACTCAGGTGATCAGAAAGGGATGGTATGGGAACAGACACTGTAACTTTCCAAAGCAAAGTGCAGAAGCTGCAGTTCACAGAGTTTTGGTTAAGTATTCTGCTTCTCAGAAACGAAGAACTGCTTCTCAGTTGTTTCCATAGAACAGTTTATATGGTCTATTGTGGGGTCTATGGTTTAATATTTGGCAGCATTCCTTTTATGACAGGTGCATTAACAAATCATTAAGGGTCAGAACCTATCACTCTTACTACAATTGAGAAATACCTTAACCATGGGAATGCTTTTGGAATAAGTGCCTTTCAATGTAAGGATGGTAGAATCAAGCCATAAATAAGATTCATCCAAGCAGTTTGTCCTGTTGGCCTTTTTTCTTTTTTTGGTAAGGAATGGGAACAGATATACTGGTGCATAGGTTTAAAATGTCCTCTATTATTAATTATTATGTATTTATTAATTGCTTGCACTACTATTGTTTGTGACTTGTTTTTCCACCTAGGCTTGAGTATTGTGTACAAACATTTGTCTGCCTGGAAAACACAATGCCTATCTTACTATCTTAATTTAAGACTAAACACAACAAATAGATTAAACAAATAAGTGGGACAAAAAGGAGAGGTGGGGGTGGGGTAACAATAACATAAGCATGCTTTTTTAAATATCACAAACTAGCTGTGTCCCCAGTTTTTAGGTAAAAACAGTTTGTTTTGTTTTTTGTTCAATCCACACTATGATGTGGGGAATCTTGGAGCTTAGTGATATTAGATGTGTATGTTATCTCATGTTTTTCGGTGACTGGCAGGAGCACCACTTTGGTAGAGTCATCTGTTAGTACAGTGTTAATTGTTCTGTATTATAGAAATAGATATACCTCAGTGTGATTATAGCCTTAATTATTTCCAGAAACCTTTTATAAGTATATGAAATAATTTATTTTTGAAGGAAGGGAGAGAGCTAGAAAAAACCCCATAATAAATGGTGTTTTAACTATAAAAAAGTAATTATTCTTCCTTAGTAATCCTAAGAGATAAATTGAGTATGTTAAAATACTGGTGTGATTTTGTTTTTATAGTGAGTGAAATACTGCACTAGCTACTTTAACTGATTGACTGTCCAGTGTGTGTATTTATAATCAAGATGATGGTTTTGAAATATTCCTGCTAATAGCCTCAATTAGATGTGATTTAAATTAGGCTGACATACATCAATTTCTGGTGTATTCTAAACCAATGCTTCAACACAGTTCACTTTCTCAAGTGTCAGCAAACTGGAAAAGTGTTGCTCTATAGTTCTTCATTTCTATCTTAACCTACAATGTTAGAAAGAGAAAGAGAGAGAGAGAATGTAAGTCATGCTCAGAACTCATAATTTCTTCTTTTGTCTTAATATTACAAAGACAGAAACTCATGCTTATAACTCTTCATAATATCTACTTTATGAAAAATACATAACTTTTTTCATTTGGAAATATCAGAAATGCTGATCAGTAAAGACAAATATTAGTTTTGTCTTGAGAATGTTTAAGTTAATTAAATCTAATACTTCCCTTTGGGAAAAGAAACAAAGCTCTAATTCCTAATGCTAGTGTAGCCACCAGATTTTGTATTTAATATCAGCCAGTCCATACACTGCTCGGAGCAAAAACGTTGGCATGCTTGTTTATGGGCTCAATATACAGCCTGTGAAATTGAGGTATATATCTTAGTTATGCTGATTCAACTGGGTGAATACAGTGTACTTCAAATATTGTGTTGTTTCTTTTTGTGATCCTCTCCTGGTACAATAAATGCTTAAATGTGAATTCACTTTTAAAAAGCTGACTATAATAAGTAACTTTTATATTATCCCTCGAGATGCATATCTGAGAGGCCTGTTCTCACCTACTATATTAAAATATTAGAACTTTTTCCCCTAAGTCATTTTCCTTAATAACCTTTTTACTAAAAAAGTAAATCCATATTTTATTAAAATATTTTATTCATCTTTAAAAAATTAATTATCTGCTGTTTGGCATCTTTATGGGAAAACATTATAGTGGCAGTATTATTTTCAAGAAAGGAAGACTATTTTTATGATGTTCATGACACAGAAGGCAGGCAGTGTTCTGATGAGAAGGTGGAAGGCCATACTTTACTGCTTTTCAGGAAGGCCAGTTGGAATAGCCAGCAAGTGGTAAACTAACACAGCCATGGCATGTTCTCCTCAACAGTTCTTTCCTCCTAAGTCTGCATGCTTGATGAGACAGCTGTTGATGCTAAATTATGCTGTAATTTTAAGATTAAGTGCAGATGATTTAACTGCTTTGAAGTAAATAACCAGTTCTGATTTACTATCTCAACAGATTTATAAAAAGCTTTTTTGAATGTGCAGTTTAAAAAAAAAAGATTTATAGAGGTGCAGAGCTATAAGAGTCTTCCTTTATTGTTCAGCATAGATGCCAGGATCCCATTACAAGTTTACAATCATTTGGCAACACACTTGAAACTCACTAAAGCAGAAATTATAAATGTGTTGGTTTTCTGCGGTTCACACTTGTTTCTGGTGTGAGATTGGCAGCAGAAAATTCATTCCCTACAAAAATATTTAGCCCTTGAGATTACCTCATTTCCCTATGTTGGCAAGTTTTGCAATGCCCCCCACCCCTCTTCCATGTTATATTGTAAAACACAATTCATATATAGAGCATCATGGCAAAAGATGTAAAAATTAGGCATTAAAAGAAAATGACACCCATTTTGCTCATTACAGAAACCTCATTCACAGCATGAATAAACTTAGAAATATGCTTAAAAAGAAGTCCCAGATTCTGCTATCCTATTGTAAAATTCATGACCCAGGGACCGAGTAGATGGGAATTGGGAGGTGAACCTTGTTAAGCTTCCTTGGAATGCTCGACTTAGGCAGATGGCTTTGGCAGGAAAAGTGATTCTAAATCCTGCAAATCCCAGGGATCCAAAATGAAGTAAAGATTCAGCCACACTATAAAGTGGCCCCTGTGCAGTTATGGCTGAGCACCTTCTGGTCAGACAACATCTTTCGTGCCATGTCCATGCAAATATTTCTCTACAACAAAGGTGGAGATACGAATTGAACCTTGGAGCAATATTGGCAGGTATATTATTGAATAGTTGTGAGGCTCATACTGTATTTGCTGGATGTGGTTCATTCTATACTAGCATGCCTCTTACCAATTTGTGGAGACTATTCTCTGAAGATTTGGAAAGGTAAAACTTCTCCAGAGTTAAAGAAAGTGTGGGGTAGAGCACCTGTTCTTTCAGTGTCCTGCAACCAACCCAGTTATAGAGATATCTTCTCTCCTAGAGTTGTGTTAACCAGAAGGAAGCCTATTGGCTTGTTTGGCCAGATTCTGCTTTCAGTTATAAAGATACTAGTCCATGTAAGTGAGCACCTTATGGTGACACCATAGGCCAGAGAGTGGAATCTTTACTCATCTTGGTGATCACGTAGGAGAGGTCCCTTGAAGTTAATGGAACTATGCTTGTCAGTAAATATTCAACATAAATGTCCTAAAATTGGGCCTTGTGGTTCTAGGCAGGATAAAAATATTAATCTGAACTCAGAATTTTCAAATCTGTGTGTCTAAAATTAGTTTTCTAATTCCTTACTTAGGAACCTAAATTTAAAGTATGTGTTTCAAAGGTGCTTGCAGCTCCAACTCGTTTCAACAGAACTTGCATGTGTTCATCACTTTTTAAAAATCCAGCTGTTTTTATTTAGGAGCCTAAATATAGGTTAGGATCCTAACTTTAAACTCTTAGGTTTAAATGTTTTAGTCTAAAACTCTTCCCTACCTCCACAAAAAATCAGTTTTTAATAATATGTGCTTCTTAGCAGACTATTGGGTTGAACAAGAATACATATTGTGCCTTTAAGATGTATTAATACTCATTTTTTTCCTGTTTAAATTCCCTGTTATTCAGGGAGTAAGGTCATTGCATAATGTCATTTCATTTGAGAAATTTAGGCTGAAGGTGCATGAAGCTCTGTAGAATGTTTATTTAAATTTGATTTATTAGACTTTTCCAGACTCTTTACAAATACAAATTGAAATAAGTGATGTTCTGGAAAAGCTGCTTCCTCAAAGAGAATAGATATTTGGGGCTGATTTTTCAGAGGAAAATGGATGGATCTGTTTTGTTTGTTTGTTTGTGTCATGAACATATAGCCTAAAATTGCTCCTTTACCTGCAAGGGGTTAAGAAGCTCAAATAACGTAGTTTTCACCCGAACAGAAGGACCAATGGGGAAAGAAGATACTTTCAAATCGGGGGTGGGGGAAAAGGTTTTTTTGGGCTCTTCGTTGTTGTTTTCTCTGGGACAGAGAGGGACCAGGGCAGGAAAAACTATCTCCCCAAACCGTACCTGAAATAAACATGCAGGATTACAAAAATTATAAGTAAAGCAAGGAAAGGCATTATCTTTTGTTTTAGCTTGTGAATTTTCCCTATGATAAGACAGAGTCTTATTCCTGGTTTTTCTAACTTTGAAACTAAGCCTAGAGGGAAATCTTCTGTGTGTTAAATCTTTTTATTTGCCCTGTAAAGTTACCTTCCATCCTGATTTAACAGGTGTGATTCTTTTGCCTTAAAAAAAATCATCTTTTAAGAACCCGATTTATTTGCAGTGTCCCAGAGACCCAGGGGTTTGATCTATGCTTACTTTATAATCAATTGGTTAGTATATTATTCTCAAGCTTTCCCAGGAAAAGGGGTGAAGGGGTTTGGGGGAAAATTTGGGGGGAGCTAGGGCTCCAAGTGCCCGTCCCCCATCCCCCCGAATGTTTGTTTAAATCACTTGGTGGTGCCAGTAATACCATCCAAGGACAAGGAAAGAAATTTGTGCCTTGGGGAAGTTTTTAATCTAAGATGGTAGAAATAAGCTTAGGGGGTGTTTCATGCGGGTCCCGACATCTGTATCCCAGAGTTCAAAGTAGGGTGGGAACCCTGACAGATTGTTTTGATTTAAAGAAATTTGACTTAATATTACTTGTGGCATGTTTGTCTGAAGCCAACTATATATAAATGAGGCTGATTAATCTAAGTAATGCTTTGTAAATGGCGCAGGCTATCCAGGGAAGAGGCACAACATAGGTAATGCCTGTTTAGTCTTCCTCGCACCAGCATGTATCAACTATTAAATAGTTGGTGGAGTCGATGCTAAGTGTCTCTTAGATCCGGAAAAAAACAGAGGCTCATTTCCTGTTTTTTTTAATGAGATGCATTTAAAAATCTATTTAGAGAGATGAGATTTGAAGCCAGTAATATAAAGCCACCATCCAAATTGCTGTCTCTTGCCCTCTTCCTGAATTAAATTCTTTATTCCCTTTTTACAGACATTCTTTCGTCTCTTTCTTTAAAAAAACAGATGCTTGTATTGTGAGTTTTGTGGTATCTGATGTATTTCTTCTGGAATCTCAACTTTCATTGTTGGGATGGGTTGGGGACGAGGTTTTCAGCCTTATGAGTTATGGAAAAAAGATTGAAAGAAACAAGAGCACTCTAACAGCTTAGGAACCAGAAGACAAGAACCAAGAGTTTATTATTATTAAAGACTGTCATGATTTTTAAGCCATCTCATGTCTTTCAGAAGCCTGACTTTTTTGAAAACTTTGGGTTGGTAATACTTCCTTTAGCAGAATCAACTCATGTCAGATTATTGTCATTAACCTTTTGCCTCCTTATTCGACACTGTTAACTCCCACTGCAGAATGCCATCACCAGAGGGCTCCATTAACCCTTCTGTTTGGGACAGAGCAGTACTTATAGAGGGCAGGGGACCTATCCATGAAATGACTAGAGTTGGAAGCTGTGGGATAGCTGCCTTGGAGTTGGCTATGGCGAAAAAGCCTGGGCAGCTTGGGATCTGGGACTAAATTATGAAGAGCTGAGCTGAGAAGCAGCTTGTTGGTGGCAGAGTGGCCAGTAGTTGTTCTGGCAGGCAGAGACTTGAGAGTAGACTGCGAACAGGGAGGCTGTGCAAACAGGTCTGAACAAGAAGGACCACAGGATTGAAGTCTGGCTAGTGGATGATGGCCTCCTGAATGGGATAAGCCTCCAGCAAGTATCCCTTGCATTAAGCCTGAGCAGTGATGGCACCAGTCTCTTCCAGTTGGCGGGCCTGAGGTGGACTAGACACAAAATTGGGGGGGCATGCTCATGTTCCCCATGAGTCCCTCCCTCTTTCCATAGTCCTGCCCCCTGTTCCTCGTAAATTCCAGTCCTGCCTCCTCCTCTTCTCACCCCCGCCCCAAGACCCTACCTTCTGGTCGGGGATGTGGCTGCATTTCAGCTATCCACCATGCTACAACTGCTCACAGCTTAGAAGTAGCCACCAGGACTGGGGGACCTGGCTTTGGGTCTGGCAGAGCCCTTGTGGAGCAGCAACCAAAGGAGGCAATGGCCCCAAATCCTGGTCAGGTCAGTCCATGCAGCTGTGGGGATCCCCAGACCCTCTACTGGCCTTGTGCGGCATGCCCTGGCAGATATGGACATCCCAACACCCCACCTGAGCTAACTCCAGCACTGCTGCTGGTGGCATTGCTGCCAGCTGTGCAGTCAGAGAGTGGCCGCTGCTATAGGGTGGCTATGGCACATTTTGTTTTGGTAATAGCCATTGCTAGGTCACTTTATAGCATCACCCCAAGCCTGAGGAGCCTTACTTCTTATCCCTGTAGAAAATGTTGATTATTTGGTCTAATATTTTGGCTTAAAACTGATATTTTTCTGTTGAAGTTGGCAATGTGGTTCCTCTTGGGATTTGTAGTCTGCATACCTCATACCTCTCTGGCTGGAGTACATCCACCATGTATATTCTCTCCTCGTGGTGAGGGGACGATAGTACCTCAGAAGGATTCCTTGCCATAGTGTATCATGGGAGATGTAATCCAGCAAGAGAGAGACTGGGTCCTAGAGAAAATAGGAACGCCTAAGGCATCCAAACTACAACTCCTATGAGGCCCCTTGGGGCCACTATTGAATTTAGATATTTTGGTTTGCATTTTTTGATGGAACATCCACATTTTCCAATCAGAGAAGACAAATACAGTAAAACCTCAATTTAACGGACCCCGATTTAACGGACTTCGGATGCAACGGACAAAATTTCCGATGCATCCGAAATCCGTTTTTTGTGGGCTGGCTGCCGACTCCTGGCTGCCGCCCGGCTCCCGCCCGCAGGCGGGCGGGCGGGCTGCCGGCTCCTGCCCGAGTCCCAGCAGCCGGGACCCGGCTTCCGCCGGGGTCCCAGCAGCGGGAGGGCTGCTAGTTCTCGGCTTCCACCCGAGTCCCAGCAGCCGGGACCCGGGCGGGTTCGCTGCCGGCTCCCGCCTGAGTCGTGCCAGCGGGCGGGCTGCCGGGTCCCGGCTTCCGCCCGGGTCCCAGTAGTGGGAGGGCTGCCGGTTCTCGGCTCCTGCCCGAGTCCCAGCAGCCGGGACCCGGGCGGGCTGGCTGCCGGGTCCCGGCTTCCGCCCGGGTCCCAGCAGCGGGAGGGCTCGCTGCCGGCTCCCGCCTGAGTCGTGCCAGCGGGCGGGCTGCCGGTTCTCGGCTGCCGCCCGGGTCCCAGCAGCCGGGACCCGGGCGGGCTGGCTGAAGGCTCCCGGCTGCCACCCGGGTCACAGCAGCCGGGACCTGGGCGGGCTGACTCACGGCTCCTGGCTGCCGTGATACAGTAAAACCTCGATATAATGGACTAATTCGGGCAGGCTGCTGCTCCCACAGCTCTTTTTTTTTTTAATTATTAAATAACGGACTTTCGGCTTTAACGGACACCCTCTCGCCCGAATTAGTCCGTTATATCGAGGTTTTACTGTATAGTGAAAAAAATGTGTTTAATCAAAAAGCTGATTTTCTATTATAAAAAAAAAATGTTACAAGAGAAAATTCTTGACCAGTGCTACTGTTTATATACAAGTGAACAGCACTAAAATGAGCCATACACTTTTGACTTACTACCATTCTATAGCTTCCTCATTTGATTGCTATAATGAACACTCTGTTACCCGCCATCAGGAAATGCACAAAAGTTGAAAATTCAAAACATAAAATTCTACTACTATATTAAATTGGCCAAAAAACAGATTTTGTTTGTGGATTCCTTCCCACTCCTAAAATCAGCACAAAAGAGATAAAGTAGAACCTTAAAGTTACAAACCCAAGTTATGAACTGACCAATCAATCACAGCTCATTCGGAACTGGAACATAAGAATGGCCATACTGGGTCAGGCCAAAGGTCCATCCAGTTCAGTATCCTGTCTGCCGACAGTGGCCAATGCCAGATTCATAATAATTACTCTAATGTGGTAATAAGTATGCTGAGACAAATTTTGTCCTCACCTATATTCATGAACTTCAATAATGTTTTGAATATAAGAAATGTCTTCTGTCCTATTCTTTCTCGAATCCTTAGTAGGAAATTGGGTATATTTGTTTTTGGACAGTGAAAAACCAAGGATAATTTTTTAGTGGAAAAATTATAGGAAAAGTGTCTTTGCTATTAAAAAAGAAAGAAATTTCAGGTATATACAGTATGTCCAAATAGAGATGCCTTCAGTGGACAGACTTTTTGGAGCTTTTTGAAGCTGAACACTTGGAGTGAACAACTGAAAAAATGTGTTTTTTTTACGTAAAAAGGGTGTATGTGATAATCATTCTGTTGAGAAGTAGGCGTTAATCTATAAATTTAGACTTGTGCTTTGAACTGTCTTAGTAACTTCTTTAGCACAAAGTATGTTCTAAAATATTCAAAAACAAAACAGCAGCCCTAAAAAGTATACTGCAGCCAACTTGCATAGTAACTACAGAGCTGAAGAATTAAAAGTGGCTTAATGTGACTTTTAGTTCTTTGGTGATAGCAAAATTGAAGAGATTAAAAGCCTGAGTCATAAAAAATGCATCCACCAGTTAAGAGGCTTTTTAATGTACTTAGTAAAGTGTGTAATGCAGTTTTTTTAGTTAGGTGAACTTTGGTAATTTATTTCAACTTTTTTTCTCTTGTTAACAATTTACCAGCTATAATTTACAAGCAGGGCATGCAGCACAAAAAAGAAGACAAAAGACAAAAAGAGCAACCAATTCTTCAACACACAAAATACACAACATATGTTTGTATATATTAAATACAGATGCTAAAGAGCATAGAATTTCCAAGTATTAGATGGCAGTGATATAATGACCCAGAGGGTTTATGTTAGAAGGTGTATTGTTCGGCAGAGAGGAAGTGTTGCACACTGGGAGATTTCTTACTCTTTTCTGCAGCAGCACTATGAGGAGGCATGTGTGCCTATAGCTCTTCTGAAAATTTTCCTCCCTGTTGATACTGTGTGATTGTTTACAGTTTATCCCCAGAGTAACATATTTATATATGTGAAAGCAGCCTTCTTATGTTCCTCTGATTTCTGCCCCCTCCTCTCCTATAAAACTTTCCACTCTCAAGCCCATATCCACAGCTTCACCAATAATAACCAGCTTCCCTGATATGGCATTATTTTTTTAAGGGGTTCCAGATACATTGCTAAATGTAGCGGATTCTGGGTTCAAGAGCTTGCATCTCCAGCAGAAAGTGCTGGTCTTCACCTCCTGTCTGTCTGTCTGTCTCTGACTCCAAAGTAAAAGGCCGCAGAGGAGGGGAGATGGTGGGGAGAGTAACCTTGGGTGCAAGGACATGATGTCCCATATCTGTCCCACCCTCATTGCTGGCCTACTGAATTGAATGGGGCTGGCACATGCAGCTAGTGACTCCCTCTAAGAGATATCTGTCTGCTTTCAGCTGCTCCAGGCAGCAGCCAGTCCCTACTGCAGTGGCTTCCTCTAGTCCTGATGCAGAAAGCACTAGACTCCTCCTCTGAGAAAGAGAGCCCAATGGTGGGTGAAAGGGAAGGGTTCTTTCAGCAGTTAGGGAAGAAAGAGTGCAGCAACCAGAGAGTGGCCAAGGAACATATTGTTTCCTACCCCAGCAATAAATGAAGTAGCTCTTAGAGTACACCGTGAGCTCTGCAAAGGACCTAACCCTTTGCGCAGGCTCTCCCATCTGTCACTGACCCTTCGGAAGTGTGGTGCAAAATAACTTAAATTACAACAAAATATAAACCTTTGCATAAGCATTTTCTGAAAACTAGTGATTTTAGGACCTCCCTGAAGGACTTCCATGACTCAGACCCTAGTTGCCTTTGCCCCACAGAGTATCTCCATTCTCTTTTATATGCTGGTTAACCCTGACAAGCTCCACTGCCTGCATCAGCTATCTTTATCATAGAATCATAGAATATTAGGGTTGGAAGAGATCTCAGAGGTCATCTACATCTCAGAGCAGAACCAATCCCCAACTAAATCATCATTACTTTGTATGTCTGTGAAAGGTTTTAGTGCCCAAGTTTAGGGCTTTCCCATGGAGAATCCCTGTATTCTTTTGGAGAGTCCTCTAATCTGACAACCCGTTAGGGTTTTGCAACTGGAACCTCTGCTCTTGCACAGCTTCTCACAGGGGCTCCATATTGTAGAAGGAAGGACATGGAAATAAATGCTAACAGCTCGCAGTGTTGGTTCTACTCTCTTGCTTGGAATCTCTTGGACTCTCACGCTGCCTCAGCTGTGACCATTTATTTCTGATGAGGAATTTGCTAGATTATCCATGCTTCTTTAACCTCTAGCCTTCACTCTAAAATGGCCGTATACTGCAAATGGCCGTATACTGCCATTTCTTGTGAAATATGAATGAGCAGAGCTGATCACAAAACAGGAAAACTTATCACAAACATTTCCATGAAAGACTGGCCTTTTTTTAAAAAAAATCTGTGTTAAGATATATGCAAGTATTATGTAAAAGCTACTTGTCCATGTATTACCTAATTTACCTGGAAAAGTCACATCCATAGGAAATTATTGCCAATGATTTAATAACTTTTAAAAATAGGATTAACTAATTATATAACTATATCATAACCACAGTTACTCAAGTGAATATAAAATTACAAAGGGCAACATTTTCAAAACTGCTTAAATGGTTTAGAAGACTAAATTCCATTTTTCAGAATTGTCTGAGGCACTTAGGATCCTAATTTTAATTCCCAGTTAATGGGACTTGCACTTCTAAGTGCCTAAACTTAACTCCGAAAATGGGATTTAGGCACTTTTGAAAACTGTACATAAAGGCTCAATATCAATCCATAGAGTGAAATCCTGACCCCACTGAAGAGGTGGGAGTTTTCTCATTGATTTCAGTGGGGCCAGAGTTTCACTCATATTTTTCATTGCATACACTATATTCTACATGGAGTAAGAAAAAGAGCCCCTTCCTTCCCCCTGTGTATAATATCTAGGTACCCTCCAGAGGTTTAGGCCTTTCTCTAATGCATCTGTCATTGGCCACTACTGGAGGCAATATACTGGACTAGATGGAACAGTCATCTGTTCCCACATAATAATTCCTATAATACTTGTCCCCGTAAGGAGATGGGTATAATATCAGCTTTGAATTAAAAGGAAAATAAGTAGTAGGTGGAGAGAGAAGATGTGAGTAGAAGTGACAGCAGTGAACTGTGCAATGTGATGGCTGTAATGGAATACAGCCAATGTTTGTTCCTGATGTTTTATTGAATAAAGTGTTGTATATATTATCAGTCCATCAAAAGATAATACAAGTTTCTTCATGTCTATTTTAAGTATTTCAGCAAATGCATATTTCATAAACCTCCACTTATTGCCACAAACTCAAATTGTCTTCAATTTGTCTGTCTGAATCAAGTTCATATTATATGCCCTGATACAGTAAGTGCATTTATGGTGAACAGTTGAACACCTGTTTCAAGAAAAAACTGTACCCACTGCTCTCAAATAAAAAAATTAAAGGTACAAACAAGAGGGAAACAATTTTTATCTTGTGATTTCAATTATAATGGCCATTTTTGGCCTATTTGTTGATGATCGCTTTCTTGGTGAAAAGGACACCACTTCTGCTACAAACTGTGTGGCTCCCATAATAGGAAAATTAATTTTAAGTTATAAAGTATTTTAGTGTTTCAAATTTAAAATATTTAAAGAAAATAAAGTTATTTTATCATAATGCAACCAGGTTAGGAACTGGTTTAAAATGCCTTACAGAAGGATTTCATGCTATCGGTGTCATGAATTTCAGCAAGATAGTCAACAACAAGAGAAGACCCAGAAATATTAATTTGAGTGAAAATAAATAAAAGTGTCTGTATTATGAAAGCTTCTTCATGCTCTTACTGTTTGGCTGAATAGAGTAGACACAATTGTCTATTCTAAATTAACTATTACCACTCAAGAAAGGGATCTTGGAGTCATTGTGAACAGTTCTCTGAAAATATATGCTCAACGTGCAGCGACAGTGAAAAAAGCTAACAAAATGTTGGGAATCATTAGGAAAGGGATAGATAATAAGACAGAAAATATCATAATGGTATGCCCACTTCCTGACTACTGCATGTGGATGTGGTTGGCCCATCTCAAAAAATATATATTAAAATTGGAAAAACTACATAGAAGAACAAAAAAATGATTAGGGATATGGAACAGCTTCCATATGAGAAGAGATTAAAAAGACTGGGACTTCTCAACAAAAAAGAGACAATAAGCGGGGATATGAAGAGGTCTATAAAATCATGACTGTTTTGGAGAAAATGAATAAGGAAATGTTTATTTACTCCTTCACATAATAGATGAACTAGGGGTTATCCAATAAAATTAATAGGCATCAGGTTTTAAACAAAAGTATTTCTTCACACAACACAGAGTTGGTCTATGGAAACTCCTTGCCAGAGGACATTGTGAAGGCCAAAACTATAACAGGGTTCAAAAAAGAATTTGGAAAATTCGTGGAGGATAGGTTCATCAATGGCTATTATCCAGGATGGGGAAGGATGCAACACCATATTCTGAGTGTCCCTAGTCTCTGTTTTGCCAGAAGCTAGGAGTGGGCGACAAGGGCTGGAACACTCAATAATTGCCTGTTCTGTTCATTTCCTCTGAAGTATCTGGCATTGGCCACTGCTGGAAGACAGGAGACTGGGCTAGATAGACCACTGTTCTGACTCTGTCTGGCCATTCTTATGTTCTTAACTGTCTTTAAGGGGAACTGCACAGGCTTTAAAACAAAAATCTGAGAATTCTTTTAAGGACTCCATCAGAGAAAAAAATATAATCACTGTTTTTAAAATGTAACAAAATTTGTCACCTTGATGAGAAGCAAAACCTTTTGTTTCTGTGTCAGGGTCAGTTAAAAAGTACCATAAACAAAGATTTAAAAGAACCATCTAATTATAAATCCATATTGTACCTGAATTCCTTCTTTTCCCACTCTAGCTGCAAAACCAGAAGGTCTACAGCTCAAATTTTTCAGGATCTTAGTACGGGAATTTCATTTAAAATATATTACTTTCATTTATATACAGTAGGTTTATTCATCTTTTTGCAACTTACATGTTGGTTTTTAAATTTACAGCAAAACATTTTTCTTAATCAGTTTTAAATAAACAATATAGAATAAGAGTCACAGTTGTGTATGTAACATCTTCCATCACACAATTTTTTCTGTAGAAAACTGTGGTAACTTCCTGAAACCAGCTACTCCACTGGGATCTGTAATTCTGTCAACACTCAGCTACCCATATCTGTGTTTCTCATGGCATTCTATATTTCATAAAAGCACCCTCATGCAGAGATGTTGCTTCTGGGCATAACACTAAAAAATGATGGTACTGTCCCAGTTTGACATAAAAGAGACTGAATCAGAATGCCTGATCCAGCTGAAATAAATTCATATATTTGAAAGCCCCAGATCTTTGTAGTTGTGCTTGGGTCTTCCCTACTTAAAAGGGAACAAAGCTATGAGGACAGATACTAAGTCATTCACCATTCTTAGTATTTGACACAAGAACTGAGTCACTTATTATAGCCCTGGGAATAAATGAAAATCATTGTATATACTCCAATCATAACAACATCTTGAGCTCTTTAAAATTTTACATCATCTGTTTTAATGGAATAGCCAACAATTCAGTTATTCATATTGCATTTGCACTTTTGATTGAATAATCTCATTTTTTCCTTTGGCAGATGTACAACAAATGGCAATCGACTGGCTCACTGGAAATTTTTATTTTGTGGATCATGTCAGTGACAGAATCTTTGTGTGTAATCACAATGGAACTGTGTGCATTACCCTGATTGATCTTGATCTTCAAAACCCTAAGGCAATAGCTGTTGATCCAACATCTGGGTAAGAGTATTGTTCACATAATATGCTTGTTAAATTATACAATGGATACTTGCATGCAAAAAAATCTAAAACATTTACATTTTATTTCAGTACTGTGCTTTTCAGGCCATACATTTACCTAATATAAACCTTAAATGACAGATTAATTATTAGTTCATGAAACTTCCTTAAGACATCCCAATGTGATAAGAATGCTACTTCTCTCTAGGAGAGTAAATAATACACCCATTTCATTCAGGTGTTTTGAAAAATAACATTTGCAGTTATTTATTGAGCTGTTTATTTTGTTGTAAAAAATAGGCACAACAATAGTATATACAGAGGCAGAGTGTACATTGAACAGGCTTGCTTCAGTAGTCACAAGTAATTGCTGAACCTTTTTAATAATAGTATATGTTTTTGTGACTTTAAAATGGCAGGAGAAATGGAAGAATAACTTAGCTCTTCATAAATTTTCTCCAGTAAATTCTAACCCTTTTTAGAATATAAAGAAAAGGAATGTCCTAGCCATCTTCCTATATTTTACTCCCTAGTCTGTAAGGGACATTAGGACCTCATCACTAATATATTTAGGAGCAGAACCACCAGACTCTCTTCATGTGCTCCCATTGGGAGTCAGTGAAATCTATATAAACTGTCTGGATTTGCATTTTTATTGCATAAACACATTCAGAATCATTTGGGGAGGAAAACCTCAGTTAAAATACTGGCCACTAAAAACCCTTTACCTTATAAGCACTACCAGCTAGAAAAAGTTTTCAAGCAAAGTGATGAAGTAGAATGCATCACTGAGCATGGAGGAACTGTTGTTTAAGATGTAAATTCCAATGAGGTTTTTTGAGTGGCTGTTTTGTCCTCGTTATTGTTTTATTAGTCTGCAGGTAGTTAAGTATGAAATGACTGGTGGAATATGTCCTAAACTGCCATAAGCCTCTGCTCAATAAATAGGAAAATATTTACTGAAGAAACAGCTTGTCATCCATATGTGGACTTTTGTTACTCTTTACTTAAATCCTGATTGAATATTAAGATGCATCATCACAATGGGTTTAATTTTGACAAGAACAGCTTGCATGTAAACTTTGCAAAGGAAGCTGTATAATATAATTCCTGAATATAGCTGTATTTCTATTTGCAACAGATGGTAAATTTGACTCAGTCTGACTGCAGTGATGTTTCAAAAAGACATTAGTGAAAGAAGTTGTATTTAAACCGATTTGTTTAGTAATTCTCATAAGAAAAAACTAGAGGTTTTCAAATGGGATAGCAGCAGCCTTTTTGACTACATTTGCTTACATGTTCTGTGCTGGATTTGCTAGTTGAATTCCAAACTAGTTATTAAATAATCTTGTCTGTCAATATTGGAAATGAATTGAATTATTTTCCTTGAAATAATGAACACGGATCTTTTTGGAACAAAACTGTCATACAGGAATATCATATATGTTAACAAATCTCCCTTTTGAACACCAGTATCTTTCTTTCCTCTACCCTTCCCATTTTTCACTGTCATGATATCAAAGGTCCTCAATTTGGCAAAGAATTTCAGAGTAGAAAAGCCTCATGTTGTTTGCACTCAGTCTCTGAAGGAGTCCTGTGGCTTTGATAGTTGTTTAAATATAATTCTGTCATGTATCATTTATCGGAATAGGGTATTAACCTTTTTATATTTAATGAGTGTTCTGTACACTCAAGTCATGTATATTGTACATGTACATTGTTTGAGTGTTCTATACTTACTTTCAAGAACATTTTTCTCAATTACAGACATTAGAGATCATATTTATTTTTTATGTTTTGGCCATCCCTCTTGCCAGCACAGGAAGTTTTCTTGCATTATAAATCTGACTTCAAACTACTATGAAATGTGTTTTAAGCAACAAAGCTTCTCTCAGAACATTCCGCTGTCTTTTCCTTTGCTCGAGTCCATCCCATTATTGCTCGAAACAGTTTAACCCCCACTCTTGTGGTTTTTTTGCCGTCCACATAAATATAGCCCAAAAATGTTCCAAGTGTGGTCCAACTGGCGCCATACACAGTATGACTTGATTTTGTACAGCATCTTTTATAAAGTATCACATAACCCTTTACTGTACTAAATAATACAATACAGCAGTCTATTACTCATAACAATTATATATTGCTGATGTAAAAATATACAGTATCTTAACAGTTTTCGATTTTTTAAATAATTATATGAAAACCTAATCTAATTAATACATTAAAGCATTTCTTCTTAATGCTATTGGCTCAGCTTGTGTCCTCACATCAAAGAAACCACAAGTGGGAGTTTTAGCAGGGAAGAAAACTCTAATGTTCCGTTTGCAGAGGTCTCTCCCAAATGGGTACATGAGCAGTCCCATGGAATGAAGAAAGGTGCAGTTTCCCTTTGAACATTCCTTCATAGAATCTTCAGATCCCAGAAGATCCATGTAGAGCCAATAGTCTCCACACGGGCTTCTAAGACTTCCTATTTCTAGTAGAGTGGAATCACTGGACCCAGGGCTCCCTTTAGTGGCATCTTGAAGTGGAGAGGAGCATCGGAAAAGTTAATAGAGTCTCAAGCTGTATTCACTCTCCTGCAGATTCATTATGGGGCATGGGAATGATGAAATGCATCACCCCGTTATTGAATAGCATCACTCTCAAGGCGATGTACAGTAGTTTAACATATCAGTCTTTTCATTAAGAATACTAATATTGCAAACATTGCCTATTTGTGGCATCTTTTAGTTATAACACTTATTTGCTGATGTAAAAAATAGAACAGCAGACATTGCTAATTAAATTAAAGATCCAGCCTCAGATTTATATTGAAGTAACTTGAATTGCATTGTTAGCAGTCCGTAGTCCTTGTAGCCTTAAATAATCATAAGGACCTGGGGGGGGGGGGAGGGGGAATCAATTACATGACCTTGAAATCAACATCTCACCATCAACGTGCAGCAATATATAATACCAATATTCTGGAGGAACAGGTTTGGGAGGGAGCCCTATGTTGGCAGTTCTGAGTCCCTCTGTAAGCCCCATGTCTTCCTTTCACACCTGTCTCAAAATTCATGCCAAGATTCAGGAAAAAAAAGGCCACTAAAGCCAATGTTTACTACAAAGGACTCCCATCTATTAGGTTGTGACATGAAAAGGATCTCTGTCCAAACTGGGCAGTTGCTGCACTGTGCTATTAGCTAACGCTGCAACCACTCAAAAAATGTGCATGCCAGCCCTATAACACTCTGTCCCCATAATCTTGTCCTAGCACCATTTCCCAAATGGTGGATCCTGACCCACGTTCGGTCATGAGAAGGGTCTAGGTGGGTCATGCGGTCCCCAAAAGTACCCTTTGCCACACACTCACTTCCAGTGAGCAGCTGGATCTGGGCAGCAGCAACAGCATGGAGAAAGCTGCTGAAACGAGCAAGTGGACACTCAGTAGCCTTGTCCTGGCCATAGGGATGAGGGGCTGGCTGGGGCTGTTGGAGAGGTGAGGACCGGGAGAGCAAGAGAAAGGGAGCTGAGAGGTCAGGCTGGGAAGGAGAGGAGAGGGGAGGGGAAAGAGGAGCAGGGAAGTCCCACCCCAAATGCAGATTGCCTTACTAAAATGTAGGGGAACAATTGTCCTAGCAGACCCCTGTTCCATTGGGAGCTTTTTTTATACTCCTGCCAGCCAAGAGGAAAGGTCATTGAGTCTGTGCTTAAACGGGTGCTGTTTTTCTTCTGGTGGTATTTGTTTTTCTTTTCTTTTCATTTCTTTTTTTTTAGCTAATATTTTAAATATATATTTTAATTACTCCAATATCAACGTAGTATTTCTATGTAAATATATTGTAATGTTGTATTCTGATTTGTCTCATAATGATCTTGGTTTTATTTTTTCTTTATTTCAAATGTTATAATAACTCATAAAGGGTTCAGATATATGGAAGTGAATTGTAAATTGAGCACCAAGTGGTTGTGGCACATAGAAGTGTGTGTATTACTGAATAAAAGCAGCCAATATTTATACACCTGGTATATATAGTTACAAAACATATAGTTGTATATTCAAATATAAAACCTACACTATTCCTATAAAATATTATGTAGGTGCTCCTGTAAGAAATTCTCCATTTTGCAGTGACCTTCAGTATATTTGTCTCATAATCTGTATTCCAGTCATAGCAAATACCTAACTGTTGAATATATTAATATTAATACTATTAAGTGCTGACAGTGTACTTGGAACTATGCTCAATACAGAATCCTCCCCCTGAGCAAAGGAACTTGGGGCTTGCTCTTATCAATAGCAAAACTCCATAGACACTCATGGTACAGGATCAGGGTCTTACTGACTAGCTTAAATTGTCTTCTTGTTTGCCTTTGTGGTGTGCGTTTTAATTGTTGTACTATGTACCAGAAATCCTCAACTGAATCCCAGCTATCAACCCAACACGGGCAAAAACTTTCTCATGCTATCCTGGCCAGGGTGTTTCCTTCCTGTTTGAAAGAAGACCATTTCCATGAACCAACTTGTCTGTTAAATTATTTGCTTCACTGGTGAGATGGTCAACAAGCATGCCAGTTGTAGTGGTTTTATTATATGGTCATCTGTGCACTTGGAAGTAGACCGGGACCCCCAACCTCATTTCACATGTGATGCTGAAAGTGCCAAAGCCTTCATTCACTACTGAATGATGAAGGAGTTGACCGTTTGAACTAGAAATGAAAGGCTCTAAAATCCTGCTACCCGTTGAGCCATCAAGAGCCTTGTATTTGGAATTCTTCCATGACTTGTGTTATTAAATGTGTTGATTTTGGTTGGGAGGTAAGCATTTCCACCATGAGAAATGTCTTCCATTATTAGCTTACACCTGCATGTATCTTCTAGAAATGTAGTATGAACAGCGAGTTCTCCAAAGAAACAAACAAACAACAGAAAAGGAAATAATAAAAAAAGAATGAAAACAATTATTTAGCCATGTAGGCTTTATGCAGGACTGCTCTTTATCTTCTATTTCAATTGCTTTCCAAAAGAAGAATACATTTTACAATATAGCTCTGGGATTTGTGTTATGGGACACTTACCAAAGGAGAAAATTAAATACCATATATTATGAGTACTTTTTTTGTAAACACTTCAAATTTGTCAATGATGGATATATTTGGGGGGGAAAGAGAATAGTCCTACTAAAAAATAAATTAAAGAGCAGGAAAAATTTGAGAAAACCTGTTTTATAATAGTACATTGCCTCTCCAGTTCCATCAGAAGGAGAGTGTTAGTTGCTTCTGCCACCAGCTCCTAGAATTGATAAATTATACTGAAGGGACCCCTTCCTTTTCTGGGCGAGAAACACAAGCTATAGCTGTCCCTATTCTCCTTCATACTGTTCAGGTATCTGAACAGATCTGACAACTGATTGCCTGTCAGGGAAAAGGAGTGAGAGGAGATGAAAATGAAACCATCTGCGAGATGGATGATGGTGGAATTATTAGCAGTAATGGAGAATAAAAGTAAGGAAGACAAGGAATTTGTTTTCACCTTGTTGGGCTAAAGTTGCCAGCAGGAGGTCCAGAAGGAGAGGTTAGAGAGCCAGCTGGAGGTGTGAGACTGAAAAGAAGGGGGGAAATGTGGCTGGGCTGGGATCTTTCAGCATAAATAGGGTAGTTGAAGGTATTCAAATGGATAAGTCCCAGGGATAAGATGCAGACAGAGAAGCAGTGGAAAGGAAGTGCAGGATCCTGAGGAACACAAGCAATGAAGGGAATGGTGAGGAGAGGCAGACATTTATCTAGATGCTGTGTGATTGACTGGAGAGGTGGGAAGTTGAGCACAATGAAGAAAGTCCCAGAAAAAGAATGAACCCAAGAGGAACTATGTCAAAAGTAGCTGGTAGATTATAGAAATATAGAGATGGAAGGTCCCTTGGAAGGTTGTCTAGTCTATCTCAGTGCTCTGAGGTAGGATTAAATCTGGTAGAAGGAGGATAAAGAAGAAACCCTTGGAATTAACCTGGAAGAGATCATCGATGTCATTCATGACAGTGGAGGGGACAGAAGTGAGATTTGAGTAGATTCCAGGAAGAGAATTAGAGGGGAAAGTCACAATATTCATTAGCGATGACAAGTTCAAAAGTTCGCCTGCTTTTCAGGGTTGTTTAAACACTATTGGTTTTTAGGACTTGTGCGCCTAAATCTAATAGGGGCTATCATTTTTTATTCTTTTCTCATCTTGTTGTCTGCAGCCCCTTTGATACAGCCACAGGACTTGGTAGAGAGCCCTGAGTTGTTAAATGAGTGGGTTTTTATTTTCCAACATCTAATATTTTCTCCTAATTAAAGACAAGTTTTATAGTTATTTGTAAATAGCAAACACATTAGTATTTTAATAAAGTGCTATTATTAAACTGCCCAGTGCCTTTTCTAGCTCTAAAGCAAATTCAAAGGGCTGCCTTTAAGGAACGTACATTGTACAATAACTGTAAAAGTTTTGAAAGTGACCTTTAAAGAAGAGAAATGTTTATGCTCTTTTAAAAACATTTTTATGATGTCTAATAAAACGCTGGAATTCTTTATTATTATTTTATCTTTGGCATTACAATGCAGCTGTTGATGCCCTTTTTTGTTTGTTTGTTTGAAGACTATGAATAATTGGAAGTAGCAACACAGTGAAGCCCAAAGAGATGAGACAGGAAGGGATTTTAGTCAGACTGTATAAAACTCTTTGATTTTTGTTTGCTTTGATTAACACCTCTTTAACTCAGATGACTAGTAAACACTTAAATGAATAGATTTCTGTGCAAAATTCAAAACTCGACCACTTCAACTAAAGGTTGAGAAAATTCCAATTCCGGTTTCTATAGTCCTCCAGAGAGTTGTCTAGGCGTGGGGGGAGGTTAGGTTAAAAAAACAGAAAATGCAAACTTATATTCTTCTTTCATTTTTAATTAAAAAGAATCCTTTTTGGATGGAAACCCATTTTTATTCCTTTGTATATCACTTTTAAACTTCCTTAAAGTCCTAGATTTCTATGAGACTGTTTCTCATTAGGCAGTGTGGCAGGTGTATATTTGCTTAGTAAGAAACCAGGCCTGCAATGATGATACCGTTGGTGAATTATCAGTGAATATCCAAAGTAGCGTGTACTATTTTTTTTTCTTCCTATTTTACCTGAAGCTTCATGACATTGCTTGCATGTAGATGCAAACCCAGAAAATGACAGAGGAACTTTTATTAGTTCTCAGAGGAGCTCAAAAAATCCTGTGATTTATAAACATGAAAAGAAGCAAACGGAAACAGCTGTCAGATAAAATTTAAAGTAATCCATCTAAAAATGTTAGCATCAAAAACAAATATTCTCAGTCAGCAATAGTAGGATCCAAAATATCTTCTACATTATGTAACTGTACATAAATAGAAAGCCATTAACAGGACTGTGTTAATGGCTTAATCAAAGTGACTGTTTACCCTAAGCAAGGCAGTGCTCAGAGACTGAATTTGGACGAGTCCAACGCATGCAGTTGTCAAATAATATTATATGTGAAGTTGCCTAGTTTCTCCTCTTTTGTGCATGTCGGTCTGCTCAATTACATTGTGTTAAGCGTGAGGTCACTGACCGTAACTTAAAAGCCAAATATTTATTATGACTTTGTTAACTAAATTCTATGTCCTTAAATAAGAGATCCAAAACAAGTTTTATCCAAGGAGCCACAGAAAATTCTAATAATAAAATATTATTTTAATAATATATTATTATCTAATAATAAAATACTGAATGACAAATTAACTTTTCTCCAACCACTCATCACAAAACTTTGAGATTATGAAAAATGGGAAGCATCAGCATTTCCATTAATCCAGTTTAAAGATTTCTCCCCTCTGCCATCCCATTTCCAACAGAAGATGCTGTTGAATGTCTGACTTTTTCCACTTGTGGAGAGCAGAAGGCAAGTTACACAGTAATGGAAGTCACATCTCTCATAAAGTGAAGTCAAGTAACTTTTCTCTGTCCCAGCATGTACACACTACTTAATAGATTTTTACCAAACTGTTGCTACTAAAAACAATTTGACTCGCAGATGTCTCTGTTACTGCCACTGGGCCAGACTGCAAGTTTAGTCGATGTTTTAATGCAGAAAATGATTATTTTCCTTTCTAAGGGTTTGTCAGATAACATGAAGGGCTCTGCAACATCCCAGCAGTTTTATTGTTACAATAGTTTCTTCTTGTAGTTGTGGATTCCTCTGCCTTCGAATGAAAGAGTTTATATTTTCTCTGAACTCGTAAACAATGACAAATGTGGTGTGTTTGCTGTAACCAAAGGCAGCTTCGGAGAGGCAAAAATTGCTTTTCCAGGGCAGGGGATCAGGAATACAGCATAACGTATTTTTCACTTTGGCCAAATTTTATGAATACTATTACACATCAAAAATGGTAACATTTTCATAACTACAGGTAGTTGTCGCTTGAGGTGTTTGAAGGCCATCTATAAGGCTCCCACAAAACAACTGGCTTTTTATATGGTATCTGTAGTGCAGACAATTGTTAACAAAATCACTATCACAACAAATTGAGCTGAACAAGTGAACAATAACAGAACAAATAAACCACCTTGAGTCTGATTGCCTTGGTCAATTCACAGCTGATATGACATGTCATCTCACTGTACTTCTAAAATGTCTCCATGTCATTAACATCATTACTTTCAAAGTCCTGTCCTTCAGACCTTATTTCCTCAAAGCTGCTATTGAAATTCCATGTGTAAGAACTGCAGAATTGGGCCCTTAGGAGTTTCCCTATTCATTACTCTCAGAGGAAGGGATGTTAAGCTGGTCATTAACGGAGACAGTAGTTGACTTCCTACCTAACCATCTCTTCCATTAGAAAATTTGTTCTGGGAAAGAGGAAAGTGATTGTGTATATTATGTTAAAACCAAGATTCTGATACCAATCTGAGCACTAGATGGATCTAATTATGGAACAATTTTTTTTGGGAATACCAATGTAGAACCAAATTCTTTCCGTTAAAAAGTTGCTTGTGTTACTCTGAATTTACAGCAATGTAACCAATGACAGATTCTGGAACAAATTTTAACAGAAAAATATCAGTAGTATGACATTAAGCAATTGTTAAAAGTTTTACATGTTTATAGAAAAACACTATAATGGCATATGGTGTTGATATTCTAAAACTTTGAGAAATTCTGTTTCTAACGAAGGGCATATGTTTTCTAAACTGTTTATATACTGTTGAAATACATAAGTGTGTAAAACTAATTTTGCTTCAAAGTAGGTGTCATAAGTGTGAAGTGCATTGGAGTTGCTGTTTTACCTGTAAAGGGTTAACTGAAACAGGAGAGGGGGGTGACGCAAGAGCTCCCATTCCTCGAGACACAGGAGGAGAATTTAGTTTCACTTCAGTTCGTCCCGAGGGTTTTGGGCTGACTCCACCTTTTTCCAGCTATGGAAAACTCATCTTTTCCTTTTCCTTCATTGTAGCACAGCAGTCACTCACCCCGGTGGCGCCTCCCGCTGGTAGTCTCGGGAATTAGCTCTTTGCAGTGTCTGGAGCGCCCTCTGCCGGCTGATGTCCGCTCCTGCTCTGGCCCCATGTCCCTCCCGGACCCCGGTGCCCACAAACTGAGGGTGCTGCACCCTTGCAGAACCTCCCCTCCCCCCGAGTTTTAGGGTCTCCCCTCCCTGGAGAACCTGCACCCACTATCCCGACCTTGCCTCAGGCTTTGCCTCTGCTAGTCACCAGTTGCCTCCACGCACTGAGGCGGACTGCAGTATCAGGCTGCTCATCACAGGCAAGAAGAGTTAGCCAGCTGCTTCTACCAAGCCCAGGGCTGCCCCCTTGCAGCCCCAGTACCCTGTGGGATGGGCCTCTGCTAGGCTCAGCAGCCTTGGGCCCTCTCTCTAGAGCTTTGCAGCTCCCCTGGCTCCCAGTTGCCTTGCCCTGTCCCAGTCCAGGTTCCTTGTTTATGGCTCAGGGAGACTGACTAGTACCCCTGGGTCAGGCCCCCTATCAGGCCTTGCAGTCTGGGGTCTCAGGCTAGAGCTCCCTAGCTCCCAGTGCCTAGGCCCAGCCCTGCCCCAGTCCAGGTACCTTGCTCACTGCCTCCCCACAGCTAGGCCAGTCTCCCTCTGCTTCCAGAGGAGACTGCCTCTCTGTTCTTTCCAGGCCTCTGCCCTCCCAGGCTTTTATGCAGGCCTGAGTGTTTGGGGCATGGCCACTTAGCTGAGCCTGCTTCCCAATCAGCCAGGGAGTTTGCAGGCTCACAGCCACAAACCCCTTCTCTGGGCTACTCAAACCCCTTCCCGGGGCTGTCCCAGCCCTCTTTTTAGGGGGGGAGCGGGTTGCACCCTGCTACATTCATATATTAATAAGTTAGATGAACAGTAAGTAGAACTATTGATTGCATAAGATTTGTACCTGATTTAGAGTGTTACTACCCTCCTCAGGGGGAGAAATCTTGGGGGAGGGGTTAAAGCTAAAAAATTAAGTATCTGTGAAGTTTGGATTAGTTATATGCTTTATTATTTTCTTTATTAAACTTTTTATACCTATAAGTGTCTGTAGTTCCATTGAAGTGATCTGAGCTTTGAATCTGGCAGGCACACAGCTAGTGAGCCTGTGTGCTGTGTTCTCTTTCCCCTAGGCTAAAAAGGAGGGGGTGGAGCAGTGTCTGAGTGTCCCAATCTCTCAGGAAGAGGGATGGGGTGTTCTCGGGGTTTCCAATGTGCCCCAGTCCATGGGTTTGGAATAAGAGTATTGGTGGTGGCAGTGGTCTCAATCCCTAACTGGTAAAGTGTGGGTTTTGGGGGGAAAGGATTTAACTTAGGCTGGGAAAGTAGCTTACAGTTATTTGGTCTTGCATATGAGATACCCCCCTCGTTTACCCTAGTGTTTAGAGTGGGGGGAGGAAGATTCTCTCACAGTAGGTTTCATGCTATTTATTCCTTCCTTCATTCTAGATAGAGTACTGCATGTATAAGAGAAGAGATTTAAGCATGAAAACACTGGCATTATCCCAGCTCTGGCTGGGACAGTCAAGGTTTTACGACCGCCCAAAGGCCTAAACTGATAAAACTTGTTCTGCTTAGCTTATCTTCAGTCTTAATGCTTGTGCTTATCATGCTGGCTGTGCTCTATAATGGTGGATGGGGCATTTGATAGCTTATGTAGCAATGTTTCTTCCCATTATTTTTCTTTCAACCTCTCTTCCTGATTCCTGGTACTTGGACCCACGTGCTTAGCCCCATAAATCCTCATAATGGGGGTGCTAGGAAATGAAAGGGAGCTTGAGTGTGAAGACAAATGTTAATAATACAGACATTGAAATACGGGCAAAAACAGATCATTGAGAAATTACAAAGGCTGTTTTGGGGGGGGGGGGAGAAATTGTATGGAAAACATTTACTGTATTTTTCGCCCTATAAGACGCACTTTTTCTTCCCCAAAACGGGGGGGAAAAAGTTGGTGCGTCTTATAGGGCGAATATACCTATTCGCCCCATCACAAAAAAACAAAACAAAACAAAAAAAACAGTGCGTGCGCCCCGGTTCCCCCCCTCCCCGCCGCGGGCGGGCTGCCGGGGGCGCCCCGGTTCCCCCCTCCCCGCCGCGGGCGGGGAGGGGGGAACCGGGGCGCTTTTTGTGTGTGGTGGGGTTTTTGTTTTTTTTCCCCCGGCTTTTTTACTTTAAAAGTCGGGGGCGTCTTATACGCCGGAGCGTCCAATATGACGAAAAATACGGTAAATTTTTGGTTTTTTTATTCATTTGGGGCTTTTCTGAAAATGAAGGCAAAATATTAGGGACAGGACTGTACCAACAGCAAAATGCAAACGTGTTAAAAAGGAACATGGAGAATAATGAAGGTACTGAAAGAAGAGTTTGTCCCCTTACAGAAGCAACAACACAGCCTTCTAGGAATTTTTATCTTAAAAGAGACTAATGAAAAGACATGAGCAGATGCTGTATTCATTCATTAAAGAGCTGTGAGCTTCTTGTTCTTTTATAGTAGACTGTACAAGCAACATGCCAAATCAACATGTTTTGTTACAAAGCTTCTGCTTGCTTGGGGATTGTATTATTTATTGGCTTCTATGACACTGAGTCTGCCTCAGCCCTTGTATTGCCTCCTATTCTGGTAGGAGAAAAATGGGTAGTGGAAAGTGGTCATGGCCACAGTCTAGGAAAGCAGAGGAGAGACACTGATGAGAAGCAGCATTGCGTAGGCAGTGATGCTGTGATGAATGATGTGATCATGGCCCAGCTGTTATAAGAAAATTACAAAATTAAACCCTAGGCAAGGTGTGTGGATGTGTGTAATGGACACTGCCTCGCATTGTGTCTTAGTGTTGTTTGCTTGTTATTAAATTGATTGTTTAAAAGATTTTGAATAGTTATATATATTACATATCTGTGGATTATAGCTTCTGTGGGAGCAGAATTGTGACCAAATCTTACTTGGAAAATTGAGTTTTCATTTTTTTATTCTAGGGGTCTATAGTGTATAGTATAGGCCCCTTATACTTTTTTTAATCTCAAGTTAATTGTTTACTAGCTAACTCAAGATAATAATCCCATACTACTTTTTCCACTGTGTCACTACTTCATTCAATGCACAAGATGGGACCATGCACTGGGGCTTGTCTACACCACACATCTTTCAGCAACAAGGTTGCGTCAGCACAGTCTTATTGCTAAAGGTCAGTGTCTTTAAATGCCCTTTATCTGTATTTTTTCAGCATTTTTGCCGACAAAATATGTCTAGCCCTGCAAGTGGCATTAGCTTTGTTGGCAGGAGAGGGCTCCTGCTGACAATGCCGCGTTCACACTGCCACTTGCATAGGCAAAACTTTTGTCTTTCGCAGGGTTTTTTTTAAGTACCCGTAAAAGACAAAAGTTTTGTCAACAACTTTGCATTGCAGACATACCCTTAGAAATGAATCAAGTTGGTATAGTGAAGACTGTTGTCTGTAGGACTCCCTGCCTTATTTGTTTTATAGGTTTGCAAGGCCTGTGGTGAGGGAGGTGGGGATTTCAGGAAAAGATAAGATTGTCTTTTGGTTAAGGAAGTAGCCACACTGGAGAATTGGATTTTACCTCTATGCTTTCCTCAGATTTCCGACATGGTGCTGGCAAGTCATATCAATCAAACATTTTTACAAACCATCACTAATGAAGTGTTCCTCATTTTATGGATGCCCAACCTGATATATCTGGGGCTAGATTTACAGAAGAGCTGAGTACTCTCAGCTGCATTTGAAGTCATTTGGATCTGTGGTTTGATCATATAAAAGGATATTAAAATGATAAGTACTCTGAAGAAATCAGTCCCCAAGTGCATCAAGGTGGGCAGGCACTTTTGGCAGTTTTGGCCTTAATCTCTCTCTGGCTCAGTTTCCAAACTGTAAAATGGGGATAGTGTCACCATTTACTCTCAGAGGAGTTTAAAGCACTCAGATACTATGGTGAGAGTACCACAGAAATGGCCATTGGGAAAATAAGAATATTGCATTCAGTGCAGCATTTGTATGTGTGCACTTTATAAGGCATTAGGGCAAATCTATCTATATATAAAAGTCAAATGGTGTATGCGTGTATGTATGCATGTTGCCTTACTCCTTCCACACCATTTGAGCTAGAGACTTGAAATTTGGCACAGTTATAGGCTTTAGGGTCCTAATCAGGGTAAGAATAGAAAAAAATTCAAATCTCACCTCTTGCACCCCCTAGGGTGAAATTCTTTAAAGACCATTAACATCAGTTGGGCAGCAGGTTAACACCTGCTGTTCTCTGTGACATAGTTATGATGTAATAATACCCCCCTCCAACGGACCCCACACTCGCTCAGCTCTCCCCCCGCCCCCTCCAGCGGACCCCGCACTCACTCAGCTCTCTCCCCCCTCCCCCCCTCCAACGGACCCCATACTGGCTCAGCTCTCTGCCCCTTCCCCCCCTCCAACGGCCCCCGCACTCAGCTCTCTCCCCCATCAGGTAAGAATCAAAAAATTTTAAAATCTCACCCCCCTCCCTCCCTCCAACGGCCCACCGCACTCGCTCAGCTCTCTCCCTCTCCCCCCACATCTAAATGCAAGAGAATGAAATTAATTAGACAAAATGAGATTTCTGAACAAAATTTGTATTAATAACAAACAAATGTAGTCTTTTTACATCCCAGTTTCCAATTACAAATACCCCGAGCAATGCCAGGTATTTTTGCTAGTATTGTATAAAGGGGGTAAAAGGAAATATAGCCATCCTCTTTCACTTAATGAGGCAGGAACCCTTTGCAAAAATAATATCATCATATAATTAAAGACTATACAGTATATGAATCCATCCATACAAGGGTGCTTAGATAAACTTGCAGGAACCACTTTAATTATGGATTTCTCAATTTTTGAATATTTGACTTTGCTACCATAATGTTCTTTTAATGTAATTTTTTGGCTCTATGGATTATTTAACAGATTACAGAGAACTGTACACATGCTATATTAACTTTTTCTATAGTTAAGGAAAAAATCTCATAAAACATTTGTTATTTAGAAATATGTATCTTTCATTTCACTCAACACAATTTTTAGTAATTTCTTTCCCTAACCCTTTTACTTTCTAAAATATCTTTCAAATGAAATTTGTTTATTAGAAAGTCCAGAGAGCAACAGATGCTAAGTGTTCAGGGTGAGAACGCTCCTGTCTGTGGGCACCCTCATCTTGCTGCAGTGAGGATGCACTAAATCCATAGCTATTGCAAATCAGCCCTATGCAGTTTCTAACAGTGAATTTATGATTGACCCATTTGTAAGGAGAACAGACTGTTTCTCCATGAAAAATATTGCTTGGTATATTTATCGCTAGCCAGTAAAAGCTCACTCACTGTGCAAATGTTACCTGGAAACTTCTGGTTTTGAATCCATTTTATTTAATGACTTCTGATTCACATATAAACCTTCCTTTGGGGGAGAGAGAAAAACTGCCACTTAACTCTTTTTTAGAAAAATACCTTTAACTTGCTAATGTATCAAGATTTGTACTAAAAGCTCCTTATCAAATTGCCCCACTTTAATGTGCTTCCCTTATGTTAATGTAATCAGATTTACTGTATTTTTTTTAAAAAGGTGAGAGTGAGGAAAATGAGGGCTATTGCAACAAAAATGAAGAAAGTGCACCAAAGTTACAGAATGGAACTAAAATGAAAAGCAGAAGGAAAAAACACATGCAGACATGAGTAATTGCACATAGCAACATAAAAGAATATAGAGAGAACCAATCGAGGAAATTTTTAAACATTATGTAGTCCTATGGCAAGTCTGCATCAAAAATTCAAAATTATGCACCAAAATTAAACATTCTGCAACTGTATTTGTCAAATATTTCAATTATTTTGGTAATTTATTTCAAAATACCAGTCAACAGTACATCTGTAACAATACACACAACATAAAAGATTCAGGCAATTAACAAATAGATTCCTTACTATGCATATAGATACATAATTTCAAGAGTACATACAAGAGTAATAATTCATTTAAACTACACTACTGAAACATATTTCCCGCACCCCTCAGAAGCACTCCAAAAGCTTGGGGGAGTTAGTGGTAATGTAGGAGTTGAGGGAGACGGAAGTCATTGCTGGGAAGGAGCCTAGGAGTGACCCTGGAAGATTGTTGAGTGTGGGTGGGAGAAGTATGGAAAAATTTTTTTATTTGGGGGGGACTAATAGGGGGAAGGAGGAGATGGTTAGCCCATGCAGACTCCAGGCTGCCCCTAGCCTCTCCTATTCAGTCAGGTTCATCTGCGCCATATGTCCCTGTACACCACTCCCATCCTCTCTCTCTGTGTCCCTGCACTCCTATCCCCCATTTCCTTGCACCTCCTCCCCCATCTGATGTGGCTCTACACCCACCCCACCCCATCCTCATGTGGTCCTGTACCGCCACTCAGTCATCACCCATCCCCATGTGGCCCTGCTCTCCTGTCTCCCCTCCTCATGTGTCTCTGCACTCCCATTCAGCCTTCCCCCATCTCCATGTGGTCCTGTACCCCCACCCCATCCCCCAGTGTTCCTGCACCCCTACCTCGATTCAGTCTCTGCCCCAATCTGTCCCCTCACTAGCCCTTATGAACCCCATCTGTGTGTTCACCAGCAGTCCCATGTGCCCTGCTCTGTCCGTTTCTCCCCCTCCCCCAATATCCCATCCCACCTCACCTGGCCTTGCAGGCATGTCACTGTGAGAGAAGCAGCTTCTGCTCTTTTACGATCTACTGCTGGCTGCTACAGTGAATCATCTGCCCTCTGTTCTGGTCCCACAGCAAAAGGCTTAACTATAGCACCTCTCCAGCAGAATGTATTTTCTGTGGAGAAAAAAATATCTGGAGGACATGAATTCTGCATGTGGGCAGTACTGCAGAATTCCCCCCCCCCCCGGGTAATCGTGAAAGATTAAAGAGAAAACTAATAACGAAAGCGACAGAATAAAGTGAAATATATATATATTTGTGTACCAGTATTCCTATGATTAATAGAGGAGAGAATATAAGGTAACTGTCATGAGTGTGGAGAGTCTTAGAAAGTTGGTTTGCCTGTTAAGGGGTAAGACATCAGTGACATCAGAGGAGTCTGGCTAGACACAGAGAGACCAGGAAATTCAGGGCAGTTCGGTCCGGGCTTTGGACTGACTCGTACAGGGAAAGGACGAGGTGGGGGTCCATACCTGGACAAAGGGTTCTGTCTTCATAACTAGCTAAGGACAGTGAATAAGATTGTATCCTGCATAGACTTTGCATTTAATCTTGGGTGTCCCTATCTGGGTAGATAGCAAGGGGAGTTGGGGGGAGTTGGTTTATGCAAGAAGATTGAGGTTAGAAAACTCTATACCTGTGTAGTGTATTAATTGTATGCTTGTTCTTTTCTTTATTAAACTTTTTATACCTATAAGAATTGTCTGGAATCAGAGAGGTAGCCGTGTTAGTCTGGAATAGCAGAGGTAACAAAGAGTCCTGTGGCACCTTAAAGACTAACTAACTTTATAGTTAGTCTTTAAGGTACCACAGGACTCTTTGTTACCTAAGAATTGTCTGGTAATTCTAGTAAAGTGATCTGAGTCTTGAATCTGGTAATCTCACAGAGAGGGAGACCGGAGTGCAGTGTGCACCTTGCCCTAGGCTATCAGGGAGAGTGAAACAGCGTTGAGGGTGTCTTTTTCTCAGGGAGAGAAAAAGGGGGTTTGGGGAAGTCCGTGTACCCCCCTTCAGGGTTCAGAGAGAGGGAGGAGACCCTCTTACTGTAACAATTCAAGATGTCAATCAATATCTGGGTGCAGCTGAACACCCTCATCCCAAATCAAATTGAGGACTGAGGAGTTTTGGTAGCTTGCAGAGCCAGGCCTTGGCTGTATATTTTTCTGAGCAGGGACTGTTCATTTATTAAAGAAAATATAATGCAATAAGACATCCTGACTTTCTTGGTTAAAATCCATAAATATTATCTTTAAATATATTCCACTATACAAAAGGGTTTTTATTTAATGATTTAAAATATTTTTCACTTAGAAATAAAATAAATCTCCAATAGAAAAAAAGGTTTTCTAATAATAGATGATCTCTGTGAATTCAATAAAATGTTTTAATTCGAATTAAAGGAGAAAGAAAGCTTTCTTCTTGGTGGAATTTGATAGCTGATGTACAAACATATATAGAATACTAATTTCTTTAGCAGCTGTATTGTATGTTAACAGGCACCGTACAAAAACTAGAGTGTAGGGGGAAAAATCTTCTCACGATGAATATCCATATGTGAGTGGCAGAAATGAGTAAGAGTAGTGGTATCTTTCATCTGAAATACTCCTCAAGGCCATAGTAAATTTTTCTATTTAATCTACTGCCTGGCAGTTATGGGTGACATTAGTCAACTAAAAGTTGATAATAGTTTCCAGAAACATTGGCTTGAGAATGGCTTGAGAAACATTTTCCAGTTAGTCTATAGTTATATAATCGACTCTATGCTCATTTGTCCATGCAAGCTGTAAAATCCTACAATGAAGATGTAATTGTAATTAACATAGCTGACCAGTTAAAAGACATAAACAGTACTATGTCCATCAATTTGAACTCCGTTTGCTGAAAATTCAAGTTATGCCAGATGGTGCATTTAATGTCTGTTGTGCCTCTTGGTGCTTGTAATGCTTTCTTTGCCTGATGGTGTTTTTAGTTGTTGTGACATCATAGTTCTGAAATACCTTTTTTTTTTTTTTTTGCTGTTGTTGTTTGTCCATAGAAGAGCTAGCCATGTATATCACCTGAAAAAAAGCAGGTTTAACAGATGTAGTCAGCAGCTGATAATGGATACTAAATGCTATTAATCTAATTTACCATTTTGCCTGTATTCTTAGGATAGCAGTAAATGCTGTTGTAATAGGCCACATACTCCCTAAAGTCACTCCCCCCACCTGTTATCCCTTATAATGTGCCAGATTTCAATGCAGTCTTTTGCTCCTTCCATCTTGTCAAACCTTTTTACAATCATTAACTTCATTAAAAGGTAACCCACAAAAAATACAGAGTATGGACCAAATTTTAGTGTTGATTTTGACCCCAGGCAAACTCATATTAGAAAATGGGATTGCATTGGGTGTAAATCAGCACTGAAATTGGCACTCTGTATGGATTTTCCATACCTCCTTATAATGGATGCATATAGAAAACCTATAACAAAGTTCACATGACATATTTTAGGAGCAGCAGAGGAAATAGGTGCTTTAGTCGAGTGTCTTTCAACAACCAGACTGTGAACTGGCACCAGTCACTGAGATCTCCTTGACACAGTTCAGAAATGCAGCACGCCAGTCCCTGGTATCAAAAAGATTGAAAAACACTGCAAAGTTTAGTCCACTGTGTATATAAGTCAATGGTGGCCAAACATTGCCTATGGAGATTTATAATGTAATCCCCAAAAATTGGTTGTGACCAGGATGGACCATTATACGTGTGACCTTTGTAAGCCCAAGCAGCCACACTTGCTAAGCATGATGGACAGCTACCCTCTGCTCCATTTTATGGAAATTAGGTCTGGCCTTTGGCCTCCTACTATTGCATCCTTCAGATAGACAAAGTTTAAGTGCTCCTGGCAGGAGTAATTGAAAGCTGAACAGGGTTTACTGTAAGTTGCACAATCATTTTTTTCTATATTTTATTCCATTATGGAAAAATAAAATATTTATAAATATTCTGACCATTCCTTTTCTCTTGCATTCCCCATTTTTGTCTGTCCTGCTTAAACAACAACTGATTATTGTTTCAGTGCTCATGTACAAAATGTATCCCTACAAACAAAAATAAAAAGGTTTTTTCCTCTGTAAAATACCATTTTTTTTTACTTTGCCCTTAGCTAGAAACCTGAGGAAAGAGATGAACCTTTCTCTAGCCTTAAAGAGTAACAAACTCAGACTGTTAGTTGAATGGGGGAAGCAAAAATTTTGGAGACAATCTCCACCAAAACACTCTGCTACCAACTTCCAGATATTAAAATCTAGGAGCAGTTAGCTGGAGCATCCTAACTATTCTCTGTTCTTCATGGTAATATAAAGGGTGAGACATGGCTTGCCAGATAGAAATATAGAGCTACTGGATGAGAGCCAACTCCTGAACTGCACATGGAAATGAGAGGAGCAACTGCAGTTCTTTAAAATCTGTTCCTTGCAGATAATACCACCATGCAGAATATCACGTATATTCAAGGAGGAAAAAAAAGGTTTGAGCCTAATGATAGATAATTGAAAGACAGAAAAATTAAAACTATACTTATATAATTATCTGTTGTCTAGCGTTCTTACTGAATACTGGTAAACATTTTAAGAAAATCTATTACATAATTAACGTTCTCTGCTTAGAATAATAAACCAAGACTAGAAAAACAAAGGACAATTTCTGACTTATCTTATAAAACTATTGGTTTTATTGTTCTCCCATTGTGCTCTCCCCAAATGATTTAGATAATGGCATAGAGAGACTTGTAAGTTTGTGGATGAAACCAAAGTGGGAGAGGTTGCAAATACTTTGGAAGATAGGATTAAATTTCAAAATGATCTAGACAAATACAAAATACTCCACTTAGGAAGCAACAATTAATTGCACACATGCAAATGGGAAAAGACGGCCTAGATAGGAATACTGCAAAAAGGGATCTGGGTGTCATAATGGATCACAAGCTAAATGTGAGTCAGCAATGTAATACTGTTGCAAAAAAAACCAAGGATCATTTCGGGATGTATTAGCAGGAGTATTGTAAGCAAGAGATGAGAAGTAATTGTTCCACTGTGGTCCATGATTATAAGGATTCAGAAGGAGTATTGTGTCCAATTCTGGGCACCACATTTCTGGCAAGATGAGGACAAATTGGAGAAAGTCCAGAGAGGAGCAACAAAAATGATTAAAGGTCTAGAAAATATGACCTATGAAGAAAGATTGAAAAAAAAAGTTTGGTTACTCTGGAGAAGAGGGGGGACATAAGTTTTCAAGTACATAAAAGGTTGTTACAAGGAAGAGGGTGAAAGAATGTTCTTGTTTACTTCTGAGGGTAGAACAAGAAGCAATGGGCTTAAATGGAAGCAGGGATGTTGAAGTTGGACATTAGAAAAAACTTCCTAACTCTCCAGCTAGCTAAACACTAAATTACCTAGGAAAGTTGTGCAATGTCTTTCATTGGAGGTCTTAAAGAGCCAGTTAGACAAACACTTGTCAGGAATGGTCTAGTTATTACTTAGCAAAGCCTTGAGTGCAGAAGACTGGACAGATGACCTATTGAGGTCCCTTCCAGTCCTAAACTTCTATAATTGTATGCTTTTCATAAACTCTGGACATTCGTTCAAATAAGAACATAAGAACATAAGAACATAAGAACGGCCATACTGGGTCAGACCAAAGGTCCATCTAGCCCAGCATCCTGTCTACCGACAGTGGCCAGTGCCAGGTGCCCCGGAGTGAGTGAAATAAATATAATGCCCCGGAGTGAGTGAAATAAATATAATATAAAGTGCCCCGGAGTGAGTGAAATAAATATAATGCATTTGTGTGTGTGCATCTCAAATATGATCTTGGAGAACATTTACCTCTACACTCACAAGTACCTGAAGCCACATGAAAGTACTAATTATACCGCTAATAAATAATCATAGGCAGGAAGGCCAAGGAATTTTTTTAAAAGACACTTTAACCTTTATGTAAATATAATAATTTGAGAAGCATGCTTTTTTATGCAAGTAAAACCCATAGTTTGGCTAACAAGAGTTTACAAAATCATTTCAGGCAATTAAACTATGTCCACTAGTCTTATTATTGACTACCTTTATTTGTTTTCACTGATATTTAGAAATATTTTGTAGGGTTTTTTGTTTCTTTTTAATTCAAATCTGATTTTCTTCCCTGCTCTCCCCACTCCCTCACCCTGAATACTAGTTTAATCTCATTAACATCTTGTCAGGGCAATAATTGGCTTTACTGAAATTTAAGATTCTACATTCATAGACTGTGTCAGTTTCTTGAGTTCCCTGTTGTTGATGGGGCTTCTGTGTTCACCCCATGCTGGATGAAGTCTGCAGCTGTCCTTACTAAGATGCCGGTTGGTGGCTAATGGTGGGTACTTTATTCAGTATCATGTTATCTTTCAGCAAAAATGCTTGCGGAGAAAACAGGCCATAATAAAAATACACACTTGACAATTTTGGGTCTTCTCTATTATCAACCTTAAATATGTGTTTTTCACCATCCTCGGGCCACTGCTTCCCCACACAGAGCTGAAACATAGCATTAGAAAGCTCCATCTCCTTTCTGTATCTGAAAAGAGAGAAGGCTGAGTTTTTGGAAGTTTAGGTGCAGCACTTCAGGAGAGAAGCTTCCTGGTATTGAGATAAGACTTAAAAATTGAAAATGAAGGAAAAAGGGACAGACAGACCTAGAGACTGGACAAAGAGTGTATGAACGTGTAATGAGGAAGATGGTGATAGCAGCTCCTGGAGGATGAGTGGAGGAAAAATATTTTGAGAGTAGGAAAGATAAAAGTGAACAAAAATGCTTAGGGAGCAACACAGAGGAGGAGGGGCCAACAAAATGTACAGTATGTGGGAGAAAACTAAGGATAAGAGAGGAGAAATGGTGGCAATAGAAATAAAGGGAAAATTAACCAAAGTGGAGTCTAGAAATAGTGGGAATGTGTAGATGAGAATAATGGAAAAGGTGCCATGGATAGAAGGAGAGGGGGAGGTGAGAGAGAGATTTGGGGTATCTCATATTCATACCATCCATGTAATTTGGTGCATACGCCTTAGTGACTATTTGGTAGTTGTTTCTCTTCCCATTCCCCCCGTCAATATTTAAGGTCAATGGGGCCAAAGTTCTAAGCCAGGTGTTCAGATATGCAGATTCCTGCCTTTGGTGTAGTCAACACCTGTCATGTTCCTGTGCAAACACTTTAATTCTTCTGTGTGTTCATTACTTGGGGTTCTATTTATTTTTCTTATTATCAGCAATATACTACTGTAAAATCAGATAATGAAGATTTGTAGACTTCTTAGTGGGAAGAAAATGACAGTTAATAATAAGCAAGACCACTCTGGGCTATATTTTCGACACAGCATGTGTTAAGTTAGACACAGAACTTATATTAACAATCTACCATGCATGGTGCTGACAATTTACCCATTTTTATCAGCTCTAAGAGAATACAGGAGATGGAAAAAGATATGACCAGAGTCACCATATGTTTGTGATGATAAAGAGTTCTGGTTTAAATGTCATGTAAATACCCACAGTGAAATTATAAAATATGCATGCCTTAAATAATGCTTGGTAACATTTTCAATCCCTTGAATAAACATTTAATTTAGATTGAATCAGATAATTATATTTTCTCTTTAATTATATGTGATTAATGTAACAATACATGAACAATCAGAGGGAGAGAGAGAATAATTTTTTTGGTTGGGGGACTCTTCCAGTAGTAACATACATCTCCCCATCCATTAATGCTATTCTTTTGTTACAATAGCTAAAGTGCACATCAGTTTATGTAACATGAAAGACAAAATATGAGGGATGAATAAACCACTGTGTTTACAGTGAAAACACTTGCTTATCCAGGGACACTCACCCATTCCTGAGATAAACTCAGACCATTTTTGATGTTTGTGAAAGTTTGTTTTACACATTTTTACTTGCTCTTGCACACTGTTACTGGTGATACGCTGCTTGGCATCCCTAGTAGTAACTACTCAGAGGACACAGAGCTCCTGGAAGATTCATGATGTTGTGTTATCTCAAATTCACAAGTGTTAGTAAAAGGCTTAGTGCCACTGCCTGTCACTGGTACTGGGGTCAGAACTGCAGAACAGACTTTTCCCTCATTTTCTCCTCTAAGAATGATCTGGTCGGTGTGAGGGGTATCAGGTGGAGGGGCGGTCAGAGCATTCCGGAACTTAGGTTGCAGTGGATGATGGATGCTGCATGTGACATTACCCAGAGTACAATCTGGACCAACGAACAGCTGTGTCCCCTCAGGTCTTGAACCTGAAGTGCTTTTTACACTGCTTTGCTGTGAGAACTACTACTCCTGGTCTGTTCACACGTAGCCTCCAGCATGTAAGCTGCATATTATAGGACTGATCTACGCTACTGAGTTAGGTCAACATAAGGAAGCTTATATTGACCCAATTATGTCACTGTACAGACTACAGCCTTGCTCCTGCCAATATTAATGCACCATTACATCATCATAACACCACCTCAACAAGAGGCATAGGGTTTATGTTGGTAGAGTTGGGGTGACACGGCCTCCATGTAGACAATACTTTACTCACATCAGCAGACACTATATTACTTACATCAGCTGTTGGCGGCTGTTCTTCTCAATTTCAGGGTTCCATGCTGGATCCGTGAAATTGACAAGAAAACCAGGCTATCACCTGGGCAAATGGGGGCCCAGCTGCCTTCGGGCTCGCTGCTTCCAACCATGCTGTGCCCATCCCACTTGGAGCCCGTCTACCCCCCAGCTCTCTGTTCGTGGCCCCTGGCCAAGTTGCTGCCCTGGCTCCCTTTTTCTCTTCTGAGCTCTAGCTATAGATATTGGAGTGATAGTTTGAAGTCGTATGGGGTTTGGGTAAGATTTATATGATCACAGGCATCAGGGAGTGTTCCTAATCAGCATATGCTTTTAGGATTGATTATACTCCTTTGTCATTGGGCCACGAGATGTGGGAGAGGCTTTCAGGGCTTTACCAATAAAACAGGCACATACATTAGAAAATCAGCTGATTGACGTTAGTGAATTTGTAGCTGTGAGTTAAACAAAGGTGCAGTTGTTTTGAAGCATCATTGCCATGTATGGTGCTTTCTTTGCCTGTTGGCAAGGTTGGGGGGAAGGGGTCCACTTCTTGCTCTGTTATTTCCAGTTACCTCTAAGGAATTAGCCTCTTTTTGGAGGTGTTGCTTACAAAGACAATGTGGGTGATAGTGTGACTGATTGTGGGTACAAGCCTGGGAGCTCTGGGTTTTGTTTTCAGTTGCAACACTGACACACTGTGTGATTTTAGGAAAGTAATTTCACCTTTGGTATCCTAATGTATAAAATGAAAGAAAGATATTTTCCTACTTTTTATACAATTTGGCAGAGGTGAATATTGTTATAAATCAGTGATTATAAGTTTTTTTAAATGAGAAAAACTTTCACTGTTTCAGAAAGGGGCTTAGTAAACAATGGTAGTTTTTTCAGCCTCTGTGACACTGAGCTTTTTAGGCTTCTGAACTTTATTTGTAATAATAGGAAATGTATTCCAAGAGCAACTGCTGTACACTGATAAAATGCATACACATAACACGGTTACTATTTCCACTTTTGTGCTTTAATCAGAATAAATTTATATTCAAATTAAAAAGGATTAATGTATATCTCATTAACATCCAGTGATCTATTTTAAGCATTTTACAGTTTCATGTCAATTTCCTTGGTTGTAAATGGGTGCCATACATTGCAGGGTTTGAAGCAGAAGAATCATTTATGAATTGCAAGCAGAAATGGAGTATAAATATAATATCAATCCTTAACCCTGATGGGTCTGAGCTGTGGAGTCAGTGAGCGAAGTCCAAAAATGTTTCCGTTATGCAATTTAAAATGTTAGGAACTGGTCTGTACCAGTTGAGCTACTCTTGAACAAGAGGAAATTGCCAATCCCTCAGAGACAGGGTAGGGCAAAGTGTATATCAATCTGTACACCCTCACTTAGTGCCTTCTAAATTGGTACTGTAATTCAGCTACACATTCAAAAAACCCTGGAGAAGTTTAGTTTAAATTGAAGAATCTCATGGTCTCTAAAGCCCTTTCAGACTCTACAGCATTGCCATTAGAAATACCAGTTTCTGTGGCTATGTCTCCTCAGCCGCTGGGAATGAGTCTCGCATTTCAGGTTGACAGATACTTGCTAGTGAGGCTTGTGCAAGCAGATTAAAAATAGGAATGTGGTAGGTCTGGCTCAGGCCCTAAGCCTGGGGAAGGGGTGGGCTTCAGAGCCTGAGCGTCAGCCTAAGCCTGAAAATCAAAACAATGTCTACACAGCTATTTTAGAGTGCTAGCCCGAGCCTGTCGACCTGGGCTGCAAGACTTGCCCACAGCAACTATGTAGACATATGCTGTGATTGTTAGACTTACATAACGGCTTCCAGAGCAGCAGGTGCAAAAAGAATGAAACAGTAACACAAAACACTAAACGACAAGCTTCAGAAACATGCTGACATTTTTATAAAGGCTGGGGTCTGTGCACTTTGAAATTGTTTTTTATTTCTCTACATCACAGCAGCTGTACCTCAACAATAAAACCATACTTAAAGATACTCTAGTGACCTTGCTGCTTCAATGTTTCATAACTTCCTTTTAGTCTGCATGTTTCCCAACTGTACAGGCTGTGTCCCTATCAGACTTTTCTTCTTTAAAATCTCCCACACTTGCAAGCAGGAGTGTAAACAGGTCATCTGCATTTTAACCACCATGTCCACATCCTCTGAGAGCAGACCTTGACAAGATGGCATTAAAACACCAGTAACCTGTCTATGGCAGTGGTCCCCAACCCCCGGGCCGCGGACCGGTACCGGGCCGTGGATCGATCGCTACCGGGCCGCGGACGCGTTCCCGGGAGTGTCCGCCGAAAAGCCGCAGTTTCACTCTTCGGAGTGAATTCGGCGGCTTTTCGGCGGACATACAGCCGGGGTCCGCGGCGACGAAAAAAAAAAAATCCGTTCCGTGCCGCAAAAACGGTTGGGGACCACTGGTCTATGGTACTGTTCTACAAACAGTGGGGCCACGCTAGTCATAGCAACACTGTGGATTCTAAGAAAAGTCTACTGTACACAAAGCCACAGTGTCCAATCTTTCTAATCTTCGGCTACAGCTATTAGACATCAGCTTTTAATCATCTCTCTAATGTCAATCACTGCTTTTCCAGTTTTGCCCAGCATTGTAATTAACAAGATGTGACTTGACTGAGTAGTGAGATAGGCACTATGTTTATGCAAGATGCCAATGAAATAAAACCTTTATTAATGATTTCTTTTTTAAAAAAAATAAAAAAGATTGCAGCTCACTGAAAAGTTGATAAAGAGCTCAGAAAATTAGCAATGTGGGATATGGAGGCTTTGGGGTACAAATCCGAAATGTGCCTAGTTGACTTTGAAGCCTAAAATGCATTTTCAAAAAAAATATTTTTTTTAATTTTTTTAAATTTTTTTTAAATTTTTAAATGTATTTTGGCACCTAAAATGCAAGTTGGTGTACAGTGGAATTTCAAAAGTACCTAAGCATAGAACATCAGTTCAAGGTACGTAAGCCTTCCCCCCCCCCATTGTTCTAGCTCTTTTGCATGTCTAGCTAAGTGTGCGGTTAGGCACCTAAGTCTCTTTGTAAATCTAGTGACTTTGGAGCCAAAGTTGGATTTTCAAAAATGATTTAGGCACACAGGGATGCAATTTTAGAGGTTTTTAGCCACCTAAATATGCAAATAGGAACATAGTAGAATTTACAAAAGCATCTAAGAAACTCTTACTGATTTCAATGAGACTGAGGATGCTATATTGCTTAGGTGCTTTTGAGAACTCTACTGTACACCTATCTGCATTTTTAGGTGCCTAAATACATTTAAAAATCTGGCCCAAAGTCTCTTTTGAAAATGGATTTTAGGCTCCAAAGTTACCTAGGCACTTTTGGAATTTGTGCCTCAAATTCTCCATATCCCATTGCTAATTCTCTGAGCTCCTTATCTTTGTCCTTGCTACTTTTAAGCTTATTCTCTTATTCATTGACTTCCTTTCCAAAAGTAAAATGAGGGGAAAGTGCAAAGCTTGTTCAAGTAAAAGATCACAGATGCAAAATGCTGAAAACCGTCCCTCAAGAAAATATCACCACAAGATGTGTGAAATGTTTACAGATTATCACATCACACAGGCCCAAGTCAGAGTCATGTCTTTGCAATTGAAACTCTGTTTTCACAATCCTGGAGTCTAAATTAGCTCATCTGCTTCCAAGTGCCATCCAGAAGCAGAGTCTGTACCAAAATAACCATTGGCTGCTGAGCTGAAAAATGTAATGATCCCTTTAAAGAACATCAAGGGGCATCTTTGCTTTTCTTCTCTCCTTTTCCTCTTTCAAAATGAAGTTCCAAAAGATCAAGACCAAACCTTTTAGTACAGCAACAAAAAACCTAACTTGCAGCAGGTGGTGTCGTCGGCACGTGTTCATCCCAACCCAGGCAATCTGCCACCTGATTGCGGAAAGTCATGGGGAATTTCAGAGTAATTAAAATTGTATTAGAGGGAGCAAGAATAGTAACTGAGATTGCTATAGAGAAGGACAATCACTCTGAAACTAAAAATGAATGCATCTAGTTAATTTGCACTCTTCTGACCTCAGACTCATTAGAACGAATTAACTGTCCTTGCAAATAATGTGCAGACTTGACATTCATGATTTCTGCTGATTGTGAATAAAATAACACACAAATATATCAAAACTGTTTGTGACACTGTGACACTTTGGGGGTTCACCCAGACCAGTAAGGGGTTCTTTCACTGCCTGCCCTATAACCGTGGGAGTCTTTAGGCTGTGCAGCTTTGACTCAGATCCCTGACATTTAACAGCATGCCCACAGTATTCAAGCCTCACCCTGAACTTCCACCAGCCCAGTTACTCTTTGTAGGGTGACCCCAACAACACTTCCAGTCACTAGTCTCCCCAAAATTACCTCCCGTGCAGTGTCCAGTTCCTCTTACTAGACACTCACTGAGGTAGCACCAAGTTTGCTGCCTCCAAAGAGCCAATATACAAAAAGCTGGGGTGGCACACTCCATCTTACTTCATAGCATTGAGGCAGTTTGTACGGAAACTAAGAATATATTTATTAACAAAGAACATAGATTTAAGTGATTTCAAGCAAGAGAGAGATGAAAGGGTTGGAAACGAGACAAAACTAACATGCTTCCTAGCATCTACAACTTAAGTCTAGCCAGATATAGCTTTTCCTAACACTGTTTCTGAGTCACAGCAAATTGTTAGCGTGCTCCAGCATGACAGGCTGTAACAGCAAGGATTCAACACTCATAGTACTGGATTCTTTGTTCTCTCAGGAGATGGATTACTTGAAAATGTCTTTGCCCTGCTGTAAGAGTGGGTACCCCAGTCTCTGTGCTCTTGAGTACAGAGAAAGGGACTCTTTTATGCCAGACCGAATAACTCTAAGCTGCTTTTCAGCCAAGTTAATTCTCTACACCCCAAGACTCCCCCCTTTTACCAGCTGGGAACTTGGGGAACCCCAGCTGCCACCATCTGAGTAAATATCCAAGGCCCTGGATTGGGGTACTCAGACTCCCCAAAACCCTAACTCTGCCCCCCTCCCTGAGAGCCAGAGTCAGACACCTGGAGGCTGTGTCACCTCCCCCCTCCTCTCTTCTCGTTGAAGAGAGAGAGACAGACGCCATTCCTCAGCTTATACCCTGAGCTGATCCTTTTACCTACCTCCCCCCTCCCGCCTCTCTTCCCAGCCTGGAAGCAGAGGAAACCTTAAGGGAAGTAAACCAAAGTTTGATAACTACAAGATTTAATAAAGAAAAGAGCATAGAACATAGGCACAGTACAGCTTACAATTTAGAGTTCTCGAACTTCTCATCTGAAATGGATAGAGACACCCCAATAGGTACAGACTTTATGCAAAATCAAAATATTACTCACAGTTAGTGAAGTAGGAATATAAGAAGGAAAGTCGAGTCATCTCCACAGCTAGAGATGAGCTCCCAGACCCTTGCCCACTTTGCATGGCAAGCCCAAACTGAAACTAAACTCTAAAACCCCTCCCTCCCTCTCTCATGGCAGGGAAGCTCTTAGGTCACTTGTTCTCAGGTAACATTAACCCTCTCCAGCACTTTACACTTATGACACCTGCCTTATATGATCACAAAATTCATTGTCTCAGTGTCAAGATCCAAGAAGGCTTGCTGGGGGAATGAGGGTGCAGACTCCATCCCCTGGCATGATCATTAAGTTGTCTTTTCCCATTCTTGTTATCTTGATGACTTTATTTACATTCTTTGTGACTATGTGTGCATTGTCTGCTGCTTGTGGTCAAGCTGGTCAGACAAGTAAATACAAATTTCTTTAAAAAGAACAGGAATACTTGTGGCACCATAGAGACTAACCAATTTGTTTCAGCATTAGCTTTAGTAGGCTTATGCTGAAATAAATTGGTTAGTCTCTAAGGTGTTCTTTTTATGGATATAGACTAACATGTCTGATATTCTGAAACCTGTCACAAATTTCTTTGTCTAGGAAAAAAACTGTTTTGCCTCCCTTGTCTGTTTACAAACTCCAAAACATTATATGTGAGTACTTTTACATATACTGTTTTTACCTTCACAGTGATATTAATGACAAGCATGTTACTAGTTTTCAAATGATATATTACAGGAGAACTTTTAAATGATTATCATAATAACACAATGTTGGGGCAATAAGGGTGTCAGGCCTGATGTGAGTTTTGGTATGTTGGGCTCTTTGACAATTGGTATTGTGAGGGGCTGAAGGAGGAGCTCCCCGTCTCACACACATTAATTTAGTTTTGATTAGACCATACTTCTCCATTTACAGGGGAAGTATATCCAAATTGTGATACCATTTCCACTTAAATGGATCTGAATTAATTTAATTGACAATAATTAAATTCATACAGTTTAGCACTAGCATAAATGATCTAAGCATTAGGTCCCAAATCGTGGTTTTCTTTCAACATTACAGGCTGCATGTACATACCTTCTTTATTAGCCAATATTATTGTGGGGTTTAGTGAAGAGAGTTCCTGCACTTCCATATCTTGCTACCATGAAAGCCCATCTGATTCCACCTACAGGAGTAAAAATGAAAGTAACAAGAAACCAAATTCATTGTGTAGGCAGTAAAAGAAAATATTAAATTTAATTTATCAACCTATAAATACAATGTACTCACCATTTTCATTGTTTTCATACTGTTTATTCTTTTCCCCAAATTAATTCCTTTTAAAATAAGCATTTTGTGCAGTAAAAACTCTAGTCAAACCAGAAGTATTTGTTCAGTTTTATATAGACTCTTCTTATATTGATACACTAGCATAAGTGCCCGGCCCTGCTCGGGTCAGTCAGAGGTGGGGAGGGGGCAGACAGCTGACACCCCCTGACCAACCCCAACACCCCCCGGCTCACTTACCCCCCCGACCAAACCTGACCCCCCACCTGACCCCCCCAAGCAAACCAGACACCCCCGCCTCACCCCCCGACCGAACCTGACACCCCCACCTCACCCCCCCCGACCGAACCCGACACCCCCACCTCACTTACCTTCCGACCAAACCCAACTCGGATCCATCACAGGCAGGGAGGGGGCCCAGAGCCGAGGGATTTCGGGGACCTTCGCAGGTGGGGGGGGGGGCACAGGGCTGATGGATTCCGGGGTTCCGTTGGGAGGGGGGAGGGGCAGAGAACTGAGGGATTTCCGGGGTTCCGTTGGAGGAGAGAGGTGCAGTGAGCTGAGCGAGTGCGGTGTCTGTTGGAGGGGGTATTATGACATCATCACCACCCAGCTGCCCAGCCGATGTGATTGGCCCTGAAACACTTTCACCCATGGGGGCGTCAGAGGTGAGATCTGAAAATTTTTCGACCATTACGACCATCTAGACCCCTCACTGTACCAAATTTCAAGTCTCTGGCTCAAACGGTGTGGGAGGAGTTCGCACTCATACATAAATACATACACCACTTGACTTTTATATATATAGATATTTAATGTAACATAATTCAGGACATATTGTTATAATGAGAATGTCTGGACTATTTGATTTCTTCAAAACTAAGCTCTCCATGTTGTATCTCACAGTATGCTCAAAGGTGACATGTATTTCATTTATCACTATATACCCTGTACTTGGTGTTGCTTATTTAGGCATTGGTAAATTTAAATTGTGGGGTTTCTTTTTCCTATGGATGGACTGGAGATGTATAATGTTTAGTTATGAAAGTTGTTCTGTTGGGCTAAGATCCATTAGTAGGGAGTATAGTCAGTTCTTTAGTTATTATACAAACCCCAATTTGATTCTATAGGTTTGTGCTTTACATTTTACCATACCACAAGAGGAAAATATGGCCTTCTTTCAAAGTTAAAGCTCTGAGGTGGGCATTTGGACACATGTGGAGCCCAATATTATTCCTAATGAAGTAAATGTGAATTTTGTCATTGACTTCAGGGTGAGCAGTATCAGGCCATTACAACAGAGAAAAATATATGGCACTTATACTATGTAAAGGCATAGAGATATACTGTTTTTAACATATAACATTTTCATATATTTAATAGATTAAATTATCCTATTATTCTCCATAGTAACTAAGAACTGCCTTCTATTCAAAGAGTTAGCCACGCTGCTCTGACTTTGCCTATAAAATAAAACATAGAAGTGTGTGCAGTTAATAGATAAATAAATAGCAAAGGAAAACACCAAACGTTACCCACAATTCTCTCCCAAAGAGCATGAGAGAAAGTACAAACCACACTTGACAGATGTTAGTCATGTCAGTTAATACACAACTGGAAGATTCTCAGCTTAGGAGGGTAAAAATGATATATTCATTATTAGAATTTTTCAATAACTTAGTTTAAAAAGGTATGTTATGCTAAAATGGAAAAAAAAGGTTTGTTGCAAAAATAACTTGAAACTACATGACTATCTCGAGTGGGTCTTACTTTAGACATATAAGCGATCCACATTTGCAATATACTGTTTTTCTTCAAATATTGTAGGTTTCCAGTTGTAGTGACCGGAAGATTATTGTGATGGCAATCAGCAGGGGGCGTAGTTATGCTTCTGAGTTGACTCCAGGGGAGGGCATAATGGCGTTATCAGTCTGAGAATGGCCTTGTGTTTCTGTTATCTTGTGTGTGTCTGAGAACAGTTTCTCAGCTGTGTGAGTGTTTATCCCGTCTGCGTGAGAACGAGTGCGTGTGAAACTAAATAGGTAAACTGAGGCAGGATGGCGTATAAACAAGAAGTGCTAAACAGCGTGTAATCAATCAATTTGCTTGCTGCTTGCTATTAATGAGATATGAGTATGTATGAGATGTAAATGAGCATGGGTATATTTGTGTTGACACACCCTCATTTGTTGGGCTCCTTTCCTGAACATCGCTTGGGTGTGCCAGACCTCCCATCAGTGACAGCCTGCAGCCAGGGCCCCCAGGTGCTGTGATGTCACTACCTTCCAATAAACTCACCACTTTCCATCTAGCCACTGTGTGTAAGCCTTGTTTCTACGGGATTCGAGAAGGTACCCTGCAACACCAGTTTTGACAGTAATTTATCAAAACTGCGTGTTTGGAACACAATGAGATGAAATTTGAAGGCTATATTTCTTTATCTTGTAATTCAAACTATCATAGATGTTTGTAATGGGATGTTATATGTTTGTAATGGGATGTTCATTGCACTTCTCAAAAGTGTTTTGTGCACAGAACTCTCTAAAATTCTTTTTGAAAGAAAAAGTGTTGTAGCTGTGCTGGTCCCAGAATATTAGAGAGACAAGGTGGGTGAGGAATATCCATTACTGGTCCAACTTCTCTTGGTGAAACAGACATGCTTTTGAGCTCCACTGAGCTCTTCCTCAAGTCTGGGAAAGGTATTCAGAGTTTCACAGCTAAATACAAGATCAAAGAGATACTTTTGGAGGCATTTAGTGCACTGCATGAGGTATACGAGATGAGGATAGTCACGTGTAGGACACATGGATCTTGAAAGGTGTGTTGTGCGGGGGTTGCCATTTTTTGATGATACTCCAATTTGATTTCAACCTTGAGTGGTAGGTGACATCTAGGGATGTACAACAAAAGAGAGTCCTTGTGGCACCTTAGAGACAAACAATTATTTTGGCGTAAGATTTCATGAGCTCTAACCCACTCCACAAGAACTCCTCATTATTTTTACTGATACAGACTAACACGGTTACTCCTCTGAAAACTAGATATATGTATTTGGAGAGGTAACTCACACAGAAAACTGATAATAGACAAAAATACCTTATTATTGGTTGGAGAACACTTTCCTTAAAGTGATCACTCTATGTCTGACCTATCAGTTCTCATCCTCAAAGGAAAACTGTATAACACTTTCGAAAGATGACCCTGGAGCTTAAATTCATAACTTTGCTAGACACTAAAAATCATGGTCTTACTAAAGACTCTGGATTTATGGCTTATTACAGCAATTTGAAATCCACTAACCCCCATTTTTGTTCTATGAGTACAGGGGTGTTAACAGGCCACCCACCTCACATTAAAATATGTGCTAAGTAATTATGCTAAACTATCTGTTTGGTCTTGTATTTAGCTGTGACACTCTAAGTACCTTTTCCAGACTCTGTGTAACTCAAAAGCTCGTCTGCCTCACCGATGGAAGTTAGTCCAATAAAAGATAATATTTCACCTACCTTGACTGTTTGAAAAAAAATGTATTAAAAAGATGCAGTAGATAGTATTTACAGCCTGAAAAATCTTGTGGCACTTTTCAAAATGCTATGCAAATTATACAGAAGAATCGCTCCCCACTCTACCAAAATGAAGATGTCTCAGTAGAGGAATGTTTTAACTGTGCAGATAATCATTACACAGCATTGCAGGGCACAACATGAAATACAATACCAAACCACAGTGGTACTGATATGGTGGTCTATTATACAGAGCACTTCCTGGTGGAATGTAAACATAGTGCTGACTCTCGCTGTTTACAGGTGCTAAATCTCAGTAAAATAAGTTAAAGCTACATTCATTACTTCTCTATATTTAAAAATGCACTAGTTGCCACAGGGATGCTGTTTGATCACTACTCTGAAAGAAGGTGAATTGTAGATTACAAATGGAAGAGAAAATGATCCTTGAGACAAATTTTAGGTATGTCCCATGTTATGAAAAAGTGATATACAGTATATCCATTTGATGCTTTAGGCTGAATTTGGGCAAATAAAGCGTGTTTATCGGAGTTGAAATTTGACCTGGATTTTATGGTCCATTATTATGGAAAATGCCATATGCTCTTTTAGGATCTCAGTTTTTAAATTTAATCTAAGGGGGGAGGGGTACATCCTGCAGGGTGCTCTCTCAACACTGTACAGATGAACTGGTTAAGTTTTGACTTGGTGGTCATATTACTATCTACTAAATCACCAAAATATTAATTACGGATATTAAATAAAGGCACATTTTGGTGTTTCTTGGCTAATTAAGAGTGTCATTTCTTGCATTGGCTACTTGTGCTTATCTGTCAATTTACAAACGTGCAAGGTGGTACTGTTGATTAGCCAAGAGGCAAAGTGGTCTGGACATTTACATATAAAAATGCATTTCATTACATTGATGTATTCTGTGATGGAAAATAGTTAAATCAATATGCAGCGACAATTCCTGACTTCTTATTCGATATACCTAGATAACCACTTTATCAATTATTTATTTTTATAATAATTCTTATAAGGTGTGTGTATTTTGGTTTATTACTCTATTGTTGCACATATATAGTCATTAAATCCTTGATATTTTATTAATGATAAACACAAATGTTGAAAGTACAAGTTTACTGTCAGTTGTAAAAATAGAAGATATTTAAAAATAGTTTATATGATTATTAAAAATAAAAGATAAGGAAATACAACAAATTAAGACTGTATAGATTATGAGTGACACTAAGTATGTATATTACGCAAATAACAGTACTGAGTTTTTTAATCAGTTTATGCTAGCTAGTTCAACTTTCTTCAATAGTTTAAGAGTTAATCAAATAGAGGAAGTAAAGTATTCTATTTCTCCTAATTTGTTTACTCTTGTAAATCACATTTCTGTGATTAATATTCATTTTTATAACAGTAGTGCTGAAATATATTTATTTGCTGCAGTCACAAGAATTCCCAACAGTAATCTATTTGTTTAATTTCAGCAAATCAGTATGTTTCCCTAATATTACAGTAAAAGCAATTTGGAGGGTATATCACTAAAGTAACTGTTGCCTCAATTTTCATCAGCCTGTCAATTTGGGACAGTCCCAGAAGATATGAACATGAATCCCCATATGATGGCATTTCCTCCAGCATTTTTCTGTGAGTTTTTCTTTACTATTTACAAGATAGGTGAGCAAAAATATAGGAGTATAATTTGCTACTGGCAGTATTTCCCTGAAGAGGAATTTATCCCATTCATAGTGGCTAGTATTATATCTCTCTATTTTTGGTACTTATATGGACCCAGTATCTGAGCACTTCACTATCTTTAATGTACCTATTCTCACAACACCCCACTGAGGTAGGGAACTATTATCTCCATTTTACAGATGGGGAACTGAGGCACAGAGAGGCTAAACAACTTGCCCAAGGTAACAAGATGGTGGAGCAGGGAACTGAATCAGAGTTTCCCAAGTCCTAGGTTCATGCCCAAGCCACAGGACTAGTCTTCCTCTCCAGGCCAGTCCTCTGAAGAGGATGTCTGGTTCATTTTCTTTTCTTGTTCTAACTTTGAATTTTCAATATTTACTTGCAGTTCCATAGAAAAAGATTAGTACAACATATCTATTTCTTTTTTTTTTTTACAAAATTACTGATTATCTTGTAATTTCTTTATATCATCCTTTATTGGGGATAAATCTAATTTAAACTGCTTCCAGTTCTTATGATTTTGTAAATAATATCTTAACCATAAGAGACACAAGTCCTGTTTATAAATATGTTGTTTGTATAATTGTGTGAATGGTTTAACATTGCTTTCTTAAATACATTTCATAAATATTTTATCATATTTGCGCTAATTTTGTCTTTTTATAAACTTAGGTATAATATCTCGGATGTTATAAATGACCTGTTTTAAATATCTCTCCTGATTATTTATCATTTTATCATATATTTCTATATTTTCAATACACTGAAAATCCATCTATTATTTCTGATTAAAAAAAAAATCTGGTTTGACTGACTAATTGAGAGTAGAAATTTCCCAGAATTAAGCAGTTTTGAAAATCTCAACCTTATATATAAATTGAGTGTCAGACTTTTCAGTAAGTAGCCATTCAATCTCATCATTTTTTTATCCAAACTGAAATAAACTTTAATTGGCTTTAATGGTGGCTAAATCCTAAATTTGGAAAGTTTGAACCTCCATTTTTATTTCCAGAGCTGAAATTATTTCTATATTCTTGATTTATTCCCATTAAATGTATTTCAAACTTCATATTAATCAGTTAATTCTAACTATTTGGTGTGGATTGGTAGTTTAAGGTATTTGCACAAAAATAATAATCTTGGACATTTATTTATGAAGTTGGTTGTCTTCCAGGAAAATTTGCAAGCTCTCTGAGTTCTTCCTTTTTTGGCTCAGGAATCTGTGTTGGTAATGCATCTCCAAATTTTCTGTGCCTCGAGATAATAGTCATGAAATAGATGTTTCTGTCCTCATACAAAACATGACCTTTCTTCCAGGTTTCTTGTCAAATTTCTTACTTAAATAGCTAATCTAGCAAATATGTAAATAGATCTGGGTGGAATGATCAGCTATTTTTATTTTGATGTTTATATTTTATGAAACCATCTAGGCCATAATCAAAATCCTTCTAGATTTAAAACTTTGTAAGTAACAGAGGCAGACACAAACTCTAGTATTTTCTTATTTTATACATTGACAGGAATACCAATCATTCTGATATGGTTCCCTTTTATCCTCATTTCACTCTTCAGAGCCTCTTCTGATTTACCAGAAAAATTATAATTTTATCATTCAGAGTTTTCCACGTTCCTTAAATCTTTGCTGTAAATCCTCCTATTCTCTCTTCTTGTCTACCCGTATTCTTAATGATTTCCATATATGTGTTGTTTAGCTTACCAAAGAAGACATTCAACTCATTTTTTAATTAACTTATTGTGAACAGTACTGACAGACCTGTCTAATCTCTGGGTTTTGATCAGAGATCTCTGGCTTTCTCCTTGTGTCTCTGAATCCCCATGGCGCACACACCATGCTGCAGGGCAACAGGAGGGAAGACCATAACAGGCAGAAAGAATATTCTTCCTCCTGGTCTTGCAGAGGCTCTGTTTCCCATCTCTTCCCACACCCTCACTTTGGATCTACATTCATTTGGGAAGACTACTCTCAAAAAGTGCCAGTCCAGACTGCTTTGAAGAGAAGCTCAGCCTCAATAGATACTTGAGGATTTTGTGTGGGAAGATTGATTTTTGAGGGAGAGGGAAAATTGAGTAAGTGTTCCATGTGTAAATAATTAATATGTGCAGGTGATGGGGGTGTTATTTGGAGGAAAGAAAAGATTTTTGTTGATGGCAGCTTTATTTGTAGGGGAAACCATTTATTTGTAAATAAAATGAGGAAGATTTGTAGCACCTTAGAATGTCTTCCTTTCCTAAGGATGTACCAAAGTTTACTTCATTTTAAAGATTTTACTAGGAAGGGATCAAGACATTGGCAGAATCAGAGAGGTGAGGGACAGAGATAGAAATGAAGGTAGGGCATACCAACTTAAGGCAAATTATTGTTCATTTTTGTTATTTGGTTTTGTTTTTCATGAGTGAGTAATGTAGACAGGCCTGAGTTCTGGGGAATTATCTTCTCTTTTCCTGTCAGCAGTTTTAGTGGCACTCTGAATAGGAGCCAGGTTGGTTTTTATGACAGAGCCAATCACTAGTTCTACATTTATTTATCGATTTAGTGCAAATGCTTTGTTTCCCTGGTTCTGCTGGAGATAGCCGATGCTTATACAGCTTTCTGAACAATTCTGAGAAGATTTATCTGCATTTAAACACAGATGCAGATGGATTCTGACAGGTGGGTTAAGAGCTCCCTCTTCCGGCAACCATCTACTTTAAAGACCCTACAAGAAGCCAGAATATCAATTTGAACATATATATTTATATATATCCCTGTGTTTCAAGGAGAAGTCATCAAGCAGATAGTGTCCTATGTATTAGGGCTGCAGGAAAAAAGCAATTCCAATTTAGAGACATTATAACGGAGAGATATGCATTTGACATTTACACATATAAACCATCAAAATGTACAACTGGTTGGTCTAATTCTAATTTTCCACCAGACTGCAAACCTGGTAAGCGATTTTTCCTAGGTAATAACATTTGAGGGAAATGTATTTAAATTACAGTACTTTATGGCATAATGTTATAGCATCACCTAGTTCTGTGACCACAGTTAAAGGTTTGTCAGTATTCCATTAAACTTTTCAGAGCAGTAATGCTTATGCTTTGGTCTTCTGCCTTGATAACAAAAGTTCCTTCAAAACCACTTTAAATCAAATAACTCACAGAGCTGTGGGTATCTGATGCATATGGTTTTGTATTTACAAGTTTGGGGGTAGTTAGGAGCCACAAATTTGGGAAGGATCAACTGTTTTCATAGAAAGAGAGTGGTCCAGCATTTTCTCTTACAGTGAAACTTCAGATATTATTGGGTCCTTTTGAGTATAAAAGAGCTATTAAATAGGATAGAACTCTCTCTTGTCACAATAGACAACCAAGCTTCTTTACTAGTGCTGGGCAAGCCACAAAAACTCCAGAAATGTCATTGAACTCAAGTGGTTAAGGCAACTTCTAATTGAATTAATCTGGAAATGTTTGTATATCAGAAAATGTTCAGAATTTGATTCAGTTTAAGTGTGAGAGGATGCATTTTTCTATTCTTATGTTATCAGGACCAATATGTTTATCATTATCACTTACTTATCAGTCACCTACCAATTTTTGCTAGTGGTAATATCAATGTAACTGTTTTAATATAGTTTCTTGTATTCCTTCATGATGCTGGAGGGTATTCTAATGACCTAGAGGTACCATGTGTGAAAGAGAAGTTGAGCAGGAGGAGAAGAAAAGCAGCAGCATTGTGGTCAATTGTTCTCCATGTCCTCTTAATGTATAACAGGAAGTAATGGGCTTATTCTGCAGCAAGGGATATTTAGGTTAGATATGAGGAAAAAGCTTTCTAATTGTAAGGGTAGTTGAGCTCTGGCATAGTCTTCAAAGGGAGGCTGGAAAAATATCCAGGGATTATCTGAATTCACTTCATGGTGCCTCAGCACAGGACTAGATGACAGAACTAGATGACCTCTCAAGTCCATTCCAGCCTTACATTTCTATATTTTTATGGTATCTAACATTCTGTTTATGAACTCAGCAATGAACTGTAACTATTTCAGGTTACTTCTTGTGCTGAAAACAAGGGTCATGCAATGCTTACGTCTTTCTTCTGGATAATCAGCAGCTGTAGTAATAGCAGTCAAAAATCAGATTATTATTTCAAATCCAATCAAGTTTGCTAGTGGTAGTGAGTCATTGTTAGTTGATAGTTGTTTGGTGCCCTTTACTGAAGTGAGTTAGTAATTTTACTTCAATTCATATTGTATATCCATACCACAAAAATCACCATCAGCAGAGATTAATTTGTGTCTCTGTTACAAATCTCAACAGAGAATCAAAAGACCAAATGGATGTGAAGGCTAAAATAGGCTCCGACCTATGGAAGTGTTCTCTGCAGCTTAGGTGAGAGTTGTATTAGCAACGTGTAGGGAAGCTTGTCTTGGGATACGTACAATTTTAACTCTTGTCTGTCATGCTGTTTTCGTTTTAATTATATGTTTTTTTTAAAAACCCTATCTTTTTAAAGCATCCTTTTGATTCTGAGCTTTCAGGACTGCTGAGATGCTTTCTGCATCCTTTGGTTTCACATCCACTTTTCCTTTTTACATGCAAGAGATGCATATCCAAGACAGCATAAGGCTCACACTCATATTGTCACTACTGATTTCCCATGTGGCCAGTTTAAATAGGAAGAGGATGTTAACTAAACTAGCAACAAGATTCCTTTAGGTGGAGGTGAGGGCAACATCTGTCTTTCTAATCATTGGGGTTTTTTTTACCAGTGTAGGCATGAAGGGATATTTGTTGTTCCACAAGCCTGTCAGGCATATAGAATGTGGAACTGGAACCTCCTGTCTATGTTGTTGTTATGAAGAATGTGGTGCTTTTATACCCCATACAAGCCTGCAATGTGTGGAAGGAGTGTGGGCTGTTACCCTGCTCTCTTGTCACAGTTAGCTACATAGAGTCTTGTACATTTTAAAGTTTGCTGAATTGGTAAATCTGGATTTGAAGTCTGAGTTCCAAGAAGCTATGCAATATCATACTGTAGGTTGTACTTTCATTCTGATAAATACAGATTTATCCAGTTGTCTTTATTCATAATCATGCTGTAAACCTGATTTTTTTTTCTCTAAAACCCACTTCATATGCAGATCTCTAAGACTAAGTAAATAAATACATAAAAACCCAATTATCAGCCATTTAATTAACAGAAATAAGCAAACAAAAAACCTTACAAAAATAGTTCCATCTAAAGTTTCCGACTTCATTCTGTTTGATTTATACTATCTGTGTACACAGATTGTTAGCAAGGTTGATGAGAGGGAGTAAAATGTGAGGGAACACAGCAATATAGTTATCTACAGATGATATATGAATAAAATGTACCAGTTTGCTTTGCTGATATTTGTGACTCCTTTTATTGATTTATTTGCAAATATTTAGGTAAGGGTTTTATTTCTAAGAATGTTTTTGGAAAGCAAAATATTTGAGACACCTAGTGCCAATATATGGTTGCAAGTATACTTAATCTAGAAGTGCTGTCATGGCCATTTTGAAAAACTTTCATTCATGCAACAAATTCATGAAATGATTACAAATGTTTGTGGATAATGATAGAAAAGGGGGATGACTATTTCTATATAAGAGAACAGAAACCAGGTAAAGTAGGTGATCAGCTATGTCATTGATATTAAATATTCACTCACAAACAAGCCACAGGATAAAATTTGATTTCCAAATCTATTGGACAGTTGCAAATAACAACAACAAAAATTGTAATCATGACCTGTTCTAGGATTAATTTTGAACGGAAAAAAAGGTCTATGTTGATCACATAAGTTATTTGCAACAATTTGACGAGTACTAATTCTGACTATCAATTCTACTCCCACACTGCATTTACTATATCTTAATCTGCGCAGTGCAGGGAAAATCATATTTTCCTTTGTCCCTGAGGGGCAATTACCTTATTAAATTTATCATAAATTAATTTTCATTCACAAAATTCATGATAAACTGAATTTACCACTCATTCTTTGATGGCATTAACATCAATGCCAATTTGCTGAGATAGGCATAATTTCAGCTAAAACCAATTCCCACTGATATTTTATTTAATTTAAAATAATATTTTCTCTATAAAGGAAGGATAATGACCAGTTGTCATTCTTCTTTTAGGAAAATAATAATAAAAAGTGATACTATAAAGTGCTGGATATTTTTCAGTGGGGAAGAATAAACATCATAATTTACAAATTACAAAAGCATGTGTGAACTGCACATATCTTCATTTATTTTTATGTCTGTCAAATCACTGTTCATGCCTACGCAAAAAAGGTGCTTTTCTTTGTTAATATGTCAGTGTTCATTACAGTGGTTTAGTGAGTAGGCCCAAGTACCTCTATTTAGTAACCCATAGTTGAATATGATTTATCTAATGTGTACCATACAGTATTGCTCTAAATGTGTGGCTTAATTACTGCTATCCAAGAAGCTTTTAATTTCTGAAACAAATTAGCAGGAAAGACACAAATGTAATCTTCTGAAAGCAAACCAGATTTGACGATAGACTCTTCTAAATTTCATAGGAATTCATAGCTTTCAAATTACTGTTAAGTGTTAATGTAACTTTTAGATCTTATTATCATCTTAGCCACTGATGTGAGTTGCAAAGTTAAAATGCTGCATTATTTTTTAGGACATCTAACCAAAGAATCATCTTGGTCTGAATTCTAATAGTAAATAGTAATAGGGACTGTAGTAAAATTAACTTTGTATTTGTGATGTGGCATCCTCCCCACACTGACATGCAAGCCCTAAAGAGGCTCTGTTTGAAACATCCAATAGGGGCAGGGCTGCGAGCAGCAGCCAATAAGGGTTCAGCAGACACATATAAAAAGAGACATAGGCAGAGCAGGGTCAGTTACTCCCTGGAGCTAAAGGGGGGAGGACTGGATGCCTTGAAGGTGGAAGAAAGCTAGCACCCTAGACAGAGCAGTGGTGAGCAGGAACAGAGGAGAGAGAGGGAACTCCTAGCTGGCTGATAAGACTGGAATGCTGAGGCCTTGAGATAAGGGCAAAAAAGGTGCTGGGGCTATGGGGAAGTTTCCAAGGGAAATGTATTGAGGAATTAGAGGGGCCACAGCATATGGCTGCCATCTACAGGATCCAAAAAGGGAGTAGTGGGTAGGCCTGAATTGTCCCTCTCCCCCCCCCCCCCAATTCACCACTAGGGGACTGTTGGCTATAGTCACCACTGGGGTAGTGGTTGAACAGTTGACTGAAGGGACCCAGAAGGGGAGAGCACAGATTGTGACATGGCCAGAGGGCTGAGTCATATAGAGGATGGTCCTTGGAGTGATATGCATCCAGGCTCAGACGTGACAGCTGGGAGGCACTGTTGGGCGAGGATGGCGATCTGTGGAGCTAGTCCCCAAGACTGCCAACAGAAGGGGCTACCTTGGTCAGTGATGTCCTGTCATAGTTCTGACTTGATCTACTCCTTCATTATTACATACTTGTCTATATAGAAGACATTGCATCATCATAATGGCTTGTATCAGACAGCTGCATGAGCAGGACAGATTTTCCTTTCCTTATTCGTTTGGGTTATTTTGTGTCCTCCTGCAGTTCTGAGAAGAGAGAAAGACTCACAAACATTTTCCTCATGGAATTTTCTCTACATTATTTTGTTTACCTTCTTAGAAGGTAAAGGGAACAGGGTGTACTGTATAGGCAAAGAAGCAGCAGGTCTACTTACCACCTCTACTGCTCAAATAAAATGTGTTTTAAATACACACCCTGTAGTAATTTACTGCATTACATTTGCTTAAACAAGTTAAACTTTTTCTGTTTAAAATTACTACGCAGATCAGGTCAGCACACTCTTCCATATAATCAGATACCACTGTGTATGGTAACTTTTTTTTCTTGTAGAGTTTCACAAAACCTCATCAGTATGAAGATACCTTAGATAAATCCTACATCTGATGGGAGGCTCAAGACAGCATTGCTGCCATTTTCTAGGTTATGAGCATTTTTGGCCGACATTTTCACTTGTACATTCCCCACCCTTGGCACACTGAAGGACTGGTGCTACATAATTTCAGAAGGGATCATTTTTTGAGTGTTGGTCTCTATGTGTATTTCACTGTGGGTGTCTACGTGTGTTCCACACTCCCTGAGTCAGAGAATTCTTGCAACCATGCCTTCAATTCCTTCGTACCACTATGTGGCCTTGGTAGAAACTCCAGTGCCCAAGTTCTGCATTGATATCTTCAATCTGTAAATATTTCAAAGTTTCCCTTAGTTCCTTTTCTATATACTTCTTTATAGTTAGTAAGTTTTAAATAGTTTTATAACTTTTTACAGGGTTATTATTGAGATAGTTTCTCCACCTCAGTATTCCCTCACCCTGTTACCCTGTTACAGATATGGTACTATGCCCAGAACTCCAGGCTTCAAAAACTGTGGGCCCAGCTCCCTTTACTTCTTGGTCAGTGATGGCCATCAGCACTATTTGTACTGTCTCAGGAAAGAATCAGAGAGGTAGCCGTGTTAGTCTGGAATTGCAGAAGTTACAGAGAGTCCTGTGGCACCTTAAGGACTAACTAAAGTATTGAAGCATAAGCTTTCATGGGCTAATATCCACTTTGTCGGATGCATGCAGTGGAAGTGTCCCGGGGCAGGTAAGTGGGTATTAGCCCACGAAAGCTTATGCTTCAATACTTTAGTTAGTCCTTAAGGTGCCACAGGATTCTTTGTAACTGTCTCAGGAAAGTACACATTGCAGCTAGTTGTAACATCTGTCACTCTTTACCTAGCTTTACCCACAAGGGAAAGAACTCTGGTTCAGAAAACACTTCATGGAAAAAGCCATGAGGTCACAATCACACTCAGCTCGAGAACCCCTCCTGTATATTGGCCTGAATAGACATGAAGTGCAACTCCCAATACAAGGTCCAACTCTGTTGTAGGGGATCCATAGCCACAGACCCCTGCATCAGGGTCTTTACAGGAAGGCAGAGAATGCTCACACAAGCATAAGAGAAGGTATCCTTCTATGTCTGCTTCAAAGATTTTTGATACAACTATGCCTAAATCAAGCAAATCTGCTCATTTGGCCCCTAAAGACCTAGTACATCATAAATCCAACAGCCATGACTCTAAAGCTCAGGAACCCAAGGTCGTAGTGCTACACTGACACCCACTTCACCAGTAGTCCAATTCAAAAAGCTGTCATCCATTGGTTGTGGAACGATCAGAGGTTCTATCACCAATGGCCCCAACTCTGTCTCATACTCCAGTCACATGGAGTCTTCCTCCTCTAACCTCATCACCACAAATTGGTCAGACCCCTCACACTCAATGGAGATCAGAGACTTATACTAAACTGAAGGATGTCCTTGCTTTTTCTGAGCTCCTGTTTCCCCCATCATTAGCACCTTTTCTCTTCCCGGTGCCTCTTACTGACTGAATGGAAGAGGACAAATATGAACCAGTTCTGCCAGTACCAACTAGATTGTCTTCTTCATCTCCCAATGAAGCAGTCACCCTGGCATCTCTGTCCCCACTGGACCAGAAACAGTTTTAGGATTTATTGCAAAGTGTGGCAGAGGAACTCCAGATCTCCCTAGAGGAGGTCCAGGACTCTCACCACAAACTTCTGGATATCCTATAAGTCACCAGATGCAGTTGAATAGCCGTTAATATTGGGTTAATTAAGGTTAATTTAGGTTGATAGCAACAGCCATTGTGATGCACCATGAGTCATGGTTCCACACTTCAGGGTTTCCCAGGAAGATCCATAGAGTGCTTATTCTTTGATTAAACCAATCATTGCAATGAAACCTCCAAAACCCCATCTCCGTCCCTCTTCAGGGACCATTCTCAAAATGGGATTCATGGGTAGTAAAGAGGAATCCCTCCTCCATCAAGTCTCCATGGTTGTTTGTCACTGTTGCTTAAAGAATGAAGGGGGAACCTCTCTCTTTCCAAAGGCTCTCAAGGGGATTTCTTCCAGCATCTCTCTTTGCTATGATCTTATGATCTCCTCACCAAACCCACTCGAGAAGCGCTGAACTGGAATCAGCAGACTCCTTACAGGGAATCCCCCTCTTGGAGATATGCAGATCAGCCACTTGAGGCTCCATACGCATCTTCACACGGCATTATCCTCTGGTCCAAGCTTTGGCTGCAGATGACTCCATCAGCTCTGTGATGCTCCACTCTGTAGGACAGCATAGAATATTAGGATTGGAAGGGACCTCTGGAGGTCATCTAGTCCAATCCCCTGCTCAAAGCAGGACCAATCCGCAACTAAATTATCCCAGCCAGGGCTTTATCAAGCCTGACCTTAAAAACCTCTAAGGAAGGTGATTCTACCACCTCCCTAGATAACCCATTCCAATGCTTCAACACCCTCCTAGTGAAAAAGTTTTTCCTAATATCCAATCTAAACCTTCCCAACTGCATCTTGACACCTTTACTCCTTGTTTGGTCATCTGCTACCGCTGAGAACAGTCTAGATCCATCGTCTTTAGAACCCCCTTTCAGGTAGTTGAAAGCAGCTATCAAATCTCCCCTCAGTCTTCTCTTCTGTAGACTAAACAATCCCAGTTCTCTCAGCCTCTCCTCATAAATCATGCTCTCCAGGCCCCTAATCATTTTTGTTGCCCTTCTCTGGACTCTTTCCAATTTTTCCACATCCTTGTAGTGTTGGCCCCAAAACTGGACACAGTATTCTCCATGAGGCCTCACCAATGTCGAATAGAGGGGAACAATCACATCCCTCAATCTGCTGGCAATCCCCCTTATTATATAGCCCAAAATGCCATTTTTGCATACTCCCTTTCACCCTCCTCCTCAGTGAGCACTGCTTGGGAGTTACCCATAAGAAATACCCTTATGAACCAGTGCTTGAAGAAATAAGAAAGGTTACTGACCACGTAGGTACTGGAGTTGAGATGTATGATCCATATGGGTATTCAAGATCTGCCCTCCTCCTTGTTGTGGGTTCCATTGGGATATACAGTAGAATTGGAGAAGTGATTGATCTTGGCCACTTTTTTGTGACCTTGTCTGAAAGCACAAGGAGACACAAGTCACAGGGGGATCAACGGAGACTGCTGTTGAAGGGTTTTTGGTCCCAGGAGTACAAAGCACATGCATACCCACAGTGAATACTCATAGGAACCATACATCTTGTGGAAATCTAGTTATAATTATGTAATAACCTTTTCCACATATGCTAACACCTGTTCAATAATATTTTTGCACTTGGAAATATGGAGTGCCAAAATTTTCTTCCCATCCCTGAACACAGATGGACCACTTCATAGGTTGGAATAATTCCCTAACATGCAAAATATATCATGAAGCCACAATCAAAATGTGATAATGGAGATAAGCTTATTTGAATGGGACATGCATAACACCACCCACAGTTGTCTGTTTATAGATATATAGATAGATCTTTTATGGACTGCTTTGCACTACATCAGTTAAAACACAACTTAAACTTGTTTCATTGTGTGTATATCTTATGTGTTTGTGCAGGTGAAAGCTAAATCAGTTTCAAGCCCTTCAGTGTCAAGTGATTATTTCTGCTAAATTAGTTGTCCTGCGCCAGAGCCAGTATCTAAGATCCACTGCATCTTCAAGTGAATGAAGATCCAAATGAACAGCTAGGTGGCAATAATGCTGTTTGACACAAGGATTATTATTTTCCTAGCCGTGTTTGCTAACTACTAACTGTTGGTACTTTGACTTTAATTTGTCAGTTTTAAAAACTAGGATCACAAGCTTTTGAGATCGAAAGACTGAATCTCCAGGTGTGATCTCACCTCTTCTTTAGTTCTGCATATGATGAAAGAGTCTCGAGATTCCAAAAGCTTGTGAATTGCAGATTTGTTATTAGTTTAATATAATCCTTTATAATGATGTTTATTGTAGCATTTTTATATGAGATGGATAAGACAGGTTTTCAAATGCCAGCTATTGCTGACATTTAATCTGCTATAGGTCATAAAATACCAAGGCAAGAGAACCATTTTATAATTTATTTTTAATATTAATAATATAGAAATATTAAAATAAATTCACATTGCACACAATACTGCTTTTTGCATTCTTTATTGTAACTGCAATGTAAATGTAATAAAACTAGTTGATGTAAATTACAATTTAAAAAATGCAGCATTATTAATGTATGTCTGGGAAGTGGAATGGATGAAAAGTAAGAAGTTTATGTGCAATAGGGACCTGAGTTTAAATCTGCCTATGTTAAATAAAAAATGGGGACACATGTCCATATCAGAGTACCAAGAAGTAGTTCAGGCACTAACACAGTCTTCTGAAGAAGGAAACAGGTTAAAATAAGGAAAATAAAGGCCCATCAGGACTGAGGAAAGTAGGCAACTCTAAGTGAGAAAATGCATACACAACCTTTCTTTATACTGATCCTGCCTGCATAAGGAATACACATAGGTATTGTCCATTAAATCTCATTGTAACAGAGTGACTTGCCTTTTTAAGGGACAGGAGACTTGGGGCTGCCCCCCTTTTTTAATTAGCCCCACCACACCTGTGAGGGGTGTAAGTCTTAAAAAGAGAGGAAGCCCAGCAGTTTGGGGCTGGCTTTGGAAGAGGGCAGTTGAGTTGGGTTGTGGATGGAGAGTTGAGCTGTGGGAGTGGAGTTAACTTCTGTGGTGGGACCCTAGAGCAAAAGGTCAAGCTCCAGAGAGGCAGTCGTCGGGCCATTGGTTCCACAAGAGGAACAAGGAACTGAACAGAAGATCGGGAGGGGCTGACGTCCATTGTGATATAAGCCACTCCCAGTGAGAAAATTAGTGGGGAATTAGTGAGAAGGAGGAGTGAAAGATCTTCACCTATAAGGAGTGAAAGATCTTTTCTTTATGTTAACCTGGTGATATTTATTTTGGGAAAGTGAGTTCCCTGGAAGTGGATTGAACTTAAGTGACCTCTGGGAAGATGGGGGCAACTAAGGGGAAGGCCCAGTAACCCTGCATCCAGACACCAGGAGGTGCCAGCTAATGATCTGCTTTTATGCACATGAGGCTTGCTCTGGGGTGAGATCCCATTAACACTCATTCAGTTTGGAAGGAATATGATTAGATACAGTTTTGATATGATTTTTATACATTGTGATGGATGCTGGAGTTGAGATTTCTTTCCCTTGAAACATTTGAGATCAAACTATAACAACTTGAAACCTAGGCAAACTGGGTTTGGATAAAATAAATAACTTTCCATTGTGTAGCCAAAACACAGTCAGTCTGAATCGAATCATTCCAGGATTTAAATCCTGGGGTCTTTGACGTATTTCAGAAGTTAGGCAGTTAAGATTAAGTCCTGGTAGGAGACCTGAGGTGGGGCCCCTTAAGCACAAACTTGTGCTGAAAATAAATTTACAAACTACAAATTAAATATTTCATAAAGTAAAGACAAAAGAGAAGAGGCTTCTAAGATGCAGTGGATATCAGAGTTGCTCTGTGTTAAGATGCAGGTAGTCAAGGAGGAACTGGAGTGGCAGCAAGTCCGCTCCTGTCTATATACAATTGCTCTGGAGCATTCTGCATAATTAAACTTGTGCTGTTATTACATCTGGAAAAGGTATTTTTCTTTACTTCCTATCCCAAACTTGTTCTTTGTGCTCTTTAATGGCTGCTCCCTTGCACACCAGAGCAGAATGTATTTCCTTGATGGGTAAAGTGATCTTTATACATCTTTTATATGCCTTATAAGAGAGCTGAGAGGTATAGATTGGTTATCATTTTGTAAAGTGCTCTGATAGTTGTTACACAAATGCAAAGCATCTTTTTCTAGTTTTCATTTTCCTGGCCTCTTTCCTGCCTGCATTTCAGCTGTGACTGGACGCAACAGCCACACAAGAAAGGCTAATCTTGTAGTATTTGTAGCATGACATGATTGTCTCAGAAGAAAAACTCTTCTCAAAAATTTCAGGCCAGTTTAACTAAATAAATTCACCTATGGCTAATCAGTGCTTGTTCTGGAGTCAAACCAGTAACCTAAGGGCCAAAAGTTGCACATCCCATTACTAATCTCCTATGTCTTTCATTCACTGCCTGAAGACTTTCATTTTGAATAATACTTTATTGTTTTTTGGCTTTGTAAAGCTATCTCATCAACAAAATGTAATTATTAAAGGGCCTTTTCAGTGTTTGTTGAATGAAAGATAAAAAATTGGTTAGTTGCTATGGATTATTTTTACTAATTTAATTTTTACTTCACAGAGCAAGAGAAATATTATTAAACTTCTTGGCCTGAATTGATTAGAGATTCTACATTTAATATTTAGTTTTGATTTCCTTTTTGTTTAAATGGAATAAAAGTGAAGGGTGCAATTCTAAATAATGCTCAGATGTCTATATAATTCTGCAGCAGAACAGCATAATCCATCTTCAACATTATTCTGATTTCTCAAAAAAGAAGCACAAATAAGTAAAAACTCATGTTTTTTTATCCTTTCTTCCACAATATTTACCTTAGATAAGCTTTGCTGTTAAGGGTAGGTGCAAAGGAGAAACCTTTTATACCTTGCTCTGGAGATCCTTCATGGATGCCATATAACTGTACTGTTTGACGGCCACTTTTTGGTTGCTGAGGTGACTGTGCTACTCTGCAATTATATAGGGATATGGAAAGCCAATGGTGGCAATAGTCAAGGGTTTTGATACATTTCTATTACAGTAGTGCTAAACGGCCTTAACTGGTATTCTGAATCACAAGCCACAACTTATTTTCCACCCTGCTCAAACGCCACCCAGTCAAAATATGGATCAAGCCTATGGGGTTTGTTTTTTTCTTATAATGCTGAACATGCACCTAGAATTTTACCAGTAGAGGCATTCTATAAATAAAATAATATTAAAACAAAGCTAATTATTTTCTTTAACCCAAGATCCCAAATTTCTTTAACTGAAAATTAAATTTTCTTTAACTCAAAATTGTTTTTCCCAAGACAACAAGAAAAAAACATTATGTAACAACCTTACTATATAAAAAAGATCTATTTTAATGAAACACACATACTGGAATCCAAGTATGATGAAAGTGCAATGACACAAAACCCTGCTGTTTATCAGCTTTAAAGGCTGATTCTTGTGTAGGAGTTTGAATAAAACTTCCATTAAGATTTTTAAAAAAACTAAATTGTGCTTTTGAAAAAAAACTAATGTGTAATTTTGTTTAGACAGCTATTGTACTAACTCATATGGCAACAATTTGTAGTCCCAAGGACTATTAAATATATCCTATGGTAGCAGACAAATTACTATTACTTCTCTTAGAGTTGCTATTTATGAAAGCTGAATTTTATTTTTCCCCCCAAAGTTATTGTTTTCCACTCCATTAACTACATCTCTTTTATGGAATAATGTCCCCAGTTGACCCACAGACGCAAGCACTGTTTGAAAAGGGGGAAGCATATTAATGCTTGTAATTATAGATTTATCTATGCTATCTACCATTATTCTATTTATGTAAAAAAAAATAATCAAAAACAAAAAACAGCCTCAGTGACTTTTTTTTGGGGGTAGAGAATTACATTTCTGCTAAATGTTCAAATTCCATTAAATAAATGGATAAAAAGGTCAGAACTGTTTCCATTTGAAGTGGAAGTGAGACACTGAGGTCCATTAAACACTGAATTTTCCCAGAGCATCACAACTACAGATACACCTGTGCCAAATAACTCTGAAAATTCAGTGTTTAATAACCTTCAACATTTCTCCATTCTTACGGTATTGGGTTGTCTACTGGTAGCATACTGGGCTGTATACAAAATATGAAAAAACACCAGTTCAAAACCTCTGCATCTAATTTATTTATGTATATTCAGTAGTTTCTGAATTCTATACATCTTAAAAGTGTGTAACAAAAGGTTTTATGTATGATATAAAAATACTTACATACCCACAACCACCATATAAAGGTTGAGAGGGAAAAGAATGGAGACAAAAAAATGAAAAGAAGTATTTCACATATTCACACCTGACCTCCTACATATAGAAATATTATTTTCTAATTTCTAATTTTTCTAATATTATAATTGTTGGCTAACAGCATCGCTAAGAGCAGTCAGCCTTCCGTTGCAAAAAGAAGATACCTACTACTTAATCTATAAAGTAGCATTTGTAGCCCATCTCAGTCCAAAAGAGGTAAAACTGATTAAATACTTGAGTAGTTCTGACATTTCACTGATACAAGTGAAAACAAACAAACATAACCTAGATGTTCCACCCTCATGGGCAGGCAAATTCCAGTTCCAGACCACTCTCACACAGGGCTATATAACAATACTCCCCAATTGATAAAGTGGATCCATCCTCACCATGATTTACAGATGACCTATGACCAATAAGGTAGGGGGAGAAATAAATGGAGTGCTGGTAGTAGATGTCTCATACTGAACCAAATCAACTGCAGCATAACAGCGTTTTATATAATGTGGAAGTGCAATAGAAAAAGAAATATTCCTTCACACTCTGTCTTAGCATCCACAAAATCTTTCACAGGGGATTTGTTCTGGGTGGCTGACAGCTCTTAGTGAATCTCTGCTGTCTCCAATTGGTTACAGATTCAAGTTTATGCATAATGTTCGGTTTTCATGTTACTCTATGGAGAAAATACTCTCTTCTGGACCAGTGGTTTGAGTAGACAAGAGCTAGTTTTGTCTTTCTTGAATTTTGGGAACTCTTGTTCATTGTGGTTTTGGAAACATGACTGCTCTGTAAGTTAGATCCTTGTTCTTCCTGGCTGGAGAAGGTCAGCAGGGAAGTATTGGGTCAAATGTTGTTGTGGAGGATGTCAGGAGTGGGCTGGCTGCCCTTTGTTCTTAAGGAAACTATAACGTGATGCTTACTTGAAATCACTGTTTGTCCGTGATCTCACCAACTAACATATCTATATCATATTCCTCCTTTGTTAAAGGTAATGGAGAAGGTTGCAGCTGGTAGTTTCTGGAATTCCCTGGACCTAATCTTCTTTATGGCTACCCTCTGACACCACTAATCCTCAGAACCTTACTCCAAAAGAGGGAAGAGCAGGTGATGGCCATTTTAATAACACCTATGTAGTTGAGATAAGAACGATAGCTAGACCTAGTTATTTATCTGTGGTGGTGCTTTAACGCTTCCCTCTCAGGTCAAATCTGACACAGACGTTGGGCACCATGAGCACCCCATCTCAGAGCCTCAAGATTTGGCTCTTCAATGGCTCTTAAATTTAGAGTTGTGCTGCTCAGCAGGAGTCCAATTTGTACTTTTATAATAATAGGAAGCCCTTTATGCATAAAAAATGCCTGCAGAAGTAGATGGTCATTCAGTATCTCGAGTGTAAGCTCTGAGTATTTCACCATTCCTCAATCACAGCATTTGGCAAGAAATCCACCCCTTACTTGAAAATTGTGCTCCAGAATCTACATTTTCATTAAAAAGTTTTTCTAACATTCAAGGCTTTATAGAAAGCCTTGTAAACACAAGGAAAGGGTAAACCTATCCAGTTCCATCTGCCCGAATCTGCAGACAGCCTGAAAAAGTTTCAACCTCCTAGGGAGTATATTATTTATTTATTTATTTGTTCTATACTCATAGTGCCTAGATACCCCAGTCATGGACCATAACCATTGTGTTAAGCGCTGTATAAAGACAGAACAAAAAGACAATGCCTGCCCCAAAGAGCTTATTATCTAAATATAATACAAGAGATACAGGCAGACTGATGAGGGAGTACAAGTCAGGATCGGTCAGGCTGATAGGCTGTGGTTTAAACACACTAGCAGCCCATTCATCTCCATTTGTTCTTAAATTTAGAGATGACAATTTTCACATTGTTAATTATTTCATTATAGGTCATTTGAATTGTAACCTCCACTTATAATGTGGTAGTCCAACAGTCCCAAACATTACAATCTTACAATTTCCCCAAGTACCAAGAGCAATTACCAAGTTCTTCAACTGCCCCAAACCCGTCTGCCCAAACTTCCAATTTTCTCTATTTCTGTGATGCTATTCAGCACAAAAATATGTGGCATATCAAAAACTGCAGTTGTGTGGACTGCATAAATTGACTAGAATTTACTATAAAAATGTCACAAGGTCTCTATAACAATTCAGTGCAGTATTCATATTTCATTAACAACCTCAATTTGGAAATGGAAATGAAGCTGCCACACAATTTCCAGTCAGCTGCACCAGAGTGCCTCACAAACTCCAGATACCTTGGCTGAGAAATTAGATCCAGCTTTCTACAATGTGGTGGAGTCCTTGCTTATGTGCAATGAGTTAGTGGTCTCAGTCTAGTTCTTAGGGAGTTGATCCGGAAGCACATTTACCTTTATTTGGGACCTTTGTTGAAACCCTCTGCAGACAAAGAAGGGGTTGGAGAAGACTAAGCTACCATTCACTTCATAGACAACATTTCTTTGAGTGAGAGTTGGTGAATGTGGTGGGGCTGCTTACACTGCTACCACCCAGGCTGTCCTTGTTCTATACATAATAAAAGTCTTTATTTTCCAGGACTGTCAATCCAGCACCTTTCATGTACACTAAATTCATTTACAAATGAAACTGTTTAAATTTAACTGTCATTTGGATCATGTGGAAAACATTATTGGAAATTGAATTTTACCTTTCTAAAATGAGCTGTCAGTCTGACTACTGGAGCCTCACAGCTTTCTACTTGTAAATGGGATAATTTGGCTTCTGCCAGAATATTTTTAACTGGTCTGATTTTGTGTCATATTAGACAAAGGGGAAAATGTTTAAAAATGCAAAGTATGGAGCTGTAATATTGTTACTGCAGTACTCTAATGAACACATACATACAAATTAACAAAATATATGTAATTTAAATTAAACTACACTGGTCTGTCTTTGTTAAGCATACTTGGAAAAAGAATTACACTTAGAGCTAGATTCACAAACGTACCAGATGCCAAACTTCAGCATTTAATTGGCATGGCATGCCTTATTTGGCATCACTTAGACTTTGTGGGATGCATTTCATGACTGGAGTACTGATATAAAAGGGTAAGGTTTGTTCTGGAAGGGGAGGCAGGAAAAAGCAGGAGACGGGAAATATGGTAGGAGGTGGAGTCATTTCTAGAATAGATAACTAAAATGCCCAAAACACAAGATATGGTAATAATGGAGGACTTTAACTACCCAGTTATATGTTTGAAAAATAATCAGAAAAACACAAAATTACCAATGATTTCTTGGAATGTACTGGGGACAACGTCTTGTTTCAGAAGATGGAGAAGTTAATGGGGGATTAGCCATTTTAAACTTGATTCTGATTAACAGGTAGGAATTGGATGCAAATCTGAAGGTAGAAGGCACTTTAGGTAAAATTGACCATGAAATGATAGATTTCATGATTGTAGGGTCTTGTCTAGAAAGTAGATGTTAGCTCTTAGTGTAGAGTTCGATTTAAGAAAGCCGATGGTATTTCTTAAAGGTATACATTCGATTGTGCATGTCCCCGGTAAGTGAGCTAATTCGGTGGATCACGTTCATAGTTCTGCAGCTAGCCTTGACTCTCACAGCGGTGCACTGTGGGTAGGTATGGTAGATATTCCACAGAGCCCACAGTCCCTGTGGCCCCTTGGAATTCTGGGTAAAGCTGGCATTGCATGATGGGGGCAAAAACATTCTTGTGGGTTTTCATTCGCCCCTCCCTCAGTGCAAGGTGCAGCAGACAGCCATTTTGTGCCTTTCGGGCCTGCAGACACCATACTGCTTTGGCAGACTGAGTGGTGGTCAGCCAGCCACCGCTCCTGCTAGTACTCTGCTCTCCAGCCGCTATGAAGCTACCTTGCAGGTCCTCTTGTTTGTAGGCCAGAATTTCTGTTCTCGTCGCATTAGCATCTCTGGACCACCAGCTGCTATCCTACTGATCTCCAGGCAATCCTGAAACTATGTCAAGTCGCCTGCTATCCTGCTGTACTCCAGGCAATCCTGAAACTACATCAAGTAACCTGCTATCCTTTTGTGCTCCAGGCACTCATAAAAAGCATGTCAAGTCTGGTAGCTTTGGCAACTCCCGCTAAGTGGCATCTCTTCTCTCGTCTTTCTCCTTCCTTCCTTAGTCGAAAACTTCTGCTGCCAGCTCTGCCCTTTTCCCTGGACTGCCTGTGCAGATGCCATAGTAGTGAGGGCATGGAGCCCACTCAGCTCATCACAGCAGTTATGGGCATTGTAAACAGCTTGCAAATTATCGTGCAATGTACGCAGAAAGGGAAAACCTATGTGAGAACGTGAAGGTAGGGCGGTCACGAGAGTGAGGAGGACATGGTCACAGGCCTCCACAAATGCAGTGGCAATGGATCAGGCTTATGCAATGGAATGGCAATTCTGGGCCTGGGAAACTAGCACAGACTGGTGGGACCATATAGTGCTGCAGGTCTGGGAGGATTCCCAGTGACTCAGAAACTTTTGATGCATAAGGGCACCTTTATGGAACTTTGTGACTTGCTTTCCCCTGTCCTGAACCATCAGAATACCAAGATGTGATCAGCCCTCACAGTTCAAAAGTGAGTGGCGATAACCCTCTGGAAGCTTGCCACGCTAGACAGCTACTGGACAGTCATCAATCAGTTTGGAGTGGGTAAATCTACAGTGCGGGCTGCAGTGATGCAAGTGGCCAAGGCCATCATTGAACTGATGCTGTCAAGGGTTAGAGAGGTAGCCGTTTTAGTCTGGAATTGCAGAAGTTACAAAGAGTCCTGTCGCACCTTAAAGACTAACTAAAGTAACTACTTTAGTTAGTCTTTAAGGTGCGACAGGACTCTTTGTAACTTCTGTCAAGGGTTGTGACTATGGGAAATGTGGAAATGTGCAGGCCATAGTGGATGGCTTTGCAGCAATGGGGTTCCCTAACTGTGGTTAGGGAACCCCAGAAGGAACGCATATCCCTATACCGGCACCAGACCGCCAGTGCTGTGAGTACATAAACCGCAGATAGTACTTTTCAATGGCCTTGCAAGTGGTGGTTGATCACAGGGGACATTTCACCAACATCAACATGGGTGGGCCGAGCGGGGTTCATGACGTTCATGTTTTTAAGAACTCTAGTCTTTTTAAACAGCTGCAGGAAGGAACTTTCTTTCCAGACCAAAAAAATACTGTTGGGGATGTTGAAATGCCAATTGTTATCCTTGGGGAACTGGCCTACCCATTAATGCCCTGCCTCTTGAAGCCATACACCGGTAACTTTCATAAATCTCTTGTTCCTTGTCTCCTCTGAAATTATTAATTGGAAAACAAGAATTCTAAATATGCTGGGTTACTAAACTCACTAAAGATAAATCTGAATTAATATAGTTAAAATAAAACCTGAGCCATAAGGAACAAACTATTTAATTTTCTGCTTTGTTTTTGATAAATCATGTTTCAGACTTGAATTGAAACTTTTGATATTTCAAATCTATCAGGAGATTTCCTGTATATCTTTCACTTCATCCAGTAGAACAGTGTATGACAACACTTTAAATTTAGATTAAAAGCTAAGTGTATTTGTGCTTCCAAAATATTAACACTTAGAAAGTAGCAGCTGGAAATATTACTTAATTATCTCTATAAGGTGACTTAGTGTCGAAGGCCATATTTCTCAGAGATGACCCAGGTCTTCATGCCATGGTCACCTTCATAGTGGATCATGGAAATTTGATATATGTACCACTACAGAATGCTCAGAATCATCTACTAGTATATCATTCATCTTCCCATGCTCTTACTAATGTTAGAGTACGTATTACATCAATTCATCATCAGCTCAATTCACTCCATATTTGCTTCTAGGTGCAACACAAATGGTTTGTTAAATGTAATCTATAAAATCCTGTTTCATTTGGGTGGGAGATATTTGGGAGACTGCTTCTGTCCTCCTGTCTTGTCACCAAACTTGAAAGCAACAAGGGCACTTGAGATAATGGGATTTGTTTGAAAGCTCTCAACTTGGGAATTCATACCACTTCCTGGTCTGTTAGAACATGTTTTTGTTGACCTCTGGGGGAAGAATAATAATGGATGTGTGCAATTTTGTTTTGGGGAAATATTTTGTTTTTATTTGACCTTTTAATTAACAAGGTATTAGTTGCCTAAGTTGAGTACTAAGTTGTGTCAGAGATGGCAGTAATTTGGCATATTTTGGTCAGATTCTACCCCCATCCCCATCTATATGTTCAGGTATAATAGCAGCAATTATTTCCTTTGAAATCAGTGGAACTACTTGGAAAAATGGTTGGGAGATAGAGGAAGGGATATTTTCTCTCTTCTATTATGTGCATAATGACATGAATAAAACAAAGAGTCAGTGCCAACTCTTTAGGTTCAGGGTACTCTGTGTGGGAGTGGGTGTGTCAGTGTGGGGGGTATAAATTCAGCACACCGAGAAAGCAAAATTTGAATGAGTTCCATGCATATCCTCTAAAAAAAATTGTTTTAAGAATCAACTTTGGAAACTATAACAATTTCAGACATAACATCCCTTACCTTCATTTAGAACTGAAATAAATGCATTAAAAATTCAGCATTACTGCACCAAATTGCTCAAACTAATTATGCTGCTTAAGGTAAAGGGTATTGAATTATATTTAGACAGAGTAACAGATTAAGCAAGAATAAATTTGATAACTGCTAAAGAATGCTCTTTTTCAGGATTATGTCTCGTAGCTTTAATCTCTTTACTGCAGATGGAGGAAAAATAGATTTAGCTATTATGACGAGTGAGAGAGTGAGATTGGCACTTTGTTTATATTCATTTAGCACACAATTCTGTTGAGTATTTAGCCTCCGGCAAAAACTACAAACTGTTTTTTGTTGTTGTTGTTATTAGCTTTCTATCTGAGTAGTGATGCAATTATTTTTAGTATAGTATTTACACAGATGCCGAGAAACAAATCCATATGTGGAGTGAGAGAGGCAGAGAAAATGGCAGAGCAGTGGGTGCACTGCATATTTACCTCCATGAGTTTGATGAGAATGCAATAACTTGAGAGATCATAATGAAGCAGTGTAAGGGTATCACATGAAGATAAAAGGTTGATTGTAATATCTACTATTATATAAGATTCCTGCTGGACTAGCAAGTGGTTTACAGGCATGTTGTGGACCCCAGAATTGGTTGCAGCATATATCATTGCAGAAGCTTGTTATGGTGGACTAGGGACAGAGCAAAGACTCCAATTACTTCTGTTTTGATTTTAAAGTGTGATTAGAACGTATTTGACAGTTTGAGAAGTATAACTTTGTTTTCACTCTTTTATAAATCAAAAAAGAGCTGAAGGATTTCTGTTCAAACTTTCCAAAAAAACATTTACCATCATCAGTCAGAGACCACACGTTTCAGTCTAACATTTTATGTCTTGAAAAACAGAAGTAAATGCAACAGAAATATGTAATGAATATTGTGGATAAACAAAGATATCACATGGCTGGCACCCATTATTATATCAGTGTTATATAAAATAAAAGTGTGTATGTGTTATAATAAAAAAATCCATAAACTATTTTTGTGAGTGTGAGATTTATAATTACTTGTGACACTATAATGCAGCTATAGCATGATTGAATTTTTTCCACACCTAGGATTTTGTTTTTTAGAAAGCAGTACAGTGGAGTTGATTAGGACCCAATCATATAACTTGGTAGCTCCAGAGCTAGAGTTTTACTGTTTGTTTTGGTTTTCATTCCCATCTTTACAAAAATAACAAAAGTGAGATATAATGTAATAAGTTGTTGCAAATTTTGAGCTTGCAGATTTAACCACAAGAAAATAATCTATCTGTTTTTTACAGTTTCTGATTGACTGAAATTAATAGCTCAGTAAAGTTTGAGTGATCTGATGAATATAGTTTTACTATTGGTATCTTCATTTTTACATTTTTGGACTTCTGAGTTCAAATTTTAAACTGTAATGAGGCATTAACAGATAACCAGATACTCAGAGGTGCTGAGTATCTGTGACTTGGCCTGGTTCCTTCTTACATTCTATTATATGTATAGTCTTATATGTCTCTGTGATGTAGATATATCTACACTATATAGTTTTATACATTCAGAATATGACACTTTCTAACATTATCTCATCTTGAATTTATTTGTCAGTAACTTTGATTTAAAATATGTTTTTATTCTATTTCATTTTATTATGGGTTTCCCCCCCTGTCAAATACTGATTCTAATGTCTTAATACTGCTGACAATATGTGTGGATTAATTGGAAAACACTGAAATTTTGCCAAACTTATTCTGCATATTTTTCTCCTTTTCCCAAACAAGCAAATGGTCAAAAATAGGTATTCCCTCTAATTTATGCATATAGCAGTTACAGCACATTGTGAATGGAATTACAGTAAAACCTCGATTTAACGGACTTCAGATGCAACGGACAAAATTTCTGATCCATATCAGACCGTGACCCCTCCCTGCTGCGGCCCCGGTCCCCTTCCCTGGCGGCCGTCTGCTGGCTCCCGGCTGCTGCCCCGGTCCCGGCAGCAGGCAGGCTGGCTCCTGGCTCCCGGCTGCCGCCCAGGTCCCAGCCACTGGTGGGATGGCTGCCGGCTGCCGGCTCCCGTCCGGGTCCCGCCGGCGGGCGTGCTGGCTGCTGGCTCCCGCCAGCGGGCGGGCTGGCTCCCGGCTACTGGCTGCCACCCGGGTCCCAGCAGTGGACAGACTGCGGAGCTGCTGCCCCGACCCTGTGGCGGGCCGGCTGCTGCTCCGACAGCTCTTTTTTTTTTTTAATTAAATAATGGACTTTTTGATTTAACGGACACCCCCTCGCCCGAATTAGTCCATTAAATCGAGGTTTTACTGTACTCTATTTTCCACAAATATCAAGCAGTCTTGCTGGACCTATTCTTAGCAGTCAGACACAATCCCCTTTTCATTTCCATGCATATTATATGTCATTGGATCTGGCAGTACCATTGACGTAAGGAGCAGCAAGCAAGCTTTTTGTTTTTGGTCTACTGCCAACCTGGAGTTTGTTGGAGTAGCTTGGAAGCACTGATTACTGAGGTTGCACACAGGTGAAGAGATGGATTGAGCAATAACAGGGTGAATTTTATTTAAATTGATTTAAATCATGATTTAAATCACTAGTCAGAAAGACTCGATTTAAACATGGTTTTCTACATAAAAGTGCAATCTTTTGGTTGTTATAACCTTTAATACATATTCTTCACAACTCGGAGATAGATGTAGGTTTCATTTTTAGAAGGTATACATTATACATTATGTGGCAGTGTGCTGGCCAGGAGTGCCTGAGCCAGCCCTGCTGGCCCTTTAAGAGGAAGGAAAGCCTCTGCAAACCTCCCTGCAAGAGAAGCCTAAGCAGCCACCTGGGCTGCAGAGGGATCAGCCTGATGGGTTGCACCTGGCAGCCTCTCCCGGGGGGGTAAAAGCCTGCCAGGCAGGAAGCCCAAGAAGGTGGTGCGGTGGTGTGGTAGAAGAGCTAAACTGTAGAGCTGTGAAGGAGCTAAACTGTAGAGCTGTGTATAGTAGGTGGTGGGGTTGCACAAGCTGCACTGTGGATAAAGAGCACTGGTGAGTCACAGAAGAGTCTCCTGCCTGTTTGTGGAGTGGGGCGAGAAGGCGATCTGTTACACGTGGTGTCAGAGATGGGATCGTGACACCAGCAACATACTTGGTGGCCCAGTTATGGAGGGGACCCTGCAGTGGCTCATGGACCAGCAGAGACAGTCGCAGCAGGCCATGTTGGCCATGTAGCGGGCCCAGGCCAAGCACCAGGAGCAAACCCAGCAGGCCGTGCTGGCCATGCAGCAGGCCCAGGCCGAGCAGCAGAGGATGCTGCAGGACATTATTAAGGAGCAAGCGAGTACCCAGGCAGCTCTCCTACAACAGTTGGTGAGTCGAGGGCAGGAGAAGACATCCGGCCGCCGGGATGGGGACACTGTAAGATGAGCCCGGCGGATGACCCCAATGCCTTCCTGGGGACTTTTGAGAGGGTGGCCACCGCAGCCGGGTGGGAGTGGAACACCTGGGCCCTCCGGCTTGCTCTGTACCTGGTGGGCAAAGCCCAGGCGGCCTATATGGCCGTGGGGGCGGTTGAGGCCCGGGACTTTGAAATTGTGAGAGCGGCCATTTTAGACCGGGTCGGCTTGTCTCCGGAAAGATACTGGCAGAAGTTTCGGGCGGCCCGTTGGACACAAGCGGTGCGGCCCCGGGCGTTCAGCCAGAGGCTGAGGGACTGGGCCACGCGTTGGCTGAGACTGGAGGCCCGGCCAGGGAAGGAAATCATGGACTCCCTGATACTGGAGCAGTTTCTGCTCAGCCTCCCCGAGACTGTCCGTACCTGGGTCAGGAGGCACCAGCCAGAGATGGCGGAGACTGCGGTGCGCCTGACCGAGGAGTACGTCGAGGCAGAGGGTCCTCGGGGAGAAGACCGGCCGCGATGGGTCCGGGTCTTGGGGCGTCGGCCCATGGACTCCCCCCCGCCCCGCCCCCCCCGCCAAAGGCAAAAGGACTAATGGGGAGCCCAGAGGGACGCCCGAGAGAGCGGCCCGGCTTACCTGCTGGAAGTGCGGGAAGCCAGGACACATTAAGCGGGACTGTCCAGCCATGGAGTGTGGCTACACTGACTGGTGTGGGTGGACTGAGGTTTGGGGGTGGAAGCCACGGAAGGGGATACCCACCCTGCGGGTGCAGGTGGGAAGGAAGTCCCATCAAGGGGTGGTGGATTCCACCTCCCCCTACACGCTCGTTCCCGAGTGGCTGATTCCGGGGGCTACTATGGACCTGCAGTGTGTCCATGGGGACAGGAAGTCCTGTCGGGTAGCCCAGGTCCCCCTCGAGATCAGCGGCCGATTCCACTGGAAGCGGGTGGGGGTGCCAGAGGGGTTACCTTGCCCCGTGATCAATGGGCGGAACTGGGGCCTGGTGGGAGGTACGAGGCCCTGGGCTGCCCCAAGGCCGAGCGTGAGAACCCGTACGAGGGGTTCGGTCGAGAGAGGGGGCGGGCCTCGACCCAGTGACCAATGGGAAGATCTAGATAGCCAGGAACGACTGAGACCAGGGCAGGAGGTGAGATCCACAGAAGAAGCCCCGAGCTCGTGTGAGAGCCAGGGGGAAATTGAGGCAGGGGAGTTTCCCCTAGTTTCGAGGCACAATCTGGGCAGGGGTTGGAGCTGCTCCCACCATGTGAGTGGTGTGAGCGCCGAAGGGCACAGGGACGGCCGATACCCTGCCTTTCATGTGCGAGACTGTCAGCAGGGCTCTCTGCTACAGCCGAATGGGAGACCGAGGCAGGGGAAGCTGACCCTAGCCCTAAGGAGCATTGGGAGGGGTGGGAGCCACCGACTCCCTGCAGCCTATGTGAGGAGCAGAAGGAGGAGGGATGGCCACTTCCTTCCCACTTTCTGCCATGTGGGAGATATTCGGCAACCCCCCCCTTCCCCCAAAGGCAGGGGGTTAATGAACCCCAACCCCCTGCCCAGGGGGTGCCTGTGAAAGGAGTGCAGGCAGAAAATAAAAAGGCAGTAGGGTTCTCTGCCGCGGCCGGGCATGACACCCAGAAGCCTATGGACCATGCTGCGATGGTAAAGGAAATGAGGAATAAAGGTTCAAGGGCCCTATTGAATCTAATTGGAAAATATTGAAGGGTCCTAGCCAGCCCGATGGGGCTAGGCTAAGGGGGGAGGTGTGTGGCAGGGTGGGCCTGAGCCAGCCCTGCGGGCCCTTTAAGAGGAAGGAAAGCCTCTGCAAACCTCCCTGCAAGAGAAGCCTAAGCAGCCACCTGGGCTGCAGAGGGATCAGCCTGATGGGTTGCACCTGGCAGCCTCTCCCGGGGGATAAAAGCCTGCCAGGCAGGAAGCCCAAGAAGGTGGTGCGGTGGTGTGGTAGAAGAGCTAAACTGTAGAGCTGTGAAGGAGCTAAACTGTAGAGCTGTGTATAGTAGGTGGTGGGGTTGCACAAGCTGCACTGTGGATAAAGAGCACTGGTGAGTCACAGAAGAGTCTCCTGCCTGTTTGTGGAGTGGGGCGAGAAGGCGATCTGTTACAATTATTAAATAGTGATTTCTTTTGAATACTTTTCAGATTAGTTTTACAGCTATATCAGAACATGAATGATTGTTTGATTATTTCATTTACCAAAGGTAATTGAAGCAGGTATCTATGAAGTCACTGGGAGGTGAACTATCTCAACAGGTTAATCATTAATATTTGGAAGATTTTCCTGCCATGTTGTATTAGGAGGAGAACATCACCAGACATTTAAATTGTTTTATTTAACTAAAACAACAACATTGTGCTCTGATTTTTTTCTTCAACATCAAACATATAATATTTTAACAAAACAAGCATATGTTCCTCACTTCCCACATTTATCTCCAGACTTCTTCTCCTTGTCCAGATCCAATCCGCCCCAACAATCTTCTATTATTGAACTTTTGGCCTTTCACTTTTAGAAAGAGGTAAGAGATTGACTCTGTATGCACAAATTTGCAGAGGGACAATATAGTAGAGATCTTTTACTTCTACTTCTTCATATTATTGATCTATTTAAAACATTTTTGCTGTTAAAAAGCGTGTTACCTCTGGAGACAGACATCCACAGTTTGAGAACTGCAAAACTATGCATCTCTGATAGTAACTTCTAGATTGAGCACTGAGTCCCATTGGGTAGAAAGAAAGATTAACCCAAATAATCTATACAGAAGACTGTGGCACCACATAAAATTGGCTCCCTTATCCATGAAATATTGGAACTAATTTACAAAACTTTTCTTAAACGTTACATGAATATATTGTCTCATACTACAGGATGAGAATTTATAATCTTTATTCAATGATATATCTTTAAGCTATAGTGTATCTTATTAAAACTATCTTTAGATTTTATTTTTAAAAAGTCCAATTCAAATAAAAAAATCCATTTTTTTTAATTTAAAAAATCATTGATTTTTATCCACTCTGAGCAATAGTGGCTCATTCATTTGTAAAGCTCTCACTGGTGCTAAGCAGTTTGACTGTGTTATCACATCTATTAGTTAAGATTTTTCAGGGTTTTTTTCTGTTATGTATGATTACTTACTTTTTTCTTTCTTTTGTAGTGTATTGGTTTCAGCTCTGGGAATGGTGTTCACAGGCATGTTTTTTTCAAGACCTTGTCTATTTGTCTAGGATCACAGGATCCTGTGAGCCATTCTGCAGCCCTTGAAACTGACTCTGCTGCACTTTCAACTTCTTTTCAAGAATTTATTTATAATATACAAGAGGTTGAAATATCTATGTGCTTATCTGAAACTTATCTAAACATTTTGAGAACCTTCTTGTGTTTTCTTAGTCTCTCACCTTCATCCACAAAAGCAAATGAAATAATTCTCTTTTCCCTCACACCCCTGGGTTCAAGTTGAAGGTCATTTATTGTCCAGTTTATTTATAAATAGTGTAGACTGAGGCTACCTGCTTCAGTTTTAATCACATATATCACAAAGGTTACTTTTACTGCTCTTCAGAAAGACAGAACTGTGATGCAGTATCATTGATTTCCATTCAGGTTTAGCACAACATAGAATAGGGTGCAACATATTTATCATAATGAAGATGATAGAATGAGCAAACAAAGAGATGGTTTTAGAACAATGTGGAGGTTATTCAGAAGGAAACTGAGGTCATTTCCTGCTCTAGACATAAAACCAATGTAGTCTGTGCATTAGAGCACTTCAAAAGAAATGAGACGTTTAAATTGCCATATAGATATATAAATAATTCAAGTAACTAGTTCATTCTCCCCCCACCTCCCAGCAGCATTGTTTTACTCAGTTTAGAAGAGGTGACTATAGAGAGTGACAGTTTATAACTAGCATAGCAATGAAGGAGATTTGTTTTGATCAGTACACAAATTCATAGCTTCTATCCTATTCACTATTGAGAGAGCTATCTGTGTTCCTGCAGATTTAAACCACTAAGGGTAAATCTATACTGACCCCAGCCCAAATGGGAATGTCTCCACTGCTATTTTGAGCCCGGTGAGCATGGTCCAGTTAACCCAAGTTTGGAGACTCACCGCCATTTGGTTTTTTGCATTGTAGAGATAGCATTAGTGATTTCCATGGTTATTCTACAATTAATGTTCTACAAGGGCATTTGGTTGTTGGTTTTGAATATTGTGGTGGTGTTCTATTGTGAAATGCATGGTGGTTCAAAGCTTGGTTCCATGCACCCTTGGATCTTACTTAGCCTTGTTCTTCATGGGAGCCTCTGTATTGCCCTCTCCTGAGCAGGAGGCACTGACTGCAGCCCAATTCACTGCTGCCTTCTAACTAGCACCAAACCCACAACTTTCCATAGGGAAACAGGCAAAAAACCTATTACTGTTATCATTCATACATATTTCTATTATTGTAGTGCCTAGAGAACACAGTTAAGATTAGGTTTCCATTATGCTCTGTGTTGTAGAAATACCTCTTCTTCACATTACATTGCCTTGTGGGAAGTAGGCATTGCACTTGAAACACCAGTGCATTTGTGACATAATGCTCTTCTCTAGTGCTTCCTGTCCTTAGTGGTTAGAGCCCTGTGTGGATACAAAAATTTTATCCGCATGTGATCCGCAAACATGATCCTTGGATATCCGCAGGTGCAGATGTAAATGTATATTTGCAGGGCTCTACTTATGATGAGAAGAGACATGGAAGGGGGGGGGGGGAGAAGGTGTGGGGAATGGCAGATAGGAAGGTAGTGGCAGGCTCCTCACTATTCTATGATTCCACTGCTGTGGAATTCACTTTATTGCCACACAGTTTTGCTCCACAACCCCAGCTGTCATTTGTTTCCATCCCTGATCATTGTAGAGACAACTTGGAATGCAAACAAAGTGTAAAGTGGTGGAGTGTTGCTTTTGAAAACCTGAAAAGAGCTGAAACAGGGAGTGATAGTTCAGAGAAGGGTAGGAGCTGGGAAAGGAAGAAAGCCTGAAGGAAAAATGAGGATCGGGATGGAAGAATATAATCTTTTGGGGCTGGACTTTGGGGATGAGTCTTTCGAGATCTAAAAGGAAGCTGTGGTTCAGGAATGATGTTTGGCAGGACGATGTTTTTGGAGGCTGCAGCATTGGTTGTGAGAACCTTTACTGTGTGGGCCTGATAGTGTTGGGGATCTCAGGTGTCTTAATCTATCCCTGTGCAGAACATGGTTGTGCATTTTCCATTGTGCTAGGCACTATACAAACACACATAAGAAAGATGATCCCTGCCCCAAAGAGTTTACTGTCAACAATATGGTCAGCTAAATTCTGATTGTGTAATATTTGTTACTTGTGCAACTGTTAAAAAATTTTTTTTAAAAGAATCCAGTTTGATTTTGAGATCTTGAGCTGAGCTTTGAGATGGAAAGGACCGATTAGCTCATCCAGACTGTGTATCTGTAAATGCAGGATTGTTTCCTAAAGTACACTTGGTGGTGTGTTTTTTTTTTTGTCTTACTTTAAATGCAATAGGTGAGAGGGCTTAAAATTTATGCTAGCTAATAAACATTATTTTAAGATACTATTTTTGTGACTGTAATTTTAAATTAATTGTATTTCTTTGCTAATTTTAACTTTCTTTGTTTAATACACTTCTCATGTTGTGTGCACCATGCACAATATAATTAGTGATTCTGGGCTATATCATGCCACCAGTTTTTACACTGAACTGAATGTTGAGGTTGTGTTTTTTAAAGAATAAGCTTAATATGATCAGTTCATTTTAACACAATATAAGCAGCTTACTCTAAACTACATGTATTTAAAACATTATCGTAAGGTATTTTTTTTATTTTTGAAAGTCTGTTTGGATGTGAGACCTACACTCAAAATATATTCTTATTTGTTGTAAGGTAGTAATAATGTAACATAATTTTCATTTGGCTTCTTTGCAACTCCACTTTCTTTCCAAGGTACCACATACTGCAATATTAAGTGCTCAGTGGAAGCTACAATTACTAAAACAATTAATTTTTAGATCATTATTATTCAGCAAAAAGGTACTCTGGGCTTTACATACTGTTCCATTAATGCTGATAACTAACACATATTTGATTTTCCAGATTTAGTAAATTATTTGATTCTCAAGGTACCGTTAATATTAATAACATTCAGTAACTAGAAATTGAATTATTTCTGAGAAAGTGTTAAAGTCATGGCAAGATGGTCTTCTATTTACAAATACAATTTAGTCTCATGAGAAGGTAATCTTGTTAAAATATTGTCAGGTTAATTGAAATTGATTTGTGTTCACTAAACATAGTGAATTATAATCAAACAATCAGGCTTAGAAGCTTTCGTGATATGTTTAAGTCTTTGATAGATTTCTGTTAATCGTGCACAGGATGTTTCATTTTGGAAAAAATAAAAGTACTAGAGGTTCTTAAGGGCTAGTAGTCCTTCTTCGTCTTTCTTTCCCCAAAATGTATAAAACTGAAATATAGAGTAAATTGCCTTCTTTTATGAAATGTTATGTTTTGGAATATGTGAGAGCATCTAGAACTCTGGATAACTTTTGCATTTATTATATCTGTCAATATACATAGTGTATTTGCTTCTTGCTGCTTAATTATTTTACAGTTTTGCTGATCTCTGCCATTTGTAACAATTTTAAAATCTACATAAATGAAATTCTAATAGCCTTTATAGAGGGAAGAAAAAGTACAAAGAAGCAGTTAAAAAAGCAGGATAAACCCAAGACGTGAGAGACATACATTTTTGGGCTGATGCACTTAATTGCATAAGAATTTCATGTATAATCAGCAGTATTGGCTCCCTCAAGGCACATATTTTTCAATACATTAAAAAAAATCTCTAACAAAAACAGAACAAAATCCAATGGAATTGCACATTTGCTGGAATATTTCACATCTTTAGTTAACCTGCTCCCTCATGCCTTACAGTATTCATTAGCAGATTTCTCTGTTTATGACTGATATTATATGGTAATGGTTATGGGTTACTAACAGATGAAATGAATTAGAATGGAAACTTGTTTTACAGAATGTCCCACTAGGGACCTACCCATCAAGCTCACATTCTTAAAAAATAACAAAGCAAAAACAGACCCACAACACTTTATTTTCTTTCAACAGAAAACTTTTCTTTACCGACTATGGGAATGTTGCCAAAATTGAGAGATGCGACATGGACGGGATGAATAGAACAAGGATAGTAGAATCTAAAATTGAGCAGCCAACTGCTCTTGCAGTAGATCTGGTCACTAAATATGTTTACTGGATAGACATATATCTGGACTACATAGAAGTTGTTGATTATCAAGGGAGAAACAGGCATACAATAATACAAGGCCGCCAAGTAAGTATTTATTTGATGATTCAGCCAACATTATAAAAAGTAATGATATTATTAAAAGAATGTGCATAGCATTAACAAATATTTGTCGTAAGATTCACTATTTTCTTTTTGTCCAAATGAGTGAGATAATCAGGTATTCGGCTGCATGTTCTATTTTATGTGCAGTTTATTGCACCTTATAGTGTACGGGCCAGATGCAAATCAGAGACAATCTAGGAGATATAAGGATTTCAACAGGGGGAAATGGAAGTTAGAAGTAAGTATAGGCAGGGAATAGCATTAATACCTTAGGAAGAAGAAATATAGGGGTATATCCTGATAACACCAAAGAAGGATATAGAAGGTATATATCCTGATAACACCAAAGAAGGAAAAGATGATGATTAGTGAAATGTGCTCACCAGTCCAGGCCAGTCTGGATGAATATAGAGAGATCCAATTTCCATTGAAATCAGTGGGAGTCTCAGCATTTAATTCAGTAGGAGTTGAATCCAAGCCCTTAAGCCATGGCACTGTGATAAATCTGCTGAGCAGTAATTCATCAGCAGACAGCAGTGTGGTGTGTCTGTTGCTGCCCTTCTGGCTTCGGACCAGAGTGTAGCATGTTGCCAGGGAATGAAAGATTCTGTGGCAGTTGGGAGGACAGTTGGAAACCTGAAGGGACAGAGACAAAGGCAGCTGTTCCTAGTAGTAGGCTGACCATATTTCCTTGTGACAAAAACGGGACATTGGGATGGCAAAAACGGGACGGGGTTATAACTCCCTTCAGACCCCAAATATAACACTACAACGACCCCCCTCCCATATCCATAAAGTCACCAATACCCAACCCTCACATAACCACCTCCAGGCCCCCCAACACCATCCCACTACCAACCCCACAGCCCCTTACACCCCCACAGCCTTCCCTACACAACCTCTCCCCATAGCCCCCCACTAGCAACCAATACACCCCCCAGACCTCCCCAATGGCCTCAAAACACAGCCCGCACCCCCCCCCCACAGCCTCCCACCTCCCCCATGACCCCCCCCAGCTCATCCCACCCCTGCAGGCCCCGCCACTGCACCCCCCTCCTCAGCCACCACCTACCCTGGGCTCCGCATTTCCTCCACGTGGGGTGGGGGGGAGCGAGGCACCAGGCAGCCCCTGCCCAGCCAGGAGTTCCCCTCCGCCCGCCGCCGCTGCTGAGCCCCCCCTCCAGCCCCTACCTATGCTGGGCTCAGCGTTTCCTTCACGTGGAGGGGGGGTCATTGGGAGCGAGGCACCAGGCAGCCCCTACCCGGCCAGGATCTCCCCTCTGCCCACCGCTGCTGAGCCCCCCTCCCCAGCCCCTACCTACGCTGAGTTTCCTCCACGTGTGTGTGGGGGGGGGGAGCGAGGCAACAGGCAGCCCCTGCCCGGCCAGGAGCTCCACTCTGCCGTTGTGCCGCTCCCGCAACACATGGGGACGGCCCAGCCAATCGCGCCGCTGCTCAGCTGCGGGCACATGACACGTGGGGGCGGCCCAGCCAATCGCGCCACGGGGGCTCTGCAGCAGCGGTTGCGGAGGGGACGGGGGAGCAGGCCGGGGAGGGGAAGGGACTGTATGGCTGTGGGAGGAGGCGGGACCCGGCCGTGGGTCCCTGAAATAAGCCACGTCCCGTTTTTTTAATGAAAAAACGGGACAAATTTAATATTTTTATTAAAAAGATGGGACAGTCAAAAAATATGTAAAAAACGGGACTATCCCGTTCAAAATGGGCCGTATGGTCAGCCTACTAGTAGCTACTAACAGTGACTGAGCTGGGGCTTTTGGAGTTTCCCATGTGTGGCTGGGTCTATCTCAGTTGTAGATTGACAAGTCTCATGTACATTAGAGCAGTTAAAAACATGCAACTTCAGAATGAGCACATTGCACATCCATCTGTGATATCAATTTCTCTCCAACAAAGGGAAATTGGCTTGAAGCAAGGGCTTGAAATTGACCCCAGCTCAACCAAGAGACAACAGGATATTTAAACTTTTTGATTTTTAAAATATAAATACAGAAAATAGCCATGTGGGCAGGCGGAGAGGAAGATATTCAGGCTTTTCAATTTCTGTAATAGACTACATTGGCCATGGCCTTTAGCAAATTGTGCTGGAAAGGAGGTTCCTGTAAATTTGAATCCTTTCAGCATCTGGTGCTGCTGGCACATTCTGTCACTATGTAGTTAGAATAGAAGGTGGGTCCATCTTTAGCAGTAACTGGCACACAATTTTTGCAGCTTACTATCACAGTCTGTTGAAGTGCCTTAGCAAAGATTACAATTTGGTCGGTTTTATTTTTCCTCTTGTCTAGGGAACTTAGATGCTGAAGAACAGTTCCTAGAAAAGATCAGAGGAACTGCTTTAGTTAACAACGTAGCTAGAAAAGAAAAGAGAAAACAGAAGATGTGTTCTTGAATGCTGGTTGTTTGAGGGAGTGAGAAGTAGCAAAAAGCTAAGCATTCCAACTGGGTGTTAGGTTGGCCTGTTAAATCACATACAGAAGGAGCAACCTCTCAATCATCTCAGTCCACTCTGGTGATTTCAGTGAATTTCAATGGAGTTGTCAGTTTATAAGAGGGCTAAATTTGATTGAGTTACTGGGAAACTGGACGTAACTGGAATGTTAGGGAGTAGAAATAATTGTCAGGAAAGGAGGTTAAATAATCAAATAAACAGAGAAATTTTAGCTGACTGAACATATAGACATATTTAAACACTGGGAAATGGAATTCTATTTTTGCTCTTATAAACAAGTCTGTTTGTCTCATAAAAAATAAGAATGGATTTCTTTAAATCTATATAATTCCAGTATAGTAACTGGTATTCTTTGTAGCTATTTAAGTCTTGACCCTGAAAACCAGATTTGGCTATTGCTTACCGGTACTATCATGTATTGTCTCTTTGGCTTTCATCTCTTCGGCTTCATTGATACTAAACTATATGTCCTTTCATGTTTTCGAGATACTTAGGGAACTGCATTTATGGTTTAAAAACCATTACAATAATGCAAGAAAACAATAAAAAATAATTAAAATACCATAATATATATTACAAAAATATAGTCACACAACTCCAATGAAGTCAGTATAATACTTCGCAATGGAATGAAAATCTATATATATATAAAAGTCAAATGGTGTATGTGTATGCATGCATGTATGTACGTTCCATTACCCCTTCCACACCGTTTGAGCTAGAGACTTGAAATTTGGTACAGTTATAGGCCTTAGGGTCCTAATCAGGGTAAGAGTTGAAAATCTCACCTCTGACACCCCCCAGGGGTGAAATTCTTTAAAGCCCATTCACATCAGCTGCGCAGCAGGTTCTGTTGTTCTGTTCTGCTGTTCTCTGTGACATAGTTATGATGTAATAATACCCCCCTCCAACGGACCCCGCACTCGCTCAGCTCTCTGCCCCCGCCGCCCCTCCAATGGCCCCGGCACTCGCTCAGCTCTCTCGCCCCTCCCCCCCTCCAACGGACCCCACACTCACTCAGCTCTCTTCCCCCCCCCCCATCCAGGGGCCCCCACACTCGCTGAGCTCTTTCCCCCCTCAGGAAAGAATCAAAAAAATTTAAAATCTCACCCCCCTCCCCCACTCCAACGCCCCCCACCCACTCGCTCAGCTCTCTCCCCCCTCCCACCCTCCAACGGATCCCGCACTCACTCAGCTCTCTGCCCCCGCCCCCCCTCCAACGGCCCCGGCACTCGCTCAGTTCCCTTCGAGCAACGCTGGGTCCCCTTCCCCCCCCTCCGACAGACCCGAGCAATGCCGGGTATTTCTGCTAGTTAATAATAAAATATTAAGAAATGGGCAAATGGGGGAAAAGGAGATTATAATGCAGGGGTGAATCTTTCTCAAGCACAGGGCTGTATTCCGTCAATATTAAAACATTTACAAATATAATATTTTCCTAGTAAAACATTAGCATTGTAATAGTTTTACTGAAAAGTGATGCAGATGCAACATTATTTTCAGTGTTTTCTTCTCCACATCCCCATTACTTTGATTGTGACTAAATCCTATTGAGCCTTAACCAGGCAAAACTTTCATCGATTTCAATTTAGAGTTTTGACTGAGTAAGGTCTAAGTACAGATGCCAAGATCTGGCTCGTCAGGAGTAATTTTCAGAAATGGGTGGGATTTTATTTGTACAAAATTATAATTTTCCCAAATAGTGTTTTTTTTTTAAGTAAAATAAATCTTTAGGTTGGTCACAAACAGTCTCTGGAGTGTTGGATGTTTGATATTTAAGTTGTTTGATAAAAGTGATTGGTTAGTTAACTTTGTGTCCCTGTTTCTTGACTGAATGAATTCACTTGCACATGTGCATAGATACACACATCAAGCCCAAATATCATGAATACAACGTTGGAATTTATTTTTAGCAAGCATTTGTGCCAATAAAACACAGCCACCAAAAATCAACATAAAGTCAACACAAAAAGGAGTGCTAGGATGATGTAACAAGGCATTCACCTGTGGGGTGCCTTTGAGCAACTGAATGGGATATTACATTCCTTTTCTCCCGCTTTGTTCCCCCTACAGATTGCCAGTTGCACTTGATCAGTCTTTGTTGGCTTGGCCCTCTGGCCAAGTCACAAAGTCCAAATGAGCCAATGTCCAAATGAATGAGTTTGGTAATTAAACATTCTAGCCCCATCCCTCCCTTTCAGCTTGTCCCCTTTTTGAGGTTTATACCACTTTACTTGTGGCTGGTAGAGGAACCCAGGCCCACCCACTACTTGTGCTTCAAACTCAGGGACCCCATACACACTAACTACATACTGTTCACTCCAATACATCAGTGCTATTTCTCTGGCCTCTTCCTACAAGGTCCCTTTTCAGGTTCTTCTCTGTTCCCAAGTCAGGAGGGAGCACCCTTCTTTATTCCTCTGATCCTAGACAGAAACTGATCTGTAAAGGCCCTGAAGCTCCTTTTTTCTGAGCCTGCTGGATCATTGGTTGTCTCTAGCTATTCTAAACGTCCGAGGATCAAGTCACTCTAGCTTCCTAGATAGATACTGTAGTGAGGCCTCTCTGGGTAGACCTGGAGGACCCACCTCTGTTGCTGTTTTTCTGCCATCTCACTGCTTCCTAGCACGGGGAATATAGCAGGGTATATAGTGGGCCCTCCAGTAGGAGCCACAAAGTCCTGGTACACCCTAGGGAACTCATTTAAAAAATAAGGAAATATTTATTGAAAACATTGTACAGTACTCACTCAACTCTAATTATAATATTATTCAAATAAGAAAGTGACTCACCTTACGTATTATGTATGCATGATTCTTCCATTTTGTATGGAGTGCTGTTGCTATTATTTATTTATTTATTTATTTATTTATTACTGACAATGTGGATGATGCTGTGCAAGGCACAACTTAAAACATTCCCTGCACTGAAAAATTTACAATCTAGAGGACAGACACATCTAAGACACAAAAAGTCTGTGAGACATAAAGAAGTGTATTTAGAATGGGGTGTTTGTGTGTATAAATTCAATATTAATACTGATTTTTTTCTGTCTTTACATAAATTTAATTGTAAAAGAAGAATTTTAATAAAATATTATATTGCTTTAGTGAAAAGAAAGCAGAAATCACTTGATGGTTAGGCTTCACTGAGATTTTAAACATATATATTGACTTTCAAAAACTGGATCCGTTATACAGCTCAGTCTCTACATGTTACATTATTATTTTATTTTATTTTATTTTCTAAAGTCATGATAAAAATAGCCATTTTTTCCCTCTTTTTTCAGGTTAGGCACCTTCATAGTTTAACAGTATTTGAAAACTATCTCTATGCAACTAATTCAGATAACTTCAGCATCTTACGAATAAACAGATACAATCGCACAGATGCTCAGTCACTGATTAGACTTGAAAATGCAAGAGAGATCCATGTCTATCAGAAAAGAACTCAACCATCAGGTACGCTCCAAATTCTCTTTGTCGTACTCTCCTCTCTGGAGCCAGTTCTGGTGTAACTTCACTGAAATCTTTGTAGTTAGGTTGGGGGCTAATCTGCCCCTTGTTCTAACAGGCATATTGATAGGTATGATTTTTATGTAGAAAATCCCTATGACAAGTAATGGAGTTACTTATGTAAATCTTCTATGCATCTGCTAGGAAAATAGATATATGTGGAGCAGGTCAAAAACGTTCAGTTGGAAAATACTGATTGGACAGACTCAAAAGTTTCCACTGGAATGAGCTGATTCTGTTAAAACTTTCAACAGAAAGCAGACGGCCTGCAAGCTTGTCTGCCTGTTCAGTTTCCTGCCAATTTGTAAGGCAGCCAACTCACTTCTCTGTGCCTCCCAAGCTTCCAGATTCCATGGGAATTCCATGTAGGAATCCCTGGCTGTCTGTCTGGTGGGGTGCTCAAGGCTGGGGTTCCCTGGGATTCTAGGCTCCCCAGAATCCCTGGTTGGTCAGCTCCTCAGGCTTCCAAGCTTTCCAGGCTGCCTGGCTCCCTAGGTGTCCATCCAATGCGCAGCCCAGGACTCCTGTTAGGAGGGCAATCTCACCTTTCCTCACACTTTTTTATTTTTTAGGGTTTTTGTTTTTTTGTTTTGTTCTGATTCAAAATGAAAACAATTCAAAATCTCAAACCTTTTTGTGTACTGGAAAATCCCATTCCTGCACAGTTCTAATTACTTGCCTGATCCTGCATACCTTTCACACTCAAAATACTCACTGATGTTTGTGGAAATTTTGAATATGCAGATACTGAAAGGTGAGGCTCTAATGTTGTAAAATGATGGTTTCCCAAGAAGAGCTATTTGACATCATTCACAAGAACAGATACTATTGCTTTGACTACCCTAACATGAGAAGTGGCACACGAGCTTTATGAACAATGTGAACTTTATTATATAATTGAACTGTTATGTTAGAAAGGATTCTGAAGCTTCATCAAACTCTCGCATGATATAGATTGGATGAACTGATTCTCAACCCATAGTTGAGCACATTGATCTGCAGATGTCATCCACAAAGAGCATTGCAAAGAATCATACTGCTGTAGGCTGACCTCTTGTCCTCACGGGGAGCTAGGAGATTTAGCACACAGGATATATGATTTCATTGAAACTTTTGTTACATCCTTTGTGACTCTGTGATATTCTCCTGTGCTCTTTGTTAGACTAGACCAGTTGCTATGTTCTGAATGGACATGTTTGTTACTCATTAAGATTTGCTGTACAGCTGTCTCAGTATGGATACTATACCTATTATTGTTGTTATTATTCCTTTAGAATATGGAACTTGAATAATATTTTATTTGTTAAGAAAACAAAAACAGAAAGTTTGAAATAAAAAAGAAAATAGATTTTGAACCCTGCATAGGTGTGCTAGAAGGGTGAAATTAGAACATAGGAATCCTGTCTCCAAGATCTCTATACAGTTGGAACCCATAATCTGGCTTACTGAACTAGGGAACAAGTGGACCGGGTAGCATTCAGATGAGGCATATCTGGAAAGGATAGGGAAGACTCATGATCCTGAATGCTAGAAAAAGTGCTCTGGAAAGAGCACTGGCTGTGTATTTACTTAGGTGTAGCACGTTCTGCTATCCAACATCCATCATGTATCCTCACTTTTGTGCAAACCCCCCACTGGTTTACAAATGCTCCCGTCATTTCTTCTTGACCAAGCTGGCAAAGGATCTCACCACAGGAGACAATGTTTCTTTGATCTCTGGCACCCAGGATTCTAATGAAGCCTGTCTGATATCCTTCACCAGTACTTACTCTATCTGAGCACCTGGTTTTATATTGGTTCCCTGGCACTTGTTTTTCTCAGCATTTTGGTCCATTTTTCTTCTTAGCACTCACACCTGTTTTTCTGTGCTGGTATCACTAATCTTTTTCAGAACTCCCATCTTTCTTTTTGCCCCTGCTGTTGTCCTGGTCCTCTTGTGCCAGCACTGTGATCCTCACCCCAGTGTCTGAGTCCCAGGTGCTCCAGGGCAAAAGTTTGTTGAGCATCCAAACATCTTATAGTTTGGTGTCTGTCTTTGTACTTGGCCTTCTTTCACTCTTGCAATTCCCTCAATGCCATGAGTTGAGGCCAATGAATTTTAAGGACCTTTCCCCCCTTATTTCAAGTATGGCATCTAAAGAGCAAGGAAGGCCACTTTGAAATTTCCACCTTTACCAGTGTTGCAGAATAATAACATGGTGCCACTTCCAAGCCCAGCTTGAAGAATCTCAAGGAGACTCCTAGAATTCTGGCATGAGGCCAGTCCAAAGTAATAAAGCTAAAACCTGAGTTGGACGAGCTCAGTGAGCAGCAGGACTCAGTACCAATGCTGCATATGTTGACACAGGCATAGCTTTTTCTTGAGAATAGCTTCCTCAGCAAAGTGTTCCCTGCTATTGCCAGCAAAGCCAAGTCTTCACCTAGCATTCACACCTTGATATTTTTGAACCTCGGCTTTGCAGTTGGAAGCACTTAGCTTATCACACAAGAGTGTTCCTCCATACGAGAGGCACCCAGATGAACTGGGGCTCTCTTTTGATAGTAGATATTTTTTCTGCTATAGAGAAGAACAAAGAAAGTGTCTCAGCAGAGGATGAGGATCTTTCCTTTAATCAGTTTTTGTAGAAGCTTCCCAAGACAACATATTTTGAATTTAAATTACAATAACCTATAAGACCCACTATTTAGAGGTTCCTGGAATAGAATCCCCCCTACCCTCACATACACATATGCAATAGGGTTTCTGACTTTTTGTCCCATCCTCAGCACAAGACCTCGTTGGAGGGAGTTGCCATGGGTAGAGGGAAGGCTGGTAACACCTGTGCCCAGAATACATTTGGATAAACAGATTAAAATCCCTTGGCCATAATTCCTGGCAAGGCTACCAGGTCTTTGTGGTAAAATCTAGGGTGGAGAAAGAAGGCTTCCATCTGGTCATTTCTCGTCCACAGAAGATATACCAGCAGCTTTTAAGAAGCAAGGACACATGGAAATTTTGCTTATCAGAGGATATCATCTTTAAGGATTTTCAGTCACCTACCTACCTTCTATTTCAATTTGAAAGTTACATTTATTTTTGTTTGTTTTCCCCTTGCACCTTATTTTTATTTTTATCTGAGGCACTTCTATGGTATTCATTTGCTAATCTAGAATGAGCTTTTCTTTCTGGCAGTTCTGCCTTCTACTCAGTCACAGGATAATAACAAAAGTGGCCATACTGGGTCAGAACAAAGGTCCATCTAGCCCAGTATCCTGTTTTACAACAGTGGCCAATGCCTGGTGCTCCAGAAGGAATGAACAGAACAGAATGAATGGTTAATCATTAAATGATCCATCTCCTGTTGCCTATTCCCAGCTTTTGGCAAAGAGAGGCTAGGGACATCATCCCTCTCCATCCTGCTTAATAGCCATTCCTGGACTTATTTTTCTTATCTACTTCTATTTTTTAATGTTTTTATAGTCTTGGCCTTCACACATCCTCTGGCAAAGAATTACACAGGTTGACTGTGCATTTTGTGAAGAAATACTTGTTTTGTTTGTTTTAAACCTATTGCCTATTAATTTAATTTGGTAATCCTACTTCTTGTATTATGAGAAGAAGTAAATAAAATTTCTTTATTTACTTTCTCCACAGCAGTCATGAGTTTATAGACCTCTATCATATCGTCCCTTCATTGTCTCTTATCCAAGCTGAGAAGTCCCAGTCTTATTGGTCCTTCCTCATATGGCAGCCGTTCCATACCCCTACTAATTTTTTTTTGCCCTTCTCTGAACCTTTTCCAATTCGAATATATCTTTTCTGAGAAGACGTGATAACATCTGCATGCAGTATTCAAGATGTGGCTGTACCATGGATTTATATAGAGGCATTATGATATTTTCTGCTTTATTATCTATCCCTTTCTTAATGATTCCCATCATTCTGTTAACCTTTTGACTGTCGTGCACATTTAGTGAATCTTTTCAGAGAACTATCCACAATGACTCCAAGATCTCTTTCTTGAGTGGTAACAGCTAATTTAGGCCCCATCATTTATGTATAGTTGGGATTATGTTATCCAATGTGCATTGCTTGGCATTTATCAAAATTGAATTTCATCTGCCATTTTGTTGCCCAGTCACTCAGTTTGGTGAGAGCCTTTTATAACTCTTTTCAGTCTTCTTGGGACTTAACTATCATTAGTATCATCTCCAAATTTTGCCACCTCACTGTTTACCCCTTTTTCCAGGTCATTTATGAATATATTGAACAGGACTGGTCCCAATACAGACTTCTGGGGGACACCACTATTTACCTCTCTTCATTATGAAAACTGACCATTTTTTCCCACCATTTGTTTCCTATATTTTAACAAATTATGAATCCACGAGAAGACCTTCCCTCTTATCCCATGACTGCTTACTTTGCTTAAGACCCTTTGGTGAGGGACCTTGTCAAAGACTTTCTGAAAATCTAAGTACACTGTATCCACTGAATCCCCCTTGTCCACATACTTGTTCACCCACTTAAAGATTAGCTCTGGAGCCCTTTTGAAAACTTGATGACACATTAGCTATCCTCCAATCATTTGGTACAAAAGCTGATTTAAATGATAGGTTACAAACCTAGGAACTGACTAGAATATTTGCAGGCCAGCATTTATACTTGGAGGGGGGTGGTCTAGTTCACACACTACCCCACTGTCTGTATCCTCAAGTGTCAATAAATCTAAAGAACTAAGATAATTACTAAGTAGATAACAACCCTGAATAAGAATCCTGCAAGATGATATCTTCACACAAGTGGAATTAGAAGGCAAGTCTTTTCCCTTATCTTAACTATCAAATATTTCATACCTAATTTTGTGTACTCTTACTGTTAATTCAAAAGTATGCCTTTAAAATGTAATACTAAGAGAAATGAACATTTTGGGCAAATGTGGAAAAGAGTGTATCGGGACCTTACTGCTTTTGTGTCCTTGTACACGGATGTGCCAAAATCCCAGTCCTTACCTCACTGAGCATAATGATGGGGAGATAATAGTAGACCAGGGTATAGTGCCAGGGTGTGGATCAATACTGAGCTTAGTTGGCATGGAAGGAGCACATGCTGCACTCTGTTAAATAATATCAATCTCCACTGTGATGTGCTACTTCAGTGAATGCTTCTCAGGTCTAGTGCTCATATAGAGTGCTTGCGTAACTACTCCAATGTGGGATGTGGTTTAATAACTACATTATAGCACTTTGAATTTATCTATTTGTCTGTTTGGGGCATAATTTTTAAAAATTCTGACCAGTTTTGTGACTATGCTGGGAAAAGATGGATTGTAGCGCAGATTCGCTTTTCTGGCTAAACACTCAACATGCTGATGCATATAATTATCTTGCTTTTAAAGGATTTCAAGCATGCTATTTTTCATTTGTTGTAGTCAGAAGCCATGCATGTGAAGTAGACCCATATGGAATGCCGGGGGGATGTTCGCACATCTGTCTGCTCAGCAGCAACTACAAAACACGGACTTGTCGCTGCAGGACTGGCTTCGTCTTGGGTAGTGATGGCAGGTCATGCAAAAGTATGTTGTTAAAATTAAACACTTTGCTAGCAGCTAATATTTCAGAGTAGAATCCTGAGTGTTAATTAACATCATCATCAACGAAATAACATAAGTTGTTAGGTAAAATTTGCTTGCAATATGCACCTGCCATTATGCTCGCATTCTTCTTTTATTCCCTTAAAGCTATCTGACTAAATTCATTCTATAGAAGTGGGTAAATGGAACCAGGGGCACTATTAACTAAAATTAAAAACAACAACAATGAAATCAAATCCTTCCAAATTTTAATTTAGTAACTTTTACTCTCTGTTTATGTGGTGTCATAATACATCAGAACTGCAACAAAATTAAATATTTTCACATTATTTGTTATGCACAGCTGGTCAAATCCTTCTCACCATTCTGATTCATAAGCGGTTCCACTGTCTGAACAAGTCAAACAGGGTTTTATCTATGATAGTTTGGAAGAATAAGTTGATTTGAGTAACATAAGAAATACAAACATTTTTTTAAGCTTAAGTATTTCTTCTCTGAACATTCCTGATTTGGGTTGGGATCAATAGCAGATGAAATATCTTGAAAGAAACACAACCTGTGGATTATCTGACTCAACCAAAATATGAGTCCTAGAAGTTTTATGAGACAGGTTTTTTGTTTTTCTGAGATTTTTAGTCTAATCTCTTGGCGAAAAATATTTGATTTAGTTCAGATATTAGAGTGATGCGGACCACACAAGTAGATAGATGCTCTTATTTTAATACTTACAGGTAAACTAAACTGATTCTCAAATGCTCTTGGGGTTTGGGCATCATCAATAAAAAAATCTGATGACATTTTCAAATAAATATTTTATTCTTTCTTCCCACCGTGCAACTGAATTTTATGTACATCAGCAAAAATCAAACATACTTAATTTAAAAAACCCAACATAGAGCTCTAGAGGCATTGATGAAAAGTTTTGTCATCATTTTTTTCCTTCTGTTTGCAGCAAAACATCGAGAGTCATTTGTGTGGATTCTTAGCACTGTCCAAATGAGATAAAGATCTTTTGATTTATTTGTTTCTGCCTGTCTTCAGATGAAAAATTTTGAGTGGTCTGTTCTGAATTTGCTGAAGTTTTCTGTATTGTCAGATTTAATGAATGCCACAGTCGCTGTCTACAACAGCCTTGACAGAGCCTAATGAATTGTAAAATTAAATACCTATGATATTATACATGCTGTTTAACTTTGTAGCCAGTGTGATCTTATGATCTGTCATGTTTTTGCAATGAGGACTGTTACAGACAAAAGAATGATTAATTAGATATAACCTAATCACAGAAGTTATTTGTATTTTAATTAAGGTAATGTAATTAGCTAGCCTTTTTTAGTTTAGATACATTCAGACTATATAAGGGTTTAATTTTTGGTATTGAATAAAAAACCCTCTAATTGTGCCAGTTAATTAACAAGTGACATTATTCAGCATAAAGAAGAGTAGGTGACACTGGTTGTTTGCATTTTGCAATCTTTCTTCTGCAGGACCAAAGAATGAGTTGTTCCTGTTTTATGGGAAGGGACGCCCGGGAATCATACGAGGAATGGACCTGAATTCCAAAGTCGCTGATGAATACATGATCCCTATAGAAAACCTGGTCAACCCTCGTGCTCTAGACTTCCATGCTGAGACCAATTACATCTACTTTGCTGACACGACAAGCTTCCTGATTGGGCGACAGAAAATTGATGGCACAGAGCGTGAGACAATCTTGAAAGATGGTAAGTGATGGGAAGTGATAGGAACAGCAAAAGATGTCACTAATGAGAGGGTGAACTGATCCATATAGAATCCAAATCAATGAAAAGCCTCACCCAAACCTCTAACTAAACCTGAAGCCAAACTAAACTTTTTTAAAGATTGGAGAAGTTTAAATAATTTCCTTTTTCCCTCCCTTGCCTGTTTTACAGCTCTGCATTTGCATTTTTCTCTTTCGTGAGGGAAAACTTTCACAAATGCTGAGCACCTGCAGCTCTCATTGTCTTCCATGTTTCCTCAGCACCTGTGAAAATCAGACTAGAGATGTTCCGGATCTATTATGATCTACCGGATACCAGATAGTATGCAGTTATTTAATCATAAAATAAAGTAATGCCAGTGGAAGAAGCTCAATAAATTGTGCTAGATCAAGCCCAAAGTGTCCAAAACTGGTGGATGCCCCTGAGTGAAAAGGGTTTGCTAAGAAGAACATCACACTCTCCCTTTTGGCAGAGACCTGAAGAAAGACTGCAAAATGGGACTGTTGGATGGTGAGGTGATGTGGCCAGAATTCCATGGGGTGATTCAGCAGCCTTCACTGGTGTGACTTCAGTCAAGTCCTGACTGTAATAAAAAAACACTCTGAACTTGATTCTCCACTGTATTTGAGCTGCACAGACTGAACAGAAAAGCAAGGAGGCTGCTGGTAGCAAGTTGCCGCTCCCTAAAAGGGTCACATGGCTCCAGAACATTAGGTCTATGAAAGGGTAAACCTAATTTATGCTACTGGCATGAGGTCTCTCAGGAATTTTATGCTAATAATGGGTCATGTGTAGCTCTGCTCTGTATGTATCCTCCCCTTCTCCATGCCCTCCCCTTGAACACCTCCAACTTACCTCCATTTTCCCCTTACAATGGAGAAAGGGTAGCTGGTGCCTGAAGTGACAAAGCCACCCCCACCAGCTTTATTTGAAGTTTCACTGCCTAGGGAATTTACCAGTGGCTTTCTCCGACAGCTCTAAGGCTTCTTTGATCTTTTTAAGTGGCATGACAAAAGACATTTTCTATGTAAAAAGTGTTTTAAAGGTCTCACTTTCTAGGGCTGATATGAGCAAAATATTCTGGTTTGATATATCACAGTAATTAATTAAATCTTTTTTATGGTGTCTGTGTGTAGGTGATCTTAGGGTTTTATACCATGCTTTTGGGGATAAAAATAAACTTTGTTTTCATATGTTTGATTTTGATGTTGGCTGGTAGATGTGTGTGTTACAAAAACCTATTTCTTTGTTTGCTTATTTTTGGTGGGTGTTTGGGTAGATCAGTGTATCAACATTGTAAATTGCACAAGGTAAATGAAGTAATATCTTTTATTGCACTATTTCTGTTTGTCAGAGAGACCTGCTTTTGAGCCACACAGAGCTCCTCTTCTTCTGTTGCGTCATTTTTATTATGATGGAAATATTTGTTCAAAGAGAAACATTTTGCAGTGTTTACTAAAGATAGTTTGATGGGATTTGCCTAATATGGTCTGTAAGTTTATTCCGTAGCTGGATCCCTTCCATTGAGAGTGATTTGTCTCCAGCTCTCATGTACTACACCAGGAAATTTGTCTTTTGTTTTGGGTAGACGTACACATGCTAGCTCCACCTAGCTAGCAGTGAAAAGATCAGTGTAGCTGGGGTTAGTAGAAGTGGCAGCTTTGACTAGCTTTCTGAGTTCAAACCCCTACAGACACCCGGGTACATACACAGACTGCTACCACTTGTGCTACACTGCTATTTTTAGCACACTAACTCGAGCATAGTTACCACGTGTCTTTCTGCCTAAGCTGGAAAGCATGCTTCCAGCTGAAGTGTAGACATATGCTGAGTTAGTCAGAGCTCCATATAGTTTCATAATACTAAGCATATTTGAAGAGCACTTGTGGTATATTTCACCATTTTAAAAATTAATATGGCATCTTGCCATATCATTTCAACTGAAACTGAAATTACACAGATCCAGTGACTCTAAAACACTAAATGGTGTGAAGAGACTGACATAATTACTCTTGTTTGTAGGCTCTTTCCCCATTTTGAGAGAGTAACTTGCAATCATGCCTTCAGAGTTTATGATGGAGCATTACATTGAATCCATATCAAACAAGATTAAAGACCAAAATACACCAATACTCTAGTTTTAGTGTTACAAGGAGAGCTTATTCTACATGTTTTGGAAAATTATATATTTTTAAACCTTCTTCCCCATCCGTCTAACATGCATCATCCCTATAAATGTGACCTGTTTGCATCCAGTTTTTTTATTATTTAAATATGTATTTCCCTTTTCTTTTCATTTTTGGAATTTACTGAATACATCTGAAAAATTCCTGGGTTTTGAAAAACTTGAAGTTTGGAGTCTACTGATTTTTTTTAACATGAATTTTGCAAGTGCTGGAACTCCCCATACCTGGCTGTCCCTTGCAGAATCCCCACCAGATGGCACAATGCACCTGTTCAGAGGAAGGTAACTGCGAGTTAGTAGTGACTGCAACTGTGCAATGGGAGAGAGAGATGGGCAGGGATTCAGGTAATAACACCCATCTGCTTCCTCTGAGGGATAGAGCCCCATTTCGACCTCAGGCTTCAGTGTGCCCCATCTACTTCCTATGCATAGCAAAGTTTTTAAAAAACAAAGCTAAAAGTAAAATATTAACTACAATATTAGTCTTACTTTTTTGTTCTTTTGGTTTTCTCCTGCCCACAAAGCTACGGTGTTACTTTTCTCCACTGATTTTCACCCAATTATAATTTTTGTAATAAATACAGATGAATTCCAAGGAAATTTTAAACATCATAAAACCCCAAAATGGAGGTCCTTAGCTATTTGCTCTTCTGGGGTGGATCACTTTCTGGTTTTGACCAGTAATTCCATGCTGGACCACAGAAACCTCCCAGACAAAAGTTTTGTTGGAACTGACACATTTCTGCGAAAAGTTTCAGTTTCAACTAATTGTCTTTTCCTGATTTAAAAAAACAATCAAACCAACAAAAAACCACATTTAGTTGACTCCCATAGAAGTTCAGGTCACTTCAGGTGGTGGTCTGAATCTTGCAGGACTCTATAAAGAAGGTAAAACAAACATGAGACAAGACAGACCCAAGAGTTGCATCTTGAAAAATGAGAATGGTTATACTTATTTATTTATTTTAATATAAACTATGGGAGTTGTTTAGACTCTAGACTCTAAACTTTAGAGGATACAGATGTAAATGATCATACTGCTTTTTAATTGCACTGGAAAGTTGCCAAGAAAGCAATGCAATACCCATGAATTTCTGAATCCTGATTTACTCTAAATCTATCCTATTGTCTTTTACATAAACTGCAGTGATACTGACAGTAGCCTTTCTTATGTTGATTCATCTTTTTACATTATAATAACTGTGCTCTCATACCTTCATTTATCCATGCTCCTTCCTCACAGCTGCTGTGCCTGGACAATGATGTGGAGGATATTTATAGGGAAAGAACATTTTTCAAAAATCATCAATCTGATGTCTTGCTGTGATTTTCTTTCGTCACCAGTTCCAGCTTTTGCCTTTTGTTTTCTATTATGAAAAGTGAAAGTATGATTGCCTAAAACTCTGTTCTCAATAGGGCAATTTAAGGATGTGAGGGACATTTTATACTACTTAATTTCAGTGCTTTATATAAATATGTGTCATACTCTTAAGTTTTAACATATTTTAAAATGGAATTTGCTACATTTTTATTATTTAAAGAAAATCATTACAAAAATGAGAAAAGACAAAAACAAACAGGAAAAGAAAATATTTCAACTGCAAGAAATTTGAAACCTTGATAATTTTATTAACATGATAATGAATTCAGATATATTACAACTCCTAGTGAAAGGTTGTTAAACAATTTATCATGTTACAAGTTCATTGAGATAGTACTGTAATAACTCCTTTTACAGATGCTACTATTGCATTTGAAGTGTATGGCCGCCTAGGGGAATTGATATTTCATCTATTGGGAAAAACTGTAGCACTTTATCTTAGGCCATTATTGATGTCATTCAGTGTATCATATACTGGATTTGTGCAATCAGAAAAAAATTCTACCCTGCTCTGGATTAAGGATATGCACATATTATTGTGACACAGAAAGAGAGACCTAGAGTCCTGTGTATGGTCCTGGTATTTACCATTTTAATGTCATTTACCAGAGCAATGATCAACAGAAGTGGGTTTTGTGTCCAAAAATGTGTTATGTAAAGAATGAGTCCTGAGAAAAAAAGTTGAACTACTATGTGATCATTGTTGCCTGGAGGACCACACTGAGAATGCGCAATCAGGCAAATTGCAAAGAACAGGGCAGATAATCCCTGAAATTGATGGTTATTCTAATAATTAGGTTCACCAAGCCATCAACAAAACAGCTTCTACAACACATTACTGGTTACCCAGAAACGAAAACCACAGTTCCTGCAAAGCTCCCACCCAGGCAGCTAAGTCAAATATGATGAGGATGAGTGAAAATCTTGTTAGTCATATATAAAGTTGTACCAATCCCAAAAGATTGGACACATTACCCATCAAGAAAATGGATATTTCAGATCTTACCCAAATACATGCTTATAGCCAGTTCTTATTAACTAAACTAAGATTTATTAAAAAAGAAAAGAGAGATGGTACTGTGGTTAAAAGATTGTTATACACATAGCTATGAGTAAGGTTCTTAGGTCAGTTTTATAGTAGAGATGGTGACCTGCTGAGTTGCAAAAAGTTCTTTCCAGAATAAATTCATCCACTTATAGTCCAAACAAGAAATCCATATATAGAGTTTGTTCAAATTCTTATATGAGAAGTAGCAGAGTAATCCAGGCTGGAGCTGGAGTCCTCAGTCTTGCGACTCAAGCTTCCCTGGACAAAGCTCAAGCAGATCTCAGATAACAGGAACAGGTCCCTTGAGTTCTTTTATAGATCTCTGGCAGGCTATCAATAGATACTTGACAGCAGGCATTCCTTGGGTGAAGAATAGTGGCTTTGAAGTAAAACCTCCTATTTCCTGTGTATACCAGGTAATTAGTTGCATTCATCATCATAAGTTAATTCTCTGTTAAGGAATTCATAGACAGTTTACCACAAACTTCAAAGAGAAATAAAGACAATGATTTTATTACACCCAAGTTCTGTCTAATTCTTACTGTTTCCTTTTGATCTCTGAATTAATAGACAGGAACTGTCCAGTTACATGGTTAACATCTAACAAGATATAAGTAAACAAATACAGTTAATATTTACCTCTAATTCCCTAACAACATAGGTTTGCTTTTCAAAGCTCTAGTCTATCTAACATGTCTTTGTCAGTTATTTATAAGGAGCAGCCCTAATTACCATTGATATACTTCTTTAACATGTCTTTAAAGTTAGAATTTGAGTCTATTAGCCTGCAAGTTCCTTAACCTTTTAGGGCTCAGAGTCACAAACTCCAAAACAGATGCTTAAATAATCTCTAAATTGACTGAATATATGACATTTAATACATGGCATTCTTTACTGAGAAATGGTTTGATGCTGCTACCTTATGGCAGTGGGGGGACCCCTCTCATATCTTGTGAAGTATGTTAGCTGGAGAAATAAATACAACACAATAAAATATAGTTACTGTGTATGCAGAAAACATCATTTTCATCTCTTTAGACCAGGGACTGTCTTTTTGTTCTGTGTTTGTACAGTGCCAAGGACAATGAGGTCCTGACCCATGACTGCAGCATTTAGGCACTACAGTACTACAAATAAATAATAATAATTAATATCTTATCTGACTGAATCAGGTCTTCAGAATCAGATGTTTCAGAGCAAGCTAGAAGAGTGGTTAATAGGAAAAAGAAATGTTACTTCTCCAGGATGTTTATGGCAACACAGTTCAAGCTATATTCTGCTCTTTTTAGCGTGGCTGGTTTTCATATGCTGATCGGGTTGTAGGTAGGGTGTCTGTGTCAGATAGCTTTTGTCAGATATGATTAGTATTTACTTCATAACTATGAAAGTATCTGGTTGGATTTCTACATATAGTTTGTGATAAAATTCATCAGTGGCACATATGTTTCAAAGTTTGCCAGCCATATATTGGTTGTCAATTCTAAGACAGTGTCTTGGATGTCTAAGGATATTGTTCTAGGTTAGTCAGGGAAGTTAGCATCATGTGTGAAAAAAACAATTTGGTTCAATTTGGACTAGAGTCCAAATAGCATAGTTAACACGATTAAGAGCAGAAAATACTAGATGTTTATAATTTGCTTTCCTTTTCTCAAGTCTTGTTGACTTCGGACAGTGAAATATATAACTTATCAGTTTTGTGACTATGACAAACATGTATTGCAGCCTGAATTTTCAAAAGTGAATGATAATGTTGACAACTTTTGGAGCTAGATTTTCTGTGTGTAGCATTCAGTGTGACATAAGTGGGCAGTTGTCAGGGAGCCAGACTGATTCCAAGGACTAGCCCTGTTCCCAACACAATTTAAAGAATCTGGTCATTAGGAGTTAGACCTTAAACTGGTATAGGATTCCCATGAAAGACCAAAGCTCTGCCAAACCATTTTCCTAATCCAGACATGCCCGTGCACTGGTATTAGAAATCATAGGAATAGAAATCCTAGAAGGAGATAGCAGGGAATGTCCTGCCAACAGTGAAATTCTTTGCTAGCACTTGCAAACAGTTTCTGGACCCTTTCCACCTCCTGAGTGGTGCAGGGGAGCCAAGAATTGATATGAGAATCTGTTATTTCATGATTAATTTTCACGTTTTAAAAAGTCTGTTTGAGGATTGTCTGCAGAGGCTGTTTTGTACACTAACCGTTTTCTTCAATATTAGGGAGAAAGAGTGGTGGAAGAGACAGAGAAAGTGGTATCAGGAGAAAGTGGGGAAAGAGGGAGCCACACAAGGCATAAGGCAGGAAGAGATGTGATCATGAAGGAAGGGTAGGATACTCATCTGGGAGTGAGGAGGCCTGAGTTCAAGTCCTGACCCTTTGATAGACTTCCTGTGTGACCTTGGGCAAGTCACATACCTTCTTGGTGCCTCAGTTACACATTTGTTAAATGGTGATAGTATCATTTCTTACCTCAAAAGGGTGTTGTGGATAAATAGATGAAAAATGGTAAGACACTCTGATACTATGGGATGGGGGGGGAAATAAGTACCTTAAGTAGAATTTTAGAGGAAGAAAACAGAAGAGACACTTCAAGGTGAGGAAAGGGAGGATGAGATTATTTGGGCACTAATACTCAATTTTATATAGCTAACTTTAGGCCCTGAACAAAGCACATAATTAATCCATAAAAATAAACAAAACACTCGCAATGGATATTACATAGTACAGTAGTAGTGGTAGTAACTGTAGAACTAATATCAGTAACATTATTGGAGCATCTAAAAGTCCTAATCAAGACTGCAAGTCCATTACGCTAGGTGCTATAGAAAATAAACATGGTAAAAGTATCCCTATCCTAACAAGGTCAGAGTGGAAATACTTGACAGAAATACAGCTTTAAGCATTATTTAATATAAAATTTCTATGCAAGGAGGTGAACCAGACAAAAATAATAATCATTTTAAGCTTAGCCAATTGAAAGACTGGTGAAATTTTCATTTTTGAAACTCTCAACCACATCTTTTGATCAATTAATTCAAAACAGTTGATGTACCAAGCAAATTATATCTATGCAGTTTTAGAAGTTGATTTAGCTTTTTAATATATTTAGTGCTGTAGTATTCATTGTTGTTTTTTTTTAATTTCAAGCCTCGTATTGTTCATTAGAAGTATTGGAAATGATATTATATAAGAAGCAAGGAAAGTGGAATCAAAAATGCAATATTTGCTTTTAAAGTTCTTGATGTATTTTAGAAGATTAAAACAGCTTTTGTTCTAAAGATCTAAAAGGCTTAATCCTCTTCTAGTCTCTCTGTATTTTAAATCCTTCACTATTTATTTTTAGCTATGCTTATATTTTCCCCAGCAACAGATGAAACCCAGCTAGTTGAGTTTATTTGAGCTGCCACAGCATTATCTAACTGGATTTTCTCAGTTGAGGAGCTTTTTTGATCTTTCACCATTTTATGTGTGTGTGCAAATGTACATACACACACACACACTCACAGAGATGTAATTTATTTATTTTTTACCATCATTAAGTTTATTTTACCTATCTTTTGATAAGATATTCTCTTTGGTATTTGAGTTGGTTTTATATAAAATTGTAACAGTGGGGAAACATTTAAAGCTGGGGGATTCCTTTCATTTTAAAAATATAGCTTCTTGCCTTTGTATATTGAGTGAGCTTAGGTATAAATATTGATCTTTGAAGCTGTGTGTGGCTTGACAATACACATTTAATGCATATTAAATCAACATCAGCAAGTTTATTGACATATAAAGTCCTATATGATTTAGCCATCTAAAAGACCACCTCCTAATATTGTGTCAGGCAGATAAGGAAATCACCTAGAGTGCTTCGTTTATAGTTATCTGGGAGCTGAAGGATGAATATTCTCAGTGAATCCTCAACTCTGGAATTTGCTACTCTTTCAGTCTAACAGAGCCTGAGTGATATGGTAAAGCCCATCTATCCATTTCGGGGTTTGCCATATTGAAGTGAATATGGACATATGAACAGAATGTTACTCTGGGATGATTCCATCTGTGTAGTGTTGCATCATGACTGCACCCTGGTGGAGCATGGGGCTATAGTTTCACTGCCTTAGTTTCCCCAGCAGGGTTTCCAGTCCATTCTGGAGACATAAGGCTCAGCCCTCTGGTCAGATCACCATGAAAGTTCAATACTCACATCTGGGTAGCAGAATTGAAAGTCCCAAAACAAACACAAAATAAGAGAGTCTTGATCTCAGCCGTACTTAATACTCAGCCTCTCGGAGGTTATTTCTCTGCCTGCTCTCTGGGCTTAGATCTCAGACCCCACCATTTTTATCATAGTGGGGCATCCCTTGCTGTGGCCTAGCTTAACAGCACTGGCAGGTCCCTGATAAACCCAGATCATAGAATATCACGATTGGAGGGGACCTCAGGAGGTCCTCTAGTCCAACCTCCTTCTCAAAGCAAGACCAATTCCCAACTAAATCATCCAACAGATTTTTGCCCCAGATCCCTAAATGGCCCCCTCAAGGGTTGAACTCACAACCCTGGGTTTAGCAGGCCAATGCTCAAACCACTGCTCCTCCACCCCATTTAGGGTGTCTCATCTATGTACAGCAGATCTGCTCCTGGGAATGTCTTCCTGGGATAATACCTCTGCAGCAGCGAGTGCAGGTCTGCCTCTTGCCACCTGCTCCCCTGCTTTTCAGAAGAGACTTTCTTTTAAGTCCCTTCTCCACCTGAAGCATGCCCAGCAGGCCTGTCAGGCTTCCTGTTCCCAGAGTTTTCGCACACTCTTAACTCTCCAGTGTGAGTTTATTTATGCCATTGTAGTGTCTTAAAAACACATAATATATTTTGCAGAAATATGTTGCTGTACAACATTTCCCTTGCCACACTGTTGTACAACATTCTGCATGCCTACCGGCTGCTATCCCCGATATGTCTGTTCCCACAGAGAGGGTGCTGAAATTGGGTGGTGTTGGCGGTATATAATTCGTGAATTGTTTTGGGCTGTTATATTGTTATGGGGCAGCCTGGCAGAATCATCTCAGAAATGGGCACAGAACTGCTGAGTGTCTCTTCACAAAACCTGGAAATGGAAAATAAAAGGATGGAATGTTTCTTGCTCAATACAATCGATAAGTAAGATTTTTATAACTGGGTCATGCCAAATTAGAAAAAGTATTTTACTATAATATCTGTTAATGTATGATATATACAATTAACAGTTGAAAGAAATGAATTCCACTTTATTGGAGTAATATTAACACAATGTCACTCAGTGATTAATTTAGTTTAATGCATGTAGTTAAATGGTGATTTAACCTGATTATAAATAAGAAAAAAAAATTAAGATTTGGGATTTTTAATTTAAAAGGTAAAAATGAAAGTGTACAGTTCCTTAGTTTCCAGACTTCGTAATTTGAATGTTGTGGTTTCAGAAGCTTCATGTGAAGAGCTCACAAGAGGAAGCGACAGTCCAGATAGTTTCCAATTATGGAAACTATAAATTCCATTGAAAGCCAGTAGAACCTGAATGTCCTGAACATTGTACAGAATGCACTCTTAGAGACAATTGTTTTCAGCAGTCAGAGGAGACATACTAGTGCACTGGTACTCAGATCTTAGTGGTTCAGGAGCCAAATTAGTCACCAATATTGCTCCAAAGAGCCACAGTAATGTGAATTCATTATTTCATTATTTCATTTACTATTTTACATGTATTATTCTTAAAGCAAAATGACTGAACAACTATTGTATAGTTGTCTAATAACATAATACAAGCATCCTGATTGTTTAATAACTTAGGTTGGTTAATTCAATCTCACAGTATTTTAATATCATGTATTGCAAAGAGCCACAGGAAGCACATTAAAGAGCCACTTCCATCTTCCTAGCTTCAGTCTCAGTATCACTGCACTAGTTCATTTTCCAAGACCCATATATGGGTCACATGTCCTTTTGGGGGCCCGTCCTGGGGCAGGTCAGCTACTCTTCACTTCTTACTAAGGGTTTTGAACAAAGATTTAATCTAGCCCAAAATGGGCAAATTTATTTCAGATTTTAATTATACTGTATTTTATCCATCAATGATTAGCTGGAAAAAAAACCATCAGAAAACAGAACACTAACCTATAACAGTAGTTCAAACTTTTTTTTTTTTTAACAGATCTTGATAATGTTGAAGGAATAGCAGTGGACTGGATTGGAAATAATTTATACTGGACAAATGATGGCCACAGGAAAACAATTACTGTAGCCAGATTGGAGAAAGCCGCTCAAAGTCGGAAAACTCTGTTAGAGGGAGATATGTCTCATCCAAGAGGAATTGTTGTTGATCCCGTCAATGGGTATGAAGTCATTTAATTTATTTTACTAGTTTTATTTTACTAAATTTGTCTCCACTATAAATACATGTAGGGTCAAATTCTCCTCTCTGACCAACACAGCTGTTCTTAGAAATTTGAGCTAAATTACGCATATTAAAGAAGCTAGCAGACCTATGCATTAAGCATTTGATTCACTGGTATTCTGCTGTCTTCCAAAAAGCACAGAGGCCTTATCATGCTCTCAATCTGACAGGTACAAATCCCATTGCTGTCTGTGGGAATTGCAGACATGGATCAAGAACAAAATACAGTCTTAAATATTTTAATCCATACTTGTTTCTAAAACTGAGCATGGATTGGGTAAAAACAAACACTTTCCACAAAGCCTTACATTAATCATATTCTGCTGTCTGAAAAGGACAGATCTAGAGCCAGTTCAGTGAGTTTAACAATTGACTTTGAAAAGAATGACATGCTCTTAAGTCTTCTCAGACACTCAACTAATAGGGAATTATTTACCTGCCTACATGTTTACACATTTTCCAGCTAACTCTTTATCCAAATGAAATATGTATATCATGTGTGTTTGTAACAGTTTATGTAGGACCTTTGGCCTTGAATTCAATGAACGGGTTACATTGATCCACAAAGACAATTGTTTTTCATCTGTGATGAATATAAATTTTGGTAATAGTCTTCATAATACTTAACTGTCATAGAGTACCCACAGTGAAAGAACAAAATAGGGAAAATTGGCATTTAACATAATTTCCTCTTTACTGAAAGGCATGCCACTAACCATGAAATGGTGCAATACATTTTAATCAGGTGTTTTTGTACTGTATATTATATATTTACTGCTCAATAGGAGGACATAGGCACTATATCAGAATTGACATACTGGATCAGACCATCTAGTCTAGTATTCTGTCTCCAACCGCAGCCAGCACCAGATGTTTCAAAGGAAGTTGCAAGAATCCCACAATGAACAAATGTGGGATAATTCCTACTAGTTAGAAATTAGCTTAATCCCTGAAGCATAAGGTTGTCCCTCTAAAGCTCTCTGTAAGCAGGAACTGTTATAATGCTATATATTCTTTTTATTTGTACAAATATACCATCCCTCTTTGAATTTTACTAATTCTTGGCCTCCGCAGCATCATATGTAGAAGATGATTGTAGCAGTCACAATTAGGCTATGTTAAAATCCATACAAATTGGGCAAATATATCATTGTTCTGCTATTACTATAGCAGGCAGAGATCCTTTTAAATTTATTCAAGAAGATCATTTGCCCTTTCAGTATTACTTAAATCTAACAATGAGGGAGACCACATAGGGTTCTTTAATTAATTTTAAAACTTTTTTTTAAGAATGGAGTAATCCTATCCAACTTCAGATTTTTTTACCAAAGAAGTAGGAAGAACACTTGCATAAATGTCATCTTACTACTATTTTATATTCTAGGAGACATACTGGTTACTAGGAATAAACAAAAATGACAAAAAACAAACTGTTACAATGGCTTCAATAAAAAACATCTGTAGATATTTGGATGTGTCATGCAGATGAAGTACATTTGAAAAAGAAATTGCCATAGATCAACCAAATTTGTATTTTAACACAACCTTTCCTCTCCTCTTCCATTAATCTCAAGTTTGTTATCATATTGTACATTATAAACATGCACTTGGATACACCGTCTTAATAAATCCAGATAATTTTCATTCCTGGCAAAATTATACAAAGTGGGCAAAATGACAAAAATGACCTTATGTTGATGCAATACAAATTCAGTGTAGCCATGACCCAGTTGGCAAGACTGTTCTATAAAGCATCACTGTGGAGTGAGTCATGTAGATAATTCTAGTTTGGCTAGGCTGATTGCTATGTTCCTAACACTTGGATTTATTTACATTATCCATTTTTCATTTCCGAGTTTGTCTTTTGAAGAAGGCAAACTATTATAGGAAGGCTATAATTAGTTTAAGTCATATAGTAGTGATGTAAATTAGACCCCAGATCATCCCAATACCTGAAATTATTTTGTCAAATTTTCCAGCTCACTGATTTCTATCAGTTAAATATGCAGCACAGGAAGGTATTGCATGAAGATGTGTAGTCTGAGAAGGGATATCGTAAAGTGCTCTTTTCTAATAAAATAACACATACTTTCATGGTTATACTCCTTTTTAAAAGTTGTCCTGAGGGGGGAGGTTTATTAAGGCATTTTAATTATCTTCAGAATATTAGAGTGGAAAATAAGCGTTGCAAAAGCATTGAAAAGCAATAACTACATTTTGATGTTCAATTAAAACACATTAATACAAATGTCATTCACTTTGGGCATGTTTTGTCATCCGATGGGAGATAGCTACGAAAAGCTGAGTCATAAAGTTAAAAGAAAAAAAGTAATTGCCTTTTAACAAGTCATCATAAATGTTTGCAAACTATATTGATTTATTGGGCCTTTCAGAAGACTAAGTAGAATATTGACCTAGTTGTTTGTTTCAGTCCTAGAGAGCTGGTGCACAGGTTTCACTGATTCTGTAGTGAAATTGAATGTGGTTCCAGTCAGATTTATAATGCAGTGTGTGAACCCAGGGCATTGAACTTGGTTTTGTTCCTAGCTTTAAATTAAAGCAATAAAAAACTTCCTTTAGTATTGTGAGCTGGAAGAGAAAGAAAAGATTCAATAAAACAGATGTTTACTTCTATCATTTTTCAAAACTATTCAAATTATCCCGTGTAAACCATGACATGTTTTTCATTTAATTTCTTACCAATTTGTGATACGAAATGAAATACATCAGTGATATTTATTCCATGTGACTGTGTTGAGTAAAATGGTTGCCCAGCAGACCAGAGCATCATTTAATACATTTGATGTAATCTAAGAAGATGCTAAATATGTTTGATATCAAAAGTATTGTTAGTGAAACATTCCATAACCCTACTGGAAACGTTGTGATTTAAGAGCTAAAATTCTTGAGCTTTACTCTTTAAAATGCAGGTAAAAATCGTAGACTTGATACTGATCACATACAGACTATAAATTAGAAGCTACTCCACTATAGTTAGTGGAATTTCAGTGACATAAAACTGCTGTGAGATCAGTTTCAGCTGCACAAAGCCTAATGGAGTCTTGAAACAATTAATATTCATAAACATGTTTAATTTAAATTTTACTAATATAATCAGAATGGAATTCTACTGATTTTAAGATCCAAATACTATGATATAGTTCCTAGAATATCCCTATTTTTGAGGTTTCTGTCTTAGTACTTCTAGTATGTGCTTTGTGTAAATCTAAAGAAGCATGACCAGCATATTAATTCTCTTACTTATATTCAGTAGTTCTTATTAAATAGTTAACATTTGCCAATGGCTACTACACAGCGATACTGCAGATACCCCAATTTTCCCTGTAATTGTATACAAATAAAATGATGTTAAAACAACATTATTAAGGTTGCAAAGTCAAGCACTCAAAAGTTAGGAAATACTAGACTTAAGAGTATCTCTGCAACCCCCTTGTGAGTATACATTATGATACTCTCTTTAATTACATAATTATATACTATTTCTCCCAGAAGACCCCTGCCTCATTCAGCAGACAGTGCTCAGTTATTGAGCAGAGGTTCAATAGTTTTTTTTCTCATTGTTCATTGTGTGGCCTCATACCTTACTGCTCAATATACAAACCCTGCTATGAAGACAGAGTTATTAATTTCCTCAGGGACTTTTCTGTGGCATTCGTCACTATTGTGTTTGAGTTCTTCACAAATATTAATCAATTTATCAGCACATTTCTAAACAGAACCCCAGGGTTTCAAGTCAGACCCCAAGAAAATTAGAGGCACACAAAAAAAGTTTGCTTTTTGTAACTCTCCTGGCCTCACATAGGAACTCTGTTAGTGGGGGAGAAATAGAATCCAGTTTTTCTGGTCAGTATTCAACTGCCTTAACCAAGAGATCATTCTTTCTCTTCCTCCAATATCTTGCTTCGTTCACTGCACACCTTCCAACTTCTTCAGCAAATGAAGGAGTGGTCAACAACCTCCTTTGCTACTGAAATCTGAGTACATCTCCAGAGTAGGTCTATCCTGTGCACTGTAGTATTAGATTCTGTAATTAGAGACTGCATAAGCACAAAGTGTTAAATTAATGTTTGTCAGGCAACGTAAAGTCTGGCATTTCCTAACTTTATTGATTGACTTAATAATGTTCTTTTAAAAAAAAATTCTTTCTTTTGTGACTGTGTGTGTGCATGTGTGTGTAACATCCCAGTTGCTTAAAAAGGCAAATTGAAAAATCAGAAATTCTGTCGTGTGGCATCTTTTTGCCACCTATATGGTTCACCAACAGGGTTGGACCTTTAGCGTCACCATTCAGACTTCTTCCACCTGAGCTAATGGAGTAGTAGGCTGTCATCCTCTATGCGAACTAGTACTAAGGAGGGATGGGAAAATTTGCCAGTGGGTTTCAAAAGCATTTGTTGACAGCAGAATAATGTTGAGACTCAGGAACCTTGGGTTCCACCCCCAAAAGTGGAGGATTGAGCACAGACACTTCTGCACATTTCCTGCAAGTGTGATCCCCTTCTTCCCCTTCCAATCTGTCCCTTTCCCAGTCCTCTCTCTTCCCCGCTCTGGCTCTTCATCCCAATCCCATTATCTTCACTTAGCTAATTCCACTATTCACTCCTCAGTCTCTTTTCACAGCAAGTTCTAGTCTCACATCTCCAAAGCGAGTCTCCCCCTTCCAGTCCTAGTCGCTTGTCCTCCTCCCAGTTCCAGTTTCTTTGCTCAGCCATTCCTAGTTCTGCCCTTCCCAACTCCTCATCCAATCTGTCTCCCCAACCCTGGCGTCCAGTCACCTTCACAGCTTCACTTACATTCTTTATCCTCACAAGCTCACTCTCCAAACTCCCTCCCTGGGCTCCTCATCCAATCTCAGTGTGTCTCCTTCCAGATCCTTGTCCCAATCTCTTTGCTCAGCCAACCTCTCCTCACCCCAGTTCCTAATCAGATCTATCATTCATCTCCCTCACTTCTTTTCCTTCATCCCACTTGTTCTCAGGGTATGTCTACACTACCTGCCAGATCGGCGGGCAGCAATTGATCCAGCGGGGGTCAATTTATCACATTTCGGAAGTTGTGCAACTTAGATCTAATCCCTCCACCCTCCTTCCTGTCAGTGTAGAGCAGACCTCACCGTCTCAATCTGTCCTCTAACTCCTCATTTGATCTTAGCTTCCCTCTATCCTCTCTATCTAGTGTTTGTCTCTTCAGACTTCAATTCAGGCAGCCTCCTCCTCCACTGCCTGGGCCCAATTGTGCGTGAATGGCATAGAGAGCATGGGAGAAACAGCCTTGGTCTTACTTTAGATGTACAGACTCTGCATGACCCACAGCATCCTTGAGCTGCAATTTTATGGGAAGTCTTGCTCAGCCTGGTCTAGAGCATATTCAGTTCAGACAGAAACTTCGGGAAATTTAGCCATTCTCTCCAGAAAAGGTGTGAAGTGCAGTTTTTAAGGCTTATAATTTGGTAAAATTTGGATGGACTTTCACAGGGACAACAAAAGACACATCCCTGATATACAGGCTATACTCTGACAAATTTCAAGGTTCTACTCCAACCATGAGAGCATTAGGGCTTTTCAAAGAAACGATTGACAGAAATTGTTAACAAGGACAAAACATATTTTCCCCTAACTTTGTTCTGAGAATGGCTGAACTCGTGGCAGAAATTTTCCCAAAACATTCAGCATGAGGCAGACATTCAGGATGTAAAATTTCAGTTCAAACTGTTAATATTTGATAATGTGTTAACTATCTTAAAACAAGGTCTTACAATGAGAGGTTTCAAACAACCTTAATAGTAGTCAGTTCCATCCTCTAATAGCTGTGTGATACATATTTGGCAAATGTTCATTTTTAATTATATTCACTTTAAAAAACATAAGTAGTTCCATATTTATCTATTTTTGTTTGACCAGTCTCTTACTAGAGGATCTCCAAAGCTCTCAAGAACTGTACATAGTACATCTTTTTTTTCCCCCCAGATCATTTCAGCAGCCAGTGTACGAATGATGGAAACTCAGAGCCTTTGAATACAACTAGACGAAAACAGGCTACAGTTTTTTTTCTTTCTAAAAAATCTGTATAAAGTATAAACCAATCACAATATTGTTTTAAGTAAATCATCAGCTTTTCATATGCAACATAAATAGTATTCAAATTTTCAAGGTTACCTAACTTCTAGTTATTAAACTTATGTGCAGTTAACTTATCCTATGTGGAGTTTTAATAGTTTTAAGCAGCAATAGAGAAAAGCAGATAATTTGCATCAATAAGACAAAATAGAAATGGCCAAACAATCCCAATACAATCCTGCCCTTTGAAAACAAAGTCAATCCAATTCCTGGTCTTAAAAAAAACATAAAAACATAATTTCTGAGATTAAATAAAGTCTCTAGCAGCTCATTAACAGTACTCTGACTTCTCATATCAGTCATCTCACTTTTTAATCACTTAATTGATTATATTTCGGGTGAATAGAATAGTAGTTTAATGACCCTGAACTAAAGGTTTGGGGTTTTTTTGCTGCAAATTCTGCTATTCCTTTGAAAGAATCAGCAGGTGTCATTCATGCAAAAGACTAAACCAAACTACAATCGTATGAAGTTACAAACTTTTTGTTGAAGGCCTTCTCGAATATAAATCAGGTAGTTCAAATGATATGTGAATGCTTTTATTTATAATTTCATAGCTGGATGTATTGGACGGACTGGGAGGAAGATGAAATAGATGACAGTGTGGGAAGAATCGAGAAGGCATGGATGGATGGCTACAGCCGGCAGATTTTTGTGACATCAAAGATGCTGTGGCCAAATGGTTTAACTCTGGACTATCATACAAATGTATTGTACTGGTGTGATGCCTATTATGATCACATTGAAAGAATATTTTTGAATGGAACTGACAGAAAGGTAAAAGAAAAATGCTGCTGTTTTGTTCACAGGCTTCCCCTTTCACTGAATCATATTGTGTTGTGTTAAAAATATTTTTTAAAGTTTTTCCCCCCCCTTTGCTCCTGCAAGGCTGCTGTAAGTAGACCCAGTGGTATGCCTGACATAAACTCCATTGAAAACAGCGTGCTTGGCACTCTACTAGAGGAGAACATGGCATGGCCCGACGTATTTTTCTTAGCTTTAGAAGCAATGACACAAAGGTGGTTTTTTTTCAATTCAGTTTTCCCATGTAGCAGTGAACTGTGCTGTGATTGAGCCACCAGGCTACAGAAACTTCCAGTAGAGACAAATTTAACACTGCTCCTTCTGGCTCTGCCAGCGGGAGCCTTCTATTGGGCTCACCTGGTAAAACAGCTTTTCATGGACTTTTCATGTAGGTCAGCGCTTGAGAGACTCCATTATAGTACACAGGGGACATACACTACCAAAGTCTAGCCACTGGATTATGGAGCTTTCTAATTGATTTAGTCAGCTTCGCAAGCTAGACACACAGATTCTAGGGCCTGAAGGAAACCTTATGATCATCTAGTCTGATCTCCTGTGTAGCACAGGCCATAGAACTTCCCCAAACTACTTCCATGAGTGTATTTTTTTAAAAAAAAACAGTCTTGATTTAAAAATAGTCAGTGATTGAGAATCCACTATGACTCTTGTTAAATTGTTTCAGTGGTTAATTACTCTCACCATTAAAAATGTATATCTTATTTTCCATCTGAATTTCTCTAGCTTCAATTTTCAGACCTCCTCGATGATGAATCCCCATTTATAGTTACATTCTGAGACCTATCAGTTAGCCAGTTTTTAACTGATTTAATGTGTGCCATGTTAATTTTATACCATTCTAGTTTTTTAATGAAAATGTTGTGTGGTACCAAATCAAATGCTTTACAGATGTTTACGTATTATGTTGGCATTACTATCTTTATCAACCAAACTTATAATCACATCAAAAAAAGATACCAAGTTAGTTTGAAGGCTGAATAATACCAGTTCCCTTAGCTTCTCGTCATAAGTCATGTGCTCCAACCCCTTAATCATTTTTGTTGCCCTCTACTGGACTCTCCAATTTTTCCACATCCTTCTTGTAGTTTGTGGCCTAAAACTCTGCATACCACCTAAAATTGATGTAAACTTTAATTTCATTCTATGGGCTTGTCCTCACTGGGGTGGGGGATCGACGGCAGATACGCAACTTCAGCTACGTGAATCACGTAGCTGAAGTTTGCGTATCTGCCGCCGACTTACTTGCCGTCCCCACGGCGGCGGTAGTCGGTGGCGCGCTCCCCCGTCGACTCCAGCTTGCGCCTCCCGGCAAGCTGGAGTTCCGGAGTCGACGGGGGAGCCTGAGGCGATCGATTTATCGCGTCTTAACAAAAGGCGATAAATTGATCGCCAGAAGATCGATCCCGCGCCGCGCGAGTGAAGACCAGCCCTATAACACTAGTTTGGGAGAATGCAATGTATAGCTTGGCTGCAATCAAAGATCTCTCTCATTCTTTTTAAAAGTGTTGTTGATACAATTAAGATTTGGATGAAATGTTTGGTACTTAAATTGTCATTGGTAATTACCAGATACAGTTACCTTGTCTTTGGTATTAAGTATTTTAACATTAAATATGGGAGATTATGGACCAAATTCAGAATTGGAGTAAGTAAGTGCATATTCAGCAGACTTGCATGGTTTCCAGTATCAGAGGTGTAGCTGTGTTAGTCTGGATCTGCAAAAGTGACAGAGAGTCTTGTGGCATGAAGTGAAGACCCATTGTAGCATGAGTGAAGACCCATTTGAAGCATGAGCCATTGAAGCATGACCCATTGAAGCATGAGTGAAGACCCATTTCATCAGATGAATGTCCATTTGACGAAGTGGGTCTTTGCCCACAAAAGCTTATGTTCCAAAACATCTGTTAGTCTATAAGGTGCTACAAGACTCTTTGTCGATTCAGAAGACTTGCACATTTTCCTTGTCTGCCAGTACAGTGGGGAATTACAATGGGTAAAGAAGACTACACAGATTCACCAGTAGGGATGGTTTAAAATTATCTGTTGAAACTGTGTTTTTGGAGAAAATTTAACTTTTGCCATTGTGAAAATGAATGTCTGAAAATCAAAATATTTTGATTTGGAAATGCTGCACATGAGAATTGTCATTTGACTGCCTTATCTCCAAAGTCGTCTTTACTGGCCAGGCTTCCCAGATGAATTGCATTTTCTATGAAGCTGGATGGTCAGGGACTTCCATGATGCACTGCTTTCCCTCTCCAAAAACGGAGACAGTGGTGCATCATGGGAAATGTTCCGGACAAGAGAACTCAGCCAGTAGAGGAGAATGGGAGCTTGAAGAATCCAAACTACAATTCTCATAAGGCACTGTAGAGGCATTAACAAAAGGAAATATATTGACCATAAATTTTTGTTTTTGACCCGGGATTTGACCATAAATTTTAGTATTTGATTTTCTGCCAAAAGTAAAAATGTTGTGTTGAAAGTTTAGATTAAAATGCCTTTTTTTTTCATTTTCATCAAAACTTTACACAGGAAAAAAACCAACATTTTTAAACTGCTTCTACATGAGGTTGCCCCTTATGTGAGGAGGTGCATTTGTCACCAAGGCAGACCTGATATTGGACTAGGGTGTGAAGTGAGTTTTACAGCACTTCTGCAGACTCTGTCTTGGAGATAGGATTTTACACATAGATCCAGTGATGAGGCAAGTTCCAGATATTCATGGAGGATGCATTTAATTTGAAAGGTTGCCTTATTTCAGGGACCATGATGTGCATTCTCCTCCAACTTCAGTAACTCATTTCCATTTAACAATAGTGAGTGTAATGACTGTAGGTCACTGGAAGAAGGTAAATAACTGAGTGATATACCAGTGCTACCCATAAAGCCACATGGTAGAACCTCAAGAGAAAAAAAGGATACATGTACATTATAAGAGTAGCACCTCTTAGTTAGAGGGTGTTAAAATGTCCAAAAAACATTTGGGATATTGGAATATCAAGTCAATTAGAATGAAACTTTGATTGTACCATATGTTATGAATGAAATCTTTATGGTGTATGGATAGTGTTGCTCATTGCTGAGCTTTCTGTCTTCTCGTCCCAACTCTGACGTATACTAAAACATTTCAATTCTGACCAATATTCAGTTTGTGTTATTTTATTGCAGGTAGTCTACAATGGGAAGGAGCTGAATCATCCTTTTGGGCTTTCACATCATGGAAATTATATTTTCTGGACAGATTATATGAATGGCTCTATTTTCCAGTTGGATCTGATGAGGAGGAATGTGACGCTACTAAGAAGTGAGAGACCACCTCTCTTTGGGCTTCAGATTTATGATCGCTACAAACAGCAAGGTATTGACAAAATGTAACTTCTCTACAAAGTATCATACCAAACAGTATTTCACAATAGTTATGTATACTGAATATTTTTCTCATGCTTCCTCAATGTTTGGAGGAAAACAGCTTGGTTCAAAGACAACGAAAATATGCATAAAGAGAAAAAGATATTTGATTAGGTTTCAACCCCTTATAGGATCTTAAGATTGAACATCTCCTTGCTCTGACCTGCCAACTACACTGACTCACAATATTATACCCAACTGCAGTTATTGGATGTGTGTTCACACAGTCTTTCGGGATTGCCAGTTTTTCCATGTATGTGAAAGCAATCTTGAAATACAGTACATAATACATATTTTTGTTCAATCATATTAAAAATATTGTTGTAGCTACCTCTTCTCAGTGGCAGGCAAGACCAGAAACATTTTCTGACTTTTTTTTCTTTTGTAATTTTCTTCTCCTCCTCCTTGATCTTCATCAGCTTCACCACAGCGTAATTCAGTGGCTCAGTCAGCCAAGACTGTGCAATGATGCTCTGCTGTGTTTCATTAATTGGCCAGCAGGGGGAAGCATTCATCACAACTTAAATCAGAGGAGAAGTTTTCCTCCTCAAATAAAAAGTCATAGAGAGAGAACATGGTTGTGGTTCAGATAATGTGATTCCTATCTCACAAGTTAGTTTACAGTTATGTTCAGTGAAGAAATGACTTGGGTTCTCATTACTTGTCTACAACACAATGCAGGGATTATTGTAAAAGCAAAATATGAAATACCAAACCAGACATAGATTTAGTTGGAGCTTAAATAGCAGAAACTCAGAACTGAGAACCACTCCAAAGGATAGCTAGAGTACAGCACAATAATAGTAGCTGGTATAGTTTTAGATACAAATATGAATATGTGGAATTGTTTGGTCAATATATTAGCAATGTGTGTAACGATCTTCAAAAAAATAGAATCAGATAGGGCTATAATTCTATGTCTGGAATAAAAGTAGAATATTGCTTTCAGGTTCCATAGAAATTCAAAGTCTCCCATGTGGCGATTCATATATTTAATCTTTTATCTGAGACACTCGATGTAATTTTCAAACATAATTCAACCTAAAATGAAATGAAACGCTGCAACATTTATCTACGTGTTAAATGTGTGTAATATTCATCATATATTATGCCAACTGATTATTATACTATACTAAAACAGGCCTGCACAACATGCGGCCCACGTGGGCTCACTGTGCGGCCCACGGGGGATGAGTAGGGGTGGGGCAAGCCAAGCGGTGAGTTGAGGGGAAGTGGATGAGGGTGGGGCGAGGGCGGGACTTTTTGGCCAGCAGCTGGGTTTTTTTACAGTAATATGGCCCTTGCTGCTTTCCGAGTTGTGCAGGCCTGCTCTAAAATAAGCCTTGTTCAGCCACAGTCAACATATTAAGTTAGTGACTGTCTTGGTTACAGGCACCTCTGTCCCTTTACAGGTTTCTCTGAGTCCACCCTCCTCCAGAGTTAAGCCTCATGTCTTGCAGTGGGATTTCTTCTTTCTCGGTGTAATGCCCCATCAAACTCAGGCCTTGGCTACACTTGCAGGTGTAGAGCAAGGGTTAAACCAACCTACAGAGAGCGTAGTAGGGAAAGCGCTACAGTCTGTCCACACTGACAGCTGTAAGCACACTGGCGTGGCCACATTTGCAGTGGCATTGGAAGTGGTGCATTATGGGGAGCTATCCCAGCATCCAAGTGGCTGCAGCGTGCTTTTCAAATGTGGGAGGGTGGGATGGAGTGTGACAGGAGTGTGTTGTGTATATGTGAGTAGAGAGAGAGAGTGGGTTTTTGGGGTGCTTAGAGTGTGTCAGCCCAGTGTCTTGTAAGTTCAGACCCTCTCCCCTCCTCATCTTTCTCACTCACTCAGTAAATGTTTGCTTTGTCTCGGAGCAGATAAGCAGCTGGCTGTCAGAAACGGTGACAGTGCTTTCAAAAGGCATTTCAGCATCCCTGCAGCTGATTTCACAACAATTAGAAGAGATTTAAGGGCATTATGGTACATTTTCGGAGGTCAATCAGAGTGCAGTAATGCAACACCTCGTTCACACTGACACTGGGGCATCTCACCCAACACGCATCTGATGTTATTCCTCTTGCCAAGGTAGAGTACCAGGAGTGCTCTAGCCTGGGATTCAGATTGCTCTATGTGCCTTGCCAGTGTGGACGGGGAGTGAGGTAGAGCGTTCTGGGAGGCTTTGTTGCGGTATAACTTACAAGTGTAGCCAAGGCCTTAGTTTAGACTGACCATACGTCCCGTTTTGAACGGGACAGTCCCATTTTTTTAATGTTTTTTAACCGTCCCGTCTTTTTGTCCAAAATATCAATTTTGTCCCGTTTTTGGGGCAGGACTCATAAAACATGGAGTCATAAAACGTCCGCCCCCATCCCGCCGCCGCCGCCGGTGTGCTCGGCCCCCGGCTGCGGCTCCAGACCGCTCTGCTCCGCCGTCAGCTTCAGCCCGCTGCCGGCTGGATGTTTTATGACTCATAATCGCATAACTGAATTTATGTAATTATGAGTCATAAAACCCGGCCAGCAGCCCCCCCGCCGGCGCGCTCGACCCCCGGCTGCGGCTCCGGACAGCTCCGATCTGCCGCCTCCTCCAGCCCGCCGCCCGCTGCCGCCGCCTCCTCTCTATTCCTCCTTCCCTCCTTCTCTCCATCCCTCCCTTCTCTCCATCCCCCTTCTCCATCCCTCCCTTCCTCCCTGCTCTCTCCCTCTGTCCGCTGCCTCCTCTCGCTCCCTCCATCCCTTCTCTCTATCTCCTTCTCCATCCCTCCATCCCTCCATCCCTTCCTTCCTCCCTTCTCTCTATCCCTCCATCCCTCTCTTCCTTCTCTCTATCCCCCTTCTCCATCCCTCCCTTCCTCCCTTCTCTCTCTCCCTCCGTCCACTGCCTCCTCTTCCATCTCCCTTCTCTCCATCCCTCCTTCTCGCTGTCCCTTGCCTCCTCCATTCCCCCTGCTCCCTACCCCCATCTCTTCTCTCATCCATCCATCCTCTCTCTTCTCACCTTCGTGCCTTCTCTCCCTCCATCCCCTCCATCCTCTTCATCCCTCATCCCCCCTTCTCTCTCTCCCTCCATCCTCTTCATCCCCCATCCCTGTTCTGCTTATTCCTCCATCCATCCCCCCCGGCCCCCCTCTGTCTCCCCCCCCGCCTGGTGCTGGGGGTCCCAGGTGGGGCCATGCCCCCCCCCACACCCTGTCCCGTTTTTGCCCTCCCAATGTCCCGTTTTTGTCTAAAGGAAATATGGTCAGCCTACCTTAGTTGCATATTATCATGCAGGTCAGGCTGGACACCTGCATTTCTTCCTTTGGGAGTCTGTGGCCAATGATATAGTGACCAGCAGCCTTCTTAAAATTAGTATATTCATTAGGAAATGAAATAAAGCATTAGAGAAAATGAGTTGGAGAAAACAGCCTACCAGAGCATTTATAGTCTCATCTGATGTTACACTTCACTACAAGCTACAAGTTACAAGAAAAAAACAGACTGAATTTACATACTTTTAGGAAGTTGGGGCAGTCTTGGGACCCCTCCTGATCCTACTTTGTCTTCCATTTTCTCAAAGCCCCTTTTGTATGCCAGGGCCCAATTATTGTATTGATTAATTATTTTTGTAACAGGACACCAAAGTATGAAGTCTTCTTTATATCTCAGATTGGTGTTTCCCTCTGCCAGTGAGGCTATCTGAAAGAGGGCCTCTGTGACAAGAGCTCCATTGTTTGGCATTTAGACCTTTTCAGCCTTCATGATTTTCAATCACTAGTCTTGTGAGTGTGTGTGTGTGTGTGGGGGGGGGGTGAATGTGTGCACACTTAAAATTGTCTTTTCCCTTCTGAGACGTTCCAACATACCAATTCAGAAATTCAGTTTATAGACCATATTTTGGTGTTCATTTACTACCAAGCGCCATCAATTTGTCACACAGTGTTAGAAGCTATCAGTTTTTGCATAAACAGTCCACCCCTTAGTCCAGGCACTTTTTCAAGTACTCTCATTAAGTCCCAAAGTCATGTACCAAGATGGTTCAAGGCTTTTTCTACTAATGTAGACCATAAAATTGAACACGGTTACCTAATATATGAAGGGAGTACATCTTGAATCAGATTTTCAAAAGAGTTCAGTGCTCACAGTTAGAAACAAGGTTTCAAAAAAACTTAGCACCCAAATACTTACACTGAGAGCAATGCCAGTATAGGAGCTATTGTTTGCTGAGCCCTTTTGAAATGTGGCTGATAGTTGTTGCATAGTTCATGGCTCATATATGCTGCATGTATGTAATAATATCAATAATTTAAGCAAATAATTACATTAGGTAATTATTAAGATAAAAATACAATTGGATATTCAATGAATTTATATCTAGCTATCCACCTATCTATATCTACCATATGGTATGATACTAAAGCTAGGCTGTTCTTTGACCATATTTGATACCGTTAGGCTTTTGGTAAGGCACAAGCCAACATAATCATTCAAATATAGAGCTGAAGGAATTGCTAGCTAGCTGTAAATGCTTCAGTGTACCATTTGAATAAGAGGATTAACCCAATATATATTACTTAATGCAACATTTTTATATGTGTACTACAAATTGGATGCAAGGTAACTGAGTCATGACTTTAGAACATAGCCCCACTTTTACTGAATTAAAATGGAATCCTGCCCTACTTTGATCGTATGCAAAATGTCAGTGTAGCGGTTAAAAACTAATGCAGATGTTAAGAAACAGGCTAATCATTTAAAAAGCAGTAAATGGGGAGGAGATGTCAGAAATTAAAAGCTGTCTTTAAAAAGGTTTATTATTGAAATGCCTGGTAGCTGAACAGAAAGGACTGCAGGCTGAAGTACTTGAGAGAGAGACCTTGTTTATTTACCTTTACCCACTGTTTTATAACTACCCTTTGGGCTGATTTGGTGTGATTATCTGAGAAACTCACTCTCATATCAAAAATGTTCATGTATTGTTTCTTTTGCCTTCAAAATGGTTTGTGTTCGTTTTCAGGACTTTTGATATTTTCTTTGATCTACATGTTACTTGGGTTCATTGATTTGAACAATGAGGGACCCTGTAAAGATTTTGAGAGACTATTGGGCTATCATTCCTGAGGTTCAGATGCTTATCCAAAATGTGTTCTAATGTATCTGCTCTTCTTTTAGCTGGAAATATATGAGATTAAGTTGTATCCAGAACTTTTCAGTACTTTTGATTTTGGCTAGTGTAGCTGTAAAAACAGAATAGCCTTTCATGCAGTTTTTGGATATTTGTCTTTGAGTCCTAAATAAAGCTAGGAAGTTTAGACCTTAAGCTTTCTGAATGAAGAATTTGTTTTGAAATTGGAGGAACTATCAAATGGAGAAAATGGGACGGATTAGGTCCAGAAAGTTAAGTATACTTATTATTTAATTTGTTTTACATTTACCAAACATTTTTCAGTCCTCAAAACTAGTTTGGTTCATTTTGTTGTTGAGTGACAGTTTTGATAATTTCTGAGGACTTTTGCAATTGTTTATTTAACATTTTCTATTAAATACAGAAGTAAAAACATTGCTGGTGTAAGAAGAATGGAGGGCATAATATCATTAGGTATAAAACAGTTGGCATTTACACCTTTCTAATCCTTCCATAGGAGTGGTGCATCTTAATGAGCAACTGTCATATCGGATTTAATAGTCACAGTGGGCAATGTAATTGTCAGTTTTTCTGGTTCACCTTTGGGATTCTCAAGGAGAACTAATGATACAAAAGAACTGTCTTTTCACCTTAATTTCTGTGTGTCATATTATAACTATACTAAAAAAATGACTGTAGATACTTTGGATCATCTGCCAGGGAATGTCATTTGTCGAATCATAGATAAAGGTTAAATCAATCCAAAGATTTTTGTCAGCTTTTATTATATCCGCTTCTCATTAACTACAGTGCCCAAAATCTTACTGGAACACTAATCTGAATTTGGAAGCTTTTTTCCCCTATGTTGTCAGCCAACTGGATGCCTTTAATATTGTAGGTAATATTGTGATAAAAGAGTTCTATAGGAACCAAATAAGGCAGATAATCTTCGTTAACATTAATTATACAAACAAATCTGTTGGTTCAGAGAGTTTTTATTGTGAATGAACTAGCTGATTTTACCTGCTCTTTCCCCCCCATGAACCACAGATTAATTTATTATTTATAATCTAATTTTCTAATAATTTTATTTCCCAGTGTAACACTAAGACAATCCTTGATTGTCATAATCAGTCACAGCAGAAATATTTGCATCCATAAATCTGGACAAACCTAATTTAATCTTGGAAATTGAAAAGTTTTTATCAGACAGATTTCAGAACAATATCTCTGGACATTAGAGTGTAAAATTATAACCATAACATGACATGAAAGAAAGAAAGAGACTAAAAGTAATCATCCTTCTTTGAGTGGCTATTCATATTCATACTTTGGGTTTTGTGCTGCCTAGTGGTGCTTAATGGTAGAATGTTCTCCAAGGAGTGTCTGTTAAAGCATTCTTCGCCTTCCTCTCCTCCCCCCAAACTTGGTATGCGTGTGTCAAATTACAAAGCTGTTATAGCCCGTCATCAGTTCCACCAGTGACAAAAAATGGCACTGTTTGTGCGGGATTTGATGAATGACAAAAGGAGATTGGCAAATGAGATCCTAATAGAGGGTCAAAACATGGCATGTTATCATGGCTTCATTTGATGCCTTGGACTCTTCTTCTAAAGCTTTGACTTCTGTAGTTACTTTGAGGAGACCTGCATGGCCCTGCTCCTCTTCTCCAATATTGAATGCTAGAATGAAAGTGGAAGATCTCCCCATCAAAGGAGATAGCGTTTTCAGTGACAAGAAAGATTAGTTACTAGAAAAACTGGAGACAAGATTGATGGCCCACACTTTGGTTTTTAAATTTTTTATTCCGAAGAGATCCCATATTCTGATAGGACAGTGTGAACTGTACAAATTTATTTGTTGATCGATAACTGTGTGGTGTTGTATAAGATCTGATAAAGAATTACAATCTCTAGCTATGCACCTGGTCCATCTCCTGCTGAAATCAACGGGGGTCTTTCACTGACCTTAGTAGGAATTGGATAAAATCCTACACAGCTAGTCAAACAGTTTATCCAATGTTTTCCTAATCAATATTCCCCATAGTAATGTTTTCTTCTGGCCTTGTAGAGGTAGTTTGGTAGGTAAGTAAACTTAGTTTTTATCTGGGTTTAAAATGTCGATATAATGATGTTCCTGCTCTTAAAGAAACAGTTGAGGGATAGAAATTTGATGCAGTGTATAATCAGGTTTGAATAATTACTCCTTCTTGTGGAATATTTCATACAGATAGTTCAGCAGTTGACATTTTAGAACTTGTTTAACAGCTTTGTTTGTTTTTTGTTGTTGTTTTGTGTAATGTTCTTTCAGAGTATAAACAGAAGTTTGCATGCAATACCTACATATTTATTGAGTAAAATATTTTATTCAACATCTTTAACAAGCTATATAAACCTCACTGGGACTATAGTCTCATTCTGTATACTTACATTCTTTTTATAGCATTTTTTTCTGATCTAATATGATTAATTTATTTAAGATGAATGTATATATGAAATAGTATGCTACCCATTCTTTGTCACCCCTTCCACTGCTTAAATAGACTAAGACACAGAAAAACGACTATTTATTCTTCTTGTGGGAAGGGGTGGGGTGGAGGAAGGGAAGGGCATGGGCAGAGCCAGGGTCGGAGCACCCCGCCACAGATTAGAAACTCAGCACCTATGTCCTGGGCAGTCGACTTTGCAGACTGCCCATTGAGGGTGGAGGCAGAGGCAATGCACAGGACTCCAGCAGCAGGGGAGGAAAAGCAGCAGTCTACGACTGTAGGGATGGGGAGAAGTGGAGCTCATCTGGCTGCCAGCCACCTGGTGCTGCTTTTCTCACCTGGCTGCAGGGACACATGGTGTTTGGGAGGTGGGGGGTGCCCCTGCTTGCTCCTCCTCATGTATGCCTCTGATCACTGGAATGGGGTATGGGATATCGGGGGCTCTCTCGGTTGCTCCTATTGAAGCTGTTGCACTTTGTATAAATAATTAATAATCATTTTTGAGAAAATCAAACTGTGGAAATGGAGTGGGGTGGACATTGTTTTGTTTCCCTGCATGCTTCAGCCATCCTCACTGCACTGCACTGCACTGGAACACCATCCAGTGATGGTATATTTTGGTGGACAGGCTGCTCCCAATTAACCAGCTGTCATTAAAAGAGGAGATGATTTACCAAATCTAAAATGACTTGTATTGAAAAGAAATAGTATTCTAAAAAAGAACAAACAAATAAAATATGTTCTGCATTTTATTATTTTTTCATTGTCTGTAGCTGATCAAATATTTTTGGAAAACCACTGTTAAACACTTCACATCTTGTTAAATACTATTCAGTCTATTAGCTGTCACCGAATGTATCCTTATTCAGTGGAATTTTCCTAATATTGGACTCAAGGAGTGGAAGATTTGGAAATTCATTACAAGATTTGTACAAACCTGGATCTTTTGATTATGGTTGTTCCATCCATGGTTCATTACCAGCAGCATCTGAAACCTAGTATTGCTTGAGGCGCAGCAGTCAAATGACAATGGCAATGTCAGATTAAGTAATTAGGGTGTGACTCAAAACCTAATAATGTACTTAAGACTGGCTTCAATGGCTTTGAATCAAACCCTTATAGTATGTCAGAGAGTTGAGATGGTGGTTAGAGGGGATGGTATTGGCAGATAATAGAAATCCTTGGGCAAAATTTCCCCTTGTCTTAATGCTCTCCATATCTTAAAATAAATAAATAAAGTAAGATCTGATTTTTCTTTTCATTCCTCAAACGTTCACATCCATCTCAATGTCTCTTCTGAGTACATGAGGAATATAGGACCAAGACCTAGACGTGTTTCAGTCTAATTCTAACTAAGCTTATGAAATTATTATAATGATTTTTTATTTAATGTCACTTTATGACAGGACTGAAAGTAACTTGTCAGTTTCTACTTTTTCATATGACAAAAGCATAACATTCTGGCATAATAGTAATTTGTTCTTCAGAATTTAAAATTCATAGGCAGTAGCAAATTATGAGCATAACTCATATTAGAATAAGTGAATGCTTAACTCCAGTTCACAACAACTGAAAAGTATATCCTGATACATTTCAGCATTTCCTTTTCTGATGTATTCTCCATTATGAATTTATTGACTTTCCTATTTCTTTAGTTTTTCAGTTTTCAAACAGAGCTCTTGATATACAACTAAGGGCATAATTTTTTGGCACATGAAATTGGTGAACGGTCCCTTAGATAAAAAGCTAAACAGTATGATAAAGTATTACATATGTGGAAGCAGGTTCATGCCGTAATAGCAAGAAAACCGTAGCCATATCTGGAAACTGCTTTTTTAATGGTGGGAGTTCTGATTGGAGGGAACAATATGAACCAAGCTTGAGTGCCGCTGAGTTCAGAAGTTAAGGGTATGTCTTCACTAGAGCAGTAGGTCGATTTCTTTTAATTCGATTTTGTGAAGCAGACTGTATACAGTCGATTTTGTGTGTCTTCACTAAGCACAGCAAAGCACAGCAAGTCGACAGTGTCTGTCCGCACAACTTTTGAAAGCGTCGACATAACAAGCGTTGCACTGTGGGTACCTATCCCACAGTTCCCGGATCCCCCAGCAGGCACCATTTCGAGTGCTGCACTATGGGTAGGCATTTCCAAATTTCGCGCCCTTTTTCCGCGCCGCCGAACGCCATTACGAGCGGTGCACTGTGGGTAGGCATCCCATAATTCGCGCTCTTTCTCCGCGCTGCGCTAACGCCATAGCACTGCAAGCATGGAGCCCGCTGACACCACGGAAACAGTAATGGCCGTTGTGAAGACCTCGATCACGGTTGCGGATTTCATGCTGAACCGTCTGCAGAGGAATGCGATCCGGGGACAACTGCGCTTTCTGGAACCCGACGACAGTGAGGAGGAGATGGACAAGGACGTGCACAGCAGGGACGACAGGGACACTGCCGTTTTTGGAAGTAGGGCGACTGACAATCTGTCAAATTTGGTGGCAATGGGGCAGGCTCATGCCATCGAACGCCAATTCTGGGCCAGGGAAACAAGCACGGACTGGTGGGATCGCATAGTGCTGCGGGTCTGGGATGACTCCCAGTGGCTCAGAAACTTCCGCATGCGAAAGGGCACGTTCATGGAACTTTGTGACTTGCTGTCCCCGGCCCTCCGGCGCGAGAATACCAAAATGAGAGCGGCCCTTACAGTTGAGAAGCGAGTGGCGATAGCCCTCTGGAAGCTTGCAACGCCAGACAGCTACCGGTCAGTCGCGAATCAGTTTGGGGTGGGTCGGTCTACAGTGGGCTTTGCTGTGATGCAAGTAAGCAGGGCAATCGTCGATCAGCTGCTACACCGGGTTATAAACCTCGGAAACCTGCAAGCTACAATAGATGGCTTTGCCGCCATGGGATTCCCTAACTGTGGTGGGGCTATAGATGGGACTCATATCCCTATCCTGGCACCGGACTACGAGGCCGCCGAGTACAGAAACCGGAAGGGATATTATTCAATGGTCATGCAAGCAGTGGTTGACCACAAGGGACGTTTCACCGACCTGTACGTGGGGTGGCCGGGAAAGCTTCATGACGCTCGTGTTTTCAGGAACTCTAGGATTTTTAGACAGCTGTAGCAAGGCACTTTCTTCCCCGACCAGAAAATTTCCATGGGAGGGGGGTGGAAATGCCGATCGTTATCATTGGGGACCCAGCCTACCCCCTAATGCCCTGGCTTATGAAGCCCTACACAGGAGCCCTGGACAGGGGTCAGGAGCTGTTCAATTACAGGCTGAGCAAGTGCAGAATGGCCGTAGAGTGTGCATGTGGCCGTCTGAAGGGGAGATGGCGTTCGTTACTGATTCGCTCAGACATCAGCGAGAGAAATATCCCCATTGTTATTGCTGCTTGCTCTGTGCTCCACAATCTCTGTGAGAGCAAGGGGGAAACGTTTATGGCGGGCTGGGAGGCAGAGGCAAATTTACTGTCTGCTACTTACCAGCAGCCAGACAGCAGGAAAAGTAGAAGAGCGCGCCATGAGGCCCTGCGCCTCAGGTACGCCTTGAAAGCCAGTTTTATGAGTGCCCGACATGGCGTTTGAGAACCTGCTCCCTTGCTGTGATGTAAGCCTGCTGTCCTGGCACCCTCTTTCCCTCTCCCCTCCCCATGCTTGCAGAGGAAATAAATTCACTGTTTGAAAAATCACGGTTCCTTTATTGGTTAATCAGAAATACAAATACAGGGGATCACTGTCATGGTAGCCTGGAGGGAAACCAGCAGTTGCACTGGGGGAGGAGCGGACAGAGGAGGGAGGAGAAGGGGGGAGAGGAGGGGTGGCCAAGACACAGCAGCTTTTAAAAGTTTTCAGAGAACGTCAGCCTGCTGCTGCTGCTGCTGCTGCTTCTGCTGGCTTGTGGGGTGGAGTGGTTTGGTCCATGGAGCTTGCCCCCCCGGGTTCTCACCCCGCGTTTGGGTGGGGAAGCTATGGGACTTGGGGGGGGGGGGGAGGTGGTTAGACAGGGGCTGCAGAGGTGATCTTTGGCCCTGCTGCAGCTCCACCAGAGATCGCAGCATGTTGCTTTGGTCCTCCATTATACGGATCAAAGCATCCATGCGTCTTTCTTCGCGGTCCTGTCACTGCAGCCACTGTTCTTCCCTCTTTTCTGCCGCGGCTCTCGATTCCTGCCTGTCTCGATTCCTTGCCTGTATCTCTTGATTCCTTGCCTGTATCTCTTGATTCCTTGCCTCTATCAATCTTTCCCTCCATTCCGTCTGGCGGGCTGCCTCAGCGCGCGAGTTCTCCAGGAGTTCACTGAACATATCATCGCGCGTTTGCGTTTTCTTTTTACGCTTTCATATCTGCGATGCACGGCGGGAGGAGCAGGACGGGGGATTCTGAGATAATTGTTCATATGTGGGCAAAGAAAGTTTGAAAGTTATGAGACAGATACATTCAAGGTTATGAGACAGATGCAGTCTCGGACGGTACACAATGGGAGTACTATGCCATTTGCAACCTCAGTATTCAGAGGCCTGATATGATTTCTGTACAAGGTCATGTTCTACACCTAAAAGTGACTGAATAGCTCACAGAAAAGTCACAGCATCTCAGACACATATGCGTGCCTCAGCCCAACACGGCTTCTGAAAGCACCGTGCAGCTGGCCATGGTAAGTTAAAAGCAGCACTTGCATATTGTAGAGTAACCCCACCCTCTCCCCCCCACCGCGTGGCTCCCACTGAACCGCAAACTGCAAAACAAAGGCCAAAAAATCTCTCGCTAAGGGCTGGTTGGGGCTCTTCAGACCACTTGCACACTGTTCAGATTCCCTGCTAGCTACCGCTACGTGCTGGAAGGGGGGGGGGGGGGTTGGGTGCGCGTTGGATCTGAAGCTGAAGCAACCGCTTGCAGACTGTTCAGATTCCCTGCTAGCTACCGCTACGGGCTGGCGGGGGGTGAGCATTTGGGGGGTGAATGACATCACTTTGCTGAGCATTTCTCAGAGAGATAGAGAGCGCATGCTCATTGCCTCCCTGCAAAGTCCTGGTCCCTTCTCCGCAATGCTAGCCTGCTCAATGATACCAGACTACTTACTACTTTCATGGCGTGGGATGGTCTCCTATCACGGGGGACCACATAAGGCGGCTCTCCCCAGAAATCTGCTGCGGAAGATTCATCGCTACCTCCTGGATAGCTTCACTGAGATGTCCGCGGAGGACTTCCGGTCAATCCCGGAGTATATTGACAAACTCTTTGAGTAGAAATTGACCAGCAATGAAAGCACGCTAAGTCCTTAGCGCAAGTTACTCATTAATAAATGCTTCCTTTAAAAAATCACGCGTCATGTAATCCCTTAAAAAGAAACACTTACCCCCCTGGGAGGCTTGGGAGGGTGCTGGCTGCAGGGTGATAAACAGCTCCTGGCTGTCTGGTAACACAGTTTCTCCGCTGGCCTTCTGCTGCTCCGTGAAATTTCCCTCCTCCTCATGGTCATCATCGGAATCAGTCTCCTCCCTGACGATTATCCCATCGGTGGAGTCCACGCAGACCGGTGCGATGGTGGTGGGGGCGCTCCCCATTATCTGATTTAGTTCATTGTAGAACCGGCATGTCCGCGGCGCGCCCCCTGATCGTCCGTTTGCCTCCTTGGCTTTCTGGAATGCTTGCCTCAGCTCCTTAATTTTCACGCGGCATTGCTGGGCGTCCCTGTTGTGGCCCCTTTCCATCATGGCCTTGGAGACTCTTCCATACGTGTTGGCATTCCGTTTGTTGTTGCGTAGTTCCAACATCACGGATTCCTCTCCCCAGATAGAGATGAGATCCAACACCTCACGAGTGGACCATGCTGGAGCTCTTTTCCTCTGGCTGGTCTCCAGGGCAGCTGAGCTCTGCATGGAGTCTTGTGATGCTGAGCTCTGCATGGCGGCTTGTGCTGCTGATTGCTCTGAATGGCGACTGAGCTGTTCAGGTGAGCTGGCCACGCTGACCAAACAGGAAATGGTATTCAAATGTTCCCGGGTCTTATCTACCTGGCCAGAGCAGCGAGTTCAGAGTGCTGTCCAGAGCGGTCAGAATGAAGCATTGTGGGACAGCCTCTGGAGGCTATTAATGTCGGTTGCGTCTTCACTAGCCCACAATCGAGCTTGGAATGTCGATTTTAGCCTTACTTCTCTCGTCAGGCAGGAGTTACAAATTCGATTTTGAGGGCCCTTTAAATCGACTTTAAGAGCATGTATGTGAAGACAGGTACACGTTTAATTCGACTTAACGTCGTTAAAGTCGAATTAAAGTCGTAGTGAAGACATGCCCTAAGTGATGTTAAAGAGTTTATACAGACTCATTGGCTTGTCTAGCTTTCACTTTCTTTTATTTGTAAGCTTTTGTAATTGTGCCAAGTTAAATTTAGATTTGAGAATGATGAAAAGGATCCTAGTCTAATCTGGGTCAGTCAGTCTGAGTGCCAGAATACACTGTGATAATTTATGCATTTGAGTTAAATATTTTTGATGATAGAATGATATTATACTATGTATTTTCCTCATTATTCTCCACATAACACTTCCGGTCTCTCAGTAACCTGGTCTGTCATTATAGTCACATTTTTGCACTTGAGTCTTAGCTGCCACTATAGTTGAATATTTTTCATTTCATGTTATAGTCTGTTTAAAAATAAGGAAGTTCACTTTAATTTTTGAATTCATGTCTGTGTTCTGTAAAAATTCTAATATTTATTAAAGAGGGAGAGAGAACATTCGTGAACTGATTATATAATTTTTGTTGTCTATACCTGCAGGTAATAAAATAACAGCAGAAAGACTACCACGATAACATGTCTCCTTGTACACAAAAGCAGATCTTAGTTCATTTTCTACATGCTCTCTAGTTACAGCATGGCGTTTGAGCTATTATGTCTTAAGATTACTCTTTTTTTTTTTTTAATTTCAGGTGACAATGCATGTCGTGTTAATAATGGAGGCTGCAGCACTCTTTGTTTAGCCATTCCCGGAGGCAGAGTTTGTGCCTGTGCTGATCATCAGCTCCTAGAGGAAAACAGTACAATGTGCATGAGTAAGATTTTCTTGAAGAATATCTGGGTATATATTACTGTTATGGGAGAGATAAATCAAATCTGAAAATTAAAAAGAAATCTCCTAGAGACTTTATTGCTGCTCTGCAATTTTACATTGGACAAATAACTATTCATTGAATAAACTTTCTAATTGAGCACAGATAGTTAAAGCTTGAAGAGTGAAACAAAACTATTAAATGTTCAATATTTGAAGTTAAATGCATTTGAAAATATTCCATAGTGTCTAATATAATAGAAAACTCTGATGCGTCCAAAGACTTTTTGTTAAGTTTCACAGGACATAAAAATAAAAGTCATAATAAAAGCATATCAACTGGCTTCATGGCATTCACTGAAGTAAATATCTTAAAGAGAAATCAAGCATAGCAAATCATCAAGTTGAAACTGTGAAAAATTGAAGCTGACACTTTATATGTAAGACATTACCAGGAATAGCAGATGCACCAATCTCGGAATAGTTTAACCATCCCATGGATGTCTTTATTCAAATACTGCTGAAAAAAAAATCAACTTGTAACAAATTTAAACTTGCTACTCAAAATTCACCAATGTAATATTGATAATGTTGCAAATTTCTAGCTTTAGTATTTGGGAACATTTTCAATTATAGAATATGCAATATTTTTTTTCTAAGAACATCATATGATTCATTTTACTATATTAAATATGTTGTCCATTACATTGAATTTCGTTAGCTATAACTGTACAAAATGAGAATGTCTCATTATTTCATGTATTACTCATATTTTCAATTAACTGATTTTTTTAAATTAACAGTATCCAGGGTAGTTGTATATTCTTGGAACATAAATAATAAGCAAAGTTTGAAAACATAGGCAGATGAATACCAGTGCCAACAAAGAACTAATTTGACTCACACTGCTCATTCAAAACTCACACTGGCAGTGAAGTCAATGTGAATTTTGTGTTATCAATATGAGAGGGAAAGTTGGCCTACGAAGTACAGAAGATCATAATAATGGAATAAGGAAGTGAAATCCAGATTTTCCATTATGCAGAGGTTATATGGGGCTTCCCTTGTAGAGTTTATATTATACTATGAAATGGAGACCTACTGCCTACAAATTAACTTCTGCCTGGGGCAACTCCCCTAGGAGTCATGCTGCAAGGAAGTCTCAAACAAAACACTGTCCATGGGACTTCCACTTTGTTGGGGTTCCAAAATGCAGAGGAATAAAGTGGGTAAATGAATGATGATCGGTACAGTTAAAGTGTGAATCATTTTGTCACCTCTACAGTTCTCTTGCTCCTGTTGGCTTCTCCCTAATCAGCTATATAGCTTGAACCCCATGGAGTCCCTATACTGAGACTTCTGAGAGGTCGGGGAAGGGAAGAACAGTGTTGCGAAGGATTTGTTTCTCCTATAAGCCGATGTTTGACTCATTAGATGGAGAAGGAAAAATAAAAATCTGAGTTACAGGTCACTTCACATCACTTTCCTCAGGGCTTGTTTTAGTTCCAGAAACAAAACCCAAACCTATAATTTATCAACTCAAACTGCTGGGTTTTAACCATTCGAGATCTTTTCCAGCTACAGAGTGGAGGAGAGAAGATACATCCTCCTCTCTAACAGCCTTCTGTGTATAAGTTTCTCCTGTCCTTATATAACTATGTCCAGATCAGCAATGTTATCAACAAGAACCTGATAAACTCAAATATGTTCAAGTATCTTTGCACCCCATTTGTCCAAGGGAAATCTTCATTACACAATCCAAGTGCTTGCCCTATGTCTTGGGACACAAAATTGGGCTTTGGTTATCATGATATGACCTGTATAACTGAGAACAAATTTGTCCTATTGTCTATGACTTTTTCACTAACTTTCGAGCTGACATCAGCATATTTTAAAAGTCATTCTGAGAACAATTATTTCATGCTGAGTTCTGGGTCTGTTTTGGTTTCTGCAATTGTAAAAGGGTGATAATGTAATCTGAGTATGCACTTGTTTAGTAAAAATATATTAAGTACATCAACCATAAATGTGGATACACATCCTACTGCAGGATGGAATTAGTGTCAATATGTAAAGCTTACTAAGAACTGAATGTTCTTAAGAGATACAGTATGAAGAAGAATTAATATCTTCTTATGTGCAGGTAATATTGCATTTTTTATATCAAGCTTAAAAATATGCACACTACTTGGATTTTTTTCTAGTTAATCCTGGAGAAGTGTTACCTCAGTTGTGCAAACCTGGAGAATTTCAGTGTAACAACAAGCGTTGTATCCGGGACCGCTGGCGCTGTGATGGAGACGATGATTGTTTGGATGCCAGTGACGAGCATTCAGAAATTTGCTGTATGTATTTCTCTAAATAATTTTAAAACTGCATTTTATGTTTTGTTTTCATATTTAACATTTTTGACATGATACTGTGAGTTTGTGCTAAGTACTAAGGTCTGAGGGGAATAAGACTGAAGCAGCGGTCATTTAAATAATTTATGCAAATAATTCACTTTATTTTCCTATTTAATGGCATCAGTTATTCCACACATGTAGTGAACAGGAGCATATTTGCTTCATAGCGTAATACAATATACCTCCTCAGTGGTCTACTTGTGCCCATGGTTCTAGTGATATTAATTCTGGTGCTCTAAAAGTGTCAATTTTTGTATCCTTTGTTGTTGATGCCATTCCAAACTGCCGGATGGTGGGCCAAGGGCACACACTGGATCTTTGCTTGGAGAAAAAGGAGGAGAATCAATTTTAATACGCTAAAGACAGAATTACTGTGCAGAAGGTTCCTTAAACACTTCACTGCTTTTTTGGCAATGGTATCTTGAAGAGGGTCCAAGAAAACAGACTTAGGTTTGGAACAAGATACTCTACAGCAGTGATACTCAAACCTCAGTAGTTCAGGATGCAAATTACTGATCACCATTACCCCTAAAGAGCCAGAATAGTGTGAATTCATTGTTTCATTTACTATTTTATATTTATATATAATATAAATCTTTCTCACAGCAAAATGACTAAGTATCATTATTTTATCAATTCAGATTGGTTAATAACATAGTAAAACATCCTGATTGGTTAATAACTTAGATTGGTTAATAATTAATTCACACTGTGTTTTTATGTTGTGCTGCAAAGACCTGCCAGAGACACATTAAAGAGTCACTTGCATTTGACAAGCCTGAGTCTGACTATCGCTGCTTTATAGCTTCAGTGCTCAATATGTTGTAAAGAGGACATATGAGAACTGAAACACATGCAAGAAGAGTGGGGTTTTCTTCACATTGTCCCACATCTTACAGTAAAACAAGTGTTGGAACAAGAATGCTTGGATGATTGAAACTAATTATTACTATAGCAGCCTTATGTTAGCACCTTTCATGTGAGGAAACGGATGCTTTGGAAACACTTATTAAACCTTGCAATACCCCTATGAACTAGGCAAATATGATATCAATTTTAAGTAAACAAATAAGTAAACCGTAGCACAGATAGGTGAATTGTACCTTGCCACATAGTGAGTCAGGTTAGAGCAGAGAAAAGAATCTAGGGTGAGATTCTGTGCTACACCTCTCGCAGCTGACAGGAGGAGTGCTAAGGTGGCTCTAAACTGCCTTTGAAACTTCCAGATGCTGTACTGCTCTGGAGACCAGTGCAATTTAGACAGTCCAGGAAGTCTGTCTCTAAATTACAGCAGCCTCCCTAGTGGCGTTAATGCTGGCCAGAATCTCTGTGATGCTGTATGCTGTGCACCCCAACACTTTCCGCAAGCCAGGGCTTATATGGGGATCCCTGGGAGCAGGGCTGGCTCTAGGCACAGCCCCCCAAGCACATGCCTGGGGCAGCCAACAACAGAGGGCAGCGCGCCGTCCGTAATTGGGGCAGTGCACTGCATCATTCAGCAGCATTTCAGCGGCCATACTGCTGTGTTTCCTGTCGGCGACAATTCGGTGGCAGGTCCATGAGTTGACACTTGTGGTTTGTTTGGGGTTTTTTTTGGCCACTTCGGGCAGCAAAAAACCTGGAGCCGGCCCTGCTTTGGAGGCAGACTTATGGCTGTTTTCAACAGTTTTTGCACCAGAGGAATCTTTCGGTGGCTGGATACCGGACTGTTAAGGCCCTATTTACACTTTCTGGTCTCATTATTTTTCATAAAGAGGCCAGAGTATAAGTAAGGATCTTACCACATGAATCCTTGTTCCTTGTTCTTACCGTGGGAAAACACATAAATGCATTAAAAATTCTCAAGAACAGCTCAACCAGTCATCAATCATCATTTATACTGGCAAAGCCAGGTAGCTTGGATTCTCTGAAACAGATGTGGTTTGTACAAATTACATACCTCTGTATCAACACTGTAGCTAGTTGCTCATTTTCTCGTCGGTAAATTCCCCTGAATTTACTTCCACTTTGCTATTAGTACTTCCTCCAAAATAATAAATCTGCAGTTGACATACAGTATCCTTAAAGGTTCAAGAATAGCAGCCGTGTTAGTCTGTATCCATAAAGAAAGCCAGGAATTCTTGTAGCACCTTAGAGACCAACTAGTTTATTTATTTTATTTATTTATTGCTGAAATAAACTAGTTAGTCTCTAAGGTGCTACAAGTATTCCTAGTATCCTTAAAGACTACTTTACTTTAGCTCTACTGTGTACTGTAGAAAAGGCCTATAACACAATGCTGTATATTCGCTATAATTTGAGATTTTCATAGCCTTCCTTATTCTAAGTCCAAGAACTCGAAAATTGCAGTAAAGTGTACATCTACTAATAATTCCATTAGGTAAAATATTTGAGTACTGCATTCCAGTTTCTTATCTTACATAAATTGATGCTATTCTAGAATAACTCCCTTTACTTCTGTAAAGTTACTCATATTTACACATTTTAAAATGAATTCAGAACTTATTCCCATCTCTGTACATATTATATAGTTTAGTAGCACAAATAAGTTAAACGTAATCCTCTTGAACCAGTTTGCACAGTAATTTAACATGGTTTTGGCTTAGTCTAAATTTTCTGTCATTGTGAACAGAAAAAAATGGGTGATATGGAGAGAAACTCTTGATTGAATTTGTATAAATAAAATTGAATTAGCATTTCTAAAAATCATTTTAATGGGTTTTGTTTGTTGTATTAAAGTCAGACAATTTTTTAAAAAAAAATTGTTTAGTGCTTTTCAAATTTTAATTTTATCAGCCAGAGGAAATCACCAATTTGGTCTTTAGTCACACTTATTCACTAAATTGCTGAACAAGAATTATCAGATTTTGAACACTTTATGGCTAAGGTTACTAATGAAGATTTACTTACAGTGTGCTTCTAAAATTTCATCAAATGATCTGGTAACAAAAGATTGCATGCATGTATTTACTTTGCATTAATGTCAATGAAAGCTTGTTTAGAAATACAAGTATAAAAGGTTGCTAAGCAGTTAAAGATCTACCTGCAGTGATTTTTGTAATTCTAAATGCTGTGTGTTCTCAGATGTGTTTATCTGCAAAATAAAACTCCCATCATAATGAATGGCTGGATGACCATGAGAAACTGAAGGGGAGAGAGACTGACACTTGTTAAAGCAGGGTTCAAGTTGGTGCTTATCATGCCTCTCTGCCTTTGCCGTGCTACCTCAGATCCTGTTATTAACATGAAGTCAGTGGAGCTCTGCTCATTTATACAAGCGGGAAATACAGCCTTGAAAGCATTAAAAGCCCTGCAGCTTTGCTATGGAAATATTTAAAACTTCATTGAGATATATTTTAAGAAAAGTGAATTTGGTGATAAAGTGGAAACACTGTAGTGCCATAAATGGTTACGTTTAAGCAGACCTACCAACTGTCCTCAGCTGCACAGTTATCTCTAAATGCAATTTAAAAAAGATTACAAGTGTATATGTGGGATGAACATGTAAGGGTTCAGAAACATTATCATTCTGCTTGCATTCACCCCTGCTCATTGTGGTACAATGTCTTGGCTGTACATCTTGACTATATTGGGGACAGCTGGTTTCAAAGTTACCTTTACATCTTTCTTCTCTTTGATTTTTTTTTTTTTACTTTTTTCCCTGTCGCTATTTTTGTTTTTTATCCTCTGCTATAACAATTTTGCTAATTATAAAAGTGATGACACAATGCTGTATTTATAGTACAGCCAAAATACCAGCTCAGTGAGAGTCTAATTGTTACCCGTGGTTTTCAGAATCCCAAACATGGGCAACTTAACTATTTCACTCCAGGTGATATAAAGAATAAAACATCAAGAACTCAGCACTTCCATCTGATCAAGTATGATCTGTAATGCAAGTAAGCATTCTCTTGTCTAAAACTGCAGTTTTTATAAGATTTAAGTACACACAAATTTAAGCAATAGGTTTAGAACATTCCAGATATTTACCTAAGATCTGGAACTCATTAAATAATTAACAGCAGATTCTCAGTGGCCAATTGCTTACCCACTGGGGAAAAAGAGGATAGGAAAAGTCTCTAAAGATGGCTATAGAGGACTGCACCAAAGTACACTCTATTTGCTAATCTTTTATAGCTAATTTCTACAAAACACATAGGTCATAATGACCCTACTGTATCATCACTTTTCTAACTTTCAATAAACTTTTAACATGAGAGGCATTTAGACTCAGGGTTTTTCAGTCTCAGTTATTTACGTGTTTGTCCCCTCCTCCCATTCTGATTGTCAGAAACTGTGACTAGTTTTGACCTTGCTTCTGAAAGCCTGTCTCCAAATTAACTATGTGGTGTTATATTTTATTACTTTAGGATGGCTGAATGCACATAATATGGTTGCAATTAGTTTGATCATATTCTGGGGTATATACACACCTCAAATCCAGGGCAACATAACCTAATCAGGAACTGCAGGATCAGCCTTTTAGTTGTTCCTCTTTTAAACATGTTTCATGTCATTACAGAAATTAAATGAAAAATTAAGTCTATACTATAAAACAATAAGATTTAATGGGCATGTCATACTTAGAAATGTTGGTTTCTGAACAGCACACCTGCACAAAACTGAATAAAATGGGAGGTGGGTGGAGAAATATTCCTATGACTTGGAAGCTGTAGAAAATGCTAGAATTCTCTCCTTCTGGGGCTTGACATGGATTTGCAGACAACTGCTACCATGGAGATCCCTATGATCAATGGGGAGCCACTTCCCTAGACAGTGGATCTTGGACAATTCAGCTGGAAGATTTGCCACTTTATTTATCTTACAGGACCCTTACTGCTCTTTAGCAGTACGGCCTTCAAATGTCCATGCTACCATTGGCTCCTTCCCTCATACTGGTAAATAATTTGTGGAGAATGTGGTAACCAGAATGAGAAGAGCCATTAATGCTAAACTTAGCACCATTAGTACTTGCTGGAATTTCAACAGGATATTCTGTAGACTTGTTAGGGTATCACTAACTTGTAGAGCAGCTGCCCCCTGGGTCATCTAGCTCTGCCTGGTATTGCCTCCAGACACGTATGGTGTTCCAGTCACTCAGGGTTTGCTTGGATGGTCATCAGTAGTCTTGGGAGGAGAAATCTTCCCTTAGGTTCTGATACCCCCATTCCATTGTTTGCAGTTTGACCGTTTCTGTTTACTTGTGCTGTTTACTTGTGCCTCATCTATTATTTACTTGTGCCTCATTCTATTATTAAATTTGACCTATTAACAAAGATTATTTGCATAAACTACCACTAACAAGCAGGCCAGGCAACTGCAGTGTCTGTGGGCTAAGACAGATGTTGGTTTCCACCTCCTATGTAGAGTTTGGGTCCGACTAGATCTGTGTAAATGTGAATTTTGTAGCGCTCTCCCCCACTCCCTGGTAAATCCTGGAAGAATTGGGGTTGTTGGATGGGCGCCTATATTGCCATGTAAAGTATAGAACACAATCCCCCAAGCATTTCCATACCACATTCCACATAATCAGTTTTGCACCTGAGCCATATTGAGAGGGAGAGCCAAAGGGTGCAAGCACTAGGATTTCCTTTCTACTCACCCATTCCATAAATTGTTCAAACTAAGGCAAATGTCTCTCCAGGCAGGAAGGATGGAAACAACTTCTACTGAAGTACATTTTTGCTACTGTTCAGTTGATCAAAGAGAGTCCCGAGAAGAAGAGGTGAGAGGCCCACATGGTTCCTTTGCGATTTAAAACGTGCATAAGCAGGATAGACTCTTGAGTTCCACTGATTTAAATGGGAGTTAGACATTTAACCTGTGAATATTACATAAAAATATTTCATGTAATTTAAATCAGAAATAAAATATCAACCTCCCAAACTTTCAGCAGTAGTCAGTTTGTTTTTAACTAAAAAAACCCTATAGCTTTCATTTGTTTATAAATATAGTTTATAATAAATCATGAAAGTACTTTAAGTGGTATAAATACTAATTTTAAGATGCTTCCTTGCTTTTACTAATGTTACATCTTGGTTGCAATGTCTATAGTTGCAGTTAGATTCAGGGGAAACTGAGGATTTATTTTAGTTCTCGGAATCACGTAGAAGCAATAACATTGGCTCTGATGACTTTTAGATCTTGATTTAATTTCATACCTAGTAGGAATCACAGTTTTACATTTCCCAATATTTGCAATCCAGCAAAGGTTACTTTTTGTCATTTCCAAAGCATTGCAAAACTGCTTTCCCTCACCGCTTACAGTATCTGGTAAACTAGATTACTGCCATTCCTTATCTATAGTTCTTTCAGGATCCACTATCTCAAGGGTTATTTGTACAAAATTGAACTGCCTGTTTGATTACAAGTAACGGGTCCATATGATTGCCACTTTGTATTATCTTTTACAGTGTAAGTCCTTGGATGGCTTCACTTTAGTGAATTCTTATCCCCCTATTAATTCCTTAAGATAGTCTAAAACTAAACTATGATTTTAATGGCTTTAAGCATATGTCCTTTTAAAATTATTTTATGTTTGCCAAAGTTGAATTATAAAAAAACGAGCAGAAATACCCAGCGTTGCTCGGGGTATTTGTAATTGGAAACTGGGATGTCAAAACACTACAATGTTTTTTATTAATACAAATGTTGTTCATAAGTCTCATTTTGTCTAATTAATTTCATTCTCTTGCATTTAGATGTGGTTTCTCTGATACATTTTCGCTTTTACGCGGCGAATAGGGTCCTTTTAAAGAAAAAAACAGTGTATTTAATTATGTTTGCGTTACACAACACTAAGCTCTCTGGTTATCTGTATTATTACATCATAACTATGTCACAGACAACAGCATGTGTTAACCTGCAGCCCAGATGATGTTATATGAGCTGTGTGGTTAATGTTAATGAGCTTTAAAGAATTTCACCCCTAGGGGGTGTAAGAGGTGAGATTTTAAAAATTTTCGATTCTTACCCTGATTAGGACCCTAAAGCCTATAACTGTACCAAATCTCTAGCTGAAACGGTGTGGAAGTAGTAAGGGAACATACATACACACATACACCATTTGACTTTTATATATATAGATGTTAAAAATGTATTTATATACCAAAGCCTCCCATCCTAGTTTAGCTGTTCAAAGCATGCTGAAGTAAATGGAAATTTTCCCATTAGTTTCAATAGGCTTTGAATAAAGACCGTTGGTAGCATTTTTGTTTTTGTTCTTGTTGCAAATTTTAGATGAATCCTTATTTGAGGAAATTGATAGAGGAAAAAGGCCTGATCCTGCAGCCTCTCTGCACACCGAATGTTGAAGTCAACAGGGCTTGGTAAATTCAGTTTTATTTTAAAGAGAACTAGAAAGGGAAGCTCTCCAGAGGCCTGATCCAGAACCTACTAAAGTCAAAGGCATGGTTATGGACTCCTTACTGACACAAAACTCCTATTGGCTTCAAGCACAGTATAAGGCACCAAACAGAAAAATGCAGCAATATTTGTTTTGCCTAATTATACTTTTTTATTACTTTTGTTCATTGTCTCACTTAACTGGGACTAATAAGCACAAAAATGACTTTAAGAGAATTTTAAAGATGTGAGAAATACACAAAAGCATGAAAATTCAGTTAGACTTAGCCCCCAGTTCTCCCATACAAGAAGCATAGTAGGTTAACATTTAGGATGGCACCCTGCTGTGTTTAGCTACTGGAGGATTAATCCTTAACTGTGAAATTTGTAGGTTTGTCTGGCATCCTTAATATTTCCTTTATTGTTGTTCTTTGTGTAATGAATGTCCTTAAAAATGTTTAATTGTTGGTTTATAAGCATTGCACTTTAAGTAGATGCTCAGATAATTAGTGTGAACACGTCACCTCAAATAATTATATAATACATTTCATATTAAATATGGGGACAATAAGCACAATAAACAATATTTAAGGTTTATTATTTTTACAGCTTAATCCTTTTTTCTAATAATGTGCCAAAATTGGTTAGGCTACTTCATGACATATCAGACAAATTAATATTTTGAGTCATAGAATTGCAACTATCTTAAATATCTTCTTTACATTATTATAACACTAAAATATGAACAAATAGTCAAAAATTGAGAAGTTATATGTTGTCTTCTGATATTTGTTAGGTATAAATGTCAGAAAATATGAGTTCATAATAGTAATTCTTTGAATTTAGATATCTTTGAATTTAGATAGTGGTTTTCATTTGAGGATATAATCTGAGATATAATTCTTTGAATTTAGATAGTGGTTTTCATTTGAGGATCTCAAAGCACTGTAACCTTTATTGAAAATGCTAACATATCATTATAGTTGGGTGGTCAGCTCCTCAGTTGATGAACATTGTCATAGTTATAATAGAGTTATGCTAGTCAAGGCTCTTACTCATAATATTTATGAAAAATGCAAGGTAAAATTCGGCCTTGCTGACGTCACTAGGAATTTTATCATTGACTTCAGTGGAGCTGGGTGTTCACCTACAATATTTAGCCATCCATTCCTATAAATATTATAGAGTCTTTGGACCTTATTCTTCTCTCACTGATACCTGTTTACACTTGTATAACTCTTTTTATTTTAATAGAGTCTCCAGATTTTCTATTATTATATTTGAAATACTTAAGCAACTGTTTAACTGGGACTCAACTTTTCTTTCCTGTTTACAATATAGTTCTGAGCTATGAAGATTATAAATTTTGGGGTAATTGTTTCTCTAGCTCTTCACTGAGTGAAATTTAACATAATCATGTTTTCAGCAGTTTCTTTCTGATGATATCCTTAAGAAAAAGTAATATTTTTTTCCTAGTTAATCATAGCTGTCCTGATGATCAGTTTAAGTGCCAGAATAACCGCTGCATCCCCAAGAGGTGGCTTTGCGATGGAGCTAATGATTGTGGCAATAATGAAGATGAATCAAATGAAACCTGTGCAGGTAATAACTTTACTTGAATGTGTAAATAACTTTTATCTAAATTCCAATTCAATAAAAATTCATGCCTATACTCTGAACTGAACAGAACCAGCCTACTGTCGATGATCTGATTATTGTGGTTTTAAATGAATTCAGATTTTGATGCCACTAGAGCTAGAATATAAATGATATTTTACTTAATCCCTATGCTTGACTCTGCTTTCCAAAGTAATTTGGCACATAATCTATCCATATGGGTTGACTGTCAATGCACTATTTGGACGCAAACTTGTCCCTGCTAAATCTTTCTTGGCAGTTGGAATATTGTTTGTTACCATACTGTGATGGAAGTCATCTGACAAGTAAGCATTTTATTCTTGTTGTTTTTTACCTTGACAAATACAATTTTCTTAGTTTCCCCTGAACTCATCTGCAAATAATTTAGTATTATATTATTTATGTATGGGGTTTTACATGGAAGTCTCATTTGACGTCATTTATTTCTATTTCCATATGATCTGTCCCATTACAATAAATCTAGGAGTCCTAAAACCACTCCATTCTTGCACAGAAACATACAGTCCTTAATACAGATCACTAGACAGTTTCAGTGAGGATCTTTGTAGTCTGATACATGTTGAAAAATAGGTAGTAAACTAATAATGAAGTATTGAATGAAATAAAAAGATTGTCAGCATGTATACACATATAGCGATGTTCCCTGAATCCATATTATTTGACTTAAAATGTCCTAAAACCAAACTGTTGATGTTTTACAAAAACATCCTTCCTTTCATATTTTGTTTAAAAATCTCTTTTGCTACACTGTACTTCATTTATTTTCTGATTCTGTATGTCAGCTGTTTCAAAGAACTAGAGGGAAAAAATGCTCACTTATACCAGCAAAGTAAGAAATCAATGGCTTTTATCTAGTGGGGTTTCCAATACATTAATTGATTTTTAAGTTGGGGAGTGCAAATTGGCACATTTTTGAGAGCAGTTTCAGCTGAAACTCTAAAGGAAGCCTGTCACACAAATCATAATGTGCATTCTAATAATCTTGGTAAAAAGGATGGGAGTTAGAGAACTACATTCTTCACTCTATAGTACATTTTATACATAACATTTTAATTACTTTCTATTGATCATATCCCAAACGCAGTTTAGGCCAGATCCTATAAAAGCCTTGCTCTGTTTATGTGAGTACAACGCTCTGTTGTGTAGGGGTTATTTATTTGAACAGGCTTTCTGGGATGAGATTCTTATTTGTTCTTCTCTCTGCAGTCCACTCTACCTATTGGCAATGAAACAAATAACTATATTTTGTGAGCAAAAATAGAGGATTAACTGTAATTTATATCGTAATGATGGTCTGTAATTGGATCTTTCCTGACTAGTAACTAGAGAATAATTTATGTATGTGACCAGTAAGGAAAAGTTAAGGGCTGATTACATAGTTGGAGTCATAGATAAACTCCTTTGTAAAACCTTTTATAAAGTTTCATGTCAGTAAATATACCAAGAGGCCTCCTAAAACTGAAATATATTTTTAAAAGGTTTAAAATTTACAATGTGTAATGTTATACTTTCTTTGCTTGTCTGATATTTGGTATGTTACTGATTAGCTGGATAGGTACAGTTGTTCTTCGAGATTTATAGACTGTAATGTGGAAATAAAATATTCTTTATAATTACTATGTTCTGTACTTTAATAATCTTTCCATGGCTAGATTGCCTCTTCAGTGTAGGGGCCATCCAAATGTTGTAAATCTCACCTAGTTGTAGAGGAGGGATCTGAGGAGCCGTTGAGTGTAAAAGGGACAAGATGTCCCAATTCTTCAGATCCAGTGTTGTAGAAGGAGGGGCAACCCTGGATTTATGGAGGCTGAAGCCATCCTATATGCATAGGATGACTGACTTTTGTGCAGCTCAGCTTAGTTCTCTTTTCTTATCCTCCTCGAACACACAGTGTAGCTCCAGCAGGAGCTTGCTGCAGGGTGCTGAGTCCCATTATAGCTGTTCAGCTGCAGCTGTTGTGGAACAGCTGTGATGGAGTTTACACACTGAATAACCAAGAGCAAACTCAGGGTCAATACTGGGCTAAGGAGGCACATGTCCTTCAGCACAAGCAGGGCTTTAGGTGAAGAGACAATTTGAAAGGGCACTGGCAGGCAGGACACTTCACGAGGAAGTGAAGTTGAAGCCCATGGGCAAAGGGACTGCTGTGCATGTAATACCATTCTGGGCGAAGTGATCCAAATCCTTCTCTCCTTTCGAGGTGGGAACCCACAAGGGCCTCTGAACCACTCCCCTTACCACTGTGAAATTAAACTCCTGCTAGTAAAACTACGGCCACGCCACAAAAGGACAAGCTCCAGCCTGGCTGGAGAAGATCCGGAGTGCAGTTTAACATGGGGTGAACCAATGAGTCATTTGAAGACTGCAACATCCAGGATTGGGACCCTTTGGAGCAGGAGGGCCTGAGACTCCTTCTCTTGTTGTCCACACTCCACTGTTGCAACAGAGCCCCAAAGAGAGAAGAGGAAACACATAGGAGGGGCTGAGGCTCACAGTATATGACGCAGTAGGGTCCCCGTATAGAAAAGAGAGACTGAAAAGAACTATGGAGTCATTGCCTAAGCACTATGCAACCTGGCTTCAAGACTAACCCACCATTGGGACATGACATGGGTTAATGCTGGTTCCAGTGATATTGACTCATTCCTGGTTTTCCAGATTGAAATCTGGAGTTTGAGAAGGGAATAGTGCCAAGAAAAAGTGGGTTGCTCTGAGCTGCATCCCCAAAATCCCACAGTAGAACTGTGGAGTACCAGCAAAAGACCTTCTTCCATGGTGTACCAGGGCATGCTGTGTGTGTGTGTGTGTGTGTGTGTGTGTGTGTGTGTGTGTGTGTGTGAGAGAGAGAGAGAGAGAGAGAGAGAGAGAGAGAGAGAGAGAGAGCTAGCTAGCTAGCTGAGGGTAGATGCTCCATGCAATAAGGAACATTCCTCCTCCCAAGAGCGAGTCTGAGGACCCACCCTGTCTTCTTCTCTTCTGGCTCTGCCAAAGCCCCATACCAATTAATTTAGCTGGGCATTTGCTCAAGATAATTTTGAAAGGGTAAAGTGTTTTGGAGCAAGGTTGTATGTTTTTATGAAACACTGCTGAACGTGCCTACTCTGATGGAAAGATTTCTGTATGCAGAAAGTATGGAAAAGCTCTAAACAAGCATTATATATGACTGAATAGCACTTTATTAAGTGTGAATTATTAGAGTGATCTCATCTGGTGTAAATTAGTTTAGCTCCACTAAAGGCAGGAACTGTACTCATTTACACCAGCTGAGTATTTGTCATTATTATTTTATTTTATTTATTATTCACTAATAAGGAATAATCATGTCCATTAACTGCTCCAAATCAAGTGGCAGGACAAGATCAGAAGCCAGAATATTTTAAGCCAAATCCAACAATTATGTCCATCACCATTGGTTTGTTTTTGCAGCTTTTTTGGTATTATAACAATAGCAGACCAACAAATTCTGAAGTGTGTGTACCAAAGAATGCTGATACGTGGCTGCAATCACATGGGTGCCAAAAGCTTTGGTGGCACAATAACATTGTCAGTGACAGATATAAACTGAATATACAGACTACCTTCAGCATCTTGACAGAGACTGTTCTGGGTGGCGCTTGATTCACTAGGAAGCCACACCTTTTTGGGGATTTGCCATGATAATGATGATGATGAGTGTTATGAGCATCATCGTCACAGTGTAGGACTGTATGTATTCCAGAAGATTTTGGTGATCTATTTTTTTTACTGACAACGCATAAAGCAACAACAATATCATCAAAAATAATCACATCAGGGAGGAAACCTAGAAGAGGATTTATTTTTCAACATGACAACAACCAAAAGCACATATCAAAATGTGTACAAATCTTCTTGAAGCAGTAATGATCAAATGTTTAGTACTTTGCCCATCATAGTCACTTGAACCGAATCTAAAAGAAAAAATATCATAAGGATTTTTTTTTTCATTTTACATTAGCTAAAATTAGGGTAGCAAAGAGCATCAGAAGTAGTGTAATATTGTTTGTATCTGGGAGCAATCTGTACTTAAAAGAAATATATATATATATATATATATATATATATATATATACACACACACACACACCATAGGTGAATTTTATCCCTGCCATAACTCCGCTGAGGTAAATAGCATTATGCTGAAAATGAATTAGGCCCAGTGTTCTCAAAAGACTCCTCAGTCTATTTTTTTTAAAGGCAAGTTGGTATATTAAAAAAAAAATAAACTGGTTTACTATAATGTAGTCCCATTATTGCCTTTGTCTTCATTGTCAATATGTGTCTATAAACCTTGGTGGATCACTGATGTCAGGTGAGCAATTACATGATTTTTTTACAAACAGATGAAATCAGTAATTTATTTATTAAAGTAGAAAGAAACCATAATACACAGAACTAATGAAATATAGCAAGCAACTGATATTGATACTGATATTTGATAGGGAGAAGGGATAGTTTGCAGCGTGAAACAGATTACCTAATTCTGAATTAATTTTATTTAAGTACTAATCAGTACTCTATTTAAGTTTGGCTTTTCAAAGGCGACTGGGGAAATTAAGTACCTAACTTCCTCTGGAATTCCTTTGGATGTGATGACTAACTTCTTTTGCCTTCTTTGAGAATGCCAGCCTTAATCTTATTTGGCATTTCCAGTTTTATTATTATTTTGACTACAACATTAATATTTGTTTTAACATTTAATTTCCTGCCATTGCATAATGTGGAACAATACAAATTTCCCACCCCCTGGGAAATCCATTATGAATTATTGAATGTAATGATAAGGGCAGAATCCTGCAGGTACCTTCAGTTTCCACTGAGAGCAAAGGAGATGAAGATACTATTCAGTCAAGGTCAAAGCAACTACCATCTAGACCTCCAACTGCTAAGTCAGTTCTAAGGAAAGCCAGGGACTGAATGATCTAACAGGTTGTACTCGATCATTTGCTTTTAAGATTTTAAGATTGTATGTGCCTTTGTCATTGCAGCAAGAACATGTCAAGTTGATCAGTTTTCTTGTGGGAATGGACGTTGTATTCCAAAATCATGGTTGTGTGATAGGGAGGATGACTGTGGTGATGAAACAGATGAAATGGCATCATGTGGTAAGTAACTAATTATTTACCCTAAATAAATTGGCTATTAAAAACATCAAGTGAAGATTTAAAGTCTGGTATAAAGAGAGAAATTTATATAAATTGTATAAAGAGAGAGGATTTTAAAGGATATTATGGCTCTTTAGGTAAGTAAAGAATGAAATAGAAAAGATATAGTAGGATTTTTTTAAAAAAAAATATTGAACCAATAAATAGTTACTGCATTTGTACCCTAAAAACTTTATTTAATTTATGTTTATTTAGAAGCTCATTTCCACTACCAAGCAGCAAATCATAATCAAATACCATCACCCACCACACTTTTTCCTATATCTGAACCCCTTATCTGTCTTTGAAGGCCAAGTGAAATAAATAGGCCCTTCAGCATGCCCTGAACATCATGTTATGTTAATTTAGATTAAACATATGAATCCAAAGAGACAAAAGTGTTAACATAATTCAGCTGCTCTCCAATTTTGAACAGTTTTAAAAAAATATATACAGAGACCTCAGCCTGCTTCCTACCATGGCAATCACACCATTAAAGGGTCGTTGGACCTTTATGAAAGATACAAAAAAAGGGGGGGGGGGACAATTAAAGCATTCAAAATATAGATTTTAACAACATTCCAAAAGGGGAAAAACAGAATAAAATAAAAATGTGTCTGATTGTCTGACAGTTTCTGAGAAGGTGTTAAAGATGGTAAAAACTGTTCTTTTGAGGAAAAGAGTAGCTGAGAGGGGCTGGTTGCTGTTGTTAAATCTTGTTTTCTAGAAGACAAAACAAGACTAACACATATAAAAGGGGAGAGAAAAGAATAGCAAAGAGAAAATGCAGTTTCTGTCTCTGGCATTCACTCTCATTTGCAACCTCACTGCTGGAAGAACAGTCACAGCATTCATCAGTCACTCCAAGATCTAATAAACTTGTAACAATATGTACTTTTTAGGGCACTGGTTTAGCTGCCTGTTTCTGGTCACAGGCTAACAGCAGTGTAGCAAGATATACAGTCTTGGACAACTAAGCCAGACTCTTTGTAGTCAGAAGGAAGAAAGAGGGAGAGAGAAAGAAAAGAAAAGAAATAAGGTAGGTAATTGGTAGGTAATTAGGTAAAAAATTGGTAATTAAAGACAGAATACAGCAGAAGTTTTCTGCCATTGCTCCCTAGTTGCTGCAGACACATAATGGTGAGGGGAGGGCATCAATTTTTGTTCTCAAGTAAGCTAGAGAGAGAAGCAGCTTTAGCCTGCACTACGGGTCCGCGGGCAGCACATGGAGCCCAAGTACAATGAAAGGAGGGATTCTGTAGTATAAGCACACAGCCAGTAGAGGGAGATTAAGTGCAGGTAGTACTGCACATTAAAAAAAAATGTGTCATGGGGAGGTTCCCTGTGGAAGTGAAGGCATCTGGGAGGGTGAGAAGCCCAGCAGAAGAATGGCAGCTTGTCTGGGCAAGGTTGCTGAGTTCAGTGAAAACTGCAAGTCCTGGGTGGTGTACCTCTAACATTTAGAACAATTTGCAGCTTGCAGTTGCATTCCAGACAAACAAAAAGTTTCAGCCTTGCTAACAGTGATGGGTCCTGAAGCATATGGACTATTGCATAACTTCTTGTCTCCAGCCGTGCCTGGAATTGCCATGTATGCAACAATTACTATAGCAATGTAGGACCATTTTTCTCCTACCCTACCAAAGATAGCAGAATAGTATTGGTCCCATCTGTGACATCAGAGAGTTGGTAGCAAAGTTTGGTGCTACTCTAAGGTTAAAGTTAGATTGGTGAGACAGAGAACCACAGGAACATAAGGAATTGTGACCATTGTGCATAAACTACCCACACTGAGGAGGACTGCTGAGCATGCCAGGTCATTTGCAGAAGGTGCAAAGAGAAAGGATATATCACTATAACCTGTCTCACAGTTCAGCAATCAGCAACAGAGCATAACCAAACATTCCCCCCCCCCCCAAAAAAAAAAAACCCACTATGAAGACTGAAGCTAAGAAAAGATGGAAATCAGGAATTCATAATGTGGAAAAAGACAAGCGCTCTACTGACATTGACCAAGATCTAGCAGTGTATGTGTTATCAGAAGTATGTGTATGTGTATGTAAGAAGTATCTGTTGGAGTAAGAACAGGAGTTCCTACAAGAAGGAGAAGGCAGTTTTTCAAGTGCCACCACCAGAGATCGTGTCACAGTTATCTTCATTCTTAAGACTGCTTAACTACTGTGGTAAATGTCTGCCTATTCTGGTGACAATATTGGTACCTTTATATGAACAGTTACAAGCAAAGAAGAAGTGGACTAAAGAGTGAGTGTACGTTTAAGGAAGCAAAGAAACTGTTGACATCAGCCAAAGATCTTAGGCACTTTGGTGTCTCATTACCATTGCAATTGGCTTGTGATGCTTCACCATATGCAGTGGTATAGTTCTTTCCCACATTTCCCCTAATGGCAGGGAGAAACCAATTGCCTCTGCTTTACAAACACTTACTACCTCTGAGAAGAACAAGTGCAAATGAAGCAAGAAATTCTCAGCATTATCTTTGGATTTCAGAACTTCTTTACCTATCTGTATGGTAGACATTTTATCTTGCTGATGGATCATTGTCTGTTACTTTCATTTTTTGGATTGAAACATGGAATTCTGTCACTAGCTGCAGCTCTTATGCAACAATGTGCATTCCTTCTTTCAGCTCATTCCTATCCTATTCAATTCCAGAAAAAGACTCCAAATGGTAGTTCTGATGGGCTGTTGCACCTGTCATCCCAAGCTCCCATCAATCCAAAGAAACGTCTGACAAAGTGTTTTATATCAATTTGATGGACAGGCACTAGCAAACATGTCAACAGAGAAACCTCTAAGGATGATGTGCTTTCTCTTTGAAAGGGAATAGTACTACAAAGTATAGTGCTGGATTCTAAGAATCATCAGTTTATTCAGTTTGTGTGATGGCAATATGAATTATCTGTGACTCAAGGTTGCATTTTATGGGGACTGCGAATAATCATTCCAAAATCACTTCAATCTCAGGTTTTGAAAGTTCTTCACAAAGATCATTTTGTCACTGTACAGATGAAGGCTGATTACTGATAGCTAGGGATTGATATAGACATTAAAAGAAAGGTGAAGTGCTGTACTACACATCAGCAAATTCATCATGATCCTAGCCCAGCTCATTTAGTCTTGACCTCAGACTCCCTGGACATGTATACTTTGCAAGACTATTAGATTATTATAAGTTTTTGGTTGTAGTTGACTCTCATTCAAAATTACCAGAAGTTTTCAGAATGACATCTACTGTTGCTACTCAGACCATTGGACATCTGTGTACCTCAGTCAGTCAGTTTGGTTTGCCATTACAGTTGGTGAGTGACAATGAACCTCAATTCTGTTCTGAAGAGTTTCGGAAGTCCTAGCTTCAAATGGACATCAGCACATAAAGCTGTGCTTCATACCATCCTGGTACAAATGGACTATTGGAATGCTTTGAACAGATACTTAAGCATACCTTAAGAACTAACAAGTACATTTTGAGTCATCAGTAGAAATTAGATAAATAAGAAGTTATCTAATTTCTAATTATCTACAGGAACATAATATATGCTACTACCCAAGAGTCACCTGGCAGTCTTTTTGTGTCCTGATGTTGCCTCATATGTAACCAAATCCCAAGCTATGAAAATTAGTTGACATAAGACTAATCATCATTTTTATTCAAGTAAGAGACTTAGTGTGGACTTGCAACTATGGAATGTGGTACTGGGAAAAAATGTAAAATGCATGGAACTTGTTTCACTCATGGTAAAACCATGCAATGCTACTCTGTGGGAATGACATATGGATCAGTTGTTGCTTCTAAGTACCAGAGTCCAGGGATGTCCCAGTTGAATTTCTGTTCCTCCAATTGAACCTCCTTTCGTTATAACCCATAATTCTGAAGACCTGGTGGAAGAAACTTAGATCAAGTTAATTCCTTACCAGATTTAGTTGCTTCCTCACCACAGGCAATTCCCATTTTTCAGCACAATGCCACACCACCATCACCATGTTATCCCAAGAAAGTGTGAAAACCAGTAGTGTGCCTGAATTTATAAGTTGTTTAGTTAGTGAGGTGTTATCCTGGAACAGAATAATCCCTTTTAATTTTAGAGACTGCAGTAGTCCACCTGCAAATGTTAGTTAGATTATATAGTGCTTTATGTTAGTCATGTAAAATATTAGGAAAGTGTTTTAAAATAGGGTGGAGTAATGTAGTGTCCTGTTCCTTTAAATTGTTAGGTAGTCTATGTTCATGGAGGCATAGCCTCACATTGGTTTTCATTCCGGTTTTGCTGTCATAACAATAAAATCTACACTACAGACACCTGTGCTTTAAATCAGCTCTGCCTTTGTGCGCCTATCTCTGTCTCTGCTGGGTCCAGATAGAATAACAGTTATATCTCTTTTAGAGAGGAATATGACTATCTGGAGCACATTGTTTGAGTGTGAGATATTTCAGATACTAGCTGGAATAAAAAACACACCTGTGCCAGCTCAGCACCTAGTCAGTAGTAGATCTCTGACTACCTTTGATTTTACTCATCTTTCATCTGATTCAGCATATACAAATACAAAATACATGAAGACAACACGGTCCTTTTACAAACTTAAAATGCACTCAGGATCGTATGCTCCCAAAATGTGGGTCTCCATTCCCTTAGCTACTAGAGAATCTAACTGCTTGCATCCGACGAAGTGGGTATTAGCCCACGAAAGCTTATGCTTCAATACTTTAGTTAGTCTTTAAGGTGCCACAGGACTCTTTGTTACCTAGAGAATCTTGTTAGCTTTCAGATGTATTAAGGCTTACATCCTTATTACCTTTAGGGCCACCTGCTACTCTTACTCCTCCTTGGACTCTCAGAATCTCACTGTATGCTGACTTCCTTGGCTCTCTGAAACACATCCCCCGATACGATTCTCCAATCTTTGCCCTTTAGACCAGAACAAGAGTTAAATGCCTTTAAAACTGAAGACTTTTGTAGTTAATAGTCATGTATGTATCTGTGCAGTTACTGTCTTTGGGAAAGGAAAACAGTGAGAATTCTTTGAACAGAGAGCAGTTGTCTTAAAAAAAAAAAGCAAAAAAAAAGCATAGAGAAAAATGTATTAAGCAAAAATAAACTGATGCCTTAACTTACCTAAAGTTTGCATTGCCTAAAGTCTATGTAGGCAGGTTATTTTCATTTTCTGTCAACGTAAGACAACTCATTCACATGCTTTCAGAGATCATGCTTTCAGCTTGTGTCTGACTCCCTTGTCTGCAAGAGCAGCATTTCCCTACCGCCCCCCCCCATGCAGTATCTTGCCAGAGTGTCTTCCAGTCACATGAGTCCTTAAATACAAATTTTAGAAATTAAATATATAATTCCTACTTTGACACAATCCTGATTACAACCAGTCTCTATGGGGCAACAACATCAAAGAATTGAGGAGGCTGATTCGGTGAAGCAAAGGATATTTTTAAGCAGCTAGCCCTCCACTATGATACGGTCATAGTACACTTGACTTCAGTAGGACTGCTCATATGATTGAAGTGTAAGTCTTTGCAGGGTCAGGGCCCTAGTTGCTATCATGGAAAAACTTACAGAATGGTGGAATTGTAAAATCAAATGCATTTATCTTGTCTTTTTTCCTTTTTAACTTCTCTCTAACTCATCCCTTCTTTTCTCTCTTCTTCTCACCTTCCTCATTGGGTGTAGGGAAGGTAAATTGAAAGCCAGTATAGTATATGTGATGTTCTCCTCTGGTGTTATCCAGATCGGCGATCTTTGACTCATGGATCCTTACCAGGGTCTACTGTGAGAACCCCCATTCCTGTTCACATACAGTCTCTGGCATATAAGATGCCCCTTTGATTGTGCAACCGGGGTTGGGGCAGTCAAGGGAAAGGGAGCAGGGGAATTGGGTAGGGGGTGGGGTCCTGGGGGGTGGTTAGGGGTCTGTGGAAGGGGTAGTCAGGGGACAAGGTGGGGGGGGGTTTGGGTGGGTCAGGGATTCTCAGGAGGTGGGAAGTGGGAGGGGGCTGGATTGGGGGCGGGGCCTTCCCTACCCGGCCCTCGATATAATTTAGAAAACCCAATGTGGCCCTCGGGCCAAAACGTTTGCCCAACCTTGGTGTAGAGTGTTCTCCTGAGGTACAGAGTGTCACAGTATAATATTGATCATTCTGATTATTTATTTCAGAATCAATCACATGCTTTGAAAAAACAAAATAAAACTGTTTAAATGCAGAGTGCATTTTAAGGTAAAACCTGTGGTGCTTTTAAAGTTATATTTGCTGGTAGAGAGCATCTTTAGAAGTCCCTTGAGCCTCTGCCAGATTTAGGTATTAGATGTATCAGCATTTTTGCATATCTCTAGCATCCAGATCCAAGATGCAGGGCCTTTGACAAATTATTTTTAACACCTTAATTTAAAATCTACAGATGTGTTAATTCTGATTAACTCCATAAACAGATTAGAAGATGCCATTTGTTTTCAGATAAAATTTCTCTCCTCGTAGCACTTAAAAAGTTACGATGCTGAATGCTTGTTCACTCAGCATTCTTCATACAAGTGAACGTATAGTAAGAAAAACACATATACTGCACCCTTGGATATTCGTCTATCTGAGAGTCCAATTCTACTATCATGTCTTTATTTGTGCCTAGAATGAGGTAGCAGATGCTTAATTAAGAAGGTTCTCTTTCTTTGTGTTCCTGTGCATGATTGTTAGCAGAAATTAAAATAAGGAATGACATATAAGGAATATATAAGGAATTCATATTTTCTGTATGCTACATTCATAAACAGGGTAGTTGTATTTTTAAAAAATGCTGAGGTATAAAAAAATCAGATCTCAATCCTGAAAATGCTGGCACATATGTTTAATTTTCAGCACAAGTACTCTCACTGACTTCAGTGGGACTACTCACGTGCCCAGAATTAAATATATGCATAAGTATTTGCAGGATTGGTGTCTCAAAAAGAGAACCCTTGAAGTTTGTGTGGCAAGTACAAAAATTTTGAAAGTGCATGCACTTTAAATTTCAGCAAGATGATGTATTTGAAAGCTTTCTATAGTTATTTGTCATTTTAATACAATTTCAAAAAGTGCATTTATGCAGCAAAATTCAACTTTAATTTATTTAGTGTCTTTCGGACAAACTAAGATAAAATACAACAGCACAGAATGAAGGATATTTTTAGAGGAGAAAATTGTGGACTAAACTGTTCTTTACTTTTATCTTAGTTTGTAAACACTATTCCTGCATACAAATGTACAGCAATAAACTTTTCCTGTAAAATCTGCTGATTCAGAATTGTGGCATTTATACCAAAGACTTACACTGATTACACTGGACAGATGTGGAAGGGAAGGAGGAAAGGGAGTGGCTGCAAAATATGTATCTGTGGATACAGACTGTACAATCCCTGGCATATAGATAATATGGTTCTATATAACCTTAGACTCCTTTACTGGCACTAACAGCATGGGTAACTCCCCAGGGAGTTGCAATCCTGTGACCACTCTCACACGTTTCACAGGGCATATAAAAGTGATGAAAGCTGATCAGTGTAGCATTTACTTCAGTTACAGAATATATTTTTACAGTTTATTTCCCCAGTCCCCAATGGTAAGGAACAGTTTCATGTAGCCACACTCCCTCTCTGTGCTTTATTCCCTTTTTGTGTGTGTGTTACTATGACTGATCCTTGTTTTTAAACTGCATTTTTCCTCATGTATTTGAATAACTCTGGCTCCCCCTGTTGATTCAGCAATTTCCATATACTTACTAGGGTTGCCAGGATTGCCCAGGAGTCTCCAGGAATTAAAGATTAATCTTTAATTAAAGAGTATGTCATGTGATGAAACCTCCAGGAATATGTCCAGCCAAAATTGGCAATTCTAATACTTACACAAAATCATAGTTTTGCCACTTCAGAGGAAGGTTATTTCTCCCAAGATGGTAGAAGGCTGAAAATTAGTGTGTGTCTGGTGGCTAGGATCAGAATCAGTACCAGGATCGATTTAATCCTCACCTCCAAAGTACAGATACAGCAACCTGCAAGAATCGAAGGAAGTAGTTTTAGAGGAAAAACAAAGGTACAGTTGCTTTTTATTAGGATTCACCAGCCTTATGTTCTGCTGTGGACTTAGTTCCTCACACCCTGTCCAGAGCGGAGGAAGGTCTGCATGGAAAATCTAACGATGCAACACACAAACCCCACAAAATTCTAAAACAAATGCCAAGAGGTGTAAGTCTCCTTATTGAGCAGATGGCTTTTGCACAAAATATTGTGGGATAATAACGGTGACATACAGGACATCAAAGGAAAAGTTCAAGAGGAGGAACGCTGATTCAGAGGCATTGGAGAGAGACACTCTAAAGCCCAAGTCAAATCAATAAAAATTTAAGCTGAAATTGCCAGAATGAAAAATCAATTGAAAACCTGGCAAATAGTGAAAAAAAGATTTAATATAAGGTTAGTGGGTCTTCCTGATGGAAGAGCTATGCTTTCCTTCATAAATAAGTTCATCAAGGAAATTTTGATTTGAAAGCCTCCATGCATCCAAGTCCATGCTCCAAGTTACTCCATGCATCCGAAGAAGTGGTTTTTTTACCCACAAAAACTTATGCCCAAATAAATCTGTTAGTCTTTTGAAAAAGGAAAAAAAATATTGGAATCTAGTTTTAATATACATATTGAACGCCTCCTGCAAAAGTGATCTATTAGTCTGATCTGTCTAATATTTATATCTAAGACTTCAGCAAAAAGCTAAATTAGAAAAAGTCTCAGCTTTGCTTGAAATGCATGAAGCATCTTCATAACTAATTCCCATGCCATTAGCATATCTCCCTTTGTCTCAGAGCAAACTTTGGCAGAGAAGTGCTGGTCCCTGAAAAAAACAAGAATGGAAAAAAAAAAAGACATCTTCAGATAATAAGAAACAAAATCTCCAGGAATAATTGACAAAAGTGATCTCATCAGCATTTTTACTTTTCTTTTCCCCCTTATGCTGTACCAGGAAAACAGTTTTTTCTTTTGTCTTTTGATACTTTCTCTGATCTCCAGTTGTATTGATTACTTGATGCAACTCTCTCGCCTCTTCTGATCTTTTGTTACCTCATCTGTGATTCTGCGTAAGCCCACTGCTTTCACTTAGCTTCCTTACAAGATATAAAATTCAAATAATGGCCCTAACTACTGCACAAAAGGCAGCAGCACATGTAAATCTAAGTCCAGAAATTCAGTGCTTAAAACTAGTCAGAGTAATAAGGAGATAGTTCATATTATTACACTTGTGCATATTTAGAAAAACAAAGAACTCCTTTGTCATTGCAGTATTATTTCCTATAATAGAGTCTCAATTTGTCTGTGAAACTGAGTTTTAAAGGAGTGAAGACGTCACAGTGTTTATTGGGAGACTATTTCATTGTCTGACAGATCACACTATTTAGAAAACCAGAAAACACTTTCTTGTTTTGCCAAAGGTTCTATGCACAGTTTCATCCCGTTTTTCTTATACTCCTTTGGGTAGTCTCAAACAATTCCTTTCCATCCTTGGTGTTAATATCTTACACTCATTATTGCCCTTCATTGTCAGTTAGCCAATAACATATTTTTTGTAGGTCCTGTCTATGATATAGCTGAGCTTGTTGGTTGCAAGACTGACTTTCAACATACAGTAAAACCTCCATTTAACGGACTAATTTGGGCGAGGGGGTGTCCGTTAAATGAAAAAGTCCGTTATTTAATAATAAAAAAAACCCGAGCTGTCGGAGCAGCAGCCCGACCGCCACAGGGTCGGGGCAACAGCTCCGCAGCCCGCCCGCTGCCGGGACCCGGGTGGCAGCTGGGAGCCGTCAGCCAGCCCGCCCCGGTCCCGGCTGCTGGGACCTGGGCGATAGCCGGGAACCGTCAGCCAGCCCGCCCGGGTCCAACCCAGGTGGCAGCCGGGAACCGGCAGCCAGCCCGCCCGCTGCCTGGACCCGGGCAGCAGCCGGGAGCCGGCAGCCAGCCCGCCAGAAATGGATCCGGAATGCATCAGACTTTTGTCTGTTGCATCCGAAGTCCGTTAAATCGAGGGTTTACTGTAGTCTGTTTCTACAGGCTACATAGTTAATGCTCAATTAGTAATTGTGACAACTGCTCATGGTTTGTCCTTGCAAGAGGCCTTGAACAGTATGTGGATGGGCACCTTCCTTCCCTTTTAGACCTGTATACCCACTTTGGCTAGGCATTTTTTATCCTAGTTTAAACTCTGTGAGCAATATGATAATCTATGCTTTGTCCACACTGCATAACAAGTGCAATATTCTAAGGGCTGGTCTTCTCTGGGTTGGAGATCGGCTGTAGATATGCAAATTCAGCTACGTGAATAACGTAGCTGAATTTGGCATATCTACAGCCCACTTACCTGCTGTCCTCACGGCGGCAGCACACTCCCCCATCAACTCTGGCTTACGCCTTTTGGCAAGCTGGACTTCTGGAGTCGATGGGGGAGCTGCTGGCGATCGATTTATTGTGTCTTGACGAGACGCGATAAATTGATCGCCAAAAGATCGATCCCTCCCTGCTTTAGTGAAGACAAGCCCGAAGTTACAACAGTTCTGCTGTACTCCTGTAACAGTTCATTGTGTAAACACTAGCAGTCTGGACTACTGGAAGCCTGTTGTGTTCATTGTGTTGTGTTCAGCACCCCCTCTTATTGTGGCACCAATATATAATGAATACTAATATCAATACCTTCAGCAGGGTTTTTTGGAGAATAACAAGCCACACTTGGAGAAATTTTTTTTTTAAAGTGAAATATATAAATTAGCATTTGTTAATGTCTGAAATACACTTATTTAAAAATGTATCAGTATTGTATAAAGTACACTATTACTTCTTTTAAACCAAGAAAAGCCCTAAGACTGCATGCATTGTACTATAGGAAATGGAGATTTTGTATGCAAAAAAATTACAGAAGTTGCATTAACGTAAAACAAGAAAGTAATTGGAATTACAGGAGTTTCTGCACAGAGTAGTCCCTGAAGGAGTTGCAGGAATATTGTGGGTTGGTGCAGGGAGGAGCAAATTCAATGTTGCTATGGCAACACCAACATTTGCTCAATGCACTAAAAGTGCAGAAGTGAAGTAAGACAATGCAGTATACAAAAGTCCAGAGACTTGCTCCAAGGAAGTTCAGTTTCAGTGTTGCTGGCAGCACTTCTGCACCTTTGTAAATATTATTTTGTGTATGTGAACATAGGACATTCAACAATGGAGGCAGAAGTTCCAGCACCAATATATTCCAGCATAAAAAGGGATGTAGATTTCATTGTTCCCTTGAATAGTGGTGATGCTTGATATGCATATCCTTCAGGTGGTTTATTCCCTACTGTGGGGCAATTGCCCAGATTTTTTCACATGGCACTGATAGAAACACAGCTAAGCATTATAATAATGCTGGATGCACAGACTTGGTTTACACTTGGTATTGTTATATGAAAATAAAACTCTGGACACAACTCAACTGTTTGTTCTAACCAGAACTGTGTGAGAGTATTAGAAAAACATGGATAGACTTAGAGTTGTAGTGTGGCTGAGCTTTTACTTTGTAGCTCTATACATATTCCAGTGTTTTAGTTTTCTGATAGTTTTACTGGAATATATATGAGAACTATTTGTAAGTATTCTCTTTTTAATGGTGACTTGCAGTGTGTAACTGTCAAAGCAGGTAATTTCCTGTTTGTATTTCTATAGTCTCCATGTCCCTTTCTAGCACTTCTATATTTTCCAATTCCTGCTTTTTATTAGCAACTACATTGCAATCAAACATTTTATGATAAAAGTGAACTTTTGAAAATGCAATTTCTCACCGTTCAGGCTATATTTAATCATTAGTATTATGATGCATACATTTGACAAAGTAGGGTGTAACTTTACAATTAAATTTACTTCAGATATACTTCATTAGCTATAACCAAGACACAGCTTTAAAGTCACAGTAAATTTAAGTGAGTGAGGAGAGTACAGGTTCTGTGCATTAGCTAGAATCATCCTGAGTGCTAAATCAGGCAGATATCCCTCTCTGTGTTGGGTAAAAGAGGGGAGGGTTTTGCCTAGAAATAGCTCCTGTCCCTCCTATTTGCCAATGCATCATTTGCTCCCACCTTCCAGCATCTGGGACTTCCAAGCATTCATGAAGCACAGGCACCCTGATTCTAACTGACCCTCAGTGCAAGAGCCCTTTGCACCTTTTTTCTCCCTTATTTTTTAACCACTTGTATAAGTGGCCAGAATATATTCTTGTATGTGATAGTGTAGTACAACATGGCTTCTGCCTCATAGAGGCTTTGAACTAGTAAATTCGTTTATAGCTGCTTTGTGGTGCCATTCCTCATCCTGAGTAGCACCTTCCTTCTCAAACAGACCCAAATCAGTGAATTAGAGTGAGTATTTTTTCTTAGTTTTCAGGTATTGTATTTCATTTTTGTAACTTTATTCAAGAAAACTCATATCTTTGCAGAAAGATGTATTTTCAGATTTTCTCTACTACGTAAATCATATCAGATTTCATTGTCCCTTCTTTAAAAAAAAAGTACTAAGAGGGTGTTCTGTATTCATGAAGAGAACAACACTTCTGAAACATCTGTATACACTTTAGAGAAGCAGAGCATGGTGCTACTTCCAGCTGTTGTTCATTTAGAGGGAACTGGATTAGCTGGTAAACCTCCGTAGTGTCTGTCTGTTCTGCTAGCACTACAGCATTTACTGATTGTCCTTCAGCAGCAAATGACTAACCTTTCGCTTCTAGTAACTAGGAGACACTAATTTAATGTTGGAATTATCTTTCTGAATCAGGAATGACCATTTCAATAAGTAATTTAGTGATTCTTCTGTGCCTTGTGTGGGGGGGAGGGGACACAAATAAATGGGATACAAATTAAATTGGTATAGTCATTAACACATTTTATGTTGAATGCCTTCATATCCTTCCCAGAATTCCCAACCTGTGAACCGCTAACTCAATTTATATGCAAAAATGGAAGATGTGTTAGCAACCAATGGAACTGTGACTCAGGCAAGTACCAAATGTTCGGTATTCTAAAGTGATTTATTTAGGGGGTTGGGTGTTCTTTTGGCAAAAATTCTAATTTCCTACTGGGATTGTAGAGTAAATCCATCTTGTAGCCCTGCATAGAATAAATGTAATAGTATTTTACTGATTTCAGATTAAAAGTTGTGAAATTGTGGGCACACACCTGGGAGAACACAGTAGAGATAAGAATTGCTTTTGGAATTAAACCTGGAACATCACTGCAAATATACTGTATTATATTAGAATAGAATGCAATATGAGACAATATTTGGTTATAAGAATGACCAAGAATCAGAGCATTCCCTTAAAATAAAATAATTAGTGGAATGTGTGTTTGGCTGAACAAGTTGCGAAGTGAGCTTTAGTGTTTAACGCATTAGCTTTCCCTTTCTTGGGAATCACAATCACAGATTACAGGAATCATCAGATAGTATAGAAATAAGGAAGCCCATTCCAACTCCCTTTTGATAAATTAATTAGTGTCTTTTTCTCCAGCTATCTGCTTCTAAATGTGTAATGAGAGCCTTTCCCCCCTGTTATTTTAAAAGGCTAATTCTGACCTGAGATTTTTGTTTTGTCCCTAAGGTCTTGGTTATACTTGCACTTTATAGCGCTATAAAGCCTTCAGGAGCACTATAACTCACTACCCATCCATATTGGCAAGGCATGTATTGCGCTATAAACCCACAGTTGTACTGCTCCTGGTAATCCTCCCTTCCCTGAGGATTAACAGCTATTGAGTATTCACTACTCCGTATTATCGCAAGTGTGAATGGGCATTAAGATTACTATGCTATAAGTGATCTCTGGCGACGCCTCTGAGCCATTTAAGGCAATTGACGTCTCTTCCCTTTGTTTAGAACTCAGCAGGAGGAATGCGGAAGTACCTCTTCAGAGTTTCTCTCTTAACTCGACAGATAAGCACTGCAAATGTTTACAGAGGGAGGCTGTGTGACCGAGAAAACTAGCAGGCTCTGAATTTCAAAGGACACTCACTGACAAGACTCTCAGCCCATAGAAAATCCCCTCGCTCTCTCCATCTGCATACACACAACATGCTCCCCCTCACCTCCCTCGTTTGAAAAGCACGTTGCGCCCAGCTGAATGCTGGGATAGCTGCCCATAATGCACCACTCCCTGTGCTGCTGCAAGTGGCGCAAATTTGGCCACGCCAGAACACGTTATAGCGCTATACCTATTGCTGTATATGGGGACAGCTATAACCAAAAGCGCTATAATCCTGTAAGTGTAACCATGCCCTAAGTTATCTGAAACTGTTTATCTGCAGCCCATTCAACAGTCTTTAATGTGTGACTTTGGGAATAAAACTAAGGCCTTGTGTTTACCAAAACACAAGTCTTTACACCCAGTTGCATAAAAGGGCCACATCCCATATATATTGCAAAAAAGGGTCACTTTCCATAGGTAAGACAGGACAGGGAACTGTTCATAGTGACATGAGTAGTTCTGGTATGATCCAGCAGACAAAGCAATATACAGAACATTAACATACTGACTATCACTTCACTGTTTTCTTCTCAAGGACACTGAAGATGTGAAAACAGTAAATGCAAGCATTGTTGCATCCATTTCTTAATGCTTCTCATGACGGCCAGGCTTCTATTCAGATTTTGTACCATTTAAAGGTGGTCTGGCTTTTTTTTTTTTCCTCATGTTGATTCTGAATGTTCACAGATGACGACTGTGGCGATGGGAGTGATGAGTTGGGTTGTGTTCACTCATGCTCCAGTAATCAGTTCAGATGCTCCAGTGGCAGATGTATACCAAGTCATTGGGCTTGTGATGGTGACAATGACTGCGGAGACTTCAGTGATGAAACCAAAACAAACTGCACCAAAGAAGGTTAGCTATTTTAATACTGTGATTTGGTCTAAATGAATAGTGAACTTTCTCATTATTGGAAAAGTGAAAGCGATTTAAATTGTTGGTGGCAGAAACGGATATCTAAGATCTGATACCCCTCTTAAAGTGACAAAGAATCTTGTAGCACCTTATAGACTAACAGATTTTAGGGATCATGAGCTTTTGTGGGCCAAGACCCACTTCATCAGATGAATGTTGTGGAAATTTCCAGAGTCCGGTACAAATATGCAGGCAAGAAAGCAAAGTAAATTCAATCGGGGGTTGAAGCCCACTTCCAGAAGGTGATCTGGAGGTGTGAACACCCAGAGAGGAGAAACTGCTTTTGTAATTGGCGAGCCATTCACAGTGATTAAAGTGGTAATTCAAACAGGATATAAAGGGGATAGAGAGTTAAGTCCTGGATAGCTCAGAGGACAAATCTTAGGGACAGCCAAACAGCCAGGCTGAAGATTTTGTAGTGTTTTTGTTTTTGACTTACTAGTAAAACTGAAGTATAGGAAAGAGTTTTGTTTTCTCACTCTCAATTATCCTTTACAGGTAGCAGGAGAGAGAAAAATAGTGCCAATCAATTAAACAAACAAAAAACTACTGTATCACTGGGGAATGGCAGGACCAAATTTGCTTCCTTAGATAGCTTGCCTAGTTTGCCTGTAGCTAAAGCAGCCTCAGTTGAAAGAAATCCAGCACGTCAACAGTTTTACTTCACTGAATTACACTTAAAATTATTCTTGTCCTTTAATAGAGATAGATGTTTCCTGGCTCAAGGCAACATTGCTTAAGTTACAACTTTAATGTCTGCAAGTAATTTTACATAACAGTTCAGTTAATATTAAAATAATAAGTAGTTCCTATAATTATTTATTTACATTTTGCTAAAGAATAAACCCTACAATTTCTTGTACTCAGTATTTATTTCTTCTTCAAAACTAATCAACCAAATAAAGAAAAAAAATGAAATTGTGCTTTACAATGAAAATGTATATGATCTCCAATTTATGGTTGTCATTCTTTTGTTCCTACTGTTTGGCTTACTAAAAAAGCACTGCTTCTTGTGGTAATTTAACAAAATGAGCACATGTGGTGAATTTCTTATTTTTTCAATAGAAATCAAAGGAAAGCTTCTATTGTTATGTCATTACTGACAATATTGGCCTTCTGCTCTGACTTGTGATGTAGCAAGCTTCCAAATTAATTTGATTACATAGGATTTAATTTTCCAGTTACAAACTACTCTGAAACCTCCAAATGTATAAAACCAGGGATATATAGTTAAAATACTGTAGAAACATATTTGATCTCAAATACAAAGGTTATCACAAAAATGTGTCTTTATTGTGCCAGTGTAATTAAACTATGTGGTATTTGTAATATTGTTTATAGACTGAATAATTTTACAATAAAGTAAAATATGGCTGTACTGTAAAGTTGACTTTTGTGTGTGCCAGCTCTACCTACAGTAGAGCTATTGCTATGTTTTGAAGTTTTTTTTATCCTGTTGCCTATATATGAGGGAATATAAAGTAAGACAAACATAACATTTTAGATATAAAAGACATATTACTCAATAAAAGAGAAAATCAACAGAATATGAATGTTCCACTAGAAACCCTGAACCAAGTTTGTAAAGAAAGTGATTATAAATGTTGCATTAAACAGTTCCCTAATTTATAATTCTGTTATGTTTTTCTTAGCTAAACTGAGGAATGAAAACCTGGATATATTCTGCTGTCATTTTGTATCATCCACTTAAATTAATTTTGAATAATATTATTTTCACATCAGTTGGGTTCAAATCATGAGATTAAACCTCAGCCATGAGGCTTTATTATTTTTGACATGACATTAGCTTTAATTTAGTTTTCCTGTTTGTACTCAGGTAATAAAATGTATCTTTCTAAATCTAGTTCAGAGTAAAGCTATGAGGAATGTTTACAATATCTAGTTAGTGACAAGAACCTTGTGGAACTGTGAACACATTCAGTTGCCCTTAGGTTTAATGGGAAAAAGCAGAAAGGCTTGTGGATGCAGTCAGTATGCTTCCATGTGTGTTCTAAACAAAAACTGTAAATAGCTGTAGTTGAGTTTATTCCCAACTCCTATAATGCATGTCATTTTTTAATGGAGAGTATAAATGTATTTCTGGTTTGGAAAACTCCCTTATGTGGTTGTGGAAATGTGTAATGCTGTGCATCATGACCTCTTCCTGAAATTAAACCGGAAAATTATTCAGCTGCTTCTAACCTGATTCCTTCATCTTTATTAAAACAATATTTAATTATGAAAACACTGGATTATTAAAAAGAAACTTGCATTTCTTTAAGTAATATTCCTATGGGTACTCCACTTCAGGTTCACACATGCTGCATGCACCTTTGATTGGAGGCTTTCTGTCTCAATGCCTATTCAGTTCTCACCTGACCTTAGCTATCCCTGCACCCTTTATTGAGGGTATATAGTACATGAACTTCCCTCAATGGTCCTCAACTGCCTCAGGCTAAGATGGAGTATCTTGTGGTGCCTGTTTTTTTACGTTATTTACCTTTAGGGAATTGTTTTATTCGTTTCAAGGTTATTTTTAGGTTTTTAGTTAGCCTTCCAGCTCTTTCTAATTTTAGCAGTTTTAGTAGGATTATTTTTGGGAGGAATATTTCTTTGGGAAACTCCTGTTCCCCCCCCCCCTGCATCCCCCCCTCTCTGGGGTCTCTTCTTTTTCAGGGAATCTATTCCTGGATTATGCCTAAATCCTCATTTAGATGCTGCCTCATTTGCTGGGATCTTATCCTATTTAGTGATAGCCACTCTCACTGTATCTGCTACTTAGGAATCCATGTCCCATCTAAGTATAAAATTTATTCAGGTTTTAAAGTAGGTCTAGAAAGAACAGGGAGATAAAGCTTAGGCTTCTCATGATGAGGTCTGCCTTCAACCTTCATCAGACACAGGCCCAGATACCCCCCCCCTCCCCAAACACACACACATATACACACCTCCATGGAATGGTATTCTAGTTACCACAGTGCGCCATTTTCCTCTGCTTCCCATTCACTCAATAGACCTATGTGTGACAGAATCATGGCGAATAGCACCACGAATTCTAGAAAGAAGAGTTCCAGTGCATTCAAAGAGGAAGCACTCCCCAGAGCAGATCTCTAACCCCAGTGTGTCTTTCTGGTAACATCTACTCCTGAAGCATTTGAGCTGCCATGAAAGTTGTTAAACCTCTGGGTGCCACTGTCATTGATAGTTCAAGAGAGTTGGCCAGCACCAAAGGTATCACCATCAGCACCTTCATGTCTGTGCCAGACAGCTCAATTAGATTTGGCCATTGGGATACTGATCAGCAGTAATGTCTAGGGGGAAACCACAGGTGATCTCCCTTGTCTTAATAGCCTGACCCTCTTCACCGATAGCGACAGGTACGGCACTGCATATGCAAAAGGAGAGGCATCTTTATTATCAGACTGAAGCAGAATCTTATGTGTTGTTACCTAGCCAGTTCCATAATCTGGAAAACGTCACCTGCTTGCTCTAATGTCAGCTTCCGTTACGGCAAGTGACACAAACAAACAAAATCCAGAAGTTTTAATTTAGTGCCACTGCTTTCTTCTTAACTCACAAAAATCGAGAGAATTATTTTAAACTAAATCATTATTTTGTGGAGACTCTTAATATTATGTAACGTGGAAACTACCCATATAACTCTTTCAAATGTGTTGGTAATAGCTTTTGTCTCAGGATTGCTGAGAGGCGCTCCCCGTATGCTGGTCTGTGCCTAAAGACACCTGCAGTGTTGCAGACTGGTTGTGTGTTATGCTTCTGGCACTTTGCTATGAATCCCCAACCATTGTTCCCACATTACTTTGAAGCTCAATGATACCACTTCTTTGAGTGAAGGCAGCCTGAAATTACCTCAAGTAGCATCATAGAATAACAGTATAAAACTTCATAGTCGTCTGGGAGCAATTTAGTTGGGAGAACCCTGCAACATGAGATTTTATATTATTATTATTTTATTTATTATTGGAAGAACATCCTTGTGCAGCCTTGATGTTTCTTCAGTGTTTAAACAAAATGAACAAGTTGCTTCACTGCAGCAGCTTCCTCAAGAGTTGCAGGACAGAGAGACTGCTAGGAAAAAGACTAATCAAAACGTTAAGTTCCTATATTAAAAAGAATTCCAGAGCTTTTACTGTCACCAAAACAAGGAAAATAAACGTTTAATAAAATTGACTATGGTTGTGGACAAATGCTGGTAAAATCTGTTCAAATTATACTTTTCACTGTAAATCAAGAATGCAGGACTTTTCAAGACATGACTTTAAATTTGCCTTAATAAGGTTCAGAGGTTTGGAATACTATAAATAATCTTGGATGTGTTGATTAGATTAGCAGAGTATAGGTGAGGAATCCAAAACATGATACATAAGGCTCTAATCTTGGAAACACACATGTGGTTAATGTTAAGCATTTGGCTAATTCGAATGAAGTCTTATCACATAATTCCTGTGCTTCAATACATATAGGTCTGAATCCTCAACTGTACAGAGCTCATGTTCAGCATAGCCAAGTGTGGAAAGGCCAAGATATTGTTTCCTTTTGTACCTTCAAGAGGGCTGAACTGGCTCATGGTGCATGTTAGAGCAGTTGCATGGCTGTTCTAACTTATACCAGATGGAAGCATTGCCCAGGAACCATTCTGCTTCTCCAGCTATATTAGATCACATTGTTTTCCAATGCCATCCCTAGCAGAACATCTACTAGGCCAATACAGGATTAAAAGTGAGTGGTATAAAACTAGATATGCCAGACTGTGCACCATGGATTTCACAGTGCAGCAGAAGAATCCTCATCATTCTCATTAAAACAGCTTTAAATCCCCTTTGGGCAGCTCTAGCTGTGAAAAGGCGACTTAACTATGACCAGGGATCTGGCCCGTTCTCCTGAAAACCAATTGAAAATAAATGCCTGCAAACTTTCTTATTAAATTTAGATGTATTTAACAGTGACCTCTTCTTGGGCTCTAAATTCATGGTTCCATATTGTAAACTTTGTTTAATTGAATGGATTCCATAGTTCTTTTCAATGTTTCTTTTCAGCCAACATTTTCAAAAGTGAGTGGTGATATTTTGGGAGCCTCTGGTATTGGGTGTCCAAGAATTAATTCACCCAGAAGCACTAGATGTCTCTGGATATCTTAGCCTCCGTTCTCCTGATTACTATAGAGCTGATTTCCCTTACCATTTACTGTAGGCTGAAACAATTTAGAAAAGAAAGGCTCAACCAAAGCCCTAAAGCTCATGATCCCTACAAAATCATGTTACAAACTTGTGGTCCATGCTCATAATGTAATTCATGGACTCAGTAATTCTATTTGTTTTAATTAACTTGCTGATTATATATTCACTCTGTATTTCTCTTTCTCTGACATTAAGTATGTGGTGTGATTGAGAAGATGTTTTATTTCAGTTTTTAAAAAAACCCACTGGCTGTTCCTGTTATTCTGCACAAATTGACAAATTTAACTGAGCAAACTGTACTGCTTTATTTATATAAATTAGTTTGTTCATATATACCCGGTGAGAGAAAAAAATAAACTTTGTGAACAAGCTATTCAGTATAGTTAATCTTGTCTCTTGACTATTTTATTTAAGAAATTCCCTCTCCTGGAGGATGCGATGAGAAAGAATTTCAGTGTAGCCCTGATGGGAATTGTGTTCCTGTGTTGTGGCGCTGTGATGGAGAAAAGGATTGTGAAGATGGCAGCGATGAAAAGGGCTGTAATGGAACTATACGCTTGTGTGATGAGAGAACCAAGTTTTCCTGCAAGAATACAGGTATATTATTATTGTTTCCTTTGATACAATTGTTTGTCTTTCTCAAGGCCATTTAAAATATTTTTTTTTATTATTTGTACGAAAGTAGTGTCCACATACTATATAGACATATAGTAGGAATTGACCATCCCTATTCTGAAGAATTTATAATTTAAAAAGTTCAAACCAACAGAACTAAAATCTATAAATGTACACCGCATCAACCATGCAGAGGCATTCAGGTATTGAAGTATGTGAGTAGTTCTATTAAAGGCCTCAACACACTTCTCTGCATGGCTCCATTAGTGCTCCTAGATAATGACTTTGGGCTCTGTGGAGAGAGGGAGGCTAAGATGGTCTTCTTTCTAAGTAACTGGGTGCGGAGGGTCAGAGCAGTGGCTCTCCCATCCATTGCTCTCCTTGCTGGTTGGACACTTGGAGGATTATTATTTCATCCTGTTAGGGACTGTAGCAACCTACTGCCCTCAGAGCAACCAGGAGCAATAGAGGAATTGTGTCTTAAGGGGTATCTCATAAGTAGGATGTGCTCCTGTGGGGACTGATGTGCCTGCATACTTTGCATTACTCAGCCCTGCGCCTAGCATTTATATTCTTTTTGAGCGGGTCCTTAATCCTGAACTATTTGTGTTATTGTTCCAGAGGATGATTTTTTGCGGAGGTGGGGGGGGGAGGGGAGTAAATCTACTAGTCTATTTTAACTGTGATCTTCTGGGGACTGATCACAGACATATTGATTGAATTGGCAGAGAAGAATCGACTATAATTAAGTGGAGTGTATGCTTATTACTAGGAACAGAGCTGTTTGGTTATGTTGAGAATGGGGGACTGGGAATAACACAGTCCACCATTCCACTCAGAGAAACTGATTACAGGTTTCAGTATCTTTTCCCACAGCACTGTGTCTGTTTTGAAATGTTAACATTCTATTGAAATAGCTTAATTGAGATATTTTATTACTTCAATTGCTGCCAATTAAATGTTGTAAATAAAAGATAAAAATGCTGTGAGCAAGTAAACACTGTGGAAACGACATGTCTGTGAGGTGTTGAGAACTGCAACATGTCTTAAACATGCTTGCTGGCCACAGTTAAGCATGTTAAATAAAATGCTGAAAGCAGACAAGGTTATAAGTGGTCTTTGAGCCCATTGTTGGCAGGCATTTCCATTTTATGAAAAGGCGTTTTAAACAATAACCAAAGTAATATGGTAATTCACAGTGACTTTACATCTTTAATTTGTGGGTATGATGTAACTCTGATTTGGGAGTCTGTACAACTTATGAGTTCTAGATGGTGTGTATGAAGTTTTTATAAAATACTGTATTGTTGAATGGCTCTGTGAATTTGAAATTCTCCATTTGTTTAGCACAGTAACCATCAGGTTAGGGACAGTGAAGAGTCATTGCATTTAACAGCTTCTGCTCTGATTATATGTGCTCAGGATGGTTCCAGAGTTTGAAAGCCATTGTGACTAAATGTCCCAGCACGGGGCTGGTGAACTGGACAGTCGAAAATTCCCAAACAGGACAGTGAGACAGAGATGATAAAGCAGAGGTTTAAAAAGATCTCATGGGGGGGAAGGATTTTGGGGTGGCAGGAAGCTTTAGGCAGAAGAGGGGAGATACAGGCATGGTTTGTAAGGGGATGAGGAGCTATGATAGTTATGATAGTAAACTACAGTCTAATATTTTTAAATTGCTTGTTTTGCATTCCAAGAAGTATATGCTATATATTATCAATGCATGAACATTTTTAAAATCAGATATCTGTTTGAGTGGCTCAATGTTTTCCTGATACCTGTTTTTTTAATCTACCATATATTCTCGTTCATAAGCCAAACTTTTTTGGTAAAAAGTGAAGCATCAAAGAGCGGGGGTCGACTTATCTACCGATGTACACCAAAATTTGATGATTTTAAGCTCTATGGAATTATTGAATTGAATATCTAATACATTGTCATTTTGTGGGAAGTCATGTCATTTTGTGGGAAATGTCATCCAGCATGTCCTTCGGCCCGCGCCACTTCCTGCAGATTCCATTGGTTGCGAACACCAAACCGCGGCCACTGTGAGCTGAGGGACTCTATGCCTGAGGCTGCTCCAGGTAAACAAAACGTCCCAACCCGCCAGTGGCTTACTCTGACGGGCCAGGAGCCAAAGTCTGCCAACCTCTGTTGTAGATCCATTATGACAGAATGTCAATTCTGGATTCACGTCTTTAAAAATTTGCTAAGTTTGTATTTTTACTTAAATTGTATATTTTTTATGTTATGACTGAGAGAAAAGAAGTCTTAATATAAATAAAACATGGATATTGGTTATACTATTTTTCTCAGTTCATGTCTATGTAAACAAAGCACTTAAAACACGTGCTTCCCTAAAGTTCAATTTTCCTAGTACTACCTTTTTGCTTTTCCTAGTATTCTTTTACTACAGGACTATATTAAATAAAACCATAAAATAATGTATTGATGTAATTTTAAAGTTGCAACGGCTTTGTTTAGTGGACTAGATTAGCTTGAAATAAATGCTAAAAGAGTGCTGCAGATCTGCATGACATTTGACCCCTGCTTTTCACAAAATGCTACACCTTGCAAGCCAGTCAGAAAAATACAATGAACGATAGCACTGGTGTGAGTCCACTACTGTGTAATTTGACCTCTTCATGCATTTTTACCAATGGACTTCATAAATCTTGACCCAATGTGAAAATATAACACACAGAATTGATGGAATCTCTAATAAAATTGAAATAGCCTGTTGTCACCACAGACATGCCAATCTACAGGGCTGCTTTGAAATAAAAAAAAAACCAGTAATAATTTGACAGTGATAAAGCAGGTGACATTCCCATATAAAGTCCTACAAAACCTATAACTAGATCATTATTTTCTAATATTTTCATACTAGTATTTAAAATGGACAATGGTGAAATCAAAAGAAAACCGTCTGCTTATCATGCAGTGTTCAAACTTAAAGTTGTTGAATATGCAGATGCAAACAATAATTGTGCCACTGCTTTAATAGGGTGACCAGACAGCAAGTCTGAAAAATGGGGACGGTGTGTGTGTGTGTGAGGGGGGGGGGGGGTTAAGTAGGATCCTATATAAGAAAAAGACCCCAAAATCAGGACTTTCCCTATGTAATTGGGACATATGGTCATCCTAGTTATTTGATAACGACACAACAGAGGCTGATGATGAGAAGGAGTCTGAGTCTGAAGACGACACTGCGGACATCTATGATGACAATGCAGGTGCAGCTGTGACTGAAGCCAAGTTTAACGAATTGTTTGGTGAATCAAAGGCTGATTTGGACTTTGAAAGATTTTAAGACTTTTTAAATAAGTACCTTAGAACAATATAGACTTTAAAATCAGTAAATAGATATTTAAAACATTGACTGTAATTTTGGAGGTGAATACATGTTTGTTCAGTTATTATTATAACAGGTGTTTCATTAGATTACATTAAAATAATTACGGCAAAGCTTTTGAGTGTTTCTTGTGATTCCAACTTTTAAAATATAGCAGGGGTCAGAAAACTTTGGCTCCCGGCCCACCAGGGTAAGCTGATGATGGGTTGGGATATTTTGTTTACCTGGAGCATCCAGACACAGAGCTCCTCAGCTCCCAGTTGCCGTGGTTTGGCGTTCCCAGCCAATGGGAGCTGCAGAAAGCGGTGCGGAATGAGGGACATGCTGTCCTCCACTTCCTACAACTGTAATTGGATGGGAATGGTGAACTGCAGCCACTGAGAGCTGAGGGGCTCTGTGCCTGGAGACGCTACAGGTAAACAAAATGTCCAGGCTTAATCTGACCGGCCAGGAGCCCAAAGTTTGCAAACCACTGAAATATAGGGTCAATTATGAAAAGGTCATACAGTTTTTGCTATTTTACCTATCCATCGCGGGGGGTTGGCTTATAAACGAATGGGTTAATGAATGAATATATACAGTACATCTTAAATTACCTGTCTGGGATAATTCACAATTTTTTTTCTCTGATATCAGGAGCTCAGTATACATCAAATAATAGCAGCTCTCAAGCCATCTTGAATATAGGATGCCAATAAATAAGTAATTTTGCAATTCTTTTGTGAAGTCCAATGTTACCGGTGGCTGATCTGAGGTCATTTTTTTTAATACTTTACTTAAAATATAACTTTGATTCATATTGTAGGTGTAAAGGAAAATACTACCACTTTTATCTTTATGCCATTTAATCTCGTAGGCCTGGTCTATAGTAAGAAATTAAATTGCTTAATTCCCTAGGATATTTGTAGAGGACATTTCAGTCACATACAGAATCATTCCATATGGTCTTCAAAAGAGTTCACAAATGTTCTAATAACCAGGTACTACTAAAATAGACTCTTTTTCAGCATGCTTACATGTTAAAACTTACCTAGTTTAATGCCATTGTCGATGTAGAAAAGCTGAAATAGTTCAAATAGTCTTCTGACTACTCTCCTAATGTGCACTGATGGCCTTGCTGAATCTCTCAGTGTAAAGTGGGAATTGTGTGACACAGAGTATTGTAACTAAAGAGTTTAGGATAGCTCTGCTGTGCACAGAGGTAAAACTTGAACTGATTTAGTCTGGCTAATGTGACTGCACTAACCTGTGTGCCTAGACCTGTTCAATACAACCAATTCAATTACAAACTGCTTAGACCTCTTGTACATACAAGATGTTATAGAACTTTCTAGTTCCCTCAACTCTGGTCTTTTAAAAAAGAAATCCCAGAAGACTAGAACTAAATTTAATTGTTTAGTTTTTTTAAAAAAAATCTTGACCACTATTTTTGAGGAATTAAGGGAGTCTTTTAATATGACTTTTCTATCTTCTATTTTAGGATTTTAAAGGATTCAATTTTAGCTTGGAACTGTTCTCTATTTCTAGGGATTGATTCCAAGCAATCTCTACTTCCAATGTTTTATAGAAGTCATATGGTGTTAGTTTCATGAGTCTGGATTTTTAATTTCCTCATTTTTTGTATATATAAAACTATAAATACACGAGAAATTTAAATTACTGTATGTGGCTGTTATGTCACATAGAAAAAATGTGAAGAAATATAGCTCCTATTTGATCATTATTTTTTATCCTGGAACTACTACTTCTGACTAAATTATAAACTCCATAAGTAGGTATTTTACTGTGAAAATCCTGACTAAAGCTTAATCATACTACTGTGGCTGTAAAGTCTTCAAACAAGCAAACAATAAAGAGGCAGTTCAGCCAGTTTAAGTGGATTATTCATAGTGATGGGGGAGCAGAAGCAGGCTGATTCAGAATGCAGAGGAGACAAGAGCTATACGTGGGGAGGAAGGGGCAGCAGAGAGAATAGGTTGGGACAGGTACCTCAGTGAGTGGACAGGAACTGCCTGGGCAAAGATACTGGCAGTAGGAGGTAGAAATGGGGACTGCTGGGAGACCAGACTGGCTGGTAGGAGCTTCAGAGGGAGAGAGGAGACTGGTAATGTGGGAACTGAGATTGAAGCCTGAAGGAAGATACTGGCAAGGAGACTGGGCTGAGGACAGTACTAGCCTGGGGTGGGGAGAATACTGGAGTGAGGAATCAGGGATGATATTTGGGAAAAGGCTACTACCAGGACAAGGATATGTTGGAGGAGATCGGGGAAGAGGGTTCTGTGACCACTAGAGCAATCCTTTCCAGAACTTGAAATTGAGCCCTAAGTTACTGAATTTCAATGTTCCTCTGAGAGTTAGTAAATATCTAGGAAATTCACTTCCAAAGAGTGTCTCTCATCCCCCTCTAGTGGCTGATCCATATAGAGAATTACAGCCTACTCCTGCTATCAGTTACTCTGTTAGCTTAAACAAAATGAGGAATACTTGTGGGACCTTAGAGACTTAACCAGTTTATTTCAGCATAAGCTTTCATGGGCTATAGCCCACTTCATGAGATGTATAGAATGGAACACACAGAAGTAAGATGCATTTATATACACAGAAGCAGAAAAAGTTGGAAATTACCATACCAATTCTAAGAGGCTGTTTAATTTGGATGCGCCATCATCGGCAGGAGAAAAAAAAAACTTTTGTAGTGATAATCAAGTGATCTGTGTCTGAGAGTTGACAAGAAGGTGTTGTAAGGAAACTTAACTAGGGAAATAGATTAAATTAGTGTAATGACTAAGCATTCATAGTCTCTGTTTAACCCTTGGTTGATAGTGTCGAATTTGTAAATTAATTCCAGTTCCGCAGCTTCTCGTTGGAGTCAGTTTTGGAAGCTTTTCTGTTTTAAAATTGACACCTTCAAGTCTATAATAGAATGACCAGGGAGGTTGAAGTGTTCTCCTACTGGTTTTTGAATGTTATGATGTCTAATGTTAGATTTGTATCCATTTATTATTTTGCATAGAGACTGCCCAGTTTGGCCAATGTACATGGCACAGGGACATTTCTGGCACATGATGGCATATATCACATTGGTAGATGTGCAGGTGAATGAGCCTCTGATGGTGTGGCTGATGTGATTAGGTCCTATGATGGTGGCAGTTGAATGGATATGTGGACAGAATTGGCATCGGGCTTTGTTACAAGGATAGGTTCCTGGGTTAGTGTTTTTGTTCGGTGGTGTGTGGTTGCTGATGAGTATTTGTGTTAGTGGCAGAGGTTTGTGCAGATGGCATAAAGATACTCACCCTGCTGATCACCTATGAGAGTTTCCATATAGTTTCAGACATTTTTTTCCAATTTTTTTAAGTTAAAAAATGTCAACATTGCAAAGTCAAGTGCTGCTGGGTCTTAATGGTGATTTCCTCTGAGTAGCCAACTTGAAACATGGGGGGGGGGGTGGAATAGTATGCAATGATGAGATTAAACAAGGCTGAAGTAAAGTTCGACAGGCAACCTTAATTCTGGTATTTCCTAATTTTTCAACCATAACATTATAAAATAAATATTTTTGTGTGTAATTGTTATTTATGCTATAGTATTATAAGCATACAAATACCCCAGTCGGACTCGGGTGCAATCTTTTAGATGGTGATATAGAACACATTGTTCTTTCTGTGATCTGCAATAATGGTTATCCCATTTGGGAATTGAAATGGCCTCTCCTGCCGTAACAGCCAAGATGTGCACTTGATGCATGTAAACAAACAATTGCTTTTGGGAAAGCCTTTAAATAACAATATTGCTTTCTCTTTTTACCTTCCTTGAAATGAACTAGCTTAAAATCACTGTATTGAAACAAACAATCAAGATGACCCAGTGCAGTCATTGAATAAAGTCTTTCTCCTGAAGAAGCCAGGGGAGAAAACACTCCCTAATTTCAATGGGAACCTCCAATGTAGAATGAGCGGACACCAGTGTTTTTTATACCAGAACAAAACTCTCATCTTGCAGTTCAGTAAACAATACAACCAAAGGCTTCCAATGCTCCACATACTGATAGACTGAACAGCATGTAAATGTTAAGTCACTGTTTAGGACTGTTAATTTTCATAGATGATCAAAACCACTAGAATGCATTTGGATCAAGCTTTCTTACATACCTATGCCTATTATTTGAGAGCTTTTTATTTAGTACATTGCAGACAATACATCTATCTTCATGTGTGTAAGCGATATGGAAAACAATAGATATATGTACATGAATAGATGCAGCTCTTATACTAGAAAAGGTGTCTGGAAAATAAAAAAAAAGTATGTCTCATGCAAGGGCAATAATTTGAAATAATCAATATAGGCACAAATATTTCATTATGTGCCTCATTTAAATCTGGACAAAATTAATTTGTTCACATAAATATATTCTTTTATTTAATAAGATATGTCAAACCTATCACAGCTGAAGAGTAATCTTGTGTTATAGAAGATATCTTCTTTTCATTAGCATGAAAAGAAGTCAAGTAAACAGATTTGTTCTGTAAGCGGCTGTATCAATAAAACAGATTGAAGTAGAGGTTAGAAGCTGTACGGAAATCAACATCAATTTATTTTGGGATATGGCCAAATTGCATGGCACAAACATTTTCCATTATTTTCTTTGCTGCTTCTGTCTTTGTGATGATATTTAAATTCCAGTGTTCTTTTCAAGGTAAAGACGAAGATGGACGTTCTCTAGAAGCACTTTTGATTGAATGTACGTATTTAAGTTTATGCATACAACTCTGTTTCCTGGTTGCTCTAACTTATTTATTATTTACTTGTGTAGCTGTAAGTAAGTAGGCAGAAACAAAGTTGTTCATTTTTTTTCAATTTGGGAGGAATAAGGATTACAGCTCCTTTTGTTGTCAGTGGAATGATGGATGTGCTTTGGGTTCCATCTTGGAAGATGAGCATTTCTATGAGATGCTCAGCACCCTGAACTTCCATTAAAATCAATAGGAATTGAAGGTGCTCAGCTCCTTTCAAAAGTGCTCAGCATCTTCAAGATCCAGCACCTAATTCTTGGTACCCTATATGGTTACCCCACAGTGCAATATCGCCTTGGTAATGAACCCTTCTCCATGCTCTTTTATGTGTAATTCGGGATTGGTAAGCATATATATTAAATTGCTTAAATATACAGGTATTTTAATATTTTGGGGTTATTCCTATTTAGTACAGGATGTTCATGAGTGCTTTGTGTGTAGTTTCATAACATTTAAATGGTGGGTCTTTTACCATTTGCACAAGATCACATAGCAAGTCTGTTGCAGAGCTCGAAATTGGAGCCAGAACTTCTGAATCCCAGTTTGGTGCCTTATTTATAAGACTGACTTTTGTTGTATTTCACTATTTATGGTTTTGGTCTTGGCAGAAACCAGAATATCAGAGAAAAACAAACTTGAGCTCAATTATTTTCAAACCTCAAGGAAAATCAGTTTTTGTATAATCCAATTTTTAATGAAACTATGAATTTGTTCTTATATCATCAGAATGAGTGTGCCTGTGCCTAATACACAGTATAGTATACATTCATACAGAGTACTGTGCTGTAAATTGATGAGCAGAAAACACCAGCCAAGGAAGGTAAAATAATGCCCAAACTTCAGTTCAATCCAAAGTCCTTTACCCAAGGCTATCTTTATTATCATGAAAGGATTTTAAATGAGAAAAACACTTGATCCCAGACATCAAAGGTCATTCTAGCTTTCAGCAGACTGGGAGGAGAGGACATAACCTTTTCTCTGGGTAACCTTTCCTGATCATTGTGTGGGCCTCTTGCCATGTCCCCAGGGAGATTGTCTCAAGTCTTATCTTCTTGAGACTGAGCCAGGAGTATTTCTTTATATAGCTTCCAACAGGTATTCCCATGATATTTAGTCAGCCGGCCCATTTCCATTATGTGCCCTTTCTGAAGACTACAACTCCCAACAATGAGCAGCTTTCAAGGACCTATGTCCCAGTAACAGATGTGCTGCCTGTCCTTGCGGTGCTCTGTTACATTTGTGTTGTTAAGACTTTTGACTGTTAAAAATATTTTCTCTGAAAATACAAACTGGTAATGAGAAGTATTTGAAATATTTAGGGCCAAAGGTGGGAGGTGCTTGTTCCCCTCTCCCATTACCCTCTGCAAGTCCCTCTGCATGATTAATCCATGTACTGTGGTGGGGATAGAGGGAGAGGAGTTTCCTGGCAGAAAGGAGGAACCCGGGATGGTGACATTGTCTCATTAAAGCACTAAAATTCCTAAGCACATTACCAGCTTTGCTGCTTGTCTGACTAGCATAGACAGGGGCATCAGAGCTTGATGGCAATTGTCAGCGTGTGAGAACAATTATGGGGAATCTGTTTAGGGATGAATTTCTATAGATATGGGGTTTTACCCAACTGATTCCACTTCCCACCCATATACTTCTGAGCGGTTACAAACTCTATTGATATCTGTAGACAATGCTGCAACTGTAACATTTCTACCATACACATGTAGTATAAACTGGAGTAAATTTTTTCCTTGTGTAGTCATTTCCAGTTAAGGAAGTGAGTTGGGCATTGCCTATTTAAAATGTTATGAAAGTATTTCATCCGCTAGAAATGTTTCATTCTGTAGTCTTTATTTTTATTTAAAGATCATTTCAGTGATGTCACCTCATGAAGGTGTTCGGCTCTGGCAGCTTTGTCTCAAGTTCAACACAGTTATCTCTTCTTGCCTGAGATCTAGAGCTTGTAGGAACACATGAAACCATAGGCCAGTCACACGTACAATCGCGAGGACAAGGTCCACTATCTTTTATCATGTTTATTAAACTTATCAACAAAGTTATGAGTGTCACAGCATATTAAACTCCTAGATATATCCATCCAGTTACAACTACAGACATATTCTCATCCAGTGTTAGAGTCTGATGGCTCTCTCATGGATTGACCATTAGTATAGGGATGGTTCCTGCTGGAGTTCTCCCATAGAAAGCTCAGTTTTCCCACTTCGGGCACCCCCTTTTTTATAATGTGATTCTGTCGATACTTGTGTTCTGCACATGTGCATGGAAGTGTCAACCACCTTTTTCAACTTATTGGTCTGTGTCCCCTAGAAAGGTAAGGGATCCCAAATGCTTTAGATTGTATAGGTTCTCTTTATTCTCATTAGCATTGACACACAACTTGTATCCTGTGATAAGGCACATGTTGGAAACAGATGTACCTCTACAGAATTTTTATTATTTAAAATTAATCTTTTCAATATTACCATTAAGTACTACTTTTCCCATAATCTTAGGGCATCGGATTATTATTTGGTCACTAATTTATGTCAGCATTTCTTATCTCCAAAGCCTAAACTAGGTGAGGTAGAATCTGGAAGGCCTCACCCTGCAGATCTTGTGTTTCAGCCTTTCTGATTTAGATATCTAATAAATTATCAGCCTAAGTATTGATCAATTTTATACTTCTATAATCCTATAATTTAACTCTATTTATCATACAGTGATTATATATACCATGTTAATTAATTGTAACATCACAGAATACATGGATAATAAACTGAAATCATTAGCTAAAATGTAAAGTATGATTAATGGTTTGGCATTATATGGAAACGTATATAATAGAGTATTTTTGTTCATGGTAGCTACTAGTTTAAGTCAGTGTCAGACTGGGACCTTGCTCTTACTAGAGGTGCGCGGTGGTGGAGAGAAAAGAAAATGGGGAGGAAAGCAGGAGAAGAAACATTGCAACAATTTTGGGCAACCTATAAAACTGTAATTCAGTATATTTTACTTAGGTTGCATATCTGCATGCAATTTTATTGAACATAGAACCTATTAGGTTTGACATTAAGGCTGCCTCATTAGATATAGATAACTTAAAATACAAAGCTGAGCTTGTTTAGATCCTTTCTGATAATTTAGTGAGAGAGACCATTAATGCTAAAATGTAATACAACAATAGATTTCTCTGTAATGTTACCATAGGTTTTCCTATATTTATTTTCGGTCTGATTTCTTGTGTTTGTCTCTTTTCTCCAAGGGAGATGCATTAGCAAAGCGTGGCTATGTGATGGAGATATTGATTGTGACGATCAGTCTGATGAGGATAATTGCGAGAGCTATATGTGTGGACCACCAAAATATCCTTGTGCTAATGATACCTCCATCTGCCTACAGCCTGAGAAGCTCTGTAATGGGAGAAGAGATTGTCCTGATGGATCTGATGAAGGCGACCTCTGTGGTATTTTATTTTTAGGCGCAGTCACATCTATAAAGAATTCAAAATGATTTTGTTTGCCTAATACCACTCAGTGTTTTCTGTTCCCATCTTTCCTTTCTAAAGAATCATATGTTAGCAGGGTATTTACATTTTCTCACAAGTAATTTGTGCTATTTATTATAATGTCCATGTTGTGCTTGAAATTGTATCAAGACTCTCCAAAATGAAGCACAGTGAACAACATAGGTTCTCTAATCTAAGAACCTATCTTTTAACCTCTTAAAACATCCCTTACAAGCTACATGGCTGTAGCCATAAGCAGTTGCAAAGATCTCCTTACACATAAAAGAACACCTGTACTTAAGCATGCCTATAATACTGTCAGGCAACACAAACTTAACCACTGTCGAATTAGATGATTACTTACATGGGAGGTTTTTTTTGTTTATTTCTACAAACACATTAGTATGCTGCAAAAATACTGTGGTGTGTTTTATTGGTATTATTTTTATTCCACAGGTGTCATTCTTCCTTCTGAGTCAGTACTGAAGATATGCCATAGCATGTTATTAAGATGCACTTGCTCATCCTTTAGATGAAATGTAAAAAGAGGACTGTTTTGACAGACCATACTCTATCATGCTGTCCAATATTATCTTACTGTTTCCTGGTACTCCACCATTAGTCTTTCTGTATCCATCTGTTCTTCCTTATTTTATACTTGTTTTTTTTTCTTTTTTGGGACAGGGACTGCCTTTTTGTTCAGTGTTTGTACAGTGCCCAGCATATAAGATGTCCTGCTCTGGGACTGGGGCTCCTAGTCAATATATACATTATAATAATAATGAAATGGCTGAAAGGTAGGAAAGGAGAGGTGATGATAGGAGTAGAAATTTTTATATCCTCAGGTGTACAACTCCTTGTTAATGGGAAATGTGCTCTAGTAAAGTTTCTTTGGCTTGAGAGACAAAGCACATGATGATCTAATTAACCAGCACATAGTAACCCCTTATGGGCCCATATACTCTGTCAGAGCACCACATAAGAGTCAGGATCAGCCACCATGTATTTATTGTATTGTACTGTATTGCTGGATTTAATATACAATTCATAGCACTTGTAATAGACTTCAATTAGGCCTTCAATTCAGTGCATTGAGCAACTTTGGGGGATCTGATGAGGCAACCAGGACATTTGTGGCATCTGGGAGGGTAGTGTTATTGATAGAAGAGCTCTATAAAGGAATGGAAATCTGTGTTTGAGTCAATGGCAGTTTCACAGCATGGTTTCCTATCTGCATGGGAGTTTGGCAAGGCAGCGCTCTGCACCACTGTTGATCAATAGTAGCATTATTGATTGGTAAGCTTGAGGAGGCAGCTGTTGGTGGCTTTGAGCAGAACACTATTCTGCTTTGAGATCTCTAATATGCTGATGACAATCTGTTGTTGACTCAGACTGGTGAACTGCTGAAGCTGATGGCTGATCTAGTCGGACAAGAAGCAACACACTTTAGACCTTATGAATCTGGATAAAACTAAGTCCATGACCGTTACCATGGAACAGCCTTCAGCGCTAGATTACAGCCAACTAAGTGTTCACTTGTCTGGACAGGATATTGAGCAGGTGGCAACTGTCAAATATTTGGGCATCATCATAGACCATACTAGAAGTTGCTTGAAAGATGTGGACACTCATATAGCAGCATCTGCTGCCAGGTTTCAGGCATGCTTCCATGGCCTCAGTGGGGATGTTATGACATCAAGCTTGCCAAAAACCTGGGGATCTATAGAACCACAATTATACCAACTCTGTTTTATGGCAGTAAAACCTGGGTCCTGAGGAAGGTCAAAGAACACTGGATTTGCATTTTCGATTCTTCATCATCTTCATCTGCTGTTCCAGATCAAGTGTCATGACAAGAACAGAAATGAGGATATTTGAAGTGCCCTCTATGGGCACTAGTTTCAGCAACTTCCTTGGTATGGACATATTATTAGAACAGATGATCAGCAAATTCTGAATCATGTGTACCAAGGAATGCCACTACAGAGATCAAGGTTAGGTGGTGTAATAAGATTGGCAGTGATAGACATAACTGACATAAACATAGCCAGACCACCTTAGACACCAAGGCAGAGATTAATCCAGGTGGCATTTGGACTGCAAAGAGGCCATATCCCTTTGGGATTTTCTGTGATGAAGATAATGATGATAGGTTATTAGACAACAGTGGTTTACTAATTAGCATTGGGGTATTTATGACTGTTGCCTTAAAATGTTAATATGCATTGCAGGCTATTGGCAACACCTTTGCCTATCAGTATTATTTTAACGAATGTGCTCCCTTTTTTCACCATCATTGAAAGCATTGAAGTCGGGGAAAAACAAAAGATCCCAAAGAAAGAGAACTACTTTTAAAAGAATCCTGCGGGAAACTGTTCTGTAGAAGGACTGCTGGACTGTATACATTTTCTTGTACAGATGGAAAATTCACTTTTAGAGATACATGTGACTCAGAATAGCTAAGAGGCATGAATAAATTAGAAGATTCGAAGAAAATCTAACTTCCAGTAAATAAATACATTAGTGTACCTTTTGTGCATTCCCAATATTCTCATTGACATTAGTACTTATAGGAAATGCAGGACTAGCTCCTTAATGTTCTTTAGTGTTTGTTTTCATAGCATTCTTTAAAATAAAATAAAATGGAGAACTAGGTCCTAAATTTCCTTTCACATTGGCTTCTTTGACACCACTATAGTCGCCACAGGGATGCATGAATGTAACTGAGAGCAGACTCAGAATCTGTCACTACAGGAACAGAAATGAGAATACCCTTTGCCTCCTAATCCCAGAGACCCTCCATGTGTAGGTTTAGGAAATACAAGAATCCTCAGGACACAGAAGACTCAGGGAACAGAAAGAACAAGGAATTGAAGCCTCAGATTGCTGAAGGAATAAGACACTTTGATACACAGCCAAGTATGCTGAGACACTGAATGCATTGCAAGACATATTTGGGGTTAGTGTATACTGGTTGAGAACAGAAAAAGGATATCACTGAATTAAATAGTCTTTAGTCAATGTATAGGAAATCCAAACATGAAGATATGAAATGTACAGTTAGGGCACCCAAACAAACCATGTGATAGCTATGCAGTTACAATGAACACATTTTAGTGTTTGTAGTTCCAGATTAGGTTAGATGCATAGTGTTTTCCCCCTCTCCTTTCCTCATGGTGTCACTGCAGGGCAGAATTTGGTCACTGAATGCTTATTTTGGAGAGAATTACATCCCTGTAATGTATTTTGCTCTGAAATATACTGTCAATCTTACCTCCCATCTTAATGTAGCTTTTGTCTGGAAATTCTGTTCTTTTTTTCCAATTGTTTTAAAAAACCCATATGTGAATAGTAAACAAGAACCCCAAAGAATGGTAGCAGTAAGTAAATGAGAAAAGAAGTGTACATCCAGTAAATACGAAGTGTACTGAATATGTGAATGGTAAAATACCTTTGATAATCTATCAAAATGTATAATGTATATTGTAGTTCTACAATGCTAAAAACTTGCTATCCTATAACAGTAATGCAACCTCAGATGTGTGCAAACTGAATGCACTACTTTTCTGCAAACAAACAATTGTTCAGACAGATTTCAATTTGGTTTGTGATTACTAGAAGTTTTTAATCTCTTTTATTACCGAGAAGGTTTTAAGAAGTATAATATAATACAGCTGATATTGTTTGCAATTCTTAATATTCTTTCCCTGTTATTTCAGATGAATGTTCACTTAACAATGGTGGATGTAGCCACCAGTGTTCTGTAGTTCCTGGAAGAAGAATTGTGTGTTCCTGCCCTCCAGGTCTTTATCTAAATCCAGACAACAAAACCTGTGAAATTGTGGATTACTGTACCAAACATCTTAAATGTAGTCAAGTGTGTGAACAGCACAAACATAGTGTCAAGTGCTCCTGCTATGAAGGCTGGAAGATCAATAATGATGGTGAAAGTTGCACTAGTATTGGTAAGTTGATATCTAGGGCTTCTTCACTATTGTAGGGTTCCTTATGCCTTCTAATGGGAAGTTTTTTAAACAAGTAAAATAAGATTAAGCTCCTGGGATCGGAGATCCACTGTCCTTCCACTTTGGACCTCAGTAGAGGAGAGAGTCAAGACCATAACTTTTAATGGAAGGTGTCATCTCTTCCATTGGAATAGAATCATCATCCTATTATAATTGCATTAGTTATTATGTGCACTGAAGTAGTGCCCAGAGGCCCAAATCAGGAGAATAAGGGCCCCAGTTTTTTAGGTGCAATATAAATATAGAAAAACAGTCCCCTGCATATAGGAGCTTGAATATTAAAGGAAAGCTATCGGGTTACCTAAGTGGTTCTCAGCCTTTCCAGACTACTGTACCCCTTTCAGGAACTTGATTTATCTTGCATACCCCAACTTTCACCTCACTTAAAATCTCACCATACAAAATCAGACATAAAACTACAGATGTGTCACAGGACACTACCTGAAAAGTTGCTTACTTTCTCATTTTTGCCGTATAATTAAAAATAAATTGGCTGGAAATTAAATTTTGTACTTACCTTTCATTGCATAGCATATAGAGCAGTGAAAACAAGTCTTTATATATAACATTTTAGTTTGTACTGACTTTGCTAGTGTTTTTTATGTAGACTGTTGCAAAAGTAGGCAGATATCTAGATGAGTTGATATCCCCCCTGGAAAACCTCTGCATACCCTCAAGGGTACGCATACCCATTTTTGTTAAGAACTGCTGACTTAAAGCTTCCACTTACCATTACAGGATTGTTCCTGACAAATATTTGTTCTAATATTTTTGTCAAATCTGATTTTAAATATCCCAAACTATAGTGCTTCACCAGTTCTTTTGCGTGACTGTTTCACAGATCATTAGATATCACCGTTAAGAAATTCTTCCAGTTGCTCACCTTTTTCTCATGTTCTTGCCATGAATTGTTTTTGAACCAATGAGCTAAAAATGAAAGCTTGTGTATCACACTTTCAGTCACCTGAGATAATTTCATTAATACCCAATTCAGATGTTTTGTAAATGGCCTATTCTAAACCATCTAATTTGACAGTAGCTGAGCTAATTCAAACATTTCATTACATCTCCTTTATAGTTATGGTGCGGTCACAATTTAGTTCCACTTAACGGCATGCCAAAGTACAAATTACACCTTATCAACATAATTACTTTTTAGTTTGTTCTTCTAAAATAATGAATTAAGATTAAAATGTATTCAGTAGAGCTCAAATCAAACAGTTCCTTGCAACCCAAATTGGATTAGATCATTTGCATTGAATTTTCTTCAAATTCAGTAGGAGTTTGTTTGCTTATTCCAAAGTAGAATTTGATTTGATTTGATTTATTCCAAATTATTCCCATTGTTATCTCTTAGTCGACTTTTCTGGGTCATCTTCTAAATTTCTGCTACATTTTCTATTAGATACAGTTCATTTGACTGACCTTCAAATCACACAGAAACCACCCTAAGCTCCATCCACAATGGAAATCACATTTTGAGGTGTTCATTTTAACCTTTCTCCCCTCCGCCCACCGCTTTTCCACTAACCAATTTAAAGATGTTTACTATTGCAGTGTGAGATCAGGAATATTTTTTTTTCAAGGAATGTCCCCGTGGGTGCTGCCATGCTCCACTTTAAGAGAATCTGCCCCCTTGTGCTTGTAATTAGAGAATTTCAGTAACAGATCCTGGTTGGGTTGCACAGGCGCTGTTCCCATCTTGCGCCGCTTCCGGCGGTTACATAGTGCTGTACAACCAACCCCACCTCAGTGCCTTCTCTACTGCCATTGGCATGAGATAGAGCAATTGGCAGTGCCTCTCAGTATTATCTTTAGCTTAACTTTTATCTTTAGAGTAGTAATTTTTAGAATTCAGTTAGTTATTTAAATAGTTAACTTCCCTACCTCTTTCTTGCTTTATTCAGTTATTATTCTCCTCTTAGGAATTTAAATTTCAGTTATCAGTATACCTCTTAATATAGTATAGTTATCATCCCTGGCTCCCCGGGTGTTCAATGTTGCCTGAGAAAACTGTTGCTGGTTTTCAATCCTGGTTTCTGCTGGACACTCACAGTGTGTCCTCTGGTGCTCCCATTTCCATAAATATGAGGGATTGCACCAGGAAAACAGGGACTTTACAGCTGAAACTCCTCATGGTCAGGATAATGGACCCCTCCTGGGCACTGGTCTCCAATGGTAGTATCTGACAAAGATTACCCATCTCTCTGTCAGAGAAAAGAGTAATCCAAAAAAGAAACAAAAAAAAAATTATGCTAATATGAAATTAAGTTTGTGCCATATAGAATATCATTTTGTGGTATTCACACAAACATTGCAATAAGACATAGTACTAATAAAACTTAAGATAATGATGTAGAACTTTACTTTTTTAAAAACTGTACAAACATTTACCTGAGTGTCTAACAGAAACCTAATATGAATAGAACAAACTTGTTAATTCTGTTCATGATGAGGATAGTAGTTGGTTGAGAGTTTAATGCCGGCCGGTGGATGTTTCCCCGATAAATATCCTGAAATGTAGAATAAGAAATGACCAAAAATCACAACCATAAGATAGTGGGAAATATTTGTTTCTTTTCTTGTTTATAGTTCTTTTTCCCTTCTTTACTTCCATCTCCAACTTTAAATCTTTCAGTTTTCCACTTTTTTCCTCATTTCTGCTTGCATTCCTCCTTGCTTCTATTTTGTTTTCCTTCCACATTTTTCCATTTTCAGCATCATCCTGTTTTTCTCTCTTGTCATCTTCTTTGCTGCTGAACTCTTTCTCCTCCGCTCCACATCATGTTTCCTCTCCAACAGCAGTGTGGGAAGGAACAGAAGAGTGAAGCAACAGCTCCAGGCTACCTAAAAATGGAGCTCCATGCTGTTTTTTCAAAGAAGAGATATTCTGTTAATTTAAGATTTGTATTGTTTGAACATGAGTACCACACCAAAAGAGAGGCATTATTCACATGTTAATTGAATCTAAAGAGTGTATTCTTTACACTTTTTTCTCCCATTCCCTATTGCAATACTTCTTCACAGTAATGGCTGGCGGTATATTACAGCTACACTAGAAAAAAATCATTAGAAAAAATGACTGTGGTAGAAACTATTCTCTTGAGAAATATTTAAACCCTATGTTTATATTCAGTTTTTCAGAATCCAGATGAACTTTCAATGTAATTTTACTCATCATTTCTTTTAAAACTACAGCAACACTGCTTCACGTATCTTAATGCTTTGAATTTTTCCCCTCAAAAGATCATTCAATCCTACCTTTATTCTTGGTTAAAATACCACTTTACTGTAATATTCAGGGATATGGGTTTTTTAGGAACTCAAGACTCATGAATAAAGGAGGATCAATGAAGATGTAAATGCAAAATTTATGAAATTAGGGTACCAGCTTCCTTTGGCAGTATGGTTAGAAAAGATATAGTATAAGTTAACAAATAAGTCTGGTAATGCACCTCAGCCTAAACTTCAGTGACACTGACATTTCAGTTAATGACTCATCAAAAAGAGAATACCAGAATAAAAACATTGCAGGAAAATCCAGTTTTACTATCCGTCCTACGTTTTAGGCTGGTTTGCTTAGTTCAATTTCTCATACCAGATTATATTAGAAAAAAATATTTTTTCAGTCTAGGATCCTTCTACATATAAGCTGTTCTGTGACATAGCATGACACTTCTCTTTTGTACATCACCTGCTTTTCTTTATTTATAATTTGTATATGTTGAAGAGTAAGTGTGTAAACATAATAAACCATGTTGCCTATAAGCATGTTTTTTGTCAAATGTATAATTATTTATAGAGAAAAGAAGTTATTTTGTCCAGCTCTATTTGTTAAACATTCTTTGTCTTGTTATAGCAGAACTGTTGTTGACATGGTTAGGGGTGCATTCTATTTTGCACTTAAAACAGTAGTTAAACCAGTAAAACGCAGTATACCTGACCCAAAGTTTCAAAAGATAATCTGTTGAGTAAAATCTGAATTTTCTGCCCCAGGAGATGGGGAGGGAGTGGAGAGTGGGATAACACTGAAGATAATTGGTTAATTTTATTTCCCAAATTCTAGTTGATTTTACAAAGGGCCAAAAATTTCATCTTTGGAGTTGCATGATTTTTCTCGCGGACATAACACAATCTTATTGCGCCACAGTTAGCCAATGAAGGACAAGATTTATGATGAGCAGGGTACTCTACACCATACCTGCTGATTTATCAAAGATCAGGAGCTTCATTAAATTGTTCATCAAGTTTAGGAGCTTTTAACCTTTGTGATGTAACAGCTATTGATAAGAGCTTGTTCATCATCATATAGTTCAGGCAGTTCAGGATCTGCAAAATCAGTCACTGCTTTGACAAATAGGAGCTTTGTGAAAGTGCCTGTTGGCTCATAAGCAGATACTGTTCTTCATGTAAGGAAGCTTTATTCTGTTGGAGATCATCATTGTACTACAAGTCACAATTGAATCTTTATGTGCAATCATTAATTAATAGAGACCATGAAAAAGTTTAGTTTTTGAAAAGGAAAGTGAAAAGTTCCTTTTTTGAAACATCTTAACTGACGCTGCTTTTCAACACCTTAGAAGGCACTGGAATCCTGCCTGTTGTCGTGTTCCCCCAGTAATACGCACACCATCCAAAACTGAAGCCTAGTATGGTAGAGCAAAAGAGATTTTACTAATCCAGCAGCATTATTGTTGCATTGTAGAGAAAGATCTTCAAGAAAGCAATCTATATTTTCCAAAATAAAATAATATTTGCAGACATCTCTGTTCTTTAAAGTAGAGCTCTTGAACTGACTGGATAATTTCATTAAGATTTTCTTTATTTGCTCCAGACCCGGCTGGTCACTTTGACAGAGATCTTGTTCTTTGTGAAAGTAGTCATTGCTGTGTTTGACAACTTTTCTTAACTTAAAGTAGCATTATATTATGTGTTAGTTAAGGGTACGTACATAGCATATTTAACACAAATCCACAGCTCCAAGGAAATAAAACGTTAAGGCACCTAACATTACATTCCTTTTGCTCATCCAGCCAGAGACATATATTTAACTACTAGAACAAATGCTATGCACCAGACAATGCACAATATCCTCAGTTCTGTCTCAATCGAGAAGCCAGGGTGCTAGCACCCTTTCCAAAAAGTGAGCATGATTTTTCAAGAACAGTTCAGAACAGTAGGAGAGCAAGGTCTGGTCTGTTTGTGGTGGTGGTGACTTTGCAGAAGTTGTGTTCTTTTAGATCCTTTAATTTTATGCTTTACATTTCCTTGTTTTTGTGGTTTTGTGTTAGATACGTTGTTTATGCAGTTTAACTCACACACAGTAATCTTTTTTGTCTTATACAGTGAAACCTCGATTTAACGGACTAATTCGGGCGAGGGGGTGTCCATTAAAGCCGAAAGTCCGTTATTTAATAATTTTTTTAAATTATTAAATAACAGGACTTTTGGATTTAACAGACACCCCCTCGCCCGAATTAGTCCGTTATATCAAGGTTTTACCATCAACCCGCCCACCCGGGTCCCGGCTGCTGGGACCCGGCGGCAGTTAGCAGCCCACCCGCCGGGGTCCCCGGCTGCTGGGACCCGGGCGGGAGCTGTCAGCCCGCCCGCCCCCGGCTCAAACCGCGGCGGCCGCTGCGAGCGGGCAGAGAGCCCGCAGGGTCCCGGCTCCCGGGACCCTGCAAGGAGCCTGCAGGGTGCTGGGGGCCGGGCGGCAGCCCGCCCCCGGCTCAAAAGCGCGGCAGCTGCGGCACGCGGGCTGAGAGCCCGCAGGGTCCCGGCGCCCGGGACCATGCAAGGAGGGTGAGTGCTGCCGGGGGCCAGGCGGCAGCCCGCCCCGCTGAGAGCCCGCAGGATCCCGGATCCCGGGACCCTGCAAGGAGGGTGAGTGCTTTCACCTCCGGCGGCAGCACAGAGCGGACACTCTGTCCGCACGGGTCCCGGCTCCCGGGACCCGCCAGCAAGTCCAGCTGCTGCGGGGAGCCGGGCGGCAGCCCCCCCGCAGCTTCCACCTCCGGCAGCACAAAGCCAGCAAGCCTAGCTGCTGTGGGGAGCCGGGCGGCAAGCCCCCTCCCCTGTTTCAGCCTCGGGCAGCAGCAGGGAGCCCACAGCCAGCCCTCCAGAAACAGACTTCAGATGCATCAGACTCTGAAAAATTTTGTCCGTTGCATCCGAAGTCCGTTAAATGGAGGTCCGTTAAATCGAGGTTTCACTGTATATGTTGCAATACACAGTTTTCAACTAATTGTTAGTTAGAGCAACACTAGATAATTTTGAACAGACTTACTTTCTTTGAAACATTTAAGAAAATAAAAATTTCACCTCAGCTCTTATTTTGATAGCTTAAACTTTTTTCCCTGGTCTTAATCCTTGAAATCCAGGGAGGAAGTGGGGAGACCAAGTCAGATGTCCTTGTTGTTAATATCTATTCAATACCTTTAGTTGAGGCAGGTGAGGAGAAGTCTAGGTTGGTCTGAAATATATATATTTTCCAACAAAGAGTAAATTCTATATATATATAAAATTTACTCTTTGTTGGAAAATGAATGAGTTAATAAGGCTTACAAGATCTATTATTTTAATCAAATTGTTCCTCTAATAAAGTACTCTGCCATTCTTGTTCAGCTGTGTGTGCCTCATATCAGTTAGTCTACTAAAATTCTACTCTTTATTATATATTTTAATCCATAATCCATTGTACTTCCAGATCCATTTGAAGCTTTCATCATTTTTTCCATCCGTCACGAGATCAGAAAGATTGATCTTCAGAAGCGAGACTACAGTCTCTTAGTTCCTGGTTTAAGAAACACAATAGCACTTGATTTTCATTTCAATCAGAGCTTACTGTACTGGACAGATGTGGTGGAAGATAAAATTTACCGAGGCAAGCTTTCTGAAACTGGAGGTATGAATTTAACTTTTGACATATTTTAGTAGGCCCTTAAAAAGGGAGTGCCAGCCAAAGTAATGCAGCCATAGAACATCAAACTTGTCAGATTCTGGCCAAGCTATTATTCTTACTCCTCTCAGAGCGATTGTTTTAGGTTATCTCCAAAAGCAGGAAGGAGTCACTGGTATAGTTATGCTTGGTTTACAACTTAAATATTATCTTTAGAATTAGAGACTTAATTTTTAATTTTGGTGCCCACTATTATAGATTTTTTTTAACAAATGGAGAAATTTGAGACCTTTAACATGGTCACCCAACCACACTATATGTGGTCCCATCCTAGAGCACAATATAGTCTCACAGTGTATATAGAAATACTTCCATAAAAAAAAAATTTCTAGTTTGATATGCACCTATGTGTTCTTTCATTGAAGAACGAGCAAACACAATCACACATTATTTAAAGGTTCAGTATGTTCAGAAATTTGATTTCTAAATTTATCTTAATTTCCTATTCCTATAAGCTAAAACAGTTCATTTTTCAAAATATTGACCACTACTTGTGAGAAAAGAAAAATAACAAATGAAGATAAATATCATAATGTCAGATTACTTATTATTTGGTCTCTTTCTGAAAAATAAGCATAAGGACTCATTAAATGGAGAGGTTTCAGAGTGGTAGCCATGTTAGTCTGCACCAGCAAAATCAGTGAGGAGTCCTTGTGGCACCTTAGAGTCTAACAAATTTATTAGGGCATAAGCTTTCGTGGGCTAAAACCCACTTCATCAGACACATGGAGTGGAAAATACAGTAGAGATGTATAAATACACAGCATATGAAAAGATGGGAGTTGTTTTAATAAGTGTGGGGTCAAGGACCAAACCCTGCAACAAACCCCTGTGCCAACTCTGTGTGCATATCTATTCAAGGGACACCATCATAGGACCTAACCACATCAGCCACACCATCATGGACCCGTTCACCTGCATATCTACCAATGTGATATATTCCATCATGTGCCAACAATGCCCCTCTGCCATCTATATTGGCCAAAATGGACAGTCTCTATGCAAGAGAATAAATGGACTCAAATCTGACATCAAGAATTATAATAGTCAAAAACCAATAGGAGAACACTTCAATCTCCCTGGACCCTAAATGACAGACTTAAAAGTGGCAATTCTTCAACAACAAAAACATCAATAACACACACCGAGAAACTGCAGAACTGGAATTAATTTGCAAACTGGACACCATCAAATTAGGGCTGAAGAAAAACTGAGAGTGGATGGGTCACTACAAAAATATTTTTTCTCTCTGCTGATACTCACATCTTGTCAGCTGTTTGAAATGGATCACCTCGATTACATTGAACTAATTAGCTCCACAAAAGTGATTTTCCTGTCCTCTTGTCAACTGCTGAGAATAGCCCACTTCCTCTTTAATTTAATTAGCTCATTAGCACTGTCATATGCTGTGTGTTTATACCTCTCCACTGTATTTTCCACTCCATGCCTCTGATGAAGTGGATTTTAGCCCACGAAAGCTTATGTGCTAATACATTTGTTAGTCTGTTAAAGGACTCTTCTTTAAATGGAAACTGTCTTTACTATAGCATCAGAAAAGTGATATAGATTTTTGCATATTTCAATTATTTTTGTTTAGCTGGCAGTGTGATCATGCATTTATCACACTGTAAGTGTTATATCTCTGTTCTAACCCTTTTATATGTTTGCAACCTTTTGATCTTTGTTAGGTGTGAGTGCTATTGAAGTGGTAGTGCAACATGGCCTGGCCACTCCTGAGGGTCTTACAGTAGATTGGATTGCAGGAAACATATACTGGATAGACAGCAATTTGGATCAAATTGAAGTAGCAAAATTAGATGGCTCTTTGAGAACAACATTGATAGCAGGCACTATGGAGCATCCCAGGGCTATTGCCTTGGACCCTAGATATGGGTAAATATACCATAGTTCTTTTTTTAATGAATGCATATAAAACACTTTGAAGGAGGAGCTTGAAATGTATGAATGTTTGTTGGTTTAGTTGGAGTGAGCTCTTATATTTAACTTGCCTTTAATAATGCTTGAAGAACTAAATTTTCTGGTCTAGTGAGCCAGGGCATCAGGAGATGTAGGAGTCAGTCTAGTCTTGGCTTTTTTACTGACTCGCTGTCTGACTGTGTGCAAGTAACTTGACCTCTCTGTTTGTTTCTCCATCTCTAAAATAGGGATAATAATGTTTTCCAGCCTTTGTAAATAGCTTGTAAATCTGCGGATGAAGAGTACAATATGAGTTCCAAACATCATTATTTAGAAAGAGTACAATATGAGTTCTAAACATCATTATTTAGGAAGAGTACAATATGAGTTCTAAACATCATTATTGAGTAATAATCAAATGCAAAATATTTGCTAGTTAAACTGGTTAATCATTTATTTTATCCAATAGCATACAGAATGGATTGCATTTCTGATGGCTGTTAGGATGAATATTTAATAATATAAAGCAAACTGTTCAATTAAAGTTAGTTAATCCTCTTCGCTCCTCATGGAGCATAAAGCGTCAACCATTCTTCTCCATTCAACTTGATCTTGGGCTAGCCAGTAGATTTTAGGTCATATTTTATTAACAGTAGTATATCTGTATATAGTAGTATAGATTTTTAGGTCATATTTTATTAACAGTGGTATATCTGTCCTTATACTATGGAAAGGACACTACATCAAAAAGACACAGAACATTAAAAAGACACTGTACATCAAAATATTAGTGTTTATATATGGATTAAAAACACTAATATTTTGATGTATAGTGTCAGTGGAATTTAAGTTGAAGTTTATATATATAAATATTGTGTTAGATTTTGTTGAGATGGTAAACTTGTAAAAGCTTGCTGAAATCTTTAATATTTACCTTTGGTGAAAGGTACTCCACCAAAACCTGGAATTGGTTAATTTTACATAAACATGACCACTTTATCAAATAACACAGCTTGTTCCAAATCTGACTTTGAATAACTGCAGTGGTTTAGAAAATAGATATTTAAAACATTTAACAATCTCTGGGAAATACACAATAATTGTAAGCATTTTCTTGAATAGCTTTACACAGCAGTGTATGTGTTCAGATTGCTCATATTAAAGTGACTAAATAGACTTACCGAGAAAGTCGTGTAAAGAAACACTCTGAATTGGCTCCAGATCCAAAATATAGCTCTTACCAAAGCCAATCAGAGCAGCAGGTGTGTGAGTTTGGTGAGGGAGTGCATATTCTTTTTAAAATGGGCACCGCTTGGGGAAATTGGGATGTAGAATGATTCTGAACTTTTAAAAAATGTTACGGGCCCATTTCTAGCCTGTTTAATTTAAAGCATCCCTACGCTACTTTAAATTACATCCAAAATGTCCTTAAGGTCAGGAGCAAGAAGGCTGTAGTTGGCAGCAGCAGCTTTTAATACCTGTGAAATGGCATACCCTTCTTATAGCTAATCAGTGTTTACAGTGAGTGATTTAAGCAGGTTATCTTAAAAATTACCCATTGGACTGCAGAACTCCTGAGCACAGAATCCAGAGAACTTCAAAATATTTCCTAAATCTGGTACAGCTTCAGATATTCCATTATGGCTTCACTCTCCATAGAGGAAGAGAAGAAAGGAATATCTAGAAGGAAGCTTTTAGACATGGGAGCCTAGACAAACCAAATGGGAAAAATGTGCACAATAAAAAAAATAAGATAACTACATATGGAAACATGGACAAGCCACCACAGTTTCAAACCCCTCCTACTACAAATGGGCTACGAAGAGTCTCAGTTCCTACATAGTCAGTAACATTATAGAGAGCCAGTAATTGCTCGTAACTCCAGCATCCAAACAATACAGACACAACATTTGTGGAATACATTTTCTGTTAAACATATGGTTTATGAAGAGTACTCAATGGAATGGTGCACTATAAAGATTAGCACTCATTTGAAATGACCTGCACAGCTCACCTGTCTCTTTGCTGTTGACTGGTAATATACCTATCCCAAATCGCATAATAAAACCTTTGTGTCATATGAAATCATCATGTATATAATTATGCATATTTGACATTTTTAAACTGATCATATATATTATCTATTATAAAATATCTAATGTGCATTTTATATATGTATATACACATGTGTAAAGTTGCCGGTGATACATATTGGTACAAATATTATTAAACTATGTTCTTTCATTTTAGATCCTATTTGGATATTTTTAGGCTATACATCGATTACCTTATTTTTGAGACAGTGAAAGTAATTTGCATCTGATAATGTACACAGAATAGACAATAGTCACTTTTTAGAAGAATAATAATATCTGTACTTTAATGGTCTGTAGCTCATTTGCTTGATTATAGATCCACTAGAGTCTAATGAATGTAGATATCCTTGACTCAATATGCAGTTATGTCTTCTTCTTACAAGCAGTTTTGGTATATCATTTCCATGTCTATATAATGGCTTCTCAGTTTGTTGATAACTTACCTATCTGAGCTCAAAGTGGGTGTTTCACATGAAATGGATGCTGTCTTGCTATAAAAGATTAAGGGCAAAAGTGTAATGAATTCTTCAGAAGACATTTTTATAACACAAAGTAATTGCATTAAAGATTATAAGATTTTGAGCAGTGTAGAGAGTCAGTGTACAACAACTCTTTATTTACTGCAACACAAAAGTCCCCTCTAAGTATATGTACAAACTTTTATTTTAGTGTTTTGTTTTTTATTGTTTTGAGGATAAATATTTTTCTGATATGTGACTTTGTTTATCATACTAATGTCCTGATCCTTAAATGCTCACTCAAATGAGCAGGCCTCATGCATTCAATTACCTTGTGTAAGTCATTAGAGTTGCTTGTATGAGTAAGCTGATTTATAGATTGATAAAGTCAGAAGAAAGTAGTGTGCTAAAATAGTCTGTCCTTCTGAACGACTCAAGCCATTGATGGTAATGGTATTGCTAACATGAATAAAGTTAAAGAGAAATGAGGCCTAACTTTGAATTGTGGGAATTTGAGTCAGACTTGACTTACACCGTGTGCAATTCCACCATTACAAATGCAGTTCCATAGCTTGTGAATTGGGGAGAATTTGGCCCATAATATTGATTGCATATAAATGGCACTTGCAATGATTATGCTTGGAAAAAATGAGAGATTTTTGAGGCAGTCTTTAGGGAGGATTTTTGCCTCACTAACTAGACCATAATCTCAATCTTAATATAATTTAATTTTGCACAAGGTAAACAGACCATCTGTGAATTTCTTTGTGACTTTTTTTGTACAGAGTAGTTAACTAAGCTTATATAGTTTCCTTTTATCTGCAGAAACTGACTTACTGAGATATCTTCTGATTAAAGTGTGTATTGTTTTTTTTTTCCCTTTGCAAGTGAGTTATATTTTAAAATGTTTTCGGGATGTATATAGGTAAAACATTAAGTAATAATTATTGTTATTTAAAGGGCGTGTGCCATTGTGCACAGGTACTACATGAAAAAGCCATTTCAGAAGCTGTGTTCTAAGGACTGGAACTATCAAACACTTTTCTTTTTGGATGTAGTTTTTAAAAAATGCACATTGTTATGTTATCTAAACCAGGGGCTGCAGAATACCATTTAAACTACGGGGACACTGATTTGCCCCCCTCACAGGATGCTCCTCTTCTCCTCTGAGTTGACCCCCTAGAGGAGTCTGACCCACTAGCTCATGAGCCCTTACACACTTCCAAATTTGAGTGAGTGGTGATATGGCCTGGCACAGACTTTAATGGTGCTGCAACCCCAGCCAGCTACAATGCCACTAACTCAAATTTGGCTTGGCTGAGCATCCATCATAAGTGAGTGGCATTGAAACCTCATGCACAGGGTTAAGTAGCACTCGTATTTGGCCTGGCCAAAATGTGGTCGGTCTATGGCCTGGGTGGCCTCCCAGGTTCCACTGACTATAACCTAAACTTTCTCCTGTTCAGTCCTGTTCAGTCCTCTCTACTGCTACTTCCTTTGTAATTATTTATGTATAAAATAAAGTGTCTGTAAAGCACTTTACATATATGAGCTGTTCTCTGCCCTGGAGAACTTTATCATCTAAATTATGTTTCAATCTAAAGGTGAGATCCTGACCTTCAATGAGACTGCTTAGAACTCCCCTAATTTGGAATGTGGTAATGAAATCCCTTGCTCGTGCAGAGCTGATGTAGCCAGCTCTACACCATTCCTTCTCAGTTCTCCCGGAACAGGATACATACTGGGCAAAGAGAGCCTCGGCAAAGAGCAATTCCTGGGTGACATAACAGACACCAGGGGTCAAAACTGCTCCGAGTCTGCCCTAACTCACTCCACGGGATTAACTTGTATCCAACAGACATAGATTTCAGGGGAGCACGGTGTAGTTGTAGCTGTGTCAGTCTCAGGATATTAGAGAGACAAAGTGAGGTAATACCTTTTATTGGATCAACTTCTGGTGGCCAGAGAAACAAACTTTGAGCCATATAAAGCTCTTCTTCAGCTCTGTGAAAGGCACCCTGAGCGTCACAACAAAATGTAAAATGGAACAGATTATTTAGCATAAGAAGTTAGCACACATTGTGAGGGACCATTCAAGATCCAGTAGCCCATTAACACCTCTGCAGTCACAGGACAAAAAGAGAGGTATAGCAGGACAAAAAGAGAGGTATAGCGGGTTACAGACTGTGTAATGAGCCATAACTCCAGTGTCTCTGTCATATATCTCAATTCTTTCAAAGGCAACTCTTTGTCCTCAGAACTGATTAGGTCTCTGATGAAGCAGTTGTTGCTGGGATTTTAATGATAAGGGAACAACATGATCTGTTGCTAATATTAATAGATAAGAAAAAGGGAACTGTTAATGCCAGGGGGCAAAAGCCCTCAGGTTAGTATAAAACAAGGTGACCTTAACAGAGGGTTAGATTTGTGGGGAAATTACATTAGAGTTAAAGGAGTAACAAGAAGGAAATTAGGGATCTGTTCACCATCTAAGATGTCTGTACACAAATGCAGGGAGTTTGGGGAATAAACAGGAAGAACTAACCATATTTAGTACATAACCTGAATTATGATTTAATAGGCAGCTGTCAAGGCTGAATCCCCACTAGGGTGACCAGATCACAGAACCAAAATATTGGGACACACTGGGGCCCCGCCCACAGTTCACCCCACCCACCCTCCGCCCCCCCTGTCCTCGGCTCCGGGGCACAGACACCCCCTCTTCTGCACCGGGCACAGCCCCTCCCCCCCACACTCTGGGCACAGCCCCGCTGCAGGTCAGAGCCTGCTCCGAGGCCAGGCACAGCCCTGCTGAGGGTCAGGGACACCGAGACGCCTCCCCCCCTCCTAGGGCCAGGCACAGGCAGCCGCGCTGAGGGTCAGGGGCACTGGGCCCTCAATGCTCCGGGGCGGCACAGCCCCGCTGCAGGTCAGAGCCTGCTCCGAGGCCGGGCACAGCCCTGCTGAGGGTCAGGGACACCGAGACGCCTCCCCCCCTCCCAGGGCCAGGCACAGGCAGCCGCGCTGAGGGTCAGGGGCACTGGGCCCTCAATGCTCCGGGGCGGCACAGCCCCGCTGCAGGTCAGAGCCTGCTCCGAGGCCGGGCACAGCCCTGCTGAGGGTCAGGGACACCGAGACGCCTCCCCCCCTCCCAGGGCCAGGCACAGGCAGCCGCGCTGAGGGTCAGGGGCACTGGGCCCTCAATGCTCCGGGGCGGCACAGCCCCACTGCAGGTCAGGGGCCCCTCCTTCCCCCAAACTCCAGGCGCAGCCCCACCGCGGGCTGGGGAATCAGGACCCTGATTCCCACCTGCAGCCCCCACTGCTTAGCTGGCAGTTCCAGCCTGGCTCCCAGGGTCAGCAGCCGCAGGGGCGGGAGGGTCTGCACTCCAGGTTCTGCCCCGGCCAGAAGTACTGGCTACAGCTGCCATTGGCTGAAAGCTGATTGGACGGGTGGATGGGGTCCCTGCCTGCAGCTCCCATTGGCCTCATTGGTAAGTGCAGCAGGGACACAGAGACCCTCCCCTTGCTCCTGTGCCTAGGGGGCTGCAGGGTCCTAGTGTCTGCCATTTCTGGAGCAGCCCCAAGCTAGAATATCAGGACAAATGGCGTCCCCACCGTGCCTCGGTCGGGACGCGGGACAACCAGCTAAATATCGGGACAGTCCCAATTTTATCAGGACGTCTGGTCATCCTAATCCCCACTTTGTCACTTCGAGTGCTGAAAGTGTGTGTGTGTGTGGGGGGGTGTGTGTAAGGATTCTCAAAATTAATACTGGCCACTCCAGGCTTATATTACACTCCCAAAGCTACAGCTTTTCTCTTACCATGGCTTGGCAATCACTGCCACCATGCAAATGCAAACAAACAAAAACTTTGGACCCAGGAAGGAGCAATTTGGAATTCCTCTCTGTGGGTTACCCTCAGCCCTTTCACACAACCCTCTGGGGAAGAGCTGAGAAAGAAAACAAAGGAAATTAGCTGTTTTCCCCAGCTAATCAAACAGCATGTGCACAAACCTCTTAGAACACCAAAAATCAAATCCTGTTCTTCAGAAAGGTACATTTTATTAACAACAAAAAGAAAGAAAATACATCTAGATCTTAGGCTTTTGCTAGATTTTAAAAGAGCAATTCCAAAAATTAAGTACCCAACATAGCTTTCTTGGGGGTTCAGCTTAAAGGTTACAAGCAAACAAAAGCATCTGGGGTTAGCACAGAGATTCAAAAGCCAAAATAAACTTGATTGTGTCTAACTAAACATTCCCTATGCAAATAATTTCTTCTAGGTATGGAAGATAAATTTTCATACCTGGTTCAACCCTTACACTGCATTGCTGCATCATGTCTCTACAGCCCAGAGAGACCAACAGAGAGAGGGAAAGTTTCTTTCCCTATTTAAAAAACATTCTAGCCTTCCCATTGGTTTTTTTGGTCAGGTGCCCACCCACCTTTTTTTCTTTACCTGTGGGACTTTCTAACCATTTACAGGTAGAGCAAGTAAAGAACAGCTACCAAGAGGGATTTTTACAGTTAACTGGGTGTCCATCCAAGGGAGCTATGCCCCCCTTTATTTATCATAGAGAGTTAGTGCCAGGAGTCTCATGACTGGAATATTGACATAGAGAGGTATAACTGGTTCAGAAAGGACAGGCAGGGGGAAAAGGTAGCAGGGGTTGCATGTTCTGAGATCCTGAAGGAGCTGGGAGGTAGAAGAGCTGAGAATCTCTTGGTAAGGATAAAAGGATTAACAAATAGGGGTGGTGTCAGCATGGGGATCTACTATATATCCCACCACATCAGGAGGAGAATGTGGATGAGGCATTTCTAAAACACATAACAGAAATATCCAAACAGGCATTTGTGGTAATGGGGGGACTTTAACTACCCAGACATCTGTTGTAAAAGTAATACAACAAAACACAAAATCTTCGATACGTTCTTGGTCTATGTCAGAGACAAATTTTTGTTGCAGAAAGTGGAAGAAGTATCCAGGGACACAGACATTTTAGACTAGATTCTGACCCACATGAAGGATTTGGTAGTGAATCTGAAGGTGAAAGATAATTTGGGTGACAGTGATCATGAAATTATCTATTTATGAAAGGTTTAGAAAACCTGACCTAGGAGGAAAGGGTGAAGAAACTAGGTGTAATTTGTCTTGAGAAAAGAAGATTGAGGTGTGACCTCATAGTCTTCCAATGTGTTAAAAGCTGTTAAGGAGGACGGTGATTCTCCATGTCCACTGAAAGTAGGACAAAACCTATCCGGCTTAGTATTCTGCAAGGGATATTTAGATTAGATATTAGGAAAAATATCAGTTATAAGGATAGTTGAGCTCTGGAATAGGCTTCTAAGGGAGGTTATGGAATCCCTGTCATTGGAAGCTTTTAAAAACAAGTTGAACAAACACGTGTCAGAGATGGTCTGAGTTTATTTGGTACTGCCTCGGTGCAGGGGATGGACTTGATAACTTCTCAAAGTCCCTTCCAGCCCTATGATTCTATGTAATGTGGAATTTAAATGCTTGTGCTTTTGATCTCATAACTGTTTTGAAAATAGCAAAACTTTTTGATAAAGTACTACTGCCATTCCAGCCTACCTCTGCATGAGTTATAATTCCCAAGACTGCTTATGTGCCTTAGTTTCTTCTGAATACTTGAATATTAGAGACTCTCTTGCCCTTTCTTTAAGTAGTCTGTAGATTTTGTTGGTGCGTACTTCATTGTGTTTCATTTGGACACTGAAATGATAACTTTCCCTCTCCTCCACCCAAACCCCTACAGAATTCTGTTTTGGACAGACTGGGATGCTAATTTTCCTCGCATTGAGTCTGCTTCCATGAGTGGGGCGGGAAGAAAAATCATCCATAAAGACATGGATACCGGAGCCTGGCCTAATGGTCTTACTGTTGATCACTTTGAAAAAAGAATAGTATGGACAGATGCTAGGTAAAAACAACAGTAAAATATTTATTATAAGTTTACTACTATTTGTTGTTTTATGTAATGCCTCATCTGGCTTGCAAGCAAATATGTTACTTTCTCCCCATTTAATTAAACACATTATGTATTTGCTGTTTTATGTTTCAATTCATCGAAGTCAATCAGAGTTCAGATCCTTAATATACAATTTACATTTCTATGAACAAATAGGGAACTTTTTCAAAATGCATGTAATGACCCAAATCCTACTTACCTTTCTCATGCAAATAGTGTCATTAGCACTTGAGATCTACATACATGTCAAAGGCCCAGTTGTTGGTAAAGGCTTTTCCTTTTAATTTAGGTGAATAGAAATTACTTTGTTTTTATTTCAACTGAGTGGATAGAAGTCTAACTTTTAAAAGAATACAAGCAAAAGAGTAACTTGTATATCGTTTAATTAAGAAATTCTAGATAAATTGTGCTAGAGCCACTCTAAGGTGATGATTGCTCTTATGTGCTTTGTCAGTAAACTTCTGGCTTTGCTCTCTGTAGTGACAAGACCATAAATACATTCTGAGAATATTCACTGAAGCATTTTCAGGCCAACAGTACTATCAAGTTATCTCTACAGATGTCCTAATTTTAATAAATTATGTTTTTTCTTTTGGTTTATCTTGTAGGTCTGATGCAATATATTCTGCATTATATGATGGAACTGATATGATAGAGATCATACGAGGTCATGAATATCTTTCTCACCCCTTTGCTGTCTCTTTGTATGGAAGTGAAGTGTATTGGACTGACTGGAGGACCAATACGTTGTCAAAAGCCAATAAATGGACTGGGAAAAATGTTAGTGTGATACAGAAAACCAGTGCACAACCTTTTGACCTTCAAATATACCATCCAAGTCGTCAACCACAAGGTAACCTAAACATGTATTATTTGTTTGATCACATATATGTTTACATCTGTATAATCCAGTTTTGGGGGTATGTACTGTGTTTTCTACTTTCATGATGTCCCAAGAAACATCTGAATTGAGTTGTGGAATGGATAACAAGAAAAAAATTGGTGGATGTCACAATGTTCAAATGTCACTTTGTTGTTTGTGGGGAAGAATTAAATGAAAATTCCTTAATTTCTGGTTTGAATTTTCTTTTGCTTTGTCAGTATAAAATTTAGCTCACAATGTATGTATAAAACTTTTCATTTTGGTTTTCTAAAAACAGTTGAAGTGTTGTCTGCTAGTACGAAAATCTTCATTTACATTCATAAAAGTCAGCTTGTGGACAGGCCTCATCATTGGTTAAATTAAATATTGGTTGTTTTAAGTTTTGACAATAATCCATTTTAAACAAATACATTATCAGGATCACTAGATACATAATAATCATTGAATTATCTGCCCTATTATCTGCCTCAGTGAAGTATTATGGAAAATGAAAGCACGTGTTAAAAACTGTGTTCCTGAGGACAGAATTACAATTAATGGAATTCAGTTTGCATGAATACAGTAATAGCGAATCATCATTGTCATTGTTTGTAGTTCTGGAAGAAATTACTACCAGACTTTGAACTTCTTATTCACAGTGGTGGGCACTTGCTTCTGCAAATAGAACCACTGATATTAGTGGGAATAAACGCTCACCAATACCATAATGGGTTCACAATCTGCCATTATGGTAATATATGCATGATTAGTATCTAGAAAAATATATTTAAATTATAGGAATAAATGTTTAAAATTAATCTGAAAGCTGTCTTAATCTACTTCTGAGAAACTATTAGTATTTTTTAATAGAACAAACATCATTTAGAAAGTTAAAGTTTGCCCCAAAAATATGGGATAATATGATACGCTTGACAGAGTTTCAATGTTTTCAGTTCTAAATCTTCTAACTTGCATTCTTGCTATACACACTATAGAAAAGATGGACCTAAGAATGTTGCTTGTAACTGCTAAAAAGCTATAAGGGACCCAGGAGTAACTGAAGAACTTGAAGCGTGGGGTCTGTGTTGAGAGCATTTTCTTACAGTTTCATCTTGCCACCTGCCTACTCTTTATTTGAAACTCTTTCCTACCATTCCAGATGTGTGTGTGTATATATATATAATTTCTAAGAATTAGGTAATAGGGAATATATACATCAAACAAAAACTGATCATTAGACTTGGTTTGAAGCCCAAGATTTTTGATATGATTTAGGTAATTAGCATACTCTTCCTTTCTGCAGCAAGTCCATCTACTTTTGCCCATATGCTATTAAAAAAATCATTGCAGCATTTCATCAGGTTTTGCATTCACACCTATGTTAACTATTTTCTTATTGTATATACTCTGTGTGTTCCTTGAAGACAGAGCTGCTCCAGAATACATTGCATGCCATAGATTTAGGCTTCACACCTGTTGAAGTGAAAAGGTACAAGAGAAATTTAATATGTTAAGTGGAGGAAAAATAGTGTCTAGACACACACTGTACAGGGCTGAGGGAACCTAAGCCTGAAACTTGAGTGTAGTCATTGTACTCAGTGGGGAAGAAAGGGAGTCAATCAGTTTAAGGTAGCTGTTGCAGCAGTAGTTAGAAGGATCTTATTGTCAAAAGAAAAGCATAAGTTTGAGATCCTGAGGAGTGAAAAGACCTAAAACTTTGGATGAACATCTGAAATAATTTTGGCTTATTTTAACTGGAACCAAGCTTCTGAAATTCTTTGTTCAAAACTGTTGATTTTGCACTATTTTAGTTCATCACTTACGTGTCTTTGTAAGCGAGCGGCCACTCACCCCGGCGGTGCCTCCTGCTGGTCGTCTGGGGAATCAGTTCTCCAGCCTCCAGAGCGCCCTCTGCTGGCCGATGTCCCGCTCCTACTCCAGCTCCTCCTCCCAGACCCCGGTGCCCTCTAGCTGAGGGTGCTGCACCCCTGCAGAACCCCTCAAGTCTTAGGGTCTCCCCTCCCCGGGGAACCCTCCACCCACTATCCCCACCTTGCCTCAGACTTGGCCACTGCCAGTCACCATTTGCCTCCGCTCACTGAGGCAGACTGCAGTATCATGGCCTCTCATCACCGGCAAGGGGGGGTTGGCCTGCTGCTCCTAATGCTAGCCCCGGGCTGCCCCCTGCAACCCTAGTACCCCTGGGTCGGGCCTTCTGCTAGGCCCAGCAGCCTGGGGCTCCCAGGCTCGAGCTTCCCCAGCTCCTACCGCCTGGCCCCAGCCCTGCACCAGTCTAGGTACCCTGTTTAAGACTCCCTGCAGCAAGGCCGGTCTACCTCTGAGTACAGAGGAGACTGACTCTAGGGGCTGGTCTCCACTACGGGTGGGGATCAACTGCAGATACGCAACTTCAGCTACGTGAATCACGTAGCTGAAGTTTGCGTATCTGCAGCCGACTTACCGTCCGTCCTCATGGCGGCGGCAGTCGGCGGCGCGCTCCCCCATTGACTCCAGCTTGCGCCTCCCGGCAAGCTGGAGTTCTGCAGTCGACGGGGGCGCCGTGAGCGATCGATTTCTCGCGTCTTCATAAGATGCGAGAAATCAATCGCCAGAAAATCAATCGCTACCCACCGATTCCTAGGCCCCTGCCTCTCAGCCTTTATACTAGCCTGAGTGTTTGGGGCGTGGCCACTCAGCTGAGCCTGCTTCCCAATCAAGCCTGGGAGTTGGCTGGCTCCCAGCCACAACCCCTTCCCTGCTTTACTCCAGCCCTTTCAAGCAGGGAGCGGGTAGTGACCCCGCTACAGTCTTCTAAATAGTACTTGTGCTTACAAAATAGTTTAAAGTGGTGCTTTGAAGTTTCTTCCACAAATATTCTCACCTCACCTTTGTATTTCCCCTTATTGAATATCATGTTCAGAGTCATATCCCCAGTGCTGGGTTCCAGCTTACCTCTGCTGCTAAGCAATGGACCAAAAACACAGAGGAATCAGAATGGAGTAGGGAGATCTTGGCTATGCCCTTTTCCTCTGGCTTTGTCCTCTTTTCTTTTATGCCATCATCAGAACAAAGGAGAATCATAAGAGTACCTGTGTTTTCTGTATACTACTAGTGAATCACTTCTACACATGAGAGATCCTCCCTGGGCTAATTATATTGGTTTTAGGGTCAATTTCTGCTGCTAGTGCAGTACAAAGTGACTGCACCCCATTGGGGTATATGGCACTATGCCTGAAACGTTTGTGATATATATTACATACACACAAAAAGCTGCATTTAAAGAACATTACAGTTTCAAAGGCAAGTACTCACAAGTTTAGGAAATGCCAGAATTAAGGTTGCTGGTGGAACCTTAAATTGGTTCCCTTGTGCATCTGCCTTTTGAACGTTTGTAATTACATAATCCACTTTTTTCCTGCAGAAACCAAACCCTAAATTTTATATCCCTTTCACCCTAAAGCAGAATTTGCTATGTTACATTGTATTTTTGCTTACTCATCATTAAATCCGCAGGCCACTCATGTCCCACCTCACTGCTGACAGTCCCCATGACAAGATAATCATGAATCAGAGAGGTAGCCGTGTTAGTCTGGAATAGCAGAGGTAACAATGTCCTGTGGCACCTTTAAGACTAACTATAAAGTTTTGAAGCATAAGCTTTCGTGGGCTAATACCCACTTCGTCGGATGCAAGCAGTGGAAGTGTCCAGAGGCAGGTATAGAAAAGTAGGCAAGAACCAGGTGGGAGGTAACAAGGTTAGTCCAATTAGGCTGAACCATCTTGTTATCTCCGATCAGGGAGGGTGGGTTATTCTTCTAGCAGTTGAATGGGGGGGGGGGGGGTGAACATAATTAGCAAGCCGTTGAAGGTCTTTGTTCAGTCCCATATTGATTGTGTTAAATTTGCAAATGAATTGCAGCTCCGCAGTTTCCCTTTGCAGTCTGGACTTGAAGGTTTTTTGCTGCAGTATGGTGACTTTTAAATCTGTAATTGTGTGTCCAGGCAGGTTGAAATGTTCTCCTACAGGTTTTTGTATATTGCCATTCCCAATATCTGATTTGTGTGCATTTATCCTTTTTCGTAGGGACGGTCCAGTTTGGCCGATGTACATAGCAGAGGGACACTGTATTACCTACAAAGTAACATGAGGTATATTGGATATCTCAAAGTACACATCCACCTCTTTACTTTGATCACACATGTGATGGGGACAAAGGGAATCTATTTCCTTCTGTGGGAGCTGGGCTCCCTTGTATTACCTTATATCACAGTCACAGTTCTGCCAGTTTCAACTAATCCCCGATTCAGTCATAGTACATCTAATGCAATGAATGCAGCTAGAGTGCATGCAGATAATTCTCCAGAGGGACAGAGTTAAGGTTGTATTGGTGTGCACCTTAATTCTAGTTTTCAAAGGTTTGACTTTTGCTGAACATAATGTTCTGGAGGGGTGTGAGATACCACTGGGCAGTCTAACTCTCTGTTGACATTACTTTTGATCAGTGAAAACATCCAGGAACTTGAAATGTAGGATGGAGTACTGTATACTGGAAAACATCAACTCTTGAAAAATAGTGGTAATGGTGGACAAGTAATTGAACATAGGCCGTGATGCTATGCCAAAAAAAGAGCAAATATGATCCGTGCATCCATAAGCAGGGTAGCGGGAAAGAGTAGGAAGATGAGTTTACCTTTGTACTCTGGATTGACACTGAAATGTTGCATGTAGTTCTTGTGTGCACATTTTTAAAGGATGTTGAAAAATTGGAGAGGATGTAAAAAAAGCTATTTAAAATTATTTGAGGGTTGGAAAAAAGTCTTATGGTGACAGATTTAAAGCAAGATCTTAATTTGTTTAGTTTATGAAAGAAAGATTGAGCAACAATTGATAACAGTGTATAAGTACCTTCCTGTGGAGAAAATATTGGTTACTAACAGACTCTTCCATCTAAAGGAGAAAGGCATAACAAGAACCAGTGTTTGGAAGCTGAAGCCAGAGAAAGTAGAAATTAGGCACACATTTTTAACAGTGAAGGTTATTAACCATTGGTACAAACAACCAGGGGAAGTGGTAGATTCTCTATCTGTTTACATCTTCAAATCAAGGCTGGATGCCTTTCTGGATTAGTCAAACACAAGTTATGCTTCAGACAAAAGTAATCGGTCTCATACATCAATAACTGGGTGAAAAGTAATGTTCTGTGATATAGAGGAGATCAGACTACATGATCTAAGGATCCCTCTGATTTTAAACTCTATTAATCTATGTATAATACCAATGCTTTTCAAGATGTCTTGTGATATCTGTAGTTTAGTGTACCACTTCCTAAAAGCTGAAAACTTCAATGTCAAGAACCTTTGACACCACAAAGACAATACAATGTTTGGCTTCAGTCTTGTTAACTCTTTCTTTTAATATGTCACTTATATTATCTTTTTGGAATACTGGAGAAGAGGAGACATTAAAATAGAAAGTTTGTTCCAGTATGGATTGGGTAAAGATTTGCTATGTGGCTTGCCATTAACTTATTTCTTATACCCCACATTTGTTATTTGCGTAGGGTTCCATTGATGTCAAAATAGCTAGATTGGTATTAGGTATCTAATTTAAGACAACAAAGTCTGAATATTATCCCATTTAGTTTTGCAAAGATATATTCAGAGTTATTTTTGCTAAATATTACTTTTTATGTTACATTCTGTTTTTTTTTTGTGGAAAGTCCCCTGAAAAATGGGGCCAGAACTGTCAACTTTTCTAAACTCTTAAAGCTCTGAATCTTTGGAAAACTGAAAACATGCCGAGTTATCCTTTCTTTCCGAATTCAAGTTTATACTTTAAAATCACACTTTTAAAAGGCACTTTCATACTTGAGCAACCATGGAAACAATATCATTTATACAAAAGTAATCTATTTTGCCAGTAACTTTCATTGTCCCCTTTTCTGTTTTATAAGATAAATATTTGAATTAGAGTTGTCTTCATCACAGCTCTGCTGTTCCTGCTCGATTCTTCAGTGAAATAATTCTTTAATTGTTACATCAAACAGTTACCATAAGACTGATGTTGAAATTCCATGACCTTTATTACATGATACAGTGAAAGGAAGAGGTGGATAATGAAGGACTATATTTAATCATTTGAAAATCTTGCACAGGTAACTGGGAAGAGCACAAGTCAAAAACATAAACCTGTATTGGTATAATTTCGAATGTGGCATAAAAATGGCTGTGCTGGGTCAGACCAATGTTCTATACAGTTCAATATCTTGTCTTCCAACAGTGGACAGTGCTTCAGAAGAAACTGAGGGAATAGGGCAGTTATTGAGTGAGCCATCTCCTGTCTTGCAGTTACAGCTTCTTGCAAACAGAGGTTTAGGGGGAGACAGAGCATCAGGTTGCATCCAAACCATTTTGTCTAATAGCCACTGATGGACCTATGCTCCATTAACTTATCTGATTCTTTTTTGAACCCAGTTGTACTTTTGGCCTTAACAACGTCCCCTGGCAATGAGTTCCACTGGTTGGCTGTGCATTGTATGAAGAAGTACTTATATATGTTTGTTTAAACTAAATAGGGAGCAGGTTTGAAACTGCTTCTCATTGTGGTAGGCTTTTAAAACTGTGCAAATCTATAAAGGGCTCTCTGCATCTAATTATTTTAAAAGTAGGAACCTTAGGACTGAATTTTATATATATAATGGAGATTAAATAGACCCATTTTAAAATAATTTCATTATTAATGTGATTATATTTATCAGATATTTTCAGAAGAAGAGTATAATCAAAAATGTAAAACGTTCAAACAGAATCAAGGAGGGAAAATCACCACATAAATGTAATTTTCAAGGACATGATGTAGCCCCAGATTATCCAAGTTTGGGCATTTTTGTAATTAATCCATGTCCAGTAGTCAATGGGTATAGAACTCAGGACTCATGGCATTAAAGCATAAACCAATGACATCTGAGCTAAAGAAGTAACTCAAGTTAGCTGTCGGTAAATATGGTATCAAATTTTCTTACCCTCTCTCAGCCAGTTAGTAGAGGGAGACAATGTCACAGACAGTCCCCATCCTGCAAGTTATGCATGTGCTTAGCTTTAACTTCAGTGGGACTACACACATACTTAAAATTAAGCCTTTAGATAAATGTTTGCAGAATCATGGCTTTATCTATTATAATATTAATACTCACTAACATCAGCAAGAAATATAGTGAAAGTTATGTTTGACACTCACATATTAAGACTTTTAGCAATCATTAAATCATTACTCCATCATGTAGTTTTCTGGGTTTAAAATCTCTAATAGCCTGAATGAATCTATAAGAACTATGAGTCTAAGAATGAGTCTATAAAAACCAGAATACTTATGGGTGAAATGTTTTTTTAAAAAGGACTAAAGATTAATGAAAAATTACAGATTTTAGGGTAGATCAGTGACTTACTAGAGTAGCAAAGATGGAAACAATATTTCATGAAAATATTATAACACAAGCAAAAACGACTTTTGAGATGTTGGTATGCTGCTTACAAAAATCCTTTGTAAGTGGCCCTTGCTACTTAAATGTGCACTTCATATCGAAATATCTAGTTATTTCTCAAACTATTGTGGTGTCTGATATATTCAAATAAAGAGTTTACCAACAAATACTGACTATCGAGTTATGAGTTTTCAAATGATACCTTACAAGTCATTCTTTGTACAAAGATTATTACAATACTGGGGGTGAATACAGGGGTGTGTTCTGTCACAAAAACCCTGCATTGTCATAGGATATGTTATTTTTGGAATCTATATACATGTAAATAGTTACGGTGCCAATAGAGGTCTATAATATGTAGCATAATTTCTGGGGGGTTTAGGACCAACAAAACTTGCTCACTGCAACCAATTTCTTTTGGCAGCTATTTACATCCACACAACATTATTTGAACCAAAGGGCTGTTTACGTTCGTTCTGAAAAGAGTGATGATTTTTTGAATTGTGTTATCTGTGAAAAGTCTACTTAGTAATAAATGTGATCTACAGTGAATTATGTTAACTGAATTCAGTATTGATATTATTTGAGGTACTTTCTCTTTAAACTAGGATCAGCTTCGGTGAATATAAAATATAAAATAATAAATGATATAAAACATATGACATTTTTGCAAATATTGCAAATATGTGACAAAGCTTTTCAACAGCTACAGTGCTAGTATGTAGAGAGGTCAAATTGAAGGGGGAAACTATTAGTACTTTCCTAAACACAGTTCACAACCTAAGTTGTGATTTTTGATATGAAAACCACAAGTTTTGATATGAAAACCACAGATCTTCATAATATGATCATCCTTCTTTTATGTGCTTTGATCATCAGTAAAATAGTCAATTTTAAAAACTTTAAAATCATCATAAATGGACTACAGATTTAATACCCCAGTAAGACAAAATAGACACATTTCACAGCTTTTCACTGTTGTGTCAGGCTTTCTGCTGTTGTAAGCATACATGACAGAATTCATTTATGAATGTTTTCTACAATGATAAGAGCTAGCAACCTTTTTATTTTCCCTTTAAACAAAAGCTTAAGATTCTGGAGCACAAGATGGCAGCCAGAGAGAAAAAAGTAATTGACTGAGCACTTGAGAACTTTCCTTATTTGATCACAGAACTTGGGCACCTTTCGGTTTTCTTAGTGATGTTTCATACTTTCCATACTTCTTATAGTGTATTTATTTATTTAACAGGACAACCTTTTTATTTTTCACAAAGGAGTATATAGATGGTTGAAAAAAAGTGATACTTTCAAAGTGTTATGGATCTCATTACTTTAAATATATTGAAGATATCTTTTTTTCTTGGAAAATATTTCTTGATGCTGGTTGTTTTAAGAAATAAAGGGGCATTTTCCTACATTATCTGATAGGGTTTTATAAAAACCTTGAAGATACTCAATCATTAAAACCTCATATATATATTACAAATATACCTGATTTAAAATGCTCTATTCAGACCAAATTCCTCCATGGATAATTAAGTTCTGCTGTTTACAATTCTCTTTGCAATTTCAATTGAAGAGGTTGTTGTTCCCTTCCCTTCCTGTGTGTGTTTCTGTCTCTCTATGTCTATGTGATGGTGTTGCTTATGTACATTGGTTGGCTGTTTCTTTCCCGAGTATTTTTTGTTTTGTTTTCAGTGATGGAGGAAGTGATATCTATTTATATATAAATGTTTAAAGTGCTTTGTCATCAGTTGTGATAAACGTTGATAAACATCATGATATAAATGACACTAGTAGGAGTTATATGGTTACATTCTCTGCACATTGAGGAAGATTGATTCCTGGCCCCAGGAGGTTGTTTTTTTAATTTAAATGCTTTATTCTATCCACTATTAATATCTCATTATATAATTCCAGCTCCTAATCCTTGTGCTGCTAACAATGGCAGAGGACCGTGTTCTCATATGTGTCTGATCAATCACAATAGAAGTGCTGCATGTACATGTCCTCATCTGATGAAACTGTCCATAGACAAGAAAACATGTTATGGTAAGTTTCTTTTTTTTTTTTTTTTTTCGTGGAAAACACATTTTCTCTGATTTTATTAGACTTAAGATTTTAAACTGGACAGAATAGAGTTTAATAATTTTTAAAATGGTGTGTACAGGGCTTTTTAGTGATAATTTTGAAGGTACACCTACTTTTTTGAGAGTGGATAGATTATTTTAATTTATGCAGTGTGTGGAACTTTGATATTTATAAACGTGTTCATTTTTTCTATTGCTTATGTATGTCGTGTGTTAGTAGAACTTATCTCTGTAGTACAGGAAGATTTATAAGTGTAAAGTGCAGCATCAGAAATGATGACATAAAAAAAAATTAATAGCTTTAATCTCTACTGCTCTTCTTCTGAAGTCTTCTTAGCATAATTTTGGGAGATTAAGAACTAAAATTAAGAACACACATAGAACAGGTAGCTTTGCAGGGCTCGGGAGGGTGTGTATAAAGATTATAAGCAAAGCTTTATAATAGTCCCAGAAATGTCAAATAATTTTGTTTATTATTTGTAAAAGCTTTTAATGTGCTCTTCTTTGCAGTACCTAAATAGGAATTTATAGAAAAATATTTTGCTATACCAAAATGTGTTAAAGAAAACAAACCTTACCTCTTCAATTCATAAACTGATACGTTTCTCTAAAACACCTTAAGTAGTTTAGAGACAAGGAAAACAGATTCTGTCTTGCTTTTTATATATTCTATTCATGTATCATATATTAACATTATTATTGTGTATTTTGTAAATGGATTCAGCTGAACAAAGGGTCCCTTCTTTGCTCTCCCGTGCTTTTGTCTCATCTATTTGTAATCAGTGCAGGCACTGAAGAGCTTCTTGAACTGCTTCTATTTGTAATTCTTTCCAGATGTGCATCTGTGATTTTCCTGAGATTTCAAATAGCATTTGGTATTACAAAAATGTACAAATAAAGAACTAGATTATTTTAACACTTAGGGCAGGTCTGTATTTAAAAAGCTCCCATTGGCGTAATTAATCCTCCTTTGCAAGAGGTAGTAACTATGTTGTCGGGAGAAGTCCTCTCATCGGCATGAGTGCTGTCTACACTGGGATTAGGTCGGTATAACTGCATCATTTATGGGTTTTCATACCCCTAAGTGACATCGTAATACTGATGTAAATTGGTACTATAGACCTGGCCTCAGGGAGCTAATAGTTTTAAAATACTGCTTCCAGTCTGTTCTTTTTTTTTATTTTTTTTTGAATCCTGCAAATTTACATTGATGTAATCAACTAGGAAAAGATTTTAAATATCTGAAAATTAATACATATTATTTTTCTATAGTAGTTTGCTACACATTATATCAACAGATTTGCATACAAAACATTGTTCTTACATGATTGATACAAACTCTGCTTAAAATTTGTAAAATAATATTATGGGATAACTTTGAATCCAGTCAGTTGTAATTAAGGAACAAAATATTTTCCTTTTTTTTGTACAGAAATGAAGAAATTTCTTCTTTATGCAAGACGTTCAGAAATTAGAGGTGTGGATATAGAGAATCCATACGTCAACTTCATCACTGCCTTCACGGTCCCTGATATTGATGATGTCACGGTCATAGATTTTGATGCAGCAGAGGAACGCTTGTACTGGACTGATGTAAAAACACAAACCATCAAGCGTGCTTTTATTAATGGGACTGGTTTGGAAACAGTTATCTCAAGAGGTGAACAACATAATGTTTATTTAAAAGTAGTAGTCATTCATAAATATGCACATGTACTAACTATGGAATACCTAAATTTGTCCACATTTCTTGTGATTTCTATTTTAAACAGGTTACAAAAAATTGGTGCAGAATAATATTGTTTATTAATAGGCCAATACTAATTTATTAAGACATTTATTTCATCTTTATAGAAGCATAAAACATGTTATGTTTTCAAATATAATTAAGATTTAGCTGGGATATCTAATATTTATTAAACATGTAATTTTGTTTTATGTAACAGAAGAAATCCTGCCTTCCTAGAAAAGTTAGAAAGGAGAAAAATAAAAACAAAAAGCAGGAAATAAATAGTGTACTGAAAATACGTTTAATGCATTTTTATGCTCCATTTCATGGTCAGTTACACTGACTTTGGGCAGAAAAGATGAGTTCCCTCTGGACCATTGTTCTTGCCTAATTGTCCCCACTATATATTTTGTGAACAATAACCCGAATTTGAAATATAAAAAATACAAAGTGGTAGTAACTTTGAGGTGATGCCTGCATAGTTTACACCTTCAAGCATTGTACTCTATATTGGCTTTAGAATGTTTGTGATATCACCATATTTAAGATACCTGATGCTTTCTTCCAGTGTGTCAAAGCTTCAGCTGATTGGTATCAGTGAGACTCTTTATTGTGCTTGACCATAGTCAATACGTTCATTGTTGAGAAGTGCAACTTTTTGATCCTGTTTCCTTCCATTACACTTGGCTTGTGTCAGTTTTATGGCTGCTTGATCATTCAATGCTGTATTGGTTTTTCTCTATTTTCATTATTGGTCAGCTCTTCTTATCATAGTAGACAAAGGAAACTGACTAAAAGACAATATTTGACTTAGATGATGTGTGTGTACATGAACAACTATGAAGTCATTTGTCCAGAAAAGAATCATGACTGGCTAGGTGCATAATGCACCCTCATCCTTCTGTAGAAACACCAATATCCTTCTTTAGAAATACTGATATTCCTAATGCTTACTGGGCTCACTGTGCTTCACAAATGTTAATCTCCAGTTAGGAACATCAAGCATTTTGACATCAAGCACTCTGGTGCAGGTCGAGGGAAAGCCTGATGGTATCCCTGCCATCCTGCAAATAATTATGCTCAGAAAGATGTAGGGATGTCCTGAGCTGAGTTGAGGTATCAGTACCCTCCATCCTTGTGTGCCATCCTTCTAGTACTGAAGGGTGCCTTTTTTTCCTGCCTACCTAAGTGAGGTATTGGCCCCTGAAGAGCACTCTGCTTGCCTTGAGAAGTTTCAGTTACCAGATTCTCAGCATTTGGTTCCTGTTTGCATTACACAAAGCTTGTACATTCCAGGAGGCAACAACAGAAATATTTTCAGATTTGATAGCACATAAGTAGACTGCACCATGCTCTTTTGAAGCTCTCTGCACTGTGAATGCAGAGACTGAATTGGCTTTTGGATCTGAACTCTGCTATCCCCACCAACTCAGCACAACTATTCACCAATACTGATGCTACTCCATTTGTTGGCTTCATTGGCAATTTTGGTGCAACCAGTGTCGATTCCTGTATTGGGAGCAGCAGGTCTCCTCTCCAGTAGCAGGTCTCCTCTCCTCTGTATGAACACATCATTCTAAACCACCTGCTTGAAATCAGGAAGGCCAGTCTAATGAGGACTTTCTGTAGGAACAGATATCTATTCAGAAACTGAAGTGATGGTTGACTTCTCATAAGAAAATTCCAAACAAGAACAGTACAAGGAAAATAACACTTCTATGGAGGATTGTACCTTTTCTCATTTTTTATGATCAAATAAGTGATATTGATGGCTTTTCTTTAGCTCCTCTCCACACAATCCCAAAGACAAATTTTGACAAGTAGCGAGACCATGCTCTCCTTTGTAATATGCCTGCTGTGTACTTGTATTCTTTTCTGGATCAACTGGTGAAGAAGTGTCAGCATTTTCATTTAATTTTGGATGTTGCTAAGTTGGCTGATATATGAATTTTGGGGAGAATGTTGCTGTGTTTCCCACTGTCTTCATGAATTTGGTTATGGAGTCAACGGTGGCCAGATCAAAAACCACACACACTCTCAGTTCTGTATGTTTGACCTGAACTGAGGTGCTGGAATACTTCTAGAAAAAATGAGTTTTATCAGCAGAAATGATTGAATGCCTGAAAAAAAAAGAGGAGTTGTATAAAATATTTAATAACAAATGCAAAACTTGTCAATGAATTTGATGAGTAATGTATTATTTTTTCTATTTATATTTATCTGTCTTCTGCAGCGACCACATTTCATATTGCAAATTACCTTTCCTTTATAGACCTGAATAAAAAAGCTTGCAACATCTATAATGCCAGAACATGGTTCAAAATCAGCTGCATATGCTCTTTGATGTCAGAGATAAAGCAAAAAGGTTGACAGTACAAGAATTCAGTTCAAGGGACAATTATTGTGTTCAGCTTCTTCAGAGGCCAATGGGTTCCAAGCCCCATTTCCAAAAAGAGCAATGAAATATTTCCAAGCAATATAGCTAGTTTAGCAATTGCAGCTTGAGAAGATCTTGGAGGGAGACCAAAAATCAGTTTTACTTCAAAGTATTTTCTGCATATTCCCACTTGTGGGCAAATAGGCCTCATACTGCAGAGTTTCAGAGCCTACCGGAAAGCTGTGATATTAGGCCCTATGAGTAGCTTCAAACATTTGGAACAAGGTGATAAGAGTGCCCTGTGGCTCCACTTGCCTTAGTCCCTTCTCTTTCTCAGTCATTTGTGGACAGAAGAACTGTGCTGCCCCTGGACTCTGGTCTTTAATCAGATTTCTCTAATACACCTTTTTATGTATATGCATTGATTTAGGTTTGGTTGTTTTTTTTTTAAATAGTAGTTTTTAGATTGATAATGATAACTCTGGCATCATGGCCAAGTAAGACATTGAAAACATATGGATTCTAGAAGTGTATGTCTTGCTTCTGTAATTTTCCTGAATTTGATGTTCATATCCAGTGTTTCATCTAACTTGAGCACAGTCATTCCCAGTTTGGTGCTTGGTTTACTGAGCTTTTATGCCTGAACCTGTACAAAATAGCAGACTTTGGTGCTGGTTTTTCTCATGAAGGAGGCTGTAAAAATGTTGGATGTTGTTCAGGTTCAAGGCCTTTGTTCTGTACAGGGCTACATAGTATGCCATCCTGGGTTTCTAAGTACCACAGAGGGAGCAAGTTGAAGCCTTCATTACCGGGACCAGTGCCTTTTTCCAGATCCTAGTTGGAGTCCAGTTCTGGAACTAGGTACTACAACACTGCAATGCTGTATCTATCTTCCTATATTACTGGTGCCATGGAGCTCTCAGGTTTGGGGGTCTTCCTTAGTGCTTTCTTTGGCTCAGTGACCAGTGACAATGAATCTGTATCTTTGGTGCGAGGGCCCTCCTGGATGCTGAGAAAGTAGGAAGAACAGCACTTCGGTAATCGTGCTGAACTCCCATGGACACAATCAATTCAGTTGAGCTCATTGTTTGAGGAGGCCTTTTAACAGCATACCTATGAGTCCTCATCCCCCTCAGAGTGAGCATGAGGTTTTGTCACACATCATGATTGATTTGATATAAATTAACTTTAAAAATAGAAATTAATATCTATACCTGTTAAGGGAGGATGATTCATGTTTGTCAAACGGATGCTTTTTAAACAGCACACCTGTTGCAGTGCTATTAAAAACAAACACTTTCCCCCTAAACTGGAAAATGCACTACCAGTTATGCAGTTTATATTTTGTTATTATCCTTGGATAATACGATTGATGTCTATTTTTTACTCCTCGGTGTTTGCTGAGAATTATTGATTGTGTAGTGCAATTTTAATGTTAATTGTTGCTGTAGGCTTTCATCTGGCTCAGCAGAACATTAACGATTATTCATGGTTTAACAATGGTTGATAAGTGAATGAGATTGCAATCTTGAACAATTTTACTAACAAATTAAAATATAAATTATTTTCCCTAAAACAGAAAATAATTTATTTAGAAAGGAAACCAAATGAATAAACTATATTCACTTTTAATTTGCTCTCTCACGTTTTGCAGATATTCAGAGTATTAGAGGCCTTGCAGTGGATTGGGTGTCACGAAATTTGTACTGGATTAGCTCGGAGTTTGATGAAACTCAAATTAATGTGGCACATTTAGATGGTTCTTTGAAAACTTCAATCGTCCATGGAATCGATAAACCACAGTGTCTTGCAGTTCACCCTGTCAGGGGGTAAAGTATGATTATTCTTAACTGGTGGGATTTCATAAAATATATGGAAAGATTTCTTTTATTTGTCACTGACTCACTATGTATGGTGGCTTTTCAGTACTTGCTTTTATTTTTAGGACTACTAAGAAAAATATTGAATATTTTGTATTTAACAACTCATTTTCTCAGTTTTAATAATACAGATGATCTTATTACAATTATTTCTGACGTTTCATTAACATGCCTTATATAATTGCAGGCCAGCAAGGGAAAAGAATATATTAGATAGTGTGTATGAACTAGGTAGTACAGCCATTCATATTGTAATAACATTGTACGTACTGTTGATCATATTTTCAAAACTGATAAATTTAGAACATGGTGTATATGAAACCGAATTTTCAAACAGTCTTGTTTCTTGTTAAGGAAGCTTTACTGGACTGATGGGAATACAATTAATATGGCAAATATGGATGGCAGTAACAGCAAAATACTCTTTCAGAATCAAAAAGACCCAGTTGGTAAATATTATTTTATGCTATTCCCTTTTATTTAAAGTTGTTTTAATATTGAATTTATTTTATGTGATATTTAAAGTGCTGTGTTTCATGTAGTTTACATCAGTAATATAAAAGATATGAAAAAACATAAATCTATTTGGAATATTTAATATACATTTATTTGCCATTATTTTATTTAATCATTTTAAGCCATTTGGAGAGAGTTCACTGCCCATTGGAGTCAATGGGAGTTAAATAGATTTGTTATAACTGTATGAACTTCCATAAAGGACTGTAATTGATAGTATATAGGCTGAAGTTGAAATTAATTATTCTAGAGGCATATTTTCTGATCCGTCAAAGACCCTTGGAAGTCTTTGAATATAGCTTAATGGGTGTGTTTCTCTCATGGGTATAGGAAGGAAAGATATGGGGAACCCAAGCATGAGCTGCACAACCCCTCAGTGCTCAGTGGAGAACGCATCTCCAGAGGGTTGTCTAAACCCATTGCAGAAATAAAGGTGTTGGATATGCGACTTCATGAATCCCTCCTATTTGTTCCCCCTGAAGAGGTGGTGTTTAATAGTAGAGCCACTTTTCTGGTGCTGTGTGAAGTGGTAGGGAAGTGGCCCACAGACCTCAGCTCAGAATCCCATTTTTTTGATGAAAGAGAATTTTGCCCTTACATTTTAGTTCATAGCAAAGGACAGAAGTAGAAATAGAAGTAAATATACAACATAGAACTGCTCTTTACTAAATGTTTATATTGCTTAATGTCTGTCATTGATGTAATATGTTAACATTTATTTTTAATACTGTTGATATATTAGCAAGGATATAGTGTGTGAAACTATTAACATAACACTTTTTGACATAATTATCTATCATGTTTTATTCCTATTTTGTTTGATGGTGGTCATTCTATTTTTCTTTCTGGTGATTTCATTTCTTCTGGGTTTTTAAATATCCTAGTATTTATTTTGCCTTTTCCAACAAAAGTCTTATAATTAGAGTGTTTTTATCACATATTGTTTTATGGTATCATATTTAGTAAGCATAAATATGCAAAGTAAGCAAGAGAAAAAATTACTGAAATAATTAAATTGGCATTAAAGCAAATGCAAAGTGCTTTTCATTCTGAAAACCAATCTTTGGTATTTGTCTTTTGATACCTTTTACGTTTTAAGAATATAAATTAGAGATAATTCACTACAGGCACTTTATTGCCAAATCCTGGAATTAATCTTTCTGCACAATCCAGAAAATAAACCTCCTATGGAAAATATTCAACAAGCCTTTTCCCTCACACTGGTATAGTTTCACCTGTGTCATGAGACACAGATTTTGCACTTGATGATAGAAAAAGTAAGTTCAAGAGCTAAATTGGTTGTGGTATACAAGATAAAAAATAGAAAGGGAATACATATGCAAGATTAGGATGCTGCTTGATTACAACCTTATAAAGGTGGACTAAATGTGGACTAAAGCAGTTTCTTCGGTGCTTATCTGAATTGGGAAGAACACTTTACATTGACTGTGAATATAGGGTCATATGCTCTTCTTGAGAAGACATGCAGCAAGGCAGTTTTTATTACCTAAGGTCCAAAGCAAGCTAAACTGCATGTGTGGGTGAAAGGAAAATGGTATACTCCCATTGCTGGATGTATAGCAGAATTGCCACAGGTATAGCCCCAATCTTACAAAGATTTACTCTTCGTTGGTCAAAATCAGTCACCAGCTCTCAAACATCAGTCTGACAACTTTGTCTTAAATTGAACTATTTTGGAGAATTATCTTTTTTAACTGGTTTTATTTTATTTATTTATTTTTGAAAATTTTCACATTTCCATTCAGTAGTGAAATAACCTTAGTTGAGGAACATTTAATGGCATAGTGTTATCTGCATAGTTTGTGATAGTCATCCTGTGGATCAGTGGTTCTCAACTTTTCCAGACTACAAATCAGAAGTCTGATTTGTCTTGCATTACCCCCAAGTTTCACCTCACTTAAAAACTACTTGCTACAAAACCTGACCAAAAAATACAAAAGAGTAACAACACACTCTTTCTGAAAAATAACTTACTTTCTCATTTTCACCATATAATTGTAAAATAAATCAACTGGAATATAAATATTGTACTTACATTTCAGTGCATGGTATATAGAACAGTGTAAACGAGTCATTGTCTGTATGAACTTTTAGTTTGTAATGACTTTGCTAGTGCTTTTTATGTAGTCTATTGTAAAACTAAGCAAATATTAGATAAACAGTTGTACCCCCTGAAAGACCTCTGGTATCCCCACTGGTATGCATACTCCTGGTTGAGAACCGCTGCTATTGACTGCTGGTCTTAGTTAAATAACTAGGTCCTGGGTGAGCTATTGTGGGAAACTGTTTCTTAAAAGTATTTGGAGGGTTATTACTATTAGTAACCCAACAGTAACAGATACATAACAGATTCATCTTAAATGAATAAATTAACTCGTGTTATCAATGGGCATGTAGGATCATGCTAGTTATTAAACTATAATTGGATGTGTTAGTACAATACCATAACAGTAGGAAAAAAAGAGATAGCAAAAGAGGGAAACATAACTTAAAACAAAAATAATATACAAATATAATATTGGAAGAATGTTAAGGTCATGGAGATGTGTACCTGAAAGTCGGTAAATGTGACAAGTAATGTTGCTCATGCATTTCTATATCAAATGCTGAAGCAAAATGGTGAAGCATGTGTGTAGAGTTATAGAATGTGGAGGATTTGTAGCATGCTACCAAAACAAGCTGTATTACTAAAGTCAGAAGAGGAAAATGGTGATTTTAAGCATCTTATAACTGCCAAATGCATGTGGATTTTCACAGGGCCAGAAAAAAGCTCTCCAATCTTAGGAGTTTTCCCCCTACACAAATTCAGAGTAAAATGAGGTCTCAAGAACCTTTTTAAGATACAAAGCGTTAGGCAACTTTAATATGGGGTTTGCTGTCATACTCCCTATAATGTATTTTTTTATAAAAGTAGCATGTTTCTTGGAAATCAAGAGATGGTTGCAAAAAGACAAGGACAGCATAGGCCTTGGTAAATGAGAAAAAATATATACAAAAAAAATCAATATAAAATGCAATTTCCATGTTCACTGGACAAAGACAACATGAAATGTTGGGGATGGGCTAAATTCTGTCGGGTGCATTAGCATTTTAAATTGCAAGAGAGAACCAGTGGCGCTGGCTGAATGGGATTGGAGCAAAGGAAGCCAAGCTAAGTGACTAGAGAGAGGAATGGCCTCAACAGAGCAATTGTAAATTGACATTAAGAGGAGGAGTGGCTGAGCAGGATAATAGAACTGAGTTGGGGATGAGACTTGCCACACATTAAAGTAATGCCTTTGTGGAAATTAGGATGGAACCAAGCAGAAAATTTTAATTTCTTTATTTTTGATTTTAGAATCTTTGTCTAGCATCCTCTTTAAAAAAAAATCCCTCTTTCAAAAGTTCATGTCACTACACAATTTATTTTGCATTTTTCTCTCTCTGGGATGTTGAGCGTAGTTATTTAGGTTCACTAGTACTCACTGACTCAACTATAGTTACTTCTTGAACCAATTCCTGAGTGTTAGTAATAACTAGTATTCTCTTGTGTGCTTGTTACAGGTTAGCTGGCCCTTCAGGGTGGTTGTTGTGTCAGCTTGCCAGTGACAAGCTCTGCTAAAGAAAATGAGTCCAGGGGATATCCACTTGGGGATAACTGATTGCCTGTGTCGCTGGGCAGTAGTTAATTAGTTAAGGAACAGCTGGGCCTTATAACAGGTGATGTGGCCTCAGGCAGGAGAGACCACAGGGAGGAGGTACCTGGGGAAAGAATTCCCCAGGGAAATTAGTTAGAAAGCTACTCCCAGTTTGGTCTTATAGAGAAAAGAGCTTCCTGGGCAGAGGAACAGTCCCCCGAATACAACAAAACAAATTTTCCAAATAGAGGGATGTCACCAGGAAAGGAAGCCACAGAAGAATGCTCCAAGGTGAGGGAGGCTCTGAAAGAGAAGAGCTATGAATGCCAAGCCTCAGCAAAACCATCAAAGGACTTCACTAGGTAGCACGTGAGCCCCAGATCAAAGGAATTATGTCCCATTCTGAGGAAGGGTTATCACTGTTTGACCCCCATGGGGACTATGACTCAACAGGAGAGACCCTTTCCCATCCTACGAAAGAGGCCTGGACTCCAGAGGAGGGTTCTTGGTCAAGAAGGCCTCAATTGTACGAGGCATGGACGTAAGTGGGGTTAATAGACTACAATTAACTCAGTCCCGTCCCACCTCCAGCGAGGATGCTGGGGTGGAGGCCTATTTATGTAATTTTCTGCCTTTAGATTTATATAATCCCTGAAGGGACACTGTTCAGTATACATAAGCCTTATTGGATTTACTGGACACCCAGTAGGGGAAACTCAGGGAAAAAGTTAATTGCAGCACTGCATGGGACCACTGCAGGGTGCACCAAGGGTGAGGGCCCCAATTACAGTGCTCTGGAATGACTTGTTCCGAGAAGTAAGGATTTAGCATATGAAACATAAAAACGGCCATACTGGGTCAGACCTAGGGTCTATCTAGTCCAGTATCCTGTTTTCCAACAGTGGCCAATGCCAGGTGCCACATTCCTTGTCACCTATTCCCAGTTTCTGGGAAACAGGGACTAGGGACCCCATCCCTTCCCCTCCTGGCTAGTAGCCATTGAGTAGTTGTAATGAGAATTAATTTTAAAACTGGGGGCTTTTTTACAAGAGTTCTGAAACTTTTCGTTAAGTCAGACTTAACATCCTGAATGGAACTCTGAATTTTAACAATGCTCAAAAATACTTTTTTTTGGTCTAGTTCTTTCTGTTACTATTTGAACATACTTTACGTGCAGATTCAGTGGATTTGTTTTTATTTGGTGCAAAGACCCAATAACAGACTGACTTATGTTGCTGGCTTGTCTTCTCATCTGTGTGCACAACATTCTTGAACTAGAAGTTCATCATCATTTTATCAAAATAGTAAACTTGCATTTTATGAGTTTATGACTGCTACAGAGTGAGTAATCAAAGCCTTCAGGCAATTTTGGCTGAATAACTCTGTCTCTTTTAAGAAGGAAGCAGGATTCCAAGCAATCCATTATTAAACTAACCATTTCCAATTACTATTTATTGCTTGGCTTTAGTTATACTAAGTGCTCAGAACTGTTTACACTTGGATTTTAATTTACTAATTGGAGCTATTTTCATATTTAAATCAAAATTCACACCAGGCAAATATATCTCCAACTATATTAAAATCAAACTTGTATTTGTCAGCCTCTTATCCAGTACAGAACTTCCCTTTCCAATTTTGCCACCTGCTGTAATTATTAATTTATTATAATTTTAATTTCAATCAGTTGTTTATGGGTATGACCAATAAGACCATCATTAGAATGTTAAGAGGATAAAATGTCCAGAGAATGAAAAACTAATATATGAATGGATTATCATGGGGGGATTTTATTTACAGAAAACTTCTTGAATTTATTGTGTAAAGGGTGGTGGGTTCAAGTTGCATGGAAGTGCAGATAGGTGGAAGCTTTATTAAATTGATCCATATGTTTGGTTTTCATACATAAAATTGGTTTTAAATTAGATAACAAATGTTCCCTGGTCTTTCCTTTTACTAGAGCTCTAGAATCATCTTGCCTAAGAAAGTTACTGTAAAGATAGCCAAAGAGTGTCCTCCTAATGAGGATAATGCACACATGCAGAAATCCAAAATATTCTCATTTCCAAATGAAAGCATTTTCCTTTGAGAGTTTTATGGTACACCACACATTAAATAGTATGTGTGATGAGGGGGGCGTCGTTGTAGAAACTGAAGTTTTGTATTTATTTGTGTATACAGTTATACCGGAGGGGGAAATTCAGCCCCTAAGAAAAGCAGGCAGCATTACAAATGTTGCCCTCCTCCTTGTATTGTTCTGCTGAGGACAGCAGTTTTAATTTGCAGCTGGACCAAAGGCTGCCGGAGAGATGTGCTGATTTTGCACATCTCTCTAGCAATCATCTAGCACTCACTCCTCAGTCAGAGCTATCCACTGTATGAGCTGTGTATGCCCAGTCCAGTATTTTCAATGCACCATAGCCCTGTCCACATGAGACAGAACTGTGCAGCAGACCTTGACCTTTTCTCACATTCTAGCACCAAAGGTCTGAGGCCTACATTTAAACCCTCAACTATGCATTCTTCGGAGGTTAATGGTTATAGATAAAAGACGAGTCAGACCCTCTGATATCCATTAGACTTATTTTTAAGAGAATATTGAAGAAAATTGATAAACATAGATCGGGAGCGGCAGATGTAGTAAATAGTAAAAAATTACAAATAATACAGATACCTTCCAGTTCTACTGAAGAAGAAAAATGGAGAAAGAGAAAGCAAAACTAAAAGCAGGGGGAAGGGAAATTGGCCATTGTGAACACTCAGAAGCACCCAAGGAACCATTAGGTCCTCAGATTATGAGTGTTAGTCGTAAAAATAAAGCAAACCCCTTTTTCAAAGAAGACAAAATTAACTCTTATCTCCTGCAACTCTTGTTTCTCCAAAGATAGAAAAGATAATAGGGTGCTTGTTTCTCCAACTCATCACAATTAGAAAAGATATAGGGTGCTTCTGACTCACTTATGACTTTCTGATCCAGTGTTTCAGTTCAGTACAGTTGTGCGGGGAGCAGTGAGGGGAGAGCCATAAGAACTGGTTATGCTGGCCCTTCCGCCTCTGTGGACTGAATCTTGCTGTAGGTGCAATAGCAGTGGGCAGGCCAGAGAATCTGGCCCATAGTGAACCTATGTCCAATCTTCAGGAAAGGAACAGTCTCGCAGGGAAGATTAGCATTAATTTTCTCAACCACACTGAGAACATCAGATAATGCACATATCAATTAAATTAGTTTGTCATGGAAGACAAACATCACCAGAACCTATTCATATTTCCATTTGATTATACTGAAACTAACTTTTTGAGAGTCAATAGAAACTGCAGTTGCAGGACCATCTTATTTCTACTACTTGTGAAGTGTGTTATACCTTGCCCCTGCCCTCGTATTATTGGTCTCTTTATCAAACCGTACCCTCCAATTCCTGGTTCTATCCACCAACATTTTAGCATATATTTTCACGTCAAAATTTATCAAAGACACAGGGAATAATTTTCCCAGTAGCTCTGCTCTTTCTTTTAAGTCAACTGTCCATCATGGAGATGTGCTGCAAGTACTATAAGATTGGAAACAGTTTCCTCCTTTGAGGAAAATAATTCTGCAAGACCATCATCTCATATTTTCCCCTTTGCCATATTTTTCTCTATTTCTCTATTTTTTCTCTATGTAACTGAGTCAATATAACATTTTGTAACTGTTTCTGAATATCCTGTCTTGACTGTCTAATTCTGGTTAACATAATTTGAAGTATAATTTTAAGTAGTATTATAAATCTAGTAAGAAGTTTTGCTTTCTTGTTGGTTAAATTTCTAGTCTTTTATGGGCCTCCAATACTGCAAACATAATCTTGTAGGAACATTATGAAAAAAATTATGGCTGCCAAGTGATTAAAAAATAATTGTGATTAATTGCACAATTAGAAAAAATAATCATGCACAGTAAAAATATTGCAATTAATCACATGGTTAATCATACTGTTAATAATAGAATACCATTTATTTAAAAATGTTTGGATGTTTTCTACATTTTCAAATATATTGATTTCTATTACAGAACAACACAAAGGGTACAGTGCTCACTTTATATTTATTTTTTATTACAAGTATTTGCACTATGAAAAAATACAAAAGAAATAGTATTTTTCAATTCACCTAATACAAATACTGTAGTGCAGGGTGATTAAAACTGCAACTAATCGTGATTTTTTTTTAGTTAATCGCATGAGTTAACTGTGATTAATCAACAGCCCTAAAAAAATGTAATTTCTCCTCCAGTTTTGAATACACAAGTAATTACAATGTTTTCCCTATTTTGTATTTTTATAGTTTATAATAGCAATAATGACCTCTTTGGGGCATTTATTGGTAGTTAATGACCTCTCCTAGGACCTCAGCTCATCATGCTAGTTGTTCACTGTCATAAAATGTCCTTCCATCAGTCAGTCACAGATTAATTTACATTTGTGAGGGGGGAAAAATGAATAGAATAAAATCTATCTCAAAAAGCAAGTTATTTTTCACTGTAAATTGTCTTTTATTGTGCTTTCATTTTTGCTATTGTAACAAACAGGAGAGTAGTTTACATTTAAATCTTTGTTAGTGGCTCAAAATCTTTGAATGTGTTTTTCTTTGATAAAAATAGCATAACACTGAATGAAAATTACATGTTAAGAGGTCAAATTATGTTTTAATTGTATAAATTGATTACAGGTCTATCGATAGATTATCTGGAGAACAAGCTTTATTGGATCAGTTCAGGAAATGGAACCATAAATAGATGCAACATAGATGGTAGTAATTTAGAAATAATAGAGTCAATGAAAGAAGAATTAACAAAAGCTACAGCTTTAACCATCATGGGTAAGTGCTAGGGTACTATGTTTCTTATTCTTTATCTTGATTGGCTACTAATTAATTATAATCTGCAAAATGCTTGGAAAAATTACTGCTGTACTACACAAGTAGAACACTTGAAATGAATTTCATCAGTGATTTATATATATATAAATATTGTGGCAAAGCTTTGGCCTTCTCCCTGTGGGTTCTGCACTTCCAGGTGGTTTGTGCTAGCCTCACAGGCTCACTGTGATTAGTTAGGGGAGGTAGAAAAGGGGGGAGCCCGGGCCCACCCTCTACTCCGGGCTCCAGCCCAGGGACCCTAATAGTATCAAATAAAATGGCTGACCTTTTTAGGCACCAAACACAATACAATTCCTTGGGCTACTTCCCCACAGCAGTCCCCCGCTTCTTCCAACTTCTCTTCACCCTTACCTTAGGGCCTCCTTCCATACTGCTCTCTGCTCCAACGCCTCCAAACTCCCGACACTCACACCCACCTGACTAACTAGGAGGGTTTTTAATTGGTTTCAGCCAGTCCCTGATTGGCTCCAGGTGTCCCCAATCAGGCTAGCTGTTTCTACTATCTTCTAGAACCTTCTTAATTGGCCCCAGGTGTCCTGATTGGCCTGGAGTTGCCTTTGTTTGGCTGTCCAGGGAATAGAGACCTGCACATCCTGAGGCTGATATACCTGCCTTCCAGCACTCTCCTATACCCTTCTGGTCAGCTAAGTGGTTTCAGAGGTCTTTGACATCTGAACTTAATGTCACTTACTATAAAGATATATATTTCTAAATGATTCAACATTCTATATACATTTTAAAGCTTCATATTGATTTTTATTTTATTCAAATAGTATTATTTCACATCTAGATTCCATATAATTTATTTTATGAAGATAATTGGAAGCTGCCTTTTACAGGAGAGTATTCATGATATGTCCATATCTTGAATACTGTGTGCAGATGCGCTTGCCCCACCTCAGATATATGTTGGAATTGGAAAAGATTCATAAAAGAGCAACAAAAATGATTACTGGTATTAAACAGCTTCCATATGAGGAGTGATTAATAATACTGGGACTTTTCTGCTTGGAAAAGAGATGACTAATAGGAAATATGATGGAGGTCTATAAAATCATGGAAAGTAAATAAGCAAGTGTTGTTTACTCCTCATAATACAAGAACTAGTATTAATTAATGAATTTAATGAAATTAATATGCAGCAGGTTTAAAATAAATAGAATTTCTTCACACAATGTACCATCAAGCTGTGGAACTCTTTGCCAGAGGATGTTGTGAAGGGCAAGACTATAACAGGATTCAAAAAAGAAAGAGAGGAAAATCATAGAGGATAGGTCCATCAATGGCTATTAGCCAGGATGTACAGGAATAGTGTCTCTAGCCTCTGTCAGAAGTTGGAAATGGTGATAGGGGATGGATCACTTGATGATTATCTGTTTTGTTCATTCCCTCTGGGTCATCTGGCATTGGCCACTGTTGGAGACAGGATACTAGTCTAGGTGGACCTTTGGTCTGACTCAGTACGGTCATTCTTATATTCTTACATGATATGATGCTATGCTAATCTCTATGAATGTGGGATATTCTTTCTTTTGTTGCTAACATGTTTAATGAATACAGAGAGCAAAAATATAATTTATTATTTGTTCCAAATTTAATTAAGGTTGTTTTTTTTGTCTTATTCAAGTTGAATGTCACTGTTTAAAATTGAAGCTCTTAGAAAGAGAATACTCATTAATGTATGATATTAATTCCTTGTTACAGTAACATATATCTACTACATTGAATGATTATATTTATATAGTAAGTGCTATTCCTGGTGAAATGCTTATAAAACGTCAAGCAGGAGCATTTCAAAAGCATCAACATAAGCCTTTAAATAGGAATTAATACATTAACAGGATGACCTTTTGAAAATGAATAGATATTTGTATTCATTTTACAAGTCATATTACTGTATAATCAAATGTCTAGTAAAATTACTATGCTTTTAATTTTTCATGTAGAAAATGTCTGAACTATAAGATATATTTGTGTTATGATTTCAGTTATATTGGATTACTAATTTGATAGAACTGATCTATCAACCACTGACTTCTGATGTGGTCTTGAATTAATTTAACAAAATGGCATCAGTAGTGGTTAACTATACAAATAGTCGCATTTACTTCTGAGGGGTTTAATTCTGTAGTGAGAGGTGCTACATAGTTAAAAAAAAATCAGATACATGTACCTAAATTTTCCAAGCCATCAGTCTTCTAATTGCCATAACACTTCATTACATTAACAGTAATATAAGAAATATATCTAGGCAATTTGCCCACTGCTAAGTGCAGTGCATAGTTGTCTTGCTAAGTACTCAAACTACCATTAATGAAAACTAATGACCCATCAAAATTTGCATTCAAAGTGCTTCTTGAAATCTCCAAAGGACAGTATGCAATTCTAGTGTAGCAATTTTTGTCACTGTAAATTGGTGTTTCCCAATATGTTGCTCTTCTTAATGCTAATTACCCTACAAAATGGATAAATATAACTATTGTAATGTATATTATAGCCTGGTTTCAGGAGCAAGATTGTAATTAGTGATTAGAGAACACTCTCATTAGCATAAATGCAACAATTAAATCATTTAAATTTAGGACTATCACTTAAAGGCTTAAAATAGTGTTGATGCATCCTCTGTGGTGAAGGTGAAATTCTTGCACATTCTAAGTGTTTTTTTTATGTTAAATCAAAAGCTATATTTAAAGATAAAACATAGGTTGCTCTAAAGATAATTTTATAATCTTTTTTTTTCTTATTATGTCTTCATACTTTGATATTTGACTAGTATTCCATTATGACAGTATTATTTATCGTTTGAAATACAATTGTTAATGAATTGTTTAGGCTGGGGGAAAGTTGTACTTTGGATTGTGATACAGCATGAATTGTGGTACATTGAATTCATTTCCTCTAAATCTAACATTTAGTTAGAGTTCAGGAATGAATGACTGAAATTGAAAGATTCATTCCAAAATTCTGTTTATAAGGAACATTTACAGTCCAATGTAGAAATGCTGCAGATTGTTTGAAATCATGCAATTATCTGAAATTGCCCATTCAAACTGAATTGGAACCCTTGGACACTCTGCTCTTTAGCTCTTAGGCATAGCTGGCCAATTCAGACTGAGTCAGATTTTTGGCAGGTAGGTCATGGGAGGATTAGACTTTAGAACTTCATATTTTTTTCATACAATTTAAATGTGCATTGCTTCAAGATTCTTAAACTCCTAGTCCAAGTTTCCTTTGTGATTGAGAGCTTTAACTCCCAAATCTTCTACACCTGGCGTCCAGTCTTCTTAATACCTTTTACATCCTATTGCCCTTAATTCTCCTCCAAAGCCTTCTTAAGGAAATATAATCAAAAATAGATCCATAATTTTTATACTTCTATTGAAATATTTTTAATTATTAAAAAGTGTTTGTAAACATCCAATAATCACATAGACAATAATGGAGACGAAGATGGAAGAATCAGTGTGTTGTGTATTTTATCTATTTAGATTTGTTTAAAATGTGTAGGTGCAGGAGACCATTTATTTTCTATATCCAAAGAAGGTCAATACTCTAAGGGCTTATTTTGTGGTGAATACTTTTGTAATTCTAATGTCTATTGTGAAAAAAAATGATTCTGTGATCTAAGAAGAAAGATAATAGGATTGTCTAATTACATGATGGGAATTAGCAGGAGAGGTAGGTGGTCTAGATACAGTTTACTGTTTATGAGAGCAGTAATAGTCTCATTTAGCAGCACAGTAAGCAAAACAGTGTGACTAAACGTTCCACTGAGGGATGTAGAAATGGATTGGACATATTATTCAGAAAGAAAAGGAGAGAGGAAACTGCATTATCAGTATGGCGAGCTATCTGGAATGGAGCTTTTGGTACAACTAGTCTTTCTGCTTACATCCAGTGGTGAAAAAATGTGAAGTTTTCTGTATTAATTATACAGGAACAAGAGGTTAGATTGCTTCTTTTCTAAAGCATCCCAAGTGTCAGTATACAGAGGGCCAGATCTTGGATCCCAGCTCTTTGTGCTCCCAGAGTAATACAAAGGTTGTGCTGGGGATTCCACTGACATAAGGGGTGTCCCCAGGTAATATAAAGCCAACACGTGTAGCTCTATGTCACCTGCTTCCTTCCTGAAATCCGGTTATGAATTCTTCTTGGGTAGGTTGCATGTCTGAGCAGTGGAGCTAGAGTACAGTAAGCAGCTGCCTCACTTGGTTCATGTCAATGTATGATCCATGTTAATCCTCAGATCATTTTCAGTAGTACACTACCTAGCCAGTTAGTTCTTAATTTGTACTTGTGTGTTTGATTGTTCCTTTCCAAGTGTAGTATTTTTCACTTCGTTTCTATTAAATTTCATCTTGATGATTTCAGACCAAATCGCCTATTTGCCAAGGCTATTTTGAATTCTAATCAAATTATTAATTAATTATGTCTGACTTGAAAATGATTATATATTTCTTTAAGATTATTCAGATGTGCTCAGTTTGATCCTTTAATTTAAAAAATCTTTAAAAATGCATCTGATGCCATGATGATCTTTTGCACTCAATAACAGTCAGAATGGTCTTTTTGCAGCCTCTTCCCTGTTTCACCTAACAGATCATCATGGTTTGTGGGTTCTCCATAACAACTTAGGGCAGAGAAAGTGTCATCAGTCTCTTGCTCTGAAGCTGTTAGCTTGTGTCATGAAGATTTTTTTAACAATTCTTATGCAATGGCTCTGAGATGCAAATATACTAAGACTCTCGTTCAGCAGATGTGTTCTGGGTGTTAGCTAGCCTAGTTAATCCAGACTTTTTCTGACTGGTTGCTGCTGCAAATGCCTCTTGTTGTGAGGACATTTTTTCTTTACTTTGCAAATAAACACTCATAACTTTGGGCAGATCTGGCTAGGATAATGGAGAAAGTTCATTGTCTGGAGAGGCTAATTGCTAGATATTCTGTGCTTGAATTTTGGGCAGTAGTATTTCCAGAGATTCTAGATGTGTTTAGGAGAAGTTTGTGTCACAGTCTGTGTCTTGGATCCTGTTCTTACAGGCTGATGAAGGACCAATTGGGAAGTACGGGCTTTTGTTGGTGGAGATAATCAAGGTGCTGATTGTCAAAAGTTCAAAAAAGCCCATCTTTTCATAGATTCTAAGTACAGAAGGGACCATTGTGATAATCTTGTCTGAACTCTTGTAAAGCACAGGTCATAATACTGCTCCAAAATAATTCCCAAAGCCTATCTTTTAGGAAAAAAACCCATCCTGTTTAAAAAAATGTCAGTGATGAAAAATCTACCACAACCCTTGGTAAATTGTTCCAATGGTTACTCTAACCGTTACAAAAAAAAATCATTATTTCCCATCAGAATTTGTCTAGCTTCAGCTTCCAGCCATTGGATCAAACTTTTTTCTGCAAAATTGAAGAGCCCATAATCACATTTTGGTTCCCCATATAGGCACTTATAAACTATGTAATCACCCCATAATTTGTTAAGCTACATAGACTTAGCTTCTTGAGTTTATCATTACAAAGCATGTTTTTCTAAACCTCTAATCATTCTTATGGCTCTTCTCTGAACCCTCTCCAATTTATCAATATCCTTCTTGAATTGTGGACACCAGAACTGGGCACAATATTCCAGCAGCAGTCACACCAGTGCCAAATAGGGATAATATGACTTAAGATTCCTCCTGCTTGAGATTCCCCCTATATATTTCAGTATTGCATTACCTCTTTTACCCCTAGTATCAAACAGGGAGCTCATGTTTAGCGACTGACCATCATGATGCCCAAGCATTTCTCCATTGCACTGCCGCCCAGAATAGAGCCCCTATCCTGTAAATATAGCCTACATTATTAAATAGTGGATGGCAGCTGCAAGCAAACAGTTCAAAGATGTCTTTCAATACCCTTAGGGCTCAGGATATAGAGATCTTCACAATCTCAATAGATGATACATTTTTTGAAATAGTAAAGCGAACAAGCACCCTCATCAAAAGGGTGAGGCAGCTGTTAAGGACATACTCAGTAGGGTTTTTTAAGAAAAAAAGTTTCTGAATCACCACACTTGTGCCTATGTTTGAGGGCAGTTCTCAGTTCCCTAGACACAAGGGATGATATCAACACTATAATAATATAAAGGTGACATCAATTAAATCAACAGGGGGAAAACCAATGAAATGTACAAAGATCACACCCTCATGTGGGTGTGTGTGGAATAGAATACAGATAGGTTCAGGAGATTGAAAAGTCAATTCCACATAATCAAGTCTGCAAATAAAAGGGCCAGTCCCAGTAGACCAGAAGAAAGTGATGTATTCAGAATAAAACCAAGAAGAGACGTGTGTATTCAGCAGTTTGAAGAACCCATCAGCAAGCCTAACAGACTCCTAACAAAAGATTTGGACTTTGATCTCATGTCCCTCTGGCCCTTGATAAGAGAACCCAGCAGCATATCACCAGTAGGTGATTAGTATCAAAAAGATGAAGTGACTCGTAGCAGGTCTTGTCAGTATAGCTTTATGGACTTCCATAGGTTGATTTATAAATGTGTATTTGTGAAAAATACTAAATTTATCTCTATTTAAGTTGTAAGCCAAGTTTTATAGATTCTTGTTACAAAATTATGGATTTGTTAATAGGTCTGTGACAAAAGTTAATTTGTTCCTTTTGTAATCTGTGTGAAATTGGGTGATGGTTTCTGCATAACTTCAGATTTTTAAGAACATGTTATCCAAACACCTGTCAGGGGTGTCCTCGGTATACTTAATCATGCCTCGCGGGTGGGGGAGAGGGCTTATGAACTAGATGACTTCTTGCTGTCCCCTTTAGCCCTACATTTCTGTGATTCTATGATCATTCCTTGCAGATAGCTGTTACAGAAGAATAATAATCATATTTACATATTGACGTGTTGTTTATTAATTTGAAAACTAAGGCCAAGAACTGAAAGCATGAAGACAGCCTGCTCATCTCTAACTATGGTCAAGTCAAAAGGGATTTCAAGATATTCTGATAATATTTATGCTCTCATATTGCTGTGCTTTTTTTCTGTAGGTAGGAGACTACAATTTCCATGGCTCTTACTTGGACATCCTCCTCAAGCATTATGTTCACTTTAAAAAAAATTTTTGGAGGGAGGGAAAGGAGTGACAGAGTGATTTCTATACTTTTAAATTATGATGGCCTTCCTCAGACTTTAAGGAACTCATAGTTAATTAAAAATGAAGTATTTGGAAACTAATGATTTATTTGTGTCAAATGCATATTGTTTGATAAGATGTTTTGACATTAAGATGTTTGACATTTTTACAGATAAAAAACTCTGGTGGGCAGACCACAACTTAGCTCAGCTGGGTACCTGCAACAAAAAAGATGGAAGAACCCCCATTGTCCTGCGAAACAAGACTTCAGGGGTTGTATATATGAAAGTTTATGATAAAGCAGCACAGCAAGGTAAATTGTATTTTAAATATCTTTAAACTACCATTAGAGTACATAATGTATTCTTCTTCCATATTATTCCCAAAATGCATAGAGATTTATATTTGTTCCCATTTGTTATCTGATACACTAAGTAGAACTTCTATCCACAGTGTATTACAATGTAGTTAATGACTTTCAAAATATTATATTATAGTTTAGAAATCTTTCTTTAATATCTATTAAAATATTTGAATATGATGCTAATGAAACAGAAAATTCTATGATATTGGGAAACTTAAATTTGGTAGTCAGAACTAAGACATAAATGTGAATGTATTCTTTTTCGTTCACTTGTTAATGCTATGCATCTCTCAATAAATTATTCAAAAATTAAATACAAGAAATAATATTTGAAAAATCATTGATGTTTTTCATTCATCTCAATGGTTTTAACCCAATGTAATTTATTTTACTTCATTGAAATTGTAATGATATAAATAGGGAGTAAGTGACCAGAAAAATCAGTCAATTTTATTTTTCTTTGGTAGGAGAATGAATTAGTATGTTTCCCTATTATTATAATGAAAAAAAAAATCTGTAATCAAGGACATTGCAAACTGTGGCCTTGTTTTTAGATATATATACTATCCCACAAAATAAACTATTTATGAAATAATCTCTCTCTGTGTGTGTGTGTGTGTGTGTGTGTGTGTGTGTGTGTGTGTGTGTGTGTGTGTGTGTGTGTGTGAGTGAGAGAGAGAGAGTAATCTAGATCAAAGTCTGTCTGTGTTTGTTTAGTTTCTCTATTACATACACCTGAAGAGGTGAACTGCAAACCAGGAGGCTAATGCTGTTCATAGGATTCTGGGGAATATGAAAGTGCTATTGGAGAGGCTTGGGGAGATGATGCAAGTGTCAGGGGCTATGCAATTGGATGGCAGGGTCTCCACTACTAGGAGGGATGTCAGACATGAGGTCTACCCCTGGAATGTGTTCACAGAGACCAAAAGCTAGAGACATTGCCTAAACAGTACTGTCCTTTTAAGCCAAGAGCATATGAGATTCAACATTTTTATACCCTCACAGTGAGTGTCTAGCAGATCAACCAGCTGTGTCCCTGCTATACCTGAGGTATCACTGTATCTATAATTGTAGACATAAGATCATTTATAGTGTTTCCTCAGAAAATCTGACTTTGACATCATAGTATTCTCCTGAGAGGCATCTGAAACCAAAGGTAACTTGATTTAAATTGCTGATTTTAATAATGATTTAAATCAGTCAGAAATGTTGATTTAAATATTAGATTTTAATCGAGACAAGGTGGCTAATATCTTGTTATTGGACCAAGTTATGTTGGTGTTTTTCCCACACCTGAAGAAGGGCTGGTCTTCACTACCCGCCGGATTGGTGAGTAGCGATCGATCTTTTGGTGATCGATTTCTCGCGTCTTATGAAGACGCGAGAAATCGATCACCCGCAGCTCCCCCGTCGACTCCGGAACTTCAGCTTGCCAGGAGGAGCAAGCTGGAGTTGACGGGGGAGCACTCTGCCGACTGCCACCGCCGTGAGGACGGCAGGTAAGTCAGCGGCAGATACGCAAGCATCACATAGCTGAAGTTGCGTATCTGCCGTCGATCCCCCCCAGTGATGGGGACCAGCCCGAAGAGCTCTATGTAACCTCAAAAACTTGTCTCTCTCACCAGCAAAAGTTGGTCCAATAAAACACATTACCTTACCTACCTGCCTCTCTAATAGTCTGGGAATGACACAACTCCAAACACACTGCATTCAGCTTTAAACATGTCCTTATGTTCCTAAAGAAAGGTTGATTTTCATTGGTTGGTAACTATTAAAACATGTTGATCTGCAACTAAATATAGTCATTACAGTAAATTGATGGTATTTGTTGCCAACCAGGATACACAATATTTATTTCAGCAATTATTTAGTTTAAGTGCACTGGATAGAAAAGAAAAAAAAAGTTTATTCAAACATTTTTTTTACATTTAAATCTAACTGATTTATTTAACAAAGGAAGTATTATCTATATTATTATCTATATTATATCTATTTATTATCTATAGTTAGTGAATTGGTCACTATGTTCTTTGAGATTTTAGAACTAGTGGATCTCATCCTCTCATATGCAGTTTCATAAATTGGAAAACAAAACAAGATTTTCTTCTTTTTTAACTTCCAATTGGTTTATAAACGTTGAGTGAACTAGTCATTGTACTAAACTAGTTGAATAAACTGGAATTAAGACATATTCTCTCTGTACCTGCAGAAGAGGCTAATGCTGTCAAAAGCTGGTTGGTTTCATATTCTTAGCAAATGACTTCCACCCATCATTAGTGGTTTCAGTTTCTTTAAAACTTAACAATAAACATAATTCTTAATGTCGTTTGGGGTTTTATTTTTATTTTTATTTTTTTTATTATTACTATTATTATTATTATTAAGGCTACATTTATGTCATGGAATCCGTGACTTCCAGAGACCTCTGTGTGACATTCTCTGATTCAGCCCCTCGGGCTGCAGAACTCTGGAGCTGACAGCCAGCAGGGCTCTGACAGGGTTCCAGCAACAGGCAACAACAGCAAGAGCGGGCAGGGGACCTCTGCAAGGTTCCAGCGAAAAGACTCCTTACAGGGCCCTCCTCAGGATTACCACCTTGCCCTGCGGGTAGGGGGAGAGGGATAGCTCAGTGGTTTGAGCATTGGTCTGCTAAACTCAGAGTTGTGAGTTTAATCCTTGAGGGAGCTATTTAGGGAAATGGGGCAAAAATAGGGATTGGTCCTGCTTTGAGCAGGGGGTTGGACCAGATGATCTCCCGAGGACCCTTCCAACGCTGAGACTCTATGATTCTGTGCCTCAGGGGAGTGGCTGCAATGTCCTATTTTCTCTTTGGGGAATGTGGTCACCCTGTAGTTTCCAGCTGCCGCAGGCAGAGCAAGAACCCCATGGCTCCCAGCCACCACTTATACAGTAGCAAAAGACACTGGCTTCTGGGAATTTTTATTCATAGCCTGTGACCTATCCACGAATTTTAAAAATAGCCATGAGAAAATCTTAGCCTTAATTATTATTATTATTTCATTTTAATTCTTTTAATTGACTACAATAAGCTTGGGCATTAACTGACATTGTCAATTTCAAATTTAATTTTAAATTGTTTTTTTTAAAAGCAACCCTGCATTTATTTATTTTTTAAAATTCTGATTTAAATAAAAATATATTTAAATTTAAAAAATTGATATTTTTTAAATTAAAAAATGCTGAAATTTAATCACTCAGCCTCCTCAGGCAGACCATCAGAACATATCCATCGTCTCAACTAGGTGAAATAAGTCTGAATATTCAGTCAAACCCCATAATATGAGTTGAGATGAAGAAATTAACTATTTTGTTATATTCAGTTTTATTTGGAGATGTTTGTTGTGTACTTTTTTATGGTACTTTACAATCCTCAGAGGGATCTTTTACACTTTGTATCATTGTCTAACATGCTGTGAATAGCGTCACATGGCCAAACGCAATAAAAGTGCTATAATAATTTGATTTTTAATGAACTGGGAGAGTTCATAAATTATTTAAATTCAAACAATCAGTTTTAATTAGTAAAGTGAGCCTGGGATATCTCTGTGGAATACATGTCTATGAGTATCTAGGTAATACTTGTCACTATTGCTACACACACATAATGAGAATTAATATGCTAGATAAATAGATAAATCTTAAAGGTACAAATTTAATATAGTTCTTGGGGAATTATGTGCACAGTCCCAGGTATAGAAAAATGTATAAGTGCTTTTTTAACAGTAAATTTATTTTAAAAATGCCTTTTAATTTAGTAAAAGCAACAAAGATTCCTGTGGCACCTTAAAGACTAAGAAATGTATTGGACGATAAGCTTTCATGGGCTAATACCCACTTCGTTGAATGCATTGCATCAGGTATTAGCCCGCAAAAGCTTATGCTCCAATACATTTGTTAGTCTTTAAGGTGCCACAGGACTCTTTATCGCTTTTGCAGATCCAGACTAACATGGCTACCCTTCTGATTTTTAATTTAGTGACATGGTACTGGGGTTTTAGCAGTGGCTCATGGAGTGCTAAGCTTGAACTTGACAGGTTTCCGGTTTCATCAAGCTCAGTCAGGCCTATTTTAGCTTAAAGAGATTTGTAAAATATTCTAAACATAAAACATCATGTTATTCTGAGGTTTTCATGGTTTTCATCATGTATGTGTTTTCAATTGAAAATAAATCATGTGAATAATATACTATGAATTGTTAATATTAGTATTTTAATACTAGTTTATTAAGCAACAGAACAGCTTAAACTTCAGCAGGATCACAGAGTTGTAACCATCCACTTCCCCCCATTTTTTCCATGCTGTAGGTAGCAATTCCTGTCAACTAAACAATGGTGGGTGTTCCCAGCTTTGCTTACCAACATCAGAAACTACCAGAACATGCATGTGTACAGTGGGTTATAACCTCAGAAAAAATCGTATGTCATGTCAAGGTATTTAGCTTTTCAATTCTTCCTTTTTTTAAACAAATGTTATAACAACATGGAGACAGAAGAAGAGTCCTTATTTGTGTTTTTGTTTTTAAACCTAAGTGAACAATTTTACTAAGAAAGGCATGGTTAGATTATAGCATAAGAAAGGAGGTCCCACTGCAGCTAAGGATTAATTGCACCTTTCTATATTTCGGTTCCTCATAACTTTCTCAGATTTATTTTGGGGGAAAAGTAATGCTAGAAAACTTGTATATGTGCTCTTCTTTTACATACACAAATAAGCAGGAACATTTAGAAGGGCAGGACCATCATTCTGTAGTCATTCACATCTGCTGGATCTGGGTGTACAAACTTTTCACTAGGGGTCTCTACTACAACAGGAAATGAGGAAGCTACTTTTAACATCTTGGAACTTGAAGGGTAAACTTACAAGAAAGACATGGCTGCTGATAGGAGCTATACCAGTTACTTTTATCCTAAATTCCAGAAAGGATTTTGCCTCCAGAATGGATTATAGAAGTTAAAGGACCTTTTCCAATTTGTTGAAAAGTTTTAAAATTCAATATTTTTGAAGCTCCCCAAAAATTTTTGGACTTCTTTGTTTTTAGGCTAGAAAGGCATTATGGTTCTCAATAGGCATAATGTTTAGTATAGAACTTTGGTTCCTCAAGAAGCCTCCAGGCTCACGACTTCTAATTCTACGTCAAGTGGAAAAAACCCAATTTTGTTGAAAGTTGATAACGACCATTATATTTACACCGTGAAACACTTTCCATTATAAAAAAATCATATGGCCCTTTTTGAGAAACTTAAAGATTTTCATTGTTTGGAATAGACTTTTGGAATTCAGCACAGAATAAGACACGAGAGCAGAGAATTACCGTTTCTTTGACATGGAAATTCCATTCATGTTTTGCTAAGATAAACGCTGATGAAAATACCTTATTTGCTTGTGTTCCTTAGGAAGATTTTGTCAGCCGACCAAACTGACTGAACCATGGACATTTTAAGGCACACTCACATTGCTGTTACTGTGTATATGCACAGGATAGACACATAAGAAGGCAGACTTAAGGCTGAACATATTTTAATATGGTGGTTTTTGTTTGTTTGATTTTTTACGTACTTTTAATTTGCTTTACAGTTAATTGTAACTTTTGTAACCATGGCAGCGGTTTCCCTGAAATAGTTGTCACTAGATGTTTCCTTTTGGCTAGTTACAATTTGAGCTATATAAGAATAAATGAATGAGGGTGTTGATCTATTAAAAACATATTTTCTTCATTTGTAACCAAATTAAATATTTCCTAAATCATCTCAACATGTATTTTGCAAGACTATATACAGTACTCCTTTAATTTCAAGCCATTCATATCTATGAAAAGATCTGTATTCAAAATAACTTCAGTCTCCAAATATTAAAAGAACACAAAACTAGAAAAAATAAATATTATCTTATGACTATTTAGGAGGGTAGTTGGACTTTACAGAGTTTGTATACCAAAAAAGAAATCTCAATGTGCAAAATATCCATGTCTTGATGGATTCATTTGCTACAATTTGCGTACACTAACCCAAAACACAATAGAGATGTCAAGTGATGCTATGGTATATGAATTTCCTATCCACATCTTGAATTTAACATTTTAGGATTAAACAAGGAAATCTGTACAGCAGTCTTTTTCTTTGGAGTTTTGCAAGCACCAGATGTATTTTTAAACTGTAACAATGTGTCTTTTCAGTATTACATTATTACTCCCATCCTTTTTTGGTGGTGGTTTAAGTTTCACTTACTTTCTGCTTGCCAGTGTAATAAAAATGAAAATATATAATTCACAACATATATTAAGTTGATGGATGTGTTCCTGCTATGAGTTTGTTACCACTTAGTACAATGAGCTCCAAGTCCTGACTGGTACCCGTGAATGCCACTATAATGGAAATAGAATCAATTATGATCGATATTAACATCTTAATCAATATTAACATCTTAAATCTAGTAATTCTCAGTGTGAAGAGACAGTCACAGAAGCATGGAAACCCAAGGAGTTGGTTGATGAAAGGATTAAAAGGGTAATGGGTTCTTTTTCAAGTGATCGCTGCATATTTCCACTTATGGGATACAATGTCACTGATATCCAGCAATATCATTTTTCTAGAAAGCAGAATCCATTGGGCTCTTATGCTCTTTCTGCCCTCCTCTCTCTGAAGTATTCTGAGTGTATAAAAGAGAAAGGACCAAAATTGTACTTCTGTTTCTTTTTAATTGCTGAAGGTGCAGCAAGTCTGACTCTTAGACAATGTCCTCAGTTCTTTCCTCATCAGCTTCTTTCTTGGATTCTGATGTTTGTCAGGTATTTTCTTTATAGCTAGTTAGGTAAACAGTTAGTTGGTACAGATTTCATCAGTTTGAGGATTATATATCCCCACTGGGCACATGCAACACCTGAATGACCTGTAGGAAAAGGAGGGTCACCTCAAACACTGTTACTGATGGTAGGAGGTATTCAGGTCCACTTAACTAATTCTGGAAATGTGTAAGTTCTGCATTGACTTTGGACATCTGTTAGTCTCAAGAGGCTCTGTACTTGTCTTCAGCAACATCCATCTCCCTGATCTTGCATGGTGTTCAGATTCCCTTCAAGACCTTTTCCACTTGAATTATCTAGTACTAGCGAAAATACCCGGCGTTGCTCGGGTCCATCGGAGGTGGGGAGGGGGCGGAGAGCTGAGCGAGTGCGGGGTCTGTTGGAGGGGGGAGGGGACAGAGAGAAAACCTGACACCCCCACCTCACCCCCCAGACCAACCCGACACCCCCACCTCACTTACCCCTCGACCAACCCTGACTCACATTTTCACCCCCCCACCCAAACCCAACACCCCCACATCACCCCCTACCAACCCCAACATCCCCTGACCAACACCCACACCTCACTCCCCGTAGACCAAACCTGACACACCCACCTCACTTCCCCCCAAACCAAACCCGACACCCCTACCTACCACCACAAACAAACCCGACACCCACACCTCACTTACCCCTCGACCAACCCCGACCCCCCCTCCTCGTCCCCCCGACCAAACCCAACACCCCCACCTTACCCCCCCACCAAACCCAACACCCCCTGATCAACCCCAACCCCCACACCTCACCCCTCACCCACCCCGACACCTTCCCACCCCCCCAGACCAAACCCAACACCCCCAGCTCACTTACCCCCTGATCAAACCCGACACCCCCACCTCACCCCCCGACCAAACCCGACACCCCTACCTCACTTACCCTCTGACCAAACCCAACTTGGGTCCGTCGGAGGTGGGGAGGGGACAGAGAGCTGAGCGAGTGCGGGGTCCGTTGGAGTGGGGTATTATGACATCATAACTATGTCACAGAGAACAGCAGCTGCCCAGCTGATATGATTGGCCTTTAAATAATTTCACCCCTGGGGGGCGTCAGAGGTGAGATTTGAAAAATTTTCGACTCTTACCCTGATTAGGACCCTAAGACCTATAACTGTACCAAATTTCAAGTCTCTAGCTCAAACGGTGTGGAAGTAGTAAGTGCACATACATACACGCACGCATACACCATTTGACTTTTATATATATAGATACCTTTTTCAGTTCTGGGATAACACTTAAGCCAGTTCTCTGTCTTAATAAAAAAATAATTATATTAAACATCAGCTCAGCATGATCAGTAGTTAGAAGGGATAATTTAAGTAAATAATGGCTATATCAAAAATACTCAACTAATCTGAAAATATTGTAGGCCTTCTATCTTTTTGTATATGAATTTACAGAGCTGTTGCTTGAAGCTGTGTATGTGTACATATATGCAAAAGGACCCCAAAAAATAAAACCAGAAGTCTTTAATTTAGGTCTAATATGGAGAATGAAATTATGGTAATTTCCAGTACTCTTTTGGATGGACATACAGAGTTAATCCAGTGTTTGTTCACCTAGAGTTTGTCAGCCCACCTTCCTAAAGCATTATATTGCTTGGTAATCTCCCAGAAGTGACATTATGCAAAGACCACTTAAAGAAGAACAACAACAGTTATGGGTGAATGTTGTCCCTGCATATTTACACTTCCCCACAAATCCCCCCAATTTCTTTGGTGTCTCAGTGAAAGATTTGCAAGGTTAGGGAAGGAACTGCAGGGTGGTTGGAGCCACTCCCATCAGGATCCTCCAGGGGGGAGCAGGGAGAGGGACAGTTGGTGCCGATGTGGGCGCTGCTTGATAAAACATTTCTGCAGCTTGAAGCAAGGGGTGTGCTATGCCCACAAGTGGGATTATGCACAAGTGACACTCTTGAAGGACAACAGTCACTGGTAAGTAACTTCTCTGTATTAAAATTAATTAAGTTCCAAAGAGAAACTGGAAAATAAAATCCAGCTACAGAGCCGCAGGGTTGGATGAGAGTCACAATAAAATTAGAGTTGGAAATACTATGTCCTGGATGTTGATAGGGCTTGGCATTTTTATTTGTATAGGACTAAGACATTTAGGAAATAAGAAATGCTTTGTAGCCTATGGGAATCAGGAAATACTATTTAAACTTAGTGCCTTAGTGAATTGGCTTGTGACTTGAGGCATGGTATACCGTAGCCAGATGTTAGTTTCTCAGAGCTTTAGAGCTCATTATGCAAGGGTAAGGTTGCACTGACAGCAAGTCTGTCAATGTTTCTCTCTTAGAAATCTGCCTAGAAAACTACCACTTAAATTCTCTACACACATTTACTCATCAGTACTCTTTCCACTTGGAATCTAGATCAGTTCTTCACTTTAGAACTGTGGTTCTATAATCCCTATTTAATTGGACCTCCTCAGCGATGTTCCAGGGTCAGACTGCTAGCAAATCCCCCACAAGTGGGACTATGCAGACATAATATCTGTGGTTCTTCAAGAGTGTTGCCTGTGTATATGTACATTGACTGTTTTTCCCTTTCTTATAACTTTTTTGTTGTAGGACTTTTGGGTTTAGTAGGAAAAAAATGAGCTGGTTGGTGCCAGAGGGCCCTTTTTATAGCTTTGCTCGAAATGTATGGTGCTCCAAATCTATGGTGTCTTAAGAATACCTCTTTCCAGAAGGTTCTTGAAGCTTGGTGGTGAAAAGCATAATCTACAAGTTTTAATATGAAGTGATAACACTGTTGAATTAACCATGACTTTTTAACCTTAATTGTATGTTAATGATGGGGAGAAGGAGATTGTATGAAAAATATCAATTTTTTTGAAAGTAGAAGATGAAGCTTGAATTGAGGAAGAGTTTTTTTAAACTATTTTATTTAGAAATATCAGAAACAGCACAGTACAATATTTGTAGTAGTTAAAGAACAAAAATTTAATATTTTCAGATTTTCTTTAATACTTTCTTTAAACAGCTGTCCAGTATGTTGCATTACAAAATATTTATTCCTTTTTTTTATTTTGAATGTTAACCTATGGTTACTATATGTTGCTCTTATTAACTATTTAATTTTCCCTTAGGTATTGAGTCATTTCTCATGTATTCTGTTCATGAAGGAATTCGAGGAATTCCTCTTGATCCAAATGACAAAATGGATGCTTTAATGCCCATATCTGGAACTTCGTTTGCTGTGGGTATAGATTTCCATGGAGGTAAATAAAATATGTAGCTGTATTTTATATTGAAATTAAAGGACTATTTTTTTCAAATCTGCTAAGTAACTACAACTGCATTTGAAGCCAATGGGAGCTACCAGTGCTTGACCGTCCTGAAAACTGATCCTTAAATACATAACTGACCAGAGTACTCAGTGAAAAATAATAAAATGTCATGTTTAAGCTGCAATTGGTAGTGGAATTAAGCAATCAGAAACTGTATCCCACTTTTATTTTTGAACATTTTGCAAGGAGGAGGGAGAAAAAAAATGTTTTTAGAGTACATGTGGCTGCTATATTGGTGTGTCATCCACCTGCTCATGCTTATTGAATTTATTTCCTTGCCCTACTCTTTCTTGGTCTTAAAGAGCCTAATTTGTGTGTTTCTGATAATTAAGGAGCCTTTCCCTACCTGAGACTTAAACATGGTACTTACGAGTTTGATTTACCCTCCTGTTAAGCCCATGTCATAGTGTTTTCAGTATCACCTTTCTATTAAAACTAGTGTTTTTAGTTGCCATTACCTCAGTTTGTAGGATGGGTGAAATTCAAATTTTAATGGCTGTACTGCCTTATTCAATATTTCATTGGGAGAGAGCAACTCTCAGACCACATCTGAAATTTGTACTGAAAATAGATTCATATGAGCCAGTTAATAAATCTACTGGTATTTTTTCTTAAACCTCCCCAGCAGAGGCCAAGCTCCATGCACTAAATGTCTGTACAATTATGTCCTTTCATGTTTCTAGGACAGTGGCTTTCCTCTATCCTTTTTATGGCTTTTGACAATAAAGTCTAAAGGGCAAGCCCATTTCATCTCAAAAGCTTGTAAATGGGTTACAGACTGCATTAAAATCTACTGTTTGAATAAATTCCCTATTCCTTCTTGAGTTAGTATACATTCCATTAGTAGCAGTGGTGGCTTGTTTAAGATATATCCTTATCCCTAAATAAGATGAGGAAGACTTTGTAGCACCTTAGAGACTAACCAGTTTATTTCAGCATAAGCTTTTGTGGGCTATAGCCCACTTCATTGGTTGCATAGAATGGAACAGAAGTAAGATGCATTTATACACACAGAAAGCAAAAAATAAAAAAATAAAAACATTGTACATTAGCATATCAGAACTCCATGCTTGGCAAAGCTGCAGAGAGTACCACCTCATTTTTTATTTTCCAGTCTAACCTCTTGTAGCCCATAAAGGAGATTAAATACATACTACATAACACTGAGGCACTGGTAGTTGCTCTCAGAATGAAACTTTTTTGTAAATGGCACAATGGGGCAAAAATCTTTGAGAGCCAGGAAGATTTATAGCATTTCTCAGAGGCAGCTGAGATCCAAAAGTGAAAATTGAGTGAATATGGTATTTTTAGTGGGGGGAAAAGTGGGTTGTTTTTTTCTGGACAAATTCATTGGCAAGTAAAATTTCTCCATAGATTATCATTGCTTTTAATAAAATTGACAGCAGATAATATGAATTTGTGTTTAATGCATCCAACCCCAAATAACTAAACAGTGTAAAGAAAATATGTAAGAGGCAGTAAGTTTTCAATCATTGACAAATGTAGGCTTATATCAAGGAGAAGGCATCCCTTTGTTGTCTTCCGAGGTTCTGAAGGCCATGCAGGTTCCTCTCTATTGTGAGCAGGTGGAACTGGAATTAGAATGTGGAACTGGAAAATGTACAGTTGGGACTGTTGTCATGCATGCATGTAAGGCTGTTAATCAACTTCTGCTATGCAGGACTGTGACTTTTGGTAATGTGCAGGACATAGTGGGTGGATTTGCAGCAGTGGGGTTCCCAGAGTGGGGTGGGATGATAAATGGCACACATCCCTATTTTGCTCCAATCAAGGTGATAGCTTTTACTAATTATATTTTTTCTACATGTATTTTTTTTCCAGGAAATGACACAATTTACTGGACTGACATGGGTTTCAACAAAATTAGCAGAGCTAGACGAGACCAGACCTGGAAAGAAGACATAATTTCAAATGGCTTGGGAAGGGTTGAAGGCATAGCAGTGGATTGGATAGCGGGTATCACCAGTACCTTTATTATATCTTAAATACCTTTTAGATAGGCCTTTTTATGTGGTAAAAGACCTTACTTGATAATAGTAGACTTCTGCACTTCTGGTCATGGAGGTGCTTATTTTTTTTTCTTCCAGCTTCACTTTCTCTAATATTAAGAGCCTCTGGATATGTTTGTTTGTTTTTCATATTGAAGATCGCCCACTGTGAACTTGGGAGTTTTTTGCTAAGAATTCCATAAGGCGGAAAAAAATGGTCTTATACTTGAAGACAATTGAGGAAAATTAAAATGCCTGTTTTGATGTATACAGATTTGGTTTGGACCTTAAGATAGAAATATTTGAAAGTTAGATTTAAAATAACAAATTTCACTTCGTGTATGTTCATTATAATGAGGCACAATGAGAGAGTAATAAAACCTAAAGACTTATTAAAATAAACACCGAACATTATTCTCTGCTACTATGTTTTATGCAGCTGAGATTGAACAGCAACTAGTCTTTTAAAGAAGTAGTTTCTTTCTTAGTAATTTCTTGTTATTTCTCCTAGGTAACATATATTGGACAGATCATGGCTTCAACTTAATTGAAGTTGCTAGACTCAATGGCTCATTCCGATACGTAATTATATCCCAGGGTCTGGACCAGCCAAGATCTATAGCAGTGCACCCAGAAAAAGGGTAACTTAAATATTTCTATATCTTTTTAAAAAAATGCATGATAATATTAAAACTCTACAATTAGTAAATCAGTGCATTCATTATGACATCTATTTACTGCTAGAATCTTCAATAAAACCAGACAAATGTGGTACTGTAAAAAGCAGTTTTTATAAAAGTTGGATGTTCTCATATACTGAGATACTTACTATGACATCTGTGTTTAAACTAAATATTACAGTCTATGTATCTATTTGCAGAACACTTTCCCTACTCTTAGAAAGTCATTTTACCTGAAGGCTAGCAAGAGATCAGAAGTGTGCTTAATTTTTTGAATCCTCTTAAGTTTTCAGCACATTGTCAACTATAATAAACCCAATGTGGTGATGAACTATCAGAATGATGTAATCTTTTGATGGCCATAGATATCAATGTGTTGGCCCCAATCTAACATCCTATCTGCACCAACTGAGAAGATCACCAGTGTTCATGGACAAACTCTGTCTGATAAAGTGTTAGGTACAATAATAGAATGGTGGTGGCACAAAACATTCTGCAGATCCATCCACCAATTGCGAAGTGCTGTGGACTATGCTGATGCAATAACAGATCCTGTTACCATCACAGCTACACAGCTGTTCCCAGCAGAGGTGTTCTGAATTGTGTAACTGGAGACAGAAGCACTGATCACTCCGAAGTATTCTCACCCTACTCTGAAGAAAATATGAAAATATGACCCTACAACGATGAAAAGCACTTCCCAAGTCAAAATATTATAAATCACCCCAGATTTCATTAACTATGTGATAGAATTTGGCTTCATTGCACATGGTGAAGCCCAGAGACATAATTGAGTGTCCATATATAAACAAAGCCTGTATCCTTCTTGACAGGCAAACACCTGTGGAGAACAACTGTCTACGGCTACTGCATTAAAAACGTCTCCTTCAGAAAATTGAACTTGTGAACCTCCCAGAAGACACAAATGTCCCTTAGAAAGTCATATGTACGTCTATATATCTCATTTTCCACAGGTTCAACTAACCCCATCATAAGGAGATCACAATACCTACATGAATTCAGTTTTTACATTCATTCACGGGAGTTCTTCAAAGTGATGTAAAGCCTAAAGTGGTTCTCCCAACGCACCAGTAAGCCTCGACATCCAGTTATCATCAGTGATGGAAAATTACTTCTGAAACATTTTCCTTTTCCTTCTCAATAAGGATCTAGCAACAGTGATATATGTATTCTTCGGCTTGGATTATTATAATTCATTGTATCTTGGGTTGAAGGTGGAAGCAATCAGAGGTTTCAGCTAGTGTAGAATCTCAAAGTCTGCCTCCTCAACATGACATAACTCCTGTGTTCAGATAACTCCACTGATGGCCTGTCTACTTCTGCTGACAGTTCAAGGCCGTGTTTCTTGTCTTGAGAACAACTAATGGATCCAACCCAGCTCTGTGAATCACCACATCTCTGTCTGTGAATTGCCAGGACAGCTGCCTTTCTCTGGGACAAAGCACCTCAAAATGCCCTGAATGAAGTTCAGTAGAGTCAGGGAAAGTACTCTTGCCCAAAGGAGCTTGCGTTTTAAAACAAGCTCCAACTTCAGGGCAAATGTTTTAATGAAGATGTGACCACCATTATCTATATCTATCTATATCTATATCTACATCTAATATTCCTCATTACTTATGCCCGACTAGGGAAAACTCACAAGAAGTCTCTATGAAGTCTAATAGGGAACTTATTGTGCAGATTTATTTTACCTGGGGAGTGCCTGCAGGTTTTAGTGGTGAACTCTATCAATAAATCCCACACCCTAAGAGAGTTTGGAAATGTAGGAAAAGAAACAGTAGGCTACTCTCAAGTATTTGAGGAGAAAAGAAGGATAATAGCTCCAATCTTCATTCTGCAGAGACATCTAAAATCTGAAACCTGCTTATGGTGAAGGGTGGGTCCAGAGGCTTTGAGTGGGAATGAATGTTACCCTAAATATTCTTAGGAGCTTGTTCTTTCACTTAAACCTGGAGCCAGGCATGTGTGGTTTGGATTTCAATGCAAATATTTTCCACAAGCCGATTCCTGACTGTCTCCTGTTTTAACTTATGAAGGGAATAAACCCTAAATAGCCATATAAGGAGGTAAAAGAGAAATAGCAGTGCTAAAAATGAAAATTTCCTTGTGTGCTATGCTAAGGGGAAAAAATCTTTGTACCAGATTACTATGCCTTCTCTGTCTCTTCTCAAATCTTACAGTACTGTGATTTGGTACAATACAAAAGTAGCTAGTACAACAAATGGCAGGTGAATTACTGTCTGGAGGATTTTGTTCAGTAATTCCAGTTGAAGTACAAGACAGTAGGAAAAAAAGAGAAGAGTGTACTGGGTATGAAATGATTTATGAACAAATTCAGTAGTGGAGAGATGTTTTCAGTTTCTGCAGTCTTATTAAGCTTTCTGGGTTTCAGAGTGTGCTCAAAATGATTGAGGAAGCAGAGAAGATGAAGGTACATTAATTAATATGTGTTCCTCAAGACAGTATATTCCAATTTGGCTAGATCACTGTCTTTTATTCTAAGCCTCAAAAATGTCACTTGAGATAAATTCTGAAGTTGTAAACCTCTACCCAGCCCCTGCACATCTGTGGTTTCTTCAGGAAAGAATGAAGTCTCTGTAGCAAAGGCATCTTGGTGGTAATAAATTCTTTATTATGGGAGATGTAGGCCATCTTTCCTCACTCCTCCCCATCTTGCCTTCTAACTAGATAAACCTTTAATAGCAGCTTATAACCCAGCTGCAAAAGGGAAGTGAAAATGACAGCTGCAAAGGGGACTATTGTTAAACCTTATAAATAAAGTTGGGATGGAAATTGTTTTCTTATTCCTTGAAAATTTAAGAGATGTTGAAAATTTATCATTTTGCATTGGGAAGAACCAGAGACCTTTCAGTATTTTTTTCACCAAAAAAACCAGAGTGTGAACAAAATCACAGAATAGCCAGTAGTTCAGTGATTATGGCACTCATGGGATGAAGGAGGGAGGGGAGAACCAGGTTCGAGCCCCTGTTTTCTCTCAGTGAGTACAGGGACTTACAGCTTCTGCATCTGAGTTGAGTCTCCTAACCATTGGGCTATCAAGCCAGTGACTCTCTTTGTGGCCCAATGAATATTTAATTCTAGAAAATCCAACAGCTCCAACAGGAGAGATCATAGACTATAACCCATTTGTTAGGGCACTCACCTGTGATATAAGAGAACTGTGTTCAAATCCCTGCTGTCAATCAGGCATCCCCCCCAATCTTCTGCATCATGTGTGAATACAGGCAGGTATCACTGGAGGGCTCTTTCTCTGGTTTCTGCAGAAATACCATTATGGATCTGGGAAACATTCCTGAAAATTTTAATCAGAACAGTCCCTTTCAAGTTTGTTGAATTGGTATTTTCTTTCAAAAAACACACAAATTGTCATCTGGCACACCTTTCCTCTCTATATAGGGAAGTGACATCTTCACAAAATCCGCAAGATAAGTACATTGATATCCCTCTGGGAAGGCCCTATACATTTTTCCACAACAGTTAGAAACATCTATTCTCTGTCATTCTGCTGGTGTTCTGATAGTATATTTCAGGGCTTTTTTCCCTAGAACTTCTGGCTAAGAGTCTGGAATGAATTTTTACCTTACTAGATATGATTTTTGTGTGTAACTGGAGTTGTCTCAGACAAGCAGTTACTGCTCTAAGAGAAAGACTAACAAGTGTTTACTTGAACTAAAGAATGAAGAACTGTTTTTTCTGAAGTCAGCATTCAATCTAACTTCTATGTAAAGAAAATAATGCTGATTAAACTTGTGAATAGTTAATCTTGGAGATGCTGATTGCAATTCCATAGTTAAGGGTGCATTGGAAATGTAGTTCAGGTGAGTTTTTAATGACTCATTTTGGGAAATTGTGACAGGCTATATTTCTTTGGGTCCCTCTTTAGCTTAATATTTTAGAAACTTAGAAGTTACCTGATATAGTTGTTAAATTCTATAGCATAAGATATGTATTATATTTAACAAATGAATAATAAAATATTATTTTTCATACTTGTCATTACTTCTTTCACTTATGAGACAAATTTTAAAGATGAATGCCTTTTACTATAGACAAGAAAGATATTTTACTGCAAAGAAACTAGTATACAATGCTTTTAACCAGAGTGCTGGTTGAAATGGACCTCCTCTTTGTCTAGCCCCTTACAACAACCACACTCCTCCTTCCCTACAGCTGTTGCTTCTGGTATCATTCCCTGCAACCCTATTTTAATGCTCTTCCAAAGTCAATTCAGCATCCATGTTCTCTTGTACACTCTTGTAGCTGCATTTAACTAATGTATATTAAATTCATTAATATCTCATTAGCATACCAAGCTATATAAGTGTTGTCAAAGTGATAGCCAGATAGAACATTCAGGTCTTTCTCACTTGTTGGTACAATCTGCCCATGATGAACCTGGGTCAACTGGGCAGTAGATTGTTTTTACAAGCTTTCATGTGGTCAAAGAGTATATGTGTACTCTTTGTGAGTTCAGGAGTGCATTATTAAGTATAATGTTGCATTTTGTGTGGAGCTACATTTTCAAGAACATTGTCCACTTTATAAAAGAGGAATCTATTATTAAACTCTATTTTGGTATGTTCTGAGTTATTGATACCTTCTTTTTTGAGCATGCTGTCTCTGTAGAAAGTAGTAATGGACTAGACATAAGAAAACTCTTATTAAAAGAAAGATCCTGCTTATTTCTTGCTAGAGGAAGCCAGGAAGAGTTTGAAATCCACACTACTTGGTAGAAACTGATGGCTTGAACATTAAAATATTTTATTCTATTCTAGTCAATGTGTGTTAGTAATTTGTTAGTTAGGACCAGATTGTGGCCCATTCTGCAGTAGCGTAGAAGGGGTGTCATATGTTCTCTCTTTTCCTTTGAGCTGGTCTGGTGAACCACAGCATTCATCTCACAGAAGGAAGCAGGCTCTGTAGACTTGATGCATTCCCTCATACTGCTAAGAACAGGCTGTAGGCAGAGCTTTGGTCTAGGAATCCCTCCTTCCCAGCATGCCCAGTGGTCTAGTTAGTTATGAGTTGTTAATTATTTAATGTAATTTCATTTTGCCAGGAAATGGTGAATTACTATCTTGGACACTCTACATATATGTTGCTCCCCTTCCACCTGTCTTTTGAATAGGAGTCTCTTATTTTCAGGGAATATTCCATATTTTCAGACTGGAAGGTGTCTAATTTATTAAAGGTGCTCCCCATAATAAATAAATAATATTCTATATTTATATTTTTTCTTGCAATTTTACTATTCTGTTGGATAATAATTTTAGGGCTGTGATTTAATGAGGCACGTCATTAAATGTCAATTGACATACTCCATAGTCAATAGAGCTATGCTATGTACATCAATTAAGAAACTGATCTTTATACTCCGATGCATCCAGTGTGTGTTCGTTTACAGAACATAGATGAGATGTTGTAAGAATATAATTGTTAAAAATGTAAAGCTCTTGAAAAATTACTTAAATATGTTGTAAGTATATGCAAACATAATGTTCTAAAAAGTTTATTATGTTCAAAAGTAAAAAAAAACCCTGTTTATTAAGGTCAAAGTTATGTTATGTGACTTTATTTGTATTTTTTTGTATTCATATGTGATTGTATTTACTAATTTATAAGAAACAGAAATTATATTCTGTTTGTGAAAGACTCTTAGCTTCAGACTTTTTTTATTTTGGTTTTTATGCTGTTCAGGAATTGACAAAAATGACCTTAATTCTACGTTAATGAAATTTTCTGCTACATTTGTTAATAGAATATTGGATCTGTTAAGATACATTCTAATGTGGTCTGATGTGCATATGTTTTGTCAACATGTGTAACTACATCCAAATATTTTTATAACAAGTTTAAAAAAAAACAGAAATTGGTCCAATAAAAGATATATCACCTACCTTGTCTAAAAACCCCACTACGTGTCTTTGTATCTCAAATCAGAATATCAGGGATGAGCATTGCTGTTTTACAAATAAGCTATAGAAAAGCAGTATATAACCAGCAAATATTATTTACATACTTCATACAAACTAAAGTAGTGGTATCAGGGCCTGATCCAAAGCATATTGAGACCAGTGTAAAGACTCCTCTTGATTTCCGGGCCCTTTTGATCAGGCCCTTAATTACCTTAGCAGTTACGGGTTATTAAAGTTGACCCACGTTCATTCTTCTCCTAGAGATGAGAAAAGGTTTGCCTTTCTGAGTTTAACTTTTAGAGTTGTTAATAGGGCCTAGCAGTCACTATAAACCAGTGTCCCAAATGTTTTAATTGGTCTGAAATCTAGTAGCAACCCATGAACTGCTTCAGTTTTCATATTGATTGCTACATTATACAGTTTTGCCTACCTACACATTTGCTAAAAATGAGAGGTATTAAAAAAAAAAAAGCTCAGATCTCAAGGAGTTGATCAAACAAGTTGAATACGATGTTTAGTCTCTGTAAAGGATGTTTCATACTCATCTTTAAAAGGGCAGCAGTGTGTTGTTTATGCCAGTTCAATATCAGAATCCTTTGGGGTTTTATATTTGGAAACATTGATTTTATATGAACTGCACTTATATTTTGTTGCCAAATATATCCAGGTCTGCACGTGTTCATCTGTTTATTGTGAATTTCTGCAATATTTTAGGTATTTGTTCTGGACAGAATGGGGACAGACTCCCTGCATAGGCAAGGCACGGTTAGATGGGTCTGAGAAGGTTGTGCTTGTGAGCTTGGGGATTGCCTGGCCTAATGGAATCTCCATTGACCATGAGGTATGTTCCTGTATCTTCCACTACATGTTAAATATGCATTAAATATATTGGATTACAAGTTGGTCTTCCACTTTAGCATTCTATTATTTTCATAATACAATTCTCAGACAAAAATAGGTTGTTGAAGTTTACTTTGAAATTGATCTTTAGGAAAATAAATTATACTGGTGTGATGCTCGTACAGACAAGATAGAAAGAATCGACCTTGAGAGTGGAGGGAACCGAGAGATTGTGCTGTCAGGGAGCAATGTGGATATGTTTTCAGTCGCAGTCTTTGGAGCTTACATCTACTGGTCTGACAGGTAATTTATTTTTCCATAAGTATTTGAGTCTCAAAATGTTATTTCAGTGCCAGATACTTCACCCTTGTAGGATTAGCCATTCCGTAGCAAGGTCACAGAAAGGATCTCACAAAGCTATGCAATTTCCACTGAAAAGGTACTTTCGGTATTTAAAGCATATCAGTGTCACAGAAAAGAGTTGATTTCTTCAGCTTCTTGTAGGCCAGCTGTCTGTTGAATTTTAATTACTTGTTTGATTTTAATTATATGAGGATTGTTGATCAGCCATCTTCAACTTTTTTTGGCAGAGCGCATGCTAATGGCTCGATCAGAAGAGGTCATAAGAATGATGCCACAGATGCTGTGACCATGAGGACTGGCCTGGGAATAAACCTAAAGGAAGTGAAAGTCTTTAACAGACAACGAGAGAAAGGTTTGTTCTTGCTAATTATATTCATAATGACTTTAATATCCTATGTTGCCCTTTTTGAGTATTCATTTTGGATAATATGAAAACCAAAATCGTCCTTGTTTATAGAAGGGTTTTTTTTCAATTCTCCCCATTTTTTCCCTTTTCAAAATATGATTTCCTAAATAAAACAGTGTTACCCAAGAGAATATATGAAACAAAATCCCTCCATCACCTTTTCAATAGTAAAACAAAACAAAAACAAACAAACAAAAATCAGAACCATGTGTCTGAGTAGGACAACATGGATACCTGGCACTTGTCCATTACAAGTCAGTGTTTAAAAATTATCCAGTACCCTGCGCAGGCCTAAGGTACGACTGAAAGGGATCAAGGGAAATTGAGAACTCCAAATACCATGTTTTACTCTAGACCACAAATGCTTTGCACAACCTTCTCAGTCACCTTCCCTGAAAAAGAGAAGGTTAGGGTTAGAACCAAAATTGAGAGATCGCCATCAAGCGAGAATTTGCTCCTAATGAGCCGAATTTCAGCTTGTTTGGAGAAACCTGACAGCCTGCCTAGCCATTGCCAGAAGGCATTAAGGATGGGTCAATACTGTGCTAACTGATTTTATTAGACAACCAAAGTTCAAAGCTTGCTGATCACCTGGAGCAACTTAACGCGGTAGATAGGTAGGTATACATTGATTTCAGTGTACTTTGGATCAAGCTCTTGGTGAGCAAAGCAGACCAGAGTTTTAGCAGAGATTAGATTTGTGTCCTCCAGACACACAGTTACCACCAAAAAAAACCCAGTGAATCCGATCTATATTGTGCATCTACTCCCAGATGCACAATATAGAAAGTTTAAGTGAATAATGTTTGCCTTGTTCTCTCTGGTGTTCCTGGCATCCACAAAGTGCTGTAATTAAAATATTACACGTCATGGAATCTGTTATGCCTTAGAGGAAGTGATGCTTTGTTTTTTGTATTTTGTGGGTTTTTTCATACATATGATAGACATAATGCTGACAATAAATAACACTGCCTATTTTTAAGGAAAAATGTTTCCTAACATAGTGTATTTTAATTATTTTTTAAAAGATATTTTAGAGATGTAGACTAGAAAGCTCTCTTTTGGACAACTTGCTGGGTATTGCCATTGTTAGGCTCTGTATATGTGATTTCAGAAGATTAAAGAGAGAATATTTTGTGGACTAAAAAAAAATTCCTTCAATCATCTTTAACTGTTTTTTACGGTGGGCTTAGAAAGCCTTCATGTCTGATTCCTTAGAAGGGCTGTGTGTATTATAGAGCCAGAAAAATAGAAAAAAATTGATTGAAAAATAGTCTTTTTAAAAAATGATTTTACTAGCTCTTTAAAGACTTGATTGTACTAGTAATAGGTGAGATAGTTATTGAAAAAGAAATGAAAGGATAAACATATTTTGATGTTAGTTTGAAATATATCTTTTATTATCACTGTATGATTTTTAATGCTTTTCAAATTTTTACTAGACTACAAATGTTAAATGTCTTTTGGAAGGGTTGTCAGTGAGCCGCAAAGGGGGAAGAAAGGGGGAAATGTTTTTGGAGTTTTTTTCTCTCTCATTTAAACTATTATTATTATTATTTATTTAGTATTAAGCTAAAAATAGTTAAATGAAGTTTTAAAATTCAATTAACTTGCTTCATGACCCGTCTAGCGTTAATAAAAAAACATGCTAAGAGACTAGTGATTAATCCTCATTTTCTGTCCCCCAGACATCCGTTTTACCCTTTCCAAAGTACAAATCCTGCACTATGATCTGCGAGGAAACTTCTGTCCCTGCACTAATGAAATTTTCATGGTTTCAGGATCATGACCTTATTGAATAATACTGTAAAGATATTTAAAATCAATGAAATAGAGAAGAAATAAAGTTCCTAGGGATATATATATATATATCAATGAAATATATTATAGAAGTATAATATGAAACTATATTTCATTGATTTTAAATACCATTACAATATATACATTATATAGAGAGAGGGAATATAAGAATATATAGAACTTTGAAAAAAAATATATCTCCCATGACTTATATAGCCTACTAAAACTTTAAAGAACCATCAAAAAATCTGAGAAAAGGGATGTACAAATAACTCTCCACAATGTTTTATTTTACTATAATTATCTCCTTAGGGGAAAGAATATGTGTAATAACTTCCAAGTTTTTTCTAACTAAAAGACCCATTGTTTTCACTGAGGATTCCCAGCTTAAAATATAGCAATAAAATAAATGTTTATAATAAATGTGTCCTGAGTTACCTGACAAATATTGTGGTTTTACAACCATAAAACAACATTTTTTCCCCTCCACTGTTAATGTGGAAAACTCTCGCAAATGGAAAAGTAACTATAGTGTGAATCAAATTGACTATACCAAAAATGCTGTCAAATGCAAAAATTAAACTATGGAAGCTAGTTAAACCAACTACATACAAAGTACTGAAAAGACAGACAAAAATACTTTCTCTGTAATTTCTGAGTTTTATAATTGTTGAATTAATAAAATCACACAGAAGTTATTATATTCCTTAATTGTGTATAGTTGGTAGGGAGAATTTTTTTAAGTCCTCAATCAAAGGAATTGAAAATAAAACATTAGCAAATAGTTGTACACCTAAACATTGAGAAATGGCTCAATAAAATATTGGTAATGTATCTTTCCATATGTTGATATATTTTTAAATTTTGGTAGAAGATATATATACAAATTTGTGAAACAAATTATTTAACTGAGGAAATCAAAAGTTGATTTTATTTGCATGTAACATTTTTTTTAAAATAAGCTTTTAAAAGCTCTTGAAAAAGTTAATAAAGTTAATAAAATTCAGATTTTCAACTCCTTAAGATTAAGTAATTATGTATTCTATATTTGTAAAATATGTACTATTGTTATTTGAAAGCAACATTAATTATCCATGCTCATAAATTCTCTTTTTAAAATTGTTTTAGGGTGGTGGTTAGAATTACAGAATTGCAATAATGATTCTTTTTTTTACTTTCATAGTGCTCCGTTGCATTAACAAATTTAACACAAATGGTTACAGCAAAGAATCCTTGGGTTGCACAATAAAAGCTTATTCTGATTTAAGTCAACCAACTGTGATGGTTACAAAACCCAGACTAATTTTTTCCTTACAGGTACTAATGTTTGTGCCAAGAACAACGGTGGATGTCAGCAACTTTGTCTGTATCGAGGAAATGCACAGAGAACATGTGCTTGTGCACATGGCTATCTTGGAGAGGATGGAGTTACTTGCCTGCGACATGAAGGTTACTTGCTGTATTCAGGGAGGACAATATTAAAAAGTATACATCTTTCAGATGAGACCAATTTAAATTCACCAGTAAGACCATATGAAAATCCAGACTACTTCAAAAATGTGATAGCATTGTCTTTTGACTACAGCCTGAAAGAAACGGGTACTAACCGTATCTTCTTTAGTGATGCACATTTTGGAAATATACAACTTATTAAAGACAACTGGGCTGGCCGAAAAGTGATAATTGAAAGTAAGTAAACACTTTTTTAAATTTGTATTGGTAACCCTTATTAAATAAGGATTTGATGACACTTGGTTTTACTTGATTACACTTGGTTGGGTACAATGAAAGCATACTATACTGTAACATATATAGCACATCTATAATAAGTAATAAGATCAGCTGTCTATGTATTGCAGTCAATTATCTTGTGGTATTACAGCTTCAAAGTGACCTACTCTGTGTTGTTTATGTGATATACAGGTGCATAATCCTAAAGAGCAGTTAGGTATTTACAATTCAGTTGGAGCGTTATGAAATTGTTGATTGCCGTTCACAATTTACATTTCAATAGAGTGTATCTCTGCCATTTAATATTCCTAGTGCCTTGCATTAGAACCTGTTACACTCATCAACAAATCTATTATGGTTCAAAGTTGCACTTAAGAATGTGCCTATGAACTTTTAATATTAGCCAAAGATCAGGCAAAAGAAATAACTCAACTTTTCAAATAAATTGTGAGTGAACATGCAGATTTCATAGTTTGTGAAAACAGGATGATGCAATATAACAAATTAAAATGGGATATATCATAAAGACTAGTCTTCTAGGTTTCTGTGTATTTCCATCTGTGATATGGTGCTCCGTGTGCTAAGATGTGTAATTGCCTAGAAAAGTTGTTTGGTGGGGGAGTGGGTGGGATAAGAATCTTCTGTAAGCATGACATCATTACCCTATTCTATATAAGGATGTACACCCCCTCATTTGCTTTGCTGCTGTCACAGAGAGCAAACAGGATTCACCTTTGTGTCAGGATAAATTATTTATTTATGCATTAATTTATTTGTATTACTATACAAGGATTCATAGCCATGGACCAAGACTCCATTGTGCTAGGCACTGTATAAACACAGAACAAAAAGACATTCCCTGTCCAAAAATGGTTTACAATCTAAGTTCTTCTCTTAGTCTAGGGGGACAGCTGGGAAGGACTTAGCCTACTTAAGCCTCATAAGACTGCGTGCTATCGTTTTTATGTTTTCTTGTAACCCTTTTTACCTTAAGAATAAAGTAGGGTTGCTTAGAAAGAACTATGTGATACCTTATATCTGAAACAATTACATTATTATCCATCTCTGAAGAGAAAGGAAGCAGGTGGGCTTGGGCAGAGTGTCTGTACTGGGAATTACAGAGTGAAGTCAAGGAAACTGTCCAGCCTGGAAATACCCTGTTCAGAAGGAAAACATATGTATCTTCACCTAAGAGAGAGGCAACAGCTGGGGTGCAGTTTCTGAACCACTAAGGAAAAACACAGGTGCAGTTGCCTTGAACTATGACAAAATGGCCAGGAAGAAAATATATAAACAGAGTGAAGAGCTCACATAGGGAGGTGAGGCCCAGGAGAGGGGGAGAAAGAGAATTCCTTCTGGGAAAACCCTCAGGGAAGTAGGCTGCAATAGAAGATAGGGAACAGGTTAGGCTTCTGTGGGGGAAGTCCTGAGATAGAGCTTGTAAGGGGCAGATTGATCACTGAAGTAAACTGCCAGAGTCCTTTGGGAAGAGAGACGGTGGAATTCTGCTGGACAGAAAACAGCAGAGGAGGAACCCTGTGGGACCAGGAGTGGGGGAAAAGCAAAATGGTCTGAGAGAGGCAGAGGAGAATTCTTAGTCTGAACATCTAATTAGACCTTTCATCACTCTGGAAAGGGTTTGAACTTCTAGGTGTCTTGGAGGATCAGATCACAATACACCAAGATGTAGACTCTGTTGTATTGAATGTGCCAACATAACACCCCAAAGGTGAATTGCCTAAGCATGCTTCTCAACATTTCCCCAAAGTCTCAGGAACAGCTCAGCTGGGGAGAATCGAGACATAATGTGCTGAAAATAATTTCCTTTAAGCCTGCAGCTCCCTTGCCTGGGATTTTCTTTGATAACTTCAACCTATGTCTAGGAGGAAGTATTTTCATGAGCTGGCATCCCACAGTCTCTAGAAAAGTCAAAAGCTATATCTTACAGACAACAGCAGAGATAGGTGTCATGCGAACAAACAGGATGGAAATCACTGAACTTCTTTGCAAGAAAGCTAGGAAGCTTTGGCAGTGGTATGTGGAACATTGCATATACCCAGTGGATTGCATCTGGCTGGAGAGAAGAATGTACATGCATACTATCTCAGTACAAAGGCTTAAAGTCAGCATAGCATACCTGAAATTATTAGTAGAAAACTAAATCTTCAGCAGGTAGGGAGTACCTAACATAGACCCATTTGCTTCCAGAGAGAATGTCAGTATCCTCTCTGCTGCTCAAGGACCAACAGGGACACAGGATCTCTAAAGAAATCATTTATCTTTGACTAGATCAGACTTGTTGCATCTACATCTTCTAATCACCCTCAGACACTGAGTAGTTTGGAAGAGGTGTCAAGACTGCATAAGAATCATCCTTATGAAGACAGTATAGCCAAGACTGCTTTGGTGCACAGATGTACAGATGTCACAGGAACCTGCTTATTGCTTGCCTCCATCCCAGGTTCTCCTGTCCTGGAAAATAGTAGAGTTCTCCTACCCAATCCAGAGTCTTTGAACCTGGTTAATTCATAGTTAGGTCAATCACTAAGGCTAAGATTTTGCCATTGATATTTTTAGTAAAAGTCACAGATAGGTCACAGGCAATAATGAAAAATTCACAGAAGCTTGTGACCTGTCCCTGACTTTTCCTAAAAATATCCATGATAAAATGAAGAGCCTGTGGTGATAATAATCCAAGGCCCTGAGAAAAAGAATGAAGTGGATGTATTCAGAATTTTAAAAGTTCATTATGCGATTAAATAGTAACCTATTTCTAATAAACAAACATGAGGATGGATTATGCAAAACATGTAGAATTGAGGAAATGATAAATCATCTCTTTTTTGAAATTGTAAAGACCAGTGAAGGCAGATATTTATATGGAGAACTTGGAGGCCTTAGTGTAACAAAAATGTCTTTGCAACACCTAGCTACAATACAAGAGACTTCTAGAGGACCAGAAGGTTTTTCTAGGAGAGGAGAAAGCGCACAGAATGGCTTTATAGGAAGAAGCCCAGGGAGGTGGCAGTAAGGAGTCTGGCAGAGTGACTGCTTCTTCTAGGTTCTCTGCACTGGGATCTCTTGTAGAGGGTGGGCTTGGGTTTTACTAACAGCCAATGTCAAAATGGCATGAAGCCCTTAGAAGAAGATATGGGCTACTGGAAGTTCTGAGAAAAGGAGGTCCACTGGGCCTAGATCCAGACTGGAAGGACGGATCCAACATTTGTTTTTTGTTGGTCTTTCTTTTACGCTAGAAAGGGTGGAACTAAATCTGCCCTGGCCGGAGACCTGAATAATGAGAAGAGGCAGACAATCATGAGGCTGAAGCAGCCATTGATAGGATGTTAGAGAGGACAGGCTACTACTATGCTATGCCCAGTCCCAAGGCGGCATTCCTGCAGTGTCTCAACTCTGCCACAGCACCCAAGCTATCTTTCTTCCTCTCTTTAAATGCAAATTTCAATGTAACCTTCACTATGAACCCATGGCTGGAGCGTCCATAGTTATTTTGTTTCCATTAGCACCAAAATATTATAAGCATTGTATGAGATAGAAGTGGAGACCTTTCAATTCATTCTCTCTCTCTCTCTCTCTCTCTCTCTCTCTCTCTCTCTCTCACACACACACACACACACACACACACACACACACACACACACACACACACACACTTATAGGTAGGCTTGACAGAATACAATTTTTATTATTTTATAATTTCAACAGTATTGTGTATTTTATCCATTTAAATTTCCACAGTTGAACAAAATTATGAGGTTTTAATCCACACCCCCCCCAAGTGTTATCAATTTCAAATTTTCACCGTTATGGGAAGTTATGGGGGGCAGACAGTGATTATTAAATGAATGTAAAGATTGAAAATCAACAGAGTACAGCTTTATAATATTTCAATACAAATTGTTAACATCACATGTCAAAATATACAAAGTCAATATCCTTAAATCATATGCTGATAGTTTTTCAATTAGCATTTTTCTTACTTTGCTATCTGTCAATATTGATTATCATCTATGGAAATATTTGTCATTTTGTATACATAAAATCAACATTTACTGATAAAAATCTAATCTTTCCAATTTTAATTATACTTAAATCAGTGCTTTATAAGGTGTCCCTAGTTACACTATAATAATAAGTATTAAAATACCTAAAGACACCTCTACAAAGCACAGTTCATAGCGTTAAATGAATTAGTAATAAGAAATTCTGCCTGGAATCTTACTACTCCTGAATTCATTTATCAATAACACTATTATTCTTTGAGCTATTATAACATATTAATTTCTTAATGCAGAAAACTCAACTGTGTTAATACTGGATATGTTAGATATATTTGAAAATCATGTTGTTCCCATGCCCACTTCTGTTTTCTATAAATGCTTGAGTTGTAATTTCATACTGAATGATAAGTAATTTTGTAAGACTACGTATGCTACTGTGTATATTTCAGCTGTTCTGAAATATTTTGTCATTATCCAATACCTTTAATATTTTGTGGGGAGTTTACGCTCCAGTTTGAAATATTCTTCTCTTCATTCAGAATCTTTGCACTTGATTCTCCTCTCACACCAGTGTAAATGTGATCTTGCTCAATTTAAATCAATGGAGGTATCTTCTGGAGTGGGTGGTAAAATGCAGTAATTTGGCAAGGAAAGGGCAGCTATAAAGAAAATTGAAGGGGTGGGGAAATGGAAGAAGCAAAACTGCTCCGAAGTCCAGGTGATATGATTTTTTTCACTGTAACATATTATGTGGGCATATAAAGAAATGAATTTCTGATTTCTGACCTGCTGATTATGTGCTACGGGGAAGAGGTGGTTAGGTGAAAGCAAGCATACAGATTTCAGTAATGGTTACTGGGAAGCAAGAACATAGCACAATAAGATAAAATGTGATGTACCTGTGACAGTAAGTAAACCCTCTGGTCCTGCTAAAAATTGAAAACCAATTAATCAGCAAATATTTTGTAACATGTTTTCTCTGGGCTGCAAGAGCTCTGAAACCGCACTAAAAAGATAATATAGTGTGGTTCTAGCTCACTCAAAACAGGTCTACAATCCTTTCCAGCTCATTAAGTACACGTCTACAATTCATACAAACCATAACTCAAAATTTAACCAGAAACGTGAGAACAGAAGGGATGATATGCAAGATACTATTAACTCACATTTCTAGTTCACTGAATTCATATGTACTACTCATAACGAATCCATTAGCTGTTGTTTCTACTTCAGTGACATCAGATATGCCACTCAAAACCAATGCATTTTCAAACATTTTTTGCTCACTGAAAACAGTTACGACATATAAAGAGCCCTTTAATGAACAGGTTTCCAGTTCACTAAAAGCAGATTTACAGCTCACAAGCAACCCATTATCTAATATTTTTTTTCAGCTCACTGAAAACAGATTTACTACTCTGAAACAACCCATTATCCAACATGTTTCCAGTTCACTGAAAACAGATTTACAACCCCTACACAAACCATTACCTAACCCAGTTCCAACTCACTGAATATTGATTTAGAATTCATAAACAACCCATTATCTGACACATTTTCAGCTCACCGAACAGATTTGCAACTCATAAACAACTCATTATCTAACACATTTCCAGCTCACTGAAAGTAGATTTACAGTGTAAAAACAACCAATTATCTAACGTTTCCAGTTCACTAAAAACAGATTTAGAATCACTAAGATCCCAGTACCAGACAAGGTTCCATCTCCATCAGATAAGGACAGCCAAAAGCCAATTACTTCCAAAGCCTGGTCCCGTTTATTTCTTTTCTCCCTTTCTCTGTTGTAATGTCCCATACATGACAAAGGGTTGTCTGGGATATGAATTGCCTGTCAGTGCAAGTCTTCCCTCTTTTCAACATCATTTTTCCCATTACTGTGAGATCACATATTGTTGTGCTGTTCTAGATAAGTTCTTGTACTGAGCTCATGGGAGGCACATGAACTAGCTGTTTGAGGAAGCTAGCTCCCTATGTGTCTTAGGCCCTGCCTCCACTCTTCCCCTTCTGCTCAAGGCTTCACCCCCGCACTCTTGCCCATCAGGGCCACAGGTGTCCCAAGCCCACACCTGACCAGCCTGCCCGAGCAGCTCTGTGTGCCCATCTGCCCATTAATGCTGCCCCTGGTTGGCCCAAGCCACGGCCGCCTGGAGGAGCTCTGAGCCTGGAGGAGCTCTGAGCCCCAGGAATGTTAGAAAAGATTTGGGGAGGCTTAGCCTCCGCAAGTATCCATTATGCGCTGTCCATGGAGCTAATTGTCATAGTCTCTTGAGTGCTTTCCTTTTGTGACTTAGGTGATGTGACTAATATCTCGCCTGCACGGTTGTGTTTTTTTTACATCTTATCCTCTCCCCAGGAGAGGGTTGAATGTACAGTGTAGTGTTTTGTGTCAGCATGAGTTTTTTGGTTGCTGTATATTTATGTTAGAGAAGGTAAGTCAAAGAAATGTGCCTTCTGTTTGCAGCAAATGGTGTTGCTGTGTTGCTGAGGAAACATTATATAGTGGTTTGTTTTATTCATTTATTTAATTTCCTAAATGCTATAAATTTAGAATCATAGAATTCAGGCTTGGAAGGGATTCCAGGAGTTTTATCTAGTCCAACCCCCTGCTCAAAGCAAGACCAATCCCCAACTAAATCAGCCCAGCCAGAGCTTTGTCAAGTTGGGCCTTAAAAACCTCTAAGGAAGGAGATTACACCACCTCCCTAGGTAACCTATTCCAGTGTTTTACCACCCTCCTAGTGAAAAAGTTTTTCCTAATGTCCAATCTAAACCTCCCCCACTGCAACTTGAGACTATTACTCCTCGTTCTGTCATCTGTTACCACTGAAAACAGTCTAGATCCATGTTCTTTGGAACCCCCTTTCAGGTAGTTGAAAACAGCTATCAAATCTGCCCTCATTCTTCTCTTCTGTAGACTAAACAATCCCAGTTCCCTCAGCCTCTCGTAATAAGTCAAGTACTCCAGACCTATAATAATTTTTGGTGCCCTCTGCTGGACTCTTTCCATTTTTTCCACATCCTTCTTGTAGTGTGGGGCCCAAAACTGGACACAATACTCCAGATGAGGCCTCACTTATACCGAATAGAGGGTAATGATTACGCCCCTCGATCTGCTGGCAATGCTCTTACTTATGGAGCCCAAAGTGCCATTAGCCTTCTTGGCAACAAGGGCACACTGTTGACTTCATCACCTGTATATTGAATTGCTGTAGTTCAGCTGAAAGGTGATGAAGATGAGGTTATTATTAATCAGGTTGAGGAGGGACTCTCCTAGCTATCTGGAGATGGTAAAAAGTGTTCTTCGTGGATGCTGCTATGTGAGAGAGCTTAGTGTCAGTGAGGCATCCAAGATAACTCTTTAACTATGGACTGGATTAACCATTTGTGGGTGTGTACCTTCATCAAAAAGAAAATTGTATCATTGTTCTTTCTCTTCTGGCCTATCTACTCAAACACTCACTGAGCAGCTTGCTGGGGAATACATCTCCAGCACGCCATTCATTGTCTGCATGGGCTCACTGCTATGCACTGGAAGTTCCCTACTGTACATTAGTATGGCATTAGAAGAGGGCCTCATCCTCCCTGATTGAACTAACCTCATTATCTCTAGCCTGATTCTTCCCTGCATATTTATACCTGTCTCTGGACATTTCCACTGCATGCATCTGACAAAGTGGGTATTCACCAATGAAAGCTTATGCTCCCATATGCCTGTTGGTCTAGAAGGTGCCACAGAACTCTTTGTCACTCTTGAAGGTCCAGACTAATATGGCTACCCCTCTGATGCTCTGACTCTGTCTTTTACAGGGCTATCAGCTCTCATATTCTATATTTGTAGAACTCAAGCTTCTTGATTTGTGATTTGGCGAGTCAGCTGCTTTTACCTTATATTCATCCTGCTGCTAAAGCTATCATAACTCCATAGTATATTGCAGCCCAGTAAATATAATAATGGAATCCTATTTTGAATGTATATAGTATCTGTTCTCTGGGCCTTCTGGATGCTGTGCAGATATTGATTGATTTGGATTCATGACAGCTCAGTGAGGCTATAATGTATTGTCCTTGGTTTGTAGATGGGAAGCTGAGGCATGGAGAGGTTGTTAGAATTGTTGAAGAATTCTGCTGAGAAGGAAAAAAGGAGTGAAATAAGTACTCAATATAAGGGAACTTATATTGGTATAGAGAAGAGGCTCTCAAACGGTGATCCATAATGAGCTTACTCGTGGTTTGTGGAGAACTAGTTGTAAATGTTAGTGCACAGAGCAGGAGTATAAATCCAGACATCCAAAGGGAGTGGGGGGTGTGGGTGTGGGGCTGGAGGATTTTTCTTCCTTTGAGGAGAAGGTCTGGTAGTTGTCTGATTCAGAGGATCAAATTACTGCCCCAGATAAACAGTAGCTATTCATCTCCTGTCCTGCTTCAGGAAGGAATGGAAATTTTCAGTCACACCTAAAAATTCTAAGAATGTACCAGGCTATTCTCCCAAACTGCTGCTGTAGGTTTCCATGTTCCTTTGTCCAGGCTATCAACCCTATATACTGCTGCAGGTTGTCATGCTCTTTCAACAAGGCTAACAGCTTCAGCTGCTACTGCAGGATGCCATGCCTGTCCACCTTCCTCTCCTCTTCCCTAGGATGCTGGCCATGAAGGGGTGAAAGGGGAGCAGCCCAGATGTGGAAGACCTAGCAGGCGGTAAGGAGCCTCCCTCGCCTACCACTCACTAATTTCCAGACTTCCCACACCTCTTTGTATAAGGCAATACGTTTCCTAAGTGTGTGTGATTCAAATCCAGAATTGCGTCACTTCTGAAGATAAATGTGGGTGTTTTGTAGGACTGTTCACCTGAAAAAGTTAATTACTTTCTCAAGAAGAATGATGAAGTGTCATCTGAAACCATAAATGCCTTCACAGCCCCGCAACGTGAACATGGGTGGATGCTATTATGTGAATAGTGGATTCTATTATTTACTTGATACCAGGGCTTTTTTTTGGTGGGGTGGCTTCTAGGGATGCCCTGCAGTTCTTACTGCAAGTAGTGGAACATGTCTTTGTTCCATGCGTTTTTTTATAGGTTTGGGGAGAGTGATGCCCAGACAAATTCCCCATTTCTCTTAGTACTCCAGAGGAAAACTGTTGAGAAGACTGAGAGACAAGATGATAATGGAGTCATCTAATAAGTTGATTTTTAATTCTGGACCCAGTCATACATGATATTAAAGAATACAGGCCATGTGGCCAGTTGAAGAAGTCCAAGAAGTACAACATGAGAAGACCACTTGTTATCTAGAACAAATCCAGGAGAGGCAGCCATTCAGATGAACTCAGTAATGACCTCAGCTGCATCAGAGCTATGATCATAACTTCTACCCAAACCTAGTTGAATAGACTTCCAGATTGGTGCCACATCCTTTCACTTTGGGAGCATATAGCTACTCAAATAGCTACTGGTCAAAATGGCGTTATAGTGTATTGTATTCTGAGGAACTCTTCAAGAGTCAGAGGTACAGTCTTGTCTCATTCCTAATTTTAAGCAGTTCTTGGAAATGTCAGCACTCAAAGGCAGGATGAATAAAAAAAATCTTATTTTTTTTAGTTTAAATCAGATTTTTTATTTGAATAAAATACACTTTCTTTTAAAAATAAACATATTTGAAATTAAGACAACCTGTGCTAATCCCTAAATTTACTAAAGTTAACATAATCTTAAATAAAATATAATATTCAATTCAGCAAGTTTGTTGCCAACTTTTTATTTTTTAAGTCAAAGTCTAAACTGGTGGAAGTCACTGACTAAGCACCTGGCAGTAGGGTTTGTTGAAATGCTAAATCAGTTTTTGACAGCAGTAGTCTCTTTTGCAGGTACAAAGAGAATATTGTCTTAATTTCAGTTTATTTAACAAGTTCAATTCAATGATAGTTAATTCAAAGCTGAAAAAAATGATTGGGAGTTGAAAAAAGCAGGAAAGCTTGTTTTCTTTCTTCTAATCTATTAATAAAAATGAGGTTGAAGAGGATGAGAGTTTGTAGTTCTATAATCTGAAGGACATAGTGACAGAAACAATCAGTTCAATTCACTAACGACAGATAATATTCCCTTTGTTTAATAAATCAATTAGTTTTAAATACAAATTTTTTTTTGATATACTAACCTTTCCCCCTTGTGTATCTAAAGTAAAATTGCTTGATTTAAGTAATAAAAACAATTTTATTTTTTCCCATTTTAACTGAATTCCAGTTCCTGTCCAAATGCAGCTTGACACAATTTCTAAATTTAAAAAATATAATAAATAAAAAATGTAATTCGCTTTTCCCTACCATAATATAAATTAAGAATCTGAATCAATATATTAAGATCATAAGTTGCTTAAATAAATGACTATCATTATAATATTTCCTCCTGGTTAGCAAAAAGAAGTACCAAATTTAGTGTGAAGGCTATATTTAGTTGCAAATCAACATGTGTTAATGGTTCTCAATCAATAAGAATCAGCCTTTCTTAAGAAAATAACTAAAGAGTACTCATATAAAAAGTGCTCTAACAAATATAGAGAGAGACTTTCTGTCTTCTGTAGACCTGAACAGACTTGTCTCTTTGCATTACCATATTACATCTCAAAACCTATTCCTCTGCTTTACATGTGGATGATAGTTTTTTCAGCTCCAGTCATTACCTTTCAATCTGGCCAGTGTTCCCAAAGTCTCTTCCAGGATCTTGTTGTTATTAATAATGCCTTTAAAAAGGAGGGAATTCACTCTATAGACAATTTAGCTGATCAGTAGGCAGTACAAAGAAAGCAGAACCAAACACAAAGAACTGACACAATTCCTTCAGTATTTTGGATTCATGACAAATACAGAATCCAGATATACAGAACTAGCAAAGTCATCTATAGACTTGGGGATAGAGATGGATACTGTGAGGTTCAAAGTCTTCATCTTAGAGAACTTTTAATTGAGATTAAAATAGCCATAAAACAAGAGATTTCATAGAAACCAAAATCCAGTCCCTATTGGAACCATTTGGTCTAATAAACAGATGAGAGCTCCTATGAAACCTACCCAATAATTCTATTATCCCTTCTGCACATTGCTCTATCATATCCATAGGCAGAGTTCAAGGTTCCATGGTCTTTAATCTCTCAGCAGGTCTTTAATCTCTCAACAAGTGAACACAAATAATCATTTTTATTTATTTCTTAGGGATTAGTGAAGAAAGCAGAGATCTGGTGGAAATAATCAGAGTTTTAATTCAATCCAGGGAATGGTCCCAAAACATCTGGCCACAACTGACAGTGATTATCAAGGTTTCAAAGTACTGTTCCTTCCAGGGACCACAGACGCATACTGGTTATGGTAAACAACATGACTGATAGGTTTGTAATCAATAAACTAGGAAAAAAGTGATCAGCTGCTATTATTATAATTATGTTGGTTATGATAGTGCCTAAGGAGCAACCAAGAATGGGGCCCCCTTGTGTTAAACACAGAGTAGTACATAGTCCCTGTCTTGTGGACAAACACAGAGTAGTACATAGTTAGTCCCTGTCTTGAAGAACAATCTAAACAAACCACACACACACAGGATAGGGGAATAACACAGAAGCAGAGTGAACAATGTAGTGGCAGTAAATGGTCATGTTAGCTCGACAGTGTTTTTTGAGGGTAGGTTTACTTAGGAGGGGATAAGCTCAATGGAAAGAAAAGGAAGGGATGGGTGGAAATGGCAAGGGAGAAAAGGTAAGAGAGGCAGCTGTGGAGTGAAGTGAAGAGACCATGAGGAAATGGGGTGAGAGAAGTGTGGAGCAAACAGCCAGTCAGCACAGGGCAGAGAAAATGTAGAAAGTTCTCAATGCCCAAGAAGTTCCAGTTTCGGTTACTTTTGTTTCTACTGGCTAGAGTCTCCTTTCTGAGGTGAACCACCTGTCTCCTAGTGCCTTTAGTGTGTGAGCGGGTCTCCTCTGCACAATTCTGAGTCCTATTGGGTACTGAGGGGGAAAGTGGTCATTAATGAACATGTTAAGTAAGATTGGTCCCAAGACAAATCCTTGAGGAACTCCACTAGTTTTGCTTGGCTTTTGACAGGTCTCACCTTTTCCTTACACTTTCTAACCTCAAAGATGTAGCTTTCCTTGTATTTCCTTCCATTCCTTGTAGGCGTTGTGTTTTTTCTTAATCTGTTTGAGATGTTTGTTCATCCAGTTTAGTCACAAACCTTCCCTACTTTTTTTTTCCTTGCTTGGTATGAAGGCTTCAGATAGTTTAAACAACTTTGACTTAAAGTAATTCCAAGCCTTCTCCACATTCAGATCCTTCAGTTATTTAGTCTAGTACACTTCCCTTATTTTTTAAATGTTCACCCTTTTAAAATCAAGGACCCAACTGTTGAAGAGTTGTTATTTATCCTTCCATTAGTTTAAACTAAATAAACTCATGATCACTCGATCCCTCTACAACCCTATGAGTTCTTTGCTACTTACAAATACTAAATCTAAAATGGCATCACCTCTTTTCATTTTGGTGACTATTTGGTGAAGAAACCTACCTGTCTTGTATTTTGAAGAATTCATCTAATTAAAAATGGTTACTTGTGTGAAGTGATTAATAGTATGCTGAACAAGGGGGGAAAATCAGCAAACAGATTTTTTCGCTTGCCTGTGCAAGTTGTATAGATTGATGTCCCATTTTAGTGAGTGAAACATAGTCTTGAGTTCCTCTAATAATGCCTTTACATGAGTACGAGAGTACAAACTAAAAGGTCAAGACTCCCCATTATCATAAGTTCTCAGTATGGTCAAGAAAAGCTTCACTTCACATGCCATCATTAAGCCCTTTCTTTCAAAGTAATAAAACTGAATTTTATAATCTCATTTGATCCTTAATGCTATGAGTACTTAACCTCTAAAGGAGGCATCATTATAGTTTTCCTGTTCATCATAGTGGTTTCCAAATTGTTTCTACTTCCATAAGATGAGTTTTCAAAGTTGGGAGCTCTCTCTGATGAGACCTTGTTTTGAGTTATTAATTTATGCAATGTTGCCCTTAACTAGCTTTTATTTCCAAGGGAAATTCATTTTTTTGGTCACAGAATGCACAAAATGTTTTTCCTTCATCCAAAGCATTTGCACAATCAAGGTTTGAAACCTCTTTATGGTATACAATAAGCAGACCACACATTTTCTATATATCCAAAGATGATATATCTGTGTTACATAGTCCCACTGCAAAAGTAAGAAGACATGCAAATCAGCTATTTCTACAGGAATAAGATGGCGTATTTCTGAGATCCTTCATTACTTTTCTTATGGCCAGATAAATTGTGTATCTCTTTTAAAGAAATCTGCAGTGTGACCACTTGGTTGTCAATATTTATATTCACCAGATTCTACAAGACGGTTCCTCAGTCTTCAATGGATCTCATTTTTAGCAGCATTCTTCTCCATGTTATAGTGCCCTATTGGGAGGATGACAGAATGTATATAATTTATATTCCTTTCTTGGATTTCCAGGATCATCATTCTTTCCATCCTGCTGGCACATTGCTGTGCAAATCCCATCATAATGGTTCTGAGAACCTTAACATAATGAATAGTGGGAAATGTTATCCCAACTTACCTGAAAAATTCTTTTCTTTGAGTAAGAATGTCACCAGATCTAGCCCATCCTGGAAACAAAGGGATTATTCACAGTCAGGTAGAAATAAAATATGACATCCAAAGCTTCAGGCTTACTTTGCTAGCCAAAATTATCCCAGCATTCTGCAGCAGCATAAAATATTTTGTGTTTTCAATCTATTGATTAATACAACCTGTAATTTAAAAATGTAGAATAGAATTATCCTGGCTGTGAAGGTTGTTTCAAGGTGAGAACTTCAAGGTCTGGGCTTTCTTTCTTCCACCCTAAGCACTCGCTTGCCACCAGTGGCTGCCCCCAGGCTGAAGTCAGGCTGAAATGTCCATCATGGAAGAAAGGAGATTTTCAGGTAAGCTCAGATACATTTTATTATTTGCTCCATTGCTGTCTGGCAGCCAGTGTAGCATGTCCTGACTGGCTGGTGTTTCTTAATTAAGTCCTCCTTTTAACCCATTCGCCACCTATTTCTTCTAGCCAGTTCCTGATGTGAATCCTGTTTCTTCCTAACTGCCTTGTCTCTACCTTACTGCTGCTTGTAGGTCCTTTGCAGTTTTGTCCCAAAGTTCTGACCACCCTCTCACTCCTTTCTTTCCACATGCCAGCACTATAGTACTCCCATTTCCCTCAACTTATGTTAGTATCTCACATCTCTCCGATAAGGACCCTTTCAACTCCTGAAACAAAATCAGGAAAAAATTGCTTAAATGTACCCATTGTATTGCCCATACTTGCCCTTTTTATACAGCGATCATTTTATATACAGCTCCCATGACTAGCAGAGAAGGAATCTTGATAATCACACTACAGTAAGAAAGAGTTATCTTAAGATTACAAGTCTGAGACGTTTTGCCTTTATATAGTTTGTTAGCGAAAGCTGTGTTGAGATAATGTGCACCTTTTTCCTTGTTAGGAAGTACTACTCAAATGATTGATAAATTAGCTTTTCAGGAGTTTCACAGACTCTAAAATTAATAAGTCATAAAGCTAGAGAGAGAAAGGAATAAGGGAGAGGGAAGGCAAAAAATAGTAGGGGGAAAAAGAAGAAGTAGTAGTAGTAGTAATAATAATAATTCTGGGAAGTGGAATACTGTCTTGACTGAACTGTTTCTTTTCCCTAGATGGACAATGAGATTGATGCATTATGCCAATGCCACATCTTTTACAGTATAAAATGAAGTGTTTTGTGTAGAAACAGTGTCTTTGGTTTGAACTGTAAATGCTAGCATCTATAAGAAAAAAAAATCCATTTACTCCTAATATAAAGTGGCAGACCCTGTGATGTACTGCAAAACTCTCCACTGTCGGTATCCGTTAAGGGTTTTCCAATGTGTACTACTATTCTTTCTAACTAAATCCACCCAATTTAACTGTCCAAAAAGTATTTAAGTTACGGTTTCTCTTATGGACTATTACATTAGATCTATTTTATAGGTTCTCAGGTTTTTGAGCTTTCTTCTCAAAAGTAACTTTTCATTCTCTTAAACACTTTAAAACTTTTTTGTCTCTTTTGTTTGGTAATTTAACTGGTAATTGCGAACATATATTTTGGATGCAGTAAACATAGTTAAGTAGTGAAAAATACATTCTGCAATTGCAATCTCTATAGTGTTATCCAAAAAGCAAAATCACTATCACATATATTATTATAGCTATCACATATTTTGTTTCTTGACTGTACTATTGATAATGATTAATGTGTGATGTAATAGTCAAAAACTATTAACATAAGAATAGACTATATGTTATCTTGTTTATAGCTATTATATGGCTGGATTGTAACTACCAGATCCATCGGGGGGCGGGGGAGGGGACTCTGAATATACAGATCTTCCTGTTCCAGTAGAGAAGGGCTATTAGATGCCTCCATCTTCTGTGTCCAGGATCTACATATATGGGAGGTGGCAGGCTAAAACCTATTTGTTTTGAGGGCTGAAAGCCTCAGTTCATTCCACAGAAAATGTAACATTTTTGCTGATGAAAAATCTAGGGAAAATTGTACAAGTTGAATCTTCATGGATATTTTGTGCCCTGCTTCCTCCTAAGGTTTTTCTACAAAGGTGGATTATCCAGCCAATATCTTTTGGACAATTCATGTTTTCCAGAGATGCGTTTGTATTTTTTCTATTCCATATGTATGGTGCTATTTTAAAAATTACATGAAAATAAGAGTCTTGTAGCACCTTATAGACTAACAGATTTTAGAGATCATGAGCTTTCATGGGTTAAGACCCACTTCATCAGATGAATATTGTAGAAATCTCCAGAGGCAGACATAAATATGCAGGCAAGAAAGCAAAGTAAATTCAATCAGTGGGGGTAGTGAAGCCCACTTTCAGCAGGTGATCTGGAGGTGTGAACGCCCAGAGAGGCATTCACCAATTACAAAAGCAGTTTCTCCTTTCCACTCCCTAGGTTTCTGCCCGAACTGCTCTGTCCAAGGTGCTGAGCGAGTGCGGGGGCCGTTGGAGGGGGGAGGTGGGTGAGATTTAAAAAAATTTCGATTCTTACCTGAGGGGGGGAGAGAGCTGAGCGAGTGGGTGGGCCGTTGGAGTGTGGGGGGGGGGGGCGGAGCGAGTGCAGGGGCTGTTGGGGGGGGGGGGTGAGATTTTAAAAATTTTCGATTCTTACCCTGATTAGGACCCTAAAGCCTATAACCGTACCAAATTTTAAGTCTCTAGCTCAAATGGTGTGGAAGGAGTAAGGCAGCATACATACACGCACGCATACACACACACACACATACACCATTTGGCTTTTATATATATAGAAGTGCTTCATTCATTCCATGATGGGTATTTTTGTCATTTTACAGATATGTCAAGGAATATGATAGAAATATTTTGATTTCAATCCAGGGTATTTATGTCAATTGGATGTCAGATAAAACTTAAAATAGGTGTTTTTGAATTCTGCAGTATGTTCTTACTTCAGTTTTTATAGGGGGACTATTGCCTGATTAAACATGGTCACTAAATGCATAAATGGAAAACATATCCAAAAGTTTATTGTGATAGTATGTGACCAGGTAAAGTAAGACTATTTTAATGCCTATGCACAACAGGGAAGAATAAAGACTGCATGTGTACTTTCTCTGTAGGTTCCAACTGGTGCAAACTTTTATCTTCCTTGTAATTTAGTTTTTAAGCTATTTCTGAAATGTTGTACTATATTTTTACATTGGCTTACCATTAACTTTTTTTTCCCAACTCCTTGTGATTGGCTCAGTCAGTCAAGATTGAGGAAGGAAACAGGTTCTAGAGTTGTGATTTCAAAATAACATAAGTGGACATGGGGGAGGAGTAAGACAGGTCAGAGAATCAACTAAGAAGTATTTGTGCCCACCCTCCTCCCCAAAAAAGAACTCTGCCTTTCCATTCTTTTTGCTTCGACCAAAATTATTAAATCCTCATAGGGCCACCACAACAAACTTCAGAGATTATCCAGGCTGGCACAAAACTTTTATTCAGTCCTTAAAATCCACAATGGATTACATCATCTTCTCTAATGTGGAATCTTTTGTAGCTCCCCAGGTCAAGAACACAACCATACCAGCAGATGAAGTGTTCCTTCTTAAATAAAAGCAATGGACTGAAGAGTAGAATCGGCCTTCTGGAAGAATTATGATGCTACATCTGCTGCCCTCTGGCTCCAGGCTTTGTCCACATCTACATGTTTTGCCTGGGCCACACTAGTCCACAAAGACCCCCTGTGAAAACCTTCCCCAGAAAACCAAAATTATAAAACACTCCCTGGCTGCAGATTTTGTATCACATGGTTCTTTGCCTGCGCTAACCCTTGCAGCCAGATCTGTGGGATCCAACACTGTTGTAGATGGACACCTTTGGATTAAGACGAAGAAGTGTGCCATTAGGCAAAGTACCAATGGTGTTTTCAAGAAGAAAACTTTGTGAAGCGTTGCTGAATAAAGCCATGCTTCTAAGGGAAAAAAATGTCTTTCATCTAATAGACAGCAAAAGAGAGAATAAACGTCATCAGATAGAAGAAAATTGTACTGTCCCAACCCTGACCTTCAGGGATCCTGAATCTTTTTTCTCTGATGTTACAGACTCTGGGGAAAATTAACCAGGATAAGGCACAAATAATCCTAGTGGTTCCATTCTGGCTTTGCAAATTCTGGCTTCACCTCCACTACTTGAATCACCCATTAGTACAAGGATTCCTTATTCATCTAGAGCCAAGACTGTGCTGATTTACCGTACTGCTGGTAAAAGGAGACAAGTTCTTTACCAATAGTACTCAGCCTGCTAACATTGAGGGAAAAGCTCTACAGCATATGAGAAAACTAGAATTTAGGCCAGATTTAGCAACTAGAGCTGAGAAAATAAAATTAAATCCAGATCAGCTAAAAATGTTCACGTATTAGAATTTATCCAGGACACCATACTTCTAGGCCAGGGGTTCTCAACCTGTGGGTCGCGACCCCTCAGGGGGTCGCCGACCCGGTTCCTGAGGGGTCACGAGCTGTGTTTTTCCGCCAAAAAGCCGCCGCCGTGATCACGATCGCTTCCGCTTTTGGCGGCTTTTCGGCGGACATGCCGAGCTATTTTGGGAACGCTCGGCATGTCCGCCAAAAATAGCCACCGGATGCGGAAGTAATTCTTTCGGCAGCTTTTCGGCAGACACTCAAGGGGTCGCGGTGCCGTGCCGCTCAGAAAAAAGGGGTCGCACTAAAGGTAAGTTTGAGAACTGCTGTTCTAGGCCTTAGACATCTTTTTGCAGTGTCATTTTTGCTTTATCATTGCAATCATTTATAAAAATAGACAATCCTAAAAATATTTACCTGATTCTCCATATTAAAATAATCCTGAAAAACAATAACAATAACCTCAATAAACCCAGAGATGATCAACAGAAGTAGTTGAGTCTACTTCTGGAAGTTCTCAGAGGACCATTCTCCTATGGCATCTAATTTCCATTTAGGTTGACATTGGAGTGGTCATTACTTCTGATCTGACCATTAACCACTTTATATGAAATGTCAATGTGATACATGCTGTGAAGTCAACGGGTTGTTTTGCCTGAATCCTGCATATATCCCTATAATCAATTCTGCTTTCCATTGCATTGCTCACAAGAAATTGTTGTTCTTTCCTTCTGTCCTAACTCAGTCAGTCTAAAAGCGGAGTAGCCTAGGATATATACATACAGGGCAGTAAAAATCTATCTAAAAGAAAACCATCCTTATTGAAATGCCTTCCTCCTACTGTATAATGCCAAAGTAAAGGAGAACAAAGCATCTGAATAACCAGTAGCCTGATGGCTCAAATACAGTGTAAATGAAATGTTTGCCCTTCCCCTTCAACACACCTGTACAAGAAGAAACCATGTTTGGGTAGAATCTGCTCAGCACTGCTGGTACTGCTAGTTGAACTCTCTTACACACTAGGAATCAGAATTGTGGGGAATAAAGGTATAGCAAGAATAACCTTTTACCATGACCTCCAGTGGCTTTATAGATATCATGCCTTATAAAGGTACAATTCCTTACAGACACTGTCACTATGGGATAATACATTCCCCCATTTTTTACATCAGTGCCTCTGAAGAGGCATAATTTGACCAATAAAATATATTATGGTTATGTTAAAACATCAGCTTTATATGAATAAAGATAGGTAAACTGGCAATTAGCCCTTAACTTTCTTTTTGCCATGTGCCAAAAGAGCCTTTGTCACATCAGTGTTTATATATTTATCTTAAATATGATGGCACTGAATAAAAAGATACAGATTTTGTGAACAAGTTGCTCCCCTGGGTCTTAGAATTATTCACTTCTTGAAGTAACATGAAGTATAGCTATTGAAAATAAGCTGGTTGTTGCTAAGCAGAACCCTGAAGGCTATGTTTATTATGTATAATCAGAAAAGTTTACTACATCAGCTTTTGAAGGAGTTTTAATGTAACATGGTGTAAGAGGGGGTTACCCCCAGCCTCTATGCTCTTGAGTACAAAGGCTGGGCCTCTTCTATGCCAGACCAACAAGTCCTTTTTCCCCCCAACACCCCCACCTTGCCAGTTGGGGTTCTTGGGGTTACCAATCACTGCCACCTATCGGGTATACTTCCAAAACCTTGGAGGGGCCCCCGATCTTCCCCTAACCCTGACTTTGTACCCCCTCCCTGGGTTTTAAAGTCAGATACCTGGAGGCTGCTTTCTGTCCTTCACCCTCCCCGGCTGAAGGCAGACTTCCCCCACCCCTGTCTCTCTGTACCTGAGAGGCAGACACCTGAAGACTGCTTCCTCCCTCCCCCGTCTAACCTGACGGTAAGGAGAGACAGTCTTCACACTCCAGCTAGGCCCCTAGCTGCCCTGGTTCCTATTCCCTTCCCTTCCCCCTTCCCAACTGGAAGCAGAGAAAAACCCTAAGGGAAATAAACCAGACAGTTTTATAACTAGAAAATTTAATAAAGCAAAAGGTTAAAGCAGAGATACAGACACTTTACATTTGGGGTTCCCCACTTTGTTCTGAAAAGGGAAGGACACCCCAAAAGGCACGGCTTATTAGAAGAATCAAATGGTAATACTCACATTAGCTAAGTAGAAGTATAAGAAGAAAAGCTGAGTTATCTCCATAGCTAGAGACACATTCCTGGCCCCTTGCCCATGTTGCCTGGCAAGCTCCCTGCCTCATGGACAACCAAGATGGAACTCCCCTGGCCCTGGCCTCCTCCCTGGAAGCCAGCCAAGATGGAACTGACTGTTTTGCTCCTCCCTTCTTCATGGGCTCGAGGCTCCTCCCTCCCCCATGGCAGGGAAACTCCTACGTTACCTGTCTCAGATAACAAACCCCACCCAGGCAAGGCACACTGTGTTAGATAACATAGCCCAACCCAGGCAAGGCACCCTTCACACTTATAACACATGGCATATCATAGGGTGTCACATTGAACAGCTCTAGAGATCATATATACAAACTTAGTCCTTATGACATATCTACCTGATTTTTTCATAGGCAAAAACAAAAGTGATGTAGTTAGCACATACTAATTAAATTTGGTTGTGCCAAATTTGAGATAATTTGGGCTTTAAAAATATTCTGAATAAGATGGGCTCATTGTGCAGCTAATTGATGAGAGAAGCAATTAAACAATCAAATCAGCCTCTAGTTTCAAAACCAGAATGTTATCCATTCATTCATTCTTTTATTACAGTTTAATGTTGTCTCTTAAGAATTTTACTTTCTGCCAAGAATGACTTCTTGCCTTATGGCTGCCTGAGGAGCATAATGGGAGGGTAAAGAATTAAAGTTCTGATTATGAAATCGGTATTATGTGTGAATTTATAAGCCATCTCTCAGATTTTGTATTGCTTTTGAGGCATAATCTTCATATAAGACATCAAATAGTGATTACCCCAGTTATCTACAGTAAACTCTCTATTATCCTGGATGATAGGGAAAAAATAATCCTGGTTAATAAAATCCCGAATAATCACCATTCATAGGAAATATGGGTAGGGGGCAGTTGGTTCACCAGCCACCCTGCACCAGAGGGAGGGGGTGTTGGTTCACTGTCTGCCCTGCACCCTGGTGGGTTTTTTTTGTGTGTGTGTGTGGTTGGGGCGGCAACAAAGCCAGAGCCGGCTCTGTGACTTACGTGTATTTATTTTGACATCCTGGTTAATCCACATCCTGGTTAACCCAATCCTGGATAATCAAGAGTCTACTGTATTACAATAAGATAATCTGCTTGCATAATCAGAAAGCAGTCTGATCTCCTATGTTTTGACCATTCAAGCAATTGATAGACTGTTTCCAAAAAAGTAAATTGTGAAAGAGCCAAATGAGAGAGAGTACAGTAAATAAGGACTCAAGCAGGTGCTTAATGGTAGGTACTTTTAAAACATCCCCAGAAGTTTTGGTGTAACTGCTGTTTATGCTCATTGTTGTTATGATGTTTACTCTCTTCCAGTATTTACAGAGCCATATTTTACATTATATAGCTGAACATTATTGTTTCCTGCCTTACAATTTGCTGTGTGATTGAACAAATTAAGGTGACTTAGAAGGTGGAATTAATGCAAAGAGGTTTGGTGATCCAACCCAGCCCTAGTCAAAGTACTAAAAACGGTAATGTTTTGAATTTAATCTTTCTGCAGAATTTTAAATAGTAAATGAGATGAGCTAGAAACTTACTTTGCTCAGAAGTAATGAGAAGCGTCACCAAATCTCAGAAGTTAGAGTCATTAGATAGTATCAGCAAAATTCTTCCCTCCCACATGCACACACACATATGCTGAATAACAAGAGATCCTAATAGGTGTTCTTCAATAATTGATTTGTTGCTTGTCTGTTCACTAGGAAAGTCAGATGAAGATCAGAATGACAATATTTATAGGTTGCATCTCATCTGTGGAATGTAATCCATCTTCGTTAAATTCAGGAAAAGTGATAGATGGCGTTTGGCAACGTAATGATGTGATCACTCTACCATAGCCTTTGTAAATCATAAGCTGTTGCTTTCTGTTGTGTAGATATTTAATCAGTTATACACACCATTACTGATTTAATTCAGAATGTCAGTGGCAGGTGAATAATGTGAGGATTTGTATATTAATATCATATTGTATTAATGTTCCCTTCGTTTAAGTGTGCTATTCATTTGAAAATCATAAACTGTGGCTTCGTGGGTAGAATAAATTTAACCAGTGCTGTAGGCATCTAATGCCATCAATGTTTTAATTTATTGTGTCAGTGAAAACAAATGCATTTCTTTTCATTTCCAGTTTCTGTGTACTTTACTAACTCAAAACAGTATAAACTAGAGTGAATATATGAAACTAATGGTAAACAACAAATCCCCTGATTTTCATCCTATGAGATGTTTGGGGTTTAATTCCCCAAATTGCAGTGTTCACTGAACTAACTAGTTATTTTCTTGCATATTTCAAAATGAGTGAATAACTGATAATAAATTACTTTCAACAGAAAATATGGTTGTGGTATAGAATAATCCTCAAAATGTGTATGGTAAATTAATATAGCACAAATTCATTACAGTCTTGTAGTGGTTAATCATTACAACACAAGTTTCCTGATAATTTCAAAATGGAGTTGAAGGTTTTAGTTTTAATATGCAAAGCATTAAATGGTTTGAGACCTGGCAGATCCATAGACAATCTGTCTCCCCATCTGATATTGGCAATACCAGTGTATCAAATCATTTCCTCTGGGTCAATCCCAACACTATAATATTGACTTACTTATATTTTGGGCTGCTATCTGTATCCTAAAGATAAAAGAATAATCATAGAATCATAGAAGTTTAGGATTGGAAGAGACCTCAGGAGTCATCTAATCCAACCCCCTGCTAAAAGCAGGACTATCTCCCCACTGCAACTTGAGACCATTGTTCTTTGTTCTGTCATCTGCCACCACTCAGCTTCTCCTCATTGGTCATGTGCCCCAGCTCCCTAATCGTTTTGTTGCCCGCTGATGGACTCTCTTCAATTTCTTCACATCCTTTCTGTAGTAGGGGCCCCAAACTGGACACAATATTTCAGATATGCCTCACCAGTGCTGAATAGAAGGGAACAATCACTTCCCTTAATCTGTCCCTACGAATGCTGCCCAATATGCCATTAGCCTTCTTGGCAACCAGGGAACACGGTTGATTCATATCCACGTCTCATCCACTGTAATCCCTAGATCCTTTTCTGCAAATTGCCACTTAGCCACTTACTCTTTTCTCCAGAACTACCGCTTGGTCCCCAGCCTGAGCAGAGCATGGGATTTTTCCATCCTAAGAGCAGGACTCTGCATGTGTCCTTGTTGAATCACATTGGATTTCTTTTGGCCCAATCCTCCAATTTGTCTAAGTCACTCTGGACCTATGCCTACCTGCCGACATAGCGACCTCTCCCCCCAACTTACTGTCATCTGCAAACTTGCTGAGGGTGCAGTCCATCCCATCATCCACATCATTAAGGAACATGTTGAACAAAACAGGCACCAGGACCCACCTCTGAGTCACGCTGATTGATACCGGCTGCCAACTAGACATCAAGCCAATAGAGCCTGATGATCTAGCCAGCTTTATATTCACCATTCATCCAATCCATACTTATTTAATTTGCTGTGACTTAAAAGAAAAAGTACCAAATACATACAATTTACTCAGTTAATTGTAATTTAATAGAAGTGACAAAGAGTCCTGTGGCACCTTAAAGACTAACTAAAGTATTGACGCATAAGCTTTCGTGGGCTAAAGGGATACTTCCCTTCCACTGCATGCATCCGACGAAGTGGGTATTAGCCCACGAAAGCTTATGCTTCAATACTTTAGTTAGTCTTTAAGGTGCAACAGGACTCTTTATCACTTCTACAATTCCAGACTAACACGGCTACCTCTCTGATTCTTGTAATTTATTAGCACTGGCGTAGCTAGGGGGGTGCGGACCGCACCGGGTGACACCCTCTCCGAGGGGTGACACCTGGCTCGGGCTGTCAGTGCTGGGCGTCCCCGGGCCCGCCCCGCGCTGCCTCTGGCCCCGGGCCGGCCGCGGGGGGCTGCCGGGTCCCGGCCGGAGCCGTGCGGGGAGCCCCGGGGGGGGGGAGGGACGCCCCGGCTGCTGCCTCCGCACTGGGTGACACCAACCCTAGCGACGCCACTGTTTATTAGTTAATATTTATTCATTCACTTAATACTGACCACTTATCAAATAAAACTACTCTGCATTTTACATCATGAATATATTTATCAATACTTACTTATATGAGATCTGCATTAATCATCTTAAAAACACCTCCTCTGTAGTTTTGCGCTTATGGACTGAACTATTTAAAGGTGTGAGTATCTTATGCTTGTCATGAGAGGGCATTCCATTTCATGGGTGAAAACTTGATGAAACAAAAGGCGCTTGGTGACAAATATAGAAATTGCTCAAGTATTGATAGGTTACAGCCTGTGCTACTTATAAGGTTCGCCAGATATGTTTGATATTGATCTGTACCTGAAACAATTTTGTACTATAAATAGTTTCTGTTTCTTGTCTTTTAGTCAACTATTTTGGATTCCTCCAAGTGGTAGTGCTTATATTATTGAGGGAAGCAAAATATAATTAGTTTGATTACTCCCTTTGTGATACTTATATATAATTCTCACCTACAAACTTGTCAGCTTGAACTTTTTGTCTGCTTAACTTTTGACTGCCTAATGTTGTGATGTTTTCTTGATAGAGCTTCTTCCTTCAATATAGTTGTCTTAGTGGGTGGTTCCCTAAAATTGGTTAGTTGAAAAAAAACTTCACTGGAGGTTCTTTTATTTCAGGTTATATTAATAGGAAATTCTGTTGTTGAGATTTCTTCATGAGATTGTTTTTTCTTCACGTATGATAATTTTTTTGTTCAAAAATCCCCCTAGTAATGGTCGCTTGGTATCATCTTTATATTGATGCTTCCTTATTTTTTCTGTTAAAACAGTATGAAATCTTCCCTCCTTTAGATGAAACATTCTCATCACTCTCTCATTAGTTCTTTGCCATTTAGATATCTTTTGCAAATATGGTATGATTTTTTTTACCAACTGTAGTCTTTACCTTGTGTTAAAACAGATTGCATATTTCCATAGATGGCACAATGGCATAGCTTTCCAGGAGTCTTTGTTTTAATGTTTGAATAACATTTATTTGATAAATATTCATACTGCATTTCATCTTTGTATGTAAAAATTCATAGGACCCTATTCTTGAGTTGCCGCAGAACTGTCTTGTCTGCCTAGATTTTATGGGGGTAGAGCAGGGTACAAATGTGGCTTCATTCCTGATGCCACCTGGATGCAGGGCTGGTCCCCACCATGAAGTAGAGAAACCTTTGGCGTTTTCTCTGTGGTACCGGCTACCGATAGCTTTAATGGGCAATTTCATTAGCTGTGGATCACCTGTGCATAAGGTTACTTTCCATCTAATTCACAAAATCTGTGCTTTACAGAAAACAATAGTTAAGTCACTTCCTTTAGCATGGTAAAATCTATATTTATAAACCAGTGGTCATAAATTGCATCTGAAATTCAGATAAATTTCAGTATGTTAGAAAGAACAGATTTTTCAGAAACCATGATTTTTTGAAAAGGATTGGGGAGACATTAGATATCCAACTTCCTAAACTGCTTCTCTACCTCCAAGGAAGGACCTTTTGTATGAAGGTCTGTTCTGGTATCCACAACATCCACATTTACACCTGAGAGAATAGCTTTTGAGAGGATCCTACTAAATTTAAATGAGCAGTACAGAAATAAATTTCATTTTTTCTTTTACTCAAAATACAAACAAAATACAGATTTGTTGTTTAATAGCAAAAGCATATACAACCTCAAGAAACCCAATCACCAAAGGTAAGCCCAACCTTCAAGTATATTCAGACATCTCCTTTAGGTGGAAGGTGCTTCAATCAGTAGTCTCTTCCCTGTTGGTTCCTGTGGATTGTTCTTAGGGATTTTTCTCCTAAAATCCTCCCCTGCATTGTTCCGTCTTTTTTTATCATTACATTATTCTGCTCCAATGAGTGTAGATTAGTGGAGTATTTATTCAGAAGAATTAAACATTTCTTACTTCCTAATTTTCTCTTCTAGTAATATCTTCACTAATGTTTGAGTCCTGTCTCTCACAAGGGTCTTTTTTGAGATGGGGTGACCCAAACTGCATGCAGTATTCAGCGTGTGGATGTACCATAGATTTATGTAGAGACATCATGCCATTTTTGTTACTTATTATCTATCCCTTTCTTAATGGTTCCTAACATTCCATTAGGTTTTTTGACTGATGTGGTGTATGTTGAGCAGATGTTTTCAGAGAACTACCCACAATGATGCAATATCTCTTTCTTGAGTGGCAACAGCTAATTTAGACCTTCTTGTTTTGTATGTACAGTTGGGATTATATTTTCCAATGTGCATTACTTTGCACTGATCAACGTTGAATTTCATCTGTCAAATTCTTGCCCAGTCACACAATTTTGTGAGATCCCTTTGTAACTATTCACGATCAACTTTGCCTTTAACTATCTTGAGTGATTTTGTATCATCAGCAAACACACTGTTTACTCCCTTTTCAGATCATTAATTAATATATTGAACAGTATACATCCTTGGAGGACCCTGCTATTTACCTTTCCCCACTATGAAAACTGACCATTTATTCTCAATTATCCTTTGCTTCCTGTCTTTTAACTAGTTACTGATCTGTGAAAGGACCTTCCTTCATATCTCATAACTGCTTACTTTGCTTAAGAGATTTTTTGCATGGCTCCTTGTCAAAGGTTTTCTGAAAGTCCAAGTATACTATCTCAACTGGATCTCCTTGTCCATATGCTTTTTGACACCCTCAAAGAATTCTAATAGATTGATGAGGCATCATTTCCCTTTAGAAAAGCCACAATGACTCTTCCCCCAACATATCATGTTCTTCTATATGTCTGATAATTCTGTTCTTGACTGTAGTTTCAACCAGTTTGCCTGGTACTAGAGATCGGCTTTCTGGCCTGTAATTGCCAGGATCACCTCTAGAGACTTTTGAAAAAATATTGAATGAATCAGTGAAAGTGACACATTCATAGCTAATACTGTTTTGTTGCCCTTGTGTATGAACTATTGTAGATAATGTAAATACACTTACTTTGGTGAGTTCTGTTTTCTATATATTAGTTGTAGGATGAAAATAATACTCTCCACAATGCCAAATATAAAAAATAATCAAGATAATAAATACTGCATATTATAAAATGAGCCATTGAAGAAAAATCTAGAAATGTAATATGCCACATCTAACTTTCTGCCTAAAACTGTTTTTTTGTGTGTTAAACACTAAAGAATCAACATAGCAGTTATGTTGCCTTAGTGACTGGGAACACAATAGTAAGAAGTAATTACTACAGTTTCTGCCAGTGTCACTTTTATTTATTGGAATTGGTAGTCTGCTATTTATCTTTTCTTGACAGCATTAAAGGTATTCCTTAGCTGGCTATTAATTTCATTTGCTTTTGTTTCTTACTCATATTTTTCATGTAGGATGAAAGAGCACATCACAGTAGCTTGGTAAAAAAAGATGTATTTTGATGTGGAAGGTTTTTCTACAAATTTTCAGATACAAAAACAATCAATCAGTTAACAATGAAAAAAGAAATCACTCATCCATTAAGGCAAATGAATATCTAAATTTAGAAGATATGTACTTAGATACTGTTTAATAAGTATAATTAGCAATAAAGGTAAACTTACTCTGCCTTCAATATCAGTTGTAGACTTTCACTTGACTACTGGTTGCATGAAAGGTTCCAATTTTTAAAATACTGGCTGACAGTATTTGTACTGAAAATATTATATTAATGTACTAGCGAAAATACCCGGCGTTGCTTGGGTCCGTCGGAGGTTGGGAGGGGCCAGAGAGCTGAGCGATTGCGGGGTCTGTTGGAGGGGGGAGGGGGCAGAGAGCAGACCTGACACCCCCACCTCACCCCCCCGACCAAACCCGACACCCCCACCTCACTTACCCCTCGACTAACCCAGACTCACATTTTCACCCCCCTACCAACCCCAACACCCCCACCTCACCCCCCCTACCAACCCCAACACCCCCTGACCAACACCCAAACCTCACCCACCATAGACCAAACCTGACACACCCACCTCACTTTGCCCCCCAACCAAACCCGACACCCCTACCTACCACCACAAACAAACCCGACACCCACACCTCACTTACCCCTCAACCAACCCCGACCCCCCTCCTCACTACCCCAAACAAACCCAACACCCCACTTTACCCCCCACCAAACCCAACACCCCCTGACCAACCCCAACCCCCACACCTCACCCCTCACCCACCCCAACACCTTCCCACCCCCCCAAACCAAACCCAACACCCCCGGCTCACTTACCCCCCGACCAAACCCGACACCCCCACCTCACCCCTGGACGAAACTCGACACCCCTACCTCACTTACCCTCTGACCAAACCCAACTTGGGTCTGTTGGAGGTGGGGAGAGGGCAGAGAGCTGAGTGAGTGCGGGGTCCGTTGGAGGGGGGAGGGGGCAGAGAGCTGAGCGAGTGCGGGGCCCATTGGAGGGGGGAGGGGGCAGAGAGCTGAGCGAATGCAGGGTCTGTTGGAGGGGGTATTATGACATCATAACTATGTCACAGAGAACAGCAGCTGCCCAGCTGATGTGATTGGCCTTTAAATAATTTCACCCCTGGGGGGCGTCAGAGGTGAGATTTGAAAAATTTTCTACTCTTACCCTGATTAGGACCCTAAGACCTATAACTGTACAAATTTCAAGTCTCTAGCTCAAACGGTGTGGAAGGAGTAAGCGCACATACATACACGCATACACCATTTGACTTTTATATATATAGATTTAACAGTCCACACGTGTTCTGTATCATATAAGTTTAGCAACAGATGATATTTGCTTATTCTTCCATAGTTTTACTTTACTTTATTTTCTTTAAACTGATAATGAAATGTTTAATTGATTGACTTTTAAAGTCCTCCATAGATTTCTATGGAAATTGTGAGTGCACAGCGTGTCTTAAAATCAGGTCATAAGTAAACAGTGGGAAGAGAAAGGGACTTAACTGAAGTTTCCTGTCAATCATGGATGTTGTGAGTTAGATGGAAAGTTAGATAAATTCATTCTTTATTTTCTTTCCCTGGTGTGTTGTTGCAGTTCTATCACCTCCAAACCCCACTGAACCATTTGTTTGCATCTGCGCGATGGGAAACTTTAAAATAATCTGGGGTGGAGAAAGTTTTTAACACACTATAGTGGTGACAAAGAGTCCTGTGGCACCTTATAGACTAACGGACATATAGGAGCATGAGCTTTCATGGGTGAATTCCCACTTCGTCAGATGCAACCGAAGAAAGCTTATGCTCCAATACGTCTCTTAGTCTATAAGGTGCCACAGGACTCTTTGTCACTTTTGCAGATCCAGATTAACATGGTTACCCCTCTGATACTTGACACTATAGTGAGACACAAGAGATTTGGATTTCAAGCCCAGCTCCACCACAAACTTTGTATGTGACCTAAGATACATCATTTAATCTCTCTGGATCTCGATGTGTGAAGTTGTAATAAAAAAATGTGGGAAATGTAAAGAGCTAAAATATCTGAACCACTGCGTTACTCAACAAGTACTATTTAGAAAAAAAATATCCCCTCCTTTGCTAGCAAAAGTAATTTATTTTCTTTGTAATTGTCTTTATCAGATGTAGGTTCCGTGGAAGGACTCGCCTATCATAGAGCTTGGGATACTCTCTATTGGACCAGCTCTACGACATCATCTATCACAAGACATACAGTAGATCAGAAACGACAAGGGGCTTTCAACAGGGAAGCAGTAATAACAATGTCTGAAGATGATCATCCACATGTATTAGCTCTTGATGAATGCCAAAAGTATGTACCACATCTGTATTACGGGTTTCTGAATTTTCAAAGGTGCTGAACATTGAACATCTCTCATTCATGTAAGTGAAAACGGTGGTATTCAGCACTTTTGAAGATCAGGCAGATGTCTAAATATAGTTTCAAGAGCAAAATTTCATGCTTTTATTTTTGAAACCATTTCCAGAAATCCTAAAATGTCTCATTTAATCCAAATAATCTTTTAGATAGAAGATCAAATGTTTTTGTCCTATGCTTCACCATAAGCATTTTGTCCTATGCTTCACCTATGCTTCAAGCTGATGTTTGGGGGCGGGGGGAGAAAATCTTCCTGAAATATTAACAGTAGAACAGAAAGGATATTCTCCGTTAAGTTGTTCGCTTCTGTAATATACAGTTCAAATTTTTTAAGTAAAAGTTCTAAATACAAATATTTTACAGTCTTAAAATAAAACTTCAGTTTCTTGTCTTACTAGTATATGTGCCCATGTAATGTCCTAGTCAAAGGGCAAATGGGTGCCTAAATTTAACCTTGTAAAGGTAGAATTTAAAAAAACCTCTGTGTCTTAGGAAGATGTACCATTGAGAGTCAAGTTGATTTTTTATATATATATATTGTAGGAGATCCGCTCTTCACCCCCACGTCACACAGGCAGGAGACTCTTTTCTGGCTTCAACAGTGCTCTTTATTTACAGTGCCAACCCCACCACCGAAATACAGCTTCACAGTGTAGCTGAGCCCCAGCCCTCAACCTGGCTGGTCTCCGGAAGCAGTCAGCTCTCCCAGGCCCCTAGCCTCAGCTCTACTTCCTTCCCTGTACCTTCTCTCTTTCTCTCTCTCTCACTCCACACACCACCACACCACCACCCTGGGCTTCCTGCCTGGCCGGCTTTTATCCCTGAGGAGGCTGCCAGGTGCAACTCATAACCCTGAGCCCTCTGCAGCCCATGTGGCTGATTAGCCTTCCCTCGCAGGGGGGTTTGCAGAGGTTCTGCTCCCTCTTAAAGGGCCAGCATGGCTGGCTCAGGCACTCCTGGCCAGCACCCTGCCACAATATATATAATTGAACTTCTCTTATGGCACATTAGAACCTAAGTAGCCGAACATGTCATTTTAGTCAATAGCCTAGCATAGATTCCGAAGTAACTTTATGTAAATCGGGAGATATGTTCTTGTTGTGAAATATACATCATCCACTAAAGTCTGAGTAAACGTGCCCTAGAGATCCCATTTTTGCAGTATTTCTGCATCTTCTCTCCTTGTAGCATGTCTCTCGCAGCCTCACTACAGGGGATATGTTACGTGCGGAGGGCCTTGTGTGGATGGATTTTCCCTGGTTTAGGGGAAAAAAAGGTGACAGAATTGAGGGCAAAAACTCAAAAGATTTGTGAGAAGACAAAAAGGCCATTCTTGCATATGAGTCAAGGATCTACTATAATTTGAAAATTATTGACTGTCATACTTGTTATCCATTGTTAGAAATAATTGATTCTCATAACTTAGAGAAAGGTGCAGTACTGAAAATATTAGAGCAAAAAAATCCCAGAGCTCTCAGTAAAGCAGAATAAATTACAATAATTATTATAATTTAATTGGAAATACTATATAAACTATAACTATATTTGACGATACTTGTTTTTCAGATTCTTAATTTATACATGGAACTAATATAGGAAGTAAAAAAAATTAGCTTACAAGTTTAGCTTACAGCTTAGCAAGTTTAGCTTACAGCTTTTTATTATTATTTTGATGTAATACAGTTTAATGTTTTGGACTAACTGGAATGAGCAGCATCCAAGCATCATGCGATCTACCCTCTCTGGGAAAAATGCACACGTTATTATCAGTACTGATATCCTCACACCAAATGGACTTACCATTGATCACAGTGCAGAGAAACTCTACTTTTCAGATGGCAGCCTGGGAAAAATAGAGAGATGTGAATATGATGGGTCACAGAGATACGTAAGTAAAACAAATAAAAATATTGATATATGGAATTATATATTTGGTTGTACTTTTGGGTAGTCTTTCTAAAATAACCAAAGTTTAGATCTGCCTGTAGATAATGGATCAGTAATTCTTCATTCGTTCTTATTTGTAAACAAAGTGGCTAAATTGAATCATAGAAATGTAGGACTGGAAGAGACCTTGATAAATCTAGTCCAGTCCCCTGCACTGAGGCAGGACTAAGTAACATCTAGACCATCGTGACAGGTGTTTTCTTAATATGTTCTTAAAAACCTCCAGTGACAGAGATTCCACAGTTTCACTAGGTAATTTGTTCCCATGCTTAACTATCCTTTCAGATCGGAAGATTTTTCCTAATGTTTAACCTAAATCTTTGTTGCAATTTAAGCCCATTACTTCTCATCATGTCCTTAGTGGTTAAGGAGAACTATTTATCATTCTCTTCCTTAGAACAACCTTTTACAAACTTGAAGACTGTTATCATGCCCACACTTAGTCTTCTCTTCTCCAAATTAAACAAACCCAAATTTTCCAATCTTTCCTCATAGATCATGATGTCTAGACCTTTAGTCATTTTGAATGCTCTCCTCTGGACTCATCAGTGCTGAATAAACTTTAGCAGAGTCTTACTTGTAACACTCTGCTAAAGCATCCCAGAATTATGTCTGCTTTTTTTGCAACAGTATTATTTTGTTGACTCATATTTAGTTTGTGATCCACTATAGCCCCAAACCCTTTTCTGCAGTGCTCCTTCTTAGGACTTGGGTCAGGGGTCAAAGTAAGTCTAATGACTTACCGGTATGTGGCTGGGGACAGCTATGGCCCTCGGAAGGGATGGGGCCTCTGGTGGAAAGGGCGGGGCTGAGAGAGTCAGAGCCAGCTGCAGTCCGCCCTGTGGGATAAGTGCCCCTCCTCCTTCCCCCTCCTTCTCTACTCCCCCACCCCACCAGGGTAGCAGTGGCAGGTGCGGGCTCCCCTGCCTCTACTACCCCAGGCCCTTTAAATCTCTCTTAATTTTTTATGGTATTTCTGACCCAGAAAGACTTCAGAAATGAGTGGAATGTGGGTGAGGGTGGAAGGAGAGATAAAAGAAAGCATACCTCAAAACTGTCTCGAAATAAAAAGCATACCTCAAAACTTTCTAGAAATAGTCCTTATTGTGTAACGGACTGCTAGATTTGCAGAAAAAATTAAATTACAAAATATTATAAGTATTGAAATATCACATGGGTCTAGGTCTCTGCTAAGATTTTAACGGAGCCTGATGCTTCCCTATCTTCTTGTTTGTTACATCACACTGGAAATGAGAAATGTAAATGTGTCATTAAAATACCCAGCAGTCTTCCAGAAACACAAATTATATTTCTATCTTTTTATCTTGCCTTCATGTGTTGATTTTTCAGGAATGCTGCCTTGTGAATCCAGATTTGAAGACAAATGCAGCAGCTAAACAATAACAATAAGAGTGGGAACTCTCTCCTCCTTGCCAAACAATTTGTTTCAATGAGCTATGTGCTCCAAGCCTAGTTTGGACCACTTGCATACTAGCATAAGTGGACAGCTGCATCTTTCCATTTCCTTAGAAAATAAGGAAAAAAATTATTGCAAAAAATCCCTCCCAAAACAAACACCTTCTGCGCCCCATAAAAGTCTACTTTTGTTATTGTAACACTTAACTTGACATATTTCAAAACTGAATGTTCAGGAAATGAAAAAGCTCTAAATTTCTCCTGGTAACATTAACTCAGCTACAATGCACATATATTTTTGGTTATTAATTAGACTATTTAGATATAAATATATATCCTATACTGGAACATGGCCCCCTTTCAGTTTTCCTTATGCTTCTCTGGAGATGCAAAGTATCCAGAAAGTCTGCAGGTGGAGGGAGATGGAGAACGCTCATAGAACTTACATATTTGTGTCAGTGGCATCATTGCACCCTGTAATCCCTGGTTCCAAGTAGACAGTGGATTACCAGCATTGAGCAGAACATTGAGAGATGCACTCTACTTTATCGCAGAAACTTATGTTTCCCACCCCATGTTGTGCTAAGCACAGCTAGGACACAGACCCGAATTGGGGCTCTCATGTACATAATGCTACTGCAAAAACCTTAATTTTTGTATTTTCTAGTGTCTTTTGTGTTTGTGTGTCACCCTAATGTTGTATTAAGATAGGGCAAAATTTTATTACTCTTTTCCTCACATTGGAATATACCATGCTCCAGTAGCATTACTTTCAGTGGAACTATTAGTTGAATCAGGAACTACTCAGCATGAATAAGAGTGGGTGACCTGTGTCCATAGTTTATTTTTTAATTAGTTCTGTATCTTGTATATTATATAGATTCTTTATTTCTGGGTTATTAAAGGTGAGCCTAGCCCCACCAGAAGTGCTTGAATTGGCGACTCACCCCACTGGCGCCTCCTACTGGTGGACTGGGGAATCAGCTCACCAGCCTCTGGAGCGCCCTCTGCAGGCTGATGTCCTGCTTGCTGCTGGCCCCTTTCCATACTTTATGTATGGAAACCTTAGTAGATGACAATGGCAGAGTCATATGAAAATGTGAAGAGAGGCATCTGCTATACCCACTGATAAAGGAAATCTCTGGGAAAAGGGAATGATATTATTGAAGCTAAGCACAGCACAATTTCTTCTTAATGAGGTTTTGTGAACATGCTTAGACATAGTTTTAGTTTTGAAAAATGAAACATAGCTTTCCATTCCATATATCTTACTTGCTAATACTGGAAATTAATAAGCCTATTCATGTGTTTAATGTTTTCATCAAAATCAAAGTCATAATTTATTTTTATTGCACTATTTTAAGAGAGTGTAGTCACAGTATAATACAAGTGCACACAGTTATTATTTTACTTATATAGATTAAAATATAATAACTGGCTGATATTTTTATTTTATAACAATGTAAAACTGGGTTATGGCTCGAACTTGGTATTTATATTGGTATGGAGTATCTTAACTGCTTAAGAAAAAAATCTAAATATGCTTTGTATTCATTAGGGTAACAGATAATAGTATTTTAATTTTTGCTTTTATTTTATATCTCATTCCCATCATCAGATTGCAATGCAGAATCAGATGTAATTCTGAAATCAAATCTGAATATTCATTTGTGGGGCAGATAAGTATAAGGAAAGTGCTGAATGCCAATCCAGTGTTCATTCTTCACCCTTGAATACTCACTATGAAAGCAAGCATCTCTAGTTGGCTTACATACCTAGAAGAAGAGATAACTTAGGATCATGGGCCTTCACCCAGAAAAAGGAAAGCTTCAACTTTCTTAAGTTCACAGTTTGTGCCATATGATTTCCCACAATCTCAGGCAACGTATCATTTGGTTCATTAAGCAATACTACCGGGTGCGTCTGAACAAGAACATGAAAATTAACACCAGTGGCCAGTTTGCTGTCTCTGACCATGGCTAGTACTAGTCACTCTGGAGAGAGGTTTCTGAAACCCTGTAGTAGGCAAGTAGGCAATAATCTGCCCACAGATAAACTTTCCTCCTAAACCTTATTGGCTAGAGGTTGTGTTATGATCTGAAGCATGAATTCACATCCTTTCCACAATTAGGAATTAACCATTGGTTGAAACATCTCTTACAAGCAATGGAAATAATGTCCCAGGCAAAGAGAATCTTGTAAAAGACTTGCTGAAATAGAAGAAGAGAACACTGAGGATCATCCTTCTAGTCCTTCACTCACTCAGCAGAGATATTTTTTGGACCTGATAGAAACAGCTAAGGAGCCTCCACTGCACTTGTAGACTAGACTAGATGTCCTGAAAGAGAAAGCCTTTATTCAACTGGTCCTGGACCACATGCAGCTATTAGCCTGAGTATTCAAAGAGAAATGGAAATCATGAAGGGTTTTCTGTTAGCCTAGTTGGTTTACTTTTGATACCCAGACAAAACTCAACCAGGAAAATTATATTTTTGCAGAGCAAAACTTACAGTAAAGTTTATCCAGGATGGTTTGGATGGAGTCTTTCAACCAAGCACCATAGAAAGATAGGTACCAGCCTTAGCAGTACTCTTTGTGCCCGTACATCGTATTCCTCAACTGAGTATCTTTAGCTGTCAAGGTTAATCAAATGGCTAAATTTGACAAGCCTGAAGACTGATTTTCTAGTTGTCATTCCCTTCAAAATGAAGGGTTTCAGAATCAGCACTTCTGTCCATATGAGAATCTATGCTGCACTTCTTTTGAGTAAATGTTATTCTTAGAACTCCAGATATATTTCTGCCCAAGGTGTGTGTTTATTAGTTGTGTTTTGTTTTTTGTTCTGTTTCATGCTTCTGAGGAGATAGCTCTTTTGTCTTCATGTCTTGGTTGTCAGCAGTCGTTGGAAAGGTTGTGGCATAAATAGATGTTTGTAACTCTCTAGAGCTAAATCTCCAGCATGTAGTATACACAGGCCTATCGAATTCTGTTAAGTCTCATTCCATCCAAAATGCCAGGGCCATAGAGCCTCAAAGTTGCTGTAAACAAATGTTAAAATCTTGCCACAGATGGCACACAAAATATCAAGAATATGTTCCCAGAGAGAATCTGGGCTTCCTCTACAAGGTCCCTAGTGGCATTGTGGGTTGGGAATGTTTGAGCCTCATTTAAGAAAATGTGCAGAGCAGCATCGTGATCCTCACACAGTACATTTATCAGACTCTACAAAGTAGGTTTCCATTCCACTGCAGAGACATTCTTAGGTAAGAATGTAGAATGAGTTAAGCCCAAAATCAATTTCTGATAGGATACATGTTGTGTTTTTTTTTTCTCCCCCCCCCCCCTCTGATTATGTTGCTCACTATTTCCGATGTGCCTCAAAACTGTGGGAGATACAAGGCTGCAGAGTGCAATGTTTATTAGGTAATTTCCCTTCTGCTAGCAGCCTCTCCGACAAGTCTACTACTCCGGGATGGTGTTATTAAGCAAAGCAAATTCATTTTGTATTTATTTCTCAGTCAATAATTCAGGTGGTAGGAGCAGCTTTACATGCAGTTGCATAATTATTTAGTTAGTTGCTGCTTTAATAATGTCCTGTTGAGAATTATTTTTATATAGCATTGAATGAGTCTTCTGGCAGGGTGTACAAGGAGTCCTAGCCAAGTGCCTAGCAACAGCAATGAACCACCTCTAGTATCTGCTGAGAGGAGGCACATCCCATGTATCACAGAAAGGTTGGGACAGAGTGAAAAAAGCAAGGAAATTAAATGAGTAAGAAATGTTCTAGCTTTACTGCTGCCTCAATCATATCCTCACCCTTCATTCATCTATTTATTCACATATTTTGTGCAAGGTAAAATATTAGATTACGGGTTCTCTGGGGAACAGGGAGCTCTTTGTGTTGTTTTCTTGTACAAGTACAGTGGGACGCTAATCACTATTTGGGGGCCTTTAGTGACAGAGCAATATGCTGCTGACTGGTGCATTTGAATGATTTGCTCATTTATTTGAATTGCTTTAGTCCCTAAAGGCCCCAATAAAGGACTGAGGACTTGAATTGCTGAAGTTTGTACATTTTTTTGGGATAAGGACTATCTCATTGACACCTCATGTGCAGACCCTTATTGATTTCCGTATGGCTCTGTGCAAGCATGGGGTTTCCAGAACTGATTTATTGGCTGTATTTGGTCTTAAGCTTATGAAAATGGTCAAGTGATTTCAACAAAGAGACAGGGAAGCACAAGACACCAGTAAAATGAAGAAATCCTAGATAAAATATTTCTCTGGTTTTACGTCCCTCAATAATGGATGTGATATAGACCTTTGGGTAATTGCTCAAATAGATAGTTTACCATGATTGTACAGACATTTCTTCTGTTTTGGAAGCTTTTATCAATAATATCTTTTGAAACAGAAGGCACGTTCAGTCAAACTGGGTAAAGACTGCCTATCGGTGTCAGATCTGGGATTAAAACACAGCAGCTATTGGCTTGGTGGATATGTATACTTTAGAAAAAAAAATTCTACATATGGATTTTTTTTCAGAAATATATGCATTTTTAAAAGGACTAATCTTAGCTATTCCTTAAGACTTCATCTCTGGATTGACATGAGAATACTATTGTTCTCCACTGACAGTTAAACTAAAATAATCTTCAGAAAAAGATAAGAGCTCGGAGCAAAAGAATACAATATGTCTATTACTATAAAAGATATTTCAAGGTATTTTAAATTATTTGTATAAATTTATTTTGAAAAAAGTTATTTATTCTTTGTTTATTGCAAAAAATGATAAAATAGAGTTTAGGTGTCACAAGCTGCTGAATCACTTCAATGTGAAGACTGAAACAATCAGTACAGAAATAACATTAGACATTTTCCTTTCTCACAAGATAAAAATTGCAAATAACAAATAATAGCTGTGTCATTTGGAAAAAAAATGTTCTAAAATGATCCCTTTGGGCCAGTGTTACCAGTGTTGAATTGTACCTTGCTCAGGCACTCAGAATTTTTTTTAAAAGGTAATTTCTTTTTTTAAAATTGCTTATTTGTGCTTCATTTGCTTACTTAGCTATTTGATTTATATGTATGGGTGGGAAGCCACAATTCACACTTCATATACATTTCCTTATTAATGTTTAATATTTGCACTGGAGTAGTATCCAGGGGCCTCAATCAGAATAAGATCCCATTGTGCTAGGATTGTACAAACAAGAGCAACTAAAAGTTTCAAAGAGCTTATAGTTTAAGGGGTGGAAAAAAAAACCGTAATGAAACAAAGAGAAAGAAGATGAGGGCTGGATAAAAGTAATATAAGAACTTGTGGTTACATATATTAGCTACATGCAGAATTAGCTAGTTTAAAAGTATTTTATTTTTAAAGGAAATATCAGTGACCCCTGATGACCATCTGCCTTTTTACAGTCATTTTATTTCTGCTATTCCCCCTCCATATTTCACTTCTCTCATAATATTTTTGTGTGTATTCTTTCAAGCTGGATATGAGTCAACAGTGTGCCCTTGTTGCCAAGAAGGCTAATGGCATTTTGGGCTGTATAAGTAGAGGCATTGCCAGCAGATCGAGGGACGTGATTGTTCCCCTCTATTCGACATTGGTGAGGCCTCATCTGGAGTACTGTGTCCAATTTCAGGGTCCATACTACAAGAAGGATGTGGAAAAATTGGAAAGAGTCGAGAGAAGGGCAACAAAAATGATTAGGGGCCTGAAGCGCATGACTTATGAGGAGAGGCTGGGAGAACTTGGATTGTTTAGTCTACAGAAGAGAAGACTGAGGGGAGATTTGATATCTGCTTTCAACTACCTGAAAGGGGGTTCTAAAGAGGATGGATCTAGGCTGTTCTCAGTGGTAGCAGATGACCGAACAAGTAGTAATGGTCTCAAGTTGCAGTTGGGAAGGTTTAGATTGGATATTAGAAAAAACTTTTTCACTAGGAGGTTGTGAAGCATTGGAATGGGTTACCTAGGAAGGTGGCAAAATCACCTTCCTTAGAGGTTTTTAAAGTCAGACTTGACAAAGCCCTGGCTGGGATGATTTAGTTGGGGATTTAGTTGGGGATTGGTCCTGCTTTGAGCAGGAGGTTGGACTAGATGACCTCTAGAGGTCCCTTCCAACCCTAATCTATGATTCTATGATTCTCCTGCTTTGTATTCTGTCTGTGTTCTCATCCATTTCTCATTTTTCCCACGCATTCCTCATCTTTGATGTTCTAGTCTTGTATATTCAGTTTGACATTAATTTTAGAGGGTCCTCCTTTTAAACACAGTATGTAGAGTTGACATGAAACTGTTGATTGTGAGGGGAACCCAATTTAAAGGGCCTCGGGAAAGGGTCAGGGCTAGCATGTATGGTTTTGTGTGACTAGAAAGCTGACAACCCTAGTGAGGTTCCATTCCCAACCCCCACTGGGTGGGGCTGGCCCAAGCTGCCTGCCATTGTCACTCGTCCCCTCTGAACACGCCTAGGGGGAAATGCCCCATAGTTTGGAAACCTCTGATAGATGCTAAATGAAAGGCAGGGCAAGTCCCACTGCAGGGGACCAGTTTCTCCTGGGTACAGCCCCTGCTATAGGAGCAGCCTCTGCCCTTGGAACACGCACGCAGTGTTCATCTCAGGACAGCCTGCAAAGCAGGCAGTGGGAAGTGTTGGGACTGGAGAAGCAGGGAAGGGGAAACAATCAGTTTGAAAGTGCTTTGTGGAATTCTCTGTAGTAGAGGGTTATACTGTAGTGTGTTCTGAAGGAGAAACTTTCAGTTTTGAAAGAACAACAGGGAAAATATAAATAATAAACTTCAAATGCAGCCTCTGCAGATGATTTCAATGTTTTTTAACTATAGAAGAAGTTTGAAGAGATGTATTATTCAGTTACTGAGATCATTAGGGACAAATAAATGTCCTGTGGTTTTTTTTAAAGGACTCATTTGAAAGTTATTTATTTAAAGTAAACTCATAAACTTAATAGACTTACTTGTAAATTATCGAAAATTCATTCCATACTCAGAATCAATCATGTAATTTTCTGGAAAATACAATGTATTTTTCATAGATAACAAACAGGTTGAATCCCTGCTTTAGCTGCAAAATGTAGCCTAGCCTTAATTATAGAGCTTCATAACATGGCACAGGTATGTCTAGGTTATACTGGAAACTGCTGCTGTTCAAATTATTTCACTTGCTTTTTTAAAACACATTAATCAATTCTAGCTATTTTTATACTGTGGTGCTTGCAATAAATGCAGCTCTGAGCATGTTCTTGAACAATTGTCATTATTTCTTTGTTATCCTTCTTGACAGCTTCCAAAATTGCAAAGGTTAATGATTCAGCTTTAATTAACTGAATTGAATCTTTACCAGATAAATATAATACCTAATAGATGAAAAGTGATGTTTCTTTCATTCATAGATAATAATTTAATAACTTATTGACACTCATAGGACTTTGAATTAGATATTTTGCAGAAGTGAAACAAACATATCATACTTATACTTTTTTGTTATGAACACTTACATTGTTGCATACTTATCACTACCATAATTTTTAAAAGCACAGATGTGATGGGTGAGGTCCCTATCACTTGGTAACTCACTCAAAGTACAGCCCCGCAGGTATAATTAAGATAGCAAATGCTTTATCTTGTCCATAATTAATTTTATTTAATGGGAAATTATAATGGTTGATAGATTGGATAAGCTAAATACATTTTCGATATCTAACTGGTGTGATTCTGCAAATAGTTTCTAAGATATACATTTTTAAAATTAGAAATGATTTTACATTAATATCAAAAGCCCTCTCAAAAGAGAGGAAAAGCCATCTAGATAATAAAAAATTATAATGATATGAAAATGAAAAGTAGGCATGACATTTAGCAATAACATTCAATTATGTGCTAAATGGTTTAATTATATAAGTTATTTTAGGGAGAGCAGGTAAGTGATGTCTGTATTTAGATTTCCTTATGCTTTCATTTTTCAAAGATTCTGAAATCTTTATTTGTTTTAGAAGCTCTTCCAACTCTGTTGTTTGCAGTATGCCTTTGCAGAGAGAAAACTCTGAGACAAGAAAGGTGGCTTTTCTTTCCATTCAGGTTTGGCTGAGATATTCACTAAAGCTATATCTACACTGCAAAGTTAAGTCGACATAAGTTAGGGCGATGCAGCCTTATGGACAGTTTGTTCCAGATACATTCTGTACCCTGCCTCAAGCGTTTTTCAGTTGTCCACATCCAATTGACTGGATGGTGAGGCTCAAGCCATGAAGGATCTGGTTGCAAAGGTCTCTTCAAGTCTGATTGCCCCTGTTTCTGTCACAGCCCACCCCATATTATCTAATACATTCTCTAAGGAAGGAAAGGAATTGCTTCCTCTCTTGAAACAGCAACAGATGGATTCAGAACTGGAGCCAGAGTTGCCTCCTGATGATAACATGGGCATTATTTCTCCTTTATCTTTTTCAAAGAATGCATTACAATTCTGTGAGTCGTTGGATTGAATGGCATGTACTTTGAAACTTACCTTCTTTTGCTTCAGAAAAAAACATCACATCCAGTATTCGACATCTTAGGAGATAGACTCATATAGACTTTAAGGTCAGAAGGGACCATTATGATCATCTAGTCTGATCTCTTGCACGATGCAGGCCATAGAATTTTACCCACCCATTCCTGCAATATACCTTTCACCTATATCTGAGCTATTGAAGTCCTCAAATCTTGGTTTAAGGACTTCAAGGTACAGAGAATCCTCCAGCAAGTGACCCATTCCCCCTGCTGCAGAGGAAGGTGAAAAACCTGTTGAAGGAGTAGGAGTCTTTATCATTACCTATTTTGGATGGACTTTTGCAGCATGCTAAAGCAGTTTGCACTTCTCCTGCTTCCTGCCTTCATCTCTAAGAAAATAGAAAAATTATATCAGCTCCCACATGAAGGATTATCATATTTTAGTACTTCCCCACTTCATTCTTTGGTGGTTGCAGCAAAGTAAAAAATCTAGATTTGGACAAGCCCATTCTGGCTGATAGAGAAGGGAAGAAGATGGATTCCCACGGGGGGAAAGCTTTCTCTTTTTTTGTCATTGGGTTTTAAAGTAGCCAGTGACTAGTTGTATTGTCCTGATACCAGTTTCATCTGTGGGGAATAATGGCTACATTTGTTCAAGACTTATGGGATGGTCAGAGGAGTCTTGCCAATTCAGTCCTCACAGAAGGTCAGAACATGGCAAAAGATGCTCCTGACTCAATGGTCGGGACATCTGTTGTCATCCTTACAAAATATGCATGATTCAGTTCTTCTTTGTGGTCTGTGAATGCTAGGTTTAAAGTTGGGGAACTTTCAGGGCAATGGTTTGTTTAGTACCAAAACAGATGGTTGTGGGTTTTTTTGAGAAATTAAAGGAGACCAGATCTACTGTTTGATCACTTGATTTATATTTTGATTCTAAAATGAAACAACCCATTTCTTCTTTTTGCTACAAGAGGCAATTTTACCCACTATCATCTTCATATTTCTTGACTCATAGTTGGCAGCGACCGCAACACGAACAGCCAACTAATTCTCAGTCTCAATATTTGTAGTAGACTGAATTCAAAACATTCTGCATTTTCAACTGGTTGCTGAACTCAATCTCACATGAGGATATCTTGATTCACATTCAGCTTATAACTTCCCTTTTTATAGGTGTAGGACTTCTTCTATGTGTCAAGAATCAAATCTCTTCCAAACTTAGAGAATTTATAGGAGCACTGTGTCTAATTCTGGTGTCCATGCTTGAAAAAAGATGTGGAAAAATTGGAAAAAGTTCAGTCCAGAACTCCCAAATGTATTCAAAGAAAGCGAGGAATACTTGTAGCACCTTAAAGACTAGTTTATTTCAGTATAAGCTTTCGTGAGCTATAGCTCACTTCATCGGATGCATATATTCAAGATCTGAAAAACATTCTCTTCCTTTTGGAGTCTGTGCTTTCTCCTATTCCACCTCAGAGAGTCTGATGATTATTGTAAACTTTTAGCTTACTGGTGGTATTATTTACTTAGAATAAAAAATGTATATCTTGGCAAGTTTCTAATGGTTGTTCCTTTAGGGATCTTCTCTTAAATTCAATATTTATTTATTTTGATTTTGAAGTGCGTGTTTCCCAGTTCAGTGTTCTCTCTAAAGCTTTTTCCTAAATATATGCATGTGAAAAAAGTACTTTAAAGTTGTGGCATATTGCTAAATGACCATGTGGAACAGTTGTATTTTTGATGACAGAAAGCCTATAACTGTTAAAAATGCTGATTATTCTTTTTAGTTACAGAATTTGTTAACTATTAGCATGTGTTTAATATAGAGGGGGAAATGGTAATTTAGTGGATTTCATGTAGGAGTATCAACTCCTCTCTAAACGTTTTAGTTTCAGTTCAATTTCTAGTTTCATCAGTCTACAGCTGAGTTCATTCACAAAGTTTGATTGGCCTTTATCTTCTCTCAGCAGAAACACAGAAGCAAATTAACAGACTAAATGAAGGTGATATATCCAGGTCCAAACTAACTCTTCCATATAAATGCTTGCAGGTGGCCATGAAGGAAGAGGGAATCTCAGTTATCAGACATACGATTAGCTTGAGCCTTGACGAGGAGCACTGTTGGAGAGGAGTAGCGAAACAAATAAAAGGGTGTGGGGAAGGGGAACTGAGATGATTGGGGAAAAAAGGGTACTTTGGAAATGGAGAGGCAAAGAGAGATAATGAGTGTGTTAAGGAGGAAGCTAGAAAAGGAAGATTCAATAGTAGAGGTTGGTGGGAGACAGGAGAAGACAGAATGTACAAGACGGTATTTAAAACCATAGGGGACAAGAGGTGGTGGTAGTTAACAGTGGAAACATGATAGGGGAAATAGAGGGGAAAATCTAATGGAGAGTAAAAGAGGGAGAAAAAAGAAATGGTGTGAGAGAAGGAAAGGAGAGAAAAGGAAATGTGGGAAAGTAAGAGCAAGCAAGAAAACATGATCACTGGTTATTAAAAGATATATTTTTAAAGTATCCTTAGTCTGTTTTATTGTAAATGACCAATGAGGAATACAACTGATAGAAAATTATTGTAAATTTGTGTAAATATGGCCTGTTGGCATCAACCAAGTTGTCAGTCTGGCTGTCAGTTTTGTAAAGATTGTGCAACTGGGGATTAAATAAAATTAATCAATAGTGATTTCTCAGAAATATGGTTTGGATCTACCCTTTTCCTGCTGCAACACCACAGCAGTTAGGTTGATCGAGAGATTTGAGTTAACCAGCCTTCCACTGAAATAGGAGGGACTACTGGGGGTGCATTTTCAGTCAGGAATCTTTGTCTCTGGAACACATTTCATCCCTGCACCCATGATCTGAGAGTGTTTAATTCCTTTGACTTTTAGGGAACTCTGGAAGATCTATCTGATGTCCAGAGCTTTTTCTAGGTATTATATGAATGCCAAGGAATTGAAAATATTACACATCAGGGGCAGGAAGATTTTCATTATTAAGCAATTATTCTATATGATTTTATTACTGTTGTTATATACTTTTTATATATATATTATTCTGTAGTGACTAGAGCAGAGTACAGATGCATTTTTTTCTGAAATAAAATTCTATTTGTTTTTTCCATTGTATACATATAGCAGCATTAAAAGTTTTAAATCCATAATTGTTCACTTAAAGAAAATAATGTAATTTGGGGTTAGTTTTTCAGTCTAGAATTTAAGCTAGTAGAGATTCTGAGCGATAAGGAAAATAAAATTCTCTTAATTCATATTTACTGCATTGTTTATATTCTCCACTCGTGTCTGTGTTATCAAATAAGCGGTGCCCCATGTCTTTCTATTATTTTTTTAGGAAAGTCATCATCTGGAAGGAGATGAAAATAAAAAGTAACTATACTTGTGGGAATAATATTTCCACTTGTTCAGTCTTTGACAATATAGTGCCTAGTGAACCACAATCCATATTTTAAATAACCCTAAGTTTTGAACAGTGGAATGTAATTTAGTAATATTCTGGTGTATTTATATGACTTCTTTCATCTGGGAATCTCAAAACACTTTACAAACATTCATTAATTTGGCCTGTATCTCCATGAATATAAATGAGAAGGAGCTCCTGACAGGATGATCTCAGAGAGCAGTCTTCAATTTTGAAACTTATTCCCCACCTTGTTATCCAGAATTCAGATTTGTTAGCCTTCCAGGCACGCTGCAGAATCTATTTTGTCCCCTTTTTGATAAGGCAGTTGAGGAGGACATGAGCAACGGTAGATATTTTTATGTTGTGGTTTTTATTTTATGCAATAGACATGCAAAGCACCAGATGGACAGCTGTAATCGCATTTTAAAACTTTTCAAGTAATAAATGGAGGATAAGTGAAACCTCCCAACACCGTTATAAATTACTATAGATGAGTAAACAAAATGAGGAATACTTGTGGCACCTTAGAGACAGATACAGACTAACACGGCTGCTAATCTTAAACCTGTATAGATAAGTAGTATTATCCCTGTTTTATGATATTGGTTAAATTAGGTTCAGGGTGATAAGTGATTTGTCCAAAGACTCACAGCGAGTCAGTGCAGAACCTGTGTTAATCCCCTACTCAAAGACAACACTGCTCTCATTCTTCATTCAAATAATATGTTCTAACTTCTAACTGAAGTCTTCTGATTAGCTTTACTTTCCTTAATGTGTACTAATATTCTCTGCCTTGGTCTCCTTTCCCTCAGGTTGGTTGAGTAAGTAAATAAATCTACATCTGATTGCCATTTAAATGCTTTTCTTGTGTATTTCTGTACTTCAGGTAATTGTCAAGTCTGGACCAGGCACTTTTCTAAGCCTGGCTGTGTATAATGGCTATATCTTTTGGTCAGACTGGGTGAGACGAGCTATTCTTCGCTCCAATAAATATACGGGAGGAGATACAAAAGTTCTTCGATCTGATATACCACATCAGCCAATGGGCATCATTGCTGTTGCCAATGATACTAACAGTTGTAAGTTACAAAACAAAATATAATGGGTTCTTAATTATATATAGTTGTTTTCAGAAATTTAGATTAGCTTTCATCAAATTATAGGTCATGGCATTTCATAACCTCTTCTTTTCATTATATGGAATATTAACTAAAAGATAAAGAACATTCCCTTTCCAGAGAAATTGAATTTTCTTGGAATAAATGTGTATATTTTCTGGATTGAACATTCAGAATTGGAAAAGTACTTAGTAGATTCTTTGCAAATATTTGTCATTTCTGGAAGTTTTATTTAATCATTTTATACCTGTGCTAAAAGTAGTTCCATCTTATTTTATAAAGTAACCTCTCTGGCATCATGGCATTCCTACATAACTGGTATATTCAGAGACTTTTATTAGAAATCTGTCCATGTATCAGTGACCCATAACACATTTACCCAGGAGACTGAACTGCACTGAAGTCCGATCTTTCATATAATCCTAAGTATTGAAGTATATACCTCAAAGTTAATAGAAGATGTCCTGTTTTTATTAACTTGATAATACAAAAGTTCTTTATTTTTCAGGTGAACTGTCTCCCTGTGCACAAATGAATGGAGGCTGTCATGACTTATGCCTTCTGACTCCTGATGGTCGAGTGAACTGTTCATGTAGGGGGGATCGAATGCTGATAGATGACAACAGATGTGTGAGTAAGTAATATTAGTCAACGTAGAATTCCCCCGTGGTGTGGTCCCATCAGATCTCACAATCAAAATTGGTTTGGGCCAACCCGTTACATGGATTTGAGACCTCTACAGCTTATATTTATTGTAGGAAGTAATGTTGGTGCTTCAGTAAGTGTCATTCCTCTCTCTCATTCTTAAGCAATGCCCCAGAATGATTTGAGGAACTGTGCTAATGGAAGTGACATCTTTTGACTGTACAACTAAACTTTTAATATTTCTGTCCAATAAAGATCCATGCAACCTTTTGTAAGAGTAAGGGTGTTAACCTTAGTGTCTTGGCCAAATTCCAACTTGACTAACTATAGTCTATTTCAATTCCATGATTTTTCTTTGTCAGTTGGGCTCAGTATTCTTCATTTTCTGTCCTAAAATATGTAACATTGTTATAATTTGTTAAACAGCTGTCAGATACCAACATGCAGGGGTGTTTCTTAAATTATTCCTTTATATAGTTGTATAAAAATTTGTATATATAATTTTGTACTGTTTTTGGGACCCTTGTTTTCCTTTTCCCCTCCACATCGTCACTCACTGATACCTCACCTTGAAACCCCCTTTTGCTGCTTGTCTTCTCCCCACAACTCCTCTGGACACTTCACTGCTGTCTTTCCCTATGGAAAGGTGTTATAAAGGATGATGAAAGGTGTTATAAATCAGTTATTCCAAAGCCATTGTCCACAGCTATCTTTCTAGTTCTCTACTGGACACCCTGTGACACAAAATAGTGTGAGGAAGATGAAAGACAGCTAAATCTTTTATAAAATAGTTGAAGATTCACCGGAGATCCATTATGGCTATTATTGGCCATATTGTACCTGGTACTGAATTGGTGTGTATGTGGGGAGAAGTAGCCGCTAGTAATTTGAAAGGATGCAGCATGTGCACTCTTTGCATTAATATGTTTCTGATGTTTGATTTTGCAGGTGGATAGTATAATTGTCTTGCCCTTACCTCTCCCACACAGCTAATGTTCTTGGACTTGTGCAGGCTGGCAAATGGGACATCTTGCGTCCCTGCTTCGGGGACCAGTCACATTCAGAATGTGGAGTATTGATATTACTCTTCCCCCAATTCCACCCAACCCCATGAGCAAGCAAAGCTGGCCTGATTTGAATGGAGTACATGCCACTCCTTATGTCTGAATTAGCCAGAAATCCTCCAACTGGCCCCACTGTAATTTTATTCCTTTGTCATGATTACTGGATTAGCAGCCCCTCTCAAGTCCCTCTGATTGCACCCCCTAGGGTATTAGGCCTTGAGGCTTTGACCACACAGCTCTCTTAAAACAAAATATTGCTGAATCTTTACAATGGGAATGCAATACAGCATGAAAGAAAAAAGATTATAAAACAGTCCATGTTCACTTCTGTCTTTCCTAAGGCTTTATTATCCCCCTGAAGTTTAGGAAGGCCCAACTGCTTCAGGGGCTCTCCACAGGACCTGTATCTGTATCAGCCTGTTCCTCATGAACAGCTGCTGACAAGTGCCCTCTCTTTTCTCTAGAGAGCTACTTTAACTGTTAGTGTACTTTTGATCTTTAAGCTCCCAGCCTCAGCAGAAACAACTGGCCAGAGCCTGGAATTAGTTTTACATCTAATAGCTCAGGTGTTGTCCCTTAACCGCTTGATCTGTTTTAGGTGTTTTATATGGATCAACTGTCTTGCCTTTCTGTTAACAGCCTGTTATTAAAATAAGGCAATATATGCATACAGTAAACATTCCAGTAACCCAATACAGTAGCTATCTCAGTACCAGTCACATACAGTATTAATAAATTATTGCAGATCAGCCCTACATCCTCTGCGTCCTCTTCCCTTCCCCCCCAACACACGGTTTAAAGCTGGTCCTTTATATTTTATTATTAAAAGGTCCTTAAAATAACATAAAGGTCCTTTTTGCTTGTATTTAAATATGCAATAGGATGCAAATTTAAACTTTTTCTTTCATAACAGAGTAGGTGCAGTTGATATAAAGTCAAGTTGCAGTGGTAAAGTGATGCACCATTAGTGTGCATTAGATTTGAAGGCCTTTCTGCAAAATCACTTCTAACTCTTCTAACTGGCTATTTAATTGAGATATAATGAGTTGTACAGATGATTTGTAGTAGTAACAAAGATGTTAATTAAACCTGTAACACTGTTACAGAGCAGCAGATTTTAGTCTAGCTGTGAAATCAATGCCAGTAGTGATCAATTGAGATTGTATTTGCAGTATTTCCAGAAAATGTTAATTAAGACTTCAGTAACTAAGTAAAGAAGCCAGTGTCCTGTGTAGCACTAAAAGTACTGGTAATGACCTATGGTTCAGAACAGAGAGAGAGACAATGTGTCATACAGCTGATTTGCAATAAATTCCACTATATAATTAAGTCTGTAGCATGCCATAGCATTTATATGTCCGAAAAAAAAATTAAAATCCTTAATTGGCACAGCTTCAATATATACCTTGTGCCTTCTTTTGAAAGGTCCATGTTATGTGAAAAATAAGCAGTCTTAACTTTAAGTTTACAAAAACACTGTAGTGTCATTGTATGAGTCGCTATGTTTCTATCTAGAATACTGTGTGAACTGCTGTCCACCACATATCATAAAATGTATGCAGAGTTAGAGGGGGTTCAGAGAATGGAGAATGATCACTGGAAAATCTCTCATATGAAGACAAACTGAAAATATTGGGATTGCTTACCTTATAAAGGAGACAGATAAGATGGTACATGATAGAAGTACATAAAAAAGGGAGATCAAGAGCTTCTATTCCCTCTCTCAGGGTTTAACCCAATCTCTAGTTATTAGGGATTAGGATGAGATTTTAAATTGGAGAGATTATACAGCATCTGATCACTGTGTGTTTCGTGCACCTTCCACTGAAACATCTGGAGTTGTCAGAAACAAGATACTAGATTAGAATCCCAGAACTGGAAGAGATTTTGAGCAGTCATCTAATCTAATCCCCTGCACTCATGGCAGGACTAAATATCTAGACCATTCCTGACAGGTGTTTGTCTAACCTGCTCTTAAAAATCCCCAAATCTCCAATTCCTAGGTAATCTATGCCAGTGGTTAATCACCTTACAGTTAGGATAGTTTTTCGTAAGGTCCAACCTAAACCTCTGTTGCTGCAAATTAAGCCAACTGCTTCTTGTCCCATCCTCAGAGGTTAAGAAAAAACAATGTTTTTCTTCCTCCTCCTTGTAACAACCTTTTACATACTTGAAAACTGTTATCATGTCCCTGCTCAGTCTTCTCTTTTCCAGACTAAACAAATCCAATTTTTAAAATCTTCCCTCATAGGTCATGTTTTCTAGATCTTTAATCATTTTTGTTGCTCTTCTCTGGACTTTCCCCAAATTGTCCACATCTTCCCAGAAATGTGGTGCCCAAAACTGGTCACAATACTACAGCTAAGGCCTAATCAGAGCAGAGTAGAGCAGAAGAATTACTTCTTGTGTTGTACTTACAATACTCCTGTTAATACATCCCAGAATGATGTTTGCCTTTTTTGCAACAGTGTTACACTGTTGACTCATACTTAGCTTGTGGTCTACTATGATCCCCATATCCCTTTCCAAAGTACTCCTTCCTAGGCAGTCAGTTCCCATTTTATATGTGTGCAACTGATTGTTCCTTCCTAAATGGAGCATTTTGCATTTGTCCCTATTGAATTTCTTCCTATTGACTTCAGACCATTTCTCTAGTTTGTCCAGATCATTTTGAATTTTAATCCCCCAAAAGCATTTGTGACCTCTCCCCACTTGGTATCATCTGTAAACTTTATAACTCTGTATACCATTATCTAAATCATTTGATGAAGATATTTAAGAGAACTGGATAGACCCTGAGTCTGATTCAGCATGGTAATTCCAAGGATCCTAAAGAATAATAATAATATTTCTAAATAATAAGAAATAATAAGAAATGTGGGAAGAAAGGTATAGGAAATGTTTTAAGATGCACATAACTAATCTCCGGAGTACTCATGAGTTTCTCAACTTCAATGTCCGATATACTTGTAAGGTCTTTGTTGTTGTTTCTGACTGGAACTGCATTCCTGAATAGTCCAGATTTTATCCTGATCTAGAATCCATGTTTTCAGTGCATCTCTTCCTTCATAATTATCTTCACATTGGCACCAAATAGAAATATTCTTTCAAATCAGACTGGTTCAGCTTCTATAGTACAGAGACCTGTTCCTTCTAGAATGAAACAATGGGACTGATACTGAAAACAACCAGAACTGTAGCAGAAGGAAAACATGAATGAGGGTAATATCTTCATATTAAAATCACCACTTCACCTCACTCCTTCCCCAATTCAAAATATGCCTTTTGCATTTTACCTCCCTGGATTAATAAAACCATGAAGCAACAATTCACTCATTTAGACCAACGCCTATAAAATAAGTGTGCTATAATTAAGTTCAAAAGCAATTAAATTATTTTGTAAATGCTGCAATACTATCCTAACTGCTGTTGCTAATTAATCTAATGATAAATCAATATAGGTGGGAGAAAGCATAAATCAAGAGGTTACACATACATACATGTTTTCCTTTGAAATGATAACTACATTATTCCCTCTGGTAAACAGATTAAAATATGCACACACTTCACATTTCTGTAGTTGATTGTGGCAGATATAGACATACTCTGTATGGTATAAACAACCAATTTTCTGCACTGATTTTGCAGGCCATCACTTTACTTCAACTGCAGAAGTAGTACATTGACTGCCTGACCACTGCAGAGTATGTTTGTTTACAGACCTAATATTTGCTTAGTGCCATAAAATATTGTTGGGGATGTTAGTTGCAGCATCTGGTGGATAGTGATAAAGGTGATTTTCTCTAGTTTTTGGCTGTGCTCAACTGAAGAGATCTTGGATTATTAATAATACTCAGTAGGCACAATGCATTTTAACACTTCCATTAATAAATTAATGTGTATCATATGATATTTCATGACGGGCTGGTGATGGAAAGGAGAGAGGAGAACTGAGCCAAAACAAGAAGTTATAAAAATAATTAGAAACCTCAGCAAAATCAGTGCCTCTAATTTGCCTAGATGCATATCCATACATTAGGGAAACCTATCACATTCTTCTGTTAGTTTCACCTCATCTGGAACTAATTACAATTATTTGTTTTTATATAAAAGAGAAAAAGGATGGTGTGTGAATAGCATTCAGGACTTTGGGGAAGAGTGTTCTTTGGAAATAGGTGAAATGGGTCCTTTTTATCCAACATTTACTCTTAGTCTCCTTCTTTTAGGCCTCTACTAATACACAGGGGTCAGGACTTCCATTTCAATGTATAATATGGGCCTTCTTTTCTTTTCTTACTTCTCAGCAGACTCATGTTAGCAAACACTAGTTACCATGTATAATTGTGTGACCTTATTGACCTCTGGGCTATGCCATAAATTTTGAGTGCCTTGCCTCTTTAGTCCAACCCCACAGAAACTGCAGATCAGTTGAGCACTTGTGGGATGCTCAGGTAGCAAGTCCAGTCTGAAAGATCAATGATTCTAGTTGTACACCTTTCTATTCACAGTCTTCAAAAAACACAAAGTAATTTGGTTTTGGACTGCATGTTGCTTAATTTCCTTGTGCAATGGAAACTATTAAAAATGCTTTTTACACTTCTATTTTCTGTGTGTGTTTAGCTAAAAACTCCACATGTAACATTTACTCTGAGTTTGAATGTGGAAATGGTGAATGCATTGACTACCAACTGACCTGTGATGGCATTGCTCATTGTAAGGACAAATCGGATGAAAAACTATTTTATTGTGGTAAGTGTTCTCAAACATTGTTGCTTCAGTTTCTTAATTTGGCTCCATAATTATTCATATTAAAGGCAATGTCTTTCAATTTGTTTTTATATTGATTGGCTTACATTAAGTACAGTGAATCGCAAGGTATGTTATGTCATTCATTTCTGGTCTTAAAACAAAAACAAAAAGAAATCCACCAAGCTACTTACCTATATCTGAAAACCTTCTTCTACTTATTCTCAACCTTAAATCTGGCAATAAAGATTTATCTTTCATTTTTTAAATACGATTGTTAGTGATTGAAAATAGGAAAACACGAATATGGAGTATTACAAAGTAGAAAGATAAGTATAGAGAATAACAAAAATCTCCCTACTACAGTTCTTTGTAACAGTTGATAATTCCATTATCTTCTGTCAATCAGATCTGTATCCTGGATGAGTAAAGGGGTTGCAGGTCCGTCTCCATCCACATACATATATTGAGAAAGTATTGTTTATTCTTCTACCACATTTCTAATATGTTGCTTCCTGTCCATTCCAACAGCCAAATTGCTCATCCCACATCATGACAATATCCAGCTTTATCTACCACAATCCGTTCCTTTAATATATATTATAGGCACTTAACATTCTGGACAGACTGGAGTTGTCTGTTAGCAAAATACTCTTTTCCATGCATGTCACCCTCCTTGCTGAGCCACTGCATCATCCCATTATTCTGTACATTAAGTTAAAACTCCTTGACATTCAAAGCTGTACATCATGAAGCCCTTTCCTACATAATAGTTTCATAATGTGTCACTCCTCACCCTCTTTTCTCCATCAGTAATGTCATCTTTAATATCCCTTTAGTTTCATCTTACAAACTTCTTCATGCCTTCATCTATGCTGTCCCTTATATTTGTTACACCCTCCCTAAACCTTTGTATCAAGTCACTTGTCTTGCCTCAAGATCACTTCACCATCTTGCTTACAAGAAATGAGGTGGTAACAATAAAATAAAATATTCAAAATAACAGCAATCAAGGTTTAGTTATCTTGTGATACTATATTGTCCCTCGCCTCCTTCTTCCCTTTCTCTATGATCTTTACTTGTGTTCTGTCAAACTTTGATTGTGGGTTACTCAGAAAATAAGGATTGTGTTTTTAACTTCTTGTTGACCCTAGCAGATTTTACATGATCAAAATAATTAATATATTTATAGCACCACATTGATATGGAGGAAACTCTTTATATTTATAACAGATGATTATTTTTAAACAAGTTAATAAAAAAAATCTCTTACAATCACAAGATGCTGAACATTGAAAGTTAAGGTTTTCTTTACAATTCTTTCTTTCTGTAGGTAAAGCTATTAAAATAATTGACTGGTTTATGTGTTTATCCATCAACTTCTTTCAGTTGGACAATACATTATTAGTTTCACATGTTTTTTATAACTTACCAAGAATGTTTCTGAAGGAAATGTCTCTGGGATGTTTGCCTGTTTGTTTAAATTAAATGCTTATTTATTATTTGTGTAAAATGTGTATATATATGTCTATTACATTTACTTTACCAGAAAACAGAAGCTGTCGGAGAGGTTTTAGGCCTTGTTACAATCGCCGTTGTATTTCGAACAACAAAATGTGTGATGGCACAAATGATTGTGGTGACAACTCTGATGAATTGGACTGTAAAGGTAAATGCCAACGGCCTCTGTCTAGAATGTATGTGTGAGTTGGGGTGGAATTATACTTTTTATTTGTATTCAGTTCTGTGTTTCGGTTCTAAATCAAATGTGTGTGCATGCACTAGACCGAGAGACAGATCAGAAGAAACATTACAATGCTTGCTGATGCCTGTGTAACTGTAGGTGAAGATCCATTTCTTCCTTCTCTCCCCTACCTGCTCACAAGAGATCCAGATGCTGTTTCACAGTGATGGATCCTGCATAAATCATATTAGATTAAAAGAAATTATGTGAAAAGAGTGGAACCCAGCCAAAAAAATTGACATATGGCAGAACCCTAGGTTTAACCAAGGGTGTATCCTAGAGTGTCTAGGTTTGCATGTATAATTGTGTTTACTTGAACTAATTGGGAATCACTTAACTTGCATTACACCATGACCAAAACCTCTAATCTGGTCATAGTTTAAGTGACTATTATTAGGGTTCAATAGTGGCTAAAAGTCCCATATACTTGTGGGATGGGGCTTTATGGTAGTGGGAACCTTCAGGAAGAATTGTGGCTGTGATTTTCTGTGCAGCAACATTTGTTGTGGTATCTTTGTTATACTGGGCATGCATATGTCATGTTCCCTGTTCTGGATCTGGGCAGCTTTGCTAGATGAAGAAAAAAGATAATGCTGCTGGTTGCACTAGCTATGTTCAGTGTCAGTTCTTCCCAGCCATGTTGTAGTTTGGCTCTATGCAAAGCTTATTGTAAAAAATATTTTAAAAATACATATGCTATAAATATTTTAATATCATTTTACAAATGTTAGTAAATATAAAGTAGTTGATAACAAACACAAATCTTGAGTTATGTTTCAAAAGAGAGATAATGATGACAAAATCTCTAGCCAGAACCATCAGAGCAAAACCTTTTAGATATTAGTTTTGCATTAATTTGCATATTTTTACAATCACATGAATGCCATTTCAGAAGGAAGGAAGGAATGGTGTATGTATGCGGCAGGGGAGAAAGGCACAGAGAAGGGGGAAAGGAGTAATAAAGTGTGGGACCAGAGAAAAGGATGGGGAAGCAATGAAGTAAAGGAGAAATTATTAATTATAGGAGAGACAGGCCAGAAATTAGTTCATTCTGTGGAAGGAGGTAAAGGGTTCAGAGCTATGATTAACTGGGGGCAGTGCTTCTCACCTTCAGCAATGGAAGAAGGGCCCTCATACTTTTCGGTGTGTCTCCCCTCCATCTTCCTGTTTCTCCCTTACTGACTTTGTGCTTCTCCTCTTTTCCTGCTCCCTAACTCCCTGTTCTTTCTTTTCCAGAAAATGTTTTGAATGCTAAACTCTTGTGATAATATATGTCTAAGAAATAAAGAAAATCTCTTTCTAAGGCCTTTTCTCATAAAGGCCTTACTTGTGATACATGCTTGAACGTTTCTTTAAATTCATCGTTACTTAAAAAGAATGGTTTACTTATAAACTTTCAAAGCAATGCAAACTGCATTTAACTGTTTCTTTTTGTTACTATATACTTTGTAGATTCAAGATGCACTTCAACAGAATTTCTCTGTGCTGAAGGGATTTGCATTGCAAAATCAGCACAGTGCAACCAGGTCATTGATTGTGCAGATGCTTCAGATGAAAAGAACTGCAGTAAGAAATTCAGTTTTCTGTCACTTTTGTCTCTGTCTCTTTTTAAGGCGCTAAAGTATTATCCACATTTGATCTGCAATTAACTCTTATTTGAGTTAACTATTATCTTGGATACTAATATGTTCATGAAAACTGAACAGCCTGTAAAAAATATAGCCAAGTCAGGGAACACATGTTGCAAAACATATCAAGACATTGATTGTGATTGTGATTGATCAATCTATACATATATAGATTTGATTGTGTAGTATTTTATTTTCTCTTTCCAGATAACACAGACTGCATTAATTTCTATAAGCTTGGTGTAAAATCTACAGGATTTATTAGTTGTAATTCTACTTCACTTTGTATACTACCAGAATGGATATGTGATGGATCTAATGACTGTGGAGATTATACAGATGAATTAAAATGCCCAGGTAATTGTGAAAAAATAATAATAATAATAATAATAATAATAATAATAATTTATATCTGTACTAGAGATATAGAGAAACTATGAAAATATGTATCCATTCAGTACTATATGTTTAATGTACAAATAAAGATATTCACCCATATTATCTGAGTTAAGGGGGTATGCAAATTATAACTAATTAATGCTGAAGTTTCTCTGAAGAAAACTACATTGTCTTTGGCTGATTTTTCCCCATTGTATGCCTGTTGTTAATTATTTTTATTTAATTGGAACTTTAATCATCAAAATATCTAAAGTGTCAAGCTTCAGCAAAATTGCCCAGAGTCTGAGTAAGTTTTAATAGCAAATTGTGTGTGTTGCTTGATTCCCCTTCTCCCCCTGCACTCTGTTTTCATGGGTGTTTGATAGAAGTACTTGGTACAAAGCTTTGAAGAGAGTTATTCCACTTTAAGAGTTATCTATTTATTGTTTCGGTGAGTATATTAATCTTGTTCTCCTTTGATTGCTTTTCAGTATGCATGTTCTACTTTTGTGCATATGTCAGAGACTGCAGACTTGTGACCACTCTTGTCTGTTGGGGCCATGCACATGCCTTGAGTATACTTATGCTCTTCACCTACGGCATAAAAGGGTGGAGCAGGCCACTTGCCAAATAATTTTTTCACTGCCTCAGGCTTTGAGATGGAGCTGCTCTCTATCCATTTGAATGTACAACCAGCTCTCTCTCTTCATTCCTTGTAGATATTTCTAATCCCCAATTGTAGTTAGTTTACTACTTGGCACCATATGTGTAGTATTTTCAGGGTAGGTTTCCTTTTTACCAGGAGAATCCTTATTATTTTCTTCCAGGTACTGAGATGGCTAGTTCTCAGTCCCCTGATTATGAATATTGTCACTAATCTTAGGATACCGTGGCCGTTAATGACAGGCATAAGGAATGTTTATTTTGTATGGGGGAGATGGTAAATATAAGTTATGTAAGTCCTTTACACAAAGGATTTGAAAATCCAGGCAGGCTCACCTCCAATTTTTTTAATGGATGGGTTGATGAGACTGGCTTCAGACCCTGGGTCCTTTAACAGATGAGCTGTGATCCCTCCTAGAAGGCTACAGTCTGATGCCTTTAAAGATTTTCAGGACTATCTCAAGAGGGTATCAGACTCTTTGCAACTTGCCCTTGAGGAGATAATTCAGGAAACTGTTCATAAACTTATTGATGCCTTTTAATCTTCTACTGCAGATAAAATAGCCCTACAATCAACAGGACTGTTATGGACCTTGCAAGGGTTCTCTGGCAGACTCTGGTCACAGTAGCTCATATGTCTTGGAAAGCGGGGTGGGGAGTGGGGGGGCTGTGCTCCTTGTAGGGGGGGTATTATTATTTTACTCATATCTGGTGCCATTTCCTTTGTGGGGACAGCTATTAATAAAAAGTCAAGACAACCAAATAAGAGTACACCAAAGTAACAAGAACCTAAAAGATTAGATTTATTTGGCAGAGAATCATATTCATCAGCTAGTTTGCAATATAAAATTTTGACTTATCAATCTGTGCTGGCCAAATAGTATTTTTTAAATTATAAGAAGTTCTTGACATTCATAGACAAATTCCCCCCTGTGCTGAGGGAAGAATCTTCCTCTCTGGTGACTGAGGGCCAATTTCTGGCCAGGACCAGTCTACAAGCTACCCTAGATGTGGCAAACACTGCATCATGATGAATGGTTATGGCAGTGATGATAAGAAGATCCTTATGGGTTCAGGGTTCTGCCTGCCCCTTGACAATTCAGTTCATGGTGGAGGAATTGACTTTTAAAGGGCTGGGTTTTTTAGCTCAAAGACAGATGATGCCCTTCATACACTGAAGGTTTCTTAGGACACACTTCATTCCCTACATCCCCTAAAAGGAAACATATCAGATAACCAGTTCATATACTGCAGACACCTTTTTCTCCTACATGTTCTTGCCACCAGGGACTATCATAACTTTCAGAAAGAGGCAAAACTTTCATAAGAAAACACCATCTTCGTCAACTCCCCATACATCACAGTTCACTCCTAGGTCAAAACACTCATTTTGGTAGGACAGATAAGTGATGTAAATCCGCTCCCAAGAGTCTAGAAGCATCATCCCTTCATTTTGGAAATTGATTCATGTTGTGGGTTTTTTTTTCCATGTATGGATGGAACTCCATACCTAAGACCAGTGGGCGCTAACATTATTTTGATGGGATAGTCTATCCAGTTGTATACTGCGCCTGCTCCCAACCTCTTATGCTTTGTTCCTCTTCAGACACCCATCTCTTGCGGAATTATTACCCCAATAAGTCCTCTTATTTATCTCTTTCAGAGCAATAGAAACAGTTCCACCTCAATACCAAGGGAAAGGGTTCTATTCTAGATATGTTCTTATTACAGAAAAGTACGGATGATGGGGCCCCATCTTAGATTTATAAAAACTTAACAGACTATTTAAAAAAAATCCAAAATGTCCAAATGTGGATGAAGTTTAGATAATTATTCAACATTTTAAATATTAATATGATGTTACTGTCTGAAATCTTTCTTTTTTAATTGGTAGTAGTAGAAGCAATGAGCAAATGCAATGCTAATGTGAGAATTTATTCTGAGCTCATACTTGCCTCATTTTCCTCATGATCCTAGTAGTATTACCATTTCTTACTACTAGGTAGGAAGTCATTTGGGTTATCTTTGTTTTAAAAGTGCAGTACAAACTTGAATTCTATTTGTCACTCAGATGCTACAGTGATTAGTGGAGTATAGTTATCTTGATAGATAATTCTGAAAGCAGCTTTTGTTTTGCTGGTATTTTGTTTGTCTCCTATCTCGTTGATACAGTTGGAAAAATTTACAGATGGCTTTCTTCATGGTCTAGCTGACATTTTTTTCTCTCTCCTTTTTAATTATTGTTATGCTAGATCACCAGGCTTTGTGTTTGTGTGTTTGGTTGGTTGTTCTTATGGTTAAATAGTTTATGTTCCATTTTTACAAACATTAGACCCAATCCTACAAAAAATCACTGGCAAGCAAAATGTTTATTAATGGAACTATTCACAGAAATAAACACTGTGGCCCAACACTTTAACTCATGCTTAATCAATCTCTGTTCACAACTGCAATACATTTTAAACACATTTTAATAATGAGTTCCATGTTATAAATCTTTACTACCACTTTAAGTATGTGCTTAAGTGCTATTCAGGAGTGTGGGTAAACATGCCCTACTACTATGTGTTCTCTGTATACACCAATCAGTTTCCTGAGCTAGCAATCTGTCTCCTTTCAGAGCACTATATTTTCGCAAAAATAAATTTTAAAAAATCAAAAATTCATTGAAAACGAGACCACGTTTGCGGTAATTGGAAAAAAAGTAACCCTTTCTATTAGTTTTGAGAAATTCAATAGAATTGCATTAATTTCCTAATCATACTAGTAGATACCATTTTACCTTATATTCTTTATTTTATTACAGTTCGAAACAAGCCCACATGTGAAGAAAATTATTTTGGATGTCCTAGTGGAAGATGTATTCTGAACACATGGCTGTGTGATGGACAAAAAGACTGTGAGGATGGAGTTGATGAATTGCATTGTGGTAAGAGCATTTTGTCTTGTTCTCGCTACTAAAACCATTGATACATGTGTACAAAAGATGGGTTTATAATTCATATTTTTATATAAAACTACTCATTCTTTATCTAACATGTTACTTCAATGATTTTTTTATTGATGAACTCTTTGAATCCAGACAAAAAGGTAGAGAAAAATGTAATTCGTTCAATACTTTAGAATTTTCTACTGCAAGTCAGTAGTCTTTATTCTATAGATAGTGCTGGGAAACTATTAAAAATAAGATTTTCTGTGAAGTATTAACTCTCCTATAAGTAAATGTCACCATGAAATGTGAATATGTAGACTACAGCTTTATAATATAGCCGAGCTCTCAACAAGACTGATGCTGATCATTATATTTAAATGTTAAATTACAAGGATACATATCTTCATGACATATTACCACTAGATAACTTTGTATTGTCTCTCTTTAGTTTTAGTTTGTCTGTGTTTCTTCTATTCTTCCTTAAAGTAAATTAAGATTTTGTATATGACATCCAAGGGTGACCCAAAACTAGTGCACACACAATAGCAAAACAACAAGAAAAACACAATAGCAGACTTGACACTTTTAGGAATATGTCTGTCATTAAACCTTCTCAGGTCTAACTTTTATAGAGAGAGATGATGGTAATACCCAGACTCCCCTCAGCTTGACCTAAAGATAGTGGTAAAAGCCAAACACAAAGTTGGTTGCTGCTGCTATGGTAATTAAAAGGTGATATAAACAGTTGTAACTTGATAAATGGTGCAATTTTCTGCCCAAATCAAAGTGAAAGGAGAAGGCCTTTACTACTTCTATTCCTGCATTGTCAGCAGCTCTTCTGAGCTAGGGAGCTCTAGGCTGACCAGACAGCAAGTGTGAAAAATTGGGACAGGGATGGGAAGTAATATTTTAAAAAGGCCCCAAAATCGGAACTGTACCTATAAAATCGGGACATGTGGTCACCCTAGCTGGCTCACTTCATGGACAGTTAATGTCATCCTAAACTATCTTTGTGTGTGAAATATATACCTCAAGACAGGTTGGCTATAGAGCTTTGTGAAATAAGTACTTGTATTTACATACATTAAAATTAATTTTTTTTCCATTTTCAGAGCAAAATATTGCTTATTTTCTGTGTGCTTCAACTTCCTTTTGCTCTTTTTAAAAGCAAATTCCAATTGAAAATGAAAACCCTGTAGTGGAAGCAGAGAGAGAGAAAATTACCTATTTGGGATTTGTCTAGACACCAAAGTTGTAATGCTTCTGTTTACAATTTACTTTAATTGGTATGATCCCCCATTCTGGACACAGTTATACCATTATAAAGGTGTTTATACCAGTAAAGCTTATTCTGGGATGGAGAGGGAACTAAGCTATACAGTTATTTAGACACTCTTATACTGATATGACTGTGTTCATTCTAGAGCCTGTGTCAGTATAACTTATTTTAAAAAAAGAAAAAAAACCTCATATTCCTAACCAAAAAAGTTATACTGATACAAACTCTGCATGTAGACCAGGCTTAAGTAATCTCTGTCTCTAATTTCCATGGTTCTATATTTTTGCTTTATTGCAGACCCAGGAAAATTTGATTTATGATCATAATGAGATTTGATCTTTTCCCCTCATGTTCCGCAGCTTCACCCATCTAGTCTCATCATTTGAGAACTAAATTCTAGCACAATGGCACAGTCATTTGTTTCCTCGTTGTTTTTTCTGAAAGCACCTGAAATCTGTGTGCACAGTCTGCTTTTTTCTCCTCTCATCATGCGATCAGGAATTAAACTCTACCCCCTAAGAGAGAGAAGGGTCAGACCTAGACACCATTTACCAGGCTCCGCCTGTCAGCAAACATTTTAGGCTTTCTGTTTTTCATTACTTTAAAAAAATATTATGAAACCCATTTGCCTTCTTTTGGTCTTGGCTGCCTTTTTCCAGTTTACAGCTATGATTAGAATGACCATACAGCAAATGTGAAAAATTAGGGGGTGGGAGGTAATAGGAGCCTGTGAGAGGTTGCTTAGCAGAAAAACTGCTTAGCCAACCCTCTGTCACTCGGGCTCCAATTAAGGGAGTCGAATGGGAGCTGGGTAGAACCACCTGGCCCTGATTAGGGAAGTTGGAACAGCTGCTGCCTCTTCAGGCTGGGGCTGGATAAAAGGGCTGCTGGAAAAGAGGGGAAGCTGTACTAAGGGAAAGGTGGTAAGGGGAAGTATGGAGAAATAGCCCTCCCCTCCCTAGTAGACTGTAAAAATGGGACTATGTGTTTGGTGGAAAGCTGGTGGGAACACTACTTGTAAATAAAAGCACCAGGTGAGCACTGCAGCAAAGGCTCTGAGTGACTTTCTCAGCCAAGCGGAGGCAGGAGCCAGGAGGGCCCTGTAGAGACCCTGTTACAGAGCCTGTATTTAAAAAAAGACCCCAAAATTGGGACTGTCCCTATAAAATCGGGACATCTGGTTACCTTAACTCTGATCCATTAGGAAAGTGTGTGGACAATGTTTAATATAATTCAGACAGTACAGTGAAATCTCCATTTAACGGACTAATTCGGGCGAGGGGGTGTCCATTAAATGAAAAAGTCAGTTATTTAATAATAAAAAAAACCCGAGCTGTTGGAGCAGCAGCCTGACCGCCACAGGGTCGGGGCGGCAGCTCCGCAGCCTGCCACTGCCGGGACCCGGGTGGCAGCCGGGAGCTGTCAGCCAGCCCGCACGCCAGCCCGCCCGTTGTCGTAACCCCGGGCGGCAGCCAGGAGCCGGCAGCCAGCCTGCCCGCCGCCGTGACCCAGGCGGCAGCTGGGAGCCAGCAGCCAGCCCGCGAGAAATGGATTTGGGATGCATCAGACTTGCTCAGAGATTTTGTCCATTGCATCCAAAGTCCCTTAAATCGAGGTCCGTTAAATCGAGGTTTTACTGTAATATTATTCATCTTGAAGTTATTTTTCTCTCAGTTAAATCATAATACATTTATTCTTATGGGAGGGATGGAAAAAAAGAGGCTTGAAGTTTTCTAAATGAAATCCTTAATATGAAACTGGATTTATTTGATATTCTACCACAGATTGATTTTGAATTGAAGCAGAGTATTGTTATTTCCCAATGTATTCAAAAAGTAAACAGTTAGAACAACAGAATGCAAATGTAGATCAATTTTCCAGATGAGGAAAAACAAAACAAAACATGGAAGTCTTCCCAAGATGTAATTAAATAGTGAAATACAAAGATGATGGAAATGATTGAAGAATTGGACTACTTGTCTCTGCACTTATTACCATAATTGCAAAGTGGTTTACTATAGCAAAAACATGTGTGTGTTATTCATGTGAATGCATGAACTATTCTCTTATTAAAAGTTCTTATTTTAGCCTACTCATAATATATATTTTAAATTCTTTTAATTTAAAAGTTTTGTGTGTCCTTTTATAAGTATTAGTGAACATAAATCAGTTGGAAGCCAACATAAATCAGTTGGAAGCCAACACATATCCTGAGTTCCGTTTCCAAAGGGACATAATTATAGCATAGTTACATCAATAGTTACAGTTCTAAAAAGCAAGGAAGAGCTTTTACATTATGCTAGTGCATGCAGGAAACTCCCGGGTCCAGTGTCCCTCCCGCCAGGCTGGAGGAGGGACTTCAGTAATGGACGGGCTTAGGCCCGCCCACCTCCTGGGTAAACCAAAAGGTACTACTAAATAGTGGCTGATGTCTTCCCTAGATTCTTCCTGTTCATGGAATCAATTTGCTTGCTCTGCTCACAAATGTATCTCTAAGCAGTGGACTTGTGATGGTGAAGATGACTGTGGAGATGGCTTAGATGAGAGTGATGCCATTTGTGGTGAGTACTATAATTTGTACTTATTTTATCACATCATATTTTTGGGACTGATCCTGAGATGTACAGAGCAATTGTACAGAAATAAATGGGAGTGTGGAATGCAAAGCACCATTAGTCATCCTTTTAACCATATGCTATTAATTGTCTTTATTTCTATGGCACAGATGATTTTTCTGCCTAAGGCAGATACATTTTTGTGAGTGGAGTGTGTAGTTTGTGGGTCTGCCTTCATAATGTAGATATGGTGCAGCAGTTTGGGCAAAATAAGGACCTAAACTTTTGCCTGTTCTCCGAATCTGAGCCAACCACTGTAAACAGGCATCCTGTTCTAAATACCTTTATATGTTGATGGTCAGTGCCTAACAGCTATTAAAAGTCTTTGTGCTGTTTCCTGCTGCTGTTCTCTTTTAATTTCACTAGATACTGGCTTTTCCATATTTAATCTAACCACAGTATCTTTCTGAATCTTGGTGTCTTTCTAAAAATCCATACCTCTTCATATCTTTCCTATTTGGGGGAATCAGATATGTCCCTTGTATTCTAGAGTGCAATTAAGTAGAGAATCCCTCATCTATGGGACTTAATTGCATTTGCTACCATCACAATTACTAGAAAGAGAGGGATTTGGTGTGATATCTGTTTAACAAGCAAGATTTCCCGCTCTGTTGCTTTCCCCTGCCTTGCCACACCTATCCCAGCCACAACAGGTTTAGTGGAGGCAGTTAAGTGAGAAAGCATATCTGCTATGGTACATTGTCAAAACCTAAGAGACTTCATGGCCAGAGGGTCATGCATGCCCATTAAATAGACAACTTAGAGTAAAAAATAGGAAAAGTGGGGGGGCGGGGGGGGGGAAGGAGGACCAAACAAATCAATAAAAGCCACCATGCCTTTTTTAAGTTAAGATGTTACATTTCTTCCTTATCTATAACTTAGCCTTGGTCATAGATCCTTTTATGGATGAAAGCTCTCTCACAGAATTAGGTGGCATCTGTGAAGATTACTTAAAGATAAAATGCTGGAGTGGGAGACTTGGCCCTAATTCATTTTAGGAGTAGGAGACAAATAGTTTTCAGGTGAAACAGGGCTGTTAGGAAGCATTTGGGTTTCCCAGTTTACTGAAACATTTGAAGTGTACTTATCTCTAACATAACATAATTTAACTTCAGAAATGTTTGAAATGCCAGTCTAATAAAAGCAACTTGAGTTATTTTTCATCTTGGTTAAAATAATGAAAATAAATCATAAAATGAATTCCTTTAATTCATTTAACTTTTGTATGAAATGTTCAAAGGCATGAATGGAAATATACTTTCTCTTCTTAATACGTGCCAGTTTGCTATACCTGAGAAGAGACATCATAATGATAGATTACATAAATGCAATCCCTTAAAAAAGTCTTTAGTAAGTACCAAAGGATAAATAATCTGTTCTAGAGGAAAGTCTGTTTTAAAACAAACAAGAACAAGCCAACCTTAAGCAATGAAAAAATATTTTCTTTACGCTGGTAAAGTCTTATAAAGTGCTAAAGCTAAAAAACTTTCCAGGAAAAAGTACAGTCATTGAAACTGTTGGGATTCTTCTTACCTTGCATTCATTGGTCAATACTGAGCATTTGGGCCCTGATTTGGGGCCTGATCCTGCATTTGGGGCTTGATCCTGAACTGCCATGGGAGTTGACAGTGATGAGCAAAGCTGAGGGTTATTAGCACCTCTCAGGATTAGAATCAGAGAGGTAGCCGTGTTAGTCTGGAATAGCAGAGGTAACAGAGTCCTGTGGCACCTTAAAGACTAACTAAAGTATTGAAGCATAAGCTTTTGTGGGCTAATCCGACGAAGTCCTTGCATCTGACGAAGTGGGTATTAGCCCATGAAAGCTTATGCTTCGATACTTTAGTTAGTCTTTAAGGTGCCACAGGATTCTTTGTTACCTCTCAGGATTAGGTTCCTTATCCAATAAATCCAAATACACAGTAGTTGCCTAAAACATCTGTCTGTGCTTTCTAAAATTGTATACTGAATATATTATGTGAAGTATAGTAAGAAAGCTTGCCTCTTTCATTTACAAAAGCCATGAATGACAGTATGAATAGGGTGAAAGTATATAGAAGGAAGGGTAGATACTCTAAGATACCTTTAAATTAGAATGCAATCCTAATCTGAATTTTTAGAGTACTGTACTGTTATTTTCATCTTTATTTTAAAGGAAAAGGGAAAAAACGCTATCCTAGAACTAATAATTATAGACCTCACAAAAATTATTCAATTGGAATTTAGTAACTCTAATCAATAGCATTCTTTCAGGATCGGTAACCTGTGCTGCAGACACATTCAGTTGCCTAGGTTCCCATGCCTGTGTCCCTCAACACTGGCTTTGTGATGGTGAAAGAGACTGTCCTAATGGAAGTGATGAACTCTCTACAGCAGGCTGTGGTATGGGGTTTTTGTGCTAAACTTACACATTTAAAAATATATTCTGACTTTTTTCTCTTTTCATGGTACTTGTTTGTGTCTTTTATTTCCCGCTGTGCGCCTTCTACCCATTACCAGATGGAGTATTTGGCTGCATGATGCATCATATGAAATACTGTAAACCATCAATGAGTAGAGATTGGTCAGTCAGACACTGGACCAGATCCTTAACTTAATTAAATCAGCATAGCTTCATTGACTTCAGTAAAGATATACTGATTGACACTAACTGAGGATCTAGTCCACTATATGTAACACATTGTATATGTTTCAAATATATGTATTTGTTCCCTTTTTTCACCATATTAGACAACAGTGGAAGCTTTATTATTGATTATGCATTTTACATGTTTTTAGCAAGGAAAAAAAAGTGTAATTTTGAAATCACAGAAATTAGCTGTTTTCCTACAGGAGTAACAGACCATTATATCTATAATTTAGTCATGAAAATTATTCTCATCCCTACTTCTGGTACTTTATAATCCACTGCTTCCCCATCTTTTGTTCTTGGTACCACTCCACTTTCTTGCAACTAGGTATATAGGTAATAATCCAATTAAGGATGTCTGGGGTTTGGTCAATAATTTGGTAGGTTTGTATTTCATCTGTATTTGCTTAACTAAACTATTTTATACTTTTGAAAATGTTCAGATAATTTTCTTTCAGTTGACTATGTATCCATTATTGCATGAGGTCTGGGTTGGGTTATCTGCATGAGGTCTGTAGTGGGTTATTCTCCAGAGAGTTACAGAGACAGTCACAGAGCTGTCATTCAGAAATAGTGTAACCAGGAGCAGTTCTTTGCAGAACATTCTTACCCCAATGAGGCAGTGCTGGGTATTACCAAGTGAGCCTACCTCACTGGTATTTTTTCTTGTTTTGATTTTTTTAAAGTACATTCATATCTTTGAATCAACTTCCATATTCCTTATTTTGGGAGCAAGTAGCACCTTCTGGTATCATATGCTACTTTGTGTATTGCTGACAAAGTGCATGATTATTTGTTGCAAATCAGTCATTGAGCACTAGTTAATATACTTCACTTGTTTTTCTGTAGGTCCTGTTGTTCTGTGTGTTCCTTATTTTATTGTTATGTGCTGTCTTTTCCTTAGCTCCTAACAACACTTGTGATGAGAACTCTTTCACATGTCGAAATAAAGTATGCATTCCCAAACAGTTTGTATGTGATCATGATGACGACTGTGGAGATGGTTCAGATGAGTCATTGGAATGTGGCAAGTATAATTTTAAAAAGAGTTAACAATGAGAAAACTCTCAGTCTGAATAATAGGACAGACATTTTCAGAAACATGTAGGAAATGAAGAAAAGTTTTAGAAGATTTAATCTATTTTACTGTTAAATGAGACAGTTCACTTTCTAAATTTGTTTTAATATTTTTTGTAATCTAATGCTGTTCCTGCTGAGCACAATTTTGTTCATACTTATTTGGGGCTAAAGCTATATGAATGTATAATTGATTCTTTTGGAAAAAAATTAGAGTTAATAGAGTTAATATATAAAGTAAATGCATTAACAGTTATCTATATATGTTCATACTGCCAGCTAATAATACAGTACAGACTGTGCCATAGTAAGCAGTAAAACTTATTTGTTGCTGTTTTATATTATATATGTACTGTATCTGTCATCATTCTGCATCAAAAAGTTCTTGGTACAGGAGAGAATCTGACATGCAGCCCCTGTTCAAAACTATGCCAGTGTGTTTATCTGCAATAGTCTTAGGCTTAATTTTCAGTAGGTTGTGTACACAGTTATGTGCATCCACCACATATGTATGCAGAACTCAGGAATTTATGAATGCATAATTAATATGCATAATTGTTTAATAACAATTAAAATACAAGTTGATATGTGTGCACAAAATGTCCAAGCCCAATCTATTTATAGTCTGGTCCAGTATGTAGACAAAATCTAAAATACCTTGTGTGTGCATGCTTTCTCGTGTTATGTGAATATGAGCATGGATGCGTGTGTACATGCACACATACACAGTTAGAGATGATCCATGTATGGCTTAATGATGTTGCTATCTATATGAGGCACAGATAAAGTTCCTATCATCTATGGCTTGCTTGTACATTGGTAACTAAAATATATATGAACATCAAGAGATTTTAAGAGTGAAGCATTTGATATTTTCTATGGAAACATAAGCCTTATGTATGCTTATCGTAATTTCCTTATGTCATCGTATAAAATCTATTGTAGGAAGGTGGAAAGGGAATGTGACAATGGTGTTCCAGATAAACACTTCGTTTTGTCTTTGTTCCTACAGTCCAGTCATTTGGAAGTACTTCCTCCCTGCCATTAGACGGAAATACAGCCTTTGAACTTCTGATATCCCTCTGTACCCAAGTGCCTTGTCCATTCAGAATCCTCAGGTGTTTCTGTATCCTGCAGGTGAAACAGTTGCCAAAATGGTTAATTTGTCCTAGGAATGGGAGATTTCATCCACATCACCAAGACTAAATGGGCATAGGAGAAAAATTGCCGACTCTCAAATACACCTTACCACTCAGCACAAGAGCTGCTCCCGTGGTGAAACGGGGAGAAGGGGTAACCAAATCAGCCCTGCTCCTGCTACAGTCAGCTCAAGCACCTCAATACCACAGAGACAGCAGCCATAACAGAATAGCAACCAGTGCTCCTACTTTATCACCCCTTGATTCCAGCTCCTCCTCCTCTATGGTGATTCCTGTGACATCTTGGAGGGAACACTGTGTGGACTTCCTTTACTGTCAACAGTGTTCATATGCCACAAACCTTTGTGGGAAGTATTTTTTTACCATCACAGGGGGCATTTCCCTTCCTTCGTAGAACCTATTCCCAACATCTCAGGTATCACGTGGTCCTCCCTTTCTAGACACGATTGTTCTTTATCCACACCCTACACTATAGAAGAGCCACATCTGAGCTGGAAATCTTAAAATTCCTTGACTCTGCCTATCAGTCTTGTAGGGCAAGGTGTCACAGTTGATACAAGAGAAGACTACTCTCTCTGCTTAGAGGAAATCAGAATCCCTGATAAAATTCATAATCTGGATGATGGTCTTCCAAACCTAGAGCAATTAGGGACATAAATTAAGAAAGGTGGAACGTCACACCAACCAAGTGTGAAGAGGCAACCTTCACAATGTGAGGAGATGATTCACAAACTTTGGAACTAGGTTCAATTTCTTCTCGAGGCCTACTCTTTGTTAATATTTATTTATTCTATTGCTTATATAGCATCTGAGATGTGCATGGTGCTTTGCAGTACAGATCCATATGGACTGGCTGCCCCAAAGGACTTACATGCAAAGATGAGAACAGGAGATGATGACAATAAAGACAGGGGCAACAATGAGGATTCCCCTCTAATCTTACAATGGAGATGCCTTCAAGTTTTTAAATTGTTATTTGCAAAGTGCCAACATATTTATGATAGAAACAGGTAAAGATATAGGGGCAGATTCTTTCCCCCAGTTCCAATCCATGTGGTGCAAAGGGACCTGGAATCTGGCTGGAGCTGACATTTCAGCAATTCCACTAATGACAGCAAAGTGATTAGAGTAATGTTGTTTATATAGTTAGCAAATATTTATTTCTTTAAAGATACCAGTTTAGTAGGATTCTTACTCTCAAGGATCTCATGGGGTTTTTTAGGTCTTTGAAGCACCTGTAAGTCGTCCTAAGTATTCAACCAGTTGAACATGCTCCAACTATATGCACTACCATGCCCTTGAAAATTGTAGATCCGGTCTGATCATACTCAGAGAATAGCTCCCTGAAGCCAGTGCCCAGTCTAAATGTTCTTTAGACAGATGACATATATACTCTATCTATTTTTCTGGTTTCCAACCAGTTCATAATAATAATTTTGTTTTGTGTTTACTCCGTTATTCAACCACTTAGCTTCTGTGTTCCCAAAATGTCAATCTTTTCAGCATTTCACTTCTTTTCTTATTTCATCTTGCTTGCAGGCATTATTTCAATCCAGGAGAACTTTAAAAGCTTTCTGTGCAGTTGACATGAATTTATTTATATATATAGGGTTATTTTTAATTCCAATTCTATCTGCCATCCAGATTGGGATAGTAAATTGGTCCTGATATTGTTTTATGAAGCTGTGGTACCTTGGAGATGTTCCATGGCACTTCACGTCTGTATTGAGGGATGACTTGAGAAGTCATTCTATGCAGCACTTTAGAATTCCTTATTGGCACCACTTTGAGGTTCAAAGAGCTGCTGATACTCTGTTTATTTATTTTGCATTGGATGCTCCGAGGAGCTACATAAACTGGACAATAATCTATTCAAGTTTACCAGTGGATACATGTTTTCAAGCTGCGTCTACAGATAGTTTGAAATAATGGCAATGGCCACTTAGCAACTCATGATGCACTGTGTGCCCTATCAGTTTAATGGAGATGAAAATCTTGGTGCCAATACACTAAAAATATTAGTGCTCATGCACCAGTATGCGTGGGTGCCGCAATGATGGTTACTAGCCCTAGTGTGCCGGACCGACAGGGTTTTGACAATAAGTTGTGCTGATTCATTGGAGAGGCTTAGCATCACAGGTGCAGCAGCCCTGGTCCAGTGCCAATGATCAGAGGACTCATACCAAATAGGCTCAACATTAATTGTCACTGGTACTGAAGTCAGGAGGGCCTTCACGTGTCAGGGAATGGTGCCAGTGTTAAGTTGCACTGAGAAGACACATGCCAGCAGAGTTTCCAGGTGTTTAGTTTTCAAGTGGAAAGTCCACCCAAAAAGGGAACCTGACACTGTCCAGTCAGCAGTACTTACAGGTCACTAAAGTCTGTTTACACAGAGTAACCAGCCTCCGTCACTGTGAGGTGGAAGGAGCAGCATCTGGAGCCTGGAGGAGCTACATAGCTGCTCATGGAGAGAAGTGACTGGCTGGCTCCTGGTTGGCTCCAGCCTCTCAAGCAGAGAGGTAGGTGTGTGTTTGGGTGGGGAATCCTGTCCGCTCCACCTGTGCCCTGATTCCCCCACCCTGTCCCATCACTCTGGGGACTGAAATCCCTCCACAATCCCTTGTGCTCTGATTGCCTCTGCCTCAGCCCCTCACTCAAAGGCTACCTCTGCAGGTAGCAGTTGAGACCTGGGACAGAAGGGAGTGAGTGATAGAAGGAGCGATTGGCTAGCAGGGCCTGGGGGAAGGAGTGGGGCAGGGTGTCCAGTTTTCAGATGTTAGAAAGTTGGCAACCCAAGTCCACAGTGGGTCATGGACAGTGAAGTGCAAACTGGTTATGGGTGCTTCTGGGTGGCAGCATGTGGAGGTGTGGGTGGAGGTGTGGGTGGAGATGTGTTCTGTAGGCCTGGGTTTGAGACCTACTGGGCCTTATGACAAGTCCCTTCAACTGAGATGCTAAACTTCTGCGCCTCAGTTTTTCAGTGCTCCATTTTTCTGGATTTTGTGCCATGTCCTCAGTAATCCCCATACTTGTCCATGAAAAAAGAGAGCTCTGTGTTTCTCTGTCCTTTGCAGCAGCTTTATTTTTGACAATCTTTGTGGCTCTGATGTGGTATCTGGAAGCTCTAGACCAGTCTGATATTTAGAGCTCTGTCTCAAGCACACTGATTTCTGTGGCCTTTGGGGATCTGTGTTGCTCTGAGTCAAGGTAACTTTGCATCTTGCACAATAAATATATATATATATATATATATATATATATATATATATATATATATTATCTGTTACCTACTCTGGACAATTTAAAACTTTATCCCAGGTAGTTTAACCCAAAACAGCTGATATTCATCGAGAAGTTGCACTGTGTTTGCAGCATCCACCATCAGTTCATTCCACTAGCTTTTCCTTTGCCAAGGAAAAACAATGTCTCACCAAGCTCCTTAAGCAGCACAAGTACTAAATTGTGGACTCAATATTTCATTATTTGTCCCAAGAGGGGGAAAAGCCCCAGGTCTTTGTCATCAGAGAGAAAGAGAGAAGAATGCCAGATGGTTCAGGATAGTCTAGAGGCAGTGCAGCATAACTCACAGCTCCTTTACTTTTGGATTTCAGGTCATGAAATCCTCTATTTATTATTTCCTCCCCCACAATTCTATTGATCCAGAAAAGTATTAGTAAAGTCAGACAGGATGGAGTTTTGATATTGATAATAGATCTGGCCTGGGATAAGTAGTTTTAATTCTCCTCCTGGAAAGATTTTGGTCCTTTAAGTCTTCTGAAACTGCCAGATCTCTTGGCACAGGTTCAGGACAAGATTTTTATGCTGGTTCTGGATATTCTGACAGTTTGGCTTTCTGGAAGCATTAGATTTACTTTGGTTTACTGTAGTTTAAAATATCCAGTTGGAAAACCTGAAGCTTTTGACCAGCTTTTGACCAGAGAAACATACTTAATGAGGTGGGAAACGTTCTCCATCTGGGAAGATCAAAAAGGGGAAGATCTGAAATATCCCTTGAGACCGATTTTATTTGGATGCAATTGCAAGAATAAAAATATATTGTTTCAAACTGTCAGGATCTGCTTGGCTATCTCAGTTTTCCACCCTCAGACATATGAACTGACCTTTTCTTCGCTTCCTGGATAGTAACCAAATTTCTGAAAGATTAGTTCCATATGTTCCTTCTATTGCTCTGAAATGTGACCACTACAGGATTTGAATTTTGTCTGCAGGGAGCTACAGTGTCTTATAAACCTTTGTCAAACTGCTCTCTCTGCATTTCTCACTTAAGATGGCACTCCTAAAAAGCAATAACATCAACCCAGATAGTTGGTGAGATTCAAGGCTGAGGGCAGAATCTCCTTATATCATGTTTAGGGCTGCAGGTTTGTTGTGATACTATGAATTTTCAGTTTTTCTGTGACTTAAAATTTGAGGGAAAAGACACTGACCCCCTGCAGCAGTGCAACCATAATAACGTCACAAGGAGGGGCAACTTAGGGTGGAGGGCTGGAGAGTGAGTCTGTCCCACCCTCACTCAACAGCAATGTCACTTGACCTGCAGGGTTGGTCCTGGTTTTCCACTCTGGTGTTGCAACCCGGGTATAAGGAGTCACAGTGACTCACAGGTTTGGCCTGACCAATCTTCAATGATGACACAAAAAAATTTATTTTAAAAAATGCTGTGACAAATCTGCATCCCTAAGCCTCTTACGTAGGGATAAAATGTCTAGAACATCTTGTCTAGAATGGTCTGTGATTTCCATCTGAATTAGTTCATTAACCAGCCTGCAATTTTCCTAATTACCCCCAACAGGAAAGATCAGGATCCATATTGTAGACATCTAGAGGTCCTAAATTATTATCTATAGAGGAACAAGCCTAATTACAGGTTCCCCAGACTTTTAATGACACATAGGTCAGTCCAACTCGGGTAAATAACCATGATTGTGAATTACTTGACATCCGCCCACAGATATCCAAACACTTTACTTAGCTCTAATGCAGCTTCCTTGGCATGCCTTTGCACAGAGTCCATCACTGATGTATGCAAAGCTGCTACCTTGAATTCTGTATACAATTTTATGTAGCATTACTCTCTCTGGTTGCCCTCTAATCTGATTGCCAATTCAGGAGAACAAACTTTAAGGCACTTTAAACTACTCCTCTTATTTAGCTTATTTAGAAATACAAAAGAAGATCCAATTTCAGTTCCACATTTCTTCAAAGCCCATTCAGCCAGCTTATAGGAGCATCATAGAGAGAGAAGAAACACCTGTGTCAGTTCTGGATTGACATGGTTTTAAATGCATGTCTTTGCCAGACACTGGGAACTGGAGGTTTTCGTGGAGACAGCCATTGACACAAAGCTGTCTCAAGTGTAGCTGAGGGCTGGCCTGACATGAGTAATTAATACATGAAGGGAAGTTTCATTTTTATAAAGATAGAATTAAAGACAGTCTATTTTTAAAAAAGTTACAGCTTTATGAAGGTTCCCTGTTGAGTTATTCTGGCTTCTCTAGTGATTATTACAAGTTAGATACAAGATAACTATGTTTTATGGTTCCAGTAGTACATTAACTCCATTCAAAGTGTCAATGGAGTCTACTGAGAGAATAAAGCTCTTGGATACAAAGGGATGTCTCATCTCAGAAGGTCAAGTGCTCTTATTCCATCTGCTGGCAGGGAAGAGCTATACCCAAATCGTATAGAATAAGTAAAGGAAAATAGGTTGGTATTATATTTCTCCTTCTTGTAAGGCACTCTTGTAATGCTCATGTAAGATTTTTGCAGCTGAAACAAAACTTCAAAAACAACCATCATTTTGGATTTGCTCCTCAGAATGAGCAAATCATATTTTCAGAGCTTTAAAAAAATCATTTTTTGCTGGAAAAATCTGTTGGAATGTGAACATTCAAAAAGGCAGGAAAAATAGCTGTAGGGTAATTTTGACTTGTTACTCCCACGCATAGTGTAATATCTTCATGAGTATGCATGCACTCCTAATAGAAAATTTTGTTTTTTCCCCCATGAAACATGCATTGTAAAAGAAAAGGCAAAATTCTGCTACTTGTGGGGAAAAAAACATGAATTTCATCCATTTGACTTGGTTTCTTGCAGCAAAATGTTGACTTTTCCACCTGAAAAAAACCTGAACTTTGTTTTAAAATTGCATGGGAAAATATCATTTGACTTCTGATTTTTTGCCAGTTGTGGATTTTTCTTATTACATTCTGAGAGAGACTCCCTTCCAAGAAGCAAATTCTAGATGTGGTACTTTTTAAATTTTCTCTGGCAAAAATCAATTTGAGCAGCTCAGAAAATAATCTTGTGCAGCTTCCAGAACTACATTGATGATTTTGTCTTTTTAAGGAGTTTGTTTTTTGAGATATACATTATATGCCTATTGATCTTTCTGTATCTCTTTTTCTATAGAGATAGATAGAAATATATGTGTTTACTTGTACAGACTTTATCATAAAATTATGTGAAAATATATGAATATGCAAAGTATGAAGCAGTAAAGCTTTAATTACTCTGTTTCTAGGGTATCGTCACTGTAATCCTGAAGAATTCAGTTGTGCTGATGGAAGGTGTCTCTCAAATTCTCAGTGGCAATGTGATGGGGACTTTGACTGCCCAGATCATTCTGATGAAGCTCCTATAAACATAAAATGCAAAAGTTCAGGTTCATATTTTTTTAATGACATATATGTATTTTTCCCCAATAAACTTAATTTAGAATTGTAGATAGGAAGACTGTAATCCTAATAGCTGTATGGTACAGTCCTGTCTCTTTAATGCTCTAGCCACACCAGAGGGTTCAGGGGAGCTTGTAGTTTGTTTACGCATGTATTTCCAGCTAGTAAAGAGTACACAACATTGCAGTAGTTGCTATCCAAGTTTATAGGAGCTGAGCTATTCTCTCCATCATTTTTGCAAGCAGGGAGGGCAGACATAACAGTACATTCCAATAACACAGGATTAGATCTGACCCAACTAGAATGGAGATATGTTGGATTTCTCAGCTTCATGCCGTTTTAAAGGCTTCTCCACTTTTATTAGTCACAAAATGTAAGTGCGTTCCATTCCTTTTTACCAATACCACTCAAACTTAATTGTTTCTATTACGATAATTAATTCTGTTCTGGAGGTAGTGGACTATTCCATGTCCTCTTGCAAGGGGAGACCTATATATGAAAAGTTCTTCCACTCACACCTTATCACTCCATTAAGGCATTAATGTGGCCCATTAGACAAGGTTTCATGGAGATTATGCATTGTCTGCTAGACGATACTATATTATGTGGATCCAAATGTTCACTGTTTAAGATTCTGTTGCTAAATTAGGATATCTAAGCACAGGTGCAGATTTTTTTTTCTGTGAGGACGTGAATATGTGCATTTAGGACCTGACCATAAGGGTATAATCCTGTTTCTGTTAAAGTCAATGGTAAAATTTTCATTTCCTTTATCAGGGTCAAGATTGGGCCCTAAATGTTGAGACATATTGAATACTGATATTTAAGCAATAAATATTGATTACAATTTGTGTCCACTGCTATGTACAATAGTAATTTTAATATTTAATCACATATTGCTGCAGATATTTGAACTCCTAAGGAGTTTTTCAAGCTATACTAGTTGTTGTTACTGGTCACCTAACTGGCTCAGCCTAATTACTTTGTATAAGACAAAGGGTATGTCTGCACAGCAGAAACCTCCTTGTGGTCCCAGATCACAGAGCTCAGGTCAACTGATTTGGGTATTGCAGAGCTAAAAATAGAAGTGTAGCTATTTGGACTTGGACTGGAGTCTGGGTTCTGAAACCCAGTTGAGGGGAGAGGGTCACAGAAAATGTCTACACTACTATTCAAGTGTAGCCAAGCTCTTAGTAATTGCCCTGTTCTGCTGTTCACTCTGAGTCATGTGGCACTGGTCACTGTTGGAAGACAGGGTGCCAAGCAAGATGGACCATTGGTCTGACCCAATATGGCCATTCTTATGTTCTTTAGTTGAACATGCATTACTTTTTAGAGGCATATGACTTGGATTCTAGTTAAAAATCTTAAGTGCTCCTTATATGTCTGTCAGTGCCTCCTCAATTTTCTGTATCTTCCATTGCAGTTATTTTTCATATTTTCTTTCCTTTTGTATTACACAGTTAAGTTATCACATGCCTGGATGCTTCTGAACCCCCTAGTTTTCCTGGTAAATTTTCCAAATTAGGTTTTAGATAGCCAGTTATTTATTTTTTGGGGGGAGAGGAACCCTATTAGAGGATTTTACTATGACATAGTTCTCCATTGCTACCAAAAATAATCTTCAAGGTTAAATAGCTCTACAAATGTATTCTGAATTTTTCCAGTGTTTTTTCCCAAAACACTATATTAAGTGTGTGATATTTTTAATATACATAGGACAGTGAATTTGCTATCTATAGCTGTTTTTCCCCCTTGTGCATAGTTTCCAATATACAGTTCATAGATTTTTTGCTGGTCGTCTGCAGGGAGGTGATGCTGATCACATGATGCTTGCTCTTCTCATTATTTCTAGTTAAGCAAAACCAAACTGATGGAAGGAGAAGATTAAATGAAGACTAGACAATATGATTAACTTTTTTCAGACAGGAGTAAACACTTATCTTAATATAGATATCTAAAATTAAAATAAAATTTACACGTGTAACTTTTTCATGTAAGCAACTAGTCATGCAATCAATCTTTGAAATCAGTCACAAACCAGGAGAAAATCTGGTCCCCAGAGAGTGAAGTTGGTCTATGGAAAAGTCTATCAGAGCTGAGTCACACTATGGGAAAAGTATGAGAACCGCTGACGTGCTCTTCATTTGTTTTATTTTATTTTATTTTTTCCAGAACAGTCATGCAACAGTTCTTCTTTCATTTGCAAAAATGGCAAGTGCATTCCTCAAATAGAGGTCTGTGATCATAAAGAAGATTGTGGTGATGGATCTGATGAGAGAAACTGCCATATCAATGAATGCTTGAGTAAGAAAATCAGTGGTTGTTCTCAAGATTGTCAGGATCTTCCTGTTGGGTACAAGGTTGGTAGTCATGGTGTGTAATATAGTATAATATAAGTTCTTAATCCTTAACTATGACTGTTTAAATCACATAACCATGTAGTAGAATTTTACAATGCAATACTAGCTTTTAAACAAGTAACTTCATCAAAATCACAAATCAAATCAATAAATGAGGTATGCAAATAACCATCAGTTGTGTAAAAGATAGGAGCTTGAATTCAATTTATAGCCAACAGAACAGGGGTGGGAAAACTTTTTGTCCTGAGGGCCACATAGGGGTTGCAAAATTGTACAGAGGGCCGGGTAGGGAAGACTGTGCCTCCCCAAACAGCCTGGCCCCATCCCTTTCTGACCCCCTCCCACTTTCCGACCCCTGACTCATAATCCCTGAACCATCCAACCCGCCCCCACTCCTTGTCTCCTTACTGACCCTCCAGAGACCCCCTGCCCCTAATCACCTCCAGGACCCCACCCCACCATCCATCCCCCCTGCTCCTTGTCCTCTGACTGCCCGATCCCAAGACCCCACCCACATCCTAACTGCCCCCAAGACACTACACCCAACCCATCCCCTTGATCACTGTGCCCTGACTGACCTGACCTCTATACCCCACCCGACCCTGGACATACCCGTGGGACTCCCACACCCCATCCAATCACCGCTGTTCCCTGTCCCCTAAATGCCCCCTGGGACTCCCTGCCCATTATCCAACCCCAGCTCAGGCCCCCTTACCATACTGGTCAGAGCAGCAGCCTGGACGGACCTAGGTGCACTGCCATGCAGCCCTGCCCCCCAGAGTGCTGCCTGAATGGGTGTGGGTCCAGGGGAGGGGAGGGGAGAAGGTGGGGTTGGGAGTGGGACCAAGAGGAGCTCCCCAGATGGGAGCTCAGGGACTGGGCAGGATGGTCCTGCAGGCTGGTTGTGGCCCATGGGCCACAGTTTGCCCACCCCTCCAATAGGAAAATGTGCATGAAGTAATTTCAACATTTATTTCTATATATTTGTAAAATCTAATACATGGATATGTCATTGGAAAGGTGATGAAGATGAACCTACAATAACAAAACTCCAAGGATACCGCACTTACAAAAAACCAAACAAATCATGCTGATGTACAAAAAACACAAATGATCTGAGAGTTGCTTATAAGACCATGCCTACAATAGTAATTAATACAAATAGTAAACTTTTCCCAAGTTGATAGAAATAGTGACAAAAATTGAACGACGCACTGTTAATGGACAAAATTTCAAAATGTGCCCTCCATTTGTGTGCATGCAACTTTGCTCATGCATTTTGCTCATTAATAGAATGAACAAGATGCTGGAGTATTTGATAACAAACTTAATTATATATATTTATACTTCATTGGTTGAATGTTATTTTGGCCCAAATTCCAAGACATTATTCCCTCTTCCCCTGATGGTGGGACTTAACCTGGACCTTTGTATATTCAGAATGATTGTTTAACATTTGAATGGATTACTTAGTGTTTAATTATCTCTTGTTTTATAGTTACAATATTGAATTCATTTCATTCCCTTTTCCGTGGATGGTAGATTCTTGTCTATCTGAATCAGCTCCTGTTGAACAGCAAACTTAGGGCCACTCATAATGTAGATTTTGGTTTTCTGTATCAGCTAAGGAATTCTAGAACATCTCCAACTCCTTCTGGAAAAGAAAAGCTGCCATTGAATGGTCAAGCTGCTTTTCTGGGGTTGGAGGAGGGCTCTTCTGTCTATTGTTTTAGTCACATAAATCATTGTCCTGCCACGGTGGCAGACATGACTACAGAAGTCAAGCAGATTTTGTCATACGTGATTTCATACATGAACAAGAGAATAGAGTTCAAAACTGGAGGGCTCTTGGCCACTTGATACTGGCGACAGATGCTTCCATGCTTGGGTGCGGAGCTGATCTGGACCATCTTCAGACCCAAAGACTCTAGACTGTAGAAGAGATTGTCCTTTATATAAACAACTAGCCTCCATGGTGTCTCTTCTTGTGTCATGTGAACTAATAGACCAGAGCCTGACTGACAACACAACAGCAATGTGTTATGTTAACCAACAGGAAGGATTCTCTGTAGCCAAATAGAATAGATTCTATATTTGGACAACACAACACTATCTCCAGATAACCTGATTCCCGATTACTCTTTTATCTCTAAAGAACTGAGGGCTGTCCATCAACTCTAAACCTTAACTTTGTCCTATCCAAGGTCACATCATTTTTTCCCACCCTACAATTACTACATTTCTAAAGGGCCTGATTCATGTGTTTCCCACAATCTATGACCTTCTTCCTTCCTGGAATCTAAATATAGTCTTATCTGAGTTAATGGCTCCTGCCTTCAACAATGTGATATTTATGGCTGGTATACATTACACAATACGGCTAAACCACCCTGAACACGCCCGATCCCATCTGATCTTGGAAGCTAAGCAGGGTCAGGCCTTGCTAGTACTTGGATGGGAGACCTCCTGGGAATACCAGGTGCTGTAAGCTTAACATGGGCGTGGGGCTAGCAACTCCACCCCGTAAGGGAACCAGTTGCTATTGAAACACCAACACCAGTTGGTGGCCCATACCCCGGCTGGGGGGTGACGGGCAAAGAGAGAGATACATTACACCAGGGGTGGGGAACCTTTTTTACGCCAAGGGCCATTTTGACCCTTATAAAGTCATCCGTGGGCCGCTTTCCCTCCCCCCCAAGCCCAGGCTGGCAATGGGAGCGGAGACCCCAGCTGGCAAGGGGCCAGCAGGGGAAATCCCAAAGCAGTGGCAGGTGGAGTCCTTAGCCCTGCACTGCTTTGGGGTTTCCTCCACTGGCCCCTTGCCAGCCAGGGTCCTGCCGCCTGCCTGACCCGCCCAGCCCGGTCTCTCCCCCCCCCCCACCAACTGACCCACCCAGCCCGGTCGCTTCCCCCCCGTCGGCTCCCTGTGGCTCCTTATTTCGCCGCCCGGCAGAGGGTGGCCGTGCGGCACTCCCGGCCGGTGGCGGCAGCGGCCCGCGCAGCGCTTCCCGGCCCCAGCACGGAGCCGTCCCTGGCCGGCGGCCGCGGGCCAGATAAAATGATTTGGTGGGCCGTATAAAGCCCGTGGGCTGGAGGTTCCCCACCCCTGCATTACACGGTGATCTTTATGTAGAAGGTGACCCTTAGATCTCAATTGAAGGTTTCACCAAAGATCGTTTCCTATGCAAGACATCAAGGTCAGATGCTTGCTTTGACCTGCAATCGTTATTTAAATAGACACTGAGTGTGAGCCTCCTGTCTATGGGGTCACTGCTTATGAGTCACCAGAAGTAAAATGCATGGAAACATTTTTTTGAGATGTGTTGTTCACATGCATTCCATGATTGCCCTCCTTCCCCGCTGCTATGGAGTCCTAATGTTGTATTGGTGAAGGAATGAAAGGACAGTAGGATGCAGTTCGTCCTTCATCTTTTTGGGCAGTGAGAAATGGGGAACAAAAGCTCCTATGGTACAATCACAGCTCAAATGGACACTGCTGGCCAAAAGAATCCAATCTTGAACACATCTTTAATAACCACAGGACTAGGGTAAGAAATCATAGTCACTTTAGATGTTTACACTCTACTGTCCTTGTTCATTCCACATGTTAATTTTGTCAGATTGTCATAGTCAAGTAGACAGGGAGGAAGGCCTAACATTTTGTTAAACTGTGGAAAAAGAAAATTGTGCTAGTTTCACTTCAGTAGGACAATTCTCCTACAAATATCTCTAATGTGCCATTTGATAAATTCCTGTTATGTAGAAAGTTACCTGAAGTTAAAACAGTAGGTCAAAGTAGATTATTTTAAAGCTGTGTTATTGTTGAAAGGTTGGTGGTGTCAGGCGACTGTCTTCGATTTCTAATTTTTAAGCTATTCTTAGTAAGTTTATGCCAAACAGAAAGACACCAACAGTAATAAAAAATGAGTGTTCTTGTTTTTCTTTCCCAGTGCAAATGCTGGCCTGGATTCCGGCTCAAGGATGATGGCAAAACATGTGTAGACATTGATGAATGTTCATCTGGCTTTCCCTGTAGCCAGCAATGCATCAATACATATGGAACTTACAAATGCTTGTGTGCAGATGGGTATGGAATACAACCTGATAACCTCAATGGCTGTAAATCTCTTTCAGGTATCACCTTTTATTTATACACAGATATATCCAAAATTATTTGTGAAAAGCTTTTACTCTGAAATCTATGTTGTTTCAGCCTCTGTAATTGCTAGAAAGATGGTTTAAAGTATCCTTTCCAATCAGAAACAGAAATCTGAATTCAGTGAAGGTGGCTGGATATGAGGATAATTTCTACTTTTATTGTGTATTCTGCACACAGGATTCTGTGTGGATAATTACAGTGCATTATGATACTGTGAATTATTAAGTGTGCACTAGGCACTGGAAAATTTCAAAAGTAGGAAAAAAACCACATCACCTTAGATTCCCTGCTGCTCAGTCACATGGTAATAGTAAAAAATGTAGTGTGCAATATTAAAAAGCCCATGTTACTGCATTATTTTATTTTATTTTTCATTTTTAGAATAGCTTGCTGACATTTATGCATTAATCCCGCACAAAAAATTAAGCATGGAAGAAAGAGGATAAAAGAAAGTCATATGGTGTTTCTGATCTTTGCATAAAAAATGCCTAATTCACAGTTCTTATTGTATTATCACATTATCTCCTGCTATAGTGCAAAATGGACTGTTTTGAAATGGTATGCACAGTAAATACACACACGTATTTACTGTATATAATGCAAGAATTTAGCTTTATTATCTCTCTGTGTGTCCGATACGTGTTCCTTCCTGACTCATTTCAAACATCAGGATTCCACAGTGTCAGTTACCTGAGGAGCCAGCAGTTAAGGAGGAAGTAGGAGTAGGAGACTCTACCATTTACAAGCCATCTCCTATCTACAAACAGAACAAACTCAATTCCTCCTATACTGGACTCCTCTGAAAGTGCTCTTCTTTCAAAATGTTAATGACAAAGTTCTCAAACTTAAACTGGCTGCTGTTCATGTTGGAGCAAGGCTGGCTGTGGTAAGAGTCATCCCAAGCCTGCGAGAGGCTTTTCCAGCTGCTATTAAGTCGACCCAGAAATCCTAACCTGGCCTATTTAGGCCCCCCATCCTCCATAGCAGCCTGTCTCCACAACTAAATTGGCCTGTCCTGAAGGTGACATCTGAGACCATCAAAGAACTGGAGAATGTCCTATGTTAAGTTTAAGGTTAGCAGCTGTGTTAGTCTGTATCCATAAATAAGATGAGGAAGACTTTGTAGCATCTTAGAGATTAACCAGTTTATTTCAGCATGAGCTTTCGTGGGCTATAGCCCACTTCATCAGATGAAAGTCTTCCTCATCTTATTTATGTTAAGTTTGAAATGTATGCAGAATGTATGAAATATTAGCTAAAATAGCTGAAGTGGGTGTCCACTGTACAGCACATTATTTTAGCACAGTGTGTAAAGAGTTAATATCAAGTGTTAAATTATATTTGACATTCTTATAATTATTCTGTATTTATCCTCCGGTTTATCTTCAAACACTTTCATTGATGATGAAGCAGTAATAAAGACAGAAAGCGAGATTTTACTGCAGTGCATGTTAAGTGTGTTTGAAATTATTTGCTAAAATAGTGGATAACCAGGAGAAGATGAAGGAACCTGGAGAAACTATGAGAAAAACAAAACAGATTGAAGTCTAGTAGTAATTAATTTAGTTTTGTCAGAGACATGGGAATTTTTTTTTATTTACTCACATTATCTGTGAACTTCTAATGATATGCCACCGTTAAATTGCCATTTGTATGCAACAGCAGCACATGATATACTCCACAGTGATAAAACAGCCTTACAGTATTTATTGAACATATTTATAAAATATATAATCAGTTGTAACAGTTAATATTAGTCTTATCTATAGTATAAAAACTATCATAAAAACTCATTCACAGAATTTGAAAATTCCTTGTGCTTCTTCGAGTAATCGTGCATGTATACATTCCACTGCAGATTTTTGTGCGCCCAGCGCACAGCAGTATCACTAGGAGGAAAATGTGCACACTCTCTCTTCATGCTCTCATGAGAAGGCATAGAATGAGTATGTCTGTCAGCTCCCATTGGTTCCTTATATCTATCCATGACAAGAGTTGGAACTCCCCATGGCTCTAGCTTTGGTCAGCCAACTTTTGAAAACTTACCTGTATACGGTTTTCATAGTTAGTATAGTACAGTGTAGTTATTTTAGGTATACTTGGAGGATTTATTATGAAAAGATTCTCCAGTATTAAACAATGTGCCATGACGTTGTGTTAACAATGTGTTATCCCTGTCATGGATAGGCACAAATAGTTCTGAGAGAGTTCACCTGGCTTTTATTTAGCACTATGTCTGCCAATAGAGAGGTTTTCCATGTTTTCTCCTCTTGTTTCTTGATTTTGAAAGGCCCTAACAAATACTTACCCTCCTGTGTCTGCTCTGGTACCTCTATGGGATTTAAATGTAGTTCTGTCTATACTCATGGGTTCCCCTTTTGAACTTAGGGAGTCAGCTTAGGGAGTCAGCTTCTTTATCTTTGTCATCTGTGTAATTGGTATTTTTGGTAGCAATTACTTACACGAGGAGTGTTTCAGAACTTCAGGCTCTCCTGGCTTAACTGCCTTTACAGACTTTCATGAGGACAAGGTATCCCTTATGCCACATTCTAAATTTGTGCCTAAGGTAGTATCAACCTTCTATCTAAACCAAACTGTTAACTTTCCATTGTTTTTGCAGAAACCCCATTCGCATAAGGAGGAACGAGCATTCCATATGTTGGATGCTCACACAGTACTGGTGTTTTATTTGGACCTCACTAGACCTTTCATATCTTCCTCCCCAATCTTTTTGTAACCTAGCTGAAAGAACTGAGGGTCAATGAGAGTCATCTCAGCAAATATCACGTTGATTTCTGAATCTATCAAACTCTGCTACCATTGAAGTCTCTCCTTGGTTAAGAATAGTGGTTCACTACACCAGAGCTCAGTCCACTACTTCAGCTTTCTTGGGCAATGTTCCAATAGCTGATATGTGCCCTGTGGGAAGTGGTCTTCTGTGGATATTTTTTCTAATCATTCTGCCATCACTCAAGCCTCTCATGATAATGCCAACTTTGGGAAGTGTGTACTATAGTTTCAGTTAAGATTATCCAAAATTCCTGTACCCATAAAGGAACTGTTGAATCACCTATGGTATAATGTAAATATGTGCAAAGGAGAAAAAACAGTAACTTACCTTACAGGTTCCTTGTGATGTGTTGTTTACATGTACATTCCATGACTCTCCCACCTTCTCTGCCTCTTTGGATTGACTTATAGTGGTGCAAAAGAATGGAGAGGGAAAGGGCACATGCCCCTTTTATTGCCCTTACCTGAGAGCACAAAGACAGCAGGGGTGCATTCGCCTCCTAATAGTATTGCTGGTAAAAGTCTCCAACTGAATGCACGGGACGCACACAGTGGAATGTATATATGAACAATACATCTCAAAGAACAACACTTACTGTAAAGTAAGTAACCTTTTTTCTCTTTCCTCCTTGCATTGTTGGTTATTACTTGATTGATTTAAAACTCAGGATAAATAACATAAAATATCCTTTACATTCAGTTTGGACTTCAAATTACTATGAGTTTTAATATGTAAAAGGGAATCAAATTACATTAAAAGATATTAATTGAATACTTTGTTCATTTTTATGTTGTATCATTGATCTTACTTGAAACAATTTGAAGGTTTTAACTATTACTTTTATTGATAACATTGTAGCATTGTAACATTTTATTTTTCAAACCACCTATATAGTTCACCATTATATTACTGAATATCCATAACATCAATTAAAAAAAAACCTAATGTAATATATTCTTTTTTTTCTGGGGTTTAGATGAGGAGCCTTTCTTAATTCTGGCTGACCATCATGAAATAAGAAAAATTAGCACTGATGGATCCAACTACACATCACTGAAACAGGTATAATCACAGTAACATTCTTTAAGTTTCATTTTAATTCTCCAATTAGTATTTAAAGTATGCAGTTGAGAGAAAAATAATCCTAGAACTGTTATAGTATGTGTTACAGAGCAATGCACAACCTCATGTATATAGTGATTTTTACAGTTTTTAAAATGACTATTCTGATTGTTTTTTATTTGTATTAATATCCAGGCAGTTGTTTGTTTGAGTCACTCTGAAATCAAAAAAATTGTGTTCTTTCAACTCTCCAAAGAGATGACTACTGCTTCGAGTGTTTGCATATGTTGATTATACTGCAGGTGCATGTGTACATCTCATGCACTGGTGCTGGAGAGTTTTCCATAGCAATACCCATAGGGGCAGCCACGCTTGCACCTTGGTTTCCCTTGTGCGCCAAGCCACAGGTATATATAGAGTGATTTCCCCCCTCCCCCACCCCAGCCTTCATTTCCTTCTTACTGTTGATGATTGAAGTTTGCTTTTCATCCCTGGTTTATCTGTGAACTACATTTGTATATAGTTAGCTAGTTCTTAGTTAGGGTACTTCTTTGGGTACTTTGTACCCTTATTTATTGATTTTTTAAATGTATTTTATTATTGTTGAATAAGCAGGTGTCTTTGGGCTTCACCAAGTACCAGGGTAAGCATCTGCCAAGGTCCCCTTGGCTTTAAGCCCTGTTACAGATGTCATAAAGTGTTGCCTGTTACTGGTGCTCACTCTCTGTTTAAAATGCTTGAGTGTGTCTGAGTTTCCATGGCTTCAAAATGGCAATGAAGAAAAAGAGAGAAGATGCATCTTCATGGAAACTGCTCTTTTCCCTGAGCACACAGCCTTCAGAACCAAAAAATAAGATGTCTTTGACTTCTTTAAATCCTCAACCACAGAGATAAGCCACTTCAATACCAAGGATAGGCCATGCCAAATGGCTCACCACTACCTGGTACTGCCTCACAATGAGTCTCAGAAGACTGAGGTATTGACTCTGGTACCCATTCCAGGACTGGAAACACCTGTGGAAAACCTAACGGAATGTAACTATCCAGAGGTTCCAGCTGTTCTATCAATACCCCACATCAGGCTCTTGGTATTGCCGGTGGCGAATGAAAAACACAGCATCCACATCAGCTTGTATCTTGCTTTCCCTTTCCTTCCCTTTGGGATCAGATATCCCATTTCCTCAGTGCTTGGCAGACTATCACCTCAAATGGGTGCTAACCCCAATGGAGTTGGGATATATTCTGAAAGGTCTTTCTTTCCTTTTTTGTCACCACCCACCCTGCCCTTCCCAGTCCCTTTTCAGAAACCTATCTCACAAGTCTTTATTAAAGCAAGAAGAACAGACTCTACATTATTTGGGAGCTGTTGAATAATTGTCTCCTCAACACTGGAACAGCGGGGTTTACTCATGGTGTTTCCAGATACACCATGGGAGCTCAGAGCCATTCTAAACCTTTGGAACTCAAAGAAATATATCAAAGTTATAGTTCTGTATGGTGTCCTTTTCTATAATTATACTATCTTGGGACATGGACAGTCGGTGTACCTCAACCTACAGGTGCCTACTGTCATGTTGTAATCTACCTTAGTGACAGAAGGTAGGAGGAGATCACTACCCTTCAGTGTTTCATCCATGCCAAAATTATTCACCAAGAGCATGATGGTGGTATCAGCCTATCTCTGCCACTGGGACAAACACTGAATGAATAGTTGGAATGAGACTATTCCCATCAGCAGATGGAGAGCAGTTTCCATTGGATTCTCTATCTGTTTATCCACTTAGACTTGAAAATATATAAACAGAAAAAAATCTATCCTCTCATCAATTCAAAGAATAGAGTTCATTGGGATGGTCTTGGACTTGATGTCAGCCAGGGCTTATCTGCCACAGCCCAGGTTTCCAGTTGTAATAGGACCCTTGTTTGTTGTTCAAAGATCAGAACTGCCTTAGGCTCTTGAGAAACATAAATGATTGTACATATATGAACCCTTCTGCCACACTGCATCTTGGTGGTATGCAGGAATGGCTCAAGTCAGTTGACCATCTTCAGAATCACCACTTAGACAAGATAGTATGGATACCAGCCAGGGTATAGTCATCTCTACATTGGTGGATGAACCAAGACAACATGAAAATGTGAAAAAAATTGGATAAGATTCAATAGAATAACCCCTTTTTTTCTTGAGTCCAAGGAGTGTTAGTTTACTAGTTTTAATGCAATATTCTTTTCAGGTCAAATTTAACTTGAACAGTATTTTTCAGATAAGGACATTTGCTTATTCTTAGCCACTCCACCTTGGGACTTGAATTTAATGCTATCAGCTCTTATTTGACCTCCATTTGAGCCCTTAGCATCCTGCTTATTGGTACGCTTCTCATAGAAGGTAACCTTTTTAATAGCCATCACCTCTGAGAGGTAGAGTTACATGCCTACTAAGAGATCCTCCATAAACCACGTTCTATAAGGACAAGGTACAGGTCAGGCCACACTCTATGTTTTTTTCCCAAAGTACTGCCTCAGAATTCCACCTGTCAGTCAATATATTTTCCAGTCCTCCCCCCGCCCCAAAAACCACATGTTCACAAAGATGAACAAAAACTCCATACTTCAAATGTATTTTCAACTTCCATTCTTTCAGGCTTCTTCCCAGCTTTTTCTATCCAATGCATAATGAATGAGAAGTCACCCTGTCACAACACAACAACTCTCCAAATGGATTACCAGCTGCATTGTTCTATTATGCTCCCTGAGATGCTTTTAGCACTTTCAATTAAGGCAAACTGGGCCTCCATCGGGGAACACTCCCATTGTGAACATCTGCAGAGAAGTGACATGATATTTTGTTCACACATTGCTAGACATTGTGCAATTACTTCTGCATAAAGGGAAGATGTGATTGATGGGAAAGGGAGTCCTACAGTCCTAGCTCCATTTCCATCCAAAAAAAAAAAAAACAACCCACTTTGGAGACACCTTCAATGTAATGGATATATGCACTCACTAGAAGAAGAAAACACAGTTACTTTTTTTTTTGTAACTGTTCTTCAAGATGTATAGCATATGTTAATTATATGGTCCAACCTACTTCCCCAAACATCAGAATCAGTGATCCAGAGTCTAGTTTAACAGAACTGAAGGATGTTACAGGGAAGCTTCCCCCCATTATATCCTCAGCTTGGACCATGCAAAAAGCCAGAGTGCATGTCTGTCTGCCCGTGTGGCTACTGCTAGAGAAATCTCTCCAGCACTGGTGCACCAGATGAGTACCCACAGCATTACAACTGTTGTTCTTCAAGAAGGCGAGTAACCATTCATTCTCTCTTTCTTTCTGTATTATTTGGGCTAATTACTATCCATGTTATCTATTCACACAATTCATGACAAGATCCAAATTTTACTGTACCGTACATGATGCAAACATATGCACCTAAAATTATCCATAATTAGTCTAAATTATTGTAAACATACTAGAAGTCAAAAATATTGTATTCTTAGTCTTTCTTTGAGAAAAACTTCCTAAATAGAGTTTTAGGACTGGTTTATTTTTTCAGCATTTTTTGTATCATTGCAGCTATTTGTCACCTATCTGTAGTTAATTACTATAGATTTTATTCTGAAAATAATTTTAATAAATGATTTATTTATTTCAGAACTAATCAGATAATTAAAACGATTACAAAACCTGTCTCTATAGAAATTAATAGTAGCAGTATGTAGAGCCATGTTTTTTCCTGGCTTCTTGTATATCTTAATGTCACAGGGGAGGTGTTCAATTTGACACAGGAGTATGTACCAAATTAATCATCTTGCATTGAATATTTGACTGTACATGTGTTCTATTAGAGAACATAGCAAACAACATGATGTTAGTGTGGCTCTTCTTCTGAAAAACCTTTAAATTACTTTTAGGAAAAGTGTCACTGCTTCTCTCTGTCCTTTCTACACCAATATTACAGTCAGGAGCAAAAATACAAGTTTTCTGTATGAGTGGTGTTGGCAGTTCTTCACCAATCTTGAGTTAACAGTCCCCTCACTATTACACTAGAGCCCAGGTAACTCCAACCAACAAGGACATCTGAATTTTGGCTCCTACATCTTCACGTCAGTCTTCACCCTGCACTAGCCTGAGTTTTACTTCTGCTGTTCTGAGAAGCTACTGGCCTTTGTCCTCAGGATGATGGTGCCTTTAAATGTATCAGGATTTGAAAAAGAGGAAAGGGGTCTGAACCAGCAGAACAAATGAGATAGCTCCCTCATCAGGCTCTCTTTCTCTGTGTGTCTCTTGGAAGATCAGAGATCGCTCAGGTCCACCTCCTTCACTTAGACATTGAAGGGGACACCTAGGAGACGGTGAGGTTACAGCTCTGACTAAAGGGATGTGCAAGTGTCTGACAAAGATGGACAACTACTCACCTCTATCTGTAAGATCTGTGCTTCCCTACAGGGCCGGGGACAGGAATTTTGGGGCCCCGTACGGCAGACCGTACGGCCCCCCCCCCCGGTCTTCCGCCGCCCGCGGGGCCCCCCCCGCCAGTCCCCCGCCGCCCGCGGGGCCCCCCCTGCCAGTCTCCCGCAGCCCGCAGCCCCCCCCCCCCGGCCGATCTCCCGCCGCCCCCGGCCCCTCTCCCGCCGCCTGCGCTCCCCCCCTCTCCTGCCTCCGCACACCCCCCCCGGCCGGTCTCCTGCCTCCCGAGGGCCCCCCCTCCGCCGGTCTCCTACCTCCCGCGGGGCCCCCCCCGGCCGATCTCCCGCCACCCGAGGGCCCCCCCCTGCCGGTCTCCTACTTCCCGCGCCCCCCCCAGCTGGTCTCCCGCGGCCCCCCCCGCCGGTCTCCTACCTCCCACGCCCCCCCCCCCGCCGGTCTCCTGTGCCTCCCGCCCCCCCCCTGCCGGTCTCCTGCCTCCCGCGGCCCCCCTCCAGCCGATCTCCAGCGCCCCCCCCCCCCCAGGCCGGTCTCCTGCCTCCCGCGACCCCCCACGGCCGATCTCCCATGGCCCCCCCCGCCGATCTCCTGCCTCTCACGGCCCCCCCCCCGGCCGATCTCCCGCGGCCCCCCCGGCCGGTCTCCTGCCTCCCGCGCCCCCCCACCGATCTCCTGCCTCCCACACACACACCCCCCGGCCGATCTCCCGCGGCCCCCCCCCGCCGATCTCCTGCCTCCCGCGGCCCCCCCCCACCCCGCTGATCTCCCGCGGCCCCTCCCCCGGCCGGTCTCCTGCCTCCCGCCCCTCCCCCGCCGATCTCCTGCCTCCCGCGGGGCCCCCCCCCGGCCGGTCTCCTACCTCCAGCGGGCCCCAACCCCGGCATGTGCTGCGGCCGCGTGGCCGGCCGGGAGAAGCAAAGGGGGGCGGGGCTGGCTGCCGGGAGAAGCAAAGGGGGGCGGGGCTGCTGCTGGGTGCCGGGGGAGGGGGCTGGTGAGCACGCCTCGCTCACAGCCCCGGCAACAACGGTTACAGCTGTACCGGCCCCAGACTTCAGGGGGCCCCCCCTGAAGTCCGGGGCCCGGTACAGCTGTAACCGTTGTACCACCCTGTCGCCGGCCCTGCTTCCCTAGCCTAATGACTTGTCAGTAAATCCTCACAAGGAGCAAAACTAGGAGTTGGAATTTATTTTAGTGCTCACTAATTTTTTCCGCAGCTCTTTCAATTTCAACATCAGCTCTTTTCTCTCTCTCTCTCTCTCTCTCTCTCTCTCTCTCTCTCTCTCTCTCACACACACACACACACACACACACACACACACACACACACACACACACACACACTCACACTCACACACAACTAGTGCATCTGTATCCTCCCTTCCTATGTTCCTTTACCCTCCTATTCCTGCTCCCTCCATCATCAAACCTCCACGATTTCCCTAAACTGAGGGAAAGTCAATGGGCAGGGAGGATCATGGCCACTATCACAGGAAAATTCCAAATGACCAGTATGTGCTATTTGTGGTCTTGTACATACACTGGAGAGAACTTAATCAACGTCAGCTAGCATACCACTTCTGTCCTTTTTCCATCTCATCAAATTCATGATAACATAAAGTTATTGGCAGCTGTAAAACACCTGGCAGACATTCAAGCAATAAATCCTGTCTCAGCTGGAGACTTCTAGTTCTTTATACCATAGTTTGCTATTGTTCCCAGTTTTGTTTACTATTCTGATTATGTTTACAATAAAATATGGAAACATAAAGTGCATAAGTATTACATAAATATACAGTAAATATAATAAATCTTTTGATCTGAAGAATAATAAATGCAGTGATTACTTTGTATTTTGAATAACATCAAATATTTTGTATTCAAACATCTGAAAAAGTGGACCTGATTCTTTTTCTTTTTAGGGGCTAAACAATGTGATTGGAATAGACTTTGATTATAGAGAGGAGTTCATCTATTGGATTGACTCCAGCAGACCAAATGGCAGCAGAATAAACAGAATGTCTTTGAATGGGAGTGACATAAAGGTAATTGGGAACTAATAATTATGTGATTTCTAGAATTAGGGAAGTAGTACTATAATTAAAGTAAGATCAGATAGAAAAAAATACTATATCTGGTCTTTATTAAATCTCTAAAATGTGGTTAATGTTTCTTTTTCTTAATAGAAGTCCAAGATCCATTTCTATTTCTCAGCTAATATGGACCTGATTAAATCTGAGAAGTGAGGCCTCTGAAATTAAATTAGAATCATAGAATATCAAGGTTGGAAGGGACCTCAGGAGATCATCTAGTGCAACCCCCTGCTGAAAGCAGAACCAATCCCTATATTTGCCCCATATCCCTAAATGGTCCCCCTCAAGGATTGAACTCACAACCCTGGGTTTAGCAGGCGAATGCTCAAACCACTGAGGTATTCCTCCCCCCAAATTAGGCAGTTTATTTCAGCTTAAGCTTTCATGGGCTATAGCCCACTTCATCGGATGCATGGAATGGAACAGAAGTAAGATGTATTTATATACTTCTGTTCCATTCTATGCATCTGATGAAGTGGGCTATAGCCCACAAAAGCTTATGCTGAAATAAACTGGTTAGTCTCTCTAAGGTGCTACAAGTCTTCCTTGTCTTATTTATGGATACAGAATAACACGGCTGCTAATCTTAAACCTGCAATTAAATTGAAATTTCTAGACAGGAAATGCAATAATTTATCCAGAAAGAATCAAAAGAATCATGTAGCTGAGCCAAATCCTAGGCGACTTAAAAGGTGATTCAGTCTAAGATTTATACTGGTATAAATTGATTAATAAATAGATATAAGTCAAGAAACAATGTACACTGATCTAGCAATCTGGAGTATAACTTCTTCCATAATTGTGATTTATGGGCTGTGCCCAGTCTGCGTAGATGCTGGAGTTAATTTAATGTAATTGCTATAGAAAATCTAGAGCAAGACCATGTCCTCGCTTTTGCACAGCAAATGTTCTGCCTCTGGCAGTGGAGCAAGTTCAGTGATTCAGTTATTACTCACCTTTGTTCATTTAAACCATTTATTTTTCTTAATTTGGGGGCAGTAGTGAATAGTTTTTTTTACACTCAGTCTCTCTGAGTCTGACTTGTACTGGGAAACAATGAAGCTGTGATGGGATTTGATTCACCGCTGGAGGCACTTCCTGCTGGCTACCCTGGGAATTAGCTTAGTTTGCCAGTGTGCTTTCATCTGATGACATCTCCTCACCATCACATCTGCTCCAGGAAGCATGTTGTCCCAAAGAACACAGTGTTCTCTTCAGGGCACAGACATCTGGCTGTGTCACAGTCTGTTCTCTTCCCTTCCGAGAGAACCATAGTCCCCTGTCCAGCCACTTCCTAGTTGGTGATTGAGGGAAAGGAGGGGAACTGGCAAGGCAGCCAGTTCACCTCTCTCCTCAAGATCCAGGGAGTAACTGACCCTGCTCTGTCTTTCAGCCCTTCTTATATGGGCCAGCCTGCCCTGATTGGCTGCTCCTTGTAGCCCTCTTCAATTGGCTGTCTCCTGCACAGCCTCCCTAGGGTTCTGTTAACCCTTTATGGGCTTGTGCAGGGCATATGCTCCATCACAGAAGCACTGAGGCATTTGGATTCTCAGGTTTCTCTACTCAGTGTTCCCTGCCAGTCTCATCACCTTAGGCTGCAGAACAGAGCTACCGACTGTCCATGTCTTTAAGTACTTACTGTAGCTAGCTTCCCCTGCTTCTTGTATATACTGGTTATTTTTAAATCTAGAATTAGTTAGTTGTGGGATTAGTTGCCTGTTGGCATATCTTTGGAAATTTTTAGTTTTTCATGCTAATAGATATTTTTTGTCCCATTATCAGAACTTTAGAGTGTGTAACCCCAACTCTCTGGGATTTAAGCATTTTCCCTTCTCCCTTTTCTGTTTGAGGCAGTCTCGTGTTGACAGGAAAAACACCACCACCCTATCGAAACAAGACACTTCTCTACAAGTGCATGTCCTCCAGGGTGAGGATTACAGAACAAACAACATGGGACAGATGTGTAATCATGTTGCTTAAAATACTTCTGGAAGGTGTTTAGATACTACTTTTTAAGAAATATCAGACATTTTTATTAATGTATAACCTTTTTCCACAGAGCTTCACAATATTCCCATATTCTTCTCTTAAACATTTTAAAACATAGAGAAATCAGTTTGCTTGCCCATTTAACTTTTTGTATCTTAATTCCTTTAGGTGGTACATAACACAGCTGTTCCCAATGCACTAGCTGTTGACTGGATTGGAAAGAATCTCTATTGGTCTGATGCAGAAAAAAGGATTATTGAAGTATCAAAACTCAATGGCTTATACCCCACTGTTCTTGTGAAAAAAAGGGTGAAGTTTCCTAGAGATCTATCTTTAGATCCTCAAGCTGGGTATGGAACAATGTGATATAAAATCAGAACTAGATAATGAATTATCATTAATGTCCTCAAATATGTTTTTCCCCAGCGCAACTCTATCTAGATTTTCCTTAGTAGGTTTATTGTGTATCAGCAAGCTAAAATACAGAAAAGATGTTAATTGTGTCTTCATATGTTTTAAAAAGCCAATAGTCAGGGAGATAAATTCAGGTTATGGAAAAAATAATTTTTGTTGTCATAACACAGCTTGATACAAGATCATGTCACCTATGGAATTTGTGTCATGTTAAATATGAAATTTTAAGAATGGTCACATTTTTATTTAAAGTATCCACTGTAGTGAGTTACATAGCAGCTCCTTTTTCTACATTTTCTGATTAATAGTGGGCAGTGAAATGTCACATGTCCCCCTCTTCATATTTCTTCTGCATACTAGTGCAAAGATGAAAAATGTTTAATAATGTTCCTGACTTAAATAGTTTTGCCATTATTTTCATATGTGCAATATACTGATTTTTTTAAAATAGAACCATGAGTAGTTGACCTGAGTTGGCCTTTGGTGGCATTCAAAAATGGCACTTATAGGTCCATTACTACTTTCGCTATAATTTCAGCTCTTGTGGAAAATATACAAACAAAAAGAGTTCACGCTAGTTACAAAGAAAATGTAAACAGATCCAGTGTTGCCTTGCTTGAACCTATAGAAGAGTTAGACCAAAACAATAGTTCTGAAAAGTAGGAACTGCACCATCATGTAAATAACTTTTTTTCTTGAACTTGTTATCTATACAGATAATTTAAATATCAACATTAATTTTTTTATTGCATGTATATTCATCTATGTTAGGTTTCTGCCTGCAGTTTGAATATCACCATTAATGTTTTCTTCTCAGTCTAAATCTGTATGGAACCAGTCATAGGAATAATGGGCACTGACTAACTCACAGCTAGAGAGTTGTTTTTTAAAAAAGTGTACTATTGTGCAAAGCTCTGTATTCTGACTACTGTCCCTCAGAAAGCACTGACTATTTGAGAATTGATATACACCCAGATTTATTTGTATTGAGCAAAATTACTGATTAAAATCAATGAAGTAAATAATTTTTCTCACAACAAACACAACTTCATCAGATATTTGATTGTAAGCTTTCCAGTGCTGAGGCTTTATTGTCGTCCCTATCTACAAAGCACTAACTCATTGCTGGCAATGACCTACTACTACTACTACTAGTAGTAGTTTACTACTGGTAGTTGTAATAATAATGATTAATAAATAACTTCTCACTATACCCAGCTAATAGCAAAAGAAAATTTTAATATCTAAGTGAGACATTGCAATGTACCAGCAACTTGATGGTGTTTCCTGTTTATGAGGTGATAACTGTAATCTCATAACATTTACCGCTTGGGTTTATTTAGCTTGGTGTACAGTTGTTGCCTCATAAACAGGAAGCACACTCAAGTCACCAATAAATATATGTATAAACAATGGACACAACACATCAATGTTAATGGAGTTGAAAAAGTCATAAAAAGTCTGTTTGATTGTTTCCCATAATACAGTTTCAGCTCTTAAAGTGGATGTTTACAGTGTAGACTATTTTTAACAGAATTATCACTAAGGGCTATTTGATAAAAAATAATGGTATGAAGTAATTGAACCCCTCTTCAGATAAATAAAATTTGCAAGTAGTATTCACTGCTTCATCTGAAATCGCAGAACAGAGAAAGCTTGCTTTGTTTCCTTTTCAGATGTGAATTAAATATATAATGGCCACTTTATTTTGGCGTATTAAGACATTTCTGCTTAAGAAGGATAAATAAAGCTCTTTTAGCGTCTTAGTGGAAATAAATTAATTATTCTTTTCTATCTTTATTTCCTGAGGCTCCAATAATCTCAAATGCTACTGACAGAAGGAAGCTACTGGGGTGGGGGCTACCAAAGGAGGAGCAACAGTATATTTTCCTTGAGGACGATCATGATGATACCACCTAGCTCTTTCATAGTGATGGCAAAAGATTTTCTCTGTCCAACTCTGCAGCATTCGTAGTTGGAGAGGGTCTTTTGCTGAGAGTGCTGGGTCCAGAAGATGGCCCGTATTCATAACATTATCCCTCTTCAAACTGACTTGGATATACTAGTGCAAGACAATTCTAATCCTGTTGTCTATTATGATTCTTACCCATCCATTTTGGGTAAGAATGGTTTAGCAGTGGCTGGTGTGGAGTCTTTGTCAGCATGATGTGTAAGGAAAAGGGAACCCAATGGAGCAGTGTTGCAACCAGTATTTTCAGGATCACCTGATTTATTTCCCTTTCTGTCTTTGGCCATGCCCTGTTCTCTTTGTCTGACGATACAAGCCCCAGACCCATCTACCAGAACATTGTAGGTTGCTGACTCCAGCTCAGAGTTTTTGGCACTTAGAGAATAATTTGGTTCAATAATTTCTGAGGGAGCAATGGCCACAATAGAAATTAATAACATAATAAATCATTTTGAGGTGCTTGATATACAGAGAGAACGAGAGAGCAAGCCGGAGAATGAATTTGTAGCCTGTTGGTTAATGGACATGGAAGACCCACCTTCCTTGCTCCAATGACTTTTTTAAATAATTTATCAACAGTGGAACAGCTTCGATAGGAGACATTTTGGAATCTACACATCAAAAAATTCCATATCCCAGTGGCTAGAACTCTCACCTGGGATGTGTCAGAGCCAAATTCAGAATCATAGATGCTTAGGGAACTTTTATTGCAAAAATTCAGGCACTGAGAGAGTTTAGGTGCTCACAGGGTGCAGCTGAATTTCATGTTTTTCTGAATCCCACTGGGGATTCTGAATTTCATCTTTTCTGAATCTCACTGCGTCCTGATTCTGGTATTTAGGCACCTAGCGTATCAGATGCCTAAGTCCTTTTGCTCTTAGTGCTGAAGTCCAACAATCTGGAAATGAAAAAGAATGATAAATGTAATAAATTGATCCTGAAAATCACTGAAGACCAGTAAATACAGAATCCCATGGTTGTTTCACAGTCATTGTTCAAAGTCAAACCAGACATTTACATCTTTATTTGTTTGGCACTGGGTTTTCAGCATTGATTTCTTGTGTTGTTTTAAGAAGGTTGTGTTGTAAAACCAAACTGTTTAAACATATGGAAGTCAAAAATACAAATCAATATATAGAAAGTAACTCTGATTATGTGCAAAAGAGAGAGCACTTAAGAAGGGAAAGACTACACTAGGTTTGGTGCTGTGTGATCTATTTGTACCCAGAGACATGATAATAGAAAAAGAATTATAAACATAGTTCATCTTGTGGGAATGGATGAGAACTCTTATCCTTGTTTAGAGAGGATGTTTTTGTCCATGTGCGAAAGACAGAGTGGAGGAGGAAGAATGTAGTGTTACATCACAATTTGTCTACCTTCTAATTAGAGAATCTTATAACTACATTTTTTCTCACCCTCTATGTGGATCAATAGCTCATGAAAGAAAAATTATATTAGTACACCAACAAAACGTCTCCTTACAAATATTTTTAAATTTAACACATGCCAGGCATTTTAGCTGAGTATTCACAATCAACAGAAAAAGAAAGGAAAATCAAAATCCCCACCCAGTGTGATAGTCCCTCATTTTCAGCCAATTTTGAAACATACATTCCTCCATCAATACTCTCTCCTATTTTAATCTTGGCAAGTGTGTCATCTTTGCTATGTTTTGGAGTTTTCCCATTATGAAAGGATGTCATTTTCATCATAATGCTATCATCAGCGAAATTAGTGTATAAAATATAAAAAATTGGCATGTATTATATTTACCTACCTGAAATTTTTTTGCCAATATTGAAAGACCCGAGACTAGCTGAGCAAAATCATGATGATACTTCAGAATTTAAGGGTGGAAATCCTAAATCACTCTACAAATACATAGCCTATTTTGAGCTGTTCCTTTAGTGGCTGAAGTACAGATGCAAAACTCATCAATATCTCTAACATGGCAACTCATACACCTAAATATTATACTTCAAGTTATGAAGTTGTAAAAAAAAATTTGAAAAAAAAAGCATGAAAGCACTATGGAATAGTTCCTGGATAGTGTTTAAAACCAACCAATGTGTTAGTGCCTTTGCAGCTGTAAATAAAACAGTTATTGATTTTGTTTTCCTAGATATTTGTACTGGATTGATTGCTGCGAGTATCCTCACATTGGCCGTGTTGGTATGGATGGCACCAATCAAACTGTTGTCATAGAAACACAGATCTCCAGACCTATGGCTCTTACAATAGATTATGTCAACAGTAGAATCTACTGGGCTGATGAAAATCATATTGAGTTTGCTGACATGGATGGATTTAATAGACATAAAGGTTGGTCAAACAGCTGCAAACATTCAACTTTTGACATGTCTTATTTTAATTAAAGGTGTATTATATTAATTGGGGGAAAATGTATTTTAAATGTGAAAAATATTGTGCATTGCAAGATGACAAAGCTACATATTTTGCTATTTTAAGAAGAAGAATGAGAATTTGTTTGCATCATTAAGCAGAATACTAAAGAATACTTCCTGAAAAGAAAACAGTATTCTTTCTCCTTCTGTATTAGCCAAATTTAGACAAGATCAAAGAGGAAAATATCTATTTCTGTATTTCTTTATTAGTTCCTCTGTTTTTGCCAACACATATATTTTGCTAGATTACTCTTCATGAACACTGAATTTGTTGTAGATGTTGGCTGCCAACATGAATCCTGCAGGGCAAAATCCCTACTTCTGCCAATCTTCTGTATTCCGTCCATGGCTTATAAAAGCCTCCCTGGCATTCTTTTAATACTTGCAAATGTACAGCAATTCATATCTGTGAAAAATGCCTTTTATCAAAAGAAGCAAAAATTCTAAATAGGGACTGAGTTTTCTTCGTAGTCCAAATACATTATTCAATAGTAAGATTTTTTTTCTTAGTTGAACTAAGCAGTGGTTTTTTAATGCATTTTATTTATTAGCATAGAAATGTTACCCTTAAAGCTGCTGTTGTTACAAATGGTTTGCTGCCTTTTGGTATACATAATTACATAGTCTCTAGGAAGAAAATTATTAAGGAGAGGCAGTATTTTTCAATTGTTAAAGATGACATTTAGTTTCTATAATATAAAGCCTGATTCTGCCCAAACCTTACTCTAAAATCTTCAAACATGAAATACTGGCCTAAAAAGTGATAGATTAGCTCTAAAGTTGTGTGACAGACTGAATGCTTTATATTAATACTTTATATTAATTTATACTATACTAAATACTTTATATTAATAAAGTAATATTTAATAACCAGGAGAGCTGAGGGGACAAAAAATAAGTTTCAGCAAACCTCCACCCAGTCAGGTAAAACTACTTTCCTCAATGAGTAATGGATATGGCCAATCAGAAAGTACTCTACTTGCCAGGTACAACTAAGAGTCACTGAACAACATTCTTTTGGATATAGGTTGTTAAGCTTTTGAGAGGCAGCTATCAAAGATGGTTGTATCATCTGTTGGCCACATGTCCGGCCTTGCCTAGGCAAAGCCTTAGAGAAAGCAGTAAGTGTAAAATTCCATTGCATGTGTAGGTAACAGGGGAAACCTAGATTATGGGAGATGGCTCCTGGGAGCAGCTTACCTAGATGATGGGAGATAGGTTCAGAAAGGCCAAACCCAAAAGGAGGGGTGGTAGGGTGGGAAAACTTAGAAGATTGCAAAGGGAGGGCTCTCTCTATCCCCCTTGGAACAGTGTGGAGATTAGAAGTGTGACACTAGGGTCAGAGCATAAAAGTACTTTTTGGAACATGCAAGCATTTATTTCTTTTCTGTAACTTAAACCGTGATTGCCTTGTCTAGTTTATTTTATGTAAAGGGTAAATGTAGGTATGTTAGACAAACCATTTCTTTTTCTCTTTTTATCCATTTTCTCTCTATGTTTCTACATCTGTGGTTGTGTGTGTGGAAAGTTCACCCCAAGGAGAAAAGGCACCTGCTATCCTCAAAAGAGACAGAGGAGGCAAAAGAGGTTTTTGAACGTAGCCCGACCAGTTTTACCTTGGTTAATAAGGCATGGGCAGAAGTGGCCTGTGCTACATGACATTAGTTGCATAGTCTGTGGGGGTCAAAGACCCAAGGAGATGCCAGCAGGACCAAGGAAGAGATGAGAGTTGGTGGTGGGATCAAGTAACACTCAGAGTAGAATTTTTCTTCCTACCGTGTTTCCCCGAAAATAAGACAGTGTCTTATATTAATTTTTGCTCCCAAAGATGCGCTAGGTCTTATTTTCAGGGGATGTCTTATTTTTCCATGAAAAAGAATACGGTACACATTTATTGTTGAACAAAAAGGGAGGTCTTATTTTCGGGGGATGCCTTATATTACAGCAAGAGGCAAAACTGGAAGTAGGTCTTATTTTCGGGGGATGTCTTACTTTCGGGGAAACAGGGTATGTTAAACAAAATAGAAGGTTTTTGCATGCTGATGAGCATGTCCATATTTAGGTTGTCATAATTCAATAATCTTCTTTTTTGTCACTTTATAATGCAAAAAAATTATGAGGAGAAAGATAAAACTTTGGAAATGAGATCTAGCACAGAGGGTCAAAGATTAGTTCATTAAATTCTTTTTAAAAACATTTTAAATAAAATTGTCAAGGTAGCACATCATCTCTTATTGAATAAAAATGAGGAGCCAGATGATTTCTAAAGGCATTTGTTTTCATTTAAAAAATGAATGTGTATATAGCTTAATGGAGTTTATAGCTCTTTATGGAGATAGGCCTCAAAGTGTAAATAAATCATATAAGAATTCAGGTTAATCATACCTGACATTTATAAATTAAGATGTATTTAAAAAGAGATGTTTACTGATGAACAGTATGGCGTGGTGTGGTGTTTTTATGGTGTGAAACTGAAAATGAATGTGTATATAGCTTAATGGAGTTTATAGCTCTTTATGGAGATAGGCCTCAAAGTGTAAATAAATCATATAAGAATTCAGGTTAATCATAATTGACATTTATTAATTAAGATATATTTAAAAAGAGATGTTTACTGATGAACGGTGTGGTGTGGTGATGTTTTTTTATTATTATTTTTTATTGCGAGATTCTGTCCTGAGAAAGGAAAGTAGCAGAGAATAAAAATTAAGTTCAGTGACTTTAATTGGGAGGGGAATGCCTCCCTGATCAGTTGCCTATCCAGTCCCTGCTAGCACAAACCTCTGCTACTTCTGGCAGACCTTCCTAAATAACACACCTCTTTATGACCACCTCACATCTCCAAGAGGTCTGGGAGATGTGCTGGGAACAAGATGGAGCTTGTGAAGTCCATTTTCAAAGAGAGTATTTGATGCAGAACTGAGGGCTGCAAAGAAATGCAGGAGGGGAACGTGGGCAAAACACAGCAAGACCAGTAGAGAAGGGAAGTGTGGGGCTGAGAGCACTTCATCCATCCAGCAGATGTCAAATGAATTGGTAGGTTTCACACTCACCAGTCCTCCCAAAATGGTTAAATTGCCTTGATAGAAGGTTTACAGCACTGCTTTGGTGTGTTTAAGATAAGCTTCCCCAAGCTTGTGGAAAGGAGTAAGTTGGCCTTCAAAGCACATGCATGGATTTGGGGGTATTGGTATCATCCTACAAGCATCATAGAGCTTGTTTGAGAATCCAGGGACTGCCTAATACCTACACAGGGATTGGAAAGGGTCAAGTGAGACCTAAGGTTTGTTGGGAGGTTATGGACCATATTCATGTTCTAAAGTCCACATAATTTGAGTTCCCCATCTGTGGATCATATAAGAAAGGAGAGAGAGGGGAATATCCCTAATGTGCTGTTAACAAAGTTATTTTACTTTCACTATTCTCTCTGAGCTCTTCCTGCAGAACTCAAGTCTTTGGGAAAGATTCCCCTTTCTTGAGTATCCCTTCCACAGAAGGTGAGCCCTCTCTTGAGGATGTTGGAAAATGCATACAAGAAAGTTTTCTGAAACTAATAGGGAAGTGTGGCTTTTGGTCGACCAGGACACTTCTTATTGTTATAACACTGGACAGTTAATTGTGTTTTATACCTTTTTGTATAAAGGTCTAAATAAAAAAAATGACAATATTTTTGTAGTATTAACCAAGACTGAGAACTTAAAACTGAATTTCTGCTAAACAAATTATGATTTAATAATTCCAGAGGTAGTGAGGTTTTGTAAATCCCTAATTCATTTATTTTTCACTGGCTACCCAAATAGTTGGTGAATTGTATTCTTTATTATTATTTTTCCTTTAGCAACTTAATTTTAAAATTGGAAAATGGTTTTATTGTCAATAATTAGTAGAAATCTTTAATTCCGTAAATATGAATGTGTGTTTTCTAATTCCACTTTTATGAGGCAAGACAGACAAGTAGGATTGTTTTTTTGGGGGGGTGGGGAGGATTTCTTTCACACGCAGAAGGAGTCCTCTTGTCTGGGATCTGGCTAGTAGATTAAATGGTGCCCACAGAGGTCAGAGAAGCAATTGAAACTGTTTTGGCACCCGAACTGTTCCTTCTAAATAAACTTAGGAAGTGTTTTATCTCCATAGCGCACGGTCTCTCAGCAGCTTTTCTCGTCATTGACCCAAGGGTTTTCACAACAATTCTCCTTCTACATTTTCACTTCTTCAGCCATTCCTATTCCTTTCTTCTCTTCCTGATGACAGTCCAAAAACAGAACTGTGCTATGGGATGTAGAGCCTTTATAGTGCTCTGGGCTGCATTAAGGCACAGGCACTGTTGGCCTCTGACTAGGGTCCCAGTTCTGGCTGCTTTTGACTGACAGAATTTGAATCTTGTGAGGTTGGTGTTTAAGCCCAGTTTACTCTTCTTTTAAACTTCTAGCCATGGGTTGTAACAACTTTCCGACCGGTTAAATACTCTCATCTCTCTTGCAGATCTTAGAAACTGTCTAGGAGAGGGGAATGTCTGCTGCTTTCCTCTCCTGCAGAGTTCCTGATCTTTGCAGGTGAGAAATATCAGTGACCGCCCCCTCTTATATACATTATGGTTGATAGGAGAGAAGTTGGATGGAGAATTTTGACACACCAGGTACGCTAAGGATCTTGGGGAGCTTAGAAGAACTTCATGGCGATGGAGGCAGTACTAACTTTACACAGCTACTTAAAGATTAGTGGTTGATTATGTAAGCTATCTTAGAGTCTAGCAAATGTGAATGCTACAGATTTACAAGTTTTATGCATACTAAATAATTGAGCATTCATTAAAGCATTAATCTGTCTAAGAACTAAAATTGTTTATTTATAACAGCTATAAACATTTAGGAATTTAGCAAAGTAATTGTTTGGGTTTCCATTCTGTTGCCCACCTGACTACGTCAAACAGGCCTTCCTAATATTCAGGCCTAAAAACTCTCTTAATTCTGAGCAGGGATTGAAATATTACATTTTAAAGATGTTCATAGTTTAGTTCCTGTAATTTCAAAACTGCTAATTATACAAGCTTGCAGTCAGAAAAAGTAGAAAGATAGAAATCTAGATGTGGAAAGTACCTCAGGATGTCATCTAGTCCATCCTCCAACCCCTAACATTGAGGTAGGATTAGAGATACTTGGACCATCCCTGGCAGTTATTTGTCTAATTGGTATTTTAAAACCTCCAATGACAGGGATTCCACCACCTCCCTTATAGTTAAAAAGGTTTTAGTAATACAGAGCCTAAATCTGCTATATATATATGAGTGCTTGATTTTGAAACCTTAATGTTATTTTAGCATAGTTTCTTTAATTTTATATATACTTTCACATTTTCCATACAGTGATCGAAATCTGCTGCATAGACTATTTTTTAAAGGTATGTTGTAATGACATTAAATTGTTATTGAGTGCTGTATCTTTTATGATTCTAGGTTAAGGTTAATAGTTTAGGTCACTCTTAATGGGGCTATTGTTGCTTCAGAAACTCAACCAACAATTACTCCTCATCCCAAGCTAATTTGCATTCTACAGTCTTATTACTTTGAGTTATTGTCAAGACTACATAAATGTGTCAAGCATTCAAACTGGTACATTACGTGACCAACACCAGTCACTCTTAAAAGTTACATAGCTGTATGCTAACTAATTAAGGGCCAGATTCACCCATTATGCTCCAACTGGTTTCTGCTGATTCAGGCTACTTTGTTCTTCACTGACACAGTACTTGAATATGGCCTTAAATTACTTTTTAAAAAATTATATGAACTATCTTCAGTCCATTAAAGCTATCACAGATTAGCATTCTTTTAAATAATTCTATAGCAAAAAAATAAATTCCCATACAAAACCTATTTGAACTATAGTTAAGGTTGAAAGTAGGTAACATAAGTGTAAACACCATGCACTTGCCATACCTTTTAAAGTAAGTCATTTAAATGTTTGTGGTCCTAGATTTTATTTTAATTAACTTTTAAAGACAGATTCATTTTTCATTTCTTCCTCTTATGGTGTCACTATAGGTTACTTTAACTCCCTTAGGTGTCTTAACTGCATTTCTATATCTTAACATGTTTAGAGATGAATTTAAAAAAAAAAAAAAATTATCTCTGAATTTCTCAATTTACGGTGCATGTTTGGATATAAATTGATTTTTAATTTTTTTTAGATGTTTATATTACCAAATTTTAATTTCAATCTTAATTTCATTTTAACAAAGTGTTTTGTCTGGGAATATATTTTACTGTGTAATTCAAATCTCATTTCCCAAATGGGAGTATGTGTTTTATAGGCATTAAAATTATTAATAGAAACATTTTAATTGCAACTCTTTTCAAGTTTCAAGTTACGTTCTAAAATGCTAATTTTAGTCTTTAATATTAGTTAATATATATATATATACACATGCATATTTAGGAATCAAGGTTTCAATTACTAGGATTAAACAATTTGTTATGCTCATTAAGCAGGATTTAGGGTTTTTTATTTTTAAGTTAAGATTTAAAATTTAGTAAAAGTAATATTGACTAATCTATAAAATATGTATCATTGAAAGTGTCTAGCCTTACAAATCAAGAATAAAAAGGTCTACAATACTCTTATATATAAAGTTTATGTGGACTACATCAACAAGTATATTTTTTCTTTTTATTTGTTACAATCTACCCTTTCCCCCAGCATACTTTACAGCCATATACTTGGTTCACAAAATAAGTGAATGAAAATATCTATAAAAACAATTTACATTTAGTTACTTTAAATGAAATTATATGTGATAATATTGAAGTTTGAAATTAGCATTTTAGAAGATAAATCATCAAAAGGGTTTGCTATAAAATGTCTCTTGTAGTACAAGAACTGTAGAGAAAGTCAGTCTTAGAGTTGTAGAAAGGACTATGTCATATAACAAACTGAATTCTCATACTTTTTGTTATTAGTTTAAACTTGCTTTATGTAATAAAATTAACATTAACCGTATACACCAAAATTCTGATATTAAGCAGAAACTACTCTCAAGCCATTGGTTGACATATTATTGTTTTAAAATTCTACTAACTCTTTTAACAGATGTTTCTCAATATTTAAATTCCAGACAGAAATTCATTAGGACCAGACTCTATCAGCCCCTGATATGGTTGTACACTGGTGAGGAACGGTGCCAGGAGCCTTTCCTTCTTCTTTTCTTGTGTAGCCCACATAAGGGCTGGGCAGAATTGGACTCTTTTCACTCATGAGATCCCAGGGACTCTCGCTCTCTATTTCATCAGAGGCTTAGAGATGTCTAGTACCAGTTCATTGTACAGGACCAATGTACATGAGAAAGGAGACTGCATCCCATAAGAGATATAATTTTAAAAAATGCACTCCATGTATACAGTGGGTACTCTTGGTCCCTGGGTTAGTCAGCACCATATTGCCACTTACTCTGGGCTAGACTTTATTGTCACAACCTAAATCTTAATAGCTACACAAGAGACACATATTTTACGGTATCAGCTGTCACTAGCACTGTCATAGTTAAGGGATTTTCACCTTTCCCTCTTTATAGAATTATGCCTCCGCCTTCAGAACAGAAGTAGGTGGAACTTTTATACAATATCATGCCGAACCATGTGTTTTGTTTTATTTTAAACAATTCTGTTTAAATTCCATGATATTTAATGTTGTTAAATTATTTAAATAGACACCAAAATGTTATGTGGTTTCAGATAGCTTTTGCACGTATATAATTCCGCAAATAGCATGAGATGAAAAGTTTTCAAATTTATATTACATAGTATGTAGCTACAGAGTAAATATTGGAAAGATGGGTCTAGTAATAGAAAGGAGGTGAGGGGAAACCTAGTTTACCTTGCCATTAATTTTTCATAATAGTTAGAAGAAGGCATATACACTGCACGTATGGGTTACAATATGTACATTTTACAGGTAGGTAAAAATTTACTGTAATAAACTCAGGACAGAAGTGGAGGGGGGTAGGTAGAAAACTGTCCCAGATGGTTGGAAGGCCCTCTTCCCTATCAACTAAAGAGGGGTAACTACAGGTCAATCAGATTCAGCTGAGAAGGGGTTACCAAAAAATCAGTTAGTATTGGTTGAGAGGAAGTTACCTGAGATCAGTTAGGATCAGCTGATTCCAACTAAGGCCTGCCTGAGACCTTTTGAAACCTTCCTCTGTTGGAAGAAGAGGGGAAAGAGAGAGAGAAGGAGTCAAGACAGGGAGCCTCATCAGGGGGGAAGCTGCGTTGCCTCTCATAAGGGAAGTATTCAGGTGCTAATATTTTAATAACCAAGAAATTAAATCTAATAAATAAAAGTGCTATGGAATGGCAGACCATAACATCTCTGAAAGAGAAGTTGTCTGTCATGTGAATTTGTCTATGGATTAATTATTGGAGCAGAGATAATTGATTTTTTTGTGTGTGTGTGTGTTCCGCCACAACGGTGGAAAATCTGAAAAACAGTTGGATCAACCTGAAATGACGTTTTGTTTTGTTTAGCTTTGGGGATTTTGTGTACCCCTTTTTGTGATTTTTTTAAATAACTGTCAAAATGAAACATTTAAGTTTTTTTTTATTTTGTTCACATGATGGCCAAAACTAATTAATGTTTAATTCCCATCCCTGCATTTGTTGGTCTAGATATGATGCTTCATAATTTTAATGTAGTTTTATGTTCAATTAAGGTGTTAATCTCTTGCTAATGGATGGTAATTGGGCATCTTTATCAAATGTTTTGAAATAAACATTAGAAAGAGGAAGTATATTTCACTGTAAGGGGAAAAATAAGAAAGAAAAGACCTTTTTTGTACCAGTTTATGCAGGTAAATCAATAGATGTCACTGATTGAGGTCTTGGGAGACTTACAGAATGCTGGAGAGGAAAAAGAAAACAAAAGGCTACATCAAAAAGACTAGATTTCAGTATTACATTGATTCTTTTTCTTCATTTTTTGTCATTCACATTCCATGCAAATGATAGGTTTTATAGGCTATTATATGAAAACAGTGCTAATGTTCTGTTGTTTACAACATAATAAAAGTTAATGAAAAGAAGCAAAATACAATTTAGCTACCACAGAAACGTTTCTCAACCAGTGAAATAAATTAAAATTAACTGCCATTTCTGAAATGTCTGATATCTACAACTTTACTCATGCCTTACCTTTGTATCACTGGAAAATATTTATATTAAACTAGCGAAAATACCCGGCTTAGCTCAGGTCCATCAGAGGTGGGGAGGGGGCAGACAGCTGAGCGAGTGTGGGGTCCGTTGGAGGGGGGAGGGGGCAGAGAGCAAACCTGACACCCCCACCTCACCCCCCCGAACAAACCCGACACCCCCACCTCACTTACCCCTCGACCAACCCCGACTCACATTTTCACACACACCCCACCCAAACCCAACACCCCCTGACCAACACCCACACCTCACCCCCCATACACCAAACCTGACACACCCACCTCACTTTCCCCCCCAACCAAACCCGACACCCCTACCTACCACCACAAACAAACCCGACACCCACACCTCACTTACCCCTCGACCAACCCCGACCCCCCTCCACACACCCCCAAACAAACCCAACACCCCCACCTTACCCCCCCACCAAACCCAACACCCCCTGACCAATCCCAACACCCACACCTCACCCACCCCGACACCTTCCCACCGCCCCCCAGACCAAACCCAACACCCCCGGCTCACTTACCCCCCCCCCCGACCAAACCCAACATCCCCACCTCACCCCCCTGACCAAACCCGGCACCCCTACCTCACTTACCCTCCGACCAAACCCAACTCTGGTCCGTCAGAGGTGGGGAGTGGCCAGAGAGCTGAGCGAGTGCGGGGTCCATTGGAGGGGGGAGGGGGCAGAGAGCTGAGCGAATGCAGGGTCCATTGGAGGGGGTATTATGACATCATAACTATATCACAGAGAACAGCAGCTGCCCAGCTGATGTGATTGGCCTTCGAAGAATTTCACCCCTGGGGGGGCGTCAGAGGTGAGATTTGAAAATTTTTTCGACTCTTACCCCGATTAGGACCCTAAGACCTATAACTGTACAAATTTCAAGTCTCTAGCTCAAACGGTGTGGAAGGAGCAAGTGCACACACATACACACATACATACACGCATACACCATTTGACTTTTATATATATAGATTGTGTGTTCATATTAGAACAGCTTTTGTAAAGATATATGACTTGAGACTTGCCTACATTTTATTTATTTTTTTGATTAACAGTTATGGTCAGTTGTGAATTGATTTGATTATAATATTTTCTCTGAAGTCAATAACATAAGAACAAACATAATGTGTCAGACCAAAGGTCCATCTAGCCCAGTATCCTGTCTTCACACAGTAACCAGTGCCAGGTGCCCCAGAGGGAATGAACAGAACAGGTAATCGTCAAGTGATCCCTTCCCTGTTTTATATTCCTAGCTTCTGGCAAACAGAGATTAGGGACACCAGCCTTGCCCATCCTGACTAATAGCCATTGAATCAATTCAAGTATTGATGGATCTATCCTCCATGAATTTATGTAGTTCTTTTTAGAACCTTGTTATAGTCTAAACAGCAAAAAATGTCTATAACCTTTCAGGCTACATAAATCCAGGAAAAACACAGATCAAGAATACACAGAAGGGCAATGAATACAGTATACTGCAAAAGTGCATTAAAAGTTTATAGTTGCTCTATGGTCAAAATGTCTAGAGCAGCGGTTGCCAACCGGTGGTCCGCGGACCACTGGTGGTCCGCGGGAAAATTCTGGTGGTCCGCGGCGCCGGGCTCCCTCATGGCCGCCCCTCCGGGCAGGCAAGAGGCTGCGGTGCCTGTCCCGCCCCGTCCCCGGCGGCCAGCAAGCGCTGGCACGCTCCTGCCTCCCGTCTCGCGCCGCGTGAGCTGGGGGGGGGGATCCCAAGCTGCGCCGCGCCACTGGAGCCGGGGGGGGGATCCCGAGCTGCACCGCGCTGCTGGAGCCGGGGGGGGGGGGGCGCGCCGCGCTGCAGGAGCTGAGGGGGGCCCCGAGCCACGCCGCTGGAGCCGGGGGGGGGGGGGGCCGAGCCACGCTGCTGAGGCCGGGGGGGGCCCGAGTCGAGCGGGGGGGACCCTCGCCACGCAACTTTAGTGGTCCGTGAGGACCAAAAGGTTGGCGACCACTGGTCTAGAGCACATTAATGGTCCATAATATTGTCTTCTCTGATGCTTTAGATCAGTGATACTCAGAACCCAGTGGTTCAGAAGACAAATTAGTGATCAACATTACCCAAAAGATTCACAGTAGGATGAATTCATTGTTTCATTTACTATAGTATTTTATATTCATATTTAAATAGCGTGATTGGAAAACATTAGGTTTATATATATACTCGGTCAGTCATTTTGCTGTAAGAACATTATATGTATATTAGAATTATATTTACCGCAAAATGACTGACCAAGGATTATTATTTTTATCAACTACAATTGTTTAATAACAGTAAAAGCATCCTGATTGGTTAATTACTTACATTGGCCTATAATTAAATCATACAATGCTTTAATATCATGTGCTGCACAGAGCTGCAATAGACTCATTAAAGAGCCACTTGCGGCTCGCGAGCTTCAGTCTGAGTATCGCTGCTTTAGATACTTTCTCATCACTCATAACTATGTAGCAAATAGAAGTTGCACTTTAAATCTGCTAATTCAGCATAAGTATGGAGTATGATCCCATTGGAAAAAACACCCTCTGGTTTTATATATTTTTCTTGTTCTACCCTGATCAATAGGAGCTTTCTTGATGTCCCATTCAAACAATGGATAGTACCATAAGAACCAATAGTTGGCATAAAAAGAATTGTCTGGCTAAACTCAGGAATGGATCTTATCAACCAGGGAAGAGCCCATCTGAAACACTTAAGGCTCAGAGGTCTTCCTTAGTTCATTCACTGATGTGTTATAAATTGTGAAAAAACTTGTCCATACATTTAGATGACAATGGGACTCCCACTGTCATAAACAATACTAACTTGCCCATGCTTCTCATGTGTGACATTCTGTCCTTTATACCCTGGATGCACAACAGTCTATTTAAAGTATTGAGAGTCTCCGTGCCCATTCAGCTCTTGAACACTGAGCTATGACTGATGATAAAACCACGAGTTAGTGCAAGTTATGTGTCCTGTGATACTTCTGATTAGGTTTATGCACATTGATAAGTAACTATGGTAAAGCTTATATTGTTCTCACTTGTCCTGGATCGGTATTGAGGATAATACTTCTAGAGAACTCAATTCATTACCCTTCAAAAGCACAAAATTCAGTTTAAAATACTATTTTTTAAAAAGTATTTTAGGTGTTTCAAATGACTCAGCTGGGTGTGGTAATATCTTTTACTGGACCAACTTTTGCTGGTGAAACAGAGAGAGAGTTCTTCTGGTCCGGGAAAGGTACTCAGAGTGTCACAGCTAAATTTAAGATGGAAGAGACTGTTAAGCATAAGCTGTTAACACATGTTGAAAGAGACCATTAAAGGGGATGTGTGCAGTTTATATCTCCATAGTCATAGGACAAAGGCGGGTCAGTGAGTTACAGATTGTTGTAATGAGCCATTAATCTACTGTCTTTATTCAGTCCATGATTTTTTATGTCTAGCAAAGTTATGAATGTAAGATATCAGGCTCATCTTTTGAAGGTGTTATGCAGGTTTCCTTTCAGGATTAAGACTGAGAGGTCAGATAGTGAATGATCATTTTGTGAAAAATGTTCAGAAATGGTTGACAGTGTCTTTGTCTATCATTTTTTGGTGTGAGTTTGAGAGCATAGAGATTGTCTGGTTTCATGCATATAGTTGTTGTTTGAACAGCAGTGCATTGGATGAGGAATCCCACATGCTGTGATGGGCACATGTAGGACTCATGTATCTTGAAAGGTGTGTTGTTGGGGCATTCTACGGGGGAAGGATAGCTCAGTGGTTTGAGCATTAGCTTGATAAACACAGGGTTCTGAGTTCAGCCCTTGAGGGGCCATTTAGGGATATGGGACAAAAATATGTTAGATGATGGAATTAGGGATTGGTCCTGCTTTGAGCAGGCAGTTGGACTGGATGATCTCCTGAGGTCGCTTCTAACCCTGATATTCTATGATTGATCATTGTAGCAGTGAATATATGTCTGCAGGTTTTGAATCAATTGTTATGGAAAGGTCTGGTGCTGTTTTAAGTTGGTGTGTGCTCATCTATGGTGAGCTTGCTTCTGATGATGATCTTGGTGTGGTTGGGGGTGGATTATTTAAAGGGCAGAAAAGAAGGTTCAGGTAAAAAAAAATCAGGATGTGGTCCCCTTTGAGTGTGGGTTGTAATTGTTTAATGTTACCTTGTATGGGTTCCATTAGAGTGGTAGGTGACAACATGGGGTGTGTAGGAATAGGTTGAGGGTTTTTTCATTCTATATTGAAGCATATTCTCTTGGGGTATTTGGAGGGGGGGCACGATGCATTCTACTTCTCTGGTGAAGAGTCCTTGTTTGGTGAAGGCAGTTTTAAGTATGTTAAGTATGTCCTGGACTTTCTCATTGGAACATATTCTATGGAATCTGAGTATCTGGCAGTAGATAACAGATTTTGTGGTGTGTTTGGGAGTGGGTATTGGATCTGTGAAGGTAGGTGAGGTGATTTGTGTATTTCTTGTATATTGTTGCCTGTGAGGGTCTGTTGTTGAGGCTGATTGTAGTGTCCAGGAAGCTGATGCTGGTGTGGGAGTGTTTTAGAGAGAGTTTGCTGGATGGACAGTGGTTGTTGAAGTTGTGGTGAAAATCCATGAGAGAGTTTAGGTTGTTGGTCCAGTGGAGGAGAATATAATTGCACTTCACAAATGTCATTCATTGTGTTGCATTTTTCCAGAAATTCTTCCTGGCAATGGCCTATGACGAAGTTGGAATATTGTGGAGCCATGGATATTCCCAGGGTTTGGATAAAGTAGTGGTGTTTTAAAAATCATTAAAATTTAGTTGCTGCAGTCAGTCAACTGTATTCTGAAATGCAGTCTCTGGAGTGTAATTAATATTTTATCCCTGCATGCCATCTTAGCTGTCTTGTAAATTAGGGATAATAGGAAAATTGAGATTTTATATTATATGCTACCACTCTTGAATGTTGTTTTTTCCCATGAACACAGTTTAATCTGAATTCATGGATGTACTCATAATCCATCGAAGCTATGATAAATTGTAAATTTTGATAGATTTTTGAATGTGTATTATGACAATGTTGCAACCCCAAATTTAGACTGAAAGACAACTAACTTAACATTTTACATTTTAAAACATTTCCTAATATGTTGATATTGAGGATCTTATTTGTAGTATTTTGCTCCAAATAGTCTAAAAGTGCATAGTCACCATCTTGAGTGGTTAAGAGAGACTGGATTCTAGGAGTGGGTTTTTCACTGGAGGTGAAATATGAAGAAGGGTAGATCAAGACCAGTGTGCAAAAGTCCCACTAAGTTGAGTTTTCAGAATTTATGTGGTGCATAACCTTAATCTGCCCCTCTGCACAGGGATGAAATCACCTTGAGAGAAAGAATCCCATTTTATTCAGAAGTACAATATTCAACAGGGGTGTTTTTGGTATCAAAAGTGGCAGCAAAGCTCACAAGTCATAGTAGATACACTTCCAGGACTCAAGCAGAAGCAGTTATCCAGAGAGCTACAGGTTTCAACCAGATAGCAGCATTTCTCTTTCTGTTGCCTTTCCCAAACAGCCTGGTTTCACACCAGTGTAGCTCCATTAATCCTAATGAAGGCATTCCTAATTTTTTCTTGTGTAATTGATAGAGGAATCGTGCCTTGTGTTCCTAAAATCACTGTGTGTTTGTCTCTACTTCATTTTCCAAACACAATAAAACTTATGTTCAGGATATCAGTCACATGGCTTCAGGGGCCAGTGAAAATCAATTCATGGCAGGTGTTTACTGATGTGACTAAACAAAATGAGTGTCCAGTCTCATTTTCACACATAAAGATGCTATTTGTCCTTGTGACAGGAGATGGCAAGGATAGGTAAGGTATACTTCAAAACCACTTGCTAAATACAGATATAATAACTATTGATCCTTCCCACACACAAACACACACTGATATCATTTCAGTCACTTTATTGAAATAAATGTAACAATTTCATTTGTTTCACTTTTGTCATAGCTATGTAGAAACAATGCTGAAACACTGTTAAGGTGGTGACTTACACCAATAACAGTATGGGGTCCTCGCTCTCTCTCTCTCGCTTTCATATATGTGTGTGCAGAATGACAATTTCCTGAATGGAAAGGAATTTGTAAAGACTAGAGTGTATTGTTTGGGGAATTTAACAATGTTCCAGGATTCAGCATAGTAATTTGGAAATTAGTCTCTCCACTCCCATTAATAGTTATGGTAATGCATTTTACAAATCAGGCAGATATTTTTGTTTAATAAAAAATCAGTTAAATTATATCTGGACACTAAATGTTCACCCAGCCTGGGACATTTAGATTCTACCTCTGTTAGAGCATGTACCATTGTCACTGACTCACAGGTCATGCCTACTCTTGGCCCCGTGAGCTCTGTGGAGGGTGCCTCTTTCACTGAGAGAGCCCTTCTCAGGGGTCCACTCTCTCTCGGGGACAGCCCTCCACCTCCTGGATCCGCACCTCTCTGAGCCTTAGCACGCCTGCCTCTGCTGTGAGCCCTCTCAGGGAGTCCCCTCGCTGGGACTCCCGGGGCTTCTACCCCCTGAAGGGGACAATGCCACCCTGTTCTCTAGACTGGAGTGACTCTCAGCCAGTGTAAAACAGGAGGGTTTATTGAGCATTGAACACAGCACCAGAACTCTCAGGACCCTCAGGCCTGGCCTCCCTCAGCACAGCAAATCCAAGTCTCTCCAGCATCCAGGTGGGCTCCGCCTGCTCCCCTTCTCCAGCACAGACTGCCCTGCTTCCCAGCTGGGCAGCTGCTCTCACTCCCACAAGCCCCGCCTTTTCCATTGTCCTGTTTTCAGGTAAACAGGGTCGTAAACAAGGTAATCTGGGCCTCTAGCTGGAACTGGTTGGTCGGTTCCCTGGATATCCTCTCTTCGCAGCCCACAGGCCAGCACTGCCTGCCACTCCTGAACTGGGTTCCAGGTCACCAGTCGCTGGGGTCTCCATTCTCCAGGCCATTGGTTGATGGTCCTCTGGAACAACAAACTCCCTCTCTCATTGCCCTGTTAAATCAGTAGCACTCAGGGAAGCTAAGTCCCACCTCCTCTGCATGCAACCCACAGGAAACCGTAGGGAAAAAAAAAACCTCATTCGGTCACAACCAGAAACAGGTAAAATTTGTTACTCCAGTACTATACAGGTGCTTAAAGTGCCCTCAAGAGTTACCTAAGGATTCTCTGGCAGTATGTGGGATAATATCCCAGTGTCAGAAAACAGGAGTGACTAGCTTTTGGCTACCCACTCTCCCGGGGCATGGGACGCAAATCCTGCAAACAATATGTCAGCAATGCAATGGCTCAATCATCCCCTCTTTACCAATAAATCATCAAGTTATGTTATCATCAGCATGGTTGTACACCTTCTAGGAGTTGGCAGTGACCCCACAGACTTCCTGACATGTGATAACCACCACAAGTAGTTGCTGTGGAAAACCCTCCCGAACAAAGTGTCCCATCAGTGCAGAACTTTCATACAGATTTATTCACCACAGAAGATAGTGTCAAGTACTGCTTCAGAGGCTCTCTGAGGATGCCATCCCCTTTCTGTGGTCTCATGGACTGCCATACGCTTTGCCTCTAATTTTCTATGTCCCCCAAAAAATATCCAAGATCAAATTGGACAAGGCTTCAGTCATCATGATAGTTCCATGCTGACCAAGACAATTTAGACTGTCACACCTGTTAGTTGCCCAAACAGCCTGGAGGCATGTAAGTAAGTACATGCCTCCAGGTTCCATCCAGGACACATCACACAATCCATTGTCTACAGCCAAGCTCTAAGATACAGCAGCATTTGCTCCAATACCTCAGAGAGAGACAAATACCTACAAGATCTCTATCAAGTGTTCTTAATATTCCAATTTCCACCTGCTGAAGTGAAGAAACATATTTACAGAGCCAGACCAGTACCAGAAGTCACCTACTGCAGGACAGGTGCAACAAGGGAGTAACAGAATGTCACTAGCCATCACCTACAGCCTCCAACTAAAACCTCTCCAGCGCATCATCAAAGATCTATAACCTATTCTGAAAGACAGAACCTCACTCTCACAGATCGTGGGAGACAGGCCAATCCTCGCTTACAGACAGCCCCCTAACTTGAAGCAAATACACACCAGCAACCACACAACCTACCCTTGCAACAAAGCCCGGTGCCAACTCTGTCCACATATCTATTCAAATGACACCATCATCGGACCTAATCACATCAGCCATGCCATCAGGGGCTCGTTCACTTGCACATCTACCAATGCGATAGATGCCATCATGTGCCAGCAATGCCCCTCTGCATGTACATTGGCCAAACCGGATAGTCTCTATGAAAAAGAATAAATGGACCCAAATTTGACATCAGGAATCGTAACATTCAAAAACCAGTAGAAGAACACTTCAGTTTCTCTGGCCACTCAGTAATTGACCAAAAAGTGAAAATTCATTCAACAAAAAACACTTCAAAAACAGACTCCAATGAGAAACTGCTGAACTGGAATTAATTTGCAAACTGGATATCATTAAATTAGGCATGAATGAAGACTGGGAGTGGCTGGGCTATTACACACCCTGAAATCTATTTCCCCATGTTAATTTCCCCCTACTTTTATTCACACCTTCTTCTCAACTGGTTTTAAATGGGCCATCCTGATTATCACTACAAAACCTTTTTTTTCTGCTGCTGATACTAGCTCACCTTCATTAATTAGCCTCTTATAGCTACTATGGCAACCCTCATCTTTTCATGTTCTCTGTATATATATATATCTTCCTATTGTATGTTCCACTCTATACATCTGATGAAGTGGGTTTTAGCCCACAAAAGTTTATGCCCAAATAAATGTGTTAGTCTCTACGGTGCCACAAGTACTCCTCGTTCTTTTTGTGGATACAGACTAACACAGTTACCATGCTGAAACCTGGGCAGAAAACGAATCAGACACCACAAAACATATGGAAAATTGTCACCTTGTCATGAATCAACATCTTTGTAAAGAGCTACAGGCCCAACTTATACTCAGCAGAAGCATTCTTTAGCAGAAAGGTGCTCCAATAAATTAAGACCAAATAGTTTGAGATACTAACTTTAGCGAGGAAGAAACATTCTTTGTTCGCCCTTCTCCACACTTTTGACTATTTTTCTTATTTCTTACTATATCTAAGATGTCTCAGACTCAGGAAAATGTCAGAATCCAGAATAGAACATTTGTCACATCATGATTTCCTTTCCATATTGACCTCTCCCTAATTCTTCCCATTCAAACTAAGTGCTCTGGGCAATTTTACAATCACTTCTTTAGTGTCCATGCATGTAGTTAAAAGTGCAGTAAGGTTAAATATTTATATTTTGTCTACTAATAAATGTTTATTCTGATATTTTAGGTTACATAAAAAAATTGAACTTCTAATTCTCATTAAAATTAATAGGAACTGGGTGTTCAAACTTTCTAAGAATGACTTTGAAAATCTCAGGTTTAGTAACTGAGAGGTACTTTGGAAAGGGCATGGTTAAGCCATGAAAGAAGCCCCATAGCTAAGTGTGCTTGTCTTCTAATGTTTCCAGAAAGAGGAACATAAATTCACATTTTCATACTAGCAGACAGGTCAACCCTAGAAAAGAACTGACTCGGTAACACATTTTCCATTTTAACTAAATTATTGTTACTTTTGCATTTTTAAATGAATTCCCTTTGGGGCAATAAATCTTATGTTAATGGTAACTCATAATTTTAATAGCTGTAAAGGAAATACCCTAAGTTACAATTCTAATTTAATTAACCTGTTGTAATGGAGATACCGTTACTATTTTAGTGATGCTTTATTGAAGACAGTACTCGCATACTATACATACAGCAGATAAACTGGAAAGCTCCGTTTCAAAAGATTATTACGGCTTGTACCATAACAAACATTGCTAAGGGAAAACAGTAGTGAAAGCCATGTCAGATACCATTTCTAAATATTAAAAATGACCCGTAAAGATTTACATGGCATTTCGTAGAAAGACTCCTAATCCCAAACAAAAGCATCCATCAGTTAACTTGACAGTTCTGAATAATAGTGTTTTATATGCCATATATGCCAGACAAGACACACTAGGTTTAGCATAAAAAATGTTATGAGCAACTGAAAGATATACTTATTCACTGCAGAATGAATGACATAACAATGCTTATACAAGGCATGGTTTAATTTGATGTTATGCTCATGAATATATTAAATAGTATATAAAGTGAATACCAACTTTCTTATATATGTGGCACAAGGGTTCTCTTGAGTTCAGATGAAAATGCCCCACCATGCAAACATGCATTTTAACACCAATTCTAAGTGCCATAACAGAAATCTTCTGCTTGAATACACCTCAAAAGTTTAAGAAAAACAAATCATACAGAAGGAATGTGTAGGTGCTCTGTGTCTGTGTGTTTTATTTCCATCTGAACCACTGCTAACATGCAAAACAATTTACTGGAGGAGTTCTAGGCAATGTTCAGAGCTTTGGAATTGATTTTGAAATGTATAATAAGCACCTGTTAAACTTCAGCCCACACAATGTTTCTATTTTTTTCAAGGTTTATTCATCAACTGAATACCTGTGGGTGATAGTTGATGTTATTTATTTTTTTTACAGTTTTCTTGTACTTGGGCCAACTTGTCAACTATGCGTACTAGCTGCATGCATTTTCTAAGACGCAAACATCACCTGTCTCCAAGTTTTACTGTGCAACAGTGGTTTTAAGTAACTTGAAAATATCCACCTCATACTGCTGATTTCTCTTTTGACCATCTAGTTCAGGAGCATTGGTCAGATTCATGCATTCAGTACTGTCCTTTCAAAAGAACCTCAAACATAACAAAATTTGTCTGCCATTTCCCCAGCATGATTACATGTTTTATAATTTTTCCAAAAGTTCTTAAATCTCATGGTATCATTACTAGACTATTTCATCAAAATTTGGGGCATTTTATCATAAGGTTTTTTAAACAGATTGATTTTTTTAAAGCAACAGTAGGCAAGTAAGTAAACCTATAAGAAAATGCATATTTACCTGAACAACCTAGGTTTGTTCAATTTTACAAAAGTGAATGTTAACAATGCTTGTTCAGTGTGTGATAAGCTCATTCATAACAATGTGGGCCATATTCTGCTGTCCCTATGGGAGTTCATAGTATGCTATGTCACAAGTGCTTCCAGTGATTTCAGTGAGAGAACTCATGGAGTAACATACTACTGGAATTATACTTAAATCTTATAAAGTATTTTAAAAAATCTATTTTTGCAGTGTAACAGTGATAGCACTACATAATGTACTTTAACAATTCATTTGCTCTGAATGTAGATTTTTCACATGAAAAACTGAGAATTCCTAACCCAGTAAGGATTTCTGTTCAGGGAGTTAGAATAAAAGTTATTGTCTATATTCATCTGTGATATGTATTTTATAGTATTAAAAAGTAAATATAGACAGCAGTAAGCCTTTTACCATTGCTTTATTTCTGTTGTGAGCTGTAATATGTCACCATAAAGAAGTGACTACGATAGCTTTTAATGGTGTTAAAATACAGTACATCTAAAGGTGCATCGTGGGTATGGTTTAATAATTGTATCCCCTTAAAAATCAAATTAATGACCTTCAGCAGAGTAAATTAACTTAAATATGTATGCTAACTACTTTATTAAAATTTAACATGAAATTTGTTTAGAATCTGGACGTAGTTATTTGATGACTGAAATTTGTCTTTTCTTTGTAGTGGCTGGGCCAACTAATTATATGCAAGCAGAGCTGTTGCACCCAATTCTGCATTATTTTAACTGGTAGTAAAATACCCTCCAGGCTTGACAGATTGTCAAGGCAGTTATTCACAAGAAGTTATGTAGTGGTTGTATCTGTCAACCCATATAGTATGGAATATTTTAACTGGCAGTCTTCCAAGACTGAACATTAATCTTACCATCTCCTATTACAGTCCCTAATCAAGATATTCCAGGGGTGATTGCACTAACATTGTTTGAAGACTACATCTACTGGACAGATGGGAAAACCAAGTCACTGAGCCGTGCCCACAAAACTTCTGGAGCAGACAGAATATCACTGATTAACTCATGGCATGCCATAACAGATATCCAGGTGTATCATTCTTATAGACAACCTGATGGTAATTATTCTATCCATGCTTTTCAGACAGCACATCAGCATATTTCACAAACATCTAATTTCAAAATTCACTGAAGTTTCATTTATTTTTATTTTGGTTTGTTTTTTCTGTTAGGATTGGGAATTTTTATGCAATCATTACAGGTATTTGTAGAGTGGTTTTGGTAGATTTCTTAAGATACTAAATATCAAGTTGAAATTATTAAAGAACAGCTTTTTGATATTGACTCAGATGAATTGTTAAAATATTATGTTATAAAAATGATAAAATCAATCCAGCAAAGGAGAAATAAAGTATTAGCAAAGCTTTCAATATTATTATTGCAAAACCAGAAGAGTTAATACTTTAAAGAAATACTGGTGTCTACCAAGCGGTAGAGTTATTTAAACAATAGTTGGGCCAAAAAGCCTAGAGAAGGAGGACAGTATTATAAAACTCTCTGATTTCCTATCGTCCGTTTATTACAGTTCTAGTTAAATAAAATTTGGCAGCTGGTCTAGATTAGCAAATTAGCAGCACCATTGTAAAAGATTAGTGCTCTCTCTCTCATTGTTTAAGCATTCAGATCTGCATTTTTATTAGTGAATTAATTTGCCTCATACAAAATGTTTGTGCTCTTTATTAAGACAGTTTGAAAGACTGATGGCTAGTAAAGTGAATTTTTGTTTGTTTTTGTTTGTAAGAAATGCTTTTTTTAATAAACGATGACATTGTAAAAATAATGTAATTTGTGCCTAGTGCATTTTACTTCCACTTTTCCCATAAAAGAGATTTAAAATATGCTGAGGTAACAGGTTTATATTACTAGAAGCTTCCCTAAAGGGGGCAAAAATTGCTATGTTGTTTTTCATTTGTTTGGGGTTTTCCCCCTGTGAATCACCATGTTGGTTGATAGCTTTTAATATTTTTTCTTTTTCATTCACAGTGTCTAAACATTTGTGTATGATAAATAATGGTGGCTGCAGTCACTTGTGTCTCTTAGCTCCTGGCAAAACACACACTTGTGCTTGTCCCACTAATTTTTACCTTGCTGCAGATAGCAAGACTTGCTTGTCAAACTGCACAGCCAGTCAGGTAAGCCAGTTTCCATTTTACTATCTATTTGCAGCTTTATTTACAACCATTTTACTAATAAGTGGTGCACACCTGAAGGAGTTCACCAAACCACAGTACATCTTTAAAGAAATATCAGCTATTTTTTGTGGAGCTCAGTTAGCTGACGACATATAAAGAGAAGAATGATTTGTTTAAATTTAAAATTTTAAAATCACATACCTGATGTGCTATGAAAATATATTTGTGTATGAAGTTTGGAGTTTGTGTGACTCACTGTTTAACAAGAAGGAGGTAAACTATCATAATATCATGAGGGCAACAGTTCAGAAAGAAAATATTTTTGTTTCCTCTGCAAAAGTTGTTGTATATTCTTCTTTTTTTAAAAAAAATACAGTACATTTGCTTGCCTTCAGAAGAATTATTGTACCAAATTTAAAGTCTAAATTCAGCCATTAAAATTTTAAACCAAGGGATTGTAATCCTGCTTTAAGTGAAAAATTCAACATAACCTTAATTGTGAAATCGCTAATAATAAGTTCTGTAATAATATGTGGGATGACATATTTAGAGATTATATCTATATGATAAATAGCGGAGCTTCATCACAGCGTATTTATATCTTGCACTTTTCACCAGCTCATGTGCACTAATCTCCAGAGGGACTTCAAACTATTCAAGACTCTGAGCACTTTCAAACAACTCCCATTTGTTTACATAGCAATCTGAAAAAATAAGAGTGTTTGAATATTTTCCTGTGTGACCCTAAGAACATCCCAGTGCCAGAGAGCAAGCAGCTCACTGGCATCCAGTAATGAGTTTAGCTAGCCTGACCAAGACAGTGTACCCCACCTTACTGTGGTTATAATCTGTATCTAGAAGGTGTTAGGGAATATGTCATTGGAAAACTAATAATTCACTGACCATTAGTAGTCTTGCGTCTGGTATGTATGTGATATGTATTAAGAGTTTAGATATATGTTACAATTATGACTTAAAAGTATTTAAACCAGGCATGTCAGGAGGATTTGTTTAACAGGTCCGTCCTAGACAAAGGAATATGTTTGCTTCTCTGGCCAGCCCAGTTTTCAGCCAGGGACAATGAAGGTCTATTTACATATAAGGTAAACAAAGCTATCAAGCTAATAAGTGGAGGATGAAACCCTTACCATCTATATCCCAGCAGGGAAGAACTCTCTGAACTATATACACAGGGAGTCTGAACCTCAAGTGATAAGCAGTTGAAATAGCTGAAAGTATACACTATTACTGTATTATAAACATTTATTGAGTGAGGTGTTTTATGAAAGTCAATGACATACTAGTGATTAATATCATTGTAAAATCTATGTATAAACACTATATAAGGAATTACAGTATATTGATGTTGGTCTCCATAGTCTGTGTCCAAACAAAGGGAGAAACATCTCTCTCCTAGGCTGGAGGAAATTTCACAGCTATTTAGCTGTTTCCTATGTAAATTAAGCATGGTGAATCAAAACAAAGGAAGCCTCATTTACATATAGGGAGATGGAAAGCCCACAGGAAGGGAAAAACAGCATGAGGTCATCCTGCCTTTTGAAACAAGGTAATTGAACTTTAGAGGATATAAGCAATGACAGTTGCCATATTTGGCATCCATCACTAAGAAGACACAAGGGACCAGAGCTGTCCCAAACTGAGAGAGGTCCTTCAACAAAGGAAGAGTTGCATCTCTGGGAAATAAAAATAGGAGAGAAACCTGATTAGGCAAAGATCTTTCACCTAGAAAGAGAAGAGGAGCCAGCACATTGTACTTCTGTGGAAGGTCCTGACTGAGGAAATGCCAGCCATAGCTTGGAAGAAGGAAGTTGTATGAGAAGCCATCCTGAGCAAAGCCTATTCCTTGATAGATTAAGCCTTAGACTTTTAGATGCATGTTTCACTTTGATTTACTTGTAACCTTTTCTAATGTTATTCACTTTACTTTGCATCATTTAACCTATGTCCTGTTAATAAAAATTGTTTTATTTTTACTATAAACCAACTCAGTGCTCTATTTGCAGGAAAAGAAAGTGTATTTAACCAAGTTAAGTTAATAAGCTAGTATGTGCTTTTGTCTCTTTAAAAGAACAAGCAAATCTTATTATTTCTTTGAACTGTCCAGGAAAAGGCAAAAATTGCGAGCACATGGTTTTGAGAAAATTCCGAACTGGGAGGGTCCTGGCTAGTTGTGTCGGGGGTCTCCTGGCTAGTTGTAATTAAGGCTGATGGCAGCCAAGATGGGACTGTGGAGTGAATTGCAATAGTTCAACCTAGGAGTGTTGAAAGTATAGATTCCAATGGCTAGGTCCTCATTTAAGATGGAACTGGCAAAGCTGTATTGCCAGACAAAGAAAAAAGAGGACATTTTTTGCCAACAGATGATCTGTATGTCCAGTGTGAGATTTAATGGGATAGGGAGACTTTCATCCCAAGGTTTTTTAATGGTCCAAGTTTAATTTTCCCAGGCCACTGATGACCAAAAGTTAAAATTCATTGGTGGTTTATGTAAAATGAGTGGGTGACTCTAGAATTGTGGATTTTATCTTTTATGAGGACATAACCATTATCATTTTCCACATTTCCAAGTGGAATTATAGCATTTAACTCTACCTGATCTTGGGCATAAACACTGGAGAAAGATTGGAGCTGGTGGTGCGGCTTGCAGTTGCACACCTTATGACAGAGGCCAACATAGGTCTACTACATCATCCACTTTAGAATAGAACTTGAAAGTCCTTTTCTACAAAGCTACTTACATGTTTGGGACCTGGCTACTTCACAGGCCCCACCTTACCTTCAGTGATTCCTAGCTATCCTTCACAATAATAATGCAGTGTTTATGCCTCAGTTCTAACTTCAGATCACAATGCATAATTGACTGCAATATTCTCGCTGTGAAAGTCCCTGGCAGAAAAACTCAGATTTAATGGTATTCAGATGAAGGTGAAAAACAAACCTTTTGAAAACACTTCCTTACGGTCCAATGCTCTTTGAACAGAATGAACAAACAAACAGGAAATGTACACTCCTGTTGCCTGGTGGAATTTACAAAGTAAAACATGTTCTGTTTCTGGACTTTTGTACTCCTTACTTTTGTGCAGCACTTAAATAACCAGGGATAAGCACCATATAGAAAAACTAAAATAGATTACCAATATCCTTAAAATATACAGACTCTGCCACTTGATGTTATTGGCAAAAAGAATTTGTAGTTTCAGATTAACTGCTAGAAGCATTCTTCTGTCAGCAATAGTGAAAAAACAGCAGAAATGTTTTGCCTTTGAGGAATCAGGAAAATTAGGTGGTTGTTCCATTGATTTGATTCAATTTACATAAAAGTGATTGTATAAAACCAAAAGTGTGTATTCAGTTGAATTGTTAAGCAACTTCAGCATATCTGCTGTTACTCAGATTTATTCTGAAAGAAAAACTCAAGAACAGTTCTTTAAGGAATATAAAGTTCTATTTTGAATTAAAATTGAAAGAACCAAATCCTGAGTTCTTGTAAAATGGGATAGCTTTACTACCATTGGAGCTACACTGATTTATACCAGCTGAAGATCTAGGCCAACCCTCCTCAAGTACAAATTCAACTGTAGATGCACATTAGAGAAAAGGGAAAAGGCTAATGAGTTGAATTTCTCATAAATTATTTTGCTTTCCTGAAAAATATTCATATTTTAAGGGTTTGGATTTTTTTTGCTCCATTTCTTACTACAGTTTCGTTGCAAAACTGATAAATGTATTCCATTTTGGTGGAAATGTGATACTGTAGATGACTGTGGGGATGGATCAGATGAACCTGAAGAATGTCGTAAGTACATTCTGAATTCTAAATCCAACTTCTTTTTACATGATGTTCTTGTATAAGATACTGTAATGCAAAAGTTAGAAAGTTAAATAAGATGATCACTGCTAAGTTTCATCTGAAAATCCTAAACAAACTGCAAGAATTTATAGTATGTATTTTCAAATCTTAAATTGCTCCAAAATCACAGTTTAACTTTTTTCTTAGTTTCTTGAAAAACTAGGTTCAAGTTGAATTTTTAAACCTAAATAGTGGCATTTGTTCAACGTTTCTCTAAGTGACTTTTGCTACAATCTGTTTCCTGTTTTAACAAACAATTCAAAAGGATATTTTGGAGATTAGGTACAAATGATTCTGTGAAATGCACAATGTCTAACCATCTTATATAACTTTGGCTCAGTGTGCTGGTAGTAGTAGAGAAATCATCAGATTTCTCCTTGATAGTCTTTCATATTTCATATAGTAAAGTCTGTAATATTCCCCCTGTCAAGTTTTAGATAGCTTAAAGTCAATCATGATGATATTCTCAGCATCTCAGAGGAAAGCTGTCATGGTTTTGCCATGACAGTGGAATACAAGTTGTCTTAGGTATTGGAAAACACTGAAGTCAATGGGAGTCTTTCCTTTGCTCTCAATGGGCTTCAGATAAAGGCCTGGATATTTATAAAGTGTTTTGAAATTCTTTGTTCAAAGGTGCTATAATAGGGATAAGTATTCATCACTTGCCTCAACTGCCAATGTGCATCTCCTTGGTCATCAGTCTTCTTCTTTTTGTTTTCCCTCTACTCCTCTTTGCAATGCATTTTAAGAGGATAGGCCATAATGCTGTGTGCCACATATGATCGGGACCAAGAATGAGGCTCCAGAAACTTTTACCCCTTAGCACTTCTCTTTATAGCTTGAAGCATTTTGGGTTGTCTACAGATTTATTAAAAATAGAGAGAAAATGGAAGCAAAGCAAAATAAATGGTTTGCATAACTTACATCATCTCCATACTTTGCAAAACTCAGTGAGGTAGGCTTCCCTTAACTGTGGGAACATCTACATTTCAAGGTGGAAATGTAATTCCCAGCTCAAGGATAACATACCTGTTCTAGTTCTGAATGACCTAGCATGCTAAAAATAGAAATGTAGCCACGGTGGTACAAATGGCAGGAAGGGCTACCCACCCAAGTACTTACCTAACATCTTGAATGGAAACATGCTTGAGCAGCTAGTGCTTATGCTGCTGTTGCTACACTACAGTTTTTACTGTGCTCAGTCAGAGCGAACATGCTTATGTCTCCTTAAATTGGAAATTACAAGTTCACATTGAGAGCAAAGATGATTGTGGTACCTCAGTAACTCAGGTTGCTCAGTGAACCATCTCTCAAGGACAGTGACTGTGAGGTTCCTTTCCTCTTTTTTGTGCTTACTATGAAGGCTTCCTTCCTGTCACTCCCAATACTCTGGTCTCTATGGCAGCAAACACAGCTAATATATGTGAGATACAGATGGTTTTGAATTTTATGAGGGCTAATATACCTTTGAAATTGTCAACATAAAATAGTTTAGATCAGTAACATTTCTATCATTTGGTTGTCCAATGTACCTATAAACAGGAGAAGACAATAATTATTACCTGGGATGCCATGCTAGTTTGTGTTGTATAGGATTCCCCAGGACATTCTTGTGAGGCATTGTCATAAGTGTAAAAGGCTGGAGAGTAATACTCTGCCTGTAGAGGTTTAATGTCATCTGAGACAAGTGACGTAAGATCTCCCTGCCATGAGGGAGGGAGGAGTTTTAAGTTCAGTTTCGTTTTGGCTGGCCATGCGGAAGGAGCCAGGGTCCGAGTTCCTCTTTAGCTGTAAAGATGGCTCAGCTTTCCCTCTTATATTTCTACTTAGCTGATGTAAGTGATCTTTGATATATTAACCCTGTGCCTTTTTGGGGTGTTTCTCTCCTTTTCAGAAGGGAGTTAGGAAAGCCCAGATTGTAAGCTGTACTATGTCTCTGTTCTATAATCTTTTTCTTTATTAAATCTTGTTCGTTATAAAGCGTTTGGTTTTATTCCCTTAAGGTTTTCTCTGCTTCCAGTCTGGGAAGAGAGAAGGGAAGGGAGTAGGTAAACAGATCAGCTCAGGTTATCAGCTGAGGAACGGTGCCTGTCTCTTCAATGGGAAGAGAGGAGGGGGGGAGGTGAACAGCCCCCAGGTGTCTGGCTCTGGCTCTCGGGGAGGGAGACAGGGTTAGGGGAAGTCTGCCTCTGCCTTCAGCCAGGAAGGGTGAAGGGGGGGGGGGGAGCAGCCTTCAGGTGTCTGACTTTGGCTCCCAGGGAGGGAGACAAAGTTAGGGTGGGGAAGTTCGGGGGCCCCTCCAAGGTTTTGGAAGTACACCCGAATGGTGGCAGCATTGGGTAACCCCAATCTCCCAGCTGGCAAAGTGGGGGTGGGTGGGGAGAAGGACTTAACTTAGCTGGGAAGCAGTTAAAGTTTTGTTGGTCTGACATATAAGAGCGCTGATCTCTGTACTCAGGAGCATAGGGATCAGGAAACCCCTCTTACAGGTATATATCTGACAGCAAAGTCTCAGTTGTAGACAATCTGAGCATCTGCTGGCGTATTATCACAACTCAGAGTTCTAGATCATGGTTGTTGGTAGCTGCTAGATTCCAAAAAGCTTTATAGACAGGTGATGGAAATGATAGCCTTGAAATAATCTGTATAAAGAACAGCATAGATATCCACTGTCAAGACATTTACCTTTATCAGAGAACAATCAGTCTGAGTTTGATGTTCTTGAGTAGTGTCTTACTTGTTGCAGTTATGATGCATAGTACAAACACTTCATGTTATTTGTGTCACATTTTGTGCTGAAAATTTATTCCCTGTTGGCTAAAGGTCTTACCTTTAGGGGGGGAAAATTGAACAAAATCTTAATCTGATTTAGAACTGTTTCATTATACACTTCACAGAGAGACGTGCAGGCGATCCCCTTGTGGAACACAATATCCATGTTTTTGATCAGCTTGAAAATCTCCATGCTGGGAGAACTAGAGTAGTCCCTTGTCACCTGTGAGTGCCTTATCTGTATATTAAAATGCAGATCAATTTTTCTGATTCTCACCTTATTGAGATTCAGTTTGTGTAAGGATTCAGTCTTAAAGCCTCCCAACACTGACAAGACACTAATATTTAATTTTTAATGGGACTATCCAGTTTGCACCCATTGCATACCCTCATCTCACTGTCTGCAGTGACTTAAGTTTTGTCTACACGCTATGTTAGTCCACGAGAGGGCGTAAAAACTAGTGCATACTAGCATGTCACACATTAACTGGCCTCTGTGAACCCTGCTGGTGCACACTAAGGGCAGGTCTACACTATCCACCGGATCAGCGGGTAGCAATCGATCTATCGGGGGTTGATTTATCGTGTCCAGTCCAGACACAACAAATCAATCCCCGAGTGCTCTCCCATCGACTCCGGTACTTCACCGCTACAAGAGATGCAGGCAGAGTTAACAGGGGTGTAGCAGCAGTCAACTCAGCACCGTGAAGAAACTGCAGTAAGTCAACCTAAATATGTCGACTTCCGCTATGCTATTCTCCTAGCTGAAGTTCCATATCTTAGGTCGATCCTCCCTTCCTCTTCCCCCCTTTCCACCCCCCCCCCCTCCGCATGTAGACCAGGGCTGAAAGTTCCCTAGTGTGCTGTTTATGTTCCTCTAAATTTCTGATACCATCTCTAAATGTGTAAACTGTTTCTTGAAATGAACCACTTCCAGGCAGTCTTCCTACATTTAAGAGCCTCGTGGCGCATTTGGAATTTTAAACATGCTATCTGTTTAGAATAACTTGGCTAAAATTTGCATTTTATTTCTATATGAGAATGCAAGAATGGCATATTTTACCTGGGATAGTAACATTGGTTATTGTTGTACAAGGCTTATCTCATTTCATTCCTGTTCTGGGCTAAGAGTTGAGAATGCTCTTGCAGATAAGGAAATTATTCTGTGATAAATTCACAGTAAGATTTGTTGCAAATCTTTTTTGGGTTGTACCCAGAATGTCTCTAGTTGGTCATATTTTCCTTATTTCCATATTTTACCAGATTATATATTTATGTACAATTTCTTGGTCTTTGGTCAAACCCAGAACTCAAGGAATCTCAGATGTATGTAATAATCCCTTCAATAGTAATAACTCCAGAGTGTCTCATTGTCTAGAGAGGACCGACGTTAATCCTTTTAGCAAGATGTTTTGTCACAACCATTTGACAGCTTGTCGGCACAGATGGTTTATCTACTGCACACACATTTATAGCTTCAGACAGGTCTTGGTCTCCCAGGTGAATCCCCTTTATAATTTAACCAGCTCTCTGAGGATTCCTCCAACATAGAGGAATCCCCAGACAGCTGATAGCTTGTGTAGCCTATTCTGTTTAGGAACCAGAGTTAGGGATACATGTTTAGTACACTTCAGTTCTTTCTAACTTTTACTGTAAAATAAAGGCAAAGACAAAGGAACTAAGGACTGTTGTAACCTCCTCACTAGGAAAATCCTGTCACTTTCCTCATCAAAATCAAGCTTTCTCTTTCAAAGGTTTGCACAGCAACTTCCACATCGGCATCTCTGCTGTTTCTTATCTCAACCTGGCACCCTTACAAAGTTGTCACACACCAATTAACTTTTTCTTCAATCTTGTTTCCATATCATCTTCCCTTCTGCCTCTGGAATCCCTTCCCAAATCATTGCTCTTGGTCTCCATCCTTTCTTTATTCAAATCCCCATTGAAAGCTGACTTCTACCCTAAGGCACATAAATGCTAACCAACACAAATAAAAAACAATAATCATCCACTTAAGAAAGCATCATTATCTTGGTGTCCCAATGGGTCCTTGTGTTTTCCATTCAGATTAAAAAATCCACAGAGCTGGGACTGTGTACTCCCTTCTGTTTTGTACATAGTTTAACATACTAATGCTTACAAATAAATAGTAATAGACATGGTTGCAAGATTGCATAATTACTATCTGGTTATTAAGAAATGCACTTGAAAACTATATATAAAAAAGTCAAATGGTGTGTGTGTGTATGTATGTTCTCTTACTCCTTCCATACCATTTGAGCTAGAGACTTGAAATTTGATACAGTTATAGGCTTTAGGGTCCTAATCAGGGTAAGAATTGAAAATTTTTCAAATCTCACCTCTTACACCTAGGGGTGAAATTCTTTAAAGCCCATTAACATCAACTGGGCAGCAGGTTAACACCTGCTGTTCTCTTTGACATAGTTATGATGTAATAATACCCCCCTCCAACGGCCCCCGCACTCGCTCAGCTCTCTCTCTCATCCCCCCACTCCAACGCCCCCCCCCCCACTCGCTCAGCTCTCTTCCCCCTCAGGTAAGAATAGAAAATTTTTGAAATCTCCCCCTCCTCCCCCCTCCAATGGCCCCCGCACTCACTCAGCTCTCTCCCCCCTCCAATGGCCCCCACACTCACTCAGCTCTCTCCCCCCTCCAACGGCCCCTGCACTCGCTCAGCTCTCTCCCCCCTCCCCCCTCCAATGGCCCCTGCACTCGCTCAGCTCTCTCCCCCCTCAGGTAAGAATAGAAATTTTTTGAAATCTCACCCTCCTCCCCCCTCCAATGGCCCCCGCACTCGCTCAGCTCTCTCCCCCCTCCAATGGCCCCCACACTCACTCAGCTCTCTCCCCCCTCCAATGGCCCCTGCACTCGTTCAGCTCTCTCCTCCCTCCCCCCTCCAATGGCCCCTGCACTCGCTCAGCTCTCTCCCCCCTCAGGTAAGAATCGATTTTTTTAAAAATCTCACCCCTCCTCCAATGGCCCCCACACTCGCTCAGCTCTCTCCCCCTCCCCCCACATCTAAATGCAAGAGAATGAAATTAATTAGACAAAATGAGACTTCTGAACAAAATTTGTTTTAATAAAAAACATTGTAGTCTTTTTACATCCCAGTTTCCAATTACAAATACCCCGAGCAACGCTATTCTAATAGCCCCCTTTAGACAATCAGAGTACAGGGTTTTGCATGCTGTATCATCACTGAGAAATAACTGTGCAGACATCATGTAAATGAGACCCTCCTCAGCCTTAGTGCTATGATCTTATTGAAAAATGTGAGTTCAGTTATAGTTTAGTAACTACAGAATGCTCTGAGTCTATGTATCCTAATTTAATAACTTATAAATATATTCAATTAGTCCATTGAAGAGTATAATTGGCACATTACCATCCCTGTGATAGTGCTGGTAATTTTTCTGTACTTAATGAGATTTTTTTAAACCTCTGTTATAGGTTAAAAATATTTTTAATATAAAGAAATAGATATAAAAAAATCCAAATGATTTCATGACATTTTATCATTGTGGGCCAATCCAAATGCCACTGATTTCATTGGGAGTCTTTTCGCTAACTTTAATGGGGCTTGGATCATTCCATGTATTTGATCAGTTTATTCAGAGAGGAAAGATCCATGAAACTTCTGTCTGATGTGTACACTTTCACACTGAGGTTCATACATAGTTTAAAGTAATTCAATATACATTTTGAATAGCAGAAAAAAGTTGTTTGTAAGTTTTATAAACCCAGTATGCATGCAACTGTGCAAGATTTGTTTTTGTTTGGGTTTTTTTCAGCTGAATTTAAATGTCAACCAGGACGTTTTCAGTGTGGAACTGGGCTTTGTGCTCTGCCAGCCTTTATCTGTGATGGAGAAAATGATTGTGGGGACAATTCTGATGAACTCAACTGTGGTAGGTGATTATATGAAGCACAGAATTCAAAAACTGACTAAGATCTTTACCTAAGATGATTTAAATTCTCACGAGAAACTCATCTGGATTTTTTTAACCTATCTTCCAGACACACACATCTGCCTGTCAGGTCAGTTCAAGTGTACAAAGAATCAGAAATGTATTCCAATAAATCTAAGGTGCAATGGACACGATGACTGTGGTGATGAAGAAGATGAAAGAGACTGTCGTAAGTTATGTTTAGAGAGTTTTGTATTGCATACTGATGGATAGTTTCAAACATAGAGTTTAAAAGATACATGTAAAATCACTGTATGCCCAATGAAAAACAGTGGGACTATTTGACATACAGTACTTGAGATAGTCTGTGTACAGAAATCAATTTCTTCTGCCACTGACTTCAAATTTTTGTAACTATGACAATGAGAAAAAAGAGAGAATTAATTTTTAGAAAATTATATAGGTCTCTTATTTGAGTTAAACTGTATATATTACTATGACCACTCCTACCACCATCTCTTGTCTCCTACTTGGTTTTTAACATTCCTCATGTGACTCTCTGCCATGGCCTGATGGCAACACAATTTACTGGGAGAGGACACCTTTGTTCCTCCCCCTTGACTGAGACAGGATATAGGTTCTCTAACTCTTTCCTATAGCACCTCTCCTTGGATGTTATGGAGTTCTTTTTTATGAGAGGTCTGCGCAAATTTACCTATATGACACTAATTTTAATTAAAAAATCAAAACAGAGAAATTAGAATTAAAATAATTCCTTTCAGATAAAATATCTACATTTACATTTCTTAAGATAAACTAGATAAGGTATTTTAAGCTTAGTTACAGAGAGAGAAACATTAAAGAGTTTACATCTTGTAAATATAATCTCCTCTCTCTGATTTTTCTGGTCTACCTATCAGCACCATACTGCCATCTAGAGAGAAGGATGACTGTGTCACTTACTCTGCCTTTTATTCAAGCCCCCGCTGATCCAGGGCAGGTACCCCATTTGTAAATTGGTTTTCTCAAGCTTCACATACACAATGGCTTAAAGACTCCTTGCATTCTTTAGAAAAGGGCCATTGAGGATACAAAGACCCTTCAGTTCCCTGTACCTCAGTTTACCGATAAGTCAAATGGGGATAATGATGCTGTCTACCTTTGAAATGAAATGCTTAGTGATGCACTGATGAAAAGTTGTATATAAGAGCAAGGTATTATTATTATTATAAGTACTCTTACTACATAGGCATGACTGCTTGATTTTCCACCTCAAACACTACAGCATTGTGCTAATTCATGAAAAACTGAAACTGAAAATGACTAAAAACTAAATGTAAACTAACATGAACATTTTCATTGCCCAAACTGAGCTAAATGCAAAAAGTCAACAATAGTATAAATAATGAAAAGCGATTTAGATGATAAATCTTGGTTTAGTTTTAATAATCTAGGGTTTATTTGTAACACTGCCAAGAATGTTTGCTTTTTCTGAAATATGGGATCAGATTCTTTGCTGTGCTGAATTTGTCTGACAGATTGTGGGGAGGGGGACAGACAAGTGGGAGGGGAGCATCAGGGAGCTGGTTACAGCACCATGGTTATCATCCCCGTTCCAGTGCAGATTAGCACAACCTAGAATGTGCTTAGATTGTGCCATATGATAACTGACTCCAAGAGACTAAGCAGCTTTCAAAGCAATCAAGACATAACTCCTCCCACCCCTTTCTGTTTATGGCTTGCCCACTGTGCTGTGGGCCAAAGGGCAGGTGGCTTAGACACTGGCTATGAGAACTCTACAGGTGATGGGAAATCCATATCAAGATACATGTTTTGACTAACATTTGTTAGCATACACACATTCAAGGTTATTTTCTGTTCTACTAATTTGCCATAAGCCATAATATTGCCAAATATGTCCATGTTCATGGCCAGTCTTTTGAGGAAAAAAAAATTCCAAGGAGATTTACTAAAGGAAGTCTCTTGAGCTAGTGAGATAATACATTAGGAAGGAAGTGAGGGAAGAAAATTACTTTTTGATTGGTGAATAACAAGGGATAGGTTCCCTTCAGGAAAGGGGCATTAATTTTTTCATACTCCTGCCTGAGTAGAAAAAAATCACATGCCATCTCTGATGTAAGGAACTTTTCTAGCACTTTTTTGTAAGGATTTAAAAGGAAAACCCATGAGTGCATTATGAATCAGGTTTACTTGCCAAGGTGGAAATCTTGGAAACTAAACGCACCCATACAAAACAGCTTTCAGGAACCGGGGAAAATTGGAAGCAATTCTTTACAGCAAAATCTTGTTACCTGAGCAATTATGTTGACATTTTGAAGTAGTTTTCAGTCTGGTTCTTCAACTTACTGCTTCAAAACAGTAGAAACAGAGCAGAAGGATTTTGGTAGCACTGGACACTGTTTTATACAGGGAGTCCTCGGACTTAGGACACAATTCCTCAGAATTGCATTGCAAGTCCAATGGTTGTTAGCCAAAACAGCTTTTTCCATAAGAATCAATAGTATGAAGGGGAGATTGGTTCCTGATCTAAGTCTTGATACACTATTTTCACCACAATAACCCAGATTTTTGTACTATATGAATTGTAAGTGACTAATGATGCAACATCAATGTATTACTGTACACTGTATTTTGTAAAGAGCATTCGGATAAACATATAAATTTACATAAGCGGCTCAGAATGCCAGCAACACAGGCTCAGAAAGCCAGAGAGAATGGCACACATGCTGAGCCTCAGCCAATCACTGTTTAACGTTTCTGATTGGCTGAGCCTGGGGCCGGGAGCCAATCAAAAACAAGCAGCAACCCTACCGGGTAATAAGCTACCCTGCTGCCTCAAAGCCAATTAAAAGTGACCCCTTCCAGCTCCATACCAGCACTGTATAATGCAACCAAGAAATGATTTAAAGCAAATGTTATGCAAATTAAGCATCGTAAAGGCAAAACAAGTATTGTGTAGGGGCTAAACGAGCAGTCTATTGAAAAGCATGGTAAGTGGCATTGGCATTGTAAGTCCGAGGACTCCCTGTACATTTAGCTGTAATAAGGGGGCCCAAAGAGTCAAAGGTATTAACATGACCCCCAAACTGCCCAACATTAAACTACGCTATGCAAACCTCAGCCTGCTCAGTACCATGGCAAACACATACTGAAAAATATTACATTTTATTAAAAAGGGAAAAGCCATTAAAGCATTTGAAATGTAAAGTATTTAATAAGGCTTATGTTTTAACAGCATTCCTTGTTTGTGCTGCTGTTGCTGAAGTCTAATCCCCTTTTTTAGAAGGCAAAACATTACAAACATACACAAAAGGAGAAAGAACGGCAAAGATAGACAATGTTGCCGTAAAACTCAGCCACAGAACACAGTCTTATCACCACTCCGAGACCTGACAAAGTGTACCATGATATTGCACATAGCTGTCTCTTTCTGGTCAAGGGCTTACAACAGTGTTGTAAAACATGCAGTCTTGGTCAGTTTTAGCCAGATTCTTATTAGACAGAAGGAAAAAGGAGAGGGGTAGGAAAGAGAAAAAATAAATTGTGGATTAAAAGAATGCACAAGGAAGAGGAAAGGGACATGACCAAGTCTCACATCCCATGTAGTGTCTGGGATATAGCTAGAACCAGTGAAGGTGGAGATGTCATCTGGCCTGCTTCTTTGGCCCGGCCAGGACATGTCTCGAGATCAGGATGACAAAAGCCGGATGTTACAGTGGATCTCTTGGTTCCAGGATATGGTGAGGATGGCAACCAGGATGGTGAAACTTGCTCCTTCCCCTTTTGTTTCAGTCATCAGATGTCCATCTTCCACTTCCTCTTTACCAATTTTCCTCTCAAAGTCTCTTTATAAGTACTCACAATGCGTTGCTCACACTGTTGATGGTAGTGCACGAACTGTGGACATGCTGTGCCAACAGAGGGAGCAAGTGTGAACATGAAATACCAATTTTTATTATAGCACTCTTTGAGTGTCAACATAACTTTTGTCGACAAGACTCTGTAGTGTAGACAAGACCTGAAAGACTCCAGAAGAAAGTGATGGGTCTTTTAATCAGAATATTTTTAGAATTTGGTCTGTCAAAATAACTTATGTTGAAAATGTTCAATGTAATCAATGGAAAATCACCATAAATATTGTGCTCTCTCTACTTTCATTTGGACAATGTTATTAATAATCAAATAACAAGAGAATGCATTAAAACAGATTGCAATTTTCCTGGAGATATCACTGAAAAACACAGCAGTCCTCCCGGAGACCCTGTTTTTAACATTTGGTGTTATTTATTTTAACAAAAAACATTTTGAGTCTTGGCAAAAATATTTAGTTTTAAAAATAACTCCCTTTCTTTAAAGCGGAAAACAGCTGTTCTCCAGACCATTTCCAGTGTCAAACTACAAAACACTGTATTTCTAAACTGTGGGTATGTGATGAGGACCCGGACTGTGCTGATGGATCAGATGAAGCAAACTGTGGTGAGTCTGACAACAGTCACACAAAGGAGTGTTTTGTTTAAAAGTAGTGACATTGCTTTATTAAAATCTCATATTTGTAACACCAGTATCTTTATAACTTTCTTGCTCAAGATGACTTTTTCCATTTTTTTAAATTTATTTTTATTCTGTTATCATAAATTGTAACCGGGAAGTTGCAATTATATTAAATATGTTCTGTGTCATTATTTCAAACTAATCATCTGATAGAATAGTATTATTTTACCTGTGAAATCTGTCTTGAAGAATCTGCTTTATGGACAGCAGTTATAAAACAATGACTCACCTGAAACTTTAGTGGCTTCTCTTTTTAATTCTTATCACAGAATTACCCAATTCTTATTAATTTCTTCTACATATTTTTGCCTATTCAACTAAATGCTGGTAAATAAAAAAACCCATTAACTGCTGTAAACATCTTAGTAGTTTAACTAGGTTACATTGTGTAAAATAAACAGATTTTTGTATCCACAATGACAGGAGTACTGAAGGAACAATCCAGTCTAAGATAGGCCTCACAAAGACTTAGCTGAGTATATAGCCTGTATTAAGCAACCTGAAAGCAGAATTTTGTAGTCACTTTTATGAATCCAATAGGAAATAGAAAAAAAGGTTATTTCCTTTGGAAATATTTCTTTTGTTGTTGTTTATTGCTTCCTTTTGCACAAAAAGCTAAATCTTTAGCATTTTTTGCTACATTTTTGCTATTTGTACCTGAAAGGTGACTTGAAAGGCTTTTTAACTGCAAAGGCCACATTTTTTTTCCAGTAATAGTTAAAAATATATTTTAAAATAGTAAAATAGTACAGGGTCCTAAAGTCACCACGTACTTTCATTGGGTTATATCATCACACACTGCAGGACAAACAGAAAACATGGATTTTGATAAGCAAGTGAAAGAGGAATTCTCTGTTTTAGTACGTAAGTGAAAGAGGAAAGGATTTTTATCATGTATTTTGTTTTAAATGCATTTATTTGTAAACTTGAAATCTGTCATAAAATTCAATTATTTGGATTTCAAGTATCTTTATTTTTAAAGGTTTTCAGTACCCCTGCAATAATAGCAACATTTTATGATTTCATTAACGAATCATCGCAGGTCACTTATAAGGAAAGTAGATATAGTGTACTGTAGTGTCCCAATTTTACAGATGGAGAAATCGAGAGAAACAGAAGCTAAGTCATTTAAACAAGGCTGGACAGCTAATTCTCATGACTGCAAGTAGAATTCAGATATTCCTGGTTTCCAATCCTCACTCAATTCACAAGATTATGGGCCCTCAACCTGAAGATCATAAGCAGCTTTCAGGGGGGTTTATCCTTATGGATAGTTATAGGGTGCATAGCTTGAAACCCATTTCCATTGCAACATGAGATCACAGGATGCAAAATGTTAAGGGTCCACTGTACTGGGCCCATACTATCTCTTAAGACATTTGTCTTTGCATACTGACATAAAATATTTCATTCTTCTTTGAGTGGCCTCCACATATTTTACACTCAGGGGATGCTCCAACTGGGCATAGCTTAGAGGAAGAACTTGAACTAGCTGTGGGAGTGCTCACACTGAGGAGCAAGCTAGGTTAGGCCCCATGAGCACTTCACCAGGCACTGCTAGTTAAAGTTCCACCATTCATAGGATGCCATTCTTAGGAACCATAATAGAATCAATACTGGGAAAAGCAATCTATGACAGATTCTTAAAGATAAGATCACCTATAAATCTAAACAAACTGTTCTTTTCATTCTTTGGTTATTGGGTCTTACAGCCTAAATGAGTATGACTTCTTTGGATCTTTTATGAATAAGGCATTTGCAACTTTGAGTACTGGAAAATATCAGGCCCAGTGTAGACGATATGGCAGGACTCTGGGCATTCAGAAAAGGGAATTCCTATCTGTAATTTGGTGATCCCACAAGAACAGCCATACTGGGTCAGACCAAAGGTCCCTCTAGCCCAGTATCTTGTTTTCCAACAGTGGTCAATGCCAGGTGCCCCGAGGGAATGAATAGAACAGGTAATCATCAAGTGATCTATCTTCTGTTGCCCATTCCCAACTTCCCATTCCAGCAGTGTAAAGAAAAGTCTTTTAATTCTCCCATACCTTCAATGGTAGCCACAGCAAATCTCCAATTTCAGATGTATAGGTGTGGGGTGGGGGAGGGGAGCATCTAAACAACAGCAGAAATAAAAGTTACACCTTAGTATTCTCAAGTTAAGAGCCATTCATTGGGCTCTTCGGTTCTTTCTACCATAAGTCTGCCACAGAGTGATATGAGTAGCTACAGAGAATACAGACTCCATGTATTTTCCTAACAAATGTAGTGGAGGATATGAACTCTGAGGTAATATATTAATCTTTTTTTTAAAAAAAAAAATCTTCATATAATCCTCTTGTATTCAGAATGGAAAACAGTATAAAAAATGACTTTCTGCAAGAATAGCACATTACTGCCAATCAAAGATACCGAAACTAGGTAGTTTGTTGATTGTGATTTTGTATATATGGTTCTGTATGAATGTGTTAAATAAAATAAATATGCAGTGTTGTTGTAGGCGTGTTGGTCCCAGGATATCAGAGAGACAAGCTGTGTGAGGTGATATTTTTTATTGGATCCACCTCTGTTGGTGAGAGAAATAAGCTTTCAGCATAAAAGATCAGCGTAAGCTCAAAAGCTTGTCTCTCTCACCAACAGATACTGGTCCAATAAAATATTACCTTACCCACCATGTCTCTCAAATAATAGAAGTAACATACTGAACTGTATATAAGCCTAAACATTATCTTATAATCAGAATTAGTTTATTTGAAATAGTACAAAGCATACCGATACTATAAGTAACTTATGAAAATTGCTAAAATAATCTTGAATCAACTATTTTATTATGAAAGTACAATATAATAATTAACAGTAGTGACACAGAAAATGAGCTTTCATTAAAGTGGTATAAATCTTGTGGCATTAATGATTTTGAACCATATGACATCCTCTCAGAAAAGGAGACAGAAGAATTTGTTAAGTTGGTTAATTTGCAAAGTTTTCTGGTTTTTCCCACCTGGAGAGAGAGGGGTTTGGGAGGGCCTAGGAGGGAAAATCCATAGGAAGGGGATCCCAAAGTCCTCTTGTGCATTATGCTTTTTCCATCCGAAGGACATATAGTGTCTCTAAAGATACTATCCATTGGGTCTCAACCTCCTAGTGTGCAACAGATCAAACTCCCTAATTTTTGACTGTAGAGTGAGGAAGACTATTCAGCATCTTCAAACCATGTCTTTGAGGTAGAACAATAAATGTAATACATGAACTTGCATTACCTTAGAATCAATTACTAATTGCAGGGATATCAGATTGGCTTGCAGATGTCATCCCAAGAATTGAAGTACCTTATGGAGACTCCTTTAAATCCAATATGAGGTTGTCCTGGAGTTCCTCAACCCATAAATCCTTAAAACAATAGTCTGTGTCAGCCAAAATGGCTGAGCATAGCTGCTAGATACACTGGCAGAAATCTAGCTCCCCTCTGGCAAGTTCAGTTAGATAGCTTCACCACCAAAATTATCTGTCATAACTTACAACACCCCACCACTAGAGGACTTCTCTAAGTGATAGGTCTCCAAAGCACTTCAACACCCAGTGTTTTAAGTTGGTAGTTCTGAGTTCCAACTTCTTGGATGAGGAGGCGCATCCACAAAAAATATTAAGGCACAAAGCACAGGGAGAGAACAGCAGCAATACTACACACTGGTTTTGAAGCCCCTAACCTCATCAGATTTGAAATGAAGCCTCTAGAAATCTCTTATTTGCCAATAACGTTCATAGTACAAGAATGGAGTTATTTTTCACATAATGTAGTCGTAATTAGATTTACCTATAATATTAGCCATGGGAACAGAGGTCATTATCACTTTGCATCTTTCTTATTTGTGACCATACGGGCATTTCAGGATTATTAAAAATGTGATTCTTGACCACTAGAGGAAGGCTGATCTGAATAGATATTTTCCAAAAGCCAGTTAACTTCTCGGCACTAGCGTCAAGAGCTCTCCCCGCAGTGGATGCTCTGGAAACCACTGACTTGAAAAGATTAGACAAGAATGATGATGCTAGTATGGTGGTAAACAAGTTTATGATCCTTGTGATAATATGAAGAGTAGCAATGTTTATATTTAAAGCAAATACTGGAATCATAGAGATTATTCCATTCCTTTTTGACATTAGAGCTGGAATTTACTGCTTATTGACAATGCAAAATTGTTCATCTACTATTCTGCTCAGTTTCATTCTTTGGATCATTGCTGCAACAGTGTAGCTGTTAGTATCTACTCAATGACAAAAAAGGTTGCTGATTGTTTCTGCAGTAGCCATGAAAATATTTTCAGAAATACAATGGACATTAAGAGTTGAAAACATCAAGGCAAGTTTGTTTTTTTTAGGTTGGGACTATATGTGATAGTTAGTTGCATATTTCATGTGATTAAGTTGTCCAAAAGAAGGTCTTTTTTTAAAGAAGTCAGCTGATTGTGTGATATACTTTTTAGTTGCCATTAATGAAATGAACAAATAAATATGAATTTTCTTTTTTGCAAATTGATGAGACATTCTTACTTCAAATAAATCAAATAATACATAATCAAATGTAGAACAATTGGAATTACTGTGAAAGGACTGACTTCTGAGATTGATATAAAATCATCATTTCCGCCTGAATATGTCAGGTTTCATAAACATGAGAAGTCCCTTTGCAATTATGAAGAAAGAAAAGGTTAGTGATCCTGAAACTTTATTCAGAGTACAATTGATTAACATTCTTACAAACAAAACATTAATTTTTAGAAGAAAAATATTTTCAGTGGGATCTACTTAAAGTAAAACTATTTCCAATAATAATGAGTTAATGCAGTGATACTCAGATTAAGGCTCATGAGCTGAAAGTGGCTCTTTAATACATCTCTTGCAGCTCTGCAGCACATGATACTAAAACAATGATTTAATTATGAACCCTACTGCTTGTACTATGTTATTAATCAGTTACAGTTGATAAATACTTGGTCAGAAGAATATATAGTAAATGAAATAATGAATTCTTACTGTGGCTCTTTTAGGTAATGTTGATCACTAATTTGGCTTCTGGGCCTCTGAGGTCTGTGAATCACTGAGTTAAAGAATATCTATGAATATAGATTTCACTCAGAGGATGTTAGCTATTAAAAGTATTGAACATTTTTGGAATAGATTATTCACTTTAAATTTTGTGATTTGAAGGTTTTACAATTTATTTAGAAGAGTAAAATGTTGAAATCATTAAAATGGCAAAGGGCAAGAAATTATTTTTTCTACTAGGTAGTGGATTTTTAAAGGAATTTTGGCTGACAACTATTTTTAGTTTTCCTAGCACCTTTGTCCTAAGGAACTTTCCTACTTGTTCTTTACTTTTGCATTCCACTAGCAAGTTTCCACCAGGTATTTTCCTAGCTCTTACTATATCTCCAACCCTTTTTTCTGAGCCAGTTTTCACTCTACAGGGTTGACCTCCTCTATCCTTGTGTTCCTAGCAATGGAGTGCAAAATGGTTCTGAAAAAAGGGCTGGAGATATAGAAAGAGTTAGGAAAATACCTGGTGGAAATTTGCTAGTGGAACCCCTATTCAGAATACGAGGAAAATAGGGTCCAGTTATAAAACCTATCCTGCAGTTCTTTAAAAATACTGGGAGAGGTGACAGACTTTTAAGTCATAACCTATTTACGAAGTCCAGTGAATGGTGATCATAGATTCAGGAAGTGAATCTGCTACACCACAAAACCCAGGAGGAACAAGAAAAAGAATAAGTGAGGACTGAAGAGAGAAGAGCTGCAGTAGGTATCTTATACCCTGGAACTGGCCTTGAAAGGAGAGGACAGCTGGGGTGAATGGGTTCTAGAAAACTGCTAGAGAGTCTGGGAACTGCCAAGAAGAAGCTCCTCAGCAGCAGACTGCAAGGAAGCAATACGAGGAATCAGACTTCCCAAGAGAGGACTGGAAGACATAGTCCTGGGAAAGCACCTGTGGACTGACAATGGTAGGAAGTGGCAAGAGGTTGTAAGGAGAGGTCTTAGTTATTTAAACACAGTGACCTTGGTCTGGAACCCAGAGAAAAGCATAGGCTTGAGTTCCCTATTCTCCCCCAGAAAGGGGGATAGGAAAGCATCCTTGAGGAAGAAGCAGGGAAGGACTATAGAACCCAGGTCAGGACTGGGATTGACAACCCGATACAGGATTTTTATCGGTGGGACTCTTTATTACCTCAGAAAGGATGAGATTATGAACAACCTGACTGGAGTTGCGAGAAGCTGACTGTTACAGAGCAAAGCAGCTGTCTGGTGTGGAAACTGAGGTAGCTGTCTGGTGAGTTAGCTCCATTATAGAGCTTAAATACCTTTAAAAATCTGGCCCTAAGTATCAATAGCGATTTAGGCCTCAATTCAACCAAGCACAAAAGAATGTGTGTATTATTAAGCATTTGCCTAAGTGCTTTGCTGAATTTGGATCCTAGTTACTCAACTTTTATTAGTATCAGTAATGTTAGTATTAACTATATATGTTACGATAGTGCCCGGAAGTCCCAGCCAGGATTGAAGCCCCATTCTGTTGAGCATCCTACAAACACAGGTAGAGATGATCCATGCCGCAGAGAGTTTGCAACCTAAAACAATGGCTCTCAACCTTTTCAGTCTACTGTACCCCTTTCAGGAGTCTGATTTGTCTTGTGTACCCCAAGTTACAACTCACTTAAAAACTACTTACAAAATCAGACAAAAATACGGAAGTGTCACAGCATGCTGTTAGTGAAAATTGCTTACTTTCTCTTTTGTACCATATAATTATAAAATCAATTGGAATATAAATATTGTATTTACATTTCAGTGTTTAGTAATATAGAGTAGTATAAACAAGTAATTGTATGAAATTGTAGTTTGTACTGACTTCGCTAGTGCTTTTTATGTAGCCTGTTGTAAAACTTGGCAGATACCTAGATGAGTTGAAGTACCTCCTGGAAGATCTCTGGGTACCCCCAGGAGTATGCATACCCCCTGTCTGAGAACCACTGATCTAAAAGACACAGACAGACTAATAGTCAAGAGTGGCAATGTACTCTCTAAAAACTATTTATTATTCATGGTCTTTTGTGAAAGCAGAAGGTTTGTTTCTGGGACTGGGGAATTTAAGGGGCCTGCTTTGCTGCTTAGATTTAGTGTCCTGATGAATTAATTATATATTTTTTTGCTGTTGGATGGTCATTCTTTTAATTGTAATATTCTTAGGGGTACCTAAAGCTTTTTGTATGAGTGTCTTATAGTGTTGCTTTAAAAGAAAGAATGAATGAAATAAATTAATATGAGAATCAGTAGTTGCCATGGTTTTGTTAGTTACATGTTTTGTGGAGGTTTTTTATTTGAGAACAAGTCAGAGCCTGTGTGTGTATAAACTGTAGTCATAATTCATCATGATCATCATCAACTATTTTGTACAGATCATGGCAGAGGGAGTTTTAATGAGAGGTCTGAAAAAGGAAACAGTAATGGGTTTATATGTATTTTATCAATGAGTTTTCCCTTGTACAAGAAGCTGCATAGGAAAAAGTGGTGACATGTTTGAAGGAGAAGCGAACTAGTGGGTAGAAATGGCTTGGAATATTGGAGCAAAGGCAAGAGTGAGCACTGCAGCAATAAGTTACTGGATCAGCTCAGTAGGGTCTGTCAAGGTGGTGAAGATCTTTAAAGGTAAAGACCACAAGAGACCAGGATACATCCTCATGTTAAAGCAGATTCAGAAATATGTTGATGTCTCATGCTAGCTCCTAGGTTTGCACAAAACCAGGCTCAAAGCACAAGCACAGCAAGCAGTTGTTTGGAGCACATCAAATGCAGTCTCTGCAATTCATGTAATGGCCCTATCCACTTCACAGGCAGAGGAGTATGCCTGACTCAAGCTATTTTTATTAGCTTCTCTTCTTCATGACCACTTAATTTAAACACTTCAAGGGAGATGGTTGGCATCATAGGATCTAAAGTAACATTCTTTAAAACAGCCCTGTTGGGAATTCAAGAAATTCCCATTGAAATTCCATTGCACTGACATGTAATTTTAAAAATGTCATTGTGGCTTTTATAAAACAAACTTGTTATCGATGTACTTTTATGCAAAGAAAATATGCCACTGGTAATTTTTTCACTTGGCAAGATTCTATCATCCTCCCCGCCCCCTGAACCTGGAAGAATAAAGTACAACAGAAAAAAAGGAAAATGCAAACGAAACACAAAAATAGCTGCATCCCGTTGGAAGAGTGCTCCTGCTGTTCAGAACTGCTCATGCGTCCACAAAAGGATTTATCCATAATCATATGTTGTGACTATAAATGCTTGTTTCAAAATCCTACATGCTGGCTGAAGAAAACTAATTTCATTTTGATTTTATATACTGCAGACATCCTGTCTTTGATGCAGTGAATGATTAAATCAAAAGTATGGGAAAATGCTATGTTTTCCCCTAGATGTGTGGGTAAAGCTCCAATTAATTGTAGCATTATAAGTGTAAACACATCCATTGGCCAATATGGCACTTTGTACTCTGTGGCATAAATATGCCTATAATTTAGTCAAGGGCACCATTTGTGAGAGGGCTCTAGCCCCTTCTATCCCCTTAAGTTTCATACCTGAGGTCTGTTCACAGCACACACTCTAGCCCTAAATAGAGCTCTTAACTGCAACACAGCTTGAGTGTGCTATGTAATGAGTAAGACTATGATTTAATCAAGAATATTTTTAGTAAAAGTCATGGACAAGGTCATAGGCAATAAACAAAATATTACGGCCCATGACCTATGCATGACTTATACCATAAATACCCAGACTGTTGCACTGGGCAACACAGTATGAGGAGGAGGTAAGCAGCCCTCAGTGGTGAAAGAACAGGTTAAGGACTGTTTAGAAAAGCTGGACACGCATGGGTCCAGATCTAATGGATCCAAGCGTGCTGAGGTAGTTGGCTAATGTGACTGCAGGGCCATTTGCCATTATCTCTGAAAATTTGTGGCGATTGGGGGAGGTCCTGAACGAAAGCGGATTTAGTTCCCATATTTTAAAAAAGGAAGAAAGAGAACCTGGGGAAATACAGACTGATCAAGTGGAGTGCCTGGTCAGGCCTGGAGCTGGTTTTGTTCAGTATCTTTATTGATGATCTGGATGATCGGATGAATTGCACCCTCAGCAAGTTCGCAGATGACACTAAACTGTGGGAGAGGTAGATATGCTGGAGGATTTGGGTCCAGAGTGACCTAGATAAATTGGAGCATTAAGTCTAAAGAAATCTGATGAGGGTCAACAAGGATAAGTGCAGAGTTCTGCCCTTAGGATGGAAGAATCCCATGCACCACTACAGGCTGGGAACAGACTGGCTAAGCAGCATTTCTGCAGAAAAGGACCTGGGGATTACAGTGGATGAGAAGCTGGATACGAGTTAGTAGTGTGCTTTGTTGCCAAGAAGGCCAATAGAATATTGGGCTCTAGAAGTAGGAGCATTGCCAGCAGATCGAGGGAAGTGATTATTCCCCTTTATTTGGCACTGGTGAGGGTACACCTGGAATATTATGTCCAGTTTGGGTCCCTCCTCTACATGAGGGATGTGGGCAAATTGGAGAGAGTCCAGCGGAGGGCAATGAAAATTATTAGGGGGCTGGGGCGCATGATTTATGAGGAGAGACTGAGGAAACTGGGATTATTTAGTCTGCACAAGAGAAGAGTGAGGAGGGATTTGATAGCAGCCTTTTACTACCTCAAGGAGGGTTCCAAGAAGGATGGAGCTAAGCTGTTCTTAGTTGTGGCAGATGACAGAACAAGAAATAATGGTCTCAAGTTGCAGTGGGAGAGGTCTATTATTAGGAAACACTGTTTCGCTAGGAGAGTGGTGAAGCACTGGAATGAGTTACCTAAGACGTGGTGGAATCTCCATCCTTAGAGATTTTTAAGACCCAGCCTGGCAAAGCGTTGGCTGGGATGATTTAGTTGGTGTTGGTCCTGCTTTGATCAGGGGTGGGGGTTAAGATGACACCCCTTTCCCCTGCTCTTTGGGCGCCAAGGGCCCTGTTAGTGGCCCAGGACGGTGGTAAAGGAAGGAAGTGGAGGAGGGGTCTTGGTTTGCTCTTCCCTCTGAGCCCCATCCCCTCTCAACCCCTGTGAGTTCTTCCCCCTTGGGTGGGGTACCTTCGGTCCCTAGATGCTGGGGGAGGGAGTCCCCCTCCCCTGCTGGGGCAAGGTCTCCATTACTTCAGTTCTCTAATTTTTCAAGTCTCACAGAACACCTCCAAGCTCTAGTCCTATCTCCTTCTGCCTTGCCTGCCTGAAGGTGGTCTTTAGATTCCTGACAGGGCCTTAATTGACTGCAGGTGCTCCAGTTAACCTGTAGGCACTATCCCTAGTCTACAGGCAACCACACCTTAATTAGTCTTGGTTTATATATTTTCCCTCAACCATTCCTCCACAGCCGTCTTGTATCACATGTCATCTTTCAATTTGGATTTTGATTACAATTCTTTTTTTATTAGACAACATGGGTGAGGTAATATCTTTTACTGGACAAATTTCTTTTAGTGAGAGAGATGAGCCTTTGAGCTCACTCACTAACAGAAGTAAAAAGATAAAAGATATTTGCTCACTTTGTGTGTCTAATATTCTGGGACTGGTATGGCCACAAAAACACTGCTTACTATTTGTATTTATTATGTGTGTTTGTTTATTAGTGTTGCTTTGGTCATGGGTCAATAGAATTTGAGAAACAGGTGACAGATGTGTAGTCCTGTTCCCGAATGCACTACTGATGAGTGTCGTATAAGAACGTATATGGAATATAATTCAATAAAATAGAGTCGCAGTGGGGCTGCCTTGTAAAATAGTTCTTTGTCGTTGGTAGATATGTACCACGATGTAAGGGTTCCTTAATTTGGCATATATCTTGGAATATTATTATCCAACCCCTTTTAGTAGCAATCTTTTAAGTTCTGCCTTTTTGGAATATATTGATGCAAATGGTGGCATCTTCATTGCAGATAAAAAGACTTGTGGGCCTCATGAATTCCAGTGCAAAAACAACAACTGTATTCCAGATCACTGGAGATGTGACAGCCAAAATGACTGTGGTGATAATTCAGATGAAGAAAACTGCAGTAAGTAGATTTTGTGGCCTATTCAATAAACCAGGAGGAAACTTTTTTTATATTGATAAGCTGTCCATTTGATTTTATCTATCCTACTCTTTGCATTGTCATTTGTAGTCACATTTAGCCTGGCACATTCCGAATCAGTTGACCTGAATTCAAAATGATGACTCTGAAAGTCTCATATTTTAATTATTTGCATAAAGCTCTGTAGCCAATTAAGAGAGTATCATGCACAATTCTGCAAAATATGAATATGCAGTGGAACACTTGACATAAGACAATTAGGGCAGAGGGTAAGTGGAGAGCAAGTTAAAAACTGATGATTGGCTATTCTGACTTCTCTGTGTGAGGGTAACTCCCATATTTCTTGTATTCAGGTATATCCATGAGTCATCAGCATCACTAGGTCAGCAAACCCTCATAACACTTTCCAAGAACAGAGATAACAGTGAACAATGAAAGGTGTTCCAGGCAAATGCTGCCAGCCTATTACACTTTGTATTGTCAGTAGGGGAACTTCCATATTTTAAATCTAATCAGGTTCACTTCTGAACTCCTTATTCACTTTGACATTCACGTTACTCAAAAAGTGGTCCTCATTAAAGCTAATGGGACTAATTCACCTTGTTCCTCACTGTGAATATGGAGTGCAGATTAGGTCATTTTGCATACTTTTTGAAATGTATGAGCAAGCTTCTACTGCCAATAAAGACCTTTAACATCAGCTTTACCTGAATAATGTGTGACACCTTCACAGACAGGGGTGAGTTCCTTTCATCTTTGAGCCCTGAAATGTAATCATGAGTCAAAGGGCAATATCTAACCATCAACATAGGCATGCACAGCACATTTTTTTATTGTGTGCACCTAGGGAAATATATATGTTTTTAAGGGTGCCGCACTCTGCACTGAAAACCACTTTTTTCTGGAGACATTAGGGTGTGCCTGGGCACACCCGGCACACCCTGTGCCCATGCCTATGACCATAAGTATCACTGTTAGTCATTTTTAGAGACAGAATCCTATAGATTGCTTTGTACTGCCATCCCTGCAGTTTGATAGCTGGGTTCTTATCTTTTTTTCCCTTTCTATCTTATAAAATCCAAGAAAAGGCTGCATGCTTGGCTTTTTGCCGGTCAGTGTGGAAGGTCTTCTGTCCCCTCTTCAGAGATCTGAATGTGTTATTTGCAGTCGGTCCCTGTGAAGGAAAACATTTTGTTCAGAATTTTCAAAAGGGGATGACTAAAGTTAGGCACCACATTCAAGACAATTAGAGGTACAGGAACTCCTCACTTAGTTGTACTGGTTAAAGTTGTTTCGTTGTTACATTGCTGATCAATTAAGGAACATGCTCGTTTAAAGTTGTGCAACGCTCCCTTCTAATGTCGTTTGGTAGCTGCCTGCTTTGTCCACTGCTTGCAGGAAGAGCAGCCCTGGTGGGGGGCTTGGAACTGGGTGGACCAGCTGCCCCCATCAGCTCCCCGCTCCCCTAAGTTCCCTGTGTAGCAGCTGCCCAGCAGGCTATCAATTGCTGGCAGTTCAGCTGTCCCTCCCCACACCCTCTGCCTTGGAGCTGCTCCCGGAGGCTCCTGCTTGCTGTGTAGGGAGAGGGGAGAAAGAGGGTGGCTCATGTCAGACTGTCCCCCTTCCCCGCTGCTCCTGTTCCCCGCTTACCCCATCTTCCATAGAGCAGGGACACACAGGGCTCAGGAGGGAGGGAGCTTGCCCTGGCAGCAGCTGCAGCTCAGCTTGCTGATCTAATTAACAGTGCAGTGTACTTGAAGGAGAAATGTGCATCTCTATCTCTCACACACACACGGTGTGTGTGTCTGTCTGCCCTCCCTCCTTTCTTGCTGCCTTGTAGAATGTGAAAGTTTTACCCCTTGTGGGCTCAGCCAATTGCTAGTTCATCATTTAGAAGTAAGGCATTTCCTGGGAAATACCCCATCCTCTGGCTCCTCCACCTCAACCAAGCTTCACAATCATCATTACTGTGTACCAGTATTCAACGGTTTGTTTAAAACATATAGTGTGTGTGTGTGTGTGTGAATCTATATATATAAAAGTCAAATGGTGTATGTATGCGTGTATGTATGTATGTGCGCTTACTCCTTTCACACCGTTTGAGCTAGAGACTTGAAATTTGGTACAGTTAGAGGTCTTAGGGTCCTAATCAGGGTAAGAGTTGAAAATTTTTCAAATCTCACCTCTGACGCCCCCCAGGGGTGAAATTCTTTAAAGCCCATTCACATCAGCTGGGCAGCTGCTGTTCTCTGTGACATAGATATGATGTCATAATACCCCCTCCAACGGACCCTGCACTCGCTCAGCTCTCTGCCCCCTCCCCCCTCCAACGGGCCCCGCACTCGCTCAGCTCTCTGCCCCCTCCCCCCTCCAACGGACCCCGCACTCGCTCAGCTCTCTGCCCCCTCCCCACCTCCAACGGACCCGAGTTGGGTTTGGTCAGAGGGTAAGTGAGGTAGGGGTGTTGGGTTTGGTCGGGGGTTGAGGTGGGGTTGTCCGGTTTGGTCGGGGGGTAAGTGAGCCGGGGGTGTCAGGTTTGGTCTGGGGGGGAAGGTGTCTGGGTGGGTGAGGGGTGAGGTGTGGGTGTTGGGGTTGGTCAGGGGGTGTTGCGGTTGCTGGGGGGGGTGAGGTGGCGGTGTCGGGTTTGGTCGGGGGGTAAATGAGGTGTGGGTGTCGGGTTTGTTTGTGGTGGTAGGTAGGGGTGTCGGGTTTGGTTGGGGGGGAAGTGAGGTGGGTGTGTCAGGTTTGGTCTACGGGGGGTGAGGTGTGGGTGTTGGTCAGGGGGTGTTGGTAGGGGGGTGACGTGGGGGTGTTGGGTTTGGGTGGGGGGGTGAAAATGTGAGTCGGGGTTGGTCGAGGGGTAAGTGAGGTGGGGGTGTCGGGTTTGCTCTCTGCCCCCTCCCCCCTCCAATGGACACCGCACTCGCTCAGCTCTCTGCCCCTCCCCACCTCCGACGGACCCGAGCAACGCCGGGTATTTTCGCTAGTAGATTATAAAATATAGTGTTTTGTCTAGTGAAAAAAAATCCCCTGGCACCTAACCCCCTCATTTACATTAATTCTTATGAGGAAATTGGATTCGCTTAACATCATTTCGCTTAAAATTGCATTTTTCAGGAACATAACTACAATGTTAAGTGAGGATTTCCTGTATAAGTATTCAGCACCTTTGAAAATCAGTCCATGTAACCCTAACTATAGATTTATGTGCATAACTATGGGCACTGCCCACATGTGAAACTTTTGTGTATAGTACTATGTTTAAATACCATAGATTTAGGTATCATATAAAAAGTGTTATCTAAAGGAGAAAGCATCCCATAGCTTCCAATAATCATTAAAGGCCATTTAGTATTGTAAAGTTTCAAACAGTTTCTCCATATTTCAATTCTCAGAACTAGGGTGACCAGAGGGCAAGTGTGAAAAATCGGGGCAGGGGGTGGGGAGCAATAGGTGCCCATATAAGGAAAAGCCCTCAAAATCAGGACTGTCCCTGTAAAATCAGGACATCTGGTAACCCTACTCAGAACAGTGTGATTTCTTTGTATTCTGGAACCAACACAAACCTCTGAACCAAATAATGTATGAGTTGGCCTTATTCTTTCTTCTTCTAAATATTATGGATCTCCACTTCCACTTGTCTCTTGTATTTGTTTCAAGATGCTGAGAAGGAATCATGGTTTAATTAAAAGTGAGGAGCTAGGCCACACAAGTAGTTTTTCTCTGCTTATTTGTATAAAATGCCTATTGGTGTCAGTGGGATGACTGTGCACATATAGAAGAAAAGGAGAATGCTTCACTTTAATACCTACAAATGCTTCTCATCTAAATTATGGCTCTTTTGAAACTTGAATGTAGAAGTATATATTATCAAACTAAAATTATTGTTATGAATACAAAATGGGTTAAAAGTTTGAGAAGTAAATAATACAGCATCTTAAGTCATTAATAAGCTGTGCATAATAAATACCAGGTGTAGCATGAATATACACTTGCTATTTGCTATGCATTAATTGGTATTTATTTGTGATATAGCATTAAGCAATTACTTTCCTAAATTTTATTTTAACGCAGTACAGACAGTGATATCAGAAACTTTAAAATAACAGTGGTGTAATCAACTGTCCAGGGTTTTATGTTATTAGGCTTGCCATTTTTGTATTTACCTAGCTAATTAAATCTCCCTTTCAATGGTCAGCTGCTCTTTAGACTCCCATATAAAGATATCTGTATACTAATGACTGAGTGAAATTCACCCTGTATAGAGGAGACTTACACACAGCCTATGTATCAAGTAACTCCCATTTAAATCCTAAAAACAAGACTTAAGTGGTACACAGTGTGACAGAAATGGCAATTTCCTGCAATATCTTGAACAAACCTTAATGAAATAAGTTAAACCTTACTGAATGAAGTTTAAGTATCTTAGAAGTTCATGGTATTAAGAATGTAAATGTTTTTGTCTTATTGTGCAATTATATGAAACTTCTTTGAGGAGGCGATATGGCTAATATAAACCCTGGGAGATACTATATTCTTCAAAGATGTCTTTGAAACAATGTGCTAGACAAACAAAAGTACATGGGATTCCTAGAAAATATTAGGGAGGCAGGGAATGCAAATTACCTGCCACCAGATGCATCCTTTTGAAGAGAAATCCCATTATCTGGCTGATTGCCTATTCAGTCTCTCCAAACTGGATAAAGGAGTGGCTCCCGGTTTCATGAATGTGCTTGTTCTGAACCATGATGGTTATGAGCTTGTAACCACAGCAAAATCCGTTGGTGGGTGTTGGACTGTTCACTGACCAGAGACCTGGTAAGCTTATTAGCATGAATGTGGGTACTTTTGTTGTTTTTAATAGTTTTCTCTGCAATGCTTTTACCTCAAGAATAAATATGCTTTATTAGAAAGAGCTGTGTAGTAATTTAAATGTAACAATTACACTATTTACCATCCCTGAGGCGAAAAGTAAGGCAGGCCTGCTTAGACTAATTTAGACTGATTTCCTTGGGGAATTCCCAGTGTAGGTGGAGAGAGCTGTACAGTCTGGAAATACCCCATTCAGGAAGGAGAGAGATGTATATCTCTTCCCAAGATAATGAGGTAATGACTGGAAAGCTAGAAGCCTAAGAGTAGGTGCCATTGCTGGATCATGAAGTGGGAATACAGATGTAGTTACCCTGAACTGAGAGACATAGGCCTTGTGCAGACTGTCTGCATAATGGTGAATTTTGTTCTGTATCTGTCATTATGACTGTTTCTCAATATTTGTAAAACAAATTCCTTTGGTTTCTCAAATATATATTTTGCAACTCAGTTAAAAACCAGGAGATTGGCATTGAAGTATTAACCTACAAAATCATGATATCTCAGGAAAATGTATAAACTTGCCTTGCTGTGTTTGAAATAGATTTATAAAAAACCTTTATATGCTATCTCACCATTACTAGAACTAATTGTAATAAAACAAAAAATATATGAAAATAGAAGTACAAAGCATTTGACAATATATTATACTTCAAATGAAGATAAATTGTTCATGACATACATGAATTTACAAAGGATTTGTGAAGCAGAGATATCAGAAAATAAGTTGTTTCTCAAGGGTACTGAATGTACTAATTGCCTTCTAGAAATTCAGTTCAGGTATTTACATTTACCATTATATAACATCTTCAGACACACAGGGTTTTTGGGGAAGGGATTTTAGTAGCAGTGATATAGAGCATTAGTTAGAAAATGTAACTAATATGTAACAGTTTTTCATGGAAGTATTTACCATCAATATAGCCTGAAATACCTGTGTAGTGAAAATCGTTCGTAAGAATGACTTAACTCTGCTTCTTGCAAAGTGTAACTGAACTTTATTACTCTTTCCCTGTCTGTATACCACTTGTAACCCATAAGCCCATAGTAAACATTTTTTCAAATGACTTGAGCCTGTCACTTGACTTTTATATAGCTGATTAAGAATGTGTTCGTTGGTCTTGATCCAAAGCTCACTGAAGTCATTGTTGTCTTCAGTGGCTTTAGTTCAGATCCATTCCAAGCTTCTTTGCAATAAAATACCTACCTTGAAGAATGTTCTTGTATTGGGAAGTCTTTCTAAAAATATTAAATCTAAGGAGGTCTGCCATCAGCCATTTGTTCCGCCTCCCAAACAACAAAACAAAGGTTGTAAAGAAGTGTATAGCCCCGGTGACCTAATTCTGAATTTGAATACATTGGAATCAAAGAGTAGGACATCTTTTATCTCCCTTCACTCTTACTGAAGATCTTTCCCTGACATCTTCCCTCTCCACAGCCAAAATTTTCCTTTTCAGGTAAAGCTTTATTGTAGAGAATATTCTATAGGAGCCAGCTGTCTTGTTCCTGTCTAAACGAAAGTCGTGCATGCTTTACTGGTACTAATCAAAGAACATAAAATCTATTTAAAACTGAAATAAAGTGAAGAAAATAATATAAAATGGCTGGAAACTAACCAGAGTAGGAATACCTGTTACTGTCGCTAGGTAATCATTTCTAATCTTTTACTTTTTTTAAAAAAAACCCACAAACATTTCTTTAATATAGGTCATCATCCTACTCCCTTGAAGTCAATATTAAATCTTCCATTGGCTGCAGAAAGAATAGCGTAAAATTCTTATATTCTTTTTTACTTTAAACTACCCGTTTCTTATTCACAATAATCAATAATTGGTTATTGCATGAATTTAACATGATCATTTACCCTACGAAATCAATTTTATAATGTAAATTGAATATATTGAGGTCACATTTCTTGATCTACATATGGGTCTTTTCATTTTCCTTTTAAATCTATACATTTTAGGAAATATCCATAATCTGCATAATTACACATGTTCAGAACTGAATGAGATGGTGCATGTGTAAAAGAAATAGTCAAACAAAATAGGTGAGTATATGAAGCAAGTTTTCAGGAGAAAAAAAAAACAGTGCTTTCCAGTCATCTAACAGAATCTTTTGACCAGGAAAGAGTTTGTACATAAAAAGGAATTGGGAAGTTTCTTTCCTTTATTCTATGCTTAGGGAATTTACTCGGTTAATATCTTTTATTACTATTAATATTTGTTCCTTTCAGTCACATTCTGTACATTGACGTGACAGTAGCCCTCTAAGTTAACAAATAATACATGCCAGAGACATCGGAAATTTGTTTTCCAAACACAAATGAAAATTTCAAGCAATGTGTGAATTTTCCCCAGCATCCCAACTCTGGTTATAAATAATTTATTATCACTATAAAAAATCTGATTTGCTTGCATTTTGAAAATCAGTACAGAAACATGACAAATACATATTTGCATGTGAATTACTTTTTCCACAAATTATTTAATTTACATAATTTATCATATTTTGGAACCTTCAATCCATTGCATTGTGAGCAGGAACAGAATAAAATAATAAAGGAATGCTCAAAAATGCACAATGCACTGTGGACTTAAGAAAAACATGATAAATATGTACATAAACTTGAAAAATCCATGAGTGTCAACATTTGATCTCTTCATATGGAAAACTTCTGCAGAACTAGTTCAGTTAATGTAGGTCTTTTCACACCATGATGTTCCTAGTGGAAGTGACATATTAACACTTAGGTGCTGATCCTGTAATCCTATCTGCTTAGTCTGTCCCTTACACCAAAACAGAGCAGCTTTGCAATAATGGGGCTGAGCAGAGGTGCATGATGAGTCTTCCTTCATAGGTCAGATTGCAAATCAGGGAAGAACAAATGCATTGGATCTTGCAGAATTCAACAGTCAGACTACTTGGTGCTCAGGGCAATATCATGTATTTCACTGTTAAACGCTTAATCAACATTTTTCAAAATTAGCCTCTGATTCTGAGGTGTTTCACTTTTTGGGTGCTCTTCCTGAGACTCTTTGTATTTAATTTCCAGAAGTTCTCTAAATTCATCCAACTTTAGTTGAAGTTAGTAGGAGCTCTGATCAGCAACATGCTCAGCATTTCTGAAAGTTAGGCACCCAGAATCAAAAGCTACTTTTGAAAATATTTGCCTTAACATTTCTTTTCCATGTTGTTCCCATTTTGAAAGTTAGTGTTTTTTTTTAAAAAAAAGATGATGGGGATAGGTGGATGCAATTGGCACTTAAGTAGAAAATGTCATATGGGAGTTACTAGATTGCTTTATTGTTTTCAGAGAAAAGTGATGACTACTAATCGATGTGTGAATGCTTTCCTTCAAAATGTCTTGCTGCTAAGTATGTCACTAACCATAATATAGGAAAAAAGAAAAAATATCCCCAAACCCTCTTTCAAAGTCCTTGCAATAATAATTCACATGGACTAATGCTCTTCTAGGACTTTAACGTGTAAAGTGGGATCTCATTCTTTCTTTCTTCTGCATCAGTGGATTTTTCACTAGTGGAGAGTGACAAATTTGAAAAGTATGAGTCATCTATGGTACAGAATATTTTCAGCATCAGTCCAACTGAATTTAAGACTCCTCAGCCTTGTTCTGCCTTGCACAGAACAGACTTCATTAGTTGTCAGTTCTGAGTTTCTCTGATTAGGTCTTTCCTGTTTAGAGGTGTTAAAAATGACTGAAAACCCAGAAAAGGATCATGAATAAGATCTGTAGATACTACTATACTGGCAAGGAATTACAAAAGGAGCTGACACGGATGGACAGGGATGACAGTGTTTCATTCCAAGCTTCTGAGCAAGAGTTCATAGTAGTCAATCCCAGAAGCTACTGTTTATGAAGGGAAGGAACAAGTCTTTTAGGAATAAATAGCAAATATTTTTTATACTAGAATTCAGGGTTCCTCTAGGTTTTTTTCTTAGAACTCTCTTTTGTAGCAGCTTGGTCACACATCAATGTTATCACTTCCACAGCTGTAAAATTTAAGAAACCAGCTGCACTAAAAAGAGAGCCCTACCACCCACTCTTTCAGTTCTTACATGCAGTATGTTTGTAATCTGAGTGGTATGAGGTTCAAATGTATCTCAGACGTGGGCAATAATCCGTTTGCAATGAACAGTTTCTCAGGACAATTTGGACTTAAGTCTCCCAATACTTAGATGAAAGGCTGTATGATAACAACCTCTGACTTGATCTGGTGTTCACCAAATTCTTCTCTATCACTGAGATCTCTTTTTTTGTATTCACCCTTTCTGATGACTACCATGGCTCTTTCAACATAACTCACTTGCCCCCTCTTCCTCACCCTACTATTTGGTTGTTTAGTGACTCCCAATCCATCAGCAACCATGACTGTCTCTCTGTTTTGAACACTCTCTTCTCTGCCCTCTTTCCTTTCCTCCATTAACTTAGTTATCGATTCTTCACCGTTTGCTGTCCACCATTCTCAACTCATTTGCCCTTCTCTCTAGTCACAAGGTTCCACCAGTTAACCCGTATTCCTAGCTCATCTTCAACATCTGTTTCTTTCACTTCTGTGCTCATGTAGCTCTGTCTCAGGCACATAAAATGGGTGACCACTAGTAGTTATAAAAAAAAACAAACTTTCAAACTAGATTGTTTTTCTGCATATGGATAGTAACTGCTCATATGTATTTAAAAGCATTTGGCAATTTGCATAATTTATAATATAAGATGTAAATATAGTTATATAATTTATATAATTAATGTAAAAATCTATTCATTTTCAAACATAATTTACAGTTGTGTGAAGAATTATGAGCTAGCTCAAAAGATATTCTTTCTCGGGATCTGTAATAAAAAAAGATTTTATTTTATTTTTAGACTCTTTTGGTACATTGTTTTTACAACTGTTTGATTAATATTTTTTTTTAAAACCATTCATTCTCATTTATTTGGCTAAAAGTAGATTGTTTTGTGTAATATTTTCTGTTGCTTCCTTTTGGAACTTAAGAGTATAGTTTCAAAACATTATTAAGGCTATAAGCATTAATTATTTTCTTTCCTTCAGAGCCTCAAACCTGCACTTTGAAAGACTTGCTCTGCGCAAATGGAGATTGTGTTTCTGCAAGATTCTGGTGTGATGGGGATTATGATTGTGCAGACGGCTCAGATGAGGTAGGCTTCTTCACAGGCAAAAAGGAAAAAATATTCCTTTAGAAAACAGAGATCAAAATACAGCTTGCTGAAACAGGATTTGTCCTCCCCCCCCCCCCACCCTAGTAGGAAGCAACAACAAACTCTGTCCTTAGCCATCAAATATATCAACCACCAGGTGAATGCACAGAGGTGGGAAAGAAAATAGAACTAATGCTACTAGTTATATCTAAGGGAAATTCTCATTTAGCTTATGTAGCAGAAGCTTGTCTTTTTTGGAGGAAAAAGTTGTGAGTTCTATTCCCTGTGCTGCAAGTGCAGAATACAGTCACCTGACAATCATGCTGTTTGTTTACATACATTTTGTAGTTTCAGTATTTACATGTTCTGTTTGTAGTTTGCGCCGATTTACTAATATTCACATTCTACTCCAAGTCAACATATGCAGCTCCTATTAAAATCAGTGGCAGATGCAGAGAATAAGGGAATGAAGCCCCTTGATGATGGAGCACAGGCTATAAGCAGATGGTAAAAACAGTATTTCTGACATAGAAATATTACTAAGTAAATATTGTAACTATCAGAATGAGAGCAATGGGATTTATACATATAACTCTAGAGCTGTATATATATATAAAGATATTTATTGATAGTATAACAGAGTTCTTTATCCTACGTGGATAAATGCATCCAAATCCGCTTGTTGCTCTATGCTGTATCTCACCATGGTAAAATTAACTGTTTTTCCCTGTAATAGTGTTGTTTTCCATCATTATATATAGCTCTTCTACATCTCATACATTTCTCTCAGATTTCTTTGAAATTTGCTATAACTGAGGATGTTGTATCCTGATACTCTTTTTGTTTGTCTTCCAGTTTTATCATCCTATTTCGAGCATCTTTTATTACTAAACATTTGTATGCAACCACTAAGTGTTTAGACAATATATTTTGATACAGGGTAAATGGTTTCAAAAGTAAATACTTACATTTGATAACACTTTATTAAGTAAAGACACCCCATAGACAGCAGACATCAATATATTAAGAATAGTTTGGGGGAGGAGTTAATTACATTAATATTTACAGGTTAAAGTCTGCCAAAATTATGATCAGGACAACATAATTATACTACTAACAGTGTCTCTCAAATGAGGTGCCAGCTATCTCCTTGCAAAAACTGTACCCCTTTTTAAAAAGTGCTAATTAAGGGCTCAATTCTACCATCTTTATTCACAATCAGTAGTATCTTATTGTGTAGCAAGGTACCTCTCGTTAATTAAGGGTGGCAGAACTGGGCCCTAATCATTCTGACTGGCTGAACATTTGCAAATGTTTTATATAATACCTTTATATTAATAGATATACTCAATTATATTGTTTTGTTTATAACAGCGATATTGTGAACCTGGCTGTTCAAAAGACCAGTTCCAGTGTTCCAATGGTCAGTGCATATCAGCAAAATGGAAATGTGATGGTCACGAAGACTGCAAATTTGGGGATGATGAGAAAAATTGTGAACCAGGTAGGTCTATATAAGTAATCTTTCAATTTTCCAGGAAAAAAAAATAAAAGTATTTAAAAAGATATGAAGAACAGAAAAGAGAAGGTGAATAAACAAATCAAGATGACTATCAGAAATAACAGGCACATGGCTCAGTAGGAAATTAATTGGTTTGTTGTATGTGTGATCCTTTTTGCAAAGAATTTCTGCAAAACTGATTCAGTTTCGCATTACATTTCCTGATATGTAATAGAGAGGTCCTAGTGTCTGATCATCCATCCCAATGGCTTATACCAGTGGTTCTCAAACTTTTTTACTTGTGACCTCTTTCACATAGCAAGCCTCTGAGTGTGACCTATATAAATCAAAAACATGTTTTTATATATTTAACACCATTATAAATGCTGGAGGCAAAGTGGGGTTTGGGGTGGAGGCTGACAGCTCGTGATCCCCTGAGAGATCCTGACTCCCAGTTTGAGAACTCCTGTTTTAGACCATGTGTTTTTCATTACCTTTGTGAATGACATGGTATGCTTAAGGACGGAGTACAGCAAACTACAGTGCTCGGGAACTAAATTGTTACTGCTACTTGTGGCTAAGCATGCACAGAGCAAGCAAACAGAAGAGGTGGAGAAATATTGTCCTGTGGTCCATTATGATACTAAGAGCAGAGTTCTAATCTGAGCTCTACAACAAGAGTTCCCGTGTAAAACTAGGCAAGACATTTAGTCTGCATTTACTAAGGACTGTGGTGTTTAAGGCATAATAAGGTACTCTAAGATCTTTCGATGTAAGAGTTATGAATTATGAATAATAATATTAGTATTCATTATTAAAATTTAGAAGACTTGTTCTATTTATCTGATATTATTCTGCACTGTTGTAAAAAAAATACTTGAGCTGTTTTGTTTTTTGTAAAATTACCCTATACCTCTGATGTTTATATTGGAAACAATATACCAGATGCACATAGTTTTTTGTTAGTTTCATTATGTATTTTGGTCCTGATCCTGTATTATAATTTGCTAGTGCTGAGCTTTGTGCCCATGCAGAGTCTGATTGAAGTCACTTGGACTCTGTAGAGGCACCAGGGTCTATACTCACAAATCTGGTGCATAATTGAATGCTTTAGAATGGGGTTTCTCAAACTAGGGGTTGCGACCCCCCGGAGGGTCGCCGAGCACTCCCAGGGAGGTCGTGAGCTCCTGCCGCCACCCAAAAGCCGCCAAATTGATTAGTTCCTAATTCGGCGGCTTTTCGGTGGACATACCGAGCGCTCTCGGAAGCGCTCAGCATGTACGCCGAAAATAGCCACCGAAAGTGGAAGTATTCAATTCAGCGGATTTTCGGCGGACATATAGGTGTCCACCACACTGCCGAGGAAGAGAAAAAAGGGATGTGGAGTCTTTGGGATGAGAACCTTTGGGATGTGGAGTCTTTGGGATGAGAACCTTGTGATTTTTACCATATAATGTGCCTAACTCAATTCCGATGAAATTTAAATTATACCCTACTCTTACTACACATTTTCTTTAGATTACTGAGATATACTTTGTATTAAATTTATGGTGTCCTTCACCTCATGTCTTGAAAAATCTACTTGCATAAATGCATGTAGTGTGAAGTTTTGTTGAGGTAAACAGCAATTTGTATTATATGCCTCATTTCAAAATATTACCCCCGCATGTACATCAGTCTTGAAAAATTCTGCTTTCCCACAATAATTTTTCCCCAAGATGATAAAATATCATTAATTGTTGGGTTTTATGTTCTGTTGTTTCTTCACACATTATTGGTCAACATGGCACGTAGCAAGCAAATAGCTATGGTCGATAGTCATTTACATTTGTGTGAAAATTTTGAAAGAGTAGTGTCATTATTTTTAATAACAGTGGACCAGCTCTAGGTTGAATTTTGCTTAGGGTGGAAAACATTTTTGGTGCCAACCCTCCTCAAAATGTGCAAACAAACAAAACGGCAATGGGAGTGTTCGCAATCCCAGAATATGATGATCTCATGCTCCAGAAATTTGGCTCCCAGAGCATCCATCATGACCACCCACCTCCCTAAAACCAGTGCTGGCATTGAGAGGTCTGAGATTGGAGTTCTGTTGCCATTGCAGAAAAGATTTGTTGTGTAACATGGGCAAATCATTTAATGTTTCTATACTTCAACTTTCCCATCTGTAAAATGGATTATTTTCCTACCTTATAAAAGTAATATGAAGCTTAATTCATTAATTAATAACATTCCCTTTTTACAGAGGGCCTCCACAAAGCCTGTGTGTCACTTATAGCCAATTAGCTATCAAAATGTATGAGATCCTTTGCTGGAAGATGCTATATTAGTGCAAAGGTTTTACTTAATTTTTATTGTTGTTGTTGTTATTTTTATTATTGTTGTTGTTATATTTATATGTTTTTGTTTCTCTTTGAAAATACACTTATATTAGAGTGATAGAGGCATTTATCACTGTGGTCATGGTTGCCGAAGAGGTTTCCACACTAACATCCTCTTTTCTGTAACTCGGAACTTTCTGAGCACGAAGACAATAAAAAGAGTACTTTTGTCATAATAAATACACTCACAACTTTTTTAACAGTGCCTTTAAAGTGACAGCAACTTGTTTTTGTCAAAACAAGTACCATAATTACGGATTATGGAATTTGCACAAAATATTGCCAATCACAACAAAATCTATGTTTATCTATGTTTTACCTAATACTAACATTGAAATACAAAGTTACTTATTTATGAAATGCTAATGCTAACGTTTATGTTTGTAATTAGCATCGCCAACCTGCTCTTCAAGCGAGTATGTGTGTGCCAGTGGAGGATGTATCTCAGCATCTTTGAGGTGTAATGGAGAATTTGACTGTGCTGATGGCTCTGATGAGGTAACTGGTGCATTTCGTTTGAGCCCCGTACAATATCTTATGTGAGGTTTATGATCAACAAATTTAGAAACTGAAAACTAATAAAACAAGAATTAATTCCAGGAGACCAATGTTTTCATCACCAAATGATAAAATAAAATATGCAAGCATATAATATCAGAACCTCTATATTCCAGGTCTTGACTTGAAATTCAGTAGCAATTTCAATTGCATTGTTAATCGTAAAGAAGCAGCAGCAGCCAGAGCAATTAAATGTTAAAAGACTAGAAGAATTCTGCTTGGTCTGTCTATAACTGTATTGTTATTGTTAATGAATACTGCAGTACACATCTGTATTTAAACAGATGGATTGTGTAACAGAATGTAAAGAAGATCAGTTTCGATGCAAAAATAAGGCCCACTGTATCCCCATCAGATGGCTATATGATGGAATCCATGACTGTGTGGATGGCAGTGATGAAGAAAACTGTGAAAGAGGTGAGACGTTCTTGTCCCTAAATGGTAAACTCTTGAGTTTCTCCACTTGTTTATATTTAAGCCTATTATATGTTAGCAACACCCCAGAGCATTCCAAAGTGGATTAAATGAAGGCTCTGTGATCCCTTCTTACAAAGACATTACACTTGTTCCTCAAATGGCTGACTGCAATGTCACAATTCATGCTGCTTAATTCTTTCACTTTGTTTAAATTTTGTTTTGTGCCTTGAGTACAAGTATTGTCAAAGAAGAAAATTCAGAATGTTAAAAAAAAGTCTATAGTTTATAGCCAGTTTAGGCAACATTAATAGACAGAGCTGTACATTTTTAAACAAGCTGCAAAATAAAACAGAAAAGAAAAATAATAACAAATAATAAATAATGCATCTAATTCCATGTGGGTGGACTCCTACGCCTATGCAGAGCCCCACTGGGTCACAATTAGGGGCTCTATGGTAGAGGATCCACCACAAAGAACAAGCCAGAGTATTGGGGCCTAAGTGTTAAACATGTAGGCCCAGGTCTGAATGCCTAAAGTCAACTTCTAAATACGTAATTAGGCACCTAATAGAGGTGGTCTGATTTTCCTAAATGCTGAGCAGTGACAAATTCCATTCTAATCTCACTTCTTCAACCTTGCAAAGGAAAAGCAAATAGCACATCATTAAAAATCTTCTGCACACAATTTTCCTCCTGAGCGATAGAAATGAAAAGATAAACCATATAACGTGCTCTACTTATGCTCTAATCCTCCACTTAATGACTACTTCAAGTAACATACACCACAAACTAGAACCTTAATTCTGTCACTATAGGGGTGCCAGCCTCCCACACCTGACTTTTTTCAGTAAGTATAACATATAGAGTCTTGTGTGTCACAGCAGAGTAAAGCAAAACATAATCAAGTCTTAACAAGAAAAAATGCATGATTCAGCATCTTGGCATCTACTTGTTCCCAATCCCTTTAGTTATATACAAATGCATGTTGTTCAAATGAGCCAAGCTTACCATTTGATCCGGACATCGATGTAGAATTGACTTTTCTGTTATCATTTTTCACCACAATGAATGATGAGCCAACATGACCTAACTAGCATGTACAGTATGAGTGCCACAATAGAAATGTCAAAAGGAAATTCTTTCTTAAGTTTCATATGAATGAAAGATAAGCCTACTAAGTTAAAGGACATCTCACAAGCTTAGAATGTGTGGGCTTTGGTGTGCAAGTGTCGAGGAGCGTCAGTTATGGACGTTGACCCCACTGTGTTATATGCTGTACAAACTCAGGCCAAAGGGAATGGGCTGTGCCTCAAAGAGCTTATATGATCTGGTTGAAGAGAGTAATTTGTGGGAGTAGTAAATATCTTAGGATAAGGTCATAAATTGCATCATTGCATAAGGACAGAAATAGACCATAGTTGCAGCATGTATATATAATACTTTGAGTACAACGCTCTCCTTATTCTATAAACATTAACATTTATTGTGCCAGTGGAGGATAAAGACACCCCTTTGCACAAAAATCTCGTTCATTCTGGGGAAAACAGTAACTCTGAGATACTGTCCCTCAAATGGTAAAGCTACCATTTTGTACCAAAATGCAATAGTATGGATATGGGTTTACACCTATGCACAGTGTGTAACAGTGCCCAGAAATGCATATGTGGACACTCAGTGTGGATATGGGGTACACGCTCTAGCACACATAAGTAACAATGTACACTTATGAGTGTAACCATAGCCTAAGAGGTCAAGCTAGCTCCACTGACATATAATAAAATTCAGCTTGTATCATAACATATCACAGATAAAAGGCCAAAACATATTAAAGATGCTCATTGTAAAATTAAAATATACTATGCAGTGAAAAACCACTTAGTATATTCCAAATTCATGAGCAAAGTAACAGACTTTGCCTTGAGTGATGAACTGTTTGAACAACACCCAGATTGTTCTTCAAATTACCAGAATATCACAGAGACTAAGGTACGAATACTGTATGGTAGCCTGTAGTAAATAGTGTCATTGTGAAAGTAGTAACTCCCTTTGGGTACTGTCAAAACAAGAGCTCAATAAAATGAAGGAAAAGAAAACTTTAAGATACAACACTTAACAGACATTCCATGAAAGAGAATAGATTTAGACCTCTATGAGCTAAATGGATAAAACTATCTAAGTGCAAGAGGAGTATTCAAGATATCACAGAGATTGCCATCTGATACACCTCTGAAACTTATGTAAATCAGGCATAACTCCACTGAAATCAATTGAGTACTCCATTGTAGGTGAGAGAAGTAGGTTCTACTTATTTTTCTAATATCACGAGACTGTGTAACTTAGGCAAAATGGATATCCAGGGGAACTAATTATAAAGGGTCCACATTTCACAAAGCAAGATTTCAAAGCTGTTCTAGGAAAATACAGTTTACAGCACATTACTAGCAGCCCATATTATCCCCAAGGAAATGAAAGGATCAAAGAACAGGCAAGGTTAACTTCTTTTTTTCCCTTATAACCTGCAGAATAAATCCCACTTCATTAACTGTTTAGTCCAAATTGACTGATGCTTGTTTAGACCAATATAAGTTACACTTTTCACATTTGAAAACAATTTGCATCCTAGAAGGTCAAAGTTTAAACAAGTCCAATTTGTAAATGAAAATATAAAGTGACTCTAACAGTTCTTTGAGAACCCTCCTAAAAATTCAAGAATATGATGTCAGTAAGTACCATATTATGTAAGGAGAAAAAAAAAACCCTGATGACTTGTGCAGTGGTCGGGTGGGGAAAAATCCTATATGTAACTCATAAGAAGGCCATTTGTGAAGAGAAATTTTCAAACATATTTTAAAAGAATGGGAAGGTATTGTCACTTAAATAGATATCAATCAGATAAATAGTGGTGATCCTTAAATTGAAATAGACAACCGGTATTTCACTAGTTACTCCTACCACAAATGAATACAAGAAGCCAGAAGCTGTTCTTAATACTACAGCATCTGTTCCTATTGTGAAAACTTCAAGTGGATGGATTATTAAAAACCTTGAACAAAACAGAAATTACTATATTACTTAGGGTAGAGAACTGAAAACCTACTAAACATGGCAAATTATTCTTTTGTTTGTATTCATTGTGCATGACAATCTACCTAATGTTTTTAATTGTTTAAAAACCAAACATCTGTTATTGTTTACTAAATTTCTTGTTAATTTGATAAAGAAAATCAATTCTGTATTATGATATAATTGATATATGAACAAAATAATTAACAACATATTTAATAATCTAAATGCTGATTGAAGTATTTTTAATAGAATACAAGTTACACCACTTCAAGAAAGAGTTAGGCATATTGGTAAAGGAGGAAATACCATAAATACTTAGACTGTATAATGAAGGTTATAGGTAATTTCTCTCCCATGTCTCTTAATGGTCCTTTGCAAAATAAAAACCTTTTTTGAGCTGAATTAACAAGCAAGCAAACCCAAACCATCCACTCTGTTACTGAAAAGACACAAAAGGTGTTTGTTGGGCTGTTACGCTCTATTGCTCCATCACTTCAGGAATATACGGTCTGTGACAGAGTGGATTGGGAGGAGCAATGGAGAGCCAAAGCTGGAGCATCAGAATCCATTTAGGACAAACATGGAGGGGTATGGCCTTGAATAAGCTGGAATCTTTCTTTCTGTTTCCCCTGGTTTGCATCACTTGCACCTTGTAGCATTGTGTCCTGATGTACTCAAGTCCTTTGCCCTCCTAACTCCTCCTGAATAAAGAAATGTTTAATAGAAGAAGATTAAGCTCCTTCACTGGAGGTTTTCAAAAAGAAGCTGGATAGCCATCTGTCTTTGATGGTTTAGACACAACAAATCCTGTGTCTTGGCAGACTGTCTGACCCTTGATGTCCCTCCTAACTCTATGGTTCTATGTTTCTATGATATTTTAACTATTATAGAAGCTGAATAACTGCAAGAGGAACACGTTACATGGGGTGGCTGTCTCCTGTACCTCTTTCCCTGCCTTAGCCCCTCAAACTCACACAGAACTTGGCTCCATTATAGGAGCCACAAAATGAAGAAGGAGGAATGAGTGGCTATGTTATGTTGGGGAAAATATATTGAATGACCATCTCTCCTTTCTGCATGCCCCTCCCAAACCTTCCCAATGGGATTTGGCCCTTTCAATTATGATCCATGTTTCATTAACTGATGGTAGCATATGGACAAATGAAAATAGGGTGTATTTGGTTTTTTTATACCATGAATTCATAATTTATTTATTTCTTCAAGGGGGAAATATATGTAAAGCCGATGAGTTTCTGTGCAACAATTCACTCTGTAAACTCCATTTTTGGGTGTGTGATGGAGAAGATGACTGTGGAGACAACTCAGATGAAGTCTCTGATATGTGTGGTATGCCTTTTGTTATTTTAATGCTTTGTATTCCATGGTACTGAAGTGAATTGGTGAAGTAGAAAGATATACAGTTTACAACCCTCAATTTAGGAATATATAGAACTCACTTCACTATCTCTTTTTTGTCAAAGACTGTAAATAAATTTTGATTTTCCTCATTTGACTTTTAAAGGTTCGTCTTAAAAACAGTAAGCTTAGATAAAAACAATTTTTTATTAAATTACATTATTTTGCAATCCAGTGGAGATTTTAAAATCAGAAATGGCAATAAGCAAATACCTATTTTTTCTCTCAGATGAGGTTTACAATTACTCAGGTACATCTTTCAGAGTTGTAGCCATGTTAGTCTGTAGCAGCAAAAAAATGAGGAGTCCTTGTGGCACCTTAGAGACTAACAAATTTATTTGGGCATAAGCTTCATGGGCTAAAACCCACTTCATCAGATTAATGGAGTGGACCATACAGTATAAAAACACAGCATATGAAAATATGGGCGTTGCCTTACCAAGTGGGGGGGTCAGTGCTAACAAGCCAATCCAGCTAAGGTGGAAGTGGGCTTAATTGAATTGGCTCATGGGTGTGTGATGAAAAAACTATGATGACAGGATAGTGCTCTCCCATCAGCATAAAAAAAGGCCATGGTAAGAGCCAGATCTGGATAAAAACTACTGGGGCAGCCATGGAAGGCTGGGTCCCTCAACCCGCCCCAGACAGAGAGCCCAGGTGCTCTGGTCCCGCTCAGGCTTCTGGCTTGGCCTGATGGGGCACCCCAGGAAAGAGGAAGGGTGGGGTAAGGCCTTGTGGTGGAGAGAAGGGACTTCAGGAAGGAGGTCGGAGGCCCCTGACCCCGCCCACATTTGGGAAGGCTCCACTGCTCCTACCCTGATGTATTTATAAATAGTAATTGTATCCTGTTTCAGCCTTCATTTTGCTCACAAAATCTCTCACTTGAACTTATTCAATTTTGGAGCAGAGCCCTAAACAATCTGAGTGTTTATTGGAGCTTTCATAGGTGAAACTAGGGTTGTCATGAGCCTTTAGTGCCGTCAACTAGATGCCTGCAACTGAACCAGCTCCTCTAAGCAACCTGTGTGGCTTCCAGTGAGGGACAGATCAGCAGGACAGCCTGCTCAGTTTCTGGTCTATGAGCGAGTAGAAGAAGGGAGGTCCCAGTTGCCTCTCAGGATTCAGCAGTGGTCATCACTATTAGCAGAGAAAAAATAAAACATTGATCCCAGTGAGTGGAGGAATGTAAATAACAAAAAGATCACAAAGAGAAAAGACAGTATGACATGAAAGATGATGCAAGCACTGAAAATTGAGAAAAGGCAAATATGAACAAGATAAACCAATTAAAGAGAGAGTGCGTAATAAGCCACTAAAAACACTACATTGAAATGAAGAGGGCAGGAAATAGGAAACAATATGGAGATGGGGAGATTATGGGATAAATACATGGGAAAAAGGAATCAAGAGGACCTGGGTTATGTTCCAACCTGTGCCATTGCTTCATACATGCCACTCACTCTCTCTCTGTGCTTTAGTTTTCCTATCTATAAAATGGGAACAATGATACTTACTCCCCTTTGTAAAGTCATTTGAGATCTAATGTTAAAAGAATTGTGAATTTGTGTATTATTAACTAATTTATTTAAGATTGTTTAGATTTTCCTAACAGATATCTTTTATCTCTTGTGAGTTTAAAGGTAAGGAAAGAGGTGGATACTCGAATTGGCCAGTTTTTGTACTATGAACACTTTTCAGCTTTCTATTGACAACTATATGTGATTGTTAGCATAAGTGTCTGCGCCCTACTTCAACACTAGATAAGGTTTTGAGCAACTGCAATATCTCCTGCCTCCTTTAAAAAATAATTAAGTAAATTGATTAAACTGCTTAAATCACCTCAGAAGGGCATAAAATCATGCAATACCACACTGGAAGGAGGCACAACACAAAGACATGTAAGCTTTATGAGCAACGGAAGGATGCTTGTGCATAAGTACAAAATACTGTTGTTGTTCTATATTAATGGATGCTATCTGATGTTTTCTTTCTGCAGTCAAATTTCCATGCCCACCTACAAGACCTTACAGATGTAGAAACAACAGGGTTTGTCTGCGACCGGAACAGATTTGCAATGAGATTGATGACTGTGGTGATAACTCAGATGAAGATCACTGTGGTAGGTGGATTTACCTTTTTAGGCATTAGATTTAAAAAAAATTTAAAGGCATATTTTATTGCAAAGATTAAATTGTACTTACTAAAAGCTTAATTGAAAGTTTGTGGGTTATAATTTAATTCTCAAAACAATTAGGCTTGACATCTTTGCAACTCTTCAATGTTTTGTGGTCATTTCCATTTTTATGTGTAAGTAGTCTAAATAATATGAAATGCTAATCTTGTGATTTTTCATTTGTAATTATGTAGATAAGATCCCATATAAAGTAAAACCTTGTAAAAAGGATGAGTTTACTTGTAGTGATAAGAAATGTATACCCATGGAGCTGCAGTGTGATCGGTTTGATGACTGCGGAGATGGTTCAGATGAGCAAGGATGCAAAATAAGTGAGTTTGATTGATAAGCTTTTTTTCATTCTTGTAGCACAAAAGACTTAATATAATGAACCTGTATTCTTTCATGCAGAACCTACCCAACAAAATAGTGTTTTCATTAACGTGAAAAAGTATAACATATGTAGTCTCCAAACTAATATAGATGAGACTAATTGTTTAAAGTAAAATATGAAAGAAATTAACAACTTTTCAAAATAATAGTTATTTTGCTACAGAAAGTAAACAACTATCTGACCCTCCAAGGAGTGACTCAGTCCATTTTGAGCTGGTTTCGCTGTTTAAATTGATTATATTTCATTTCACACCTGTTCTTCTCTATCAAGATAAATAGAATAGAAATGTTTTGTGATACGAAATTTTTGATCCTAAACAAAATCACTGAAACTACGCTGACAAAAGAAACTTATCCAAACATTGGTAATACAGTTTTTCAAAACTCGCTAGAGTCAAACAGATATATTTTATTTAAATAAATTCAATAAGCTAATCATTTCCATACACCTAAATTTTATTAACATACTTTTATTATGCAGAAATGCGTTAAATCATAGTGCCTTGTGACATTGGGTTGTTTTCTTGGGATGGTTGCAGTATGCTAAGAAACCCAGCTGTTTCCCAGATTCAACTATAATTAACTCAATATGAGCTAGAATAATTCTAAAATGTATGAGTGGGTTTCACAGCCACTCTCTTCATTTTTCCATCTGTGTCCTTACAACTTGTGGAACGTACAAATTTGGTAATAGGTTCAGTCAGATAAGCCTGATAATACATTTATTCAGGTTTTTTCAAACTTCTAAAAGTCTCTCATGAACAGGTATTTCTAACTAATTCTGGTTCTCTGTGACAGGAGTATGATTTTTAGAGTAATCTGAGGTTGGGATCCTTATCCCTTTCTCCACCCTCCAGTTAATTCCCCTGTGAAGTCTGAGGAGTATGAACCCAGTTCTCAGATGGTATAAATCTTCCTTTGAGGTTCTGCAGTTCTGTCCCTGAAAATAGTTTCCTGGGTAATGGTCCCAGTCAGGAGAATGGGATAGCTTTCCACTGTCCTCCATGTTTTGTCTAGCATAGTAATAAATTGGTCCTTCACACTTACGCTTATTTTTCCAAAAGTTCTGCCCCCCTTTTACTTATTCAGGATTAGTCCCTTTCAGTTTTGTCAAAAATATGTGTAAGGAAAGTAAAAGGCCTTTTCTGAGATTTGAGAAAGAAACTGAATCTATTTTCATTCTCTGACAGAATATGGTGAAATCCAGATATATCATAGCCAAATAGATAAAGTTCATAATCCAGGGGTTTTACAAAGCTATAGAGTTTCCTGTCCACTGAATTTAGTGCCCACTCCACAATAACCATCTATGTCTCCTTAGCCAGAGAAGGGGTGCGCCACTGGACTGGCTTTGCAAAGATGCATCATGGAAATATCAAGAGATATTTAACTAATGTGCTAGTGGATGCTGCAATAATTTTTTTTGAGATTGTTCTTATGCTGTGTAGCCTCCATCATAATAAAAAGAGAGAGATACATAAATATGTGTACTGCTATTTTATGGTACACATTTTAGCCATAGTGAAATACATTTATTTGTTATATAGTGATCTTAAATTTTCTTTTGTCCTGCAGAAAATGAATGTGTTTGTTTTTAACAGGAATTTGTTAATGTTTCCCACAGAAGGGGAGTAAGTTCAAAGTTCTTACATGTTAGTTGTATGAATGGACTCTATCATATATAGTTGAGCAAATTCCCAAGTAATGCTCAGTAAAATACCTACTGCTAAAATACAAATGGATATTTACTAGAGTTGAATGATGAAAAATGAATAATTTATCTGGCAAACTGAGCTGCTTCTTTTCCATGTGGAATATTGACAGCCAGCTTGCAATTTCCTATATTTGTTTGTTATTCAGAGATGTTTGAGAGGATTTTTATATGTGTGATTGTGGTTTTTAATTTTTTTTTCGCTTGAAGACAAATATAGTTTATGCAAATATGCCATACACTATCAGTGTTGATTAGTTGGGTAGGGCAGATAAGAAAGATGGTATTGTTTCTGTTCCCTAATTGGATGAGAGTTCAGGCATATCACTTGTAGACAGCCACCTGTGAGAATTTAAGAGTCTGTTTCCACAAACACCTTGTTCAGATATTTTTGCCAATAATAATCGGTTGCACAAATGTTTGTTGAAATTAAACACAGAAGTATTGTGAGCATGACTGAAGTAAATTTAAAACTTTCAGAAATCTTTTGTTGAATTCAAGCAGCTTTAGTAGTTAGTCAAATTTGTTTAATTAAATAGAATGCATCATAAAAATAAGAGATAAATTCTAACAGTTAAGTATTTCACCATTTATAGATTCCATTTTACCACTTTAAGTCTATTCCCATAGGTCCCACTGAATATACTTGTGAAGCTGATGTGAATCCTTGTGGAGATGATGCATACTGTAATCAAACAAAATCATTAGTTTTCTGTCGGTGTAAATCTGGATTTCAGAGAAACAGGAGGAATAGGCAATGTGAAGGTGCAGTATATTTCCTTTGCAGCTTTCTTTAAAGCTTTGTATTGTCATTCTTGTACATCCTGATTGCTTTTAGAGTCATAGTGTTTAAGGCCAGAAGGCACCACCAGATCATCTAGTTTGACTTCCTGAATATCACAGGCCACCAATACCAGCCAGAACCCACATACTAAAACCAGCAACTGAAATTAGGACAAAGTCTTACAGCCCAACCAAACTCTTATGTACCAGAGACAAAGAATAGAAAGGATTGAGATGTACCAGTGCTCATGGCCGCACCAATGGCAGATAAATGATTGTGAGATATACCCAAATATAATCCTGTCAAATGGCCGATACCTACATGCTGCAAAGGAAGGCGAAAAACCGTGAGGAAAATTTCTTCCTGACCCTATAGGTGTTGCTCAGATGCTCAAAATCTACCTGATCAAGAACTTGCCAGCCAAGTATCGAGAGGGAGAATGCTCAATGCCACTTCAGAGCCCTGGCCTACCCCAGCTGTGGTCATTATTGATGCTTCAGAGGAAAAGAGAGAAAATTAAACAAAATTCCTGACCGCTGCAGGTGGCTGACTGAAACCCTGAAATATAAGAGACAAACTGGAAGTGAGCCCAGAGCTGCTGAGCCCCACCCCCTTCCATCACAAACAGTCATGTCATATATGCTTGCACTAATACATTTGTACAGCTAATACAAATTGTGTACTTATGGGATGTCACTTTTCATCTGAGATTATTGGACTGTGAAACTAACCACACATGATATATTTATAATATGGAATACTACTGCTAGGAGTTTGGTTGTTTTTATTCTGGCTCTAGTTTAGCAATGCAAATTAAAGAATTAACAAGAATTTATTAAAGAGTCCTGTAAAATGAACTTTTGATACTTCTGAAAAACATGAGATGCTCCATTTTGGTTTTTCAGATATTCCTTCAACAATCCTGAAGTGTTCTTTCATAAAGTGTGCTTTCCCTACTTAAGTTTTTCTTCATCTTTCATTATTTGTTTAGAGGTAATAAATTTCACTGGACTAAGTAGAAAAAAACAACAACAATATACAAACCAGGCGTTCAGACATAAAAATCTGTTTAATCTCGTCTCAAAAGTTCTTCATTCTGTACCACTCTTAACTAAGCAGTTAATTGTCCCATCCACTTCCAAGAATTGAGGAATGCAGAAAGGGTGAAGTTGATTCTCTCCTTCTTCCCCTCTTCATTAACTAATTCTTCCCAGTCAATTCTGTTCTATTTGTTTAGTTCATCAGTAGATATCACATACAACCAAGTTTGGTTTTTGTTTGTTTTTTATTTTATCTGTCAGGCTTCTACTAGACTAAGATTGCCACTATTATTTTTTAGGTTGTTCAAAATGAAAGATCACTGACATGTGAAAACTTCATGAATCCTCACTAAATTAACTTTGAAAAAAGGAGCATTTTCTCAATGAGCTGCATGGAGAAATTAGTTGCATCATTTTAATTAAAATATAGTTCAATACAATTTAATTTTTGTGTATGGTCCTTTGTTGTGTGTGTCAAAAACACTTTACAGAAATAGCACATTATCCTGAAGGAAATAATTTTGAGATTTCCAGAAAAATGGGGGAGAAGGAAAAAATGTTAATGGAGTGAAAAAGTTGAGATAAATGTGGCTTTTCACAAGAATGAGGACCTCAGTCATAGCTACGGGCTAACCAAATCAAGATAAAATGATGGGTAAAAGATAGAGGGATTTAGATTTGTGTGTAATTTGCCTGAAGATATTGTCCAAGATTAAAGCAAGCAATGAAATGTCAGAGAATCAAAGTCAGAAGTTTAAATTATTCCATAATGGAAGATGTAAACAGATGATTTTAAGCTTCCAACAGGAATTTCAATAGATCCATTAAAGCGGTGGAATTAAACTTCTAGATGAAGGTACTGGTGACACCAAATTGTTTTCTGAGGAGCTGAAGAATAATAGCAACCTATAACCTTGAAAGCTGTACTGAGATCAAATAGAATAAGGGAGAGGAGTTATTAAATACCTTGAGATGGGTGCTCGCTGCAATGTAAAGGATGTGCAGCTAGTTTGACAGCAGTCAAAATTATTGTGTTGGAAGGGTTACTCAGAAAAGTGAGAGAAGATCCACTGTCTCTATATCCTTTCTCAGGGGCAGATTGTGAACTGTGCTCAATTGTTGAGCAGTTACTTGCACAAGTATTGTGATTTACTTCAGTGGGATTACTCACGAATGTGAGTAAGAGCTTTGCAACCTCACTTAACCTTAAGGAAATAGGCAAGTAAGAAACTGTGAAGTATAGGTTTTCTATGATATGATGATAATGACAGTTTTGAGAATGTCTCCCTTGGAAATGTTGATAATTCTCAGATGTTTTAATCTTCAGAATTGATTACAAGTGTTTATTAATGATAATGGAGTGATATTAGAGACAAGAATAAGAAGGAAGGTGACAAAATAAGACTGGAGGAGAGTCTGGTGAAGAAATGTTTTGTTCACAATTGAAATGAAGGAATGAAGTGCTTAGAAGTATTCAGATGAATACTAGAACAGTTGACTGATAATACATACTTGAATTAAAATTATGATGTGTTTTTCCCCCTAGATATCAATGAATGCATGATATTTGGCACCTGTTCACATCAATGTACTAACGTTAAAGGATCATACAAATGTATATGTGAGAGAAATTATAAGGAAAAGAATAACAGCTGCATAGCAAAAGGTAAGGCTACAAAACGTATAGCTAACTAATAATATTTAGTTAATTACTCATATAATTATTTACATATTTAATGGATAGTACTGTGTTTTGACTTTATAATTGTTAATAAAAATGAGTTAATATTTCAAACAGTGTAGATTTACTTGTGAAAGCAGTCTTTCCAAGTATACATAAGCAAGCTATCCCTTTGCCTGCATGTGTTCTACATTTCTACCAATTACAATTTCTCCTGTTATGTTTAACTGTTTAAGTATATCTTTCAATAAGGATAAGACATACAATATTAACATTAAAACACAAATGACTGAAAAGTTAGATAAAGATGTTATTAAAATAATGTAGGTATTGTGTTGAAGTTTTAGAGGCCTGAGAGCAGAATCAGCTTTTTTTCCATGGAAACATTTTCTAATGTTTGGAGCAAATGACTGCGTATTTGGAGGCTTTCCCACTGGTTTGCTGAGTAATCTTGGACAAATCACATAGGGCCCCATTACCAAAGGTATTTAGGCACCTAATTCACATAGGCAGTTTTGAAAATCCCACTAAGCACCCATTTGCATCTGTAGGTATCCAGGTACCTTTTGAAATCTGAGCTTAATCTCTCTGTGCTGTAGTATGCTGAACTGGAAGTGGGTCAATAATATTTACCCACTGTGGCATAATGCTTTGAAGTAATATATAAATGCATATATAACTATTATGCATATATAAATGCATATATTACTGCTATATATTACTATTGTTGGAAAAATGCTAGTGGATAATGTTAAGGAATAAGCGTTGTATGCTCCTCCACATTATACAACATTTAGGGGACCAATTTTCATTGACTTAAAAGGAAAACAAGCAATAATCCACTGCCTTAGTGAAATCATTTAAATTTCTATTCTCTATCAAAATGTCATTTTTCAATAGTTAGATATATGAAAGTATGCCCACGGTACTTCCATAGTAGTTTCTAATCCTACAGTGGCCGTGAAGTTATAGTGTATTGTGGATGGCAACAATCAACACCACATGAACATTGAATGTCTCATTTTTCCTAATGGTGACCTGTCACAGAAGGATGACTCTCTGGAGTCAATATTAATTTGCTCTACGCATAATAAGAGCTCTCTGAGGGTTCATAATCTGCATTTACTATTGAGAAACCAGTGAGCAGCCACTTGTGACACAGAAGAATTTAACATTAGGCTTATAATTTAATAATTACCTTTAGCTATTGATCCTTAGTCTTCATACAAGTTTTTGGTCACCCTGTCTGTCTATGCACCATTTTGATGGATGGCACATAACAGTGTGGCACAACTGCATGGCCACTATTTCTGTTACTATTTCCTGTGAAATTGCTCCCATTGTGACATTTTTTAGCAATAGTGAGGGAGCAAATTACCTTAATTATATTATATCCATAAGGCATGAAAGCTTGGATGGTAGTTACTGTTAAGTAATTTATTGTGGAAAATTTGATCTAAATTTTAAAATAAAGCAAAGACCATTAGTGTGCTCTTTATATATCCAGTAATTATATATTTTTTCTCAAACTTCATTTATAGATTTCAGAGAACAGCATTACTTAGATAATATTAATGGTACCCGGCCATTTCAGATAGGTAATAACTGGGATAGCTCAGAGACCACTATGAGTAAGTGCTGAATTTAATGGTGAATATGGTCCATAACACAGCTCCATTTGTGTTCCTGTTGAAGTCAGTTTCAAAACTCTGTTAACTTCAATGGAAACAGGATCTTTACCCTTTCTTAATTTGTAGAGCAAATTCAAATAATGCATGTGAAATCTTGGCATGCAAAAATTGCCTTTAATGAATATATTTTATTTAAGAAATTTTAAAAGTACATAATGAATATGAAAATGGGATATATGTAGTAGTGAGTATTAAAAATATATTGCTATGTTTGCACCATCTCCCCTATCATTTATGTGTGGCTCATGTTTTTAATCAATAAACTCTTTGAGGCTAGGACTTATATGGGCATCATCTAGCTCACTGTAGGCACTATCAGACTATTCCTACTTCTAATAGAGTGATAGTGTTTGTAAGGCTGGGCAAATGCAAACCAAGTTCCCTTGTTAACATTAAGAAATTATACCAATTAAAAATAAAATCGATACAAATGAAAAATACTGATTTTTTACTAGGTGTTAGTTGAAATTCACTTTATTTTTGTATTTCATTATAATAATCCCCAGGCTCTGAAGATCAAGTTCTCTACATTGCTAATGACACTGATATCCTGGGTTTTATATATCCATTCAACTACAGTGATGTTCATCAACAAATTTCACATGTTGAACATAATTCAAGGATAACTGGGATGGATGTATATTATCAAGGTGATATGATTATTTGGAGTACTCAGTTTAATCCAGGAGGTATTTTCTACAAAAAGCTCCACGGCAGAGAAAGAAGACAAAGTAATAGTGGTTTGATCGTAAGTAAACCAACCTGAAAATTGCAAGATGCAAATCTTTGGACATTTACTTATTTCTCCTTTTCAATGATATATATCTATTTTGTCTAAGATGATGAACATATTAAATGTATACAGATGCATATGCTATTTGAAATAACAAGTTTTACTTGATCAAGATTTTATTCAAATTATACATGCTTCAAAATAAATCACTAGTACCTTCCTTACTTATAAACTCTGTGGAATAGTAATATTCTGGAGAGGGCTTTGGAGGGATTTTGGAACCCCTGGCTATAATTCTGCTATGAAAATGATGGTTGTTATGCTTTACTTGTCTATAAGTGAGATCACCCCCTCTCTGGGTACCACTTAGTCAGAAAGATGATTTACCTTGTAAAAGTACTTGTAAAGCAAAATTCAAGGAAAGCACATTTAATATTCGCTTGCCAAGTGGTAGTAGTTGGACCCTTTATTATAGTTATGAAAATTAATTTAATTTAAACAGGAAAACAAATAAATTGCTTCTCCCTTCCCCTATATCCTTTTTCTGCAAACACTTATTCCCCGGAACATGAAGCCTATTACAAACTAATGGAGATCATTTTTGTTAAATTATTGGCAACACATCATTAATACAGGCAGTCTGAGATCTGAAGTGGATGTATCTTTATATGTGAGTGTGTGTGCGAGTGAGTGAGAGGAAGGAAGGAGACCTTGACACAATAAGCATTGTGGAAAAAATATAAAATGACCAAAAATGGAATAAGGTTATAAATTGGTGTACTTCCAACAATTCTGAAGGAATTTAAGAGCTGCTAACAAATAGGCCACCTCTCATTAAAATCAGTTACTATACCTGAGAACTGGAGAATAACACGTGTACCCACTGCAAGCCAGATCTTCAGCTGGTGTCAATCACCATAGCTCAACCTTTAATAAAAACCTAAGGGGCAATCCAGAAACACTGGCTGAATCATCATTAAAAATGAGGGAGAAACCACCACTGTTTTGTGAAGGAAAACTGTAGAACTCTAATCTCTTGGAATTCTTTGATCATGTAAACAAAATTGTGGATAAAGGAGAACTAGCTGCCATAATTTATTTAGACTTTCAAAAAGCCTTTGACAAACCCCCACACAACAGGTTCTTAAGGAAACAAATTAGTATGGCAGGTAAAATTCTATCATGGATTATAAACTGTCTAAACCACAGAAAATAACAGTCAGAATAAATGGTCATTTCCCTGTGCATCTTTAAGGGCATGTCTTCACTACCACTTTAATTCGACCTTAACGATGTTAGGTCGAATTAAAGGTGTACCTGTCTTCACATACATGCCCTTAAAGTCGATTTAAAGGGCCCTCAAGATCGATTTCGGAACTCCTGCCTAATGAGAGAAGTAAGGCTAAATTCGACATTACAAGCTCGACTGTGGGCTAGTGAAGAGGCATCAGAAGTTAAGCCTCCGACCTCCGAGCAGCCCCGCGAGGGGGGGGCTGTTCGGGGGGGGCTGTTCGGGAGGGGGGGGTCCGCGGGGCTGCTGAGGGGGGGGGGAAGCCCGCGCGGGGCTGCTTGAGGGATCGGCTCAGCTGTCTGGTCAATTTCACCAGGCAGCTGAGCCGATAGCCCCGCGCCGGCTCCCCCCCCCCTCGGGCGGGGGGGGGTCCAGCGGGGGGCTGTTTGGGCGGGGGGGCTGTTGGGGGGGCTGTTCGGGCGGGGGGGGTCCGCGGGGCTGCTGAGGGGGGGGGGGAAGCCCGCGCGGGGCTGCTTGAGGGATCGGCTCAGCTGTCTGGTCAATTTCACCAGGCAGCTAAGCCGATAGCCCAAGCAGCCGCGCGCTGGCTCCCCCACCCCCCCTCGGGCGGGTGGGTACGGCGAGGGGGGGGGCTGTTCGGGCGGGGGGGGTCCGTGGGGCTGCTTGGGCAGGGGGGGGTCCAGCACGCATTGCACTGTGGGCTACCTACCCACAGTGCAATGCGGGCTATGTCGACCCCCTGCAAAAGTTCAAGGACAGACAGTGTCGACCACTGTCGACCTGCTGTCCTGGTGGGGACACAGTGATTCGATTTTCTAAACTCGAGTTTAGAAAATCAAATTAAGGGAAATCGACCTAGACCTATAGTGAAGACATACCCTAAGTGGCTCACCATTTAAACTTGCTACTAGAGTTGAGCTGATAAAGTAGAGCCACTCCAGTTCTTTGATTCAGGTATTTCCTCTTGTCTCTTCTCAGGCTGTTTTTCAGTGCTTTGTCCTTTTTTAATATGGGGGGGGGGTGTTGTTTTTCTTTACTGGTTCATTTTCTGCAGGTGTCTTTGAGTAGCTAATGTTTGCTTTGGTTTGTTTCCTTCTTTCACACTGTTCCACCTATCCTCAATTATCCAGATTTTAGGTTTGTTTATTTGGAAACCAATTAAAGTTGTTTCAGCATCTATGGTACTGTCATGGAGACAGGATGTGTTAATGTTATCTTTAGTACCTGAAATCTGTTCTTCAGTTTAGTTTGAAATTGCTGCTGTAATGTTTTGTCTATTAGCCATTGGCTGTCAATTTTCTTGGTGGTTTTAGGGGTTTTGTTTTTGTTCAGTTTGATCTTCAGTCTTGCCACACACAAATGTGGTACTTCTGATGTCAGCTCCTCTTTATGCTATGTATGATATTGTGGAAAGCTGATATAAACTTTCTCCAGGACATTTATGGTAAGTCTGGTTCCTGGTAATCCCTCAAGGGAATTCCACGTTACCATTGGATATTTTTGTGAGGTGAATAGTTTCCAACCAATTACAAGCCCCAGTACCAGCACAGTTCCAGCAGTCTTTAACTGTTCTAATTTTGGGAATCTGGGCTTTGCTCATCTATTGCTTCCCCTTCTATGGTCATAGAGTGAAAGGCCAGAAGTATCCACCAGATAATCTAGCCTGAAATGTATACATCACAGACTACTAACACAATCCAGTCACCCCCACACTAACCCAACTAGAATTAAACCAAAGTATTACCATCCTCAGGAGACTAAAATATTCTATGCGCTAGGCAGAGAACAGGAGGAGCTGAGATATCATCCCCAACCTTGCCATTGAAGTCCCCCCCCCCCCCCGCTAAAACGATGTCATTTTTGGGAATATGCTCATTCAGAGTTTGTAGGCAATAGAAAAGTTTATCTTTGACATTGTCTCATTGTCATTTTCATATATGGTATTTGAAACCTTTCTTGGAGCAATTGTCTGTTAATTAACTTCTAGTGTATAAACTGGTTGTCTATTTGGAAGTCTAAATGATACTTTCTCTGAGTGCTCATCATTTTGTTTCTCTGAATTTATTCTGAACTTTTTCATTTTCAAATCACTTTTGAACATCTCCTGGCCATCGACATACACTTATTCCAAGGATTTCACGATTCGATTCACCCAGTTCTTTAAGCATCTGCACTGCTTTTGTTGTTGCAGCCATTGTTCTAATGACCCATGCATTCATAGTTCGTTTTTACCATTAATAAAGAATTTCACAGAGTCATGATTTTCACTAAAACTCGTTGTTTCTGCTGAAACAGAGTCCATTTGGCTGCCTTATTCCTTTCTGTAGGTTCACTTTCCTGTGAGGATAGGTTGTTGGCTTTCACGCTCAATCTCCAATCTGGAGAACCAGTGGAATGCTTTTCATATTGTCCCAAACCTTTGACCTATCCAGCTTGGGTAACCTAACTAGGAGTTAAAATTCCCACTCACATAGCACTCGGGGTCAATGGAACACACAAGCCTTGCACCACATCAAGGTGCAGACCCCACATAAGAGAGCAATGGCTTGAAAAAGACAAATTTGACACTACACTTTAATGAAGAATAAGAGGACAATCAGTGCAATGGAAAGGCAACAAATTTAAAACTGATAGCAACAGATGGTCCAATTGTCTGATCTGGTACGGTTGTTCCTATATCACAAGTATTAAGGACTCTGTTATATTGGAATCCTGTTGCAAGACTTAGTGGATCCTTCTTATAACTTCCCTTTTAAAAGGAAAGAAGGAAGGATCCTATGAGATCCCCATGGGATATGATTTTCGTGTATTTAAAAATGAAAAGAGTATATATTCAGTATTTCATATTTATTCCTTTCTTAATGTATATTGTTATATTGCTAACTGCCTAACAGGAAAACAAAAATAGCTTAATATTTGTAAATAGAAACTAAATGTCACTTAATCCACCTCCGCAGAAATGCTGAGTTTTTTCTTAATGTATTTTCAAGTAGTTTTTTCTGAAAAGTAAAATGAATATTGATTGGACATTTTACAAAAAAAAAAAAAAAAGGCAGCTTGGAACTGCATTAAGGACATTATCACCACTTCCGCTTAGGGTAATAATGTGACCTGTGTGCCTGTGTTTATGTAAGTGTATCAAAATTAGATAATTGGTTACATATTAAATATTGTATTTATTTTATTCTTTTAATTAGTAGAGAATCAGAGAGGTAGCCGTATTAGTCTGGAATTGCAGAAATTACAAAGAGTCCTGTGGCACCTTAAAGACTAGCTAAAGTATTGAAGCATAAGTTTTCGTGGGCTAATACCCACTTTATTGGATGCATGCATGCCCATGAAAGCTTATGCTTCAATACTTTAGTTAGTCATTAAGGTGCCACAGGACTCTTTGTAACTTCTTTTAATTAGTATTAATTCCTGACACTTGTGTTCACGTGATAGATGTGAATTACCTGAACATGGACTCCATAGTACCATAATCTCCTCTAAACTATAAAATCTCTTCCAGATGTCATTTAACTCTTACCAATCTGCAGGCTCCTTAATCAGGCCACCGGTTAATTGGGGCAGCCGCTTAATTAGGACACATCGCAAAGAACGGAAACAGAGCATCCCTTTTTATTTACTTCGGTTAATTGGGTCAGCCCCTTAATCGGGCCAAATTGTTCCAGTCCCAATGTGTCCCAATTAACTGGAATCCACTGTATCCTTCCTCCAATTTCATTTCTCTGGCAATTGAATGTTTTTCTTTTCTTACTTTCTGAGAGGGGGAGCCAAGTTGAGTTTATCTTGGCTATGTGTGAGAATAGTGAAGTGCAGGAGAGGTGGACAGATCCAGCTCTGCCATCTGCTATGCCTCTCCTAAAAATTCAGGAAAGTTCCTCCACTAGCTTTCTGGAGGTCAAGGCACCATGGAAACTGGGAGGCTAAGCTCAATAGGTACATTTCTGTGCAAAAATGGCAGATAGCTATGTCCAATTAATACTGCTAAAAACAGCTTTTCAGTCTCTCAAAAAGGTTTTTTATTTGGACAATGTCGGGGAAGAAAAGCGGGAGTGTGATTGGTGATTACAGATAGGGTAGGAGCCTCATTCAGTGCAGATAAGGGGACACCAGAAGAATAGTACAGAAAATCTGGCCCACTGACCCAGCATCTCGTGGACTCAGGTTTCACTTCCTGTGGATCCATGAAGGTCTGACACATAACCCTGCCTCCTCTAGACCCCCTCAAACTCCACATGGTGAAATTTTGTTTTCTGGACATTCTGTCCTCTTCCTTTGGCTACTCTGCCTGGGGAGATTATACATTCTTATAATTCCACATACTTTTGATTCATTGAAGAATATGTCTGTCTTTCAGCCAACCCAAAGTTGTAAGCAATAATCCAAAATACTCTAGTTCATGATCTACTGATTCAAGTTATGCTCCGTATTCAGTCATATCCTTACTTTCGTTGGCATTGGATCACACTATCTGAATCTGTGCTTAAAACTAAATAGACTCACCTCAACTTTGCTGATATTTTCTATTTGCTGCAGCATTTCTCTTATCCTTACCTCTGCTTGCTTTACATAGTATACTGGAAGCCACAAGATCTATCTTCCCTAACCATGCTCCTCATTCAAAAATATTTATTTTTCAAATCAGTAAGTGAATCCCCATGGAGACTGTAGGACTATAGGCTCTCTGATAGACCTCTGTTATGTTTGTGAAGTACTCTTCTCCCCCTGCTCTAACATATAATTGATCACCAGGTTAATTAGTTTTTCAAGCAATCAATATTACTTTAATGCTAGTGCTTAAATTTAGTATTTGGAAGTCTGACAATACTTTAATTGTAACTCAAGTTTTTGAAGTGATGAACTGCCAAAGGTTAAATTGTTTCTTTTAGTCTAGATTGAGCAGTATCTTTGATCTGTAAGTCAGGGCAGTAAACTTGAACAAGCCTCACCTGTGTTGTTTGTAGGTAATTACATTAATACAAAAATCCCTCAAATGACATTACACTGAGGAATTAGCTTTCCACATATAGCTACAGAGTTCTATAAATCTATGAAACAAGTTAAAGTTTGATTCAAACGGATGCACTAAAAGAATTCAGAGTAGATATCAACTCTTTGGAGCTTAGTGACAGAAGCAAAAGATGCATGCATTTTGATACTGTGAAAACTATATAATTAAATTGGTGGTAAGGGAGGAAGCTAATTGACATGCTTTGAAACTGGATACATCAATTAATTGGGACAATTTTTTCAAGACAGATTCTCAAATTCAGATACTGTTTTTGCTGAAAGAGCATAGAAAGAAAACTGGCAATTAGAAGAACTGTAGCCTGATCAGAAGAGAAATAGTTTCTGTAAAGCTTTCTGTATATTAGCTTGTAATACAGTAGTGCTGGCTCTATACAAAACAGCTGCTAGATTATTTTTCTAAATATATCTTTGTAAAGTTAGATTATTACTTACATGTTTGTTATTTATGGAACATAAAATCATTTTAATAATTTAGTAATTCAGCCTTTTACAAGCAAGACTGAATAAATTGTGAATGCTTTGTTAATGCAAATTAAAAATCAATACTTCAGGCAAATTGCTATTTAAATAGTGTTGTAAATATCTAAGATAAATCAAATGCAAAAGAAGTAGTTTCACAGTTTCATTTTCCAGCACATCCTTTTTTTTGGCCAATCTTTCCATTCAATACATTGTTTCTTTTAAACAGTTACTCTTATTGTTTTTCTATAGCATTAACTATGCAAAAATTGACCACTAAGGATAAACAATTGTTCTTAAAATATTGTCTGCACAGATCCATACTTTTGAATGTATACTCCATGTCTTCACAAGAGCAACTGTTGGGACTGTATGTGTGTGTGCACCTTCATGGTGTGAGATGTCAGGCTCAAATGAATATAAAGAGCTACCACTCCGTTCCTTCCAGCTGTTAGACAATCTAGTCAGAACTTTCTAGAATTCCTCTCCTTTTTTTTTTCCGTCTGCATAGTTTGTCTTATCTTTAGTGGCCATGGTGGTCTAGAAAACATTTTACCTTCTATACATTGGTGATTCTTACCTGCTGAAGAGATTCTGTCTTTATGCAACTCTAACCCAGATGGCTGGGTGAGAATGAGACCTCGAATTCTGACAATTCCTCATAGAAGAAGCCCTTAGCTTGGTGCAAGGTGACTGTTAATTAGCACCAGGCACTTCTTCCTTGCCTACAGACAAGTCAGTGTTGGAATCTCAAAAGGCTTCAGATCCTGAAGGGTAGAAAGGGTCCAGTTGATCCAACTAGTGTCATCTGTTGCCCCTTTGGATCTAAGACAGTAGTCAATATCATCTGATGGTTGCTTAATAGACTATGTTAAAGGAACAGAAGGTTTGTTTGTTGCATGATAACTGAAGGCTCCAACATTTCACGACTGTTCTTGCCTGATCTGTAGCTAATATTGAATTCTCTCAGTTTTGGGAATAAAATATTGCTCTATAAATCAATAATTGTACTGTGATGGTTTCTAAACTCTATGTTGTTACTGTGAAATTTTGAAAACCTTCAGTACATACAAACAGAAATACTGTGTCAGACCAGTGGTCCATCCAGCTGTTGGCAGCATTGTTTCTGGAACCCCATCATGCTCCTGTCATGTAATGATTAATGACAGAAGTAGGAGGACTGTCTGCTCACTGTACCAGAAATAAGGAGCCCTAACCGCATTCCCCACCTTCTTTAGGCGATGCCTCCTCCTAATGCGATTCCAGTTTTTCAGGCTACCAGATACCATACTGAACAAATAGCTGCTGTGGCCACCTGCCAAAAGAATACTAGGCCCCAATCCTGCAATACGATGCTTGCAAACAGATCAGTGAAGTCTGTGGAGCCCTGCCTGGGCAAAGGGGTTTCTCAGGGCAGATCAGATCACAGAGTATAAATCTATATATATAAAAGTCAAATGGTGTATGCGTGTATGTATGAGTGTATGTATGTGCACTTACTCCTTCCACACCGTTTGAGCTAGAGACTTGAAATTTGGTACAGTTAGAGGTCTTAGGGTCCTAATCAGGGTAAGAGTCAAAAACATTTCATATCTCACCTCTGACGCCCCCCAGGGGTGAAATTCTTTAAAGGCCAATCACATCAGCTGGGCAGCTGCTGTTCTCTGTGACATAGTTATGATGTCATAATACCCCCTCCAACAGACCCTGCACTCGCTCAGCTCTCTGCCCCCTCCCCCCTCCAACGGACCCTGCACTCGCTCATCTCTCTGCCCCCTCTCCCCCCTCCAACGCCCCCCACACTCGCTCATCTCTCTGCCCCCTCTCCCCCCTCCAACGGCCCCCACACTTGCTCAGCTCTCTCCCCCCTTACCCCTCCAAGGGCCCCCCACTCACTCACCTCTCCCCCCCACTCCAACACCACCACCCCCCACTCGCTCAGCTCTCTCCCCCCTCTGGTAAGAATAGAAAATTTTTAAAATCTCCCCCCTCCCTCCTCTCCAACAGACCCCGCATTCACTCAGCTCTCTCCCGCCTGCCCCCCTCCAAGGGCCCCCCACTCACTCAGCTCTCTCCCCCCTCCCCCCTCCAATGGACCCCACACTCGCTCAGCTCTCTCCCTCCTCACCCCCACATCTAAATGCAAGAGAATAAAATTAATTAGACAAAATGAGACTTCTGAACAAAATTTGTATTAATAAAAAACATTGTAGTCTTTTTACATCCCAGTTTCCAATTACAAATAGCCCGAGCAACGCCGGGTACTTTTGCTAGTTAGTATTAAAAGACATTTTGATTTCGAAATATAATTTAATTAAAAGTCTGGGCAAATATCCATATTTTATTTTTTGCTTGAAATGATTTGTCTCAAAGACTACTAGAATGAAGGCCTCAGTGCTATTGCTGGATAATTAATAATAATAGCAAAACGCTAACAAGTAGAACTAGCTTGAAAATGTTAAAATTCTTTGACATGAATTCATTTCTTTTCTGTGATTTTTTTTAAAGTAGATAAAGCCAGTAGCCCCCTTTTCTAATACAGGAGTGGTATATAGTATATTTGTTTAGACTTTTCCAAACTTACTCTGACACTGTTTTCAAAGCAACACTATTTGGTGTGTGTTGTGACTGAGTTTGCTTCTTTAATTCATTTAAATAGAAAGTTATGATCCTGTCAGACTTTAGAACATAAAGGATCCCATGGCATTTTTGCAGGATTAAGGATTTACATACAATTAACTATTTGTTTCCGCATGCAGTCCTTATTATATCCTCTAGAAATTAAACAGACCTTCATTATATTTAAAAACAAACAAACTGGTAAATATCTTTCTGCTATTATTGGACTCTGTTACCTGAGGCAAAGAAGTTATTCTAAGATTTTCCTTCCCTCTGTAATATAGAGTATTTTGTCACCATGTTTGGAAAAATATAGACATAAAATAGTGAAATACTATTGTTTACAAAAAGACAAACACACATTTGAATATGTGCAAAGCCCTAAATCTCAGATTATTTGCCTCTTTCTATTAGAGAAAACAATGGCACATTCCTGTCTTGCAAAATGTACAACTTTCTATACTATTCTTAATTCTAACCCAATAGTTTTGAAATGATGCTGTTTATTTTTGTGTAACACTTAAAAATGTGATTCAGTGGAGTTATATTTCATGAATTCCATGATGTCTGGGTCCTCCAATAGCCATAAAACTTGCTTTAGCCAAATCCTCTCATAAATATAATCTAATATAATGTGTATTGATGTACTGTTTCAGTGGCTGATATCAGTAAGCGACCTGTCAATCAGCTAAAGAGAAGCAATGCTAAAAATATCCTTTCTACTGTTGTTCAAGACTGTGCAGAGCCAACTAGAATTAACAGAATATATGGCATTCATTACATAATAAGATTATAGTTATCCTTGGCAGAATCCCTGACAGCCATGTTTTAGGACTCCATTCAAGAACATATTTTTTTCAGCAGCAGCTCTCCCCTACAAGCTTTGTTTCAGACTCCAGGGCTATACGTCTGTGATGGATTCATTGTAGGTGTGCCCCCTTGTGGCTCAGTGTTGCATAACAAAACTCTCTTCTCTCTAGTACTTCTGCCATTGGTCACTCTGGCCCCTTAGTGGCTTCTCTTTCCGTAACTCATCTCTCTGGCCAGGTCACAAATCAGACCTACCTTTTTGGGGTAACAAAGTCCAAAAAATAAAAATTCAGATGTCCTTGAAAAAAAGGTCTTTTGCCCTAACTCTGGGCTCTGTGTTTTTCATATCCTTCTGTCAGGAATCTCCACTATCCTTGTTCCTTTCTCGTGTCTCATACCACCTCATCGGTGGCTAGTAGGTAAACCACACCGTCCCACTCTGTTTTTGGATTACAGTCCAAGGCCCTGTAGTAAACAAGCCAGGTCTGTCTATTTTGACCTGCCCCACCTACCTCCCAGGGCTTCTTCCTGCCATAGCTTTCTAACAGGCCTTCTCTGCACAATCTCTCCAGGTTCACCCTTTTTTCAAACTTGCAGAATTCTCCCCTGAAATCCCTGAGTAAATCACAACTCAAAAGTATAAACATAAACCGAATTTCACCCTCTTCAGACGTGGCCTTTACAGGCCTCTTACATTCCATTTGCTGTTCCTCCTCTGAACACCTTGCTGAATGCTCTCCCTATAGTCTGGATCCTGGATTTTTTATCAGGTCTTAACAATGGAGTCTGCTCCACTCCATGTGGCTACTTTGTCTCTCTCTTAGCCCACAGCAGACATCTCTACTCAGGAGGGGGTCTCAGGGTTTACAGTCCCTCTGGGCTTCTTTCTTGAGTATGGTGGTTTCTCTTATCTCACAGAGTGACTGTAGAGTCCTTCACCCTCTCCCTGCAGCCCCCTTCTGTTCTCTACTTTTGCTGTTTATAGTGCTTTCCCAGCCCCACCTCCCCAGCTGGGCTACATCATCAAAAGCATGGCCCACTCTCTAGGTGCACCCCAGTATGGTATTTGGCCTTTCAGGTCTGCATAAACCTATTTCTTGTGCCTGTGGGGTACATCCCCTATCACAGTTGGCTAATATCAAACCATATTCCTCCAGACCTTTTGAATTACAACCAGTATCATTTTGTTTCATTCAATACCAGTCACGCCATCCTTTGAATAGTAATATTTATTTTGATGTTAGCATATACTAGTTTCCTTTCCTTAACGGGTATAGTGGTAATATCTTCATTCAGAAGTGCAAACATTTTTGTTGAAATTGCTCTTTCACATGGCACAGTACTGTGAAAACAGCCTGCTGAACAGTTTTTCCAGTGGGTAATGCCCTTCTATGCTTCTAAATATTTTTGAGTATTCAACCCACCGTTTGTTCTCCTGTACCTGTAGAGTTGTAAGCGATTCTGTAGCTTAGTATTATGACTTGCCAAACACACATTGCATAAATGTCTTGTAATAGAATCATAGAAATGTAGGGCTGGAAGGGAACTTGAGAAGTCATGAAGTCCAGCCCCCCACACTGAAGTAGGACCAACTAACCTGGACTCTCCCTGACAGATATTTGTCCAACCTGTTCTTAAAAACTTGTAGTAACAGGGATTCCACAACCTATCTTGAAAGCCAATTTCACATCTTAACTATCCTTATAGTTAAAAAGCTTTTCCTAATATCTAATCTAAATCTCCATTGCTGCAGATTAAGTCCATTGCTTCTTGTCCTACCTTTAGTGGACATGTAGAACAATTAGTCATAGTTCTATTGTCCTCTTTATAACAGCCCTTAATGTGCTGTAGACTGTTATCAAGTCCCTCCCTGCTACTTTTCTGAAGATGAATCATGCCCAGTTTTTTTTCATAGGTCAGGTATTCTAAATCCTTCTAAATTTTTGATCATTTTGTTGCTTTCTTCCTTTGTATTTCAAAGGTATTAATTTATTTGTATTTAAGTGATTAAACAAGTTTGATAAGATTTCTGTTAAAAGGAGTGGATCTGTTAATGAAGGGGGAAAATGTGACTATATGTGTACTCTAAAAGTTAAATTTCACAATTATGACTTTAAAATTTGCTCCTTCTAGTGTCCTGAATTCAAAAGACCCAGGGATATTGCTGTTGACTGGATTGCTGGAAATATTTACTGGACAGATCATTCTAGAATGCATTGGTTCAGTTACTATACAACTCACTGGACAAGTTTAAGATACTCCATCAATGTAGGACAGTTGAATGGACCAAACTGCACAAGGTTGCTTACAAATACGGCAGGAGAACCATATGCAATTGCTGTAAATCCTAAAAAGGGGTATGTTGTTTTTATGGTATTTTATCATGTGGTATTCTATTTTATAAATAACAAAGATACATCGAAGTTTAAGCAAAGCAAACATGACTTACTGCATAATAATGTCTATAAATGTGTAAATTTGGTTGTTATTTAGCTTTTCTGCTTCAGTTTACCCATCTGCCAAATGAGGTTAATATTCCTCATCTCTCAGGTATTTTGTGAGACTTACAATAATATAATATCTGTTAAGTATTTTGAGATCATTTGAAGAAAGGTGCTATGTAATTTTAAGATGTTAATTTATGCAAATTCTTGGTAACAATTTTGTTTGATACTTTTAGAATGATGTATTGGACCGTCATTGGGGACCACTCTCACATAGAAGAAGCGGCCATGGATGGTACTCTGAGAAGGATATTGGTACAGAAGAATTTACAAAGACCTACAGGTACATGAAATTTCAAATTCCCCATTAAAAGATAGCATTGTGTGGATATCTAAGATGAATCCCAATTTTTCAGGCCTAATGAATTCTATAATTTTATATTCAAGTAATAAATATACAGTTAAATATTAAATTCATAATATTTTTAAATGGTGTAACTGAATCTAAATAAATTTAACATGGTAACTTTATAAGACAATACCAAATAACAATAGATATAAAGTGAGGGAATTAACAGAACAAGGCAATTTTGAGTCATCCATCCCCTGTTGTTCAGTCCAAGCTTTTATAATTTGGAGATTTAAGGACACCCAGAGAATATGGTTTCATCCCTGACCATTCTGCCTAATAGCCATTGATGAATCCATTCACAAGAACTTATATAATTTTTTTGTACCCGGTTATACTTTGGATTTCACAACATTCCCTTCATGACACAACAAGTTAACTGTGCGTTCTGTGAAGACATACTTCCTTTTGTTTTAAACCTGCTGCCTATTAATTTTCTTGTGACCCCCAACTTATTGCGTAATGTGAAGGGGAAATAATTCTTCATATCTTCACTTTCTCCGTACCATCAATGATTTTATTGACCTCTGTCATATACCCCTTTAGTCATCTTGTTTCCAAGCTGTGTTTTAATCTCTCCTCAGATGAAAGCTGTTCCATACTCCTAATCGTTTTTTCTTGCCCTTAACTGTACTTTTTACAAATCTTTTTTTTTTTTTTTTGAGATGAAGCTACCAGAATTATATACAGTATTCAAGATGTTGGTATACTATGGATTTATATTGTGCCATTATTGTATTTTCTGTTTTATTATCTATCCATTTCCTAATGGTTCCTAACATTCTGTTAGCTTTTTTAACTGCTGCTGCACATTAAATTGTTGTTTTCAGAGAACTATCCACGACTGCAAGATCTCTTTCTTGAATGATAAAAGCTAATTTAGACCCCATAATTTTGTATAGATAGTTGGGATTATGTATTCCAATATGCATTACTTTGCCTTTATCAACACTGAATTTCATCTGCAGTTTTCTTGCCCACTCATCCAGTTGTCTGAGATCCCTTTGTAACTCTTCCCAGTAAGCTTTAGACTTAACTATTTTGAGTACTTTGTACTGCAAAATTATTTGCAAATTTTGCCACCTCATCATTCCCCCCCACTTTTTCAACCATTTATGAATATGTTGAACAGCTCGGGTGTATAGATTCTTGGGGGATCCTGCTATTTATGTCTCTCCATTGTAAAAACTGACTGTTTATTCCTACCATTTCTTTTATAGCTTTTAACCAGTTACTGATGCGTGAGAGAACCTTCCCTCTTAACCCATGACTACTTATTTTGTTTAAGAGCCTTTGTAGGTGACCATGTCAAAGGTTTTCTGAAAGTCCAAGTATATGCATATTGATTCCCTCTGAAAATTCTAATAGGTTAGTGAGCAGGACCGGCGACAGGAATTTTGGGGCCCCGTACGGCAGATCGTCTCCCGCCGCCCGCGGCCCCTCCCCCCCCCGCCAGTCTCCCGCCACCCGCGGAGCCCCCTCCGTCTCCCGCCGCCCGCGGCCCCCCCCGCCAGTCTCCCGCCGCCCGCAGGCCCTCCCGCCAGTCTCCCGCCGCCCACGGGCCCTCCCGCCAGTCTCCCGCCGCCCGCGGCCCCCCCCCGCCAGTCTCCCACCGCCCGCGGGCCCTCCCGCCAGTCTCCCGCCGTCATCCCCCCCCGCCGATCTCCCGCCGTCGTCCCCCCCCGCCGATCTCCCGCCGTCGTCCCCCCCCGCCGATCTCCCGCCGTCGTCCCCCCCCGGCCGATCTCCCGCCGCCCCCTCCCCCCGGCCGATCTCCCACCGCCCCCTCCCCCCGGCCGATCTCCCAACGCCCCCTCCCCCCGGCCGATCTCCCGACGCCCCCTCCCCCCGGCCGATCTCCCGACGCCCCCTCCCCCCGGGGCCGATCTCCCGACGCCCCCCCCGGGGCCGATCTCCTGACCCCCCCCCCGGGGCCGATCTCCCGACGCCCCCCCTCCCCCCGGCCGATCTCCCGACGCCCCCTCCCCCTGGCCGATCTCCCAACGCCCCCCCCCCCGGGGCCGATCTCCCGACGCCCCCCCCCGGGGCCGATCTCCCGACGCTCCCCCCCCCCGGGGCCGATCTCCCGACGCTCCCCCCCCCCGGGCCGATCTCCCCACGCTCCTCCCCCCGGGCCGATCTCCCCATGCTCCCCCCCCGGGCCGATCTCCCGACGCTCCACCCCCCACGGGGCCGATCTCCCGACCCCCCCCGGCCGATCTCCTGACCCCCCCCCCCCGGCCGATCTCCCGCTCGTCTCCTACCTCCCGCGGGCCCCAACCTCCGCTTGTGCTGTGGCCGCGTGGCCGGGAGAAGCAAAAAGGGGCGGGGGAGGCTGCTGGGTGCTGGGGGAGGGGGCTGGTGAGCGCGGCAGCGGCTGCCCGAGCCACGCCTCGCTCACAGCCCCGGGCGACAACGGTTACAGCTGTACCGGCCCCGGACTTCAGGGCCCCCCCCCCGAAGTCCGGGGCCCGGTACAGCTGTAACCGTTGTACCCCCCTGTCGCCGGCCCTGTTAGTGAGGCATGAGTACCCTTTACAAAAGCCATGTTGGCCCATCCCCAACATGTTATATTTGTGTGTGTGTGTGGGTGTGTGATAATTCTGTACTTGATTATAGTTCCAGCCAATTTGCTGGCACTGGTTAGGCTTACCATAATTGATAGTCATCTGTGGAGTCTTTTAAAAAAAATAGTCATTACATTATCTAACCTCCAATTATCTGATACAAAACCTGATTTAAATGATAGATACATTTAATGATTTAAATGATACATACCACAGTTAGCAGTTCTATATTTTCACATTTAAGTTTCTTCAGAACTCTTGGGTGAATGCCATCTTGTGCTAGTTACTTATTACTGTGTAATTTATCAATTTGTTCTAAAATGTCTGCTATTGACTTGTTAATCTGGAAAAGTTTCACAGATTTGTCACCTGAAATGAATGGTTCGTATCCTCTGTAGTCCAGTTTGGCCAATGTACATGTCATTTCTGGCATGTAATGGCATATATGACATTAATAGATGTGCGGGTGAATGAGTCCCTGATGGTGTGGCTGATGTTGTTGGGTCCCCTGATGGTTTCGGTAGAGTAGATATGCGGACAGAGCAGGCAACCGAGTTTGTTACAGAGAATGGTTCCTATGTTAGTGTTTCTATGGTGTGGTGTGTAGTTGCTGGTAAGCATTTGCTTCAGGTTGTGGGGCTATCTGTAGGTAAGGACCGTGAGAGTGTGTTTTCATTTTCCAGGATAGGCTGTAGATCGTTGATGTTGTACTGGAGAAGTTTTAGCTGAGGCCTGTACATGATGGACAGTTGTGTTGTGTTAATGTGATATATGCCACCATGTTCCATCAATACCCCTCTGCCATGTATATTGGCCAGACCAGACAGTCTCTATGTAAAATAATAAATGAACACAAATCAGACATCAGGAATAGTAACGTACAAAAACCGGTAAGAGAACACTTCAATCTCCCTAGATATTCAATAACATTTTAAAGTAGCCATCTTTCAGCTACAAAAAACTTCAAAAACAGACTTCAAAGAGAAACTGCACAGTTACGAATCATTTGGAAAATTAACACCATTAATTTGGGCTTGAATAAGGAGTGGCCATGTTTGGTTCATTGGGAGTGGACCACATCCACCATGACTGAATTGACCTTGTCGACACTGGTTCTCCACTCTTCACGTGTCAGTGTATCTATGCCTGTACCTGTAATTTTCACTTCAGGTATCTGAAGAAATAAGAGGGAGGGGTTTACCCATGAAAGCTTATGCTCAAATAAATCTGTTAGTCTATAAGGTAGTATAAGACTCCTCATTGTTTTAACACCTCAATCATCCAGTGGCCCAAATGGCTGTTTGGCAGGCTTCCCATCTCTGATGTACTTAAAATAAAATTGCTGTTAGTTTTTGTGGTGTTAGCTAGTTGCTCGTCAAATTCTTTCTTGGCCTGCCTTCTTTCACTTTTACACTTGATTTGCCAGAGTTTATGTTCCTTTCTACTTTCCTCACTAGGATTTGACTTCTGATTTTTAAACGATGCCTTTTTGCTGATTACAGACTCTTTTATTCTGTTGTTTAGCGATGTTGGCATTTTTTTGGTTTTTACTGATTTTTTAAATTTGGATATTCATTTAGTTTGAGCCTCTATTACTGTGTTTTTTAAAGGTTTCTCTACAGTTTGCAGGTATTTCACCCTTGTGACTGTTCCTTTTAATTTATGTTTAACTAGCTTCCTCATTTTTTAAGTTAAATGCTACTGCAATGAGTTTATTTGGCAATTTCCTCCCAGAAGGATGTTATATTTAATTACATTATTATCACTATTACTAAGATCAGTTATATTCACCTCTTGGACAAAATACTGTGCTCCATTTAGGACTAAATCAAGACAAGCTACTCAAAGAAGCAGTCATTTATTGTGTCTAGAAATTTTGTGTTTGCGTCCATTTCTGAGATGGCATATAACCAGTCAATAATAATAAGGATCATTGAAATCCCTCATAATTATTGTGTTTACTGCCTTTGTAGCTTTTCTAGTCTCCCTGAGAATTTCATAATTGCCATCACCCTCTTGGTCAGGTGATCAGCAGTATATTAGTATTGCTATACTCTTATTGTTAAACATGGAATTTATATCCATAGAGGTTCTATAGTACAGTTTGATTCATTTAAGATTTTTACTTTATTTGACTGTTTTCTTTCACATTTAGTGCCACTCCACCACCAGCATGACCTATGGTCATTCCTATGTATTTTAGTATTACTAGACCCTGTTGGTTATCCTCATCCCACCAACTTTTGATGGTGCCTTTTATATCAATATCCTTCTTTAATGCCAAGCAATCTAGTTCACCCATCTTAGTATTTAGACTTCTAGCATTTGTATATAAGCATTTGTATATTTTGTCTGTATTTAGGAGCTTGTCTTCATGTTTTATATTTAAATGGGAGTCATTGTTTGTTCCTTAATAGCTTCCACCTGTACTTTACCAATTTATTTCCTATACTCTTCACTATGAAATAGTTCCCCTTTTATAAATTAATTGATAAGAGATGACTCTGCCTGAGCTGTGTACTATCCCACACCTGTGTACTTTTTTCGAGCCCTTTCTCCAAAGGTTCCCCAGTTTCTAATAAACCTAAAAGCCTCCTCCCTTCACCATTGAGACACTGCCGTTCTGCCTGTCTTTCTGGCCCTGCATGTGGAACTGGAAGCATTTCAGAGAATACTACCAGGAAGATTCTGGGCTTTAATCTCTTATCTAGTAGCCTACATTTGGCTTCCAGGACTTGTCTCTTACTTTTCCTATGTTATTTGTTTCACAATCCTGACTCTTCCCCTGTATTACATATGTCTGTCTAAATATTTCCTGAGATCTGCAACCTTCATACCTGGCAGGGAATTTATCATGCAGTTCTCCTGGTCATCAGAAACCCAGTTATCTATATTTCTAATAAACAAATACCCCATCTTCCTAGTAACTGGGGTTCTCTCCCTAGGAGGGTATCCTCAGTGCCAGAGGATACCATTATATCATCTACAAGGAAGGAATCTATGGGATTGCTTCCCTCCACTCCAGTTTAATGATCTTCTTCCATGTGACTTTCATCCTCTTCAACACACTGGTGTTGGGGTGGGATCACTCTATTGTCTCCCTGAAAGTCTCCTCTAAGTACCTATCTGTGTCCCTTAGCTCCTCTGGTTCAGCTTCTCTGGCCTCAAACCCATACTGTTTGATGAGCTGCTTGCACTTTATACATATGAATATCACTTACATAAAAGGCAGATAACTGTATATGTTTTATTCAGTGCAATAATTGGATAGCCCCCACTCTGCTGCTGGACTTCTGTATGTATTAGTCTTATTCTTGCAGGTGGTATTTTTTGGGGGGAGGGAGGGTTTGCAGGTGAAGAAGGGGTTATTTACCTAAGTTTAGTGTCTGTTTGATAGCTGTAACTGCTTCTTGCCCTTGCTAAACTCCCTCATAAAACTCCCCTGTTTGTTGCTTCTTTTCTCCCTGAGTTAGTTCTTCCATTTATCAAGGGATCATAATGGGGTTAGGGATCAAAGGATAACAGGCTGGAGCCTCATTAGAAAGCTCTCAGCCTAACCTAGCAGGCCTCTTGGCTCAGCACTCAATCCCTACAAAAGCCACAAAACGATCTTCAAGCAAGCAAACATACAACAAATCTATCTATAAATCAGATCTAAAAAAAGGTATATGTAGCCTTACAGTCTATTATAGCTTGCACTGTTTACAGAGACAATCTGTTCCACCTTCTGTTTAGTTAAGAAACCCTCAGTACCTTTCCCAGACCTAAAGAAGAGTTCTCTGTAGCTGAAAGCTTCTCTCTTTCACCAACAGAAGTTGGCTCAGTAAAAGATTTTAGCTTATCTACCGCAGTCTATCTGTAGTTAGTTTGGTGATTACTGTACTAAACTTTAAAAAACATTTATTTTAATAAAAAGTACAAAAAAGAGATATATTAAAAAGAAGTGACAACATAATGTATAGTTCTATAAGTATTTAACAGAAGAACTGCAAGCTTAACAAGAGAAGTAACAATTAAGATCTGAGTTATGCAGTGTTAAAGGCTACAGACAGAAAGATCAAAATAGAAAATACCAAAATACAGAATGAAATGAACATAACTAAATAACAAAATACACTTATATACCTTCGTTGGTCTCTTCAAGTCCCTTTCCTCCCTCCTTTCTCCATGTTTAGACTGAAACAAGAGTAATAGTTACTGTTAATCTGTTATAAATCATCTTTATATCATTGTCTATTTATGCTATAGATTACAAATCTAAAACAGACTGTATTCTGACTTAGATATTAAAACCTAACAACTCACAGCATCACAGGTTTCAGCTATGAGAGGTTCTGAAGACTATAAGTTGGATAGAAAGCTGGCTGGACAGTCGGTCTCAATGGGTAGTGATCAATGGCTCCACGTCTAGATGGCAGCTGATATCAAGTGGAGTGCCCCAAGGGTCGGGCCTGGGGCTGGTTTTGTTCAATATCTTCATTAATGATCTGGAGGATGGTGTGAACTGCACCCTCAGCAAGTTTGCTGATGACACTAAACTCGGAGGAGTGGTAGTATCTGGAGCTGGAGGATAGGGATAGGATACAGAGGGACCTAGACAGATTAGAGGATTGGGTTAAAAGAAATCTGAAGAGGTTCAACAAGGGCAAGTGCAGAGTCCTGTATTTAGGTCAGAAGAATCCCATGCACTGCTACAGACTAGGGACCGAATGGCTAGGCAGCAGTTCTGCAGAAACGGACCTAGGAGTTATAGTGGATGAGAAGCTGGATATGAGTCAGTAGTGTGTCCCTGTTGCCAAGAAGGCTAATGGCATTTTGGGTTGTGTAAGTAGGAGCATTTCCAGCAGATCCACGTGATTATTCCCCTCTATTCATCATTGGTGAGGCCTCATCTGGAGTACTGTATCCAGTTTTGGGCTTCACACTACAAGAAGGATGTGGATAAATTGGAGGGAGTCCAGAGGAGGGCAACAAAAATGATTAGGAGGCTGGAGCATATGCTTTACGAGGAGAAGCTGAGGTAACTGGGGTTGTTTAGTCAGCAGAAAGGGAGTTCCAAAAAGGATGGATCTAGGATATTCTCAGTGGTAGCAGATGACAGAAAAAGGAGTAATGGTCTCACATTAGTCGGGTAGGTAACGGTTGGATATTAGAAAAATCTTTTTCAGTAGGAGAATGGTGAAGCACTGGAATGGGTTACTTAGGGAGGTGCTGGAATCTTCTTCCTTAGAGGTTGGTGTTGCCAATCCTTTGGAATCTAAAGGTTTATTCATAAAAGGAAAAAAATATACATGAGAGTTAGAAATGGTTAAAAGAAATCAATTACATGCAGTAATGTCAAACTTGGTTCAGGCTTGCATCAGCAATAGAATAAACTTCAGATTTAAATCAAGTCTCTGGAGTACAAACATCCACAGCAGGGATGGGTCCTTCAGTCCTTTGTTGAAAGCTTCTGTTTGTAGCAAAAATTCCTTCAGAGTAAAAAAGCATGAAAATGAAGACTGAAGACCAGATGGAGGAGCTGCAGCAGCTCTTTATAGTCTTTCCCAGGTGCAAGAACCTCTTTGTTATTGCTGTGAAAAGTGCAGCCCAATAGAGTTCTGGAGTCATGTGGTCAAGTCATATGACCATGAATGACTTAGCAGCCATTGCCCACATGCTATCCTGCATGTCCTCTGGAAGACTTCTCATGTGGATTGGAGCTTTCCAAGGTCTCGATGGGTCCATTGTATAGCTGACGGTCCTTAACAGACCATCAAGCAGGGTAGGCAGAGACAAAATCAAGTTGTCTGGAATGTTACCCAGAAGCAGAGCACAAATTTGAGTTACAGACGGTATAGAACCAAAATTTATAACTTCAAATTCAAAAACGATACACGCATACTGAGCATAATCAGCAAACCATAACCTGGTCTTAAATACCTCATATGACCCCCTTTACACAAGATTTGAGGCCACTAGAGGACCTTGGTAGCACCAATGATCTATGTGATCCCAGATTATTTCAGTAATGTGACACCTTACTTGTCTATTTTCTTCAGATTCCTACATTGCACTCATCTATATAGTAATTCAATGCCTTGCAGTAAATGAGGGATGGGGAAGCCTATAATCTACAAAAAGTAATCGTATATTTTTATAGTTATATTTTTATGCTTTATTGTAAAGATAAGCTCTCCTTTTTTTGGCAGGTCTTGTAGTTGATCAGTTCAGTCAGCGTTTGTTCTGGGCTGACTTTGAATTATCTGTTATTGGCAGTGTTCTTCTTGATGGCTCTGGTTCAGTAGTATCTGTGAGCAGTGAACAAGGTATGCAGAGTTTTTCTATAACACATACTTTGAAAGACCTGTTAATTAAAAAGAAATTATCTCAATTTCTGTATTATTTGTGGTATTTCCAGCTAGCAATACACCGAATATTAGTTCTGTTGCCATTATAGATTATTGTAGTACAGTGATTTGTAAGGCTCCAATCCCAGCATTGGCTAAATCCAGGGACACTTTGTTTGACTTTATGGGAGCTCCATATGGTTACAGATATGGGCCTGAATCCAGACTGTTGCACCCTACATGTGTAATTCACAGTATGCTGAATAACATCAAGCTAGAGTGTTCATCTTTTTGCATTCCATTGCATAGAAATCCTATGTAGAGTAATTGTGTGCCATTTAACCTGACATCAGTTAACCTAACCCAGGCAAAATAATGGAAAATCTGATGTGGAAATCTGTCAGTAAAAAATTAAAGCATGGGAATATAATTAACGTTAAGCAACAGAAAATAGGCCTGGTCAAACAAACTTTATTTCATTTTTATGAGATTGCAATGGTTAAGAAAGGTGACTGCATATAAGTAATATGTTTACATCCTGTAAAAAAAATCTATCACTACACAACATCAATAAAGCACATGTTTGATGGATTAAGAACTGATTGACAGATCTCAAAAAGTAATTGTCAGTCGTGAATCATCATTGAATCATTGTGTTTCTAGTGGGGTTCCATAGAGATCATTGGGTTTAGGTCCCACACTATTTAACATTTATATCAATGATATGGAAGTAAATTAAGTTTGCAGATGACACAAAGATTGGCAGAGTGGTAGATAATGATTAGGCAAGTCATGCAAAACCATCTGGATCCCTTGGTATGATGGGTCCATTCAAACAAAATATATTTGAATAGAACCAACAAGCAAGGTCTAGGAACAAAGCAAGATCTAGGAACAAAGAATGCTGATCATGCCTCCATCATGGGGTCTGTTTTCTGGAAGGCAGTGATTCTGAAAATAATGTAGGGATCATAGTGAACAGGCAACTCAATATGAGCTCCCAATTTAGTGTTGTTGCAAAAAGGGCTAATCCTTGGATGTATCAACAAGGAAGTAGTGAGTTTGAGTAGGGACATGATTTTTCCCTATATCCAGTTCTAGAGTCCACAGTTCTAGACTATATCCAGTTCTAGTGTCTACATTTGAAAAAGAATGTTGAAAAATTAAACAGGATGTAGAGAGATACCTACAAAGTTATTCAAGGACTGGAAAAAAAATGCCTTACACTGAGAGACTTAAGAAGCTCGGTCTGTTTAACTTATCCAAAAAAAAATGAAGTTGTGATTCATTAGGGAGTATAAGTAATTTCATGAGGACAAAATGTCAAGTACTAAAGACAATGCTTAATTTGTGCCAGAGCTTGCCTAGGCTAAGCCTTGCCACCTCTAGGCTTGGCAGCGTATAGCCAAAGCACTTCTTCCACTTGCTGCATCAGTTAGGACTGTTAAAAAACTGCTTGAGCCCTGGCACCTCTTTCATTACAAATTAAGCACTGACTAAAAGGCTGTTCAGTGGAAAGAGGCATAGCAGGAACTAATGACTGGAAGCCAAACAAATTCAAATTAAAACTAAGTCACAAATTTTTAACAATTAGTGTGATTAACCATTGGAATAAACTAACAAGGGAAATGGTAGTTTCTGTAAGGTGATGAGTCACTCTTGTGCTCGGCTCCAGCCAATCCACAAGCTATGTATCGGTCACATGACTCCCAAACTAGGTATATAAGTCCCACAGGAGAAACAGGAGCTAAATTTGCTCAATATAATTCTAGGGCTTGGAACTCTCTCCTGCTGATAATGGTAACAGCCTTCCCAGGCCTTAGTCTGCTCCAGGCCTGTTCCTAGTCCTACTCTAGCCCTGCTCTCACCACTGCCCTGCTCTTCATTCTGCTTCACCCTCACTCCAACCCCACACTAGACTCAAAATTCCAGCTCTGACCACTATGCCTGACCATCTCCATCCAAGTTTCTCCATCTCTTGAGGTCTTCAGAACAGGACAGGATGTCTTTCTATAAAATATTCTTCACACATTATTGAACACATTACAGGTGCAACTAGGTGAAATTCTGTGGCCTGTGTTATATACGCAGTGACGCTACATCATCAAATGGTGCTTTCTAGTCCTGAAATGTATGAATCTGTAGTTTAAACTTGGTGTTTTGGAATCCTTACATTGTATCTATTTACTGCAGCTACAGATTAAATTAAAGGTAGTATAAATAAATAAAAAGGAACATATCTGACAAGAAAATGTTAAAACAATAGAAAAGATTACTGGAGAAATTCTTTATCAGATTAATTTTACCCTTGCACAGCCATCATCAAGTATTCACATTTTTAATTTCACCTATTTCTGTAAGATACCATTAGAGTATTTCAAATATGTCTGATTGCATTATCCAAAACTGTAGGTCTTCTGAGAATTTTCATGATTAGACTGGTATAACTGACTTTTGGGGGGACGGGCGGGGGGGGTGCTACCAAACTACAACGTATAGTTTTCATATAATATGACTTAGCAAGTTTCTTCCTATTTAAAAGTTAGGTGGCTCTTGTGGATGTCACCAGGACTATTTGTATGTTAGGCTTTGCTTTCATTTAAAACTTATGCCAGCATAGCTATGTGGGTCGGAGAAGTGAAAATACACCCATCACCCACCCCCAGTGACAGAGCTATCCCAACAAAATCCCCAGTGTAGATGCAGCTATGCAGACAGAAGAGTGCTTTAGTCAGCATAGCTAACACTGGTACATCTGTCAGCATAGGCTGTGCTGGCATAAACTCTGTAGTTTAGACATAGCCTTAGTAATAGTACCTTTTAGATTTCAACTAGAATGACGTAGTACCAAAATGAAGAATATCAATACTTGAATATGACTTTTTTCCTTCTTTCTTTCTTTAAGGGTTGCTGCATCCCCATAGAATTGACATTTTTGAAGATTACATATATGGAGCAGGACCTAAAACTGGTGCATTTAGAGTACAAAAATTTGGCGTGGGTTCTGTAGAGTATCTGAATTTGGATGTTGATAAAACAAAAAGTGCCTTGATTTTCCATCGCTACAAACAAATAGATTGTGAGTAAACGTATTAGTTTAAAATAAATATTTAGAAAAATAAAGTAACTAAACACTTGTAAATGTGAAGTACTGAGACTGAACATACAAAAGAACTGATTTGTTCATATTCCCATTTGTAACGAGTAACGGGTATTTTCATGTAACAACAAAAATTGTATATGATTCAGTTCATGAAACCACTGCACTCAGTTTATCTAAAGGTGCAGCATAAAAAGTCAACAGAAAACTGGCCAAAACATATTTCCAGTCACAATCAATTGGCTTTTCATAATACTGATGATTCTGGTGATTTGAATGTAATTTAAAAAATTATACAATGTAATTAAAGTTATTTAACTTTTTTATTGCCAAAATTATGAATTCCCATTGTAACATGCCAAAAATATTTTACATTTATATGTCCCTTTCTTCCCTGAAAACTTTGCAAAAGAGATCATTCTGGAAAACACTTTAGTTACTGCTGCAGAGGAAAGCAACAATTTGCATTAAGCATTGAAAAAGGTTACTTAGGGAAGTTGTGGAATCCTTGTCATTGGAGGTTTTTAAGGATAGGTTAGACAAACATCTGTTAGGGTGGTCGAGATATACTTAATCATGCCACAGCATGGGTGGAGGGACTAGGTCACCTTTGAGGATTATTTCAGCCCTACATTTCTATGGTTGTACAATTTAACATTGCTATTTTTCAGAAAGCAAAAAGAATACTGTATCAAAATGAAATTGCACTGGAAAATTTTAGGTAGGCTGAAAATAATTTCCCAAATTGGTACAGGTGGGCTTAAACCGTAACAGCAATTCCAAGCCCCAAAGTCAGTAAATTTCAGGGAAAATTAACTGCAGAACCCAACTCTGTAACTTTAGTCTCTTTCTAATTTCCAATAGCAGAATTGAAATCAACCTGCAACCCCAGCTCTAGGAAAGTTGGGTTTTGATTTCAGGCGCAGATTTTGTGACAAGGGTCCATTTCTACTGTTTTTTGTTTTTCAGCTGTTTCTATAAGCTCAACCCTGTCCATCACTAAAACTTATTTAAACATTCAGTATATACTACTAGTACTCATTTACATTTTGAATACCTTTCTTCCTAAAGGATATTCATGTACATACTATATACAGTTCTTTACCCATCACTTACATAAAAACCGGCAGCTTTTAAACAATGCCCAAAACAGAAACACAATAGCTCAGTATAGGATAGTAAATGAATAATCAGTCAACTGAAACTTCAGGAGAAATTGGATTTTCACCAGAATACTTATGTGAACATCCTGCTCCTGCAAAAGCAGCTGGATCTTGATATCTGAAGCTCTTGGCACTTTAGTACTTCAAGGAGTTATTGAGGATTACTCACCTGCACTGATGTGTTAGAACCACCATGAAAACCTTACTAAAGAGCTTCTTGCAACTGAGTTACTCCTCCCTGGAGCTACCAATGTAGCCTTAAGCTACAAGGGGAAGAGGTTCAATAAGTACTCACTTCCATTTAGACAGTGCTCTCATAACAGAGCACACCAGGAACAGTCTGGAGTTAGCCTGAACTAATATCCCAAATATTCTAAATCAACATCTGTTCTCTCCTCTCCTCCATTCTCTGCCTCCATTCCCCTCCCCCTCTCCCCCCCCCCCCCCCCCAAGTAACAGCAGTAGCCAGGGGGTGGACTAAAAGAAACTGGAGTCATGAAGGATTGAGGATACCACGGAATTCAGTAGGGAAAGATATATGGTTGTATTGGGAAAGAAAAATAAAACGGGATCTCGACATACAAATTTGCTTAGAACTGCCTAGAGCCACATTTTTTATTTACAATTTGTGGGGGGAGGGGGGGCACAAAAAATTATTGCACTAGCCTCCCAGAGTCCTAAGTCTCACCCTGGCAAAAGGTTCCAAAAACATGGTTAATTATCAGAAGCACATAAAAACATGCTGGGATATTGGTTCAATATTAATATAGTGGGACAGTATACTGAATTGCCAACACTGCTTCCTACAGTGGCTAAGTTTCAATGGGGATTTCGCAGAATGTAAATTAGTGTTGAATTTTGCATATGTGGTTCTTCATTAGTTCTGTTCCTGGAAACAATGTAACTGCAAAATTTTAATGTGTTTTTTTTCCCACCCTTAAACAGCACCTAATCCTTGCTTGGACTTGACATGCGAGTTTCTCTGTTTACTCAACCCTTTTGGTGCAGCTTGTGCATGTCCAGAAGGGAAATCTTTGATTAATGGAACATGCAGTGATCTGAGCCTTTCAGGTGGGTATTGGACATTTGGTTTAACGGATTGAAGAAATAAGAATAATGATCAGTGTTTATGTCCTGCTAAAAGGCTAGTAGAGAAGTGTTCCAAAACACTGTGATGTTGTACAATATATTTACTAATGATCTGCTACAGAAAGTGAATAGTGGAGCAAAATTCAGAGATGACACAAAAATATTTGTTGCTCAGACAAAAGATTTACCAAACATAGATGAGCAGGAAGAATGGTGATTATATTCATTGTTCACAAATGAAAGGTAATACATGTTATAAAGAACAATTTGAACTACTCGAAAGCATTGATGGTTTCTCAGTTAATTGTTAATCACTCACAAAAAAGGCCTAAAAGACCATTGGTGTGGCTAGCTCAAAGAACACCTCTGCTCAGAATCCAGCAGTGGTAAAAAAGCAATAGCATATATAAAGAAAGACACAGCGAATAAAACTGAAAACACTATTAGAGACTTATAGATATGTAGGGCTGGATGGAATGTCAGCAAGTCCAGCCCTCTGCTACCAGACAGGAGCAAGTGAACCTAGACCATCCCTGAAAAATGTTCATATAAATCAGTGGTTCCCAAACTTCAACAACCTGTGAACCCCTTTCAGTAAAATGTCAAGTCTCACAAACTCCCTCTTAAAAATGAATATTTAAATTAGAAAAACAGTGATCTTATAAATATAAAATTTGCTTCATAACATACTTATTACACACTATTTATTACTTATTATTTATCATTACAATATTTTATTACATTATGAAAATGGCCACACTCTTCCAAAATCTCACTTTCGTAGCTTGTATCATTTTGAATAAGCAGTGTGAATTATTATATTTGTTTCTGAGGAATGAATGTTTCAAGACCTCCTTCTGCCTGCATACACTTTGAGAAGTGCCTGGTTGAGTCTGTATGATTATTCTAAATAAATGATGCTCCTTCATTTTAGCTGATCAGACCTCATTTCTACAAGCTTTTCTATAGCTAATGTGAAGTACCCTATTGCTTTGCCCTAGAGATTGTGACTTTACACAACTTGTGTTTGTTTTCACTCATTTCATCCCAGAAATCGTCAAAATAGATGGTATATAAGCTGTGCCTCATTGGGTTTTGTTTTTTTCATGCAATTCTACATAGCAGTTACTAGAGGTGATATGTCATAATAGCATGGATCCATTGATCGATTTTTTTTCTCTATAAAATAACACCTAAATAATAAGTAAATACAAATATTTTATGGCTCATTCAAAAGTGTGTGGTGGTCCAGATTTGGCCCACAGTCTGCCTATTGACTACCCTGGCTAGATGGTTGGTTGGTTTGTTTTTAAGTCCTTTGGGTTGGGGTGAGTTAGGAGGCTATTAGCTGAACAGAAAGACAAAGGCAGAAAGGACGTAGAAGGGGAAGAGTTAAGAGTACACCAGGGCAAAGCAGGTGAGATAGGAGAGTATAGTCCCCCAGATGGAAACTAAATTTTGATTCTGCAGCCCTTACAATGGAAGTATTCAAATGAGTAATCATTTTCCCTGATTATTTGAAATAGAATTTTTGACAAACCAAGAGATCTTTATGAATTTTTACTGCAGAGGATACATGTAAACTGACTTGTGAAAATGGAGGAAGATGCATTATGAATGAAAAGGGTGATTTAAGATGTCACTGTTGGCCAAGCTATTCTGGAGAAAGATGTGAAACCAACCACTGTTACAATTACTGTCAAAATGGAGGAACTTGTGTAGCTTCTGCTCTTGGTAAATATTTGCATGCAGCTTCTATACTACTTTTATCTTCATTGAAATATATGGGTTTATTCTACACATGTACCCTATCCCTCTCCCCTGTTCCTTAAACTATTTGTTGTAACCTTTTACTGGATTTCAAAATTTCTGTCCACACATAAAGCCTCTCCTCCTCAACTTGGTTTTGAAAACCTACTATGAATCTCTTACATTATATAAACCCTATTTATCTTGTTAGGATAATGCCAGAATAGGGTTCTTTAATCGGAGGTAGGACTTTTCCCATGATCGCTGCTTTCTCCTGCTGCTCCCATCAGAGTGCTGGGCGCTTGATGGTCACCCTGCTTTCCACAAGATGGGGCTTTTCCTCTACCCCTTCACATGCTGACCTCTACATTGTTTTACACCAATGCCTCTCTTGGCAAGAGGAATGAAAACACCCTTATTAAACGTGAACCAGACATTTGAGACAATATCCAGATCCTGCAGCTTTGGCACAGATAACTTTCTATTTGTATAACATGCTAGTCATGATGGTATGGAGTTGTGTATTCAAGTCACAAGTCTTACTCCTTCTGACCCAGGGCAAGATTGGCTCCTTGCAGCCATAAGTCTAAACTCCTCATCTCTGAATCATGTCTCATCACCATGTGTGGCATGTGTCCATGATATAACTTCTAAATATTTGAAAAGGGTGACACTTCATTTTGGATTCATTTAACATGTTTGTCTGTGTCTACTGCAGCTAATTCCAAAATTCCAAAAAGTCTCTAGTTTCCTATCCACCCTATCTTATGGGCAGGCTTTTAGATTCCATATCCACTTTATTCCTTCACCAAGAGTAGCCCTTTTCCTGAGAAGGAATACACTAGCCAGGGAAGTTCCCCAGCATTTTAGCAATGGAAAGGTGGTAGTTATCAGCCAATTCCTCCTATGAGTTTGTGGGGAGTACATCTACAACTACCCCAACATAGTGTCTCATCCCTAGCTGCTGTGTCCCATCTCCTATTTTTTACTTGAAGGGTAGCTATCTTTACTTCTGCCCGGTCTCTAACTCTCAGCTCGGGACCAGGACGGAGGAGCCAAATGCACTCTGCTCTGTTCACTACTTCTGCTCTGCTTCTCCTCAGACCATGGGGGTGGACTTGGCTGTAGCTGCAGTGTTGCAAGGAATACTGCTGTGGTGCTGCCCGGAGCAATGCTATAGCCTCCTCTACCAGGCATTTCTTTAGTTTGCTTAGATACTCCCGCCCTCAAGGGCTTGAAATTGAGAGTTAATGAGACCCAGTCAGCTCCCCTAACCTCCACCCCCACCCCAATGAGAGGCAGAGAAGCTCTTCCCCCAGGCACACTACCACATACAATTTGAGATGCAAGGTGGGGCTGGGGTCCAGTATGTTTAGACATAAGCTTTTTCCCTCGCCCTCAGAGAAATTTTGGTCATTTCTGTACTGGCCCTGACTATACTGCTGTTCCTGCCCCGCCCAAAATGGGGGAGTGCAGAGGGAATTCAAATACACTTGCAGCTAATTCACTTTACAGCAAATGTAAGATGTGTCATAGTACAGTTAAAATACAAAGCATCATCCCTGCTCCATATTTAATTGTCACACACCCTCTTTTACAAGCTGTATTCCCTAGGTAGACTATCAAAAGTAGCTCCGCATGGTAATATAACCCTTACCTATAAATCAGATATATTGTCATGTTGTGATATATGAGGATGTGATTACGGACATGATGTAAAACTCAAATGTGTGTTAGTTTACACTATATGTGTCTGTTAAGATTTTAAAAAAAATATATTTGTGAATATACTTCTAAGTGCAGTAGTTTTCCCTTAGGTAATATATACAGTGTGTTTAAATAGCTTTACCATTACACTGTTCAGTAAAGGGGCTTCAAAGTGGGCAGAAATGTAACTTACATGCATTTTAAAACACCTTTATGTTTCCAAATAAGTGTAAACAGGTCTTAGTATAATGGAGAATCAGGCCCAAAAAAATCTATTTCCAACTCAAAAGAGCATTATTGGAGTTGGGTTCAAATAGTAACCCAAATGTATCCTAAATAAATAAATACAAGTTCCTTCTTGATATTCTGATACTATAAATAAAATAAGTTCGGTTGAAGAGATGCTTTTCCAATGTGTGCATGTAAATTCTGCTCTCTTTTACCACCAAATAATCAGTTATTAAATTATTAATTATGTCAATTACAGAGTGCTATTCCTTTTTAAAAAAACATTATTGTGTTAAATGTTTGTTGAGTATTATATGTTGTAGAACCTCATCTGCACACAAATGTTAATTTGTTAAACAAATCCCACTGGCACTTCATGCATTTATTCATTGTTGGTTTACTTACAGTTAAGCCTTTTGGCAAATTCCTATGTGGACATTATATAACTAGAGTTGGGGCAGCTTTAATTAAAATGTATAAGTTTATGACAGTTGTATTGAACTACAATAATTGAACAAAGAAAATGTCATCAGTTAATTAAAAGCACCCATCTGAGAGATCTAATTAAAAGTTTGGATAATCGTAATGAATGTTTTCCTGCAAACCAAATTAACAGGAATTTTTTTAAAAAATCATTAACGTTAACAGTAAAAGTCTAAGAAAAATACAATTGCTTTTCTCTTACAGAATAAAAGTACAAAATAAAATAATAGAGCAATAAGTGATCTTATTGAAAACATTAACAAAGTTTAGAAGGATCACAAAATTAGATCAACCCATATTTCTAATCTATTTACATGAAGTCGAATTCTTGCTTAGAGGGTAATTTGAAATAAGCAGAAAATCAAATTGTCTATTCTTTGGCACAGGTAAAAGAACAGTTGATGAAGTATTTATAAGATGTCAGGCCAGATTTTTGGCACATGCTGAACCATTCATTTGTACTCCTCACTTGTCACAAAGAGATTGGAACCTTCCTTAAACAGAGAAGCTGGGGGTTATTAAAAATGGGATAGTGCCCAACTGGCATTGAAGTAGTGTAGCTGTCTGCCATCAGTTGGGGAGTGCTGGGGGTGAGATGCAGCAAAGCTGGTGTTCAAGTTTCCCTGTTGATCCATAGTTAGCATAATGGTCCTTAAGGAGCCACTGCAAACAGCATTGTTTAGAACAGTCCCAAGACTGCTCTAATTTATCCCATGGGCCATACTAACCCCTTTCTTCCCCCAAGATTGGGAGAGTGCATATCTTAGTTCTACCAAAGGATGAAGCCCTATATTTCAAATTAGTAACTGTATACTAAAAATGTCCCCAATAAAACTTCACTGCTCTGACAGGTCTTCAGTCTCATGAATGTGAATTATCATGGACACCCAAACTATAGATGTTGATTATACCAGACAAGCTAACCTTTAACATTCTATCTTTGAACTCTTTATATTAGACTGCACTCTTTTCTGTAAGAATGGTATCAAATGGGATAGAAAAATGAAAGACAGTGTACACATTCCTATACACTAAGTGAATACACTAAAACCTGCCAAGAGCAACCACTCATGGGAGTTAGCAAAAGTGGGCACTTATAAGAGATGGTCTTTCTTCAAAGGTTTGCACACAGAAGAACAGTAGTGTTCATTGGCTTCTGCAAGCAGTCTCTTAGAACAAGTGGTCTCTCTTCAGAGGTGGTCTCTAAGGGAGGTATTGCCAAATGAACAAAGATGTAATCTCTGATAATGTAGACATTTAACTAGATGATTTTAAATTTCAGGAAACAGAGATTTTAATTTAAAAAAAATACATATAAAAATTCTAACGATTTCTCTCTCTAATAAAATGAAATAATTCTATCAACTGTTTACTTCACCTAATACACACAGCAGTATCTTCATGCTTCAGTATCTTTCCTTCCAAGAGATTTCATTCAATATAACATACAAACTATTTCTCAGTTATGTATTCAAATTGTTGACATACCCTGAGCCAACACAGGTATATGTCCACTTTTAGACTAGTCCTTATTCTTAACTCATCTCATATATAATTCATATTTTGAATTTCAGATGATGGCTGGATTGAGAAAAGATAATTTTATAGACACTAATGGGAGAAAGTACTGACATTTATTTTTGCAGATGAATAGGACGGTTTATTTGCTACCATATAGCAGTCTAAACCTTCAGAGGAGGATCTAAAGTCTTCTATGTAATCTGATTACAACCCAAACTATAGATATTGATCTCCCCCATCCACTTATACCGCTGACTATTCTTTCTGAGAAACATTTTATCTGAGTCCCACACACTTCCCATTCTCAGGTGGTTTGTTCATATCCTGCTGTCACAGGATTCTCAGGTGGTTTATTCATATCCTGCTGCCACAAGATAACTCCATAACTACATGTGCCTCTGGAATCACATCTGCTTTACCTACCCTCAAAAGCTTTTTATAAAATCAAAACAAGATACAATCTAATTACCTTACTAAAATGTTGTACAAAACATTTCCAAAATGCATAATAACTGGAATATATTTTCTCTGTTTATTCCCCATTCCATCAGTTTTCACATGTTAAAGATACTGTAAGACTCATTAGTTTTTCATATTTATTTGTCCATTTTTACAAGGTAGTCTGACCTCAAGAACTAGTGGCTTCCAACTATATAAAGCAAAATATAACCTTTTTAGTTTTTAAGAATATATAAATACACTGTTGGTTCTTTATTTTAAGTTATTTTTATTTGTTTATATTTACAAGCATTTCATAGGCATAGTATCTGGGCACAATTTACATTATTTAGATCAATCAATTATTTAAATCAATCAATTTACATTATTTAGAACAAAATTCACTTCAAAATAGGGAATATGTACTTTATGAACCCCCAAATCAATTGAACCATCTACCCTGAAAGAAACAGAAACATTGAAGACCAGAGAACAGACTAAACACCAATACATTTAGAAACCTTGCATCATACTCTAAAAGTGGCCAGAGTGGAGACCGACATAGTTAAAGCAGGAGTCAGCTTTCACCAATTTAAAGTAATGGCATTCGCTAGTGTAGAGCTTCTCCAAATGGAGCATGTTCTGAAAATGTGGTGTGTCAAAAGTTGCTGCCTTCTTGCTGCTTTTACAGGCACTTAAGTTTTGAGAACACAATGTAGACATTTAATTACAGGAACTTCTGCAAGGGATAATTCATTAATGGAGATGGAGGAAGTGTGGCCAATGTATGAGGGATAGGTAGGGGAAAAGGAAGACAATGTTGCTATGTAGTGAGTGCTGTAGAGCATGCTAATTGAGGAACAGAAACATTTGGGAGATGAAAGAAAGAGCAAAATGGATATAGTGTCAATGTATTTTACCTTTAGAACACAAATTGATACAAGACTGTTATATGATTATGATTCCCACCTTTAGATGGTTGGGTGTACCTAAAGCAAACTTGTAAAACAGTTCTCCATGCTATTATCTGATATCTCTGTTAATAATATCTGATTCTTATATAGCATTTTTCATCAGTAGATCTCAAAGCATTTTTAAAGGATACCAGTGATATCGACATTGCTGTTTTACAAATGGGACACAGGAAAATAATGTGTCTTACCCCAACCAGTGGCTGAGCCGAGAGTATAACCCAAGTTTCCCGAGTGCTAGGACACTGTTCTGTCCACTAGACAACACTACTTCCTTGGTATAGGGTAGTATGGTGTGGTAACTATTATCGGTCATTGTATGAGTTTTAATAAAATAATCTGAGAAGCATTTTAAAATGTAAAGATAGAAGATGCTTTATCAGAGCTAAGCATTATTTTAAAAAATATTATTTTGGATGTTAATTATCTACATAGTAATGGAAAATGAACTGCTAGCATTTCTAGCTGACACATTAAATTAAATGACAAAAATAGGTTTTAGGATAAGGTAAAAGAAATCTTCACATAAATGTCAAAAACTGGCCTATTTGTAAGCCTACTGTTGCACAGAAGAGAATAAAATTCTCTCATGAACAGGCAAAATACACTTTCCCCATCACTTCTTAAAAAGAAGAAAGAGCTTGACAAGAAAACATAGGCTTAATACTTTTAGATCTTATGTTGTCATTATTTTTTTTTTAATATTCTTATGTACCAGACAACAATGATTTAACTCAAAACTGTCTGAAACCACTTAACCCAGTGGCAAGAATCCAAATACAAAATATACAAGAGTACAACTCTGAGTCATTTGCCCCTCCCAAAAAAAAACCCATTAAAAAATCCCCTGCATGTCAGCATCTTAATTCAATATCGTTGGTTTGGTGCTTAGAGAACGAGACATATTTTGATGAATAAGTAGGTTACTGCATATTCCACCAAGTTGAAGCTATTTTAAGTTGATGGTTTCATTCCTACAGAAAAAGTTATAGGAAGAGATTGGCTGATTGAGCACTAATCTCATGGGAACAATGTACAAACATTTCAACTTAAAACTACAAAAGAGAATATTCAAAAAGAAATATAAAAGAAGGGAAGGGAAGAATGCAGAGGAGGAGAACAGGTAATAGGATAGAAGAGTGGAGAAGGAAAATATAAATAAGGCTTAGTCCCAAATGCCGGAGAGCAGAATTTGACCACTTTTCTTTCATCAAAGAACTTTCTGTGAAGCACTGAGACTATAATGACAAGTATAATATAAAATTGTGTGTAGATGGGAAGAAAAATCAGAGATTCAGTTATTATTGTGTTTAATTTTATTAAGTTGTAAAACACTGACCAAAAGATACTGGAGAAACTATGAAAGGTCATATAGAGAAGTGGATATGAGAGTTGTGAATAATATAGTGGTAATAAGTGGCAATAGAAGAGTGGACAAGATCACCCAGAGGTGAGTGTGAAAAGTGAACACCTAGACCAGACCACTGAGGAACACAAAAAGAGAGAGAGAAGGAGAATGAAAGAAGATCTACTGAAGGTTATGCTGAAGGTAAGGATACAGTCACAAAGCCCAAGGAAGAAAGACAGATGAAGAAGTAGTGAGTGGGTGATGGTGTAGCAGAAAGATCAAGGATAATTAATATGGAGATGAGGACGAGTGATTCCCATTACAAGTAGACAGTCACATGGTAGCTCAACTCACATTAGTGTGTGAAAATTAGAAGTGTGGATCTTATGGGGCTAGTGGCAAACAGGGCTAGTCATCCAAGTACGCCTGCACCCCTGGGTCCGAGAGTGGCTAGCTAGCCAGAGCCACCTCCAGTGGGGGAATGTCCACCCTGCTTTTTTTGAGCATGCTAAGAGCATTATAAGAGAAAAAATCTAAGCACTGGGAAGAGACTGACCATTCAAGGAGCATTAGAGATGAAGAGGAGGATGGAAATGGGGTGATCAAAAGACAATTGTGGTTGAGTGAAGATTTCTTTAGGATATGGTAAACTGCATGAATAGGATATGGTAAACTGCATGAAAATGATGATTGTGGGTGAGTGAAGATTGTGAAGACAATTCTGGTTGAGTGAAGACAATTGTGGTTGAGTGAAGATTTCTATAGGATATGGTAAACAGCATGAATAGGATATGGTAAACAGCATGAAAATGATGGAATGATTCATCAGAGAAAAGAAAGGAATCGAGGGGAGATTAGAAGGTGTGAAAGGCTGGGGCAGAACTGACAAGTAACGACAATTGATGTGAACTGAAGTTTAGAGACTTCTGTGTAGAATATAGATTTAAAAGGGAGGAGCAGATAGTGAACTCCTGTTGGATCCAGATAGTTCTTTGAGTAAGGTCCCGTCAGGTGTGCATGCACCCTTGATTGGAGATTTTTAGTAGAAGTATCAGTTTGGACCATGCATGTGCTCTATACACATCCTTGTGCCCCAGACTGAGGATATGCAGAGCTACATGAGTGAACCACCCTCAGTTCCTTGTCAACAATCCTGACCTGAGATGAAGTGTCAAGCATTCCTGTTTTGCTTAGACATATTTAATTATCATTAGCTTTTGTGTTTCTTATCTTAGCTTAATTCATTGTATTTAGTTATGGAGCCTTTTGTTTTGTTTTCTGCTCTGTTTTGTTTCCTCCCTTGAGGGGTTATTCTAGAAATTAATGTTTCTGGGGTGTGTTGTCTTTCCTATCAGGAAGCTATTGTGGTCAGTGAGGGCTACTCTTAGTGCCTCCGTTAGAAGGGAAACACCCACACATTGGCCAAGTGTACAATTTGTTCCTCCTTCAAAAGTATATCTCATGAAAGTAGAGAAGTAAAATTTAAGTTGTTAATGATGAAGTGAGCCTCCAATCCAGGCTCCAAGAACACTCTTGCACATCAGTGTCCAAGATCACTTAGTGTCCCATTTGATTCCAGATCATGGTCACCAAAATCCATGTATCATGACTACCTCTGGGCCTCAGTCACCAAATACTTTGAGGGATCCAGTACCTGCGTCTCCAGCCACAGTACCAAGAACCTCTCACAGTAAGACTCTGGGTGCTGACAAGAAGAGCAGCTCTCCTTGTAAGACATCTGAGTCACCAATCAAAAATAATGTTCAAGAGCTTTGGGTACTATTGAAGATGTGGTTGGTTCCAGTACCTATAGGTTATCTAAGGCTTTCTCTAAAAGCCACTCTGCTACTAAACTGGGTTTGGTACCAAAGACTTCTTTAGCATCATGTGGCCACGTCCAGTCTAATAGACATCCCACTTCAAAGAAGTCCACGCCATCAGACTGTGTTGTACCTTCAGTATCTATGCCCGACCGCTATATCAGTACGATCTGAGTACGAGTTTGAATGCACATGTTCAAACCATTCAGTGTCTGACACACTGGTCTCCACCGGATCTTGCTCAACTCATGCTTACATACTCTCAATACCACAGGACTTTCGATATTTAAGGGATCTTTTTGTTTCGAATGAGCCACAGTCTGTTACTTCTCAGTACCATACATTTATCTGTCCCAAGATCTTCTGGGTCACCGACTCTACATTTCTCTTTGAGACCTCCTGCTTCACCATTGAGGGCAAACAATTATCACCACCTCTATATTATGTTGAGGATGATTCTTCTAACTCTCAGATATTGGTTCATGGATCTCCTATCTACTCTATGAGATACTACTCTCCTACCTATACTGAGAGAAAGATTCAGGGGGAGAAACAACTAAACCTCCATCTATTCAGTGTGACCAAAGATGCCTCCTTTTATGCTCAATGGGCCCCCCTCAGTGGCCTTATTGGGATCCCTGAGACCTATGTTGCCAGCAGTCCTTGAGGGCCTGAGTCAATCTTCCAGACAGCATAGGGAGAACCATTCTTCTGAGCCATCACTCCCCCCTCATCTACCTGAGCCTTTAGATGAGACCTTTGAGGAGCAGGAGATAAGGGCTGACAAAAAGGTAAAACAAACATTTCTTCCTCATCATCAGATGAGGCTGTAATGCCCCTACCATCTTCCATGGCAAATGATTTTAGTTTCAGGAGCTGATGAAAAGCATTGCAGATTCCTTTAGAGGAGATCAAGGATTCTTCTTATAAACTCCTGGAGGTTGTACATTCTTCAGCTTCTGCATGTATGGCCTTCCTGTGAATGCGGCTTTGCTAGAGTCTGATGAGACTATCTGGCACACTCTAGCTACAACACTCCCTGCTTGTAAATCTGCTAACAAAAATATTGTGTTCCAGTCAAGGACTTGGAATTTTATTTTCATACCTGTCACTGAATTACTTGGTGGCGGAAGCAGTTAATGAGCATAGTAGTAAATTCCATATGGAATCTATCCCTTACAACAAAGACAAGAAGCAACTTGATTGCTTCGGTAATAAGAGTTACTTCTCAGCAACTTTATAATTAACAGTCACTAATCACCAAATAAAGTCAAAATATGTCAACATTAACTACAGTAAACCAAACAGCTTTACTAAAAATTTACCATAGAAATCACCATAAAATTATCTTTAAATATAATGTGACTTTCCAATGAAATGGTAGATGGTCAGATATTTTTGGATAAGAGAATCTGCAAAAATATGGTGAAATCACTTAGGTGCGATCTTTGGAGCATCTGCTTCATTTATTGCTGTGCGCTTTTTTTTCTACTAGAATTCTAGAGCCAAATTGTGTTCCTTTACAATGATACAAATTAATGAAATGTGTTGTGGTGTCTAGCAAAAAATACTTATTGGGCTTTAAAATCAAAACTTTTTTACGATTATCAGAAATGCGTGTTTATATTAAAAGTTCTAATTGGAAGTTTAATGCATATCTATTTTTACCATAAAAATAATTGTCTATATTTCGAATAGGGAGACCGACATGCAGCTGTGCGCTGGGTTTTACAGGACCAAACTGCAATCAAACAGTTTGTGATCATTTTTGTCAAAATGGAGGAACCTGCAGTGTCACTGCTGGAAATCAGCCCTATTGTCACTGCCTGACTGAGTACACTGGAGACAGATGTCAATATTGTAAGTAATACTCCATGTGCCAGGGAACTCTGCATCACATTGAAAGTGTTATAACATTGAAATTTAAAGTGAATAGTTGGCTGAGTGGCTTTTCTGTTTCCCCAACCCCCTGTAAACCTCAATCCAAAGTTTGTTTGATCACAAGTTAAATGAAAATTTGGTAAACTGAATCCACTCCATTGAACACTCAACTAACTGCAAAACTGGCAGGAGCATTGGCATAGAAAAGGGTATGATAAGTCATGATTGAGGTCTGTAGCTTTTACCATGACATAGGCCTAGGCTTGAATTATCTCAGACAATTTGCAAAGAGAAGTGAGTATTTTAGAAATCCTCAAGATATAGTTTGTAAACTAACAGGTGTGGAATTATTTCTTTTCTGAAAGGAAATACTTTTTATCTACCATCATTATCTGCCACCCATAAAAAGGAGCTCCCGTAACATTTATTGAGAAGTTAGATGTGGTTACAGAAGATGGTTTCCTTCCTTTTTGAAAATGTATTGGGTTTCTCTGTCTTAATGTATTAGTAAAAATTTTGCTGAAATGTTGTAGTGCTATGTAAAGGCTGGGAAAAAAGATTGGCCTACATTGGCCCTTTTATTTTTTTAAGAGACATGAATAGATTTAAAGATTTTCTGTGTGAGACTCTGTGTGAGATAAGTGTACTGACTGAAGTAGATCTTGCCAGTAGGTGAAGACTGATTATGCATTTTTAATTTTTCACAAAATACCTAGATAAAGCCACCAAACATTGATGTCATCTTTAGACTTTCTCGGAGAAATCATTTTTGTTGGTGGAAACATGATAATAGTCATGCAGCTGTTTATAGCTTAGCTGTGTTGTTCTTTTGAAATGTGTGCCCCAATAGATTCTCATTCCAATGCTTCATCAATAACAGAATTTTCAAAAAAATTGCTAACAGCTCTTACTGTGAGCATTAGAATAACGTATTTTACAGCCAGGTGCAGAATTCTGGAATTGGAGATAGTGCAACCTCTTAAAAGCAATATAGGTTCCCCTAAATAAATAAGTTTTTTGATACAGTACTAATACAGAGATGTATACTTGTTATGATGCTTTGTATAGATTGCAATGACATATTTGTGGAGACAACCATTTGCCCTTTTTTGCCTATCCTCTAAAGTAGATAAAAATGCTGAATTTAAACAAAATTAAGGGGAAATTAAGTATTATAAAAGTCAGGTTCATACCTCTTTACCATATACTAAAAATGTTTTGTTTAATGGTGAATGGTCTGTCAAACAAGGAAAAGGTTAGTAGGTATCTTAAATGGAATTTGTATTGAAATAAATGGAATGTATTTCCAGTTGGGAGACTGTGAAATAAATTCAAACCTTTGAATGGAAAAACAGAAATAATTGTGATTCTGTCCCACTTGTTATTAAACAAACTGAATGGATTCACAAATAACTATCTGCAAATACAATTGGATATTTGAAAACAATATAGTACATAAATCATGCACAGACACACAGATTAAGAAAAAAAATATTTACTTGAGGTTTACCCCCAAACCAAGCAAATTGTTTCTAGTTGAATACTTCTGCAAACATAATTTTTTAAAGAGAATTAATTTAAATGTAAATGTAGGGGTACTTTTTTAAACAGCATGTTTATTATCAGATTTGGATTGTCTGCTGACACTGTTTGGAATAACAGCATAATTCAAAGAGGTTTAAATGCATTAAGGCTTTTGTTTGTATAAGACTTCTTTCTTTCTTTTTTTTTCTTTAAGGAGCTTCCAACATTTGTAGAGTGCTTTATAATGGCCAACAGTTGTTTGATACAGATTGCACTGGTATTAGTTTATAGTTAATAATTTAAACATATATGCAAGGTTTGTTTTTTACTTGTATGTGATATTTGCTTGTCTGGACGCTGAAACAGATTATTACAACTTCATTATAATAAAGATCAATTGCCTATAAAGCACATTAGTTTTTTCCTTGCCTTGGTAAGGTGGATGGTATAAATTAACATAAAAATAAATATGCATGTTTGGACCCCATGCCTCCAAACAGGAAATATTACAAAGGTGTTTTATGACAGAAATATAAAGATTACGTGCCCAATTTCTTCCATGCTTTTAATATTACACTCTCTTATTTGTCTTCATACTTCTTTTCTTCTGGATGCCTAACCTAATGTAATGCCATAGGTTCTTGACAGGGCTGATATCCTGAACCTGTGTTCTCATATGAGATTACCTGGACACTGGTAAAATGAATTTAAGTACATGAATATAGAAGTTATGGCATTTTATGAAATATATATAGAACTCACCAGGTTACACAGCATAATATTATCCTGATGCTTACATTCCATAGAACCCAAGGTTCGTACAACCACTATAGTCTGCATATTTGTGTGCATCTCCTTGAAAAAAATTCCTTATTTAAAATTGCTTCAGTGGCACATATGGACTAATTAAACTGTTCATGTTCATCTTTTAAACAGTCAAATGGAGAAAAGGTCTGACCCATTTAAAATATGTAAAGATGAATATAGCACTCTTGCAATAATTTCATTTTCCAGAAACTGAGAATCCTTTCCTTCAGAATGGTTGTGTCAATTAACAGAGTTTATTATAATTCAGTCTGAAAAAATCACTTAATTTTTGTGTTAGATAATATAATCCTCTGATATTTGTGTTTTTATTTGTATCAGCCTCACTGCATAGGGAGAGCTGGCCTTGTATCTTGTGGCTTTCATCTCCAAGTGCAGGTCACATTTCTTTACTGTAGCTTTCAAAAGAAGACAGAATTTTCAACAATCACAGTACTTAACTGCCTAATCTATATTTTAGGATTGGACTTGAAAGCCAGAGACGGGGTTGGTTGCAATTCTCTGGGGAAGCACAGACTGTAATGGAAAATCTCTCTTTCAAGGTTATGATCTATTTAGCAGCAAAATTGATGACACTTCACGCACATTGAAGGGCTACAGGGGCATGCTTAGGTTCTTTGGGGTGTACTTTCTGCAACCCAGAAGGAAATAGGAAAAACATCAGACCTACCCAGGCAGCTGTATTTTTCCTCTTACTATACAGCATGCCAAAGACCACCAGAGCCACTGAGAAAGAAACAAAAATTCCACCGGTGAAGGCCCTCAGCATCTTCCTCAGCAGCAATGAGATCTACATCCCCTCAAAACAGCCAGTTTGATGGTTGTGTTGAGAGCCCATTGGTACACTCTTGCAGGACCTATACCCTCTCCAGGTCCTGACTCCTCTCCACACCCACCTTTCCAGTCCCTTTGCAGGGACTCCTCTCGTGACAGACTGTTGCAACAGGAGGTGGAGTCACTTCTTATCTCTCACAGTGGTAGATATTCCTCTTCAGGAAGAGAGATTTTTATTTCTGTTACTTTTTAATTCCCAAGGAAAAAAGGAGGATAATGATTAACTGCAATCTTGAGGAAACTCATTACATTGATTCAAGTTCCAAATAATAGCTCTCGCCTCAACAATCCCATCCATAAGACCACAAGATTGGTCTGCTGTTCTCAAATTCCAAGACATCCATTTTCATATATTGGACCATAGAGAACACCAAAAATACCTAAGATTTCAAGTGAGGATCTCACGGTTTTAATACAGAATCCTACTGTTCAGTTTATCAGCAATTGTCCAGTCCTTATGTCTCCTCTGGCCAGTTCTTTACTCACCCTACAATTCTTGTACTAATCCTATCTTCCCCAGTTTAACCATAATTTCACATGTTGCACTATCAAATATGTTGAAAGTCCATATACATTAGTTCTACTTCATTTCCCTTGTCAAAGAAATATATCAGTTTAGTACTACATGGTCTACCTTTGGTAAATCCATGTTACCTTTCATTCTCCATTTACCCCCGTGTCCTTAACCTTTCTTTGCTTCAAAGTTTGCTCTAAAATGTACATACTATGTAGGTCACACTAATAGGTCTATAATTTCCTGGATCACTTTTCCCCCTTTCTTAAACATAGTACTATGTTTGCTATTCTCCAGTTATATGGCACTGCCCCCAATTTGATAGATTTATTAAAAAATCTTGCTACCGGATTTGCAATTTCATGTGATGTTTCTATCAGTATATTGGGATGGAAATTACTCAGTCACTGCCCCATTACTACCAATTTGAGCTCATTAAGCTCTTATGAGTTTTGCTGTCACCTCAGATGCAGTAATTTCCATTTGTATTCACTCATTCCCATTAACCATTATGTCTGTGCCCCATGTTCTACATTATCATTCTTACTGAAAACTGAGGCAATGTATTCATTTAGTTGTTGGGCCATATCTATATTATCTTTAATCCTTGTGGCCTATGAGTTCCATTTCTGTTCTTGTTCTCTTTTTATTTATATGACTACTAAACCCTTTTGGCAATACTCACTGTATTCTAATACTTTCTGAGCTCCAAGATTTAGCATTTGTTGTTGATTAATCCCTTTGTCTGTTCCTTCTCCCTACATGTTGTTAATATTATTTGTGAGGTGGTTAAGCATCCATTTGGGAATGGAGCCCTTCCCTCCAAGTCTTTTCCTCTTACTTGGGATGCAAACTCCAGATAATTTTTGTGCCTGTGACCTAAATAAATTCCAAGCCTCTTCCACATTGAAGTACCTGAGCTCTTCAATCCAGTTGACTACAATAACTAGTCCCCATAATTTCTCAGTCCACCCCCATTGAAATAATCAAAACCAGCTTGGTAATAAGGTTTCTTATCCTTCAATTTAATTTAAATTGAATCCACTCATGATCACTCGGTCCAAGGTTATTTTCTTATACTAGCTCCTCTAAAACATCCTCGTTATTTAGCAAAAACAAATCTATAATACCTTTTGTTGGTTCAATGACTATTTGGTGAGAAAATATGTTGGTTATCACATCCAGGAATAATGAGGCCCTACCATTATTAGTAGTGTTTATGCACCAATCTATATCTGGAAAGTTAGTCTCCCATGCTATATTACATTTTATTAATTCAATTTAAACTGTATGTCATAACCACCAATAAAATGCGTTATGTAATTTTGACTAACCACAGTTGAATAAGGTATTTTAAAGCATTAAAAACAGAGACTGTCCTTTTAATAATTGACAGGGGATCCCAGGGTCCATTTCAATGACGTAGAAATAGAAATCAGTGTTAACATTAAAACAGTAATTCTCGGTAACCAAGCGATAAAGGTCTATTTCACATTACTTGCTCCTGTTAAAAGAATATTGTGGGGGAGGGAGGGATGAGAAGAAAGCTGGGAAGAAAGGAACTCTAGGCGGCTTAGCATGTTAGTAATAGGGCATAGAGATCTATTCACCAGTAGGATCCCTGTACTACAAACATTTAAGCGGACAAGTAATTATATATTACAAGATAATGGTATCACTCAAAATGCATAGTTAAGTATGTGTTCAAATATTTGCAGGTTCAGGGATTACATCTCTAGAAGTCACTTGTTGGAATTTCATTATAACGTAAATTTTATTATATACATTATGATAATAAAAACATTAAAATAAGATTAATGGCAATTTATTCTGTTTCAGTAACATTAAATAGTGTTGTTATGAATATATTTAAAACATTTTTACCCTTACAGTGTCTCTTTAATTGAATTACTTTAGTTAACTTTGCTTAGCTTTCCTTTCACTAGTTCACTTCAGCCTAAATTTCTTTTTCCCTCATCATGAGTATGTGACTGGAAGTTTATAGTAATGTTTTCATATTCTAAATTGTATTCTATTTTTCAATAAGTCAACTTTTATGTTTGCTCATTTATTTTTTGTTGCTATTCTTTTTTTAAATCAAGCAAAGCAATGAATTATTTTTATTAAAATAATTTTCATTAATACCTTTTAATGTTTCACTTTTACTTTCTTTGTAGATGTATGCCACCATTATTGTGTGAATTCTGAATCTTGTACCATTGCTGATGATGGAAATGTAGAATGTGTCTGTCCTGTACGATATGAGGGTCCAAAATGTGAAGCAGACAAGTGTATAAGATGCCATGGTGGGCACTGCATAATAAACAAGGACAGTGATGATATAATATGCAAGTAAGTGTTTTGTGAGATTTAAAGTGATATGTTATACATATAGGTTATAGGTCAATTAAGAGTTATAATGATTTACTGATTATTGCATTTTACTTGATAGTGTACAACAGAGTTGTACCACATGAATAATAGCTTACAAGATGGTGTAAACATGGTATAATCAATAGCTCAGAAGTAAAAAGATGGTGTTTTTTATTTTTTGGTGGAATTTGAAAATCCGGGTTTTGAGTATGACAGGTGGGATGGAATGATAACCTTCACATCTTCAAGGAGAACATAACATAAACCAAAACTATGAACTACATTTTACTCTCACATTCTCAGTACAGTAAAACCTCGATTTAACGGACTTCGGATGCAACGGACAAAATTTCTGAGCAAGTCTGATGCATTCCTGATCCATTTCTGGCGGGCTGGCTGCCGGCTCCCGGCTGCCGCCCGGGGCCCAGCCGCAGGCGGGCTGGCTGCCGGCTGCCGCCCGGGGCCCAACCGCGGGCGGGCTGGCTGCCGGCTCCTCCCCGCGTCCCGGCAGTGGGCGGGCTGGCTGCCGGCTCCCGGCTGCCGCCCGGTCCTGGTAGCCGGGACCCGGGAGGGCTGGCTGCCGGCTCCCAGCTGCCGCCCGGGTCCCGGCAGCGGGCGGGCTGCGGAGCTGCCGCCCCGACCCTGTGGTGGGTGGGCTGCTGCTCCGACAGCTTGTTGGTTTTTTTTATTAAATAACAGACTTTTTGATTTAACGGACACCCCCTCGCCCGAATTAGTCCATTAAATGGAGATTTTACTGTAGGTTTAAAACATGATTGTGCCATGGAAGCAGAGGTTATATATTATTCTGACCATTTTCAAAAGTAAAGACAGTCATAATTTCTTAGATGATCAGTAACCTGCACAGAAGTCCTTGCTTATCCTATATAATAAAAGGCTAGAGGAAGTTTGTCCGAAGCCGTCATGCACAGTAGAGACGGCCCGGATGAACAGCATGCTGGGCGTTGTAGTTTGGCGGCACAAAATGGCCGCCGTGCATGCGCCGCCATGAGCCGTAGAGATGGACCGGACAAACAGCGGTAAGCACTTTGGCCCATGTACATGGGCTGTTACACTTGCGCCGCCGCGAGCAAGGTCACCAGAGCCAGCCTTATAAGTGGGCAATGTCGGTGCTGGGGCTAGAAGGGGTGCTGTGGTTAAGAGGCAAGGAGTGGGTTTGGCCTAGGGTATGAGGCCATAGAAGGAGGCTTGGGGCAATGGGAGGGTGGGGAGCCTTAGGCGGTAGTGGTGGGGCCATAGGTGATGGGGAGGCGTCAGGAGCCAGAGGCAATGGAGGGATGGGTAGGGGATCATAGAGAGGCATTAAGGGCAAGGAGTGATGTGGGGATGGATGGGGAGCCTGTGAAGGCCTCAAAGGGCAGGGGAGGAAGAGGAGGCAGCAGGGCCTGGGATGCCAAAATACAAGTTCACCCAGGGAAGCACGGACAAACACCATTAAGCACTTTGGCCCGTGTACACAGTCTGTTACACTAGTGCGTATAATAAATAGAAAATATATGATAGTGTGGGATGCCATAAAGCTTTCTATTGTTGCAGGTTTGAGACAACCATGTTACTCATAAGAGGGGGAAAAACTTTAGAAAACTGTATATATTATCCCCAATAAATGAAAATAAAACTTTGTAATGTTGCATGCCTTCACAAATTTTGTGCCACTTTATGCCACATTTTTGGTCCTAATTGGGTCTCCTTATTCTTTTACTACTTTGAAATATATTAATTGCTATGAAAACAGTTACATCATTGGCGTTGCAAAGTTCAATGATATTCACGTGAAAGTGAAGGCAATTTATATTTAATGGTTTGAATTTTTATCATACATTTTGAAATACAGAAGGCTGTACTATCATTTTTATATATCATACATAAGAAAGATAAGTAAGAAATAAAACACAGTAGGTATCCTACATAATTATTTAGCAAGTATAGAATCTTTGTATTGTTTTTAAGCTATAAGCTCAAGAGCTAATTATCCACCTAAGACATGGAAGAATTGGCCTGAAAAGCATTGCTTGGTGTGTTGCCATTAAGCCTAGCATTCTTTAACTAACTGTTTAATCACAGAATCATAGAAATGTAGGACTGGACTGGGCCTCAGTAGGTATCTAGTCCAATCCCCTTCACTCAGGCAGGGACTAAGTGTTATCTAGACTTTTCCTGACACGTGTTTGTCTAACCTATTCTTAAAAACCTCCAATGATGGTGATTCCACAATCTCCCTAAATAATTTGGTCCAGTGAAGTTTTTTTCCTAATCTCTAATTTATATCTCCCTTGCTGCAATTTAAGTCTATTATTTCTTGTCCTGCCCTCAGTGAATAAGGAGAATGTTTTATCTCCTCCCCTTTATAACAACTTTTATGTACTTGAAGACTGTTATGTCCCCTCTGTCTTCTCTTCTCTAGACCAAACAAACCCAGTTTTTTCACTTTCCTTGTAGGTGATAGTTTCTAGACCTTTACTCATTTTTGTTGCTCTCCTCTCTACTTTCTACAGTTTGTCCATATCTTTCCCAAGTTGTGGTGCCCAAAACACAATACTCCAATTGAAACTTTATCGGTGTTTAGTAGAGTGAAATCATTATTTCTTGTGTCTTGCTTTCAACACTCTTGCTACTACATCCCAGAATGATGTTCACTTTTTTTTACCACGGTATTACATAGCTGACTCATTTTAGGTTGGGATTCACTATAACCCCTAGATCCTTTTCTGCAGTACTCGTTCCTAAGTAGTCATTTCTCAGTTTGTATTTGTGCAAGTGTTTTTTTCTTCCTAAGTGTAGTAATTTGCACTTCTTCCTTATTGAATTTCATCCGATATTTTTCAAACCATTTCTCCCATTTGTCGAGATCATTTTGAATTCTAATCCTGTCTTCCAAAATGCTTGCAACTCCTCCCAATTTAGTATCATCTGCAACATTTATAAAAGTACTCTCTGCCATTTTATCCAAATAATTTATGAAGATATTGAATAGAATCGAACTCAGGACAGATCCCTGCACAACTCCACTTGATATGTCCTTCCAGCTTGATTGTGAGCTACTGATGATGATTCTCTGAATACTGGATATGCACCTACTTTATAGTAGGCTTGTCTAGACCTTATTTCCCTAATTTACATTTGAGAAGGTCAGGTAATACAGTATCAAAAGCCTCAATAAAGTCAATATATGTCACAGGTACTGCTTTCCCCATCCATAAGGCTTGTTACCTGTCAAAGAAGGATATTAGGTTCGTTTAACATAATTTATTCTTAACAAATGCATATTGACTATTACTCATCACTTTATCTTCTCAGTGATTTTAAATTGATTGTATGATTATTTGCTCCATTATCTTTCTAGATACCAAAGTTAAGCTGATTGGTGGATAATTTCTTGGCTTTCCCTTATTCTCCTTTTCATATATATGCACTATATTTGCCCTTTTCCAGTCCTCTGGGATGCCTCTGTCCTCCACAAGTATTACCCAGAGATCTTTTCAGCCAGTAACTTAAGTATTCTAGATGTATTTCTTCAGTTCCCACTGACCTGAAGATATCTAGTTCGTTTTTTCCCTATTTTAGGTTCAGCTCCTACTCCATTTACACTGACGTTCACTATGTTATTCATCCAGTTATTGTCTGTTACAGCTTTCCCCCTATTCCATTTTGTTTCTTACAGCTGTCCCCTTACTCCATTTTGTTTTTGTTCTCCTCCTGTGGCTGCCCCTCCCTGGCTGTTAAGTTGTTTACCAGGGCCACTGCCCTTCTCAAAGGGAGGGCCCCTTAAGTTGTTTAACAAGAGCCATTGCCCTTCACAAAGGGATGGCCACTTGTGCTGCGTGCTAAGTGGGACGACTGCCCTGTTCAAAGGGTTGGTCCTGTTATCACCTTGTTAAACCTGGGCTCGGTGTAGGGTAGGCAATGTCCAGAGCTGCAAGACCTAATGTGTTTTTGAGATCCTGGGCATGATTCATAGGCCTCATGTGCTTTTGAGTCCTGAGGTGGGAACTCACGCCTATGGTCCAGGACTCTGCCCAGGCATGTCTCTATGCTCACCTGCAGTTTTTCCCTGTATCTCCTCCCCTATGACAGAAGGAGCCTATCAGGATCACTGGCGGGGAAACTGCCTGAGTTTGCCTTTAAGAACAGGCATTTTTGAAACAAACATTAGAAAGGTTCCTGCATTGCCACCTGGTCTGATCAGCCAGGGGTTCTGGGCGGTCCTTTCTCCGCTCTCGTTATATTTTTGAGCGTACCCCCGTTTTTAACCCCCCCCAACGAAAAACGAATTGCTGCCTGAGAGACCTCCTGATTATGAAGACTGTACCGAGCCCTCCTTGCTTCTTCTGATGTTGTTGCTGCTTCTGCCTTTGCTGCTGCCTTGGGGACTGGTAAGAATCCCTCTGTGAAACTTTCTATACTTTTATTACTTTAGTTGCTGGCTCTGTTTCCCCAGCACACAGACTCAAACTAAACCTTGGCCTGTGTCTTAAAACCTCTCTTAAACTCCTTGGTCTGTATCTGTAATCTGTTTCTTGCTTTGCAGCGCCTTTGCTGCTAGAAATAAGCCTGTGCCTTCCTGGACTGTATCCTGGGCTGCCAGCTTGCAGCCACCACTAGTTAAATCCCCCTCCCCCCCTTGGAGCTGTATCCTGGGCACACACCACTCTGCCCTCTGAAACTACCCCTAGTATAAGGTGCACCCATTAGGTTAGATTTTGTCTTCTAGTCTAGATAAGTTGTAATTTCATTTTGCATAGCTGTAGTTAAGTTAGGTTTAGGAAATTGCTTGCATTGTACCCTGTAAGTTAGCCTTAAAGAATTGTTGCATTATGTTTTGTTACTTGCTAATTTGTGTAGTTTTGGTTAAGTTAAATCATAGATAAGATTTTGCTGTGTTTTGTATAATTGTCTCTCTGCTGTTTAAACTTGCAGCCTGTCTGTTCTGTGTCTCCCTGAGTTTAAATCTCCCTCCACCACGTGCTCCTCTTCCCCCATCCCCCAACCTTACTTCTCTACCACTTTCTCTCTCTCTCTCTCTCTCTCTCTCTCTCTTCCTCTCTGCTGTTTAAACTTGCAGCCTGTCTGTTCTGTGTCTCCCTGAGTTTAAATCTCCCTCCACCACGTGCTCCTCTTCCCCCATCCCCCAACCTTACTTCTCTACCACTTTCTCTCTCTCTCTCTCTTCCTCTCTGTTGTTTCAACTTACAGCCTGTCTTCTCTCTCTCTTTCTAGCATAAAACCCCATTGGTTACCCCTTTTCTCTCTAACACACCTCACATTTTACATTTACACCACTGAGACACATTTTTACCTAAAATTGTTGGTTATTTAACACATTTTACCTATACTGTTAGTCGGTTACATGCTGCTGTGACACACTCTTTACATAGAAATTGTTAGCTACCTGTTACATTTATACTTCAGTGTTAACTGGTTACCAACTGTATTGTACCCCACTGTATTGTACCCCACTATTGAAACCCCCTATCCCATTTACTAAAAGAAACCCCTCCCCAATTGTCTACTTTAACAAACCCCATACCCCTCACTATTGAATTTTCCCTGTTTTTGCATTTTCTTAATAAAGTTTATTTTGCACCCCACCTGTGTGGTAATTGCTCCCCAAGATCCCATATACCTGTTGGCAGGGACAGTTATGTCTAGTCTTTTTTGATGAAAACTGAAATAAAATAGGCACTTACCCCTTTGTCCATTGCTGTGCTTTCTGTTGTTGTCTTTCCCTCCTCATTGAATAATGGGTCTATCCTTTTGTTGGTCTTTGTCTTCTAATTTATTTGGGAAATGTTTTCTTGCTACCTGTTATATTCCTAGCTAGCTTAATCTCATCTTGTGTCTTGACCTTTCTAATTTTGTCCCTACATGATTGTGTTGTATTTTTTAGATTTGTCCTAAATGATTTGACCTAGTTTCCACTTTTCAAGGCTTTTTTCAATTTCAGATCTTTGAAGTTCTCCTGGTTAAGCCAAGGTTTTCTCTTATACCCCCATCTTTCCTACACATTAGGATAGTTTGTGCTTGTGCCTTTAATAATGTCTCTTTAAAAAACCTGCCAACTCTCCTGAACTCCTTTTCCCCTTAGATTTGGATCCCACGTAATCTTGCCTACCAATTTTCTGAATTTTCAAACGTCTGCCTTCTTGAATATTGTCTTTATTCTCCTATTTACCTTAGAATCATGAACTGTGCCATCCCATGATCACTTTCACTCAAGCTGCCTTCCATCTTCAAATTCTTAATAAGTTAAGAATCCTTCCTATTTTAATCCTTTTAATCCTTCCTATTTCTCAGAATCAAAAATAGAACTGCCTCTCCCTTAGTTGCTTTCTCCATCTAATAAAAAGTTGTCTCCTATGCATTCCAACAACTTGTAGGATGATTTGTGCCATTCTTTATTATTTTTCCAACAGATGTCTGGGTAGTTGAAGGCCCAATCACCATCAAGTTCTAGGCTTCAATGATTTTGTTAGTTATTAAAAAAGTCTCATACATCTCTTCTTCCTGGTTCAGTGGTCAATATTAGATCACTACCATGACATCGCCCTTGGTTGGTTTTTTTACCCCTTTTAGCCTTACCCAGAGACTTTCAGCTGATCTGCCTGCCACATCTATCTTGATTTAAGTGCAAGTGTATACACCTTTGATATACAATACCTGTTCCCTGTTTTTCCTCTCTATCCCCTGAACAAGTTGTGTACTTCAATACCAATTTTCCAGTCATGTGAATTATCTCACCAAGTCCCTATGATGCCAGTTATACCTTTTTGTCTCTTCTTTGTCCTTGCTATGATTGCCTATATTTCCCCCAGATTCCAACCCTTCCCCCAGGTTGCCATGTTCGGACTTACCCATGTGCTTTTGTCTTCTGCCCCCATTTAATCTAGTTAAAGCCCACCTCTTTGCCATCTGTCCTCTAATGATCTGTCAGTTCTCCCAGGGCAGTTACAAACCAACTCTTTCCTGCTTTTTATTGCTTATCTACAAATAATTGTAAACAATTCCATAAGTACTTTTAATAGAGAGTCATAGTATGGACTCAAAAGTCTTGATTAGATTGTTGCAATTTTTCAGATGTTTAATGCAATGTTTATGACTTTGGCTAACCATGGTCCTTCTCAAAGATGATAGATCCATATAGGAAAAAGGCATTTAAAATATGTTGCTTTTATATCTAAGGGAAGAGCATTGAGCTAAAGATTCTGATGGCTGCAAAGCCTTCAATTAAAAGCACCCAGAAGGACTGAAAGACTCAGCTCTTGAAACTGCTTCTGCTAGACACATCTAGGAAATCCCATAAAAAAACCATACTAAGAGAACATTAAACTTGTATTCCAAACTCAGGAATTGCTAAAGATAAAATTATACATGTGTAACAGTCATTTTCTCATAAGTGTGTGTATAGTCTACACACATCAGATTTTGGACCCTATTATGACTGTTTTAAGCAGCACTACACCCACTTTAAAGCACCACAAAAGGATTTTTCCTGCTCAAGGGAATCTTAGGTGCTGTAGAGCTAGTGCAGGTAGTGTACCCAAGGAAATGTGGCATGGCCACCTACATCCTGCAATCCCTAGGTACCGGAATAGTTATTTGGGGCCACAGGAAACCATCATACTGCTGGAGAACCGGGCCAGCGCGTCTTTGAACCCATCATTTTTACTGATCTGTGCCATGTGAAAAAAAGCTGGAACCAAGAACTATTGTATGTACTTTGTTATAGCTTCCCTTTAAAAAGAATATTATAATAGCCTGTTTTATTTTTTAAATATTTTGTTTTTTTAATGACAAGCCTATATACACCTGCCAGTTTTGCTTTGTTTTCATCATATAAAATACTTAATTTTGTATCTTTGTAAAGATAGATATAATAAACAGACCTACACTTGACATTACAAAAATATGTAACATGCTTCACAGAGAACAGCAGTCAGGTTTTCCATAAATATGAATGCATTGGAAGATAATCCCTAGCCAGTTTTCCCCACCTAAAGGGTTAAAGAAAGAAATAGCTTTTCACATTCATGAGCAAATCTGTATGAAAACCATCAGCATCATGAAACCCTTTTTGCAATTTGAAGGTTGCTCTGTAATTGGCCTTTCTTTAGAAGCCCTGTTGTTAGTGCATATTACCGCCGGAACCAAGCCACCACCTACACAGTGCTAAACTGGCATTGCTAATAGACGTGTCTCCTCTCAGTTCCTCACTGCTACAATAGCTTCAGACTGCTAGTTATATAATGGAAGACAGAGCTTTAACACATATTGAAATAACGAAGAAAACTATCTGTCTATTTAGATCAAGGACTCTCATGTACTATTGTACCTAGCACAATAACCCCTTTAACTTCTGGTTAGTAGGTACTACTGTCCAACAAACAATCAGTAAGAATAATGTTAACTTTTTAAAGACAACCATATTATGTCCACAGAATTGAATTCAAACTCAGGCTGAGTTTGGAAATGGAATATTTCCAGGTAAGTCCTGGAAATGGAATATTTATTCAGACCAGAAGTATTGAGGATCAGTCTTTATTATTAATTGCTTATTTGCTCATATTTAATACCACTTAGAGGTTTTATAAGCAATGCCCACACCCCAAGAGGCCTCAGAGGTGGGGGCATTGCTTGGGTTGGTGTATAAAGAAATTCTTTGGCCTCTTAAGGGATACAACCCTCCCCTCCTTGGGGACAGTCAAGTTCATTGTTATCTGAGGGACGGGGGTGGTTAGGCTGATGGGTGGAACACAAAACTATAGCAAAACCCATTGGCTACCATACACTTAATCAGAGGTTTATAAGCCCTTCCTCCAGCTCTAGGAGCCATTCTGCACAAGAAGAAAAGCTCCCATTCCACTCCCCCCTTTGGGATTAAAATAGGACTGGGTTTTTTGGATCTTGCTGTGGTCATCATACTAATTACCTGTTGGGACTTGGAAGGAATTTTCCCTCTCTGCTAGATTGGCCTGGGTAGTGTGGATTTTTTCACCTTCTTTGCAGCAGCAGCAGTCTAAGGACCCAGTGGGTAGGTTAAGCTGTACAACTCATTTTTGTCACAACTTGGCACGTGCCCAGTTCAGGTAGTCATTCAGTAGAGTGGGACTGGTACCCTGATAAACCAGAATCAGAAGTGCATTGGAAGACATACAACACTTCTCTCCTTGGGAACATTCAGTCTCCTTGTTGTCTGGAGAAGGGAGGGTTAGGCTGATTGTTGGAACACGATGCTGTAGGAAAGCCTATTGGCTCCCGCACACTTAATGGGAGTGTTTATAAGCTCTTTCCCCAGCTCTAGGAATCATTTTGTACAAGAAGAAAAGCTCCCACTCCATGTCCCCTTTGGAATTTAGGTCTCTTCTAAAAAAGGTGGGGATCGGGTGGGGCTCCTAATGTCTACTACAGGAGACAACCCTATCTTTTCCTCCCCGTTAATCCTGGAATGATGGAGGGATGATGCAGTCCCACAAGACTACTGGGACCAGGTTAAAGGAAGGGGGGGGGGCTGATGGCAGCATTCCACCAGCTGGAGTTGATCATAGTAGGAAGAATGACCTGCCTGGGAGGAGTTATTGATGGATAGTTCCCAAATATATTACTTAAGCACGTTGCACCCTAGTTAAGTCACATTCCTAGTATCTTCTTTTGTCTTCATATGGTGTCCAGGACAATGGCTTAAGGACACAGGATTTCAGCAGCGCAAAGATACCCCATTAAAGTCTGCAGTGATATTGGTGGGAGATAACATCAATTACAGTAACAGTTTATTCTAATGAACAAAATAGGCTGAAATATTAGAATGTGTATAGAATAAAGGTGACATTCTACAAAAATCTGTTTTAAAAAGTTACTGCCTCAAGCTAGACAGTTTTAGTGAAATGTAATCAATCAGCAATTCTGTTACTTCTCATAAGATGAATGTTTTCATCTGTAGATAGTTCACATCTGCTTTCAACAATAATGATGTGGATGATATTTTTTTTTCATTACAGCTGCACTAATGGAAAGATTGCCTCTAGCTGTCAATTATGTGATGGTTACTGTTATAATGGTGGGGCATGTCAGCTGGACCCAGAGACAAATATACCTGTCTGTCTGTAAGTATTTTTGTGTGTATCATTAAAACATCTGTGTGGCAGTAAATAATTTTTTTGTTCATCTGCATTTCTTATCTGTTCAGGTATTTATGATGTACCACTCACAATGGTACACAATGATATTTTTTACTTTTCTAGGTGTTATTTTTATCTGTCATGCTGTTCCACTGCAAGTTGTAGAATATTATTTTTGTTCACCATTTGACATTATTGCTGATTTAGTGACTATTGTTTACTGCTCCTCAACAGGAAGATTTTATAATGGAATACTTAGAAGTGAGGTGTGAGGACCTATTCGCTGGCAATTCACATATAGTAGTGTGGGATTAACCATCTAAGATCGATATTTTGGTGCCTAATGATTCCTATCTCTTTTTAAATGGTGTTTTTTTCGTACTTTAATACAATCTCCTCTTGATATTGTTTGACATGAAACCATGAAACAACTTAGATTCTCAGAAATAATCAGTTTCACACACTAACTCATGTGGTTTTGTAAAAACACATAAAAACTTCATCATGTAAAAAATGTTACTAACAATTCTTAGGAAACAATCATGGATTATCTTTTTTTTAAGATCATCATGCTCTGGAATTGCCAATACTAACTGTTAGGACATTTGGCTTTCATGCTTTGTGTCAAAACTCTGATTCCTGAAGCAAGGGGTTAACACAGGGTCCACTGTTACCAAAATGTTTTTGATTAGTGTTGATTACCCATACTTTTCAAAATATTATCAGATTGTACCTCCTGCAAAAAGGCTGGGCATATGTCGTGTGTGTGTGTGTTAGTTACCATCATTGTATGTAATGAGTTTAAAACTTGTTCAGCAAAAGGCAGAATATTTATTTAGCTGTATTTTACTGAAATTCTGCAGATGCTCTGTGGGGTTTAAAAGTCAGCGCTGTGACCAGAAAGTGAACCCTTGTGATTACTACTGTCAGAATGAGGGAATTTGCACTTTAACTGCGTTTAATGAACCGAGATGCAAGTAGGTTTAACCTTCCACTTAATGCTGCACATTGTGTGACATCATTTCAAGCCACAGTTCATTGGTTCAGATCATGCACATTCACATACATTTCACAGCATATACTTAATCTGGGGGGCTCATTTATGTAAAACACACTTACCCTTTTGATAGTCGTACTGATGACTGTATTTAAACATAGACTGTTAGAGTGTCTATTGCCATATTATTGGAAGAAGAAATAATGGTTAAAATTATAAAAATACTATTTCAGCTTTTTGTTCCTGGATGTGAGATCTGAGGTATTCTAACAAATAATGCATCCGCAGCATCAAGTTTTGGGGTGAAGCAAATTGTGCACAGATTCCTTACCTGCTGCTATTTTAACATGATTTTGCATTTCCAGTATTTACAGAGTAATTAAACAAGCAGGCTGTTTGGCTACCATTTTAACATTTAGACCTGTATTGGTAAACCTCTTTATTAAATTAATCTGTAAATCAGGTTTATAAAAGCAATTAGCACAAACTACAAAACATTAGAAAAGCTCTCTTCTTAACTCTTTTAATCCTTTATTGATTCAATTTATAATTTACCTTCATTTTGATATTACCTGTTCTCGAGCAATTTCAGACATATTTCTTCAAAAGGAACTGTTAATTCTCATCCGGAAAGGAAACTTCCTCAGCCTTGTGCATATTGAAAATATATCCTGCCCGACATACTCATTGATTGTAAATACCTGAGTAAGCCACACGGGGCTTCAGATAACTGTTTTAATGCAAGGGTCAGAATTCAAATGATGAGCCAATTACATAGACTTCAATTTGATGAAATACAGAAAGGTCAACAGGTTTAATATATAGCCTCATCTAAATACATAGCGTATAAATGTTTTCAGCTATTAGTAAGCACATAATATTGAGGTTCTGTTGGGACGGAGTGGGTTTTTGGGGTGGGGAGACAAAGTGATTAGGATGAGGAATCATTCTTTTATTTTTGTTTGAATATATGCTTACAATTCCTTTTTTTAAATACTTCATAGAAATGAAACTCTAGATCGTGAGCTACAATAATTCTGTGGAAAAGCAAATTAGTGTTCTGATTAAGTTAACATAAAATGAAGGCAATCTTTATTTGTGTCCATTAACTGTCAGTAATTGATTAATACAATTCAGGGAATATGCATTTGAAACATTAATTTTTGGAGGACATGGCTGTCTTAATTCTGCATTTCTTATATTTTCACATAACACTGCATATCATTCTTGAATAGTCAGAAAACTGCAGTTACATACTAACAACAACTCACTGCTATCTGTTTTTGAAAATATGCTGTCAGTGCCTTTTCTCCTTTCTGTCTAATAAACTGAAGTGCATCAATTGATATCTTTAGATATTGTAAACAAGTTTAAATTTGTATTTTGATATATGAAATAGAAAGTTTAATAGAGAATCGACAGTCAGTCATGAATTTTATCACCTGTCTCCCACAATTTAAAGAATGCGTTAATTCTGTAATTTGTAAATATGCACTTTGTCTCTAATGTATTTGATTGTTGCTAGTTCTTTGTATGAAAAGATTATTATTTTTTAAGTGAGGGCTTTTAAAGATTTTTTTTCTAAAGCTTTACCTTTAATTTACCCAAATCAAAGGTAATGTTCTGGCCATGTTCTTGAAGTCAATGGCAAAACTCCCAATATCCCCCGTGAAATTAGGATTTCAGCCAAGGAGAAGTGAATTACTTAGAAACTCATGGAGTAGCATAAATGGGGGGTTGATATGATACATATCTCATGATATCTCACTCCCCACTTGGGGGAGATCCTCAGGCGTGGACCACCAATATTTGCTGTTAAAATGGAAAGAAGAAACTGGAATGCCATTAAACCACCTTTGAACTCATCCAATCTTGAGGCCACTAGTGTAAATTATAATAGATGCAAAAGCTGCTCTAAAACCCAGCTGTCTACAGTTCTAAGGTGCCATTCTAGCAGCAAGGCATGAGTGCACCACAGGGGCATAGAGACCTTCCTCCCTTTCTCCATCAATGCAATAGATGGATTGTCAGCCTGTGGTTGGTATAGCAGTAGCTATGGGTTAAAGCCCTGCACCACCAGAGGGCCTCAAGCAGGAAAAATGTCACACTGCCCAGTTACACTGGGGTTTACAGCCTCTTTGACTTGGCCTGAGGCAAGTCAGTCACAGCAGGGTTCCGAATCTAGAGTCTTGTGTATATTTTTAGGTTTTTTTTTACTTTGGGGCTTTGCTGGGACTGGAAATAAAAATACCATAATTTTATAAATAAGTGGGTTTCTACAATATTTTTTGCTAATCATGAACCGAGAGAACCTGATTTCTCAAGACTTTGAGGCCAATTAAGATTGAGAGACCAAACTAAATATCTAAAGTTTAAATATCCATCTTTCATTACCACATCTATAGTTACAAAAAATAACATTTTCTTAGCATACAAGATGATTAAATATGTACAGTTCTTCATCAATCTCATACATTACTTATAGCATAAGATAATTCATAACAGAATACAAACATATTTTTGCATCATGGAAAGAGGGTTTTTTCCTCTTATTTTATAGGGTAGTCTGTTGACATCCTATCACTAATCTTTATGAAAAGCTGTCAGCCTGCAATTCACTATAGCTACTCAGGAATTCAGTTTGAACATCAAGAAAAAATCATACTAAAGGTATGAAAAATACATTTGAAAAAGGCTATCTCCTCCATCTCCACCCTAATCTACTATTAACAGGCGGTGCTTGCTACAGTTAGCAGGGACAATCTAGACTTGTCATGCAGACTCTATGGTTACCTTCCTTCTACCATGCACCAGATTTTCTATCTCCATGGTTCACATTTTATCTATATAACCCAACTCTAAAGCTACATCTGGGACACTAGCAGCTTCACTAGAAAGCTTCTTTTTTCTGTCATGCTTCTCACTATTATAGAGTGTTAGTGGAGTATCCCTACCCCATGCCTCCCAACATTTCCAGTGGCTAAATTGGGACACAGTACCACTCAGATTTGGGCTGTCTGCCTCTCCATAAATGGAGATGAAGGGCAGATAGACCAATTTTTGTCCATCTGCCCCTGCATCTCTATCTATGAAGTGTCATGTGGGAGTCTTGAGTGGTGCTGCAACATCATGTCCAACTCCGTCATGGTTTGGGGGCCCTTACAACTGGGGAGCCCAGGGCAATTGGTAAGTCTTTGCTACCCTCTTTTGGAAGTTACTCTTTGCTATTCTAGATATGGCAAAGCAGGTGAAGAACCTAGAGCGTAAATCTAAAAAGTCCCTTTGTGAGGACACCCAATTGGTATCTAATGGTTTTCCACATCTGTTTCCAATCTATGAACACTCATTCATTCAGAAATAGCAAATAGCTCAACTGCAACATTAGGATCTTCTCCCCAAAATTAATCTGGAGATGCTGCATCAAACTAGCTGGCAGGCACCAAACTATGCCAGGAGGGAATGGCTCTCTCTGGGGAATTCCCTGAAAGGTAAAGACTTGCTATCTTGCTATCTCAAGAGGAAATTAGAAGGTTGCCTCTCCAGATCTACTTGTCCCTAGGCAGAGATGCCTTATCCAGTTACTCTTTTCTCAGCAACTAAAAGTTTCTCTCCTATACCAATCTTCTCTTTTGCCCCCTTCTCAGCTATGTCTACGAAAAGGCCTTATTCCTTATCAGAGACACAGAACCCCCCAATCCCATCCCCCAAATAAAAAAAATCCCCAAAATGGGGTGGGGAATCAATAAAGATACAGAAACATAAGAAAATGTTCTAGGAGACACCTGAGATCTTCCCTCTGTTCCCTAGCTCTGACTATACCCCACACAAACAGGGAGCTTTCTGAATCTAACTATGAAGGGAAAGAACTGGAGAATATGGATATACTTTTTCAACCAGAGAAAGAGAAGGAACAATCTCAACCTAAAGAAAACTGCTCCTCTCAGACTTAATCATACCTCTGCCATTCATTCTCTGAAAATGTCTGACATCAGGGAAGAGGAGAAACTAAGGGCAGAAAGACAACACAGCTAAAAGGATATGAAGAAATTGCATAAAATCCAGGAATCAGATATTCCATATTATCCCTTCCAAAATTTGTCACAACAGGACAAAAGATATGGCAGTCCTCTAAGAGGACTTCTTCCAGAAGGAACCCACCAAGAGGAAGATAAAAAAGTACAATTTGGAAGAGTCGAGTCTTCTCAGCCCCTTGGTCACTGCATCATTTTTATTGTTATTTATTATTTATAGTTTATTTACTTATATTATGGCAGCAGCTAGAGGCCTCAAGACCCCATTTTGCCAGGTACTTCTACACATTTACAGTAAAAAGTAAAGACTATCCCTACCCCAAAGAGATAACAATGTAAATAAGTAAAATAGGAAAAGTGATGAATCATTGAAATACAGAAATAACAACTTGCCAGCATCATATCAGGCCTATTTTTTCTTTCTTTTGTTTAGATGACATTTTATTTATTTTATTTTTTTAAATATAATTTTGGGGTTCTATTTTTTTAATTTGTATTTACGCCACATGTATTATCAGGCAGAGATGGCAGTATTACAGGGAAGGAAAAGGGAAATATGTGGGATGGAAGGTCAGAATGGAGAGAGGAAAGGAGAAGAGTAGCATGGAGGACAGTCGGAGTGAGACTTGAATGAGGAGACTGAAAGGGAATGGTTGAAAGCAGCTAGAGCAAATCAGCACAAGAGAACATAAAAACTGTAGAAAGCAATCTGAGATTACAATTGATAGACATCATCAGTGTTCTGTGACGTTTGCTAGGGCTGCTTCTTGGTTTTCTCTGGAATCAGAGCTGACAGTCCTGGAGCTGTCGTGCGAGTGCTCTTGACAGAGATTCTTTTTTCACCAAGTCAACATGGCTAGAGAAAAAAAGAAGTTGTGTATGTGGATTCCTTCACAGTTCAGAATCTGGACCAAAGAGGGAAGCATAGTCCTAGCTATTTCTCATCTCTTTCACTCCACTGCTGCTATATCTGCTTAGTCTGTTTTTTGTCTTTTTCCCTAATGGATTTGGGTTTCTCTCGTGGCCACGCTGGCTTTGCCCTGGAGTTTCTTTCTTCCCAAATCTCACGTAGCAAGGGTGAGAGAAGGCATTAAGCCTAGTGCCCCTGGACACCAAGGTCATGAAGAGTCAGATTTTAAAACCAGATGAGGTCACTAGCCTCCTCTGTAGCACAAGCTGTATGACCCCCCTGAATTAATTACTCACAAGTGCACTTATCTGAGAGTTTGGGGAACAGAAAACTTGGCCCATCACTGGGGTAGGGATAGTCTTTACTGTAAATGTGTACAAGTACAGTACCTGAGGCTTTACTTATATTACGTTAAGTAGCATATGTTACTGGCATCAGCAAATAATGGGGGGATGGCTTACATGGGACAAAATAAGCATCTTGGTTACTCTTTAAGGAAGCTCATTGTCCTTATCCCCTCCTATTCAAAAGCCTCGCCCAAGTATGTGGTAGAGTAATCATAATCTGCTCATAGTAGACTGAAGGAGAGGTCAGTTTCAGAAAGAAAATAATCAAATGACAAATTTTCCATGTATTTTGATTGCATGCCTACCCCTCTTTTCCATCATTTTCTCTTGTATTTCATATTTTACTTAGGAATCAGAGAGGTAGCCGTGTTAGTCTGGAATAGCAGAGGTAACAAAGAGTCCTGTGGCACCTTAAAGACTAACTATAAAGTATACTTACTTTACTTGATCTCTTCCCCCATCATTAATTCATTATATGTATATTTCCCAAATGCATGCTTCTTATTATAATTCTCAGTTAGTATTATTTATTATTTGCATTGAGGTACCACATGGGGACACCAGACGAGATTGGCATCTCACTGTAATAACAATTATAGAAACACATAATAAAGGACAGACCCTGCTCTAAGGAACTTACAATCTAAACTGAGGCAAGAAGTAACAATAGGCCGATCCAAATCCTGTTGAGGTCAATGGCAGTCTTTCCATTCTAACCCATTACTACAATTGGCTTTGAACCAGCCCCCAAGTGATTATGAGATGCAAGTATTAGGATAACAAATATCAGATCATATGGTGACATTGGTTAATTATTGCAGAACTTTAAGGTTCTTGACTGTTACAAGTAATGTTTTTTTTACTTATTTAATTTTAAATAATAAAATCACCTGTACACGAATGATGTATAACCAAGCCATCATTTGTGGGTTGATGTCTAGAAGGTCACAGTAGAGGTGGGGTCTTGAAAACAGATTTGAAGGAGACAGTATTGGCCTTGATTAATTAAAGGGGCATTCAATGCACAAAAACAGCTTGAATATGAGTATGAGAGAAGCTTACAGATGTGGGGGTTGGTGCTTGTGCCATTGCTGAAGCAGAGAAAGGGGGAGGGAGAAACATAATAAGAGATAACAGTGGACAAATAGGGACAGGCAAAGTTGTGAAATGCCTTAAAAGTCAGGACAAGAAGCTTTAACTTTGGTTGACTGAAACAAGGGAAATGAGTGGAGTGATTCAAAGAGGAAACTGATGCAGTCAGAGCAATGAACAAAGATTACCTTCAGAGTTGCATTTTCATTTGATTAGAAGTGGACAATGTGCCTGTTAGGGATACCAAAAAGGAAGAAATTGCAATAATTAAGATGGAAGAACTTTTTACTCAATCACAATAAATCTCTCTATATAAACGTACTGTATGTGCAGAAGAGGGTTTCATAACTATGGCAGAAATCTTGTCAATGGGGGCACTTTTAAAAACGTTGCGCCTGTTTTACAACTAGCAAGACTATGTGCTAAAGACACTTGACCTGGCACACTGATTGCATTTTCTGAAATCAATGTGGAATCGAGTGAGAGCTACCAATATAGCATAGAGAGGACTGAATGAAACTAAAAGGCAATGCTAAACTATGGTAGGCCAATAAAGTGACAGAGAAAAACAGATTTGTTAAATATTTTATAGTAAATGTAACTCCATAGGGTACAGTTAATGGGCTATCTAATTATAATTACCTTAAGACTTTCACATATAGCATTCAAGTTCACAAAGATCTTTCCTGTTCAATTGAAACTAAACTAATTTGGTATGAACACTTTCAATTTGGAAGAGATCAATAAAATGTAATTGTATATTCTATGAGATCCTTTGTTCAAACTGTATCCCAACCCAAAATGCCTTAGAGACTTAAATAATTCAGTTGGTGATGTAAAAAGTAATAGTGTGAGGGAGAAATGAAAAGATATTGGCAAAGGGGAAAAGATATGATTTTCTGCGTGACTTCCAGGCTTGGTAATGCATGCACACTCAGCACATGAGTTTGAAACGTTCTGGATTGCAGGATAAATTGGGGTGTTTCCATGCCCTGCCACTTATTTCTTTTACCACAGTAAGCAGCAGACAGCTGCTCACAAGTGTCCATGGATACCCTGTCCCAGTGTAGGGAGTTTTGATTCTTTTTTTGTATTAGCTAATTAGGAAAGATTTAGCAGTACTGTTAGATATTGATGTACATTTTGCCAATTTTTGGTACCATTGAACAGCTTCTTACCTGAAGGTTTCTTGACCCTCACCAATATTGGTGTGTTTTTCCCTTGTTTTCTTGCTTTGGATAAAATAGTTCAAGTCCTGATTCAAGCTTTATCTATCCCACAATGAACACTGTGCAATAACCATACAATTATGATTCACACATAATGGTGTTCAGAGTCAGCGATTAGGTTAAAGGTTTTTAAAGACATACTAGAGTTCATTTTCCCCCAGGGTGTCACTACAGAGTAGAGTTAAATGTGTTTGGCTGACTCAAATGTGCATTTCCATGACTTAACATATTTGGATTTCTTCTGCCTTTAAGTCGGTTTTTCCTGGGTTTGTAATGCTTGTTTTTTGGGTTGGTTTTTTCATCATTATAATATCCCTGTGGCATTTTTACCCTTGAGTTATAGATATATACTCATTTACTTCATTTTAAAGTAGATTTTATTTTGAAATTTCCTGGTTTTTAATTATTAAAAAGTCACACTCAAAAACCCCATGAAGGGAATAGTACATATGATATTTCTAATAGTTAGGAAATATAGAGTATCTACCTTAAATCTAAGGTCCAGACTCACCAATACACTCTGACTGCTCAAAGTAGCCAGATTGTACTGGCCACGTTCCCTCAATTCCTGAAATCCACATTTCCCTGCACACACACATTCCAGTTTTCCCCTCTCTCTGCCCAGTGTAAGTCCCCAACCATCTTCCTAAAAGGCTTGATTTCCATTAATCCCAATAATGAGAGGCAGTAACATACTTAAATGTAGCTAATGCATCAGATTTCAGAGAGTTGTAGCTACATGCAAAGTTTTCAAAGTCTGTGTTATTCATTATAAAGATCATTCAAGACCAAAAATTGGTTGGACACAGGGTGTGAAACTTCTTAAAAGGAGTTGGGTTTTTTTAACTTTTACATTTTGAGAAAATTCTATCTGTGCCTAAAGTAAGAGCTTTCATTTTGTGGTGGATACACTCTATTCCTTATGTGTAACTAAGTGGGTGAATCCCTCATTTAAGTACAAAACTCAACCTTAACTATGGTTCCATGAGGAGAGCTTCCATAATTTCTTTATCTCTAAAGGTGCCTCTCTTATCTCTGAAGGTATCATTTTTGGTGGTCTGCAAACTGCAGGCACAATCCATTTAAAAAACCCTATAGTTAGTTTTTTCTAAGATAATGTGGTCCTTCATATAGGGCCAAAAGTCCTTCCTAAAGTAGTATCACCATTTCATGTTAACTAGCACATCTCACTTCCATCATTTAGTCCCATATCCTCACATTCTAAAGATGTTAAACTATCCTCATTCGATATGAGAAGAGCAGTGAAATATTACCGAGCCTGGACTGGAATAATTAAAATGGCAAGTACATTACTTATCCTGTACAATGTCACAAAAAAAAAGAAGCAAAAAATATCCAAAGTTAAAATATCCTAGTAGGTGAGAGCAGTTATCCCCTGAACATATTCAAGGGCAGATAAAATAACTCCAAGCCACCGTTCAATCCACTCTTTCACTAAATGCTACAAGGTAGATATAGAATGTGGCATTTAAATGTATACTCCTGCAGTCAGCTATGACCTCTTAATATCTATGCATGATATTTTTATATATTTAATTCCTTTCTAATTTTCTGCTTGCTACTCACCAACATTTTCAAGTGTCCTCCAGACAGAGGGATTCTTAAGCAGACTCTGTCAGTCCTGATTCCCTTCCTTCATATAAACGATTTGCCAGTCGGTATATATAGTGTGGTTTTGTTATCTAATACTTCTAATTGTCTGAAAGTTATGTTGCATATTTGGAAGCTTATCTGAGTAAATATAGCTTCCTCAATCAATAAGAACTCCCTGTTCCAGGAGTTTCTATCAGAGTTTCCTCTCTGACCATCATCAAACACTCAGACTGATGATGGTTGATGGTGTTGTTACCAGACATTGTATAGTGAAGTTCCCAGATCTGGCTTAATCCTGAGAATCCATGAGTTTCAGGTGGCCCACAAGTAGTGTCAAGTAGGATCAAGGTATGCACGCCTTCACACATTGATGGAGAGTTGGGGAGCAAAGTTAGTGGGGGTGTTTTTGTCCATCCTGATGACCTGGCCAAAGAGCATGCAATGCCATTTTTACTATAATGAGTGATTGAAGAAACGCAATGTCTTTGAGAGATTGTGACTTTTTTTCACATAAACCACTTTATGCTCAGAATTTGGTGGCAAGACCCATTTGTCAAAGAACGTCCACTTGGCTGCATCCAATTGAACTCTGCCTGCCTGATTCCCATGCTTTTAAGAAATGCATTCTGATGCTCATTGGTTCAGCACGTCCATTCCATTACTTTTGGATAGCTTTTTGTACTTCCTCAGGTGACCAGGATCTGCTGCTGTGTGGTTTTCTAGGTCACATAGCTCTAGACAGTTGTCAGCTGGTCCACAGTTCAACACCTTTTCATAATGTGTTTTCCGTTTGTGCAGAATTTCATCCATCGGTTAGCAGGGAGAGCCATCTGGTTTCATGACAAAGATATTAGAAGGCTGTTTATGGCTACCATCCATGCTAGAGATGGTTTTGTAGACAGGATATAGTTTGATGTTCTTTGAGCCGTCATTGGCTTTGTCGGCCAGGGAACTGACCTATGTCAGACATAAACCTCATGGTCATGTTTTGCCATGGCCAGGAAAATGTCTTTTAGTACTTTACATTCTTGGATATTTCTCTGCTTGCATGCTTCTTCCTTTTTTACTAATATATCACAGGCCTTTTTGGAGAGCAAAGGTTTCTTGTGCAACCACCTGATTATTCCAGTGGCAACATGTGATGTAGTGTTACATTTATCACTCTGATCTCCGCATTGTCTGAGAGGTTATGCATATGCAATTCACGATGGACTGTCTGTATTTTACAGCTTCAACAGGATCAGAAAGATGCTGTATATTGTGTGCTGCTGAGGGCTTGTCTGTTATTGGGTCCTGGTTTAGGTATCTTAACAACCATCGCTGGATCTGGATTTTAAAAAGTGGATGTGCCGTGAAATAAATAGAAATTCTTGTCAGAACTTTCTCCATAGTGAAGCACCAGCAAACTCAGACCATACATTACTTGTTGCTCAGCGCTCAATGCATCTTTCAACTCCTTGCAAGCTAGATGTTCACCAACAATGCAATATCTGTGAGCATTGGCATGGCCAGTTCAACCGTATGGATTCTGTATATTAGTAAACAATTTTTAAATAAAACTTTTTGGTGCAGGACCCAGGTTATTGTATGTGTTGGTACAGTATCTATCACAATGGGGTCCTCAACTTGACTTGGGCTTCTGGATGCTGTCACAATACAAATAACAAATAATAACAATAAACCCGGGACTTCTCTCCCAGCTTGTAAGTAGTTTTAATTTTAGTGATATGAAATTTGCAGCAGGGATGGTAACAAGAGTTTTGACAATAATTGGGCCGGGGACCCAGAATTTAGCTTTCTCATTGTTTCATAATGCGTATCCGTGTGTGACTTAGATAAAAAAAAAAGCATGCACTCTTAGCACTTCGGCTGGAACCCTGTAAAAAGTAGTAGCTGTTGGGGCTGTATGTATCCTCTATCATCGGACTGAACATTTGGACCTAAGGTTTCCAAAGAGTAGCACCCACAGCCCTAAACCCACTCTAGAGCCTTTGACTCTCAGGCTCATCATCGCTTTCGAGCTGTATTTGTTTGTTTGTGGGTTTAGGTAGGTACTGTCATTATGTGTCTTGATAATTCTTGCTAATTCAAAATATTAATTTTAGGCCTTATGGATCACAGATCATTAATTATCACACTGCAGTATCTGAGTTATAGCAGTATATTCCTATATTTAGGACAGACAATAACTGCAATGTCTTCGTGATTAGTGACTCTTTGGGATATTTTCTGAGGCCAATACATTCTTGCAAAAATGTCCTGTAAGATTTCACTTTCATATCTTGATAGTGAATCTTCACTAATTACACTTCCTTTTCCAGCTTGTCACATCCCTTAAAACCATATCTTAGGGTTGATTTTCAAATGGTCCCAATTCCAAAACAGAGATACTTGAGATTCTCATTCTGAGGAGCTGAGCATCAATTTGAGTCTCTGTCCAACTCTTGAAGAAATCTTTTCCCTCCAAACATTGTAGTCAGAGCCAGCTGTAGCCTTTCAAAAATTACATCTCAGCAAGTTTAAACCACATGTGGCAGTATTCCTCGACAGAAATGCAGAAATGTTGCAAAACCATTGTTAAGAAGTACAAAGACTTTCATTCTAAGATTGTCTGAAAATAGCAGTTCTGATTGTTTCCGCATAAATAAACTATGAAGATTTATGATGTTTTTTCTGTAAAGAGTCTTACTTAAGTAAAGAGAAATACTTAATTTGTAATCATGCATTGGAAGGTGATCCTGTGAAGTGACAAACACCTAAGCAGTAATTTGGTGAATTAGGCTACAAGACAAAGAATTTCCATTTGATATAATGTCTCAAAAGGGGATTTATAAAGAATGACACAAATGCAAAAAAAAAAAGTGTGCATCTCTTTTATGATTGAATCACAATGTAGTGTGTGCTTTTAGAATATTCTAAGATGATGGCAAACAATCTTAGAAAATGCTAGTTGATTTGAGTTTTAAAATTAATTGCATACATTACTGTGTGGCCTATTTTCTGATGTTAATTCAACTAACCCTTTCCCTGAAGGCAAGAACTTTAAATATGTTATGACCATTTTTAACTGTGAGGTCAAACCAGAGCCATAACTACCAGCATTTTACACTTTTTCATTGTGCAAAAGGTTTTTGAAGCATTAATTAACAAATTAATGAATGTGTTAATAAATACCATCTGTGCAACCAGTTTAGAGGCTGCATATGTAGAACATGTAGTGGAGTAAAAATCATGATCAGCTTAACTTTTTATCTTAATGTGTGAACCACTTTAAAACTATAGCCTTAAATTTTGAATTGCACTGTGCAGGTTCCCTATGTTCTGGGGTGGGGAAAAGGAACAGGGAGGATTTTGCACCTCTGGTGCTTTTCTCAAATTTGGAGACTCCAGGAATATGCAAAGTCCAAAGACAAGGACCACAGACACAATCACAAGTGCAAAGTCTTATCTGTACTACAAGTTTTATTAAAACAATAAGTAAAGTTACCATTCCCCATGCAACTAGAAATCCTACCAAAAAAAAGTGCTATGGCTAAGACTAGCCATACTCACATTCTTGATAATATTCTAGGGGGCAATGAACCTGTCAATAGACAATTACTAATAGAGGGATGGATCCTGCTGGGGTTTCTTGTGGCCCTGTCCCATGACATTTTCCCATTTTTACCCAACCAAGGAACCTCTTTTATATTGTAGCACCTTATAGACTAGTTAGTGCAAAAGTGACAGAGAGTCTTGTAGCACCTTATAGACTAGTTAGTCTATAAGGTGCTACAAGACTCTCTGTCACTTTTGCAGATTCAGACTAACACGGCTACCCCTCTGATACTAGACTCTCTTATATTGTGGTTCTGACCACACCTTATGCATATGCATGGGGATTTCAATCTTCTTTTCTTTATCTATACTTCCACACCCTGTGAATTTGGGGTGCTTAATTTTTCATAGGTTGTTTAGTTCCTCTTATTCTCATTAGAATCTTTATACACAACACGTATCCTGCATCAGGACAGGACATTCCATGATATTACAACTAGATATCTCATGATCTTGGACAATACCCTGCTGTTTATTGCAATGTAGTTTTTTGTAGCATTACCTATAGGCACATCTTTTCCAGTAATCTTGTGACCTTACTGGCATAGGGTTATTTCTAGGTCACCTACTCAAGTCAAGCATTCTTAAACCTATATTCTAGTATGGCTAAGCAAATATCTTACAGGCCTTAGTCAGTAGGTCTTACATTCCAGCAATGCTTTACTTATATACCTAATATATACTCATCACTCTTAAATACTTGTCAATCTTATACTTCTGTAATCCAAAACTTAAATCAATTTAGCATACATTGATTATATATATGCATACTTACATTATATATGAAAATAGCGTATGAATTGACCATAACATCACATAGCACAATGATAAATGGATAATGAACTAATAAACTACAATATTTTATTTTATCTGCCTCAAAATAATTAAGTAAAAATATCTCAAGCTATTTAGGAAATATAACCAGATTTTACAATGTTAGGACACCCATGTTCCAGAAGGGTACACACATTTTCTTGTCTGCCCTACTAAATGCCTGTAAATTGGATTGCATAGAAAAATTAATCCCTTTAAATCAAAATCCCTTTAAAAATATTGGAACACTCAATATAAAGTCATTTTTTCATTTTGCATAAACTTTGTGTTGTTAATGTGTCAAATATAGTTCCTTCTAACTTGTTATACATCCAAGTTGATGGGAGATATTTGAGCGCCCATTGCACAGCATGCGCTTGAGCCAGCTAAAAAGTTTCTTTTTCCTGCAGTATCCAGTTTGGAGCGTTTTCAGATTCTGCGATAAACTTCATTATAAGGAGAGCAGGGCAAATAGTGCAAAAGATTTCATGCATATATTTGTTTACATTTTAAATGGATTTCCTGAAGCCGTGTTTGTGGCAGTTTCGTCTTTGTTTCTCTGATCATTCATGTCAAATGTCAAAAATATTTGAAGAAATCTTATTTTATATTTGCACAAATTGCAGCAGAAGACCTACATGGACATCCAGCAAAGCACTTAAGCACATGTTTAACTTAAAAGACATGGGTAGTCCCATTGAAGTCAGTGGAACTACTCCTGTTCTTGAACCAAAGTGAATGCATAATTTGCTGGATCATAGAACCAGTCAGGTAACAGACACAACACCAGCTACTGATCTTATCAAATGCAACTATCCAATTCAGGTCGAAAAGGGAATATGGAAAACTGTCATAGAATTCCAGTTGAGCAGTGTATAGAATCAAATAATGCTTCATTTTGTAAAGCGACTTATCCCTGTCTCCTGTTGTGTGTGTAGAAATATTATACTCTAATTATTATTAATATTTTTATTTATATCAGTTATTTCAAAAGTTCCAGCATTTGGTGGCATGATACTGAAATGAATAAAACCAAATTGTGGAAGTCCTGCTATAACATACTAAAGATATTACTAAAAATGAAATTAAAAGAGTTCCTAGTGTATGAATGCTAATGTTAATAGTCACTCATATAATAGATCTTTACATACATTTGTGTTTGGCTTTTATTATAATTGTGTAACATTTGCAATTTCATAAAATGACTGCATGGTTAAAATTCAATAATAATAATAATACATAATAATAAAAAGTGTTTGCAATTCAAAACTACAGTTTGTAAAATATTGAAGGAAGTAAACAAGGTAAAAATGCAATGCAGAATGTTCACATTGTCTTGCCAGAATTCTGAGGACCTCTTTACATAAAGCTTATTGTTCATTTTGTAAAATGGCTCTTATTGTTCATGTACCTTTTGAGGAGATGTTGGTGGTCTCTTTAATAGGTTACTGTGTTAACAGCTGTCATCCATTAATTTTACCATCTTAATTGGATCCTTTTAGATGTTCAGCCAACTGGTCAGGCACACAGTGCGAGAGGCCAGCTCCCAAGAGCAGCAAGTCTGACAATATCAGTACAAGTAAGTGCTTCAGATTAACTACTACAGCTTATAAAATATAATTACATTTAAAAATACTAAACTGATGATATTTTAGTATGTGAGCGTATGAAGTGATGTGCTACTACATTTTCTTAATGGCAAGGATTTTGCTCTTATTTCTGATTTTTGATTGATGTGCAGTTCAACATAAAACCAGGGCTGGCCTTACCATGAGGTGAACTGAGGCGGCTGACTCAGGTGCCAGACTGTGGCGGGGGCGTCACTAGGACCCAGAGTGTAGAAAATAGTGTGTCTGTGGATGGTGCATATCTATTCTCTCAGCTCTAGATGCACAGAGTTGGTGGAGTGCTGTGCTGGAGGAAGGAGGGCACAAGAGACATAACAGGCAGGTAGGAAAAAAGGTGAGAGGGAGCTGCAGTGAGAGAGAGGAGAAGGAGCCTCTTATGTACAACTCTAGCATGCCCAGGAGCCTGGACTGATTAACACCAGCTTCTCAGGGAGCTTCCTGTTTCTTGCTGCTTCCGTGAACCCACTTGAGGAAAACAGACAGTCAACTAAAGTAGCAGGAGCCAGTTAGGCCCTTAAGATGCCGATATCTTCCCTCACTCAGGCCCTGCTACCATCCTGCTTATTTGTCCTTGGGCGGCATTCAGGGGGGAAAAAAAAGCAAAGGAAGCGTTTCTATCTAAGCAGGAAGGAGCTCTCCTGACATACATAGGCACAATTATTCACAGTGACCCTACCGGCCCCCTTGAGGATGTGAGGAGATGCCTGATCTTCCAGTTCATCAGAGTGCTGGTGATCTGGCAGCTACTGCAGCATCTATATCTCCACTCAAATGGAGGTAATCAAGCACATCCCTGAAGAAAAGTGTAGATCAGAGAAGAGTGTGGTGGGGGCGCAAGAAACAGTTGCTGCTGAGTTTAGTTTCTTAAATCTAGATCATCCAAGACTGTGGACCCACTTGAGCAGTAGCCTGAGGGACTTCCTTATACTGCATGGGCCACAGCAAGTGAAAAACTTCATGTTCCCCAAAGACAATGGAAATAGAAGTTTCCCTCCATCACATTACTGGCATGAAATCCCCAACAGTGACAAAATGGAGAGGCCATGGCTTATTTACTCAAAAACCCATAATGCTGCATACTGTTTTTGTTGCAAACTCTTCCAGTCTCATGTTCCAGCCACATTGGGTTCTACAGGAACAAAGGATTGGAAAAATCTGGCTAGAAATCTGGCATGCCATGAGAAGGCAGCAAGTCACCAGAGAGCATTCCATAGTTGGAAAGAGCTTGAGATGAGACTAAGGTTAAAGACCACGATAGATGATCAGCATCAAGAGAAAATTGCATCAGAGTCTCTTCACTGGCAAAATGTTCCAAAAAGGCTCATTGCCATTGTGAGAATGCTTGCTACCCAAAACCTAGCACTGCATGGCATTTCAGATCAACTGTACATGCCAAACAGTGGTAATGTCCTTAAAACTGTGGAGCTGATGGCTGAGTTTGATGCTGTACTCCAGGAGCATCTAAGAAGAGTCACCAACCAAGAAATGTACACACACCACTACCGTGGAAAAAACATTCAAAATGAGATCATACTGTTACTGGCAACAAAAGTCAAACAGAAGATTGTGGCAGATCTGAAGTCTGCAAGATATTACTCTGTTACTCTGGACTGCAAACCTGACATCTGACATATGGAACAAATGGCTTTAATGGTGTATTTTGTAACAACAACAGAACCTAGTGAAAATATTCTTGCAGTGGACTGTCCAAGAACATTTTCTATAATTTATTGACATTGATGATACTACAGATGCTGGTATGACAAATGTGCTTCTTAAAAAGCTGGAAGAGACGGGAATTGCGATAGCTGTCATGAGAGGTCAGGGCTACAATAATGATACCAACATGAGAGAAAAGAACAGAGGAGTTCAGACACGGATTCGAGAGTTAAACCCTCAAGCTTTTTTTGTTCCAAGCAGTTCTCATTCATTGAACCTGGTGGTCAGTGATGCAGCATCAGCTTCTAGTGAGACTGCTGAATTTTTTAATGTAATTTAAAGCATCTATGTATTTTTCTCTGCATCAACTCATCAATGGCAAATTTTGAAGCAACATCTGGGAACATCCTCTCTGACACTGAAACCACTGAGTGCCACATGATGGGAAAGTAAAGTGGAGGCAATAAAGCCTATCAAACACCAAATAGGGGAGATAGATGATGCCATAGTTGCCATTATGGAGGATAATGCTATGACAGGAACTGTTCATGGGAGAACAGTAGCAGAGGGAAATGGAATCACCAGGAACATAGATAACTTCAAATTTCTGTGTGGCTTAGTGTTGTGGCATGACATACTATTTGAAATAAATGTTGTAAGCAAGAGACTCCAAGGTGTTGACCTTGATATATCTGGAGCCATGGAACAACTGGACAAAGCAAAGTCATACTTACAGTCTTACCAGTCAGATGAGGGATTTCAAAACGTCCTGAAAAGTGCACAGAAGTTGGCAGAGGAACTTCACACTAGAGCTATTTTCCCACCCATTCAAGAATACAAGAGTCACAGAAGACAACATTTTGATTACGAGGTACGGCATAATCCCATGAGAGACCCCAAATAACAATTCAAAGTTGAATTATTAACCAGGCGTTAGATTGTGCAATATACTTAGGTGAAGAAAATTTCATGCAGCTCAAGGAACACAGCAGTATATTTGGGATGTTGTATGATATTCCAAAACTCCTCACTATACCTGAAGAAGACCCACACCAGCAATGAAAGGAACTAGAGACAGTGTTGACACATGATGACATGCACAATATAGGCGAGTGATTTAAGTGATGAACTGAAAGCCCTTTCAAGATACATTTCAGCAGGATCAACTCCAAAGGCTGTTCTGGAATATATGTGCACAAATAAGATTCCAAACGCTTTTATTGCTCTGTGCATACTTTTTAACCCTTACTGTAACAGTTGCCAGAGGAGAATGCAGCTTCTCCCAGCTGAAGTTAATAAAAACACATCTACGCTCTGCAATGACACAGGAGAGGCTGATTGGTCTTGCAAACATCTCAATAGAGCATGATCTGGCCCAGACTGGACCTTCAGGAAGCAGTTCAAATCTTTGCAAGCAAGAAGGCACGGAAAGCACCACTTTGATTATTCAAACAGATAAAAATGCCAGGGTTTAGTATGTGGACAAAAAAAGTTACTTGCTGTTCAGGCATTTGAAAGTTAAGTGTTACTTAACATTTGGAACAAGGCATTTAAAGTTGTTAGTTCTACTTTATTGGGGTAGGTAGCAGAGCAGTACCATGAGAGGAGAATAACAGGAAGAAGGCAGAACTGAGACCTTTCAAAGTTTTGGCCCAAGCGAGGAGGTATGGGGGTGTCATTTGAACTCCCCACCTGAGGTGCCAAAATGTTGTGGGCCGGCCCTCCATAAAAACATTTTGGATTACTGTCAAACTGTGGCATATTTTATATGCCCACTTCTTTAAACCCAGCATGATTTTTTTTCTTAGAAAAAGCAGTATCAAGTGACAAATGCTTGGTGAAGTTCATTCCTGTGGAGACAGTCAGCACAAGACTTTTGACCACTGAAGTCACAATTAAAGCCTCAAAATAGAGTTTAGGGTGGTTCATAGACTTTGCATTTGCTTATCCTGCAAGTGAGAATTGTTCCTTTAAATAAAATTAATATACATGCAGATTCAGTAAAAGAAAAGTGTTACAATAATATTAGCACCCGAAGGCTTGTCTGCATGCTTACTTAGTTTGGAGCCTGTGGGGTGGCGGTATTAATTTACCCCCCACTATCCTTCCCCACTCTAACTGTCCATATAGACCCTGCTGCTGTGTCCAAAAGTTTATTAGTGCACTTTAATCTGCTCCCATATAAAGTGGTATAGATCAAATCACCCTAGCAAACTGCTAATGAGCATAAGCAGGGTCCACACAGAAAGTTAATGCATGATGTGTACTGCAAGGTAGATTCACTCCCTAGCTTCCCACAAACTAAATGTTCACATAGACAAGCCCTTACACTGAAGAAATGAGCTGCGCTGTTTTCAGTATGCTGGTAAAACCCTGTTTTACATCTCAGTTCCAACCAACCCAACTGGAGCAGTTGAACAAATTGTCCCTCATTTAAATGAGCAACTAGCTGAATGTAACTCAGTCTAGACAACACAAATAATTGCTAAACAGCCAGAAGAGTTGGTAGAACTTATATCAGCACTTCTTACTGAGGGAATGAATATGCCATTGTAAAACAGTTGCTCAACTCTGGTGTAGTGTTATATCCCACATTGCTCCTAGAAGCCAAGGTAGTAGCTGCCTGAGAAGATGAGTATGACCTTTTCTCTCCAAAGTGGACCTTGCCACAATTATCCATGCCTTTGTCTCCTCAAGATTAGCTTGCTATAATGCCCTTTTCTTGGGGACCATTCAGAAGCTGAAGCTAGTGCAGAATGTGACAGTTTGTTTATTAAGTGGAGATGCACATTGGAAATACATTGAATTGATGCTCTCTGATCTATCCTGGCTTTCAATAGTCTTCCAGGTAGAATTCAAGGGTATAATGGGAAGTTTTTTGTTTATATTGTGATTTTTAATATATGGGAGAGCTACTCATAGCACTAAATGCCTTTAGCATTTTACAAATATAAATAAAATATATTACCTGTAATATTTTAATTTTTCAGAAGTGATGTGTTGAAAGTTTAAAGAAAGTGTGTGACCTTCACAATGGGAATTCATGAAGTATAACAATAGGCTCGAATGGCTACTTTCATTACAACAGTATCTGTAATCCGTCTTTGTTTGCTAAATAGTAACGACAGGGTTCTGAAATGCAGGTATCATGGACAAAAGCATTCAGAATATATGTGACAATACCTATATTGCCTTTTTCATTGTCAATATTTAACCTTCCGAATGCTGTCTTCTTATTAGAAGGGTAAACTAAACTATAACTTCTAGTTTTGTTTCTAGCATCTTTGCCTGTGCTGAAAATCGTTAGACCTAAAGTAGTGTAGTCAACATTATTTCTTTTCTGCAGGAAGCATTGCAATCATTGTTCCTCTTGTTCTCTTGGTGACTTTGATCACTACTCTGGTAATTGGTCTACTTCTTTGTAAAAGAAAAAGAAGGTAAGTAATTTCATATTACTGTGTTTAAATTACGTGTGGCCTAAAAAAAGAAAATAGAATATTCCTATAGAAATGGGGAGAAATGCTTACAAATTTTTTGCACTCTAGAAGCGGTTTCACAAACATCAGACACTAACCTCATATAAAAATGTGGCAGGTGCTGTGCAAAAACATCAAAATATACAATACCTTCCCCTGAGGCCTTACAGTCTGTGAGCCCAATCCTACAGGACTCTACGCAAGTGAATAATTGTACTCACATAATGAGTCTCACTAACTCCTGTGTATTTTGGCTAATTTCAGTTGTTGGGTTTAATGTGTGGCTGTTAGGTATTGCTGGTGGCTTGTGATATACGGGAGGTCAGCCTAGATGATCTGGTAGTCACTTCTGGCCTTAAACTCCGAGTGAACAGGGTTACTAATGCATGTAAGTGTCGGTGGGATTGGGCCCTAAAGAACTTTCTTCTACAAATAAATTACTCTAATTCATTTACATTTGATATATTGTGATTTTACATAATATGTTATAGTGGAAGTGTAATCAACTTAAAAAAAATGTGTTAACATACTAGAAATTTAAAGATTCACAAACTCATCCTTAGCCCAGGTAACATTAATAGCTATATATATTTTTTCCCAAAACCTAACATAAAATTCTTGTTGAGTATTTTCAAATGTAAATCCGAGAGACTAGACCAGGGCTGGCGACAGAAATTTGGGGGCCCCCTACTCTGATAGTTTGGGGGGCCCCCCAGCCCAGCCGCCCCCCCCCCCAGCCCAGCCGACAGCGGATGGGGGACCCCCCAGCCCAGCCAGCCCCCCCCAGCCCAGCCGACAGCGGATGGTGGCCCCCCCAGCCCAGCCGGGCCCCCCAGCCCAGCCGACAGCAGCTGGGCCCCCCCCCAGCCCAGCCGCCCCTCCCCCCAGCCCAGCCGGCGCTCCCCCTCCCCCCCCCGCCAGCTGACAGCTGGCTGCAGCGGGAGCGAGAGCGGCGTGAGCCGCCCTTTCTCCCCCCCCCCCCCAGACAGCGCTGCTGCAGCCGGCCGGGCTCACAGCTCCTGCCGGGGCCAGGCGCGCTAGTCGGGAGGAGAGCCGCGCCGCCTCCCCGCCCCTTCCCTGCTCTCCAGGTCCGGCGACAAGGGGGGACAACAACGGGTACAGCTTAGTACCGGGGCCCCCCTAAAGTCGGGGGGCCCGGTACAGCTGTACCCGTAGTACCCCCCTGTCGCCGGCCCTGGACTAGACACATTCCTAGAACATGGACACATAATGGATGAAAAGTTAACAATTAAACTTAAATAAAATTGCTCTTTCTAATAAACCATGTGTTTTTGCAAAGGTTACTTCTTCATTTTTTACAATGGTTTAGATTTGGTCTGCACCTCATGTCAAAAGATTTTCAGCTTTAGTTGCTTTTTTTGTATATTCGGACAATACCAGGCTTTTTCCTCATCAACAAAACTTACATAGCAGATAGTCCTGACAGAGAGCTGTAAAGAGATAAGTATTTACGTATAATACGTTGTAAGTTTGATAACATAAATCTGTGTGTGTGAAACAGTCAGAATTATCTGCTAGAAACCAATTACTTCATGTAAAAATCTATATTTTCTTTTTATATTACCTATCTTGTTTCTCTCACATTTTTCTTAACACTTAAAACATTAATGCTATATGAAAGATGAAAATGAAAGTTTTGTTCACATTAATCAGTGAATAACAGTAGGCCAGTATATATTTGTTTACGTAAGGCAGATAAAGATGTACCTGTTGATCACCTTAAAACTTTCTCATAAAGGATTGATTTGAATCCTTTTTCTTTGTTTTCAGTTTGTGGGTTTAAAATTTTATTAGCACTCATAGGAAAATAATTAAACTCGAAAGCAAATTGTTCTTTTTATCATTATATGTTATATGCCTGTTTTAAAGGATATAGTATTTTGTAAGATGGTGCAAATATAGACAGTTAAACAGATAGGCCCACTCTTAAGCCCAGATTTTCAAATGTGGCTGTTGATTTTAATTTCTCAGTTTGACACACCTTGGCCTATTTTTCAGAAGTGTTGAACTGCCGTTATTCCACCTAAAAACAGTAAGTGGTGGTTCATGCACTCAGCATCTTTCAAAATCAGACCCTACATGTCTCAAACTGGGGCACAAATTGAAGGACCCAAAATCAGTGACCATTTTGAAAATTTGAGCCTCTGCCTATAACTTCTGTGATCTATCTTATGATGAGCTGAAGTATGATGAGAAGCATGAAAGCAACAATTCTAAAATATAGGAGAGAAATTAATTGAAATGCATAGCTACCTAATGATTTGTCTGGCACCAATCACTTGAGAGTATTTAGGCTAGACCCCAGAAGTTTAAATAGTAATAGAGAAACTGGTTTGGCTAAAATTAGTACCTAAAAATCTCTTAATTTAGTTTTTTTAAATTTGAAAATGTTTTATTAACTTTTCTTCTCTGTTGAAAGGAGACTTAAAAGTCTTAAGAGACATTATTGTTTGACAGCTAAACAGTACAATAAGATACATGTTTTAAAAATCTCTCTGGAAGTGGATTTTTCTGTTCCACTATGGTTTGGGGAAATAGAAAGACACTCTCACATGTCAGCTTGGATTTAAGATAATGAAGTGTTTTCTTAACTTAGAAAAGATAGCTCAACTATTACCAGCACCTAAGTCCCATCCCCATTGTTCAGTCACAATTCAGTAGAGTCTCCTGTCTAAAAATGACATCCCTAACCAGGGCTTTCAACCCCTGCAGCTAAAAAAATCACTCACTTATTTCCTTACTGATGAAAATAATTGGATTCACCCACGGGAGAACCTCAGATCTGTACTCAATTCTAAAGATGTTCTTCCAGATATAAACCAATTTGAAAGTTAAGTCTGCTATCTCTTACTTTGCACCTATGTTTGGGGATAGTCGAGCTTAGCTGTTCAATAACTACCAATAGGGACTCCAGCCAGTTAAGTTTTGACAGACACATAACGTCCATAATGAATCCTTAGCTCAGCTATTCCCATTTTAAGTGCACACGGAGCTGCCCCCAAATAAGCAAGCTGATGACCTCGTTAATTCTACCAGAAAAGATGGAAACATTGTCACTCCTGAGGTGTTCCTCGGAGTCAAAAGCAGAGGAAACTCTGCACGGATGGACTCTGCCTTCTTTTGACTGCTGGAAAAATCTTGTAATGAATTTATGAAGCTTTCCTTGGGAACTAGAGTGAATTTTACAATGCTGAGGGGGAACGTCAGGGCCATAACCATTGGGCCAGCACAATGCATGAATCCATACTGCTACAAAACTACTTAGAAGGACGGTAACAGGCCACTTCCCCAATATGCCCCAGCTGCTCAAAGTGCGATTTTGGAGTGAAAATGTTACCATCCTCTTGATTTCCTGATAGACCCTCAGGGCCAGGCTCCTTTATTTGTGTTTTCTGAGGTACTCAGGATTAGGCCATAAAGCTGTTAAATAATATTTGTGGTACCCTGTTTCCCCGAAAGTAAGACATCCCCCGAAAATAAGACGTAGTTCCAGTTTTGCCTCTCACTGTAATATAATGTAATGTAATTTTGGGAGCAAAAATTAATATAAGACACTGTCTTATTTTCGGGGAAACACGGTATGTATCATCCTTGGAGTGACTTGAAAATACTATCTCCCTTTGTTTATGTATTCTAGAACAAAAACTATCCGAAGACAACCAATGATAAACGGAGGAATCAATGTAGAAATTGGTAATCCATCATACAATATGTATGAGGTGGGCCATGATCACAATGAAGGCGGACTTTTAGATCCAGATTTCAGAGTAAACCCAGAAAAGGTAATATTGTTTTTCCAATGGCAAAATAGAGTTTATTTTATGTGTTGTGATGAATATCTTTAAATCTAATCAGTGATTTTTTTCTCTAAAATGAAGACTTATTTATAATGGCTTGTATTTTGATTTGTTTATTCATTCTGTATGGTGAACATGACTCAAGTATAATTTATGTAGTGAAAACATTATAGATATTATGCATTGACTGTTGTGCACCCCAAAATTTGTTGATATTCTTTGGCGGTGGTCTGCTTTTATCTAGATGTTAAACTAAAATTGAACTCTAAATTGAGAGAGGCTATACCATAGGCTGTCTTGTCAGAACTAAATACAAGATCATTATTAAAATCTTCTTTACCTAAATTCCAAATATTTTGTGGACCTACTGAATGGTACACTATGTTATGTATTTACTAGCCCTAATGCTCTGCAAATGTCAGTAAGTTGCATTTGTAAATCTGAGCCTAATTTGCTGAAAATTGTGGTTACTTCCAAAAATGTCATTCAGAGGACTGATAGCTAAGTCATTTCTAGGAGCACTGCTCTTCAATGGTAGAACTTCTGAGTGATGTGACACTGGATGGACAGGATAATGGTGCAATAACTTTCTTAGAGCTGTCAGTAATCAGATGCTTCCAATGGGGCAGCTATCATTCTGTGGCGTATTTGACAAAGCAATAACTGGCTTACTGTTAGCTCTGTGAATGTCACCACATTGTCACCCAGTCAATGTGCAGCATACCACAGGGAAGCTGAATATAAAGAATATTCACTGGTTCTTAGGCAAGTGAAATAAATGTATCATGACTGATTGTTAAGTCTGATTGTAATATTTGACAGAAAATGCTATGTTGATTTCATGCTGAATAATAAGAATCATCCAAACTAAAGCAAGCTTGTAGTTAAAGTTGTAAAGGCAGTTTTTATTGTAGAAGACCAGTTGTTGTTTTTAATCAGTGCACTGCTTATTTATCAATACGTCAACCTGCAAATGGAAAATTATTATTATCACAGAAACTAAAATACTCTGTTTATATGCAGGCCAGGTATATAGGGGGAGGGCCCACTGCATTCAAGCTTCCCCACACAGCACCGCCAATCTACCTAAACTCTGATTTGAAAGGACCACTAACTGCAGGGGTGAGAAATGATAATTCACTTCCCATGCTCATTCCATCATGTCCCCTCTCTGAGCAAAGTTTGCACGTTATGTTAGAAAAGCACCAATTTGTTCATGTTTTTCACTAACAAGAAATTATTTACAAGTAGAAATAAAAATTCTATTTGTTTTTACAGGTGCCTTACTGTATATATTTCATCTTTAATTATCATGATCTCATAATCTAAAATTGAAAATTGAAAATATATCACTTTATTTTATAGACATAAGTAATTTATACCTTTTGTAAAGCTATATAAAAATGAAACCAACCACATAAACATGCCCAATAGGTATTTAATGCAACTTATCAGTGAGATAAGATTCAAAAGTAAATGAAATTCTGTTCTACTATTTTAAGTCAAATTTGATATGTATTAAGTTGAACACTTTCTGTAAATCTTTACAAGTTATTAATGGATTATTTAAATTTCAATCAATTTTATTCAAAATGACAACTAAGTTAACAAAATATTTAGCTTAGTTTCAGTAACCCAGCGTTTGTATATAATATAGCACAATATCTTTAAAAGATTATTGAAAAATTTAAAACAGTAAAAGAGAGGGACATTAATATGCTCGATTCACCTTCATATCAAAAATATATGTGTTCGTCCGTGTCTCATTTTCATTTTTGTATGATTGTAATGTGTTTTTGATGTAACTGAACTTTAATTTATTTTGTCTACTTTAAAAAACATAATACCGTCCAGAGGAGGCAACATGCCTCGTGATAGGAGAACTAGAGTATATAATTCCAGCCATGAGATTGACTGACTGAAATTACTTTAATTAAGTCACTCAAAGCACGTCACTTTTTGGTACCTCACTTTTCCCCATTTCATAATAATAATATCTACCTCATACAGGTATTAAGATATTGTTTATGATGTACTTTGATATTTCCAGAAGACACAATATAAATGCTAAGTATGATTCTTATTTTAATTATGGTACAGTATTGGCAACCAGGAAAACTCCTGTCAAATTAAATAAAAACTACATTTCTGTGTCATCTGGAACTCCTTTTGTCATTACTGGTGAAGTGAAGATCTCTAGTCATTGGGGTTGCACAGATATAAATGAGGGTAGAATTTGCCCCTAGAAATTACTACAGCAGCTGGTAATATATTTGTGTTCCATTAATATAGAAGTAGGAGCTTTTTGTTTTGTTCTTTTTAATGTGACTTACCTCTTTCTGTGTGACGGGGAAGTGTAGAGCACCAGACAAGCGGATAATTATTTGTAACGGCAGGGTAAGCAGCTCCTGGCTAATTTGTTACTATGATTACTGCTGTGAGAGAGGCCGTGAGAAAGTTTAAATCCCGGCTTCTTATTTGGCTAGGGGGAATAGAGAAATGAGGATTCTAAACCTTTGCTCTTGCTGGGCAAAAGGGAAGTGAAGCAATCTAAGTAATACGAGTCTAGCTGCTACAGACAACAGGAAAAATTGTGATCTGTGAGGAATTAGGCACCCTTCCCAGTGACTTTATATATAAAGTTGAGAAATCAGAGGGGAATAGCAAAAGCATCTGTTGAGATAATAGAGCCATAATGGGTCATAAAAGAGGAAGTTTACACCCACATCCTACACACTTTCATATTTTTAGTGGTAGTTCAGTTTGTTTATTATGTAGTCGTATTTCCATAGCACCTAAGAGCCCTAGTCATGGACCAAGACCTGACTGTACTAGGTGCTATACAAACATAGAACAAACAGCTGGTTGTTGCCTCCAAGAGCATACAATCTAATTAAAAGACAAAAGATATTAGATACAGATGACTGGGAGAATACAAGGGGAAAAGGAGATAATGTTGGTGATAGGGAGTAATCACTGCATACAAGTAGCCTGATCACTGTCAAGTTTTTTATGGGCATCACAGAAAAGGGGGCTTTTGAGGAGAGATTTGAAGCTCCATAATGAGTAGACTTGGCAGAATTAGATTTTCTAAAAAAACCCAATAATTTCAACAAATAACAATGTTTATTTTTAAGCTTTTTTAGTTTTATCCGTTTAGTTTCCAAAAGTATGGGTTTTAAGCGTTTTTCCTATTTTTTTTATCAATTTGGCTATCAGACAACAATTATTAAATGACAAAAAGTTAAAGCTTTATAACCATTACAACATAAATTGTCAACGTCACATATCAAAATATTCAAAGTAAATATCCTTAAATCAAACTCCAGTAAGTTTTCAAGTTGCACTTTTCTTAGTTTGCCCATCTGTAATTTTCAGTGATCTATGGAAATATTTTTTCATCTGTTTGTGCATGTATGGTGACGTTTACCAATATTTACCAATAAAAATCTAACCCTTCCAAGCCTAATAATGAGGTAGCTTTGCAGAAATTTATAGGGACTGCCTCCCATGCAGGAGGGATAGCCTGTGAGAAAGCACAAAGGTGCTTGTTTGAAAATATAGCATGTACACTTAAGTGCTTTGCAGAATAGGGATGGATTTAAGCACATGTTTAAGTCCCATTGACCTGGACTTTGGTTCAGTCCCTAAACTAACAAAATTCTTGATATTGGGAAGATACGTCTATATTCACAGATACTACAATAACAGTTATGATCTCTTATTTAAGTTACAATATGATAAGCAAATTTGGTAAAATTGTACTGTATATTTGGGCCAAAGTTTTCCAAACTGTGGTCAACTATTAGGTGCTGAGGTCTTAGAACAGATGGTATACAGAGTCTGTTGGTTACAGATTGTCTGGCTATACTGAAAGGAGGACAGGTGACATTTGACTTGGTTTAATCAAGCCACAACTTTATTATAAGATATCTGGGACTATCCAGTAGATAAAAGTGTACAGTGCAGGTAACCCCACGTTTATTCCATAATTACCTGTGTGAGTTCCACCACTTTTCAAGCCATTTACCTTCAGGGATAGCTCAGTGGCTTGAGCATTGGCTTGCTAAACCCAGGGTTTTGAGTTCAATCATTCTGGGGACCATTTAAGGATATGGGGAAAAAATCTGTTGGATGATTTGATTGGGGATTGAGTCTGCTTTGAGCGGGGTTTGGACTAGATGATCTCCTGGGGTCCCTTCCAACACTGATATTCTATGATTTTACCATCCGTCTCCCTCGTAGGAGGGTTAAAGTGAGCTATAAGAATAGGGGGTTGGCTTCCTGCTGTACCAATCATAATTTTCCCCAACCACCTCCCGTTTGTTCCTTTAAGGAACACCTCTTTTTAAGTCCTATTCCACGCCATTTATCCAGTCATTGTATGGAGTACCTGCACTGGACATCCGCCACAAGGAGGCACCACTAAGTAGAGCTGCCTAGCTAGTCACATCCTCCTCCCCTTGCAGACCTACTCTTTTGTGCCTGCTTTGCCCTACCCGGACCAGAGAAACTGGGGAATGACTCCCTTTCCCCATTTCTTACTCTGTTTCCACATGGAGCCATACTGTGCCGAAGTGCTGTGATCCCACCTGCTTCAGCCTGCTTCATGTAAAAGGCAGGCTTCAGGCATAGAGTTGCCCTATTTAAACCCTGCATTCCCAGGGGATGAGTCCGGGACCCCACTGATACTTTTACAGACATTTTCATCTCTCTCCTGCACCCCTCCACCCAGCCATCAAGCACAGTTCCTTTCATTTGTCCAGCCAGCCAAATACCTCTCCACCCCCGCTTAAAGGTGCAGCGATGTCATTCCTACAGATCTTAACTCCCTGGTAAGATTTACAGAAGCCCGGGTAAATCTTAAACATGTTTTGCTATGCTTTTATGTATACATGTTCTCCCTTTGTTTTAACAATACAACTTTCATTTTCAAAAAGTAGTTGTTAATCTAAATCACATACTGCATATTTATCTTTTTCCACAGCCAACAAATTACTCCAATCCAGTGTACGCAAAGTTATATATGGATGGGCAAAACTGTCGAAACTCATTAGCAAGTGTTGATGAAAGAAAAGAACTCCTTCCAAAGAAAATAGATATTGGGATAAGGGAGACTGTGGCATAATCCTCTGTTACCTTTTATACTCTGTATAAATGTATAAAATATAAGGATTACTTTTCTATGTACCCAACAGTATTATAATTGTTTTGGCATCAGCATTACCTCTGTTCTTTTCTTTGGTTGATTGTTTTCTGGGTTTTTCTTTTGCTGATGACTTTTGACTGACCATTTGTAAGGTATTTTTATGAAAAAGAAACTGCACTACAGTACAATTTACAACAATGCTGCTGATACACCTTTGAATTTGTTAAAATTAAAAACACATTTGTTTGTAGTGTGAATATGAGCAATCTATTTTGTATGAACTTTTTGGGTTCTACTTAATCAATGAAGATGATATCTGCACCTTTTGATTATATAGTCTGAAAGCTGTAGTACAGTATGTAATTTTGTTTGTTTTAAATGGTGAAAGAATGATTGAATGGTCTACTCTCTTTGTGCCCATTAGAATTTCACTCCAGCTAAAAGTAGATCACTTTTCTTCACAAATCAAACATAACTTGCTTTTAAAATTAGCTTTAGGTTGCCAAGAAGTAAACAAGACTACAGAATCAAAACATCTAATGATCTGCATGAACACAAATTAGTGTTTCAAAAATTCAGCAATTGTACATGATGTACTAAACATATTTATACCTTGTAAACAACCTTGTATGTAGTAAAACCTTAGAGACCATCGTAGAAATACTTCTTACAAGTTAAGACCTTACTTGCTGTGGCACAAGGCCTATGAACTCCAGCAGTCCTGTAGTACAGTAGCCACCCTAGAGCACAAGAGGGCATTGCCTACACATGTATTATATGTTTATTCACTCAATCACATACAATATTTGTGGATGATCAAGCCCTTATAACACACCAAGCAGTAGAGCAAAACTAAAATGTAAGCACACACATTGATAACAGTATTCTGATTTATCCGATAAGAAAACAAATTATCCTTGCCCAGAGATATTAAAGAATCCAAAACATAGCAGTTTATATGATAGTCTATGATACCGCTGATCAATATTATCTATTATTGAAACGTATATCAGACCAATTGTGAATTAATTTTAATACTTTGGGTTAAATGTCAAAACCCCATTATCAAAAGTGGAGAGTATCAATGTAATTGGTTTCCAGTACTTTCTCTGGTACTGGGTTATTTTATGTAGTTGTGAAGAATAAAAACAAACAAAAAATTCCACTTGCCTTTTTGAATTTTGACAGAAATAAGGAGTACAATTTCTTTAAGTTGTAAAAAGAACTGAAATATTTTATACATAACTTTAAAGGCACAAAATACTTATTTACACACATACTGTGGAGGGCTTTTTGTTCCTCTGCTGTACATGATTGACTTTTACCTGTCATAATATATTAACCTACAGATTAAATATGTTTGTGGTTGCTCTTTATTCCCTTTGTACAAGTATTACAAAAAATAACTGATGTTTTATAAAAGATTTTTGTTGTACTATGTGCATGCATACTACCTATTTCTAAACTTTGCCATATTGAGGCCTTTATAAACTCTTGATTTATGTAATACTAGTGCAGGTTTGCTTGGAAAAAAAATGTTATGCATATCATAAACCTTTTCAGGTTCTTGTTTAAGTACATTTTTTAAATTGAACAGTATTTTCCATTTTGGTTATAATAGTCATTTTGCCTATGTTTCTACAATGAAGTGTGAAATACTTTATAAAAAAATTGTTGACTGACTTATTTAAATGAAGTTCTACATATTTAATTCATTGTGTTGGGTAATTTTTAAAAGTTAGGACATACCATTATATAGGCAATATACAAACAAAAAGGAAAGGAAAGGGAAGTAAGAAAATATTTTGTCTAGGAAGTAAAATGGTTAAATTCAGTTAAAAAAGCCAGTTAGTTCTGCTCATTATAAAACCTCAATCTTAAAGGTTCTGCAATGGTGTTAATGAATGTTAATAACTCAGAAGGTGGGTGTCCATATATTTTATTTCATTGAATATTTTATATCCTACTTTTTCTTTTACAGAATCATTAAAGAAATAAGTATATTCAGGTAACATTTATGTCAGTAAGCAAACATTTCTGATGAATATCATCCAAGTGCTTAGTCCTGCTGCTATTGAAGTCATAGGGTTCAGGATTTGTCCCTAAACTTTTTCATCCATGTTTCTGCTGTGGAACATGAGCTGCAGTTTCCATAAATGTGATTGCTACTTTTAATGAAAGGCAGACACAACCAAATTTCTATTGGTAGGTGTCCATGTAATGCAAATTAGAAAGTGAAAACATATCTTTAATAGTAATCTAATTCAATTTAGCTGATATAGTACCCAGAGTTTCGGCACATAATGAGACAAACTCTGATGTTGTTTACAGCACTATAAAATAGTAACTGTCTTCATTTCATGATGGATGCTTACTCATGCGGTTGACTTTAGTTGATAGTCCAGATTTATACTGTTGTAACACAAATCAGAATCTGGCCCTATGCTTGTAAGAGAGACTATAAACCAGATCCTCAGCTATACCAGTTCAGCTAAGAGCAGAGTGGCGAAGATGGATGTAGACTACCTTTACATCTTCTTGAGTTTTGGGCCAGCTGCATCTTAATGCAACCTAGAACAAACTCAGGAATGTTCCAAGTTTTATCTGGCTGTAATAAATCCTAATGGGACCTGTCAATCACCATTTTTCACCAGAATGCAGTGGCACCTCAGTAATGCCCCCTACTAAACCTTCAGGGTCACCTTCAAATTCCCTTTACAGAAGTGGAATCCCTAAATTTTCCAGCTGTCAAAGCAGATCAGGGGTATAAGTGTGGCAGATGAAGGGATGAGAATCTTGTTCATAGCATATATATTAATCCACACTAAAATTGTTTGGTCTATATATTTATTGGGGCAGGAAATTATTTTTTAGTATTGGATGTTACCAAAATGTATCTTTAAAATCTTCACATTCATTTTGCTAAGCCCTGACTGTTCTTAAATGTTTCTATGAGTCATAATTACTGATTCTGTGAGTGATGTATATGATTTTTGGAGCTTTTAGTATGTGAGATTTATGGCAGAATAAGACGTATTGTACCAGCAAGTAGAAAATTTTAAGACAAATATTTACTATCCATTTGCAATGAAGTATAAGTAACTACAAAATATACACAAGTGGTGGGAGATGGAATTAAGTTATATACATATTCAAAAAAAATATAGAAATATTTTGTATTATACACATAGTATGCTATTTTTCAACTTGTTTTCCACTCATTTTTTAGTGACTCATATTCTTATATTTCTGATGTATTCAAGTGTTATTAAAACAAAAAAGCCTACTCTTATCTAGTAATTAAATCTAATTATTAAAATAGTTTCATTCTATCTAAAATATCAGGCTATAGTTGAACATTTTTCCTTTTCTTTACTGAGTATATTAGAGCAGGCAGTATTAGTCTCGGGGAACTGGAAATCTGAACCAGGGATGGAAAGGACGTCCCAAAATCACCCTATTTGGGGTCAGGCAGGATGGCAGGATTTCCTCCCCCTCCCCCTCCTTGTCAGATTAGTAGAGACCTTGTGGTTTTTTGCTGTCTCTGCAGGATGGGTCACTTGCAGGTTTAAAATAGTGTAAATGATGGATTCTCTGTAACTTGAAGTCTTTACATGATTATTTAAGGTCTTCAGTAACTCAGCCGGAGTTTATGGGTCTGTTACAGGACTGGGTGGGCAAAGTTCTCTTGTCTGTAATGTGAAGGAGGTCAGACGTTATGGTCCTGTCTGTCATTAAAGTCCATGAGTCTAAGATCCATAACAGTTGGCTAAATCTAATCCCGAAAGATGGTGCCCATATAACTGCTGTTACTATTATCTGACTGTTGGGCAGCCAGTGTGAAAAGAGTTGGTGGAGCTCAGTTGATCCCTCCACAACCATCCCTATTTGAGAGTAAAACATTCCTATTCAGCAAATCACTTATGTACATACCTTGATGAATCGGGACCCTAAACTATCAAACCATGCATGTCTTTGGCCTGTCTCCTGAGACTGCCAACAAAGGTCACAGTGTGCAAAGTTAAGCACATTCATGCATCTTTTCAGGATCAGAGCCTAATGGACTTTCTCACCTATAGAGGTGATGATCCCATAACTGTAGGCTTCCAGCATATCAGTGAGGTTCTGTAGGTTCTCTGTCATGATAGAGGACTTCCTTCTGCAGAGTCACCATGCTAGTGATTTACATGAGCAATACATTCACACACACACACACACACACACACAAATTAAATATAAATTATAAATAGCAAAAGGATGATGCTCATGCTACTTTGGTTGAAATAAAACATGTCTATGCTCTTGTTCCAGATACCTGAAGAGTAATGAAATCAGAACAAACCATGAAATACATTAGAGATAAGCATTTGTATTCTGATTGGCATTTCTAAACTGATGGTAGCCATCTGCTAGAAAGTCTGTGACACTTGAAAATGGTTTTAAAAAAATCCGCCCCGCTTTAGTACTAGTTGAATGTTCATGAACAGAAAATCAGTATCTTTTTCATTGTGTATGCCACAGTAATTATTTACTGATTTTTGAAGCATAATAAATCAGGACAGAAAATTTTGCATATAAAATTAATTTCACAAATGACGATCACTGGCATCTTGATAAAATTGTCATCAAGACGATCAAAAAATGTCAGTTGTAAATCAGAGAAAAGGGTGGTGAGGTACTTATCTTTTATTGGAGTAGCTTCTATGGGTGAGAGAGACAAGCTTTTAAGCTTACACGGAGCCCTTCTTCAGGTCTAGCAAACATACTCAGAGTGTCACTGCTAAATACCAGGTGAAACAGTTTGTTTAGCAAAATAGTTAATAATTTATATTGTTAAGGACTATTCAAGGTAAAGTGGCCCATTAACACCACTAGGAGGTTAAAGGGAGAATAGAAAAGGGGTGACAAGCCAGTGGGCGGGGGTATTAGTAGATTGCAGATGGTTGTAAATAAGGAATAAATTCGGCATCTCTAATCACTCCAAAATGTTTAGTGTGTCTTGCAGAGCTGCAATTCATTTGCAAATTTGACACAATCAATCTGGGATTGAACAAAGATCTTGAATGGCTTGCTAATTACAAAAACAGCTTCTCCTCTCTCCGAGTTCACACCTCCAATTCAGCTGCTAGAGGAATACCTCACCCTCCCTGATTTGAGATAAGAAGCTGGTTCAGGCTGATTGGACTAACCTTGTTATCTCCTACCTGGTTCTTGCCTACTTATCTATACCAGCCCCTGGACACTTCCACTGCTTGCATCCGACGAAGTGGGTATTAGCCCACGAAAGTTTATGCTTCAATACTTTAGTTAGTCTTTAAGGTGCCACAGGACTCTTTGTTTTCTCTGGTGAAGTGTCCTTCCTTGTTCAAGGTAGATTTGTGTTTTATGTTTATTTCCTGGACTTTCTCCTTGGAGCATATTCTGTGGTATCTGAGTGCATGGCTTTAGCTAACAGATACCTAGGTGTGTTTGAGTTGGTTACTAGATTTGTCATGTTAGCTGTGGTGATCTGTTGATTTCTTGTATATAGTTGTCTGTAGCGTTCCATTGGTGAAGTTGACTGTGGTATCCAGGAAGTTGATGCTAGTGTGGTAGTGTTCTACAGAGAATGGATGGATGGTGTTTACTGAAGTTGTGTGGAAATCTAAGACGGAGCTTAGGTCATCTGTCCAGGAGATGAAAATAGATTTGATGTATCTCACACATCACAAAACCACAACATTGGTGTTGTGGTTTTGTGATGCATAAGTATAAATCTCTCTGCTGTAATGTGCAATACACAAATACAAAATACAGCCATTGTGTTTAATATAAAAGGAATTTATTGGGGGGGGGGGGGAATCCCCCACCACCTTTTGTTTGTGTGTGTATGTGTGTGTGTGGAGGGGGTATGACTCAGATCTTAAATCTATGACCAAATGAGGACTCAATATTGCCCATCTCTCCCCTTCCAAGGCTTAGAAGCACTTGCTGGATCCTGCTTGGAAACTGGAAACCCCTCTGAATCAAGTAAAAAGTCCTCAGGGTCATCAACCTTAAAGATAAGACAAATATATGTATAAAAATAGCTTGGGGCTGAATGTTGCCTTTCAGGCAATAGGCATCTCTTGGAAGTTATTCTGGGGTTTGGAATTCTGGAACTAGTCTTGGGGAGGTGGAACAGTGAGCAGAGAATAGGTGTGCTTGCCAAAGGTAAATGGTAATTCATCACATGGTTATCACTGCTGCATTTGTGAAATATAGTGTTGAAGAAATTAAGGATTTCTAATTTAGGGCCCAGCTTGTGAGGTGCCATAAAGGTATAAGGGGGCATAAAAGATCACTTTACTTCCTTTTGCAAGGTTCCTACCTCATAGATGGCAACTCACATTAATATATGCATATTGCGTTTTGGATGCTCTCTGGTTATGGTCTTAAAGATAATAGTTAATATAGTACAGAAAAATGCTTGCTGGACTATACTGTCCAGAATCCTTAATAGGATGTTGAATTAATCTGTGACTTTGGAGAATGTAAAAGCTTTGTAAAAGTAAAGCATGGTGGATTTTAGCAGCAAAACTCATTATTTATTTATATATATATATTTTTCTTTATATATTCTATAATATATATATTTATTTATTTTGGTGTGTGTATGTATGGATATAATAAATAGGAGCACAGACCACACTTTCTTATTAAAAACTCACTTTTGCATATGTATATGGAGAGGAAAGGATCTGAAAAAACCAAAGGAGAAGTCAAGGAAGGTATCAGAAAGTCCAAAAGCACCATATAGCTTGCTTCTATGAAATCACTTCATGTCTAGCCACTCTGACTATGAATAGCGGTCATTATGTTTGTGTTGCTGTAAAGAAACTGATTAATCTGAGTATGAAACAGGTGACTCCTGGAAAATAATTAAATGTCCACCAGCCTATTTCCAAACATCTATAAAGTTACTGAATTAAAAATATAAATGTGAAATAAGCATAGAAATGGAAATCTGTCTTTTAAGCCAAGACACAGATTGAAAGTTTACTTTAACAAAAAGGATTTAGAATCTAAACATCCTGAGTTGCATCAATCAAGCTGTATGTATACTGTTCCTTACTGTACCCAGTGGACTGGGTAGTTACTCTGAGAGGGGCTGGACATCACAGGGGAATGCGTCAGAAGAGCTTGGGGACTGAGATACAGCAAGTGTTAACCTCAAGACAAAGGACGGATTGGCAGAGCTCTGAGGAAGTTGTCTAGCAGCTACTTTACTGCAATCAAGTCTCTCCTTGGCTGAGGTAGGGGGATAACAAGATGACTCACAGTCCTGGGAACACTGAGAAAGTGTCACGGCTGGTTTAGCAGTCTTCTCTCCCTCAGGAACTGAAGAGACTCTCATAGACCACGAAGAGGAAAGGATTTACGGGAACTCCCTTGCTTTTTGGATCCTTCTCAATGACATATAGAGTCCTTGCCTATATATGAGCTTCTCCCAGGCAGAAGAGGCACTTAATGGAAATGGCGGCTTCACAGAAGGGCCAGGATTTGAATCCTGTAAATTTTGACTCTGCCACGTCCAGGGGGGTCCTGTGTCAGATCCCTTCAAGATGAGACAACTCCTCCTGTTTTCCTTCACACCCCAACAGGCTTAAGCTAGCTAAATGTAACTACCCTGATAATTATAACCAGAACTCTTAAGAACTAACTAGAGAAGAAACACCCAGGACACTGCATGGATTCCCTCTCACAGTCACGGGTGGTAAGAAGCAGTGATGTAGTGGAATCAGAATGGCCCTGTCTTCAGCAGTGTGGGGGTGGAGTTGGAAAGCAGCGTGGGGGCAGGGTTAGAAGGCCAGATGGATTGGGTGATGCTCTAGTTTAGGATCACTGGTAAGAAGAAAGTGGAAGGCAATTGCATTCACTCCACCCTTTATGCACTCAGCTATACCAAGGGGGAGCAGTACCTCATGGACACACCTTTTCAGAAAAATTCTAGTCCCCTGTGCCTGTGGTGCCTGCACACTGGAAGTGGAATTCATGTGGATAAACACTTGAAGAACGACATGGTTCATGTTACAGCAAAACACCAAACTTTCATTCTGTGGTTTATAAAATAAAAATAAACACAGGCATTAAAAGAGCGTGCTACCCCTTTTATATTTGTGTTTAGGTCTCATCTAACTCTCTTGGGACCTCAGAGGTTTCCATGAAAGAGAAAATGGCATCCTCGAAACTCTGGTGGAGATACTCAGTGAAATACTGGTGCTGTTGAAGCCAATGACAAAACTCCCACTGGCTTCAACAAGGCCAGGATTTCACCCATTATCTTTGCTTATAGCTATACTTCAATTTGAATTTTTCATTCTCTTGGTCAGGCTTAACTGTGATGGTGTAGCTGAGAGATATATTAACAGGATTCTAACACACAATTCTGTTCCATCCTCATCCAGTGGCTGTCAGCTAATACAGTGAATATTTGGATTGTACTCAAGTTTTTGAACTCCCTTCTAATCCACAATACTGTATTCTATATGCATATTTTTCTGTTCATATGAATTATTATCGTTTTTATTATTTATATGCTCAAATAATTTCTTTAATTTTGCAATATTTTAAATAAATGTTTGGTGATTTTTTAAACTATTTGGTCAACTACAGCTCTGGGATGATAAATGCCATGTCAACTACTTATGCTATGGATTTCACACTATTTTTGAATCATTTTTTTGGAAAACATTTTGACAATTATGTCCCAACTCTCAAAGTGCCAGAGGGGTGATGAGTAGTTTAAAGATGCAATGTCTCTGCCTGTCTTTCAGAATAGAATTGTCTGATTTTTGACTAGGCACTTGAAAGTTACTTACAACCAGAACATTTTTAAAAACCAAAGCAAAATTTGAGTTCACATTTTGTGTTAGCTTGTTCTGTATAATCTGACCATTTTAGATGAAAATTAATATTTAAGTGTTTAATTGAAGATTGTGAGATGATTATTCTGAAGAAATTTAGCTATTCTAATCTTCTTTAAAGTCTTAGGAGTCAAAACAATTTGTACATCTTACTTGTATTTTCCTTGATAGCATTTCTTTTTGATTAATTAGTCTGTCACCCTTTGCTTTATCTTGTTTCATGTACTGAAGGGAGGTAACTTTTTTTTAAAAAAATGTCATGAACAAGAATAAATTACAACATTTCAAAAACTGCTTAATTTAAGCCTCCTATGACTTACAACACCTTCTATGTTTTATTTGACAATGAGGTTATTCTACTTGAAATTAAAATATTAATGTAGCTTTCAGTGATATGTCCTAAAACATCTTTATAAATATTTGAAAATAAATTGTTCAATGGACTCTGCAAGACAGGGGAGGCTGGCCTATGACAGCCAATTAATTATCACAATCAGAGGAACTCTAGACAAAGTACCCTCACAATTAATTTGAAAGCTGGTTAAAATTCGTGTCCCGTAAAAGTCATTTGACTTCCAGTTATGATTAAATAGGCAAGGTCATTAGAACACAGCAGGTGTTAGAGCTGAAAGCAAGCTTCAAGTACTGCAGCACCAGATAAAGCGTGTTGTCATGCTTTGAAGGGCTGGACAGGAAATATGGATTAAAGTTCATCGTTCCCACTGTGAAGTGTGAAAGACTGACAGGACACCAACAATTTTCTTGCCTCACTGCTATATATTAGTGCAGCACTTGACTCATTGCTTCCAAGATTGAAACTCACTGGACTGTTAAAGTTGCACATAGGCCCTGTGTAAACATTATCAGCACCAGTTTAAGAATATCTGTCAAACCACATTACTGTTCTCACCATGTACTATGCAGTGTTGTCGTAGCCGTGAGGTAATAGCTTATATTGGACCAACTTCTGTGCAAACACAGAGTGACCTGAAGAAGAGCTCTGTGTAAATTGAAAATCTTGTTTCCCTTCCCAACAGAAGTTAGTCCAATACATTTTTTTATCTCACACACCTTGACTCTCATCATGTGCTGTTGTTACTTGTTATAAATTAATGGCCATTATAGACTGAAAAAATTACTATTATCTCTGAGAAGTCCTGATTGGGTTAATCCAATCTGGTCATCTACATTTGGCTTTCCTCAGGGAAAAGAACTACTAATTATGTGGCCAAAAAAAAATCTCTTTTTTTTCCTTGTGCCATTCTGAATTTTCATGCTTTTGACCTGTTGGAAGAGTTTTGTTTATCCCAAAGCAATAATTTCAAAGATGAATCAAATGATCTTGAAAGCATGATATCCTAGAGTTTACATAACTTCTGCTTTAAAAATAGCACGGGGTGCGGGTAGGGATCTTTTCAAGAGCATAAAATAAAAATGTATAATTGAGTTAAAAAATCCTTCAAAAATGAATATGTTAATGAAGCAAGAAAAGATGCATACAACTGTCATAAACGCATTTTGAAATAGTAAAATATTAAATGTGGTCACACTTTCCATTTAAAAAAATTAGGAATTATTCTTAAATTATTGTAGCTGACAAATACATTGTGACAATCTTAAGACTGATACAGGATCTAAGTGTTCATTGTTTCTCTGTTTTGTTGAAATCACTGTTGTAAGCACACTTTCATGATGTGTCATTTTCTGTACACATTATAAGCTCTTTGACTAGAACCAGACATCAAAATAACAATGTCCAGTACAGGGAGTGAAGGTAGTAGTGTGTTGTATTCCATTATCCTCTCCCTCTCAATTCTAACTGACTGCACAGTTCACTTTTTTACAGGTTGCCTGATTGTAAAAGAAGAGACATGCCCAGCCTATTAAATTTCATCATATATCATAGCTATATGAGGAATTGGAGCATAGTCCTCTCATTCGTGACCTCATCCAATGTGACAGGAAGCATTTGTGTTTATCCAAAAGCTATAATCCGTGCTCAGTACGGAAGCAGAGCCATTGCCTTTCTAACTTCTTCCTTATCTATGTGACAAGGTACTCACCTGTACATCTCAATTCCAGCTCACTATAGAACAGGACTTGGGCATCTTTAAACAAGCAAGAAATATTTATTTCCCTGACTATAATAAGCTGAATCAAGTATGACTACAGACATGTTTCATTCTTTAAAATCTTTTCATACTTTTAATCTTAAACTGCTATGGTCTGATGGGTCAGCAAGCTTTGAACTGTCATCATTTTAGCAAATGCACAGTGTGTCTCGGGTGGATGTGAGACATCACTGAATTTGGTCCACTAGTTGGATCATTTGAATTGTGTTCTCATACAACAGATCAAATTCATCCTCATTGCAATCAGAAGGCTCTAAAACCTAGGAGAAGAGGGAATTATTTAATTAAAAGTAATAGAATGAAACTGATAACTTAGACTACCGGCTGTATTACCTAACTCTAGGTCCTTCTCCATGCTGATGCGCAGCACAGGGGAGTCTGCCAATGGCAGCATGTCTCTGTCGGGTGATCTGCAGTCATCGGGAAGGGGAGCAGTGAAGCCACAAACTGCTGTCTCTACTCATTCTGGGGCTTACATCTCTGCAGATCTCCAAAATCCACAGGTCCCCTATCCACTCTTGCCAGAGAGGACAGGGAAGCCTGCACACCATTTTTGTTTCTCTTTAGCCTCCTTGGGCATAGGATGGTCCTAGCATGGAAGGTTACAGGCCGATGAGTAATACTCAGCCTGAGTTTTGACAAGAACAAATTATGCCAAACCAACCTAATTTCCTTCTTTGACAGGATTACTAGCCTTGTGAAATTCAAGATTTTTAAAATGCTATGATCGTGAAATATACTAAAATGAACCGTGAATTTGGCAGGGCCATGCACATGAGGAAAGGCTTAAAAAAACCAAAACCTGGGCGTGGTTAGACTGAGAAAAGAAGATTGAAAGGTGGGGAGGCTTTAATCTTCACAATATATCAAGTGTTGTAGTAGTAGATTCACCATCACTGGACATTTTTTAAGGAAGATTGCATGTTTTTTCCCCCTAAAAGATATGATCTAGTTCAAACAGGAATTAATTCAGGAAAATCCTACAGCCTGATTCTAGTAAGGCTTTTGACAGTCTCACATGAAATTCTCATAATCAAACTAGGAAAATGTGGTCTAGATTACATTGCTATAAGGTGAGTACATAACAAATTGAGAACCATCCTCAACAAGTACTTATCAATTGTTCCTTGGCAAACATGGAGGCTAGAGCTGGGAGGCGCCTGCAGGGATCTGTCCTGGGTCAGATACTATTCAACACTTTCATTAATGACTTCGATAATTAGATAAAGAGTGTGCTCATAAAATTTGCAGATAATGCCAAGCTTGGAGGGATTACTAACATGTTGGAGGACAGGATTAGGTTTCAAAATGAGCTTTATTAATCGGAGAATTGTTCTGCAATCAACAAGATGATTGCAATAAATATAAGTGAAAAGTATTACAGTTAGAGAAAAAAATCAAATGCAAATATACAACATGGGGACTAATTGGCCAGGCAGTAATACTATGGAAAAGGATGTGGAGGTTCTACTGGATCACAAATTGAGTTTGAGCAATGAGATGCAGTTTCAATAACAGCTAATCTCATTCTGGGATGTATTAAGAGGAGTGTTATATGTAACATGCAGGAGGTATTTGTTCCATGACAATCCCAAGGGGCCCACTGTGTCTAATTTTGGGCACCATACTTTAGGAAAGACATGGAAAAAGCCGAGAGGAGAGTAACAAAATGAAAAAATGTTTAGAAACCCTGACATATGAGTAGGGTCTTACCAAATTCAGGTCTGTGAAAAATACATCACAGACTATGAAATCTTTTTTTGTGTGTCCTTTTACCCTGTACCGTAGGCATAATTTCTCAAACTGAGGGGGCCCGACCTAAAAAGGGTGTCGGAAGACTATTGTAGGGGGATCCCAGTATTACCACCCTTATTTTTGCGCTGCCTTCAGGACTGCAGGACTGGGCACCTGGCCAGCAGCCACCACTGGCTCACTGTCCAGCTCTGAAGGCAGCACAGCAGTAAGGGTGGCAGTACTATAACCCCTCCTATAATAGCACTGTTCATGTTTCTATTTTGCTCATTTGAAATACATATTCATCCTTTGTTACACCACTGTGAAATTTTAGATTTAAATATCTGAAGCCATGAAATTCATGATTTTTAAAATGCTATGATCATGAAATTTACTAAAAGGACCTGTGAATTTGGTAGGGCCATGCATATGAGGAAAGGTTTTAAAAAAATCTAGACCATTTTAGACTTGAGAAAAGAAGACTGAGAAGGGAGTGTGGGGACTCAGTGTTCACACTTTACCAAGTGTTCTGGTGGATTCCCCATCACTGGGCATTTTTAAAGCAAGATTGTATTTTTTTTCTAAGTGATATGCGCTAATTCAAACAGGAATTAATTTAGGGAAATCCTATAGCTTTTGTGATGCAGGAGCTCAGACTAGATGAACACAGTGGTCCCTTCTGGGTTCATGAGCTATCATTTTTTTGTGGAAGCACTTGGGACATCTCTAATTAATTGAAATCTGTCTAAAAAAATGTAATGTTCTTCAGCTAAATCAAAGCATTACCAGTAGCATTTATTTTCCTTTTTTGAAGAAGAAGAAGAAGAAGAAGAAAAGAAGGATGCCATTCCATTGACTAGCAGAAATTATGATGTTGAGATAAAAGACACATGTTTTACATACATAGTAGTCTGTTATCAATTTAAAGCTAATGGACAACATTATTCAATGTTGAGCCCTAACTGTGTGTGAGATTGAACTATCAGATGATAATCACAGAGTCAGAAAAAAAGGCTATGTGCTGCATTAGTAGTTCCCAAGATGAATAACTCCATTAGCAATTTAATGTTAATGACTGAGCCTACTAAATATAACTCTCAGGCAAAACTGTCCTTAAAAGAATATTCAGGTTGTGAATTGAACCCACAAATTTATGGAAGCTTGCAGTTAAGCTGAAAGCCAGCTACAGAGCATGGTTACAACAGCTAACCTTAAGAGACTAGCCTGAAGGGCTTAGATAATGGAGGTTTGATACGTCTGCAGATTCACATTCTAAGCCTTGAGAAAAATGATCTATTTTACGTAGCATAGCAATCTGGAAGGTCATTGAGTAACAAGCAATTCTCAGCATCAATAAACTGTGAAATATGTTTGCTTTTTTTAAAAAAAAATAATAATTACAGTTGGTATTTTGAAGCTGATGTAACATGAGCCACCTTGAAGAAAAGTGATATTTGTGTTACTGGCCATATCGATGGAAACCAAGGTGCTGTTACCATTAGCTCCAGAGACCCAGGTCTAAGGCCATACCTTGACTCGGGGTCCTGAAGCAGTAGCACAAGAGAACCAGTTCCAAAAGGGATGTTTATTTCTTCTCCCAGATCATGGTTCAGCTGGTTGATATTTCTTTCACATCCCCTGCCTACTGTAGAGAGCTCTTTCAGTTTGTTCTCAGCCTGCAAGCTCCTTTTCTCCCAGATCCTGGCTGAGTGTGAGTCTCAGTGCCAGAAGAGATTAGCCAGGAGGTCACACGAGATGTCTGGGAACTGAACTGATAAATTCAGCATAATTCAAGGAAACAGCATAAATTGTAACCATGCACTCTATTAAGGGGTTGAGCCTTAAATGTTATAATTGTGTAAAATGTTTGGTCTACCACTCAGCAGCAGTGACCAGAAGCACCCCATTTCCCTTCAGCTGCTCAGCAGCTGATTATGCCCAATTTTCTCTGTCTCTCACACCTGCTGTCCACATTCCCACACATCCCTGTCTGCCTCCTGCTCCCCACTCTCCCCTAATCTCTTCACAGTTTCCCAACTATAGAGTACAGAGGGCAGCCATCTTGGGATAACCTGTGACCTAATGGGAGAGAGCAGCCATTTCAGGCAAGGGCAAATGTTTGCAAGATAGCCATTGTGATACCAAGGGATCATGAGAACAATTAAAAAGAACAATATACATTTGTGAGAGCAGGTATTTCCAAAGAGCAGGTAGGGAAATCGGAGGGCAGGCAAATGAAAAATATGGATACACTGTAATTTATTTCTTAATGATATAGCTTGTTATAAAATATTATCCATATATGTAAAATATCTCTCCCAGCTTCCTCACACTAAACTCATTTTCCAGAGCAATGTGCCCCACTATACAAGCCTTTCTCCACTAGCCTCATTCACCAACCCGAGTCTTCCTGAAAATCTTCCATGCTCCCCCAGACAACCACCCACCTCCCTGAGTACAGGCTTTCCTCCACATCAACCAATGCATAGGCGATGCCTGCTTTAGGGATGCTTGGAATCTGCAAGGATCTTCTGCTTTTTGAATCATCATGTTGGATTCCAGGATCCAAACAGTAAAATGTTGCATGTTCGAATGCCATTACAGGGATCTGGAGACTGTGAAGGCCATGGCTAGACTACATGTCCCACTGATCTGCCATCTTCTAGTGCTGTTTCTATGAGCTAGCCATCTAACCCCACCGTTGAGAGAACGTCTTTCTCCATTTGAGACTTAGGGCCTGACTTCACTGGTAACGTTTTAACATGGTTTGTGTAGTCGCAGCACAGTGCTGGGAGCGAGAGAGCTCTCCCAGTCCTCTATAAAAACCACCTCCATGAAGGGCATGTTAGCAATGCACTGAGCTTGTGAGCTGCAGAAACACGCACAAGGCATTGAAGGGGCTTGTACATAAATTGTCACATTGTGGAAACAGGATTTGCATTTTAGTTAATCCAGCCTAATGCCATTAATTGTCTTAATGGGAAATGAGTACTCTTGCAGCCTACACTTTAGAAGGTCTCTGGATGCATTCCGAGCTTACATGAAGTATAAAATGTTTTCAGGAAGATGAAAAATGATTATCTATTGGTATTTGTGATGAGTAAGTAGGAACATGGTAATTAAAAGTGCTACTCATAGGACCAAACAGTTTTGCTCATACACATACAATCATGGCGGTTGAATGTAATCTACTTAGGCATTTTATCACAGGCTTTGGCTGATTAAATCAATTTGTTATACTCTAGGACGTAAAATCCTGTCTTCATTCACTCCAAACGTCTAATGTGCACTGTGGCAGGAGGGGTCAGTGTTCAGAATGAGGGTCAGTCGAAATTGGAGACCACTTAGAAGTCTACTAAGCAAATCTGCTGCTTCATGCCACATTTTTTAGGTTCACTGTGCCTAAGACGTTTACTGCTGAAGGTAACAGTGTCATTTCCATTCATAATGCTACAACCTGAAGATCCAGGAGAGTAAGAACTCCACTTTGTGACAGTCTACCCCTTCTTTAGCCATATGCACAAGGTAACAGCAGGAATGGTCTCCATAAGGAAAACTATAGGTTATCAGCAGACCTAGCTAGAAATACTAGAAGCCGCTTCCCAAATTTTCCCTGCAGGAATAGTAATTGCAGTGCCTTCACTTCCCAACATTTCTGATCATTAACAGCTTGTTCTGATCAGGTGTTTCCTAATTTTGGGGCCACGCCTGACCTTATTTAGGAAAAACTTTCCTAGACCTCAATTGATGGGTCTTAAATGGCTAAGAAATGCAGTATTTAACATAACTACTTGGGGCTAGGGAAGGAGGTAATCTAGTTTTTGGAAGCCAAAAGAAATTAAGTAATTTGAAGTCCTCCACCTACTACAGCGTTCCAGTGTAGCCCCTGAATTTTACATTCTGTATGTTCTCCATATGTATCCATCCCTAGGAAGAATTAGCCCTGTAGACAAACCCAAGTGGCCTATAGCTAGCAACTTCCTTCATTCCTTTACACTTTTCTTTCCAGCCCTACACAGGCATTTAACATTGGCTGACATCTGGTCAGAGTTCAGCATTAATTCTTAGTATACCCTGTAGTTTTTAATGTTAATATTTATTGTCATAGAGGCTTTAACTTCCCTTGTTGCATGTGTACAATGTGCAGGGACAGTACAGAGCTGCACAGCTAGCACTGTTAAGTAGAAAGGCCTATTCAGGCTCAGACAATGAAGGAGAATAAAGAGCAAAAGCTTAATGAGTTGAATTTTTATTCAGTGTTTGGGCTGAGGGTGGTGCCTATTTTTTTGGTCCGAACTATGGGCAGCCTTCCTACTCAAAACTATTCTAAACCTGAGAGCCCAGTTAATTGCTTCAGTGTGAACTATGGCTATGTTCAGGAATAGGGTAATGTATCTTAAAGACACAGTTCGTAGCATAGTGGGTTATTCATGCTTAATGAACCCTGCAAAGTAAAATGATAGACATCACTCATCGCCAGCTATATATTTTTATTGACCTGTTAAAATGTATAGTAAACTCCTTTACTGAGGAATAAAGGCAGCAGGAGGTTGTGGTTAATGACAGATTGTGAAACACACTTTGCATATAATGTGCCTTTTAATGCTATATATATTTTCCTTTGGTTTTGAAAAATAACATAGTGGCAGGGGACATCAGAATTATGCATATATGTGTTGTCTTCCTATCCCATGCCCAGGAAGGTGATATCTTGAGATTCAGTGAAAGCTGTTCAGCTTCTATAAGAAAAAAAACCTGTCTAAGTCCTTCTGCACACTAATTAATTTTTCAGCCTTTGCATGACCTTTTTGGGTGTAAAAAACAAGTGAAGTTTTTAATTAATTTGGCTTGTCTTTGGACATTTTTGTAAAGACATGACATTTTCTTAAATATTTCTATCAGCCTTAGGTTGGAGATATATGATGATCCAGTGAGTGGGGCGCACTAATAGAGCGTGGGGGACCCGGGTTCAAGGTTCTAATCCAATACAGACCTCTTAGGCAATTCACTTAGCTTCTGTCTCATGTCCCCATTGAAGATGAGCAGTACATCGGGGTCACAGTCAGCTGGCACATGACCAGGATTTGTTGCCAAATTAAGCCAATACTGTTCAATGGTATACATCAATGACCTGCCAGCTACACCCTTGCACAAGTTAATATATGCTGATGACATCTGCTATCGCTACCAAGCTCAGTCCTCCTCAGAAATTGACAAGGTCTTGAATGCTGATATGAAGCTAGTGGAAGGCCAATGTAGTCGATGGGTCCTGCAGTCCAAGTTTTCCAGTACTGTTTCTAGTGTATTACACCTGCGTAAAGCAGTGCAAGCTACGAGTTAAATGTTTGCCTTACCAGCATGATCCAAACTTGGTTTACCTCGATGTGACATTGGATAGATCATTAACGTGCTGTAATCACTTGAGGAAGACAGCAGCCAAAGTCAGCTCTCAAAACAACCTGCTCAGAAAACTGGCCAGTTCAACCTGGGGTGGCAGTGCCTGGATGCTTAAAACATCAATCCTTGCCCTCTGCTATTCAGCTGAAGAGTACTGTGCTCCTCTCTGATGGTGCTCATTTCACACAAGACTGGCTGATGTAGAGCTTAGCAAATTGATGTGTATTGTTACTGGGACCTTATGGGCAACTTCGTTACTATGGCTGCTGTTACCTAGAGGCCTTCTCATGGTGACTATGAAGCAGTGCTATGTTACTGTCATGCAGCTATCCATGAGACTAGCGACCTGTCATCGGACACAGGCTTCTTCAACCACCCACCAGCTCACCTGTCTTCTAGATGCCCTTTATGGTTATTTATGGCATGCCACCACAGAACGTGATGGTGGAATCTGTTTGGTACAATGAGTGCTCAGTGGTGACCATCATTAATCACTCTCGTGTCACTGATCTACCATCAAGGCACCTATGGTCATCTCTGAACTTGTTTTGAACAGGACAGGGCAATTATATTGGCAATCTCTTTAAATGGGGATTTTCTAATAACCTGTAGAGCTGCTGTGGTCAATGTCAGACTATGTTGCATATTCTTGATGAGAGCCCACTGACTTACTCTGATGGCGGGCTAGCGGCTCGCTACCTGACTGATGATGATGTCATCAAATGGGCTGGGCACATTGTGCATAGGTTGATATTTCCCATCAGTAAAATGGGGATAATAGCACTTCCCCACTTCCTGTGGCTGTTCTGTGGTTAAATACATTGAAGATTGGGAGGCAGTCAGGTACTACAGTAATGGCAGCCCTAGAAGTGCTACTATAGATAGATACTACAGTGATGGACATTATACAATCTAAGGCTTGATCTGCACTACTACCTTGTGTCAATATAACTATGACTCCAGCCCTGAATGATGCAGTTATACCAGCTAACTCCTGGTCTTGGGAGCACTATGCTGACAGGAGGCCTTCTCTTGTCAACTTAGCTACCACTTCTCAATGACGGTACTCTAGCTCCCTGATGGGAGAACCTCTCCCATCTGCATAGATAGCACCTTTCCTAAGCACTATCGCGCTGCAGAAGCAATAGTGCAGCTGCAGCCCTGTAAGTATAAACAAGTCTGAAGTATAAATTTTTCTTTATCTTCTCCATCATTTCCAGCAATCCACTACTGCCATGAAAATCCCTCTTTTGATTCATGATGTATATTCTTCCTGCTTTTCCTTTTATCACAAATGACAAAACAAGTGAAAAATGTCAGCCAACCAAATGTAACAACAATTAAGCAAAAGTGTTTTTAACCTTCTTTTTGGGGTTTGGATTCTAGAATCATGTTCCTATTCATTTGTCAGCCATTCTTGATTCAGAAGACATGCCCTTTCTGTTTCACCCCAATGTTGCTCAGATTGCTGGGCTCCCAACATCAATACTAGTATGATGACAATGGTAATATACCAAATGTCCCATCCCTGACATGTTTCACTTTGGGGACAGATGAATGGGCTGAAAGTGTATATGGTTGTTCAGAAGCAATAATAGGTATGGCCTGGAATGCACTTACATTAAATGTCTTCTGAGTTTGTTTAAAACACTAGATTTCAGTGTTGAATCAAACTTCAAAAGCTATTTATTGTTCCATATAATAAGCACATGGCCACTATGCCTTAATTAACCTCATCAACTTTGACTATCATTTTGGCACTCAGTTTTATTGACATCTATGTACGTCCTGTCTTGCCTGATGGGTCCTTAAGCATGTGCCGGTTTTTCTGTACGGGATTCTTTTGACAATAGTTGGTTGCAATCAATTGTCTTTAATTCATTTCACATTTGCTTACAGTTGACCCTGCTAACATCCTTTTTTTTTTCTTGCACAGCTACTTTTCATACCTATTCTCATCCCTGCAGGCAATCACTGGACCCCAGCGGTTAACTGCTATGTGGATTATCATACCCAGATGGAAGGACATTTCCTGAGACTAATCCCTAAAAACAAACAAACAAAAACCTTCTGATCATATTGGCTACTTCACAGACTCTGTGTGAAATCAGTCTCACTCCAGGAGCACATAGTGACACTTTAGTGGTGGTATTCTTGTCCATATTAGTAATTGTCAATCTCCATCATAAACATCCAAGATTTTTCTGAATCTTCCTTATTTTTGCTAAGGATTTCCTACTTCTGTCCTGAAGGTCTAAAACCCTACCCTCTGAATTTTCTTCTTTTTTCTATGACATATGTATTCTTCACCTCAGTCTATAGTTTACAGCATCTGCTGTGAGAGTCAGCCTGAGTCACTCTCTCTGATTTATTCACATATTTCACTTTCAAGTATAAAGCCTATGTTCTTTCCTCCTGCTGATTCTATCCTTCCAGATGCACTGTATAGCACAGAATGTTAGAGTTTTGCCTTTTCCATCTGACTTAATCAACTAGATATCTATTATCACAATACTTTACCCTTTGCTTTAAAAATTTCAGCTTAGAGATTTATAATTTTTTTCTTTGATCCTTAGCTAGATATTGACAAAGGAAATGCCCAGTTCTCTGTGGTTTAGGCCAAGATTTTCAAAAATGACTAGTGAATTTTGGGTGCCAAACCCAATCTTTAAACCAACCTAATCTTTAGGGGGTGAATACTCAGCACTTTCTGAAAATCAGAGTTCCTTACATTGGCTCTCATTGCACACTCCAAAGATGAAGCACCAAAAAGTCACTTTTCACTTTTGAAAATATTGGCCATTGTTCTTTATCACTAGCAGTCACTTAACGTGTTATTTTAACCTTCCATTATCTTAATAGCTGTTTCTGTTTGCACATTGTTTATCTACCTGTAGCTTTCCTTGTCACAACTTCAGATTCTCATTCCTTTTACCATCTGGCATGTCTTGTCCCTCTTTTATGTTTCTGCTTGAACCCTAAACTGCAGTAAGATACAATTCCTGCACTTTACCTCACATACACTAAAACATTTTGTAACGTATGTTGAATTAGATGATCTCTTGAGGTCCCTTCTAACCTTGATATTCTATTATTCTTGTATGTAATTCATAGACTCAAACTAAACAAGACAGTCTGAATCATCACCTGGTATAATTAAAGTAGCCCCATTGAAATCACTAGAGCTAAATTGATTTACCCCGGGGCACAAGATGAATTTACAGCTGTTGAAAAGTTCTATGTGGCACAAACTGGCATACTTCCTGTTACTCAGAGGATACGGAAACAAGAAACAAGCAGATTTACCTTAGTGGAGCCATTCAGCCACCAAAGCCATGAAATCTAAGTTGTTGGATGTGAGGAATTTGTGCCATCATTACTATGAAACTACAAGCAAGGAGCCGGGAAGAGAAACATACAAAGCACCTTGGTGTAGTCAAGATGAAGACAATAGCTACCGGATATGGCGAGTGGCCAGGTATTGACCAATAGAATGAACAGTTAATAAAGTGGGTGAAAAATATGACTGGCTTGGCACCACTTCATCTTTGGAACTGGCTGACTGATCCCTAGATTTTGCAGACCCATTCTTGAGTCTTGATTTTCCAGTAGTAGGGGGCAGATATTCCAAGGGGCCTGAACTTTTCTGCATATCATCCATGACTAAGCCTATGATTTTTACCACGGAAGTCATGGAATCCGTGACTTCCAAACACCTCTGTAACTTCAGCCCTGGAAACTGGGAGCTGCAGGTTCATGCTGCCTCCCACAATAGCAGGGTACCTGCCTGAGGCAGTGGGCTTCCAAGTTCCAAGCTGACATGGGCAGCAGGGGTATCCCCCAACTCCCACCCACTATAGGCAACGGGGACCCCCACAGCTTCCCAGCCACTGACAGGGCAGAGTGATCCCCTCAGCTCCCCACCTCTGCAGGGGGACCCTGAAGTGCTGACCCCCCCAAGAGGTGGTGGGGGCCCCAGTGCTCATAGCCACCTTGCAGCTGCCCAGCCCCTTCCCATTTTATTGTGTATATTATTTAGTAAAATTCAGGGACAGGTTAGTTTTTCGTGACCTGTACCTGACTTTTGCTAAACATATCTATGACAAAAAAATCTCAGCCTTAAATAGGTCATCTGCAAGTACCATACAAGTTTTATGAAGCTTTTTTTTTTTCCTCACAAGGGACTTCCAAGACAAACTGTAAGTGATTATGGTGCACACTTTGTTTTGGCAGATTTCCAAGCTTTCATGAAAAGTAATGACATCAAACACGTTATATCCACACTATACCACCCTGCAACAAATGGTTTAACAGAACACTTTATCCAAACCATGAAACAAGCTTTGAAAGTGGCAAAGGTTTATTACAGGCCAACCTTGCAAACTTCTTGTTGGCATATCAGAATGCCAGGCAGGCAGCAACAAATCAGTCACCTGCAAATTTGTTCCTGGGAGACAACCTCTGATCTTGTCTGGATTTATTAAAACCTGCTCTGTCAAGGGAGGAGGTAATTAACAAGCAGAATGATCAAGCAAAGGACTGTGGAGACTCTGCAATTAGAGAGCTATGGCTGGGACTTGTTCTTGTGCAAGATTATAGAGGCAACCACAAGGGGGTTCCGAGCACTAGCCAAGGTCAGAAGGAACCTTATTCTTATGCTTACACTGATGCATAATACACTGAGGCATTGCTACATCAAGCAGATTGGGATTTACCCCCGCAAAAAAACTGTTGTGACAGCCTCTACCTGTTCTGGCTCTTCTGAATTCTGAAGTGCAGGATGCTGTAGTCCCATTAATTCCTAACATATGGAAACAGAACTTGAATTGTCATTTAAAGCATCTGTTCAAGTGTCTACTCAGAACTGTGACATTCCGTCCTGTTTTACAAAAGAAACTGCCTTAGTGACTCAATTTGAAGTTGAAATAGTTGATAATTAAGGCTGAGGAATAGTATAGAGGCAGATTAATCTTCTCAGTCTGGAGTGCTCAGGTAGTCTGTTCTGACCTCCTTAGTTACAATTGTACTCCTTAGTTACAATTTATAATGTTAGGTTAGACATTATTTGGGAGGGGAAGGGGTAACAACACAATAAGAGGGAAGGACTCAACTGCATGTTCCTTTCCTAACCGCTAGAGGGCATCTTGTGTATCAAGACACTAATACAGTAAAACCCCGATTTAACGGACCCCGATTTAACGGACTTTGGATGCAACGGACAAAATTTCCGATGCATTCGAAATCTGTTATTCGGGGGCTGCCGGCTCCCGCCCGGGTCCCACCTGCGGGCGGGCTGGCTGGCTGCTCCCGCCTGCGGGCGGGCTGCCGGCTCCCGGCTCCCGCCTGCGGGCGGGCTGCCGGCTCCCGGCTCCCGCCTGCGGGCGGGCTGGCTGCTCCCGGCTCCCCACTGCCAGCCCGCCCTGGTCCCAGCAGCGGGGACCCAGGCGGGCGGGCAGGCTGCTAGCTGCCGCCCGGGTCCCAGCAGCTGGGACCCGGGCGGGCGGGTTGACAGCTCCCGCCCGGGTCCCAGCAGCCTGGGACCCGGGCAGGCGGGGGGGCTGCTGGCTTCCGCCGGGGTCCCAGCAGCTGGGACCCGGGCGGGCGGGTTGACGGCTCGCGGGGTAAGTAAAACCTCGATATAACGGACTAATTTGGGCGAGGGGGTGTCCGTTAAAGCTTAAAGTCTTGTTATTTAATACTTTTTAAAAAATATTAAATAACGGACTTTCGGCTTTAACGGACACCCCCTCGCCCGAATTAGTCTGTTATATCGAGGTTTTACTGTAGTGGGTGGCACAGTAGAGTGTGACCAAGCAAGAAGCAACAGAGCAGTTGAATAAACGTGCAGGTTACATAGCTCTCTGTCCATATCTTACTTGGCAAGTTCCTGAGTGCAGAAGTAACAGATCTAATTGGGTGGGGTCCTGAGCTTTGCACAGAGAGCCCATGGGAGCTGGAGGGAATTGGCTTTGTGGCTCCATTGAGTGGAAAGGGGCTGCTCGTGACAATAGGCTGCAAGTTCAGCTGCCTCCTCCCTGTCAGTTCTGCTGAGAGGACAGAAATCTGGGATGCTACATAGGATGCTAGTTTCAGTCTCTGCCTTCTTCTTACTCCCAACCCTGTAGGTGGGGAAGGGCTGAAAGTTGTGAGGGGAAAACACACATCTCCCCCAACCTGAAAGCTGAGGGTAGGAGAGTATGTATGTGGGGGCAGGAGAGGGGTTGAGCAGGGGGAATATAATATTGTGCCTATAAACTGAAAATTGGGGAAAGATGGCTTGTGATCCCTCTTAAAAATTATGCCCAATTACACCCATCCCTCAAACATGGGGCAAACCCTCAGGCAAGAGCCATGTCTTGGTCGTATTGATTGCCCAGGATGCCTTCTTTGAAGCTATCAGTAGACAGAGTAAGTTAGAGAAGCCTTTAGGCTACTTGCATGATGTCAAGAATCAGAGAGGTAGCTGTGTTAGTCTGGAATAGCAGAGGTAACAAAGAGTCCTGTGGCACTTTAAAGACTAACTAAAGTATTGGAGCATAAGCTTTCGTGGGCTAATACCCACTTTGTCGGATGCATCCGACGAAGTGGGTATTAGCCCATGAAAGCTTATGCTCCAATACTTTAGTTAGTCTTCAAGGTGCCACAGGACTCTTTGTTACTTTAGGCTACTGTAATTTGTACTAGGGTGGGAGGATGCAGGTTGGATATAGTTCAATCCCAGGTTCCAGGGCTTTCTAAAAGCCAACTTTGTCTTCCTCTGCAGATTTGCACTGAGCACAGATGGTCATTCTGAGTGATTTACAGAAGTGTGCCTGGGGACCCACAGATCTTATTTCATACCTGGCCTGCACCACCCTGCTGGGTGGAAAGAGCCTATTTCTCAGAGAACACTGAATGCATTGACCTATTTTCAACTGCTTTGTAAAATGTAAATGTGTCCTTAGTGTTTTCAGAGTGCCAGGCAGTGTGTTAATTTGGAAGTGGCAATGTGTGAACATCAGGCGGGAACCATGGGACTGCATAAGCCCCAAATGCTATTTGGCTAGTTCACTTTAGACCCAGTCCCCTGACAGGTGTAGAAGAAGAAGATATATTTGTCTGTACTGAGCATGGGTAGGTGTTCCTTAGTGTAATGCCCTTTCGATCCTAAATTACAATGGTATAGATGTGATAGGGATACACCTTCCAACTTCTACTTTACCAGGCGCCCAGAGGGGAGGTACGGATACAATGTGCACTCTGCCATCTTACACTCTGCTAACCTTGATATCTAATCAAGCACTGGAGTGAACGTCATAGTTCAGTGCACTGGGGGATGGGGGTGGGGTCACATAAATTGTGAAGTAGATTATTAATTGACCAGACAGGGTGTCGCTACATTAAACCCAGTGATCTCTTTGCTGCTCTGCAGCTCACCACTTGTTTCCCCTGTTCTAGCAGGCTGCAGCATCTGTTGTGTGCGTACATAGCCATACTGTAAACCACTAAAGGTTTTTGTTTTTTTCTTCTTTTTTGCTCAGCAGCCCAGCTGGAAATTTAAGATAATAGCCAAAATAATTAAGTAATACCCACAGCACAGCTCATCCCAGTATTTTCTGTATGAGCCATCTTCAAGGGGAGGTGCGTGAAAAGAAGACCGAAATATGAGAAAGCTGACAGCAGAGGCAGACATGGGAAGAATTATAGGCATTCAGCAGACATTAAAAGGACAATAACACACTGGCTTATGGCTATTTATTTTTTATGAGAGACTTTGGCAGTGTTTTGTCTGAAGTTTTGATGGCCATATGTTTTCCAGGGAGGCACAGCACTGTTTGTAAATGGTGCTGTAATTGAAATTGAATTTCATGAAGTCTATGTGAAATATGATAACACATTAAAATACATATCCTTTGGAGAGGTTCCTCATTGATTTTTGTTGCATTAAATCTGTTTACACATCAAAGGACAAAATTACATTCTGTCTGTCTTCATTTCAGTCACACCCGTGCTTTTGTTTTCCAGAGCGTACACACAGCAAAGCACAATGCTGTGCTGTACATAATACTTCCACCACTAACACTCTTTTTAGTAAAATGATTCCTCAGACTGGAATTGAGCTCATTTTTTCCATCTGCTTAGCTATTTCAAGTCCTTTCTCTTACGTGCTTTAACTATATTCAGGGCCAGTGCAATCACTAGGCGGTCGCCTAGGGCACCAAGGTTTGGGGATGCCAAAAAAGCACTGCCCTTCCTGGGCGGGGGGGGGGGCCCTGGTCCCGGCCTCCCCATCCCTCTGCCCAGGGTGTCGAGCAGCCCCTGCTGCACCAGAGATTCCCAGGTGCCTCGTGGGGGGTTTAATAAGCCCAGGGGCCTGGCTCCACCAATGTTTGGGGCCGGGTCTGCCCCTGGCCCCACCTGCCATCCCCCCCCCCCCTCCCTTGCTTCCCTGGCACACTTCCCTGAGTCCCGGAGCAGTGAGTCCTGTCTCTCCCAACCCGCTGCCCTAGCCCTGAGCCCCTCCCACACCTCATCGCGAGTCTTCACCCCCAACCCTCTGCCCCAGCTCTGAGCCTCTAACACCCCAAAACCCTCATCTCCAGCCCCACTCCTGCACTCAGCCCCATCCCCGCACCAATTCACCCCCCCCCAAACGCCCTTCCAACGCCTGCACTCCAATCCCCTGCCACAGCCCAGGGCATGTACCCCAGACCTCCTCCCCCCTCCCCCACAAACTCCCTCCCAGAGCCTTGGGCAGGTGGCGGGGCAGAGTTTTTTTTTTGGGGGGGGGGAAGAGTTTGGGAGGGGCAGGTTTTAGGCAACACCAAAAGTTCTATAAACGTGCCATCCCTCGGTGTGGAGAGGGGTCAAGGGATGGGGAGAGTGGGATGGGAGTCCCGGTGGTCGGTCAGGGAGCAGGGGTGTGGATAGGGGTCGGGACAGTCAGGTAGAGGATGTGGGCCTAGGGAAACAGTTTGGATGTGTGGAGGTATCTCAGGAGTGGGCAATTAGGGACCAGGAGGCTTAGATGGGGGGGGGAGTTCTGGGTGGTGGTTAGGGGCAGGGGTCCTGGGAGGGGGTAATCAGGGGGTAAGGAGTGGGGGTTGGATGGGTTGAGGGTTCTGTGGGAGGGGCAGTCAGGGAGGCTGGAAGTGGGAGGGAGTGGATGCGGAGGCAGTCTCCCCCTCAATGCAGTGTCCTCTTTCTTGAAAGTTCAAGTATGGTAATCCATCCCTCCTGCCCAGGCTGTGGGCCCGGCGCCCCTCCCCCCCGCTCCCCACCCCTCAGTCCCTCACACCACCCAGGGGCTCCTGCAGCAGATGCATCGCGAATGCCAGCCCTGTGCCCCCCCCGGTTCCCCTCCTCACCACGCTTGGGCTCTGCGGCTCCCAGCATTTGAGCCGCCGCCACTGTGCCCCCCCTCCCCCCCCCCGGCCAAGCAGGCTCAAATGCTTGGCCTGTGAGGACAGCTCATACCCACCATGCCTGGCCGATTGCAATGGGCAACGATCAGGAGCTGATGAAGGTGGTAAAGGTGGAGGATGTCTGCATGGTTCAGAAGCTGCTGCAGCGGCCCAAGCCTGGCAAAGCCAGTGAGTGGACCCACCGCTCAAGGTTGGGGGGGGGGGCAGCATGGTGGGGAGGGCTCATGGTGGGGGGGGGCTGAGGGGCATGGAACCTCAGGGGGGTGAGGAGGGAGGAACCTAGTCTGGGGCGCAGCTCTGGGGGGCTATAAAGGGAAAGATTTGCCCCAAGGTTTGCCTAGGGGGGGGAAATATCCTTGCACCAGCCCCGTCTATGCAATGGGCCCAATTATACCATTGACTTCAATGGGAGCAAGTGCAGGACATGCTGACGTACACTAGCTGAGGCTCTGGGCCCAGAAGAATTTTCCATATGCCACAGAACGTGTTATGCTGTGAGATTTGTGTTACATTGTGCACCTCAACTCTTGTTCTAAAGATAGGGTTTTTTTCTCGGTTAATTGAATGGGTGCTTTTGGTATGCAAATGTAATTGTTTTGTGTGAGAATAAAGTGTGGTGAAGGACCGTGGGTGGGGGAGACTAGGTTGACCAGATGTCCTGATTTTATAGGGACAGTCCCGATTTTGGGGTCTTTTTCTTATTTAGGCTCCTACCTATTACCCTCCACTCCCCATCCCGATTTTTCACTTTTGCTGTCTGGTCACTCTTGGGGGGACTAACACTGGCTCTTTAAATGAACCAATATGAATCCTTACAATAAAGGTGACTGCGTTGCCGGGCTAAAGAAACAGAACTTTACTCAGAAAGACATCTATCACTTCATCAGCTCAATTATCATCCCAGATGCATCCTCGGATGGATGTGATGCTGGAATGAGGAAGTAGAACACAAAACCTCATTTTTCAGGTACAACAAGCATAAGATATTTTTCTTTGTCAGTGTGGGGAGAACAGCTAAATGCTCTGACAAGTGAATATTGGACTTGTCACTGAATTTACGCCATCCTCGTCTCCCTGAACCTTATTGTTTTTTTCACCTCTACAAGATTATCAACCATGTTATTAACTCCTCTCTCAGCTATATATATTTTCTGTCTTTCAGGAGACTTTTTTCCCCCCTCTGACTTAGAGAGATAAAACTTGCTGTGCTAGATTGGCTCATTCAACCACCCTGGAGGGTAACCAGACTTCAACACAATGGCTGCTTCCCAAGGCAGGTGGCATGCTTGTGACCCTGCCTAATGCACTAGCGATGACTCAGTGCTCTTCCCTGTGTAGAGATATAGGGGGCAGCCCTTCCTTACCCCTTCAGTGTTCTGCTTATGCCCTGGAGCATTGCCTGAATTATCAGAGCTTGTGCTGCATAGCTGTGAATCCTTTTATTGAGGATGAAATTATGAAATCACTTTTTAAATCCAGCAGCAGCATGTGACTGTATGACCTCCTGTGTGAGTAAATGCCACAAGTTGTCTACACAGTGTGTGCAAGCATTTACTCACTGTCCTTGGAGTGTTTGTGTTTTGTTTTTTATTTCTAGTTGTTTTGACCATGATCTATACACAGTTCTAATATAGCATATTCACACTGGGGGCTGATCGAGACACAAGGAGCTCAACTTGTGACACCTTTATGATACGGTCCATGTTCTGAAAACAGAGGAATTTTAAAAGGATTTCAATTTGAGCCATGGATTCAGGGTGTGGGTGTGAAAAATGGAAGATCATGTCAGGAATCCTTAAAATATTCATTCTAGTTTTTAGAGACAGTAGTCCCCATTTTAAGTATATGAGATTATTGTTCAAATTAGAAGAATCTTTCAAATGGACAGAACATTTAAGGTGTGCCCATTATGAATGATCATTATAGAAGTAACGTGTTTGCTTTCTTTTATTTAATGGATGTATTATTTATGTAACCCACACATCTCCTGGATATGGTGGTCTGTCTCCTCTGGTGGCACCAAGATCACTTAGCTAAGGCTGCAGCAGACTCTCTAAGAGCCATGTGGATTTTAGCTTAGGCAGTAGAGGCTGGTGATAGAAAATATGTGATTAAAATATGCCATTTTACACAAACATGTTCCCCTATTTACTCTCAATTCACCACACCTTTATAGCTGTAAAATTTAGCTATAAACTGAAGTCTCTCCTGTTCCTGCCCCCAGAGTCCTCACTCCTGTTTCCACTGCTCAGATTCACAGAAATGTTCCCACTCGCTGAGGGGAGAAAACTCGGCCTATTTTGGACTCAGAGGGAGTAAATTCCAAAGGCAAAGGGCCCTAATGGAGATCATTCTACCATCACTCTTTTACAACTAAGAGACTACCTCTCAAGACTGACAGGGCATATGGCTGTATGTAATGGGGAGAGAAGTTTTTCATTTGAGCATCTCAAAGCACCTCATAAAGGATGGCAAGTCTAACTGTTTCCAGTTTACATATGGAGAAACTGAAGTATGAAGGGTAAGATATTCAAAAGTGCTTATGTGACCTAGGAGAACATTGCAGTGAAATACAACAGGACATGTACTCCTGTCACTAAGGCACTTCTGAAAATTCCACTTAATGAGTTTAAATGATTTGGCCAAAGCCACACATTGAGCCTATGGTATAGCTGGGAACAAAACCTAGGCCATATGCTCCCCTGAAAAGTAGATATAATGAAAGACTTGGAGTTAAAAATAATTAAATAGGACTGAAAGAAAGTTGCAGAAGGAGGGAGGAAAAATGTGACTGGAAAACAGAAAGGAGAGAGAAATTCAGAAAAGCCTGTAGGGACTGAACTGTTTTGAGATCAGGTAGGCAGTCAAATTGGTATTAATGGGGAATTACAATATCTGAATGCTGTGAAAGGAACTTTTGAACTTCCTCACCGTGCTGAAATATAATTAATAGTTTCATATTAAAAATTAATAATAGCTCATCTACTGCCCAAAGTATCAAGTAATTGTTGTGGCTTTAAATACTCAGTGCAGAAAGTTACAGCATATAAAAAAAAACTTTCTAGGTGAGGCAAGTTATAATCCACATTTTGTTAAACCACATAATGACCCACAACCTGGATGTATATACAGTAAAACCTTGATTTAATGGACTTCGGATGCAACGGACAAAATTTCTGAGCAAGTCTGATGCATCCCAAATCCATTTCTCGCGGGCTGGCTGCCGGCTCCCGGCTGCCGCCCGGGTCCAGGCAATGGGCGGGCTGGCTGCCTGCTCCCGGCTGCCGCCCGGGTCCCTGAAGCGGGCGGGCTGCGGAGCTGCCGCCCCGACCCTGTGGCGGTCGGGCTGCTGCTCCGACAGCTCTGGGTTTTTTTATTATTATTAAATAACAGACTTTTTCATTTTTGATTAGGCTATGGTATTACATTGACTAACCATATATCAGCAACATTGCACAATTTAGCACATGTATATCTGGTAAATATGGATTAATTAGTTATTGGGTTGATTGCAAATAGGTGGCTGGTTATTACTGATGTAATACTGCATAAATGTAGATGTTAATAAATTGTATAGTTCTGCTAAATGTTTGCCATTAATTGTAAATTGGATGACATTAAAATGAAAAGGATAATACATGAGTTTTTTTATTGTAATTACGTATATTGCTTTACATATTTATGATATTTATCCATTTATAGAAAACATAAATTATAAAGTACAGAAATGCTCTTCCATTCAGAATTAGTAAACAGGAAACTGCAACCATTTTTTTCACCTCCCAGGAGTATGAAATATGACAAGTGACTTTACATATTTCTGAGTGTACTCAAGCTGAATAGCTAGCTTTGGAAATTTCACCCTGTTGGTCTGAGAAAAAAGGGGACAATTCCCCTTTAAAGGGTATGAAAAATAGAAACAGGATTATATCTGTCTCCAATTTCCAAGACCTTTTCTAATTAAACTAAAATTCTTCCAAAGTACCCTAAATCCACATCATAATATTTTGGGGTTGTTATTTGCATTGCGTCCTTTATCTTAGAATATATGTATGTGAAAATCTATGCATTACCCATCTGCCTAGTGGTTCCACATCTAAGGAAGCTACGGTAATCAGTCATTCTACTTAAAAGTTAACTTTAACACTTGAGCTTGCCTTCATTTAAGGCACTGTCAGGATAGAAGCACCTCATGTAGTGACACATTGTCACCCTTTAAGTTCTGGTACATCCTTACCAGAAAGATATTGACTGATTTTGAGGGAATGTAGAGAAAAGGAACAAAAGTGACCATGGATCCTGAAAAGAATGGATTGTGTGGAACGATGAAAACAGCTAAGTATGACTAACTTGACTAGAAATGACTAATAATCTACACATAGTTGAAAGATATAAACCCCTAGGAGGGATCAACATTCTCTAGCATGGTACAAAAGAAAAACAAGAATAAGAGGATGAAATTAAGAATAGGAAAATTGAAACTTATTATTGAGAAAACTGCTATGCCATGAAGTGCTATAGATCACAGGCACCCACTCAGTAGGTGCTCCGGGGCTGGAGCACCCACAGAAAAAAAAATAGTGGGCTTAGCACCCACCGGCAGCTCTACTGATTAGTTCCCCCACCGGTCTTCCAGTATCTCCTGCCCATTGTGACCAGATGTTCAGCAGTATGCAGAAGGTGCTGGGGACAAGGAGGAGGGGCAGCAGTGGGGCAGTTGGGGGTGTGCGGGCCAAAGACTGAGATAGAGTGGGAGTCTAGACCCCCCCACACTCAGTCCCGTCCCCCCACAGCAAATCACAAAGTCAGCGCCTCTGCATGAGACCGTGGAAAACACTCCCTAAGGAACCAGTGGGAATTAGGGACATTTCAAATCAGCCTGGGAAAAAAACCCTATATTTTTGTGTGTGTTTGTGTTTATATATTGGATGTATACATCTATATTTATAGATACACATGTGTGCATTTACACACACATGTATGCGTTTATACATACAACAATCTGGAAGGAAAAAATGTATGAGACCAATTGATAGAAGTCTTTGGATCCTGTTCTCCAGAACTGTGACAGGGTCCCTGGGGTGCAACCTGAACTCTGGGACCACTGAGCCACTATGTCCTACCAACCTGGGCTGCCTTTTATACTGTGATGTTGTTGGGAAGCTACAAACCTTTGATAGGCACTGCACTTACACAGCCATCCAGAAGCAGGGACACACCCAACTTAGGTACATGAATGATCTCCCAGTCACTCATGAGCCAACAACAGGGAGGCTCCAGCCTTTCACCCCAGAACTGTTCTGTCTTGCACTAGTCAGAAGCTTGGCTAGTGTAAGTTCATTAAGTTCATCTCTCCTTCAGTATGGAGAGGACACACACACTAACCTTAGGAACCTGCGTTGAGATTTCCCAAGTACTTCACCCAAGACGCACTATTTTAGGTAAAATATAAAACAGATTAACTACAGAAATATACATTTTAAGTGATTATAAGTAGCAGATGTAAAGATCAAAGTTGGTTTTTGAAGAAATAAAAATAAATTCTCAGTCTGAGGTCTACAAACGACACAGGATTTGAATCAAGCAGTGTTTCACCCTGACAGATTGTATTGTCCTCAATGCACAGCCCGGGATTCTTTTTCAGCCTGGGACCACCCTTCCCTAGGTCAAATTCTTTGTTCTGCAGACATGTTTCCATGCCAGGGGTTAAGTTCTGGAGGGAGGGAGGCCAAATGATGATGTCACTTCCCCTCTTTAATAGTTTCTTCTAGCTTGCTGGAAAGATCTGTGGTGTGATGTAGGGGGGTTAACCTCCATTGATCAAGCTGTCTCCATTGTCTCTACACTGGCTTCCCATATAATTTTGAATTAAGTTAACATCTCAGTCCTTATCTTCAATGTGCTCCACCATAGCCTGAGTCCAGGATATCTAATGAACTGCCTAAAGCTCTGGGATGAAGACTGCAGTGGACAAGAGGTATTGCAGGATTCGGTAATAAGAGTAAATCTTGTCTGTGCAGGAGATAAGACTTTCTTGGCAGCTGGTGTGAGATTGTAGAATGAACTCCCCCAGGAACTATGGATCATCACAAACCTCATCACCGTCCACTTCAACTGCAAAGTGCATTTCTTTAACCTTGCCTTCTGTAATGAAAATATAACAACATGTATATTTTTTTAAAAAACAGTCACAAGACTCCACTGCACATGCTTTCCCCCCTGGAGAGAAGCTGAATGAACAAATAACCTGTTACAGATGTGCAATCACATTGCTGAATGGATGGTGCTCATATCCTATGATGAAGAGAATGGCATAAGAACCCTATAGAATTCAATCGAAATATAATATTGAAATACATATTTTAATATAATATAAAATCCAAAAATAAATTAAATGAAATTATAAAGTTAACATAAAATGTATTTACCTTATTGAAAGAAACATTTTGATGTTATTTGAACCAAAATATTATTACATTATCAAAAAATAAATTGAAAAAATTGAAACAATTTGTCTCCCTTCAAAATTTCATCAAAACAACATGTTCTCATGAAATATTTTTTGTTTTGATGAAACTGCATTTTTCAATGGAAATATGTTGGTGATGGAAATCTGATGGAAAAATGATGGGGGAAAAAAATCCTCCTCACCCCCAAAAAATATAACAATATTCTGGATATCTATATAAACAACCAATCCCTATTTTGACTCTTGTTAATATCTTGGCCTCAATGACTTCCTGTGGCAATAAGTTAATAAACAGACATGACTTAAAAGTACCTGTTCACCTATCTCTCTTCTGATGCAGTTGAGAATCTGAAGTAGTAGGGAGGAAAATCAGCATAATGGTGGAGGAACAGAAAACATAAAATATAATTGAGAACTTTCATGTTTTCTTCTGTGCTATCCCTTATGCATGAACCACTCTCCCTGAACTAGCTGTGAGGTCACTACCCTGTTCTCTCTCAAATCTCTTCTTAAGGAACTAACCACTTAACAATGACTCTTCCCCAATAAGGGAAAATTTTAGGCTAGGTCCTCAGTGTGGGTAATTTGGTGAACCTCTACTGATTTCACTTTACATCGGCTTTACATCTCTTTAAAATTTAATGCACAAATTTATTTTTTCTGATTATGCTGCCTGTGTAATTGCATGACCTTAAAACTGTTACCCTAGGTCCTCTTTCCCTTTTCCCACACTCATATGTCTAAATTACAGCATAAACTCTTAGCAGCAGAGACCATGTCTGTTTGTAGAATGCAAATCCAATGGGCCTCTGAGCATTCCCACATTGCAAATTAGTAATAATAATTTCAAAAGACCAGGGCCGGTGCAAGCACTAGCTGACCTAGGCAGTCACGTAAGGTGGCACCGTTTTTGTGGGCAGCACTTAAGTATTTTGAGGGTGGCATTTCCCCACCATTGGCCGCATTTTGGCAGCAGCTCCCTGGCAAACTTTCAGCGCTTCTTCTTTCAGCGGCATTTCTGTGGCAGGAATCCATCTTCTGGAATCAATTTCTTTTTCTATTTTTTCCGCTCCGCCATCCCCTCCCATCTTCAGCGGACTTCCACTGCTGTTCTCGTTAGCCACCTAGGGCTTCAAAAATGCTGCAAGAGACAGTTAAGCACAACTTCAGAATAAATTCTGGATTTTTGAAAAAATGCAATGAATTATTCACTAAGTACATTCATATTGACTGCTAATCAATATCAATTAGCAGTCACGCAAAGAGCCATGGAACGCAGAATGTGTGGAATTTCCCTTCGAGACCACATTCCAAATGTAGTCATTCGACAACGAAGTGGAGTTAAGGATGTGATTCAGTCAATCTACGAAAATAAGCGCAGGTGGGCTGGTCACGCAACTCCAGGACAACAGATGGACTGTATGGTTAACAGAATGGATTCCGCGAGGACAATCGCACCAACGTGGTCGCCCTCGATGATGTTGGGAGGATCCTATGGTCAAGATGTTTGGGCAGAGATGGCATCAACTTGCGCAAGATAGGCAAAGGTGGAGCGGTATCGATTTGCGTTCATGGCGGAATCAAGACACCGTGCAACGAGGACAAGTCGGATCTAAGTAACATTCATATTTCCTCCAGAGCTTACTGAGGTAACACCATTTTAAAAGTGAGATACTTCAAGATGTGGAGGTATTGCCACAGCTCGGTTGCTTGTGGTACAAAACTTAGCAACCCAACAAAGGAAGACAATAGGGCATCAATAAATATACACTGTCATGTTTATTGTTTAGTTGTAGCTTTCCTTAGTCTGCCATATTAAATCAACAGTGAGCGGAGAAAGCCATTGTGTCTGGTTTGACCTCAGGGTCCATTCATTTAAATCTAAGTATGGGCAAAAGAGAACTGAGCATGTGAAAGGGGAATACAATTAAATGTCTTTGTCAGCATCAGTATCTGTTGCTCTGAGTCTCTGTGGTTGTTTTTTTCTCTAGCCATTGGCTTAGATATACTTCACGACAATTTCTATAGGAATTGTAATAGATTTTACAGGAGTTTGATAATATGCATCACTGATCCAATAGATATTGTAAGTCACATTAGATCCAAAGGTCAAAGCATCTCTTAAAACTGCAAACTTGTAGAGGGAGCAATTTTTCATGGAAGTGATATGTCCAAGGTAGAACCTATAACATGATATCCTCTTCCTCAGCCTGGATTGACTCTGCTATGAGATTTCAACCTTAGATTGCTTGTTGTGCTTAAAAAGCTGGCAAAGCATGAGTTTAGCTGGAGGAAAATGCTGATGCAAAGGATACTCCACAAGAAAAATGATGGTTAGAAAATGTAATTTATCTTGACCTTCCATTCTACTAGTTGAAATAAAAACAAAAACAAACACCAAACCAATCACAATGGCTACAAAACTGAACAAACCCAGTTATCCAAATTGAGGTTGTTAATATATTAACTTCTTAAGGTAACAAAAAAATCTTTCAGACGTGCAAGATTTTGTCATTTTGCTGAAGGCCTTTGTTTAGATTTTTGCAGGGATTGTTGGTCGCAGGATATTAGAAAGACAAGGTGGGTGAGATAGTAGCTCTATGTAACTCAAAAGCTTGTTGTTTTATCAACAGAAATTGTTCCAATAAAATACTTTACCACACCTATCTTGTCTCACTAACTTTCAGCTACGGTAATTTTGTAATAAAAAATTAGATGTTTTGGGGAAAATAGGTTTCGCATAATATAGCATTAGTAGAAATTATTTTCAATTTTTCTAATTTTAATTGAGAGAGTTTTTTTATTTGGACTTCACTATCCCCCTGCAGTCACAGTCACTGATTTTCTGGTTTCCCCAGGGGTGCCCCCACTCCACCCCTTTCCCCAAGACCTGGTCCCATTCTGCCTCTTCCCACCTGTTCCACTCCCCCCACCAAGTGTTCCCTGCCCTTTTTCTGCCCCCTCCCCTCAGTGCCTCCTGCACACCACAGAACAGCTGATTACCACTGAGTGGGAGAAACTGTGGGGAAGGAACAGGTTGGCAGGGCCTGCTGGTGGGTGCTGAGCACTCATTTCTTTTCCTGCGGGTGTTCTAGCCTATCCCTGCAGTATTTCTCTGCCAAATGCTTCAAAACTGTACTAGTTCAGGAAACCCAGAAAGTGAGCTTGACTGGAATTCAGCCTGCCTAATTGACTGCCGAAGCTCAGTGAAATGCAAAAGATGAACAAACAGCATAAATGCTGAAAAATAAATATTAATTCACCTTTTAGAAAGCTATGATTTTATTAATAACAGAGTAAGGGACTGTATTGTCGCAGGTAGTGCCTATATAACATGCAATTCAAGTGCATTCATTCAAGCAAAAGGTAACATAGTCATAAAAAGCTGTGGGACGGATTTTATGCTGCTGTAAAACCAGCAGTAACTCTGCTGAAGACATTGAGGCTGCACCAATGTAAAAACAGTGCAAGATCAGAATAGGCGGCATTGTTACATGGAAAGGTAATACAGTAGCTTACACCCACACACTCTCTCTATTTCTATCCACTGTTGTTTTCACATAACACCTGTTGAGGCAGGGAACCAGAAATTTTAAAATCCCAGTTGTGAATTTACTGACAAACCTTGGTAGGCAAGGGGAACACAAGCACTATTCCTCTTAGGAAGCGGTTTAAACTTGATAATATAAAATATAAAGATATTCAGTCCAAGCCATTTCCTGGTCATCAGTAAGAGAAAATCTTCATGATATAATTTGAGTTTTATTTTGTTCTAAAATGCTTTACAGAAGAATCACTTCATCATCCATAAAAATTCATCCACCTTTAGGGTGAAACGCAGTAAGTATTTATCAGCGCATAGCAGCTGATTCAGCAATGGAAGAGTAGATTAACCTGCTGAACCCATAAAGGGACTTTAAGGAGGCAGAATGTTGGAAGTTGGCTAGAACACCAGGCTACTTCAATACAGAAGAGAGTAAACTAGGCCTAGTATCCTTTTTTCTTACAACCAAGTGCTATAAGATCTTTCATGATCACAATAGCCGGGACCTCAGTTTTACATTTTATACAGAAGCCAGACCTCCATAATCAGTTTCTCAGGCACTGTGCTATAGCATATTCTTAGCACTGGCTGAGGGGAAGTAGACTCTCTTTTACATTACCCATAGTGCCTGCTACAGAAATGGTTAAGGTTTTGGAGGTTTCCTATCTCCTGATGTATCCCAAAGTAGCTTAGCTTGTGAGTGCCAATGAGACCACAGCCCAGTGCAGTATGGTACAGGCAACACTGGCAATTGCCAATGCTGTTAATGAGAGCACCGGCTTTTGGCAAACCCTAAAATACTAGCTTACATCACTGATAAAGGTTCAAAGCTGTTAATTACACAAACATATTCACAGTTCCAGTTCAATCTAAGTAATTGCAATTTTCCTTCAGCTACCGTGTCTATGTGTTATTCTTCCTTGTTGGTGTGAGCGATAACAAATGTGTGAATGACATTTCAGCCTGGTAATTGGTGCCATTTATAGTTCTATGTTAGTTCTTGCAGTCTACAGGCTGTGTTGCTGCTTTCACATAAGGATCAAGCACCTCATTAAAACTAGAGTATTGAATGCATGGCCTGGATTCTTGACTTCAAGATGATTATTACCATGTAATACATAAAGGATGAATGGATTTGAGTCTCCAGTAACACCAATAGCTGTGGCTTTTAAGAGCCCTAAAGCAATCCTTTAGGCCCTGTTTATACTGGGTTCCCAGCTGATTCAGGGAATTACATTTAAGCTTTGTTTTAGTGTTTCCGAGTCTTTGTCCTTGTATCAGTTTGCCAAAGGAGACAATTTAGCAGTCTAAGCAACAGACTCCATGGAAACAGCTTTGTGTCCTTGTCAGGGGAAAATTAATGGCGCGTCTCTCCCCCTTACCGTACACTCCGGATAGTAGTGGCGGCAAGAAGCTCACAAGCTGTCAGAGACCATTGAAGAAACACACAAGTCAACTTTGATCAAAGGGGAAACTGAGGCACCCTCCTCTCGGTCCAGAAAGGGGGTTAGCAGCAGCTCCGTTTATTATCAGTACCAAGCAGCCTTTTATAGAGTATATTCAAAGGGGAGGGGGAATGGGTAGAGGGAGGGAAAAGACTTACTTGAAGCATGCGCATTAGCAAACCCTTACATCACGCCTAGGTCATTGCCCTCTTGAGGCACCTGATGTGTAGACCTTGAGAAAGCTTACATGATGCCAACAAGCTTATGAATACGAGTCTATTTCCTAGTGAAGTTGTTACATACATATAGATACAATCTGGCGATATAACACATTAGCTCATCTCCTGAGGCCTACAGCCCGTGATTTGTCTAAGCAAGGTCACATTCTTGGTATAGATAACAATACAGAAACAACTTGTTTGTCAGCACTATTACTGAAATGCTTTGCCACTCTTGGGGGTTTAACTATGTGATGGCTGGTGAGGAAGAATACATGGGGAGAAGGAGCAAGGGAAACTGAGTCTGCCCTAACATCCTGGCAGGTTTGACCTCAGTTCTTTTTTTCAGCATGTTCAGTCAAATGTAGTTTACTGTGTAGAGATCTACCTTAGAAACTCAGGTCCTGTCAACTGCATACAGTGCAAAGATCCCATGGCACTTTCTGTATAAGAACAGGTTTGCCACAGTATCCTGGGCCAAGTTTCCTCCTCCACACAGACATGTGTGCTGTTGTACAGTGTGTCAGCTGCTGCAAGGTAGTAAGATTTCGGTGATTCCTCCATGTGAAGACTGGACCGTGGCTAGCTCTTCCTGGATGTGCAAAATGGAGGCGAGGATATGAAGAGCACAGTCTTGCTCCTTGCTTTCTCAGCGCACAAAGATGACCTCGTAATGGTGTGGCCTGCTCCTTTTCGCATCTCCAGCCAGCTCCTCAGGTTGGTGAAGAGGTGGTTTGGAACCTTCTCCCCCAGCCCTTTTTGGCATAATGTGGGCCCCAAAAGGTACAGAGGGGGAAGTTGCTGAGGTTCCCTGTCGTGTGTAGGAACTACTATTTGCTCTGGCCTGTGTGTGGGATATGCAAAAGTCCATCCTGCACTAGGGTCAGAGACAGTGTAGTCTACTCTAAAAGGTTCCTGAGTCTGTCTGACATAAACCATTTCAAAATGTAAGTCAATTGTAAAATGTTTGCTGCATCTCTCCAGCTCTAAGCCATTCTCTGATACCACCAGGTGAATACATTTTTTATCTGGATAGAATTGACAAGCCTCTTAACTATCCATATATCTGTATCTAGAAAGATTTCCACACATTAACACACTGGAGAGCTGCGTCCGAGTCTCAGTTATGGTTCTGGGTGCAATGTGACCATTTTGTGACCACTGAAGTTGCTGAGTGGCACAAAGGTAGACATATGGGAGAGCAAAATTATCTAGACCAGTTGTAACCTACAAAACACCTTGAAAAAATCTCTATAAAGATCCCAATTGCATTTAGCATTATGCCAGCACCGGGATGAGGCCCTATCTATTATTAACTTCACAGTGTTCAAAAGTTATTGCTATATGTGGCTTTTCTCTAAAGGGTTTCAGAGCCAGAAAAACATGTGAAACCAAAGGCCTATAGTCCTTTCTGATGATGCTGCCATCATCTTTGTGCATTTAATCATTGTGTTCCAGTTGAATTTTCTGGGTGACCACTTATCCAATAATCACTGTCAGAATTCACTAGAAAGGTGGACAAGTGTTTGAAGCCTCTAGGGAGGGAGCAAACAAATTTCATGCCTCTTGCACTTCCAGGCATTGGGTCAAGAGGAATTAATGAAAAAATGTATTGATGAAATATGTGAGTAAATCCCAGGCACTTAGAAGAGGGAAGAGATGAATAACAATATCACCAACCCCTGTGACTTCTCTTCCGGAAACAGTGGACGTGTCACAATAGAAAAATCATGTGCTGTTTTTTAGTGGTTTTCAAAGAGTTGTGACATGCAAAACAGCAAAGAAATATATTAAGTGACGTTAAGAGGCAAGTGGTACATATAATCCTGACTCAGTTGATTACCACTTGCATTTTGTACCTTACTACAAGAACACACAGGACCAGCTTTTCTAAGCAGGTGGGACAGCAGCCCACACATCAATGTGCTGATGCCCATTAAGAGCACGCAGAACTTCACATGTGTGTACCCACAGCAGGCCATTGTGTGTGTGATGTGTTCATAACCCTTACATATCTGTGGGAACACATGTTCATTGGCATACAGGTGGTGAAGTACTATTGCTCCTTTGAGGCCATGGCTATGCTACAAGCTAGGGGGGTGATTCCCTTGCACACGTACACATTGAGAGCTAGTGTAGAGGATATAGCTGTACCCTTCATCCAGTGTCAGCATCTACACACCAGTGAGGGCAGAATGGGGGTGGGCCTTGTGCATGCTGCCGTCCCACACTAATGTGTCCCTCTGGAGCATGCTGCATTAGGCTGATTGCCACCTGCACACAGAGACTTGAAGCACTACCATTCCAATGGGTACTCCAGGGAGAGAGAGCTCCTTATCTTCTGCTCTTGCCTTGCATGTCCAATCAAAGAGCAGGAACACTCTGGCCACTTGACTTCGTAAGTACACTTAGGGGAGTGGCTTCCTGTGTCTTTGTCCCCTCTTTGATGCTCACAAGCTAAGGCTGCCAGAATCTACCTGTCCAGACCTACTGTTTAATACTTGGGTGCCTAAAATTAAACCCCTGAATCTCTATGGAGTAGGTGACCAGATGTCCTGATTTTATAGGGATAGTCCTGATTTTGGGGTCTTTTTCTTATATAGGCTCCTATTACCCCTCCCTCCCCTACACACACACACACACACACACACACACTGTCCCGATTTTTCACATTTGCTGTTTGGTCACCCTATGAGTAGGAAAAGTTTGCCCATAATCTTTATATTAAACTAGCAAAAATACCCGGCATTGCTCGGGGTATTTGTTATTGGAAACTGGGATGTAAAAAGACTACCATGTTTTTTATTAATACAAATTTTGTTCAGACATCTCAGCGTTGCTCGGGTCCATTGGAGGGGGGAGGGGGGAGAGAGCTGAGCGAGTGCGGGGTCCATTGGAGGGGGGTATTATGACATCATAACTATGTCACAGAGAACAGCAGGTGTTAACCTGCTGCCCAGCTGATGTGAATGGGCTTTAAAGAATTTCACCCCTGGGGGGCGTCAGAGGTAAGACTTGAAATTTTTTCAACTCTTACCCTGATTAGGACCCTAAAGCCTATAACTGTACCAAATTTCAAGTCTCTAGCTCAAACGGTGTGGAAGGAGTAAGGCAGCATACATACACGCACGCACGCATACACACACGCATACACCATTTGACTTTTATATATATAGATTGGCTGTTGTATTACGACTCTTGAATCTCAGATCATCTGATCGGGATGTAACCACAAGCACACAAGCTGTCTTTTTGTATTGCTTACCTCTCCTCTCTTTTATGTGTCATCACTAAAAATGAACATAAAATGAAAGCATTCTATCTTCGTAACCTTTGATTTCACAAATGCACAGATGTGGCATGATCATTTTTCACAGATTAGCCACAAGGCACAGTCAGCCAAGTGCTGTTCTCTTTTGCGTGGGTGGTACTCCCACCTGTGTCAGTTGAGTTGCAAAGGTACTGTTGAGAGCAGAGCATGGGCAATTGAATTTTGGTCTTTGTTGAAATCAATGGCAGTTCTGTTTACTGTATGTGATGGCCAGTGGTGTTGTGTTATTTTCCTCATTGGGCCTGTCATGTACCAGCAACAAAAAATCTTCAAAAACAGACTTCAAAGAGAAACTGCAAAACAACAATTCATTTGCAAACTTAACACCGTTAATTTGGGCTTAAATACGGAGTGGGAGTGGCTGGTTCACTACAAAAACAACTTTCCCTCTCTTGGGATTGACACCCCCTCATCAGTTATTGAGTGTGGGCCACATCCACCCCGACTAAATTGGTTATCAACTTTGGTTCTCCGCTTGTAAGGTTACTCCCGTCTCTTCATGTGCCAATATAGATCTATGTCTGTATCTGTAATTTTCACTCCATGCATCTGAAAAAGTAGGATTTTTTACCCATGAAATCTTATGCCCAAGTAAATCTGTTAGTCTTTAAAGGTGCCAGACTCCTTGTTGTTTTTTGTGGATACAGACTAAGACGACTACTCCTCTGATATTTTTTCCCCCTAAACCACATGGCAGGCATCCTACTGAGTCAGGGAGCTCTCCAACTTCAGCATCTCACTTTCCTTTTTTTCAATTTTCCAGACAAGGTGACATAAGGATCTTTGCACTTGTAAAACTTTGCTTTATTTGTGCTATGTGCTGAATAAAGAAGCTTAGCTGAAGGTGCAACAGCCTCCCGGGGCTTGATGCTCCAGGCAAAGGAATAAGTAAGGGTTACAGAGGCAATTGAAAAGACTTCTGAACCATCACATATCAGTACAATGAGGCAGATCCAAATATGAATTTGACTAAATTTATCTGGCGCCACAGTAAAACAAAGGCTTGAAATATTAACACAGAACAAATCTTTGGATTATGTCACTCACCTCTTTTTATAGCTTTAGAAGAGCACAACGATGATGTGACCTTCGTTTTATTGGGGATAAACAAACTAGACAAAAAAATAGAGAGAGGACCAGACCACAGAGTGCAGATCATTAGTTGTCAGACTGCCACAAAGCACAGGGGAGTTTCCACATCCCACTTTCCAGTATAGGCCAATTAGTGGATAACTTCAAGAATTTTGCTGACTGTGCCACTATAGCTCACCCTCTCTCTCTCTCTGGAGGGGCTTTACCCATTGTGAAATAACTCTTGTTCTGATTTTAGGTCTATAAAGGCAATAAACAACATACAAACCCCAGCCTTAGGATTACAAATGTACATAATATATAGAAATATACGGTGATCCAAACCCTGTCAAATTGCAAACAGGAAACAAAAATTAGCTGGAAGTAATTTACTTTTGTGGACTTTTCATTGTTCGTTTCTTTATAAAAATCAAGAAAAAAAATCTGAAAAAAATATACATTCTCCCAACCTTCCTCACCACACACATACTCCCTTGCCCCTCTCATCATACACATATTCACTCACCAGCTTCCAGTCGCAGTCTTCTCTCCCTTTCAACACATAGGTTCAGCCTCCTTGCCCAGCCAACTACACTTCTCCCCCTCTCCAGTTCCACTTTCACCCGATTCCTTCTCCAAATCTATTGCTTTCTCTCCCATGTGGTCCAGCTCTTGTAACCTCCGCATTCAAACCAGACTGCTTCCTTCTCCACGCTACCTGGGTGCCAACAGGAAGGAGCTCTGAGAGCATCGGAGAGTGAGACTCCATACTGTCCATCCAGTCCCAGAGCAGCTGGAATCAGCCATTACATGGGACACTTTCTGAGCCAGTGTAGCCCTGGACTGGAAGACACATGCTCAGTGGGGACTGAGTCCTGTCAGTACTAAGAGCTGGAAGAGAATGCTGTTCACTGAGGATGGAATCTTTGGAAATTCTTGCTGCTGAGCCTGAAGAATGTAATTTTTTTCAGCTGCTTATAACCTGGCCAAATCTCTGAGATCTTTGTGATTATCTTTGAAAACTCATGGAGGACAAGAGAGATCCCAAGGAATGAAAGAGAGCCTATCTAGTACTTATCTGTAAAAAGGACAATAAGGACAACCCAGGGAATTATAGGTCATTCTGATTATTAAGTTTGGTACCCAGAAAGATAAGGGAGCAAATAATCAGTTTTTAAGCACCTAGAACAAGGGTCAGTAATCTTCAGCACGTGGCCCATCAGGGTAATCTGCTGTGGGCTGAGAGACATTTTGTTTACATTGATCATCTGTGGGCTCCCCGCAGCTCCAGTGGCCTCAATTCACCATTCCTGGACAATGGGAGCTGTGGGAAGCTGCAAGCCGCAGGGACGTTCTGGCCAACACTTCCTGCATTGGCCGGGAACAGCAAACTGTGGCCAATGGGAGCTGCAGGGGGCCGTGTCTGAGGATGGTCAACATAAATAAAATGTTTCACTGCCTGCTAGCAGATTAACCTGATGGGCTGCGTGCTGAAGGTTGCCAACCTCTGACCTAGACGATAATACATACCTAGAAGATAAGTAACAATTAACATGGATTGTCAAGAACAAATCATGTCAAATCAACCTAAAATCCTTCTTTGACAGGATAACAAAACCCCCTTGTGAATGGAGGGGAGCAGTAGATCCAGTATAGTTCAACTTTAGTAAGGCTTTTGAGACACTCTCACATGACCATCTCCTAAGCAAACTAAGGCAATATAGACTAGATGAACCTACTGTTAGGTGGGTGCACATCTGGCTGGATGCACTACTGTACACAGAGCGTAATTATCAAAGGTTCACACTCAAGCTGGAAGAACAGATAGAGTGGGATCTGTTCTGGATGCCATTCTATGAAATCTCATCAGTGCTTTAGATAATGACATAGAGTAGGGGTGGACAAACTTTTTGACCCGAAGGATTGCAAAACTGTACGGAGGGCCGAGCAGGGAAGGCTGTGCCTCCCCAAACAGCCTTGTCCCTGCCCCCATTAACTTCTTCCCACTCCCTGACTGCCCCCCTCAGATCTCCCAACCCATCCAACCCACCCTGCTCCCTGTCCCCTGACTGCCCTGACCCTATCCATCCCCCCTGCTCCCCCAGAACCTCCTGCTGCTTATCCACCTCCCACTCCCTGCCTCCTTACCGTGTTGCTCAGAGCAGCAGGAGCTCTCAACCCCGCTGCCCGGCTGGAGCCAGCCCTGTCGCCGCGCTACCCGGCAGGAGCCGTGGGCTGGAACGCTGGCAGTGCAGTGAGCTGAGGCTGCGGGGAAGGGAGGACAGCAGGGGAGGGGCTGGGGACTAGTCCTCCCCGGCTGGGAGATCAAGGGCTGGGCAGGACTGTCCCATGGGCCAGATGTGGCCCACAGACTGTAGTTAGCCCACCTCTGGTGTAAATACTACTTAGTCCTGCCTCAATGCAGGGGTCTGGACTAGATGACCTTGTAAGGTACTGTCAATGTTACATTTCTACAATGTTATGAAAAGTTTCACGGGGCTGGCAAAAGGCACATTCATGACACAAAGTATTGCCAAATTTCAAAGTCTTGCTCCAAAGTATGAGGATACAAGAGTTGTTTAGAGAAGTGGTCACAAGCATATTTTTATTTTTTGAACATGGTCAAAAACAATGCATTTTCTCCCACCTTCATTCTTAAACAGCTTAAACCAATGTAATTTTAAAAAAACAAAAACAAAAACCCCCACCTAACCAACAATTGGCCTGCATCATATTCTTGCCATGTAAAATTTCAGCCAACACGATTAAAGCTTGGCAAAGTTATACACAATTGAAAACAAGGTCTTATAATGAGATGTGTCTGGTAACCTTAATAATAGCTGTGCTATCGGCTGGCCTGCAATACAGGCATGACTTCATTTGTCATTAACTTTCAACCCCCACATGAAGAAACACACAGCGTTTGGAGAGGATGTGAAGAATACTTCATCCTTTTGAACTTAGATGGGAATAAGAAAAAGGAAAACTAGAATTTGAACAAGACACCATCTGGTATTTGCTCCAAAGCATCATTTTTATAACACATTTTCTCCAAAATAGTTTCACATTATGCCATTTTATTACATTTATCAACTGTCTCAACCACCTGTAAGAAGACACATAAGTCTACATACTTTCTATTTTTTTAAAAAAATCCTTTCATATCAAATACTTTCTTACTCCAAAGTATCTGTCACACTATGAAAGTACGGTGTAAGAGATCGCCTTCTCGCCCCACGTCACAAACAAGCAGGAGACTCTTCTGTAGCTCACAACAATGCTCTTTATTCACAGTGCAAGCCCCACCAACAAAATACAGCTTTACAGGCTTCAGCTGAGTCCCAGCTCTATACCTCTCCGTACCTTTCTCTAACTCCTTCTCTCTCTCACACTCCTCCACACCACCACACTGGGCTTCCTGCCTGGCAGGCTTTTACGCCACTGAGGAGGCTGCCAGGTGCAACTCATCAAGCCTGAGCCCTCTGCAGCCCAGGTGGTTGATTAGCCTTCTCTGCAAGGGGGGGTTTGCAGAGGCTTCCCTGCACTCTTAAAGGGGCGGCAGGGCTGGGTCAGGCCCACCCTGCCACACACCTCCCCCCTTAGCCTAGCCCCATCGGGCGGGCTAGGACCCTTCAATATTTCCCAATCAGATTCAATAGGGCCCTTGAATCTTTATTCCTCATTTCCTTCACCATAGCAGCATGGTCCCTAGGCTTCTGGGTGTCATGCTCGGCCGTGGTGGAGAGCCCTGCTGCCTTTTTATTTTCTGTCTGCACCTCTTTCGCTGGTGCCGCCCGGGCAGGGGGTTGTGGTCTATTGACCCCCTGCCTTTTGGGAGGGGGCCTTGCCGAATATCTCCCACACACAGCAGACAGGAGGAAGGAAGTGGCCATCCCTCCGCCTTCTGCTCCTCACATAGGCTGCAGGGAGTCGGTGGCTCCCACCCCTCCCAGTGCTCCTTAGGGCTAGGGCCAGCCTCCTCTGCCTCGGCTTCCAACGTGGCCGCGGCAGAGAGCCCTACTTCCAGCCTCGCGCATGAAAGGCAGGGTATCGGCCGTCCCTGTGCCCTTCGGCGCTCACACCACTCGCATGGTGGCAGCAGCTCCAACCCCCACCCAGATTGTGCCTCGAAACTAAGGCCAACTCCCCCTGCCTCAGTTTCTCCCTGACTCTCACATGAGCTCAGGGCTTCTTCTGTGGAGCTTACCTCCCCGGGGCCCTCGTCCCAGACTTCCCCCAAACAGACTTCCGGGGGATCCTCCTGCCCTGGTCTCAATCGTTCCTGGCTATCTAGATCTTCCCATTGGTCACTGGGTCGAGGCCTGCCCCTCTTCTCGGCCGAACCCCCCGTACGGGTTCTCACGCTCGGCCTTGGGGCAGCCCGGGGCCTCGTACCTCCCACTGGGCACCAGTCCCACCCAATGATCACGGGGCAAGGTAACCCCTCCGGCACTCCGACCTGCTTCCAGTGGAATCGGACGCTGATTTCCAGGGGGACCTGGGCCCCCCTGACAGGACTTCCTGTCCCCATGGACACACCGCAGGTCCATGGTAGCCCCTGGAATTAGCCACTCAGGGTGAACCAATGCTCTCTGAACGAGCGTGTAGGGGGAGGCGGAATCCACCACCCCCCGCTGGGACTTCCTCCCCACCTGCACCCGCAGGGTGGGTATCCCCTTACGCTGCTTCCGCCCCCAAACCTCAGTCCACCCACACCAGTCAGTGCAGCCACACTCCATGGCTGGGCAGTCCCGCTTAATGTGCCCTGGCTTCCCGCACTGCCAGCAGTTAAGCCAGGCCGCTCTCTCGGGCGCCCCTCTGGGCTCCCCATTAGTCCCTTTGCCTCTAGCTGGGGGGGGAGTCCATGGGCCGACGCCCCAAGTCCCGGACCCGTCGTGGTCGGTCCTCTCCCCGAGGTCCCTCTGCCTCCACGTACTCCTTGGTCAGGCGCACCGCAGTCTCCGCCATCTCTGGCTGGTGCCTCATGACCCAGGTGCACACGGTCTCAGGGAGGCTGAGCAGAAACTGCTCCAAGATCAGGGAGTCGATGATTTCCTCCCCTGACCAGGCCTCCGGCCTCAGCCAGCGCGTCGCCCAGTCCCTTAGCCTCTGGGCGAACGCCCGGGGCCGCACCACCTGCGTCTCTCGGCAGATAAGCCGACCCGGTCCAAGATGGCCGCTCTCACTGTTTCAAAGTCCTGGGCCTCAACTGCCCCCAGGGCCATATAGGCCGCCTGGGCTTCGCCCACGAAGTAGGGAGCAAGCCGGAGGGCCCAGGTGGTCCGCTCCCACCCGGCTGCGGTGGCCACCCTCTCAAAAGTCCCCAGGAAGGCATCCGGGTCATCCACCAGGCTCATTTTACAAAGTCCCCAGCCCAGCGGCCGCATGCCTTCTCCTGCCCCTGGACTCACCAACTGTTGTAGGAGAGTTGCCTGGGTCTTTGCTTGCTCCTTAATAATGTCCTGCAGCGTCTTCTGCTGCTTGGCCTGGGCCTGCTGCATGGCCAGCACGGCCTGCTGGGTTTGCTTCTGGTGCTTGGCCTGGGCCTGCTGCATGGCCAACATGGCCTGCTGCGTCTGTGACTGCTGCTCCACGAGCCACTGTAGGGTCCCCTCCATGACTGGGCCACGTGTCATGATCCCACCCCTGACACCACGTGTAACAGATCGCCTTCTCGCCCCACGTCACAAACAAGCAGGAGACTCTTCTGTGGCTCCCAACAGTGCTCTTTATTCACAGTGCAAGCCCCACCACCAAAATACAGCTTTACAGGCTTCAGCTGAGTCCCAGCTCTATACCTCTCTGTACCTTTCTCTAACTCCTACTCCTACTCCTACTCCTACTCCTACTCCTACTCCTACTCCTTCTCTCTCTCTCACTCCTCCACACCACCACACTGGGCTTCCTGCCTGGCAGGCTTTTACGCCCCTGAGGAGGCTGCCAGGTGCAACTCATCAAGCCTGAGCCCTCTGCATCCCAGGTGGTTGATTAGCCTTCTCTGCAAGGGGAGGTTTGCAGAGACTTCCCTGCACTCTTAAAGGGGCGGCAGGGCTGGGTCAGGCCCACCCTGCCACAACGGATATTGGAAAAGTGTCTATGATGATTTCATCTGGAACAGTCTTCCTAGAATTTAATGAAGGACCTTAGAAATTTCAGCACACTTAGTGAAAATCACTTTGGATAAACACAACAAAACTCGTTTTCTACATGCACTGAGCAACCTGTTAGTTACTTCAATACTTTAGTTAGTCTTTAAGGTGCCACAGGACTCTTTGTCACTTCTGTTTGTTAGTGGTGATCCTGTCTCAAATTACGTGAAGATCATATGAACCAACACACACCTATGCTATGGTTTATTGAAGCTATTTGTTCTTATTGAGATCTTCAAAAACAGGGGAATTAATAAACATAACTCTAGTGCTTTCACACTTCTACTGTATATAGGTTCTTGTATCATCCTCATCTCCACAGTATCTGAGCTGTATCCAGTAGCAAATTAACATTTGTCACGTGATTTCTTCTTTCTCTAATTATTACCAGATTTATTAAAGGTTGACAGAAAAGCAGTTGTCATGGTGCCTCAATTTTCACTGTGCTACCCAGAAACCTAAATTCACATATCTACCCATATTCTCAAATATTACAAGAAAATCCCTCATCATTTATTTCATTCACCAATCAGTAATTGTCTCTCTCTCTCTCTCTCCTATGATGTACCATTGTCATGTTTATCCTGTACTTCTTTCCCTCTTTTGCAAAGCAGCTTCTTGAACCCTTTTCCATTCAGTGGTATCTGAGCATCTGTGTAGCCAGCTTTGGTTGCCTTCTCATGATCTAAGGAGTTCTCCCCCGCTGCTTCTCCAAGTCATTTTTGTGGCAGTCTTTGCAGTGCTTCAGCAGACAGTGAAATGGTTTTAAGCGCATACTCTGCACTCCCGCTGGGCCTCACTGACTATTCACAGGACAAGTTACATTTCCTTAGGGGTACAGAAGTGATCAAGTGCACATTACCAAGTCCTTTGCCCATGCAGTTTGGTGGATATTTCTTTTCTGTGTTGAACACAGTTTGAATGGTGATGTCTAAGGGAGTCACAGGAAAATGTGTCAGACAGGGAATGGGATGTCTGATCCTCCCAAACAATGTAAAATAAAAATATATAAAAAACCCAGTGTGCAGGAACAAGAGATGTACTAAAAATGTGCATCAATGAAGTGGCACTCTACTGACCCATGAAAAAAATGTCTCACCACCACTGGGCATTCATGGGGAGGTAGAGGATGATAGGCCATGTATTCCACAGGCATCAGAGCAGAATGGGAGGCTAGACTCCCCCCCCACCCCCCACCCCAGGCTGGCAAAGTAGCTAACTGACAGAAAGATTGTGCCACTGACAGAAAAATGACCATCACAAAGCTGTATTACACAGACCGCTAGGACCACTAGATCTAACAGGGATAGGGCAAGCTTTGGTCCACTGGTGCAGAAGTCTATCTTCCACAAATAATATTAACCACATGGCTCATTGGCCAGCATAATCTGGGTTATTTCAAGCTTTATAAATTACTTTCTCCTACCACTGTCTCTAAAGGAACACTCCACTGTTTTTCCCTGTTTCTCCACTGTTTTTCAAGCAAGACAGGTAAACATCCTTACAGCCAGCAGCAATTACATTCCCCAAGACAATAGCTGCCTGTCCTGTAAGTTTCTAGCAGCACTGGGAATCCACAGCCTGTATTCAAAGTGGTACAGGTATTGGGACGCAGCCTTAACAGCAGACACACACCTTAACCTTACATTAATCAACCACTGACTTCACAGGGCTGGCTCCAACTCATAAATTTATAGCCTTCTTGCCTCCCCACCCCCAAGTTCAGACTGGTTCGGCAAATATGAGGAACCTGCAAGACTGGTTGCCCTTAATGGAAATTTTCTGTATAGCTTCAGAAGCAGCTACCTAGAATGTCCAGTAATTACCATGCCCTACTCCTGGATGTTTCTAGGCTCTCTTAATTTAGGGCTAGATTCTCAAGGAGGATTTGGGCTTTGCATTCCGTGCTGCCTAGTGGAATTGTATGTCTACACTGCAATTAGACACCCGTGGCTGGGCCATGCCAGCTGACTTGGGCTCACAGGTCTCAGACTCACAGGGCTGTTCAATTGTGGTGTTCGGATTTGGGATCCAGCCTGAGGTCTGGAATCCTCCCACCTCACAGGGTCCTAGATCTTAGACTCCAGCCTGACTCCTAACATCTACACTGCAATTAAACAGACCTTGTGAGCCTAACTCAGCTGGCACGGCCCAGCTTTGGGTTTTTAATAGCAGTGTAGACATACCATAGATAATTAGGCTTCCTATATAATGCATTGGGAGAACTAGGTGTCTAAAAAAGGGATATATTGAAGGCAGAATGCTGAGCGGGGAAATGCCTACATTAGTGAGCAGGAAATGCCAAGGAGAGGGGTGTGGCTTAAGGCTCTTCCCTCAAGGGGATTTAGGAGCCAAAGTAGGGATAGGAGGGAAGTACAACAGAATTCACAGCAGTGAACCCTATCTTGGAGTTAGGGACTTAAGACGGGTCAGTTCTGTCTCAAGAAAAAACATGGAGGAGGAGCCCACACTTATAGCCTAGTGGCTAGATCACTGACTCTGCCTGTTTCAGAGCAGGGTCTTGAAACCAGGGCTCCCAACTCTAGAGTGAGTGCTTTAATCACTGGACTATGGTCCTTCTCCCTCATTCTTTGCCCTAATGAATATTTAATTATTCCATACAAAGTGGAATTATTTCAGCAGGAGATAATGGCAGACCCCCACACCTAGAATCTCCTAGTGACTGTGGACTCACCTGTGGTAAATCTTGCCTCTGAACCTTTGTTGTCCATATCCTAGATCAGTGTTCTAACAACTGGACTTTGAGGTATAAGGGGGCATTACACCTTCCTCTCTGAGGTGATCTTTGAGCGCACCTACTAATTGGCCCCAGAGGAGAGGGAAGCTGGAGAATGTCTAATTTGTGAATTCCTCAGAGTTCGGTTCTGTGCTGCCCTGTAATGTCAGGACTTTATGCATGCCCAGCAGCAAAAATGTAGGTGTCTTGGAACTTTGCTGGTGAAAATGTATGCACCTAGGAGCTTTATGTGTCTAGAGAATTAGGTGACTGCTGAGCAGGAGCAGGAGTTGTGTCCTGTGCCTAAAAGACAGTGGTACCTACATGTTGGTCTTAGGCACCTAAATGTAGTTCCAAGTTGCTCTGTCTTGCTGTTTACAACGACATGGAGGAGTCAGCTAAAATCCATCTCTTCTTCTCACTGCTTCTCTCACGTTTTTTGCATGTAAAAAATCAAGTGCTGAAATACAGGCATGCGTGTTACAGAATGACAACACTATAAGAACTCCAGCTACTGAAGGAATGTGTACTCAAAGAAAATGGTGAGGAAAGGGGAAAAAAGTAGTCAAATTAGGATGGGCTTCTCTTTGAGCAGAGGGCAGGCCTTCCACAGTGGCATTGTAAAAAGAGACATTTCAGGACTCTTAACAGGTGGAGGTAGCAGGTAATCATTTTGCTTAATTCATTTTTAGTTTCAGTATTTTAACACAACTAATGGCTCAATTGCTTCTGGCAAAACACAATTGGGAGCGCAGCTTCTGTATTCTCTTATTATTTCCAGCCCACTGAAGCACCCAGCTCAGCAGGAGACATTGGCAGGATTTCTACACCTCACATACAAACACATGAAGTTGGCAGGGTTTTTGTATCTTGCGCACAAACCTAGCAGGGTTTCTTTGTTGCTCACTGTCTCTCTGTGTCTCTCTCTCTCTCTCTCTCTCTCTCTCTCTCTCTCTCTCTCTCTCTCTCTCTCTCTCACACACACACACACACACACACACACACACACACACACACACAGTTGGTCCAGTCCTCATCTCATGGAAATCAGTGATAAAATTTCCATTGATTTTAACAAAACCAGGACCAAGGTTATAATTTCTGAAAAGTCTATTCATCTCAAGAAAGCAGATCAACGCAGTGACCCATTTTTTCCCCACCTGACCAAACCAATGCAATGTTAGTGCTGCGACCTTCAAGAAAGACAGTAAATTATTCCCAAAGAAAAATGTTCCTATTCAAGGCAACATGTGAATTTGTACACTACAATGAGTCATTTTCCCCCTTTCCTTTCATAACTTATTTTCTTTCCCTCTCTAAATTCCCCCTTTCCCCAATTACACAGCACATCCATTAGCCATGCCAGTTGCTAGCATTTTAAAACTCCTCTTGAGACCGAGATTTATTCATTCCCTCTTTGTTGAGCACTTGTATTCATTTTACACCAGAAGACAAAGTTAACCTTTTGAGACAGACAGATGCATTCCCTATTTACCTATTACTGCTTAAGTAGCAGAGTGGGGGTAAAATTTAATAACCTAGAATTATCATCTGTATACTTAAGATTTTCAAAGGAACCAAACCCAGCTTCCAATGGACTGGAGTTCAGTGCTGGACTGTCTTCCACCCAGTGCAAATCTGCAAACCTCTGCTCTTCAGACGGGAGGATTCTGGAGAAATTCCACTAGGAGGATCTCTCAGAACTTCCAGCAGGAGATTTTCTCACTTTTTTCTTTGTTTCCAACTAGGAGAGAACACCAAGCCCTTAGGGCCTGATTCTAAAGCAATTGACTTCACTGGAAAGATTCCCATTGACTTCAATGGGTTTTGGATTAAGTGATGTGTTGGTAATGCAGAATCTGGCTTCCTATCCCATAGCTTTATTGACTCTATGGTACTAACAGGATTACAAAGGTAAAGGAAACTGGTTTATTTAAAATCATCAGATACTTCCAGGGAGCAGAGATGCAGCATAAGAAGGTGTAATTTTCAGAGTGAAGTGTCTGATCATAAATACCACTTACAATAATTCTGAAATGCTGTGCTTTTCAGTGATTCCTAATGAGGCCTGTGTTTTACAGCCCTAACCAGACTCCTGAGGAAGTCAGAAAGGAAACTCCCTTGTAGACAATTAGAAAAAAATAATGGCGCCTTTTCCTGTAAATAGTGGTAGCATAGGGAAAATGGGTGTGGCTGTGGGAGTGCTGACACTGACCCCCCAAGCTGGGAGGCCCACTGAGGTGAGTCAGGGAGTGGAGGTGGCAACTCCTTCCCTGCTCCTCAATTGGGCTGGCCCCGGGCCCGCTGCATGGGGCTGGCACAAGTCACATGGCATTGCCATTACCCCCCACTACCCCAAATGTTTCTCCATGCACCATGCACTGGCGGGGGTGCCCCACCAGGTTGAGAACCTCTGATATAGACTGTGTGGTATGTGACCTGAATTGGAATTGTGGTACAGTAAACCCTCGATTTAACGGACCTCAATTTAAAGGACTTCGGATGCAACGGACAAAATTTCTGAGCAAGTCTGATGCATCCGAAATCCATTTCTCATGGGCTGGCTGCCGGTTCCCGCCCCCCGCCTGCGGGTGGGCTGGCTGCTGGTTCCCGCCCCCCGCCTGCAGGCGGGCTGGCTGCCGGTTCCCGCCCCCCGCCTGCGGGTGGGCTGGCTGCCGGTTCCCGCCCCCCGCCTGCGAGCGGGCTGGCTGCCGGTTCCCGCCCCCCACCAGCGGGCGGGCTGCCGGTTCCCGGCTCCCGCCTGAGTCCCACAAGCGGGCGGGCTGGCTGACAGGTCCCGGCTGCCACCCGGGTCCCAGCAGCCGGGATCCGGGCTGGCTGGCTGACGGGTCCCGGCTGCCGCCCGGGTCCCAGCAGCCGGGATCCGGGAAGGCTGGCTGACGGGTCCCGGCTGCCGCCCAGGTCCCGGCAGCAGGCAGGCTGCAGAGCTGCCGCCCTGACCCTGTGGCGGGCGGGCTGCTGCTCCGACAGCTCATGGGTTTTTTAATTAAATAACGGACTTTTTGATTTAACGGACACCCCCTCGCCCGAATTAGTCCATTAAATGGAGGTTTTACTGTATCACCCTGTTCTTAAACCCCTTCCCAACCTGCAGGATCCTAGAGGCCAGGGTCCAGCCCGAGTCCGGAAGTCTACAGAACAATGAAAGAGCCCTGCAGCCAAAGCTCTGTTTATCCAAGATGGCTGGCACAGGCCAGCCGCAGGTGTCTAGTTGCTCGGTAGACATACACAAATTCTTCCCCACAAATATCTGTGCAATTGTTCTCTTTCCCCTCCCTCTTTCCTTCTCTCTCCCCGCCCCACTCTCGGTTGTAAAACTGACTACTCCTCACCACATGGCTGAGGTTCAAGATTTTAAAAGATGACACCCAAGAAGATGATTTAATTGGGATGGTTTAATTGGGGATTGGTCCTGCTTTGAGCAGGGGGTTGGATTAGATAATTTCCCGAGGTCCCTTTCAACTCTGATATTCTATGGAATCTATGAAATCCAAGAACCTCACTTTTTTGCCTTGACCCTGTGCTTTGCCAAAACATACACATTTTGTTTTGTTTTGAAAACTGCATTTTTATGTGAGCAAAAATGTCTGAGATTGCAACAATACCTAGTATTTATCTGGCAGCAGACAAAGTTTGTTAGTTTCAGGCGAGGAAAATGTGACTGAAAAGCTCTACTTAGGTTCCATTTAAGAAAAAAGTGAAGATGAATTTCTCTTTTTCATGTGAAAATCTGGATTTATTAACACCATTTTCTCAAACAATAATTGACTGCTGGCACCATTTCCTTAGGCCCTCATTGGATTTAATTGGCCTCACTTATTCAAAGCATACACTATTTTAAAAAATGAAGGTAGTCAGTGCAGGCTGGTAGCATACTGCCAACTTCAATTCCCTTCTTCAGAGACAGTCACATAATCTTCTGTCTACCAGGACTAGTGGGGGAATTATGTGGATGAAAAATTACAGCTGATTTGGATCTATGCCTTCTGTATCTTCTGGCTTGTATAAAAAAAGGTTGAGGCTTCTGCTATCTCTTTGGGCTTTGATTGATCATAACTGACCTGTAGCATTTCATCTGAAATGCAAGTTTCTCCCTAAAGCTGTTTTGTGTGTATGTCGTGTTGTTTTCTAAACTGGTTAACAGCTCCATCTGTGTGGCAATCTTCATTTTCAAACATCATAATGTGAGAATTTCAGGAACAGTAAAAGGTCATTCAGGCCTTGCAGCTTTATTCTGAGTATTTCTAGATTTTTTTCTATCCTGCTTGTTACAGTCTGTCTGGTCCCTTGTGCATTTTATTTTAATAAGTCTGTAATGCAGAACTTAATTATCTAGGAGTCCAAGCAGTCCCTTTTACAAACCTTGAAAGAGCTTCTAAAACAAACAGAGGCCCGTGTTTTTCTTAATTGCAGTGGGGTTTGGGGCTTTTTTGTATTTAGTAAAGATCAGATTATGGCCCAAAATGTTTACAACTACAGTACAAGCAAGTATTCTATAGTTTGTGGTGTTATTATTTCTTAAATAGTTATATCATGCTCAACACGATGCAAGTCAGACAAAGGGTTCTCCCCGTAGAGTACCGCATGTCCACTATTCCCAGTAACTTCAGTGGGTGCTGAGGGTACACAGTACCTTGGAGGACTGAGCCAAGAGACATCCCCTGCACCAAGGAGAGTCAGTTCACAAGTGACAAGCAATGGCATGCACAGCACATTTCATTAGGGTGTGGACCCAGGGAGCCCCGCCCTAGGCCCACCCCCATCCACTCCCTCCCACTTCCCACCTCCCTCAAAACTCCCAACCCTCCCCCCTGGTCCTTGTCCCCTGACTGCCCCCTCCTGAGAATCCCCCACCCTAACTGTCCCCCTAGGACACTACCCCTACCTATCCCCTGACTGCTCCAACCCTAATCCACACCCCCTCAGCCAGACAATCACCCCCTGCTCCCTGCCTTCTCCAACCGCTCTCTTCCCCCGACAAGCCCCCACAAAACTCCTGACCCATCCAACCCCCCCCCAACCTTGTCCCCTGACTGCCCCTTCCAGAGACGTCTCACCCCTAACCACCCCCCAGGACCTCACCCCCTACCCCACCCACCCTGCTCCCTCTCTTCTGACTGCCCCAACCCCTATCCACCCCCCCAGCCCCCACAGACCACCACCACCCCAGAACTCCCATGCCCCATCCAACCCCCCTGCTCCCTGACCTCCCCCACCCCCACCCTGGAACCCCACCTCCTCTCCAACCCACCCTGCTCCATGTCCTCTGAATGCCCCGACCCCCATCCACCCCACCACCTCCTGACAGACCCCCGGGACTCCCACACTCTATCCAACCCACCCCTGCATTAGGATGTGCATGGTAACAAGTAAGTTATCCAGATGTAACCCTAAGCACTTTGATTGTGTGTTTTGATTCCACCACCTGCGTACTTTCAAAATGTATCAAACAGCTTAAACTTGAAATTATATGGTCAGTGATTTTGGTTTTATGGGGCTCAAGTTATCTGCTGGCATAATTCCATTGAAATCTGAATTGGTTTATTTCACATATGGGGCCAAATTTATTGGATCTGCCTCAGGGATAAATTGCCTGAATACATTTTTTAAATGGTTACCTTGAGGTAATGTTTCCTTATATAAATTCAGAAAGTATGAAACTATACTAAGTACTTGATTTCTAGTCTAAAGTTCTATCTGAAATATCTAATCACAATTTTAGGACTATTTGTCCCCTTATAGCATTTATATAGTTGAGATTCTAATAATAAGAAATAAGGCCTAAATGTGTGTGTATGTGTGAAAGGATAATTTTTCTTCATTTAAAAAAGATGGTTGCATTCCACATGTCTCTTTTCAATTATGGTAAATTCTGAGACATACACGGTGTAAGTTAAGTCAAAACAAGAGTTTCAAATTCTACATTCTTTACTTAAAAGCTGATAACAGCATCTTTTCATCTGCTATTAGTTCATTATTGTGGTAAAGTCCTATGTAAGAGTACTAAGTAGAGTAATGACATGGATCACTTGCACTTAGGATAGGTTGTTTTGAGAGCACAAGAATCAAAATCCATTTAGCTGGATGAACATTACAGTATGGTCCACTGAGGCAGAAGGGGGGAGGGGGTAACTTTTAAATTGGTTTTCCATAAACTAATTTGTAAGGAAGTGTGACACGGTTAAGGTGGACCCCATCCAGTACAGGGCAAGTGCACCTGCCTTTCTTGGGGAATAGGGGCTGGCGCATGTACCTTATGTACCTACTTCCCCCAGCTCAAGTTCACACATACAGGCTTGGCTATGGGGCAAAGTGGCCCAATGGCCAGAGTTTACAAAAAAGGCCCCACTCATTCATGGTAGTATGGCCTAGTGGCCGGAGCCTATGAAACTTGCCCATACTGTCAGGGCAGTGTTTCCCAATAGGCAGAGTCTATGCAAAATGCCACGCTCGGTCAGGGGAGTACGGCCTAGTGGCCAGCATCCAATGGACAGTGTTCATGGGGGTCACTAGCAGGAGGGCCGGCAATTCAGGTAGGGGGGTCTGGGCCCACCTGGCTCCTACCCAGGGCCCTGGTAGTAGTGGTACAAACAGCTACCAACTCAGCAGGAAGTCCCACCAAAAACGCCAAGCTTACCCCAGTGGGAGATACCATTCTGACACCGCCCCTGGATAACTTCCTATTGCAGTCTTGGGCATTGCAGGCCAGGAGACATTGGGATCTCTTAGTTCCCCAGCACCAGCCAATCCCTGGGGCTCCATGGGCTGCTGGAGTCCAAGGCTGTGGTCCATGTCTCCACTCCTCTCTGGCACAGGCTGGATGGAGGCTTTCCTCAGCAGGAGCTTCTAGCACATGTCCTTCCCTGCCGGTGTCTCCTCCAGACTGACCTGGGTTGCTCGCTTTTATACTGGTACAGCAGGAGCATGCCCAGTTGGGAGCTGGGGGCTTGACTTCCTCAGCCAACAATGTGGCATTAACCTCTTCTCATCTGGTGCTGGGTGAGTGCACCCTGTCACAGGAAGGCTTTTGAGGATTTGTAATATTTATGTATCAAATATTTATTGATGCTTAAAGATAGTACCGGATTTGATCTTATAAAACAATCTCCACCTCCTAATTTAAGTTGAAATGGGATATGTATCTAGCATGTTCCACTGAGAAAACTGCTATCATTTCATTCCTGTGATGCTTTCATAACAAAAACAATGGTCAGACTGATGCCTTCAATGAGACTGCTCATGTGCATATAAAGTTGTGTGTGTGTGTTTGTTTGTAGGACTGAGATCAAAATCGGTATTTAAGATTTTAAATTGGAAAATAGTCCGTCATCAGTAAATGGCTAATTGACCCAATGAACACTCGACTTTGAGGTGGATACATACTGCATCTTACTTGCACTCTATGTTCTGTGAAATCATAACTTTTAGCAAAAGAAAGCTCTTTAAAAGAATGCTGTTAGCTCTAGGCTAATGAAGTCATCATGCAATTGACTGAAGACAGGAACGGCACCAGCATTTTTGCCACCCTAGGTGGCGAAGAAGAAAAAAAAGGTGAAGAAGCCGCTGCTGCTGGCGGCGACAAAATCAGTGAGCAGCCCCTGCCGCCGATATCTCGACATCTTCGGCGGCATTGAGCTGCTGCCAAATTGCAACTTGCCACCCCCCAAAGGCTGCCGCCCTAGGCGGCCACCTAGGTCGCCTATTGGCTAGCACCGGCCCTGACTGAAGAAGGAATGATCTTCAGCTCCTTTAGATAAAATAAGTTGGTGAGAGATAATATACAGATCCACTAAACTTCTGTCATGCATGGTTTTGATTAAATTATGGTAAAGCTGTATGTATTACCTATCAGTGTTGGGATAGCAAACCTCAAACAATCTTATTTAACAATACTCAGATTCAAATTTCTATTGGCTCTGGTTCATACGGCCTGCAACCAAGTAGGCCTTTAAAATATAAAAGCTAATCTCTCTCCACTTACCTTATCTCCTTCCTAATTCTTAGCTAACGTGTCTGAGATGATTTAACAGGCTTGCTGCATATATGTCAGAGGTATGATGAATAAATTATAGGCTGCATGAGACCTTTTTCCAATAAGACGACTAGTGCTTAATGGTAATTACAACACCCAGTCTCTCTAGTTTTATGGCACCGTAAATTCTGGTTAAAAGAAGGAAAGTCTGCCAAAAATCATCTACCCTGTATTTTCCCATGAATGGTGGTAACAAAATGAGTAGTATATAGTCATTCTGTTTCAATTATCTCTCTTGGGAGGCATTAGCTGGAGACATGAGTTATAGTTAAAGGTCAGTTGTTTAGGACATTGTCCAATCCTAATATTTTTGTATAGAAAAAAATTACTCTGAGATGTCAGTGAGAGAAGGTACATTTCAAACAATCATTTGAAATGGAAAAAGAAAGAAACAGCCTTACTGGAATTCACTAGCATTTTCTGATTTGTGTAGCTCCTTAAGTCCTATTCTCCTTTTTTTTTTTAACAGCATGTGTGCAAACAGTGGTCACATACATTGTACTGATTAGCCCGACTGTTTGAAGAATTAGCTCAGTTTGATGCCTAGCCGTGAATGCAATTAAGAAGAGAGGACCATATGCTATAAAGGCCTTAGTTGGATAATAAGAGTGGTGAAATGTGAACAATGTGTTCCAAAGACTCAGTGATGTGATAAATTTAGCAAATGGAGACAGTCAAATCTACAATTAATAAACCGAGGAGAAAAATAAACTTGGGCTTATTGGATATAGCTCCTATTATAGAAATACCTAGAGAATATTTGTGGGTTTGTAAGAGGGGGTACCCCCAGCCTCTATGCTCTTGAGTACAAAGACTGGGCCTCTTCTATGCCAGACCAACAAGTCCTCCACCCCAAGACACCCCCACCTTGCCAGCTGGGGTTCTTGGGGTCACCAATCCCTGCCACCAATCGGGTATACTTCCAAAACCTTGGAGGGGCCCCCGATCTTCCCCTAACCCTGACTTTGTCCCCCCTCCCTGGGTTTTAAAGTCAAACACCGGAAAACTGCTTCCCTTCACCCTGACCAGCTGAAGGCAGACTTCCCTTAACCCTGTCTCTCTCAACCTGAGAGCCAGACCCTAACCTTGTACCCCTTCCTGGGATTCAAAGTCAGATTCCTGGAGGCTGCTTTCTGTCCTTCACCCTCCCCGGCTGAAGGCAGACTTCCCCCACCCCTGTCTCTCTGTACCTGAGAGGCAGACACCTGGAGACTGCTTCCTCCCTCCCCCGTCTAACCTGACGGTAAGGAGAGACAGTCTTCACACTCCAGATAGGCCCCTAGCTGCCCTGGTTTCTATTCCCTTCCCTTCCCCCTTCCCAGACTGGAAGCAGAGAAAAACCCTAAGGGAAATAAACCAGACGGTTTTATAACTAGAAAATTTAATAAAGAAAAAGGTTAAAGCAGAAATACAGACACTTTACATTTGGGGTTTCTCACTTTGGTCTGAAAGGCAAAGAACACCCCAAAGACACGGCTTAATAGAACAATCAAATGGCAATACTCACATTAGCTAAGTATAAGAAAAAGGTAGAGCCATCTTTATAGCCAAAGATGGTCTAGAACCCTTGCCAGCTACCTTGGCAAGCTTCCTGCCTCATGTGCAGCCAAGATGGATCTCTCTGGCCCTAGCCTCCTCCCTGGAGACCAGCCAAGAGGGAACTCTGGCTTTTGCCTCCTCCCTGGAGACCAGCCAAGATGGAACTGACTGTTTTGCTCCTCCCTTCTTCATGGGCTCGAGGCCCCTCCCTCCCCCATGGCAGGGAAACTCCTATGTTACCTGTCTCAGATAACAAACCCCACCCAGGCAAGGCACACTGTGTTAGATAACATAGCCCAACCCCGGCAAGGCACCCTTCACACTTATAACAGGGTTAATGGCACCATTGACCATCTTAGAAACCAACCCCAAATGACATGACAAAGAAGTACTTTGGGTGGGGGGATAGCTCAGTGGTTTGAGCGTTGGCCTGCTAAAACCAGGGTTGTGAGTTCAATCCTTGAGGGGGCCATTTAGGGATCTGGGACAAAAATCCTGCTAGTGTAGGCAGGGGGATCCTGCTAGTGTAGGCAGGGGACTGGACTCGATGACCTTCAAGGTCTTTCCAGTTCTAGGAGATTGGTATATCTCCATTTTTTTTTTTATTTTTTTTTTTTTTACTTACAAGGATTCCTTCATGCACCGAAAAAAAGTATTGTCAAGTTCTTGGTTCTGTCTGATAGGCAAAAAATTATACTTTAAAATATATTATCCCTACCTATACAAGTATGTACACATGGAACCAGAGTTGCTAGTAAATTATAAAAACTAAAAGCATCTTTGAAAATAGTGTTGAGGGGTAGGAGGGACAAAACAATTTGTACTCTGCTTACCATTTTTGTGTGTGGTGGTTTAGAACTTGAAAGTTGTGAGGGGGGTTGGCTCTTGAATATATATTGAAAATTATTTATGAAATGTATGGTGAGTGGTGCCTGATTATCAGATTAATTGGAAGAGTGGCTCCTCTTTCTTCTTTCTTGACAGTATTTTTTATTAGAGGAGGGAAAGCTATAAGAAAAAGTAAGAGCAAGTGGGGTGAGGAGTAGTTGGGGGAAAATCCTCTAAAAATCATCCTGAGGTCAAAGTTTACTCTAGTCCCATCTGGTGATTGTTTGTCCACATCATAAAATCACCCTCATACATGTTGGCACAGTTCAGTACAACTGCTTCTCTCCACTGGCAGCTTCTAGAGACTGGCACAGCCAAGGTGTTTGGAGTCCTACATATCAGTGTATTGAAAGAATTGTACAGGGAAGATGAGCAGTACCTGACCATGTTATGCCTGACTCTATTTTATTCAGTTTTGTTCTATTAAATCCTGTTTCTGTTGCCATTGAAATCAATAGCAAAACTCCCAGTGACATCAGGGGGAGCAGGCTCAATCCATTATATTTGCTATCATTAAAATAATACTTTGCTGAGAACTGTCATTTACATTGGGATTTTGCATCTGTGAAATCCTGACAGAACTGTTTCTGAAGAAACGAGGTGACTCAGTCTGTCTTCTGATGCCTGGCATACTGCAGTTAGGGCAGATGGAAGACCTGGGGTCAAGTCCTTGCACCAAATCTGGCAGTGGGGATTTCCAGGTATGGGTTATGACCACTCGATATAATGGAGATGTACATCACCCACCCCACAAAATTCCTGACCTAATAGCCTCCAGCTGTTTTTAGTGTGGGGCTTGATCTATTAGGTAGACTCTGAAAATGCCTACTGAATCAGGCCCTTCGGCAAGATAGATGGGGGGGGGGGAAGCCTAGTGTGAGAATCCTGCCAGAATTAAGCATGAGCTAGGGTACCGAGCAGCTCAGTGACATCAGGATTTAGGTGGTTTTATATATGCCCATTGGTGCAAACTTAGGTACCTATGAGATTTTAGTAGTGGACACTTTGAGTATCTTTAGAGTTGGAGCAGGAGGGATTCCGAGCTGGTGTAGACATACTTGCACAAGCTCTCATCAGGTTAGCATGCTAAAAATCATAATGTAGCTGGAGTAGCCTGCGCAATGGCGAGCAGCAGCATGAACTAACAGTGCCAAGTACAAACCTGTCTGAATCTCTGGACACATACTCAGCACAGCTAGCCATTGCTGCCACCCTGGTTCCAATGCTATGTTTAGCACACTAGCTTGATGAGACCAAGGGTACGTCTATACTACCCGCCGGATCAGCAGGTAGTGTTCGATGTATCGGGGATCAATTTATTGTGTTTCACCAAGTCAGGATAAATCGATCCCTGAACATGTGCCCATTGACTCTGGAACTCCAGCTCCACAAGAGGAATAAGCGGAGTTGCTGGGGGAACCACCGTGGTTGACTCGCCGCCGTGGGGACAGCCAGGTAAGTCGAACTAAGATATTTTGACTTCAGCTACACGAATAGTGTAGCTGAAGTTGTGTATCGTAGTTTGAACCCCCCTCCCACTAGTGTAGCCCAGGCCTTAGTCAGAGCATGTTTGTACGAGCTGGGAATCACACCTCTGTCTTCAACTGTGGACATAGCCTGAGATGCGTAGGAGACTTTAGGCACCTAGAGGGTTAAGGAGTAGCTGATCAATGGTTTTGAAGATCTAGTGGCATCTAAATGTTGGCTTTATGTGCCTAAGATGCACTGCAGATACAGCCACTAGACACTGCTGTAATAAACATGATCAGTTTTTTAAAATGGACAATTTAACACATAAAAATGAGAAAGCATGTGCTGGAACAGATTTTTAATAAAGTTTGATGTGATTTGTGTTTAGCATTTGATAAAACATGACTCAAGTTTAACACTGATGGAGTTTTGGCCCCCCAAAAAAGGGGAGAGGGATTTATTTTTGTTGAAAAAAATATATATTTAATTTAGATGATTATGAAATGAATATTTTGTTTCAAAATTTTGATTTGAAACATTTCATTTGGAAATTTAGCTAAATTTTAAAAACATCCCAAACCAAAGTACTGAAAAAAATCATTTTGGGTTACACTCAATGTTTTGTTTGACCTGAAACAATTTGTTTTATTAGTATTTTTATTTCAGTGAGAAAATATCAGTTTTCATTTGGACTGAACTACATTTTTTTCTGAGTTTTTGGTTTGGCCTCTGAACAAGAAAGTCAATTATCTGCATAGGTCTATAAGCAATTTCCCCATAACTGTAAATATAGGTTTCAGACAGGATGGTAGAAATGTCATTGATGATAGAAGGAGTAGGGTGAGGGTTTGAAGTGGGGAAAATGAACAATTCAGGTTAATCTGATGAATTTGCACTTGTTTTTTACAGGAAATTTCCCACTACAGCACGACCACAAGTGGAGTTCCATCAATAAGTGTATTGTTGGAATGCCAATATGGGCACCACACCAGAGATTTAAGATCTTTTTAAAGTCCAGTTTTAGTGATGGCAAGATGTCCAGGTAGTTACTTTAGCTCAGCTTTGTCCATCTTTTGCATTTTGTCAGTTATAACTGCTTTATTGTTTATTGTATAAAAGATGAAAAATGAAAAAAGAACCAAGAACAGTACATTGGAAGTTCCTATCTCAGGAAGAAAATATTAGGGCTGTGTGCAGTCTTGTCTTATGACCTTGTGAGCAAGTCCCAAAACATGTTTTCTTTATTCAGAAACTGAGCCGTTCCCTTTAATTTGTCAGGCATTTTGTTTCCTTTCAAAAGGATAGCGCATATGACCAGTATTACTCAGGCAACCATTTCACTGCAGTGAACACACAGTTCTGGATGAGACAATGCCCAACATCAATATATAATTTAGTTTCCACTCAGTGCACAAGCTTTCACAGAAAGAGTAAGTGGAGCTGCTATTTGTTTCTGCTCAGTTGGGCTACCCACTGTAATTGGTACTACTGACTGCACTCAAGGGGGGAGGGTCATGGCCTCTTCCATCATAAAGAGCTCTTTCCAACCAGAAAATATTTCCATAGGAGGATACAAGTTGTATTTTACACCTGAGAGCATTATTCTGAACCTGGTTGACAAACACCCAAGTGTCAGCCATGGTGCTTATGTTCTGCAGGTGCCCTAGCTCAACTAGCTAGTAAGAATTTACTCTAAATAAGTTAAATTTCTTTAATCATGTTCTATCTGTCTTAACATACATACACATACATTTATCAGTATTTGTTTTCATGGGTTCAAAAGGAATGCAAGTAATTTTTGTTTGCTATGTAATAAGCTACACTAGGACTACTTAATAACATGCCATCTTCCTTTGGATAACTAATTAGTTATCCTCAGTATTGTATTATGCAAGGTAAATTCTATAGTGACCATAAACAAGTGTAAGATAATAGTGCAGAGCTTGAGGTAATGTTTATTTACTGGAGGTAAAACTGGCAAGTTTTGCAAAACCACAACTGTATGCCCAGAGCTGAAGGTCACTGCCCCTTCTTAATTATTTTTTTTTGGGGGGAAGGGGGGACGGGAGGGCGGGGAGGGGGAAGACTGTGCTTTTTATTTATAACAGTCTATCAAGAGTTGGTAGTTTTTATACCATAGTGCAATATAGAGGCCAATAGTGGATGAAGGCTACTATATCTCACATAATTATTGACTTGTTGTGCATACTATGACTATGACACAGGAAGTAGCAAACCGGAAACAGAATAAATAGAGAACAACCAATGGCAAAAGCTTATGGAGCAAATCCTGCACTCACACAAATGTCTCACTGGGGTTTATAAGAGTTTTGTTCAAGTAAGATAGGCAGGATTTGAAACTGGGTGTCGTCTCAACTATTTATTCACTCTTAAAAACTGATGGAATGAGACCTTGCTAGGCAAATACATCCCATAAATTATTCATGGTATAAACTGGAAAACATTGGAGAGTAGCGTAAATGGCTCTGCACTAAATAAATACCTATGGAAGTCAGGGAGAAGGATCTGGTGGGGTCTAGGATGAAAGGAGAAAAAATGGTGATAAGAAAAGGGAGGAGACAAAACAAAAACTTCAGAAGAACTGCAGGGTGCATATTAACCCAGCTCTTATTTCAACAAAGCACAAGGACAGGAAGTTGTCCAAGTAACTGGGTTCTCCCTGCTTAGGACTGGTTCTCCTTCAAAACCTGCTCCTACTTATCTCTTGGTAACCTGTTACTGCATGTCCCAGTTTTTCCTTCAGGCTCTGACCTACTGGTATCAGACTTGTCCTGACTTCCGCTTAACCACTAGGTCAGACCATCCATGCCCCAGTCAGGACATTATGAGAGCATCGGTAGAAGATATCTTATCTGATAATAAGCTACGGTTGTAGGTGTCTATTCATCTATTGGACTTCGTAAAATTCCTTAATCATTTATTTACAAAAATCTATTTTTCATCTGTACAGACAGAGCTCCTTGCTCTAGAACAGCTTAGAAGTGATTGTCTAGGATCATCCAGGCCTCTGACTACTATCCCTATGCTACTCATCCATGTGGGCTTAATGATACTGTGAGGTATGACCCTGGACATATCAGAAGTGACTACAGGGCTCTGGGAATAAGGGTGAAGGAGATGGGGATGCAGGCGGTGTTCTCTTTGATCTTTCTAATCAAGGGTAGGGGTCCAGGCAGAGGCAGGTACATCCTAGCCATAAATGCCTGGCTGCGAGGATGATGTCACCAGGAGAGCTTTGGTTTCCTTGGCCATGGAATACTGTTCTGGGAAGAAAGACTTCCAAGCACCAAGAAGATGGGTCCATCTATCAAAGACATATTGGATACAGGCTTGCTAATCTAGTGAAAAGGCTTTAAACTGGCCTTGATGGGGGCAGGAGACAAAAGCCCACAGGTAAGTCAAAAATATGGAAACCTGGGAGAAGGGTCAGAATTATAGCAGGGATAAGGGAAAGAGAAGAGAGAATATAGGGGGAAATCAAATCAGTATCTTAGATGTCTGAATACTAATGTGAGATATATGGGGAATAAACAGGAAGAACTAGAAATGATAGTTAATAAACATAACTATGACGTAGTTGGCATCACAGGGATGTGGTGTGATAATACACATAACTGAAATATTGGGATAGAAGGGTACAGCTTGCTCAGGAAGGAAAGGCAGGGGAAAAGGGAGGAGGTGTTGCTTTATATATAAAAAATGTACAAGCTAAATACATCTCAATCGTGTAATACTATTGCAAAAAAAAAGTACTGCACTTGGACTGAGATTGAGATGGAAATAGGAGACAGACTTGTTGAAGATGTCATGGTAGTGGCCTACTACAGACCACCTAGTTAGGAAAATGTGTATGAAGCTTTTTTAAACAACTAACAAAATCATCCAAAGCACAGGACTTGGTGGTGCTGGGGGATTTCAACTACCCAAACATCTGTTGAGGAAATAAAACAACAGGGCATAGATTATCCAACAATTTCTTGGAATGCATCAGACATATATATTTTTTATTTCAGAAGGTGGAGAAAGTTACTAGAGGAGAGGCTTTTCTAGATTTGATTTTGTTGAATAGGGAGGAACTAGTTGAGAATTTGAAAGTGGGATACAGTGTAAGTGAAAGTGGAATTCGTGATTCTAAGTAATGGTAGGAGGGAAAACAGCACAATAAAGAAAATGGATTTCAAGAAGGCAGACTTTAGCAGACTCAGGGAGATTATAAATAAGATCCCATGGGAAGCAAGTCCAAGGGGAAAAACAGTTCAAGAGAGTTGGCAAATTTTCAGAGACATTATTAAGGGCACAATAGAAAACTATGCACTAACTAGGAAAGATAGGAAGTATGGCAAGAGATCACCCTGGCTTAACCAGGAGATGAATAAAAACAAATAACACAAGTAAGCAGGGACAAAATTAGAAAGGCCAAAACACAAAATGAGATTAAACTAGCTAGAGACATAAAGGTAAACAAAAAAAAAACATTCTACAAATACACTAGAAGCAAGAGGAAGACTCAGGATAGCATAGGTCTGTTACTCAATGAGGAGAGGGGGGAACCATAACAGAAAATGTAGAAATGGCAGAAGTGCTAAAATGACTTTTTTGTTTCCGTTTTCACCAAAAAGGTTAGTAGAAATTGGAAATCTAACTTGTCAGTGAAAGTGAGGTAGGATCAGCAGCTAAAATATGGAAAGAACAAGTGAATAATTACTTAGGACTTGTCTACACTACCACATGGGTTCGATGTATGATATGCAACTTCATCTATGTGAATAGCGTAGCTTAACTCAACGTACTTAGACCTACTTACCACGATGTCTTCACTGTGGTATGTTGACAGCTGATTCTCTCCCATGGACTCTGCTTGTGCTTCTCATTCTTCTGGAGTACCAGAGTCGACAGGAGAGTGCTCAGCGCTTGATTTATCGCAGCTATACTAGACACGATAAATTGACCCCTGCTGAATTGTTCACTGCCCGCCGATCTGATTAAGAGCAGGTTAGACAAACACCTGTCAGGATATATAGTCCTGCCATGAGTGCAGAGGCTGGACTAGAAGTCCCTGAGGGCTCTTCCAGGTCTATAATTCTATTATTCTATCTATAGGTCCATTATAAACTATTAATAAATGGAACCTTTAAGTGTGACCAAAAATGTTTTCTGGGACCTGGGCTCCTGTTAATAAAGGTTTAACAGAGCAGATGAGAACATTCAGAATCCAATATTTTGTGATAGCTAACCCTGGCCTTTAGTCTACTTCCCTGAGAGTTCATCTCAAATCCATGGCCTTTTTTTCCAGAGGAAAATATAATTATACTTGTATAGTTATATTTGTATAATTTCTGCAAACACACTTAATCCAGAACAAGAATGCCTTTTTGATAGTTTAGCATATGTCACTTCCAAAATGATTTAAGCTAAACTGGAAAAAGCCACTTCTCTCCTGGAATTAGAGTTTCCACAGAGGTCAAATCATACTGGTATACAATGTTCCCTCTAATTTTTTACATCCATTTATGGAATGAATTTTGTTATGTGCACCAATATGGAGGTGATGTGGGGCAGGGGTGGGGCTGAGGGATTTGGAGTGGGGGGGGGGCAGAGCTAGGGCAGAGCTGTGGTCTGGGGTGAGGGCTCTGGCTGGGGGTGTGGGCACTGGAGTGGGGCCAGGGATGAGGGATTTGGAGTATGGGAAGGGGCTCAGGCATGGGGAAGAGATTTGGGATGGGGGGGAGGGCTCCAGCTGGGGATGTGGGCACTGGGGTGGGGCTGGGGATGAGGGGATTGGGATGTGGGAGGGGCTCAGGGCTAGGACAGAGAGGGTTGGGATGCACAGCGGGGGGCATCAGGGCTCCGGCTGGGGGAACGGGCTCTGGAGTGGGGCCAGGAATGAGGGGTTTGCAGTGCAGGCTGCCCCAGGACTGCGGTGAGGAGAAGTCTCCCCCCAGCCCTCTCTTACCACAGCAGCCAAGGGCTGGGGGAGGAATGCCTCTCCCTCCCACAGCCCTGCACGCCACCTACCTTTCTCCTTCTCCAATCCAAGCCCCTATGGCCATGTGCCTGCACGGCCCTTGGTAGCCTGCTGTGTGCCTGTGCAGCTTAGTTTAGCTCAGGGGTCTCAAACTCAAATGACCACGAGGGCCGCATGAGGACTAGTGCACTGGCCCGAGGGCCGCACCACTGACGCACGCACACACCCTCGCTGCCCCAGCTCCGCCCCCACTCCACCCCTTCCAAGAGTTCCCACCCCTGCCCCACCTCCTCCTCTGAGCACGCAGCTCCCCATTCCCTCCTGGAAAGCGCTAGGCACCACCAACAGCTGTTTGGCAAACAAAGCAAGAGCAATATAGGAAGTCCAGAGCTAGAAACACGCATGGCCCAGCCAGGCAGCAGAGAAGCCTCTGCTTCTGGCCCCTCCCTCCCGCAAACTGCTATGGGGGGGGAGGGGAAAACAGGAAGCCTGGCGGGCCGCAGGGAAGGGCTTCGCGGGCCGCATGTGGCCCCCGGGCCGCATGTTTGAGACCCCTGGTTTAGCTATATAATTATTTCTGTAAAGTTCTCTGTGTAGATCAGCCCACAGATTCTCACCAGAGGAAATACTTCTGCCTTACCTCTTAAGAATTGCATATGTAGCTATTCTTTTGACACTTTACTGTTTCTAAAACAATATCTTCAGGCTTGTTACCTTGACAAAACTTGTCAAGGTAGCACATTGCTCTAATATGAAAGAAAGGTCCTAATAGGAACAAAATGAAAATGGAGCATTACAACTAGGCAAGTTACACATACTTCTCACCCACGCAATTACCTATCAGTATTACTGCATCTCCTTGCCTTACATTTACAAACTCATGGATATTTTTACAATGATGGTTTAGTGCTTAGTCCGGAATCCCTCCCTTTTCTTCCTCTTTTGTTTTTAATGTAGTCATTAAATGTGACACTGCCTGTCTCAGATAAATAATGTCAGTGATGATATCATGAAACAGGGATCTTGTTTTAAATATGATTATAATTATCTGGGATTTCCAAAGAAGCCCAAAGAAGTTAGGTGCCTAACACCCCTTGATTGGGTGCCCAAATTCCTCAGGCTCCCTTGAAAAGTCCTATAATTATTTATATAGTGACCCATGCTCTGCAAAATGACTTGCACACAAATATGAAGAAAGGGTCTCTGTTGTCTTACATTTTGGGTCTGATCCCAAACATTTTGACGTCAGCAGGACTCTTCCTATTCATTTCAATGGGCTTTAGATTACTCACTTTATGCACATTTATATTTCATGCCTGCTGACTAGTATGAAGTTTCTGTCAGACTTTCCAACAGAGGGTGCTGAATGAGTGGTGCAATTCCTCCACTTTCCTCAGGCTAACAGCTTGATGTATGAGGCACCAAATCATTATTCTACATACATAAAACTGATCTACGCACATTCACACAAAACATCAGCCAGTGAGGGTTTCAATTATGAAAGAAACTGTGAGTATAAAACCATTTAATAGAGATTAACAGTTTTTACGACAGCAGCATCCAACTATCCAATTCAATACTAAATAGCCAAATATTTGCATATCTGCCCTCCTCTGACCTAATTCTATTGTGAAAAAATAAACAAATTATCACCTTATATTGCCTCAAAACTTAAAGCTGCTTATTTTTCCTCAGTTCCTCACACACACATTGCTAGGGAAAATTACCCTTGTTTTATAGAACGAACTTTGCAATATGTTTCTGCTGCTGTTTTATCAATACGATCTTGTACTCATAGCAGAGTGATTCAAGGGATGAATGAAGAATATGAGAAGCTAATATCTGCCATTTCCCTTAGCTACATACAGATCTGCAAAAGGATGCCCAAGGGATCCCTGCTGTAACTGACTCAACTAACTGTTCAATAGGAGTCGGATCCAAAGACTATTGACATTAAAGGAAGGGCCGCCAATGACTTCAGTTAGCTCTGGATCGGGCCCTAGGAGAGTGTGTGTGTGTATATATATATATATATATATATATATATATATCTCAAACAGGAAGATACTTCTGATGAAAAAGATTGTATTAAAGGGGCCAAGATTTGTATTTAATTGATACATTTGACAGATGTCATAATTCTAAGGAAAGGAAGAAGTGAAAGCATCAGAATGAGTGTGTGTGTGTATATATATATATATATATATATATATATATATATATATATATATATATATCTCAAACAGGAAGATACTTCTGATGAAAAAGATTGTATTAAAGGGGCCAAGATTTGTATTTAATTGATACATTTGACAGATGTCATAATTCTAAGGAAAGGAAGAAGTGAAAGCATCAGAATGAGGACAATGGAGTTTTTAAAAAAACAGACAAACAAACTCAGAGGAGTAGTACGTAAGGTCCCATGGGAAGAAAATCTAAGGAAAAAGGAGTTCAGGACAGCTGGCAGTTCCTCAATGAGATAATATTAAAGGTACAACTGCAAACTATTCTGATACAAAGAAAATATAAGAAGAAAAGTAAGAGTCCAATATGGCTCTATCAGGAGCTTGTTAATGACCTGAGGATCAAAAAGGATTCATACAAAAACTGTAAATACGGTCAAATTGCTAAGGAGGAGTACAAAAGAACAGCACACATATGTAGCAACAAAATCAGAAAGGCTAAAGCACAAAATGAGGTACATGACCTGGTATGAGACAAAAGGCAATAAGAATAGGTTGTTTACAATAGGAGCAAGAGAAAGATGAAGGAAACTGTAGGTACTCGACTGCACAGGGAAGGAGAGTGCTTAAATGATTACATCAGGAAAGCTTAGGTGTCAATGTGTTTTGCTTCAGTCTTCACTAAAAAGGTTAATGATGACATGATACTCAACATCATTAATATTGACAACCAGGGGTAAGGAGTGCAAGCTAGAATGGGGAAAAAACAGGTTTAAGAATATTTAAATAAGTTAAATGTATTCAAGTCATCAGGGCCTGATGAAATTAATCCTAGGATACTTAAAGAACTATCTGAAGTAATCTCAGAACCATTAGAAATTATCTTTGAGTACTGCTGGGGGACAGGGAGGTCCCAGAGGACAGAAGAAGGGCAAACATAGTACCTATCTTTAAAAAGGGAAACAAGGAAGAGTAAGACCCAGGGAGTTATCAACCAGTCAGCCTAACTTCAATACCTGGAAAGATACTGGAGCAAATTATCAAACAATCAGTTTGTAAGCACTTGGAGGATAATAGGGTTATAAGGAAAAGTCAGCATGGATTTGTCAAGAACAAATCATGCCAAGCCAACTTAATTTCCTTCTCTAATAGGCTTTCTGACCTAGTGGATAAGCATGGGGGATAAGCAGTAGACATGATATATCTTGATTTTAGTAAGGCATTTGTCACCGTTCTGTATGACATTTTCATAAGCAAACTCGGGAAATGTGGTCTAGATGAAATTACTAGAAGGTGGATGCACAACTGGTTGAAAGACTATTCAAAGGCCACGAGGAGTCGGATGGCATCTTAAAGACTAAGATTTATTTGGGCATAAGCTGTTGTGGGTAAAAAAAACCCCACTTCTTTGTATTCAAAGAGTAGTTGTAGATGGTTTGCTGTCAAATTGGGAGGTGTATCTAGTGGGGTCCTGCAGATGTCAGTCATGGGTCCGATATTATTCAATAGTTTCATTAATGACTTGAGTAACGAAGTAGAGAGTATGCTTAAAAAACTGCAGATGGCACCAAGCTTCATGGGGCCACAAATGGAGTATAAGAATATCAGGAGATATGGGGAGAAGTTTAGCCAGAACTGAGGGGAAGGTTCTGGAGGACCAAGAAAAAGCCAGTGTACTCAAGGCAGATGTGTATCAGGGTCTCCCTCTCACTACAGAAGGGGCAGATGTCAGGGAGGGGGATGAACCACACCAGGTATGTACCTGTGCTCATGGGTCAGGGAAGGAGATGCCAACTACTATCCCCAGGGGGATGGGGGGACAGGTAGAATACAGACTGGCCCTCCAGGGGTGGTAGTAGGTCTTGCCACTTTGTGTCGGGATGGGACACAAGAGTGAGGAAATGAAGGGTGTGGAGTACAAGGGTGTACTGCTCTTTCCTTGGCATGGTTCAGAGGCAGACTGGCTGAAGGTCACACAACCAGCTCAGATGGTGGGGAGGGGGTGACTGAAGAGGTTTGTGGGGTTGAGGCCCAATGGTGAGGTCCATAGCACCAGAGTTGTGGGACAGGTGAGGAGCATCCTCTTCTGGGACCCATTCAAGGAAAGTCCAAGAGGCAGGTGGTAAGGCTGCCCTTACCTCACAGCATATACCCTGGAGAACACACATGGTAGAGAGGTCCATGTGCTGGCCGAGCATCAGGGGGCTCACCCAGTCCCTCCGATTGTAGTCCAGGAGATCTCCAATCCCAGTGGCACCATCCAAGACCAACCTCCAGTGCACTGAGGGGGACTCCACCACCTGCATAACAAACTGATGGTTGTGTATCAGGGACTCGCCAAGATCAGCTTCCAGGTCTGCTTTGTATGAAATATATTACAATTATACCACCGGGGTAGATATGCTGCATTGCGGTACAGAATGACACACCTTACTTTGCTGCTCCCAAGGACTCTGATATGACCAGCCGCTCTTCTACCTCCGTCCGAGGGGTTTCCGTGAGAACTCTCCAAGCTGCCGGTCTTCTGCCTCTGTCTCTCTCTCTCTCTCTCTCTCTCTCTCACACACACACACACACACTGTTACATACTGTCACATGCACACTGTGTCATGCACGCATACACACACAGTGTCACTCACACACACACACACACACAATGTCTCTCACACACACACACACACACACACACCGTTTCACTGTTTCTGTGTCACACACACACGGTCTCTGTGTCACACACCTCCCAACATATACTTTTTTTATTGTTGTTGTTGCTTCTTGGAAGTTCCTGTAATGCACATATATTCTCTGTAATTTTATTCTTTCAAAGTGTATTATTTTAGTGTTTGACTAGTCTATGCATTTGACAATGTCTGTTTCATTTCCAGTTAAATTTAATTCTTTGACTAGTGAGTTCTATAATGCTTAACCTGTCCTGGCTGGAGTAATTATCCCTGTTTAACTTATATATATATATAAGTTAAACAGGGATAATTACTCCAGCCAGGACAGGTTAAGCATTATAGAACTCACTAGTCAAAGAATTAAATTTAACTGGAAATGAAACAGACATTGTCAAATGCATAGACTAGTCAAACACTAATATATATATATATATATATATATATATATATTATATAGGTTTTTTGTTTGTACTGGTGGTGCACATCCGCACATACCAAAATTTATTCTGCATATGGATAGAAAAAAATTAGATGGAAGATTTCCCATGGCAGGCTCAGGGTGTTGAGCCAGTGCCCCATCTGATGGAGGGGCACCTATTGAGCATCTGTGCCTAAGGGGAGGAGTAATTCCAGGGGGCAAGAAATGATAAAACAGGGATGGGAGGAGGGTCACAGGGTCAAAATCAGGGAGACAGAGGGGGAAACACAGAAGAGAACACCAGACCGTACCCATTGCTCCTCGAAAGTGTCCAAAGAACCAACAGACATGGCCCAGAGAAACTGCCCAGATATGTGACCTGAGAGATGAGTGGAAATAGGCCCCACAGTTGCAGAGTACCTCCCCCTCCAACATCCTCCTCTTGGTATGGTGGACAGCCACCTTGGCCAGTACCATCATTAGGCTGGCAAGAAGGTCTCGTGATTTCATGGGATCACGGATGGGGTGAGTGTATATCAGGAGGTGCAGAGAAAAATGCAGTGAGCCTTCCCACATCTAAAGGTCCCTCCCCCCAGCCGAATGTGAAAGTTGCCATTAGCTAACTTTAGTGTTGTTTTTAATAGGAACTGTAAAATGCATAACTATTGATGTGTATATTTGTTACCTGCTTGTCTGGAGATGTAGAATTTAAAGTACATTAATATAAATCTTCAAAACACTGCTTATGTCTTCTTTTACTCATATAAGAAATTACATTCAAAATCCAGAAAATAAACACATCAAAATGCCTGCTGCAGAGATAATACTTCAGCAACCAGTTTGCAAGGTGTCAAAAAGCATAGAGCTATTTTTTCCACATATTTGGATTTGGGTGGTAGAATATCTGTAAGGATAACAACAAGACTTGGCATTTCTATAGTAGTTTTCATCCAAAGATCTCAAAGTGCTTTACAAGCATTATTTAATTAGACCTCAAAACCCTGGGGAGTTACTTACAAATTATCAGGCATAATCTCAAACTGTTTTCATTGTAAAAATATGGTAATCTTTCCACAGGTAAACAAAATGTGCCAGTTTATAACATTGAGACATTTCCTTCCTCTGCTTCATGTTGGATGCTTAATTAGTTAAGCATTTGACTTTATCAACTTTTAAAAGAAAGTTAATAAAATGACTGCATCAGCGATTAATGTACAGTATTATGATTCCCTACATCTGCAGTGGGGTGATTTTTTTTTCTTTTAACCATATCTAGAAATTCTTTAAACATTTTTTTTAGATGTGCATGTCAATACCTCAGAGCTCCAGAGAGTTTTAGATTTGTTACTGTTCCACTTTCACTCATGTTTCATATGAGTGTATTTTTCCTCAGAGTACAGTATCTGAGCAAGATATAGTCTTTAGTTCTGGTACACTTAACAGTGGGAAGAGGGTTAAGCTGCTTACTCCATACCCATAGTGAATTATACCAGGACACCACAGATCTTGCTCATACCTGTGTTGGCCCTGAGAATATAACTGCCAGGAAAAGTGTCTCAGATGGTAACAGTTGTGAGGAACAATGACAATTCATGTGATATTTTCAAACTGTGCATGAAACTATACAGTCAAGCATGGACAGGCAGGTCTTTGTTTATGTAGATTGAACTGTCCTACTTTGACATTTTGAAAAGATGTTATTCTGGTCCTTACTTAAACAGAACAAAACAGCCTGGCTCAAAAGGAATAGGCTAAAAATCCACAGAGACAAGCATGTAAGTAATACCATTACAGGAACCAGACAATAGCCTCATCAACATATAGTACAAGACTAGATATAATTCCCATATTGTCAAAGACCAGAAGTTGTAATTTTACCTTTATCTCATAAATCATAGTATTAATTAAAAACCCCTTTGATTAATGTAGGTTGTGTCTGTTGTTACAACTCAGTTATTGGTCTGACTTTGATGTAAGATGAAACTAGATTATTTATGTAATTATCTAAAGGTAAAGGAAGCTTTGTTGTCTTTTTATATACTGCTTCTCAGGGATAAAAAGGAAATAATGATACTCTTGTTTGCATGGAAAACAATTTGTGGACATTCTGTTTTCTGAAAAAAGTGCCAAATATTTTAAAATAAAAAATATAGTAGGCATGCAGCTTTAGAGAGTACATGTTCAAAAGAAGAATGAAGAATGCAAAGCCAAGGAATCCTTGAAGATGAGACATTAAAAATGAGGACCGCTACTTTTGGTCTGTCAAGAGAGGTGATTACTCAAAAGATGGCACCATCTGTGTGGGACTAAAAACAGAGAAGAAACTTTGTATTAGTCAAACTAATTGAAAGTCTTATGTTCCTATTTACTGGAGGTGGTGAGAAATGTGAAGTGGAAACAATAAGCACTGAAACAATCAGTGCAAAATCCTAGAGTAGTGGAAAGTTCATGGTCTTTGTTAAAGAAAAAAATCATGTTAACCTTCCCCCTACCCCCACATCTCCCACCCCGCCCCCCACTAAAAATCTACATTTCATGATAGGGGTGGGGAGAATTACTTTACCACTAAACTTACATATAAAGAAAATAGTTTAAGGATAGTTGAAAGAGATGAGTGATAAAACTCTTGGTTTTATACTACTCCTTTAGTCAGGCAGAAAACAGAGCGAATTCAATGAAAGTGTGATTTTTTTCCCCTGCAAGGTGCTAGGTCTATAAAGGGAATTAACTGCTGCAACGCAGCATTTTAATGCACAACTTTTAGATGCCTGCCATCCAGTTGATTTATTAGCTCTGTATTGGACACCTACGCTTTCTGTACAATACAGGGGGAGAGACGGATGCTATTTCATTTATGAAGTGTGAAGCTGAATGCAGTTTACGTTGATCAAGTGAAGTTTTATGAAACCCTGTGGACTGCTCTGCCCATATGACGAAGTTGCTTCCAGCCTAACTCCCTGCCTTTCCTGTGTCCCGTCAATAACAATCCCTCCGAGGAACATTGGTCCTCTAACTTCAGTTCTAGTCATCATGATACAGGTGCCTAAGAATGTGATCCACATAAAAGAGAATGTTGAGTTGGGAGCTGCCTAAGTTAGGTAATGGGGAATGCGGAGGAGATGGGTGTGGCCTGAGCTTTATCCCACAAAAAGTCTTAGCATGTGGCTTGTGTAGTCATGGCATAGCCCTGGGAGAGAGCTCTCCCGGTGCTCTAAAAGAACCACCTCCACGAGCGGACTCCCAGTGCTGGTACTATGTCTACACTGGCACTTTGCAGCATTGAAACTTGCAGCGCTCAAGGAGGGTGGCTTCTCACACCCCTGAGTGAGAAAGTTGCAGTGCTGTAAAGTGCTAGTGTAGACAAGCCCTAAGTCTGGGCAAAGGCTCCTAGCTCTTCTTGGGATTCGCAGCCAGGAACCCTCTCCTGGAGTTGAGTGTGTAAACCCTTCCCCTATCCTCGCAAGAAATGCCGGGGGGAGGAGGAGAAGGATATAACCCAGGGTGTCATTGTATTCTGCTGTCATACAAATATGGAATCACACTGAAATCAGCAGATTGTACAAGTAAAAGCAAGAGGACAAATTCTATCCCAAAGTAAAATAGAAAATAGTATTATTTATCTTTATGATTTTTAAAGAAGTGTTACCAGGCTAAGGAGAAGAAGGGTGCTCAGCTTGAATTCATTTGAATAAAGACTCTAAACATTCATTGGGCCAACAAGATAACTCAGACGCATATACATAAGTTTAGTGCTATCACAAGCATGATGAGAACAAAGCACTAGAAAGCCCTGGAAAAAATTGAACCCATAATGCGGGAATGGGATTGTTGTTTTGAGCTGTTGAATGTGCATATGCAAATAAACATGTTAGCTGCTCAGAAATTCTGCTTTTCAAATAAAGCAAGAAATTACATGGTAGGAAAAATTGTTGGCAATTACATTTCCAAAGAGCCACTGTGGAACAATAGCAATCTGAAGAATTTCCTCAAAAACATTTATAAGAAATTGCAGCTCTGGAGCAATATTCACTAACACAAATGAAACCACATGAAATCCCAGAAATGAATGATTGATTGGCAGGCCTTTCCATTGGAAACATCAAGCAAATTAAAACTATCGGCACCTAGGTCAGCAAAACCTGTAAAAGGAGGAGGATGATCTTCTACTCTTATCTGGGAGTCAGGAGATCTACAGTATATTCCTGAGTTCTCATTTCTCTTATGCTGGACAAATTGCTTATCTTTTCTCTGCCTCTGGTTCACCATCTTTAAAATGGGGATAGTAATACTTATGTACATCAGAGATATTATAACCATTAACTAGTTTCCAGTACACTTTGAGGACTGTGGATGGAAGGTGCTATTGAGTTTAATATTTGTATTGCTACCATTAAAATAAGCCAATATAAGGAGCCCTTTGCTGTTAAACCTCTTAAATTCTTATGGGATCCAAGGCCAACACTACAAACCTATATTGGTAAAATAACACCACTCAGAGGTGTGAAAAATCCACACCCCTAAGCAATGTAGATATGTAAACTAACCCCCTCTGTAGACAGCACTCTGTTGTGGGCAGAACTTCTCCTGCCGACATGTTACCACCTCTCATGGAGATGGATTAATTGTGCTGACAGGAGAAACTTTGCAATCAGGGTACGAGTGTCTTCACTTAAGTGCTGCAGCTGTTCCAGTGCTTTTGTTTTTAAGGATAGGCTACTCCAAGTCACCCTTCTCCAATCAGTCAGTGGTAACCAAAATAAAAATTGTGCAATTATTGAACACGCAGCAATTCAGATTCCACGGGAAGCCAAGTTCTCAGTTATGGGCCAAGAACTGAAATCTCATATTTGGACATTCCGATTGACATAGTTAAATAAGTGACTGTTTTAGATGTATCTGTCATTTTTAAGATAAAATATGGAGCTCTTATGAAGGTGAAAATTGAACTAATATTCACCAAGTGTCATACCTAATTTATTTGAAAGATACATTAATAAAAAAAGTTATTTTTCAGATATAAAATATTACAGTGAATGGAAATTGAGATATTTAATAGTGTAATGAATTATTTCCATTAACCCAGATTTTCAAGGGTTTTTAGGCATTGCTATTCTATTTAGATGGCTAAATCCCATTTTCAAAAGTGAATTAGGTACATAAGAACCTAAGTCTCACTGAAAGTCAATAGGACTTAGGCTCTTAAGTGCCTACAAATAAGTTACTTAAAATGGAACCTAGCCAACTAAATCACTTAGGCCTTGCAATGCTGAGCAGAGCCATGCATATATAACTTTTCAAATCTGGGCCCTAGTTACTAGGTAGTAAATACAGAGCAACATCAGTAACTAAACTGTAATTTGTGTCAATGTTACTATCACATCTCCTAATAATTGTAATGATCCAAATAATGTGGGCATAACTATACACAAAAACGGGGTGACGGGCAGAGAGAGAGAGATACACAAAAACAAAAAAAAGCTATCCAGTGCTAGAGAGAGTGATGCAGTGGAATAGGGTGTAAATTAACCTTAAATAAAGGCCCGGGTCTCTGGGATCCAGGGGCTCCCTTGCGTCCCTGCTTCCAGTTCTTGATAACGTCTTTCTCCCTGTAAGACTGTCTTCCCTCTCTCTGAACCTGGGGTACAGAGAAGGGTGTCTTCTATGCCAGACCAAATAACTACAAGCTGCTTCCCAGCCTAAGTTAAGTCTTTTCACCCCCCAACACCCACACTCTACCAGTAGGGAAATGGGGGTAACCAAGCTGCCACCATCCGGGTATATCTCCAAAACCCTGGAGGGGGGCACCCGGACTCCCCCAAGCTCCTCTCTCTCCTGAGAGCTGGGACACTCAGAGGCTGCTTCCCTTCCCCCTTACCCCTCCCGTTGTTTACCGAGAGAGATGAGAAACCGCCCTGAGGCTTCACACTGTGAGCCTTCCTTTTAGACACACAGACTTCCCTGTACCTGGGAACTGGGTTAAATCCAAAGCTAGGATTCCTTCATGAGAAGAACCAAACACTTTTTATAACTAAAGAGATTTAATAAAGAAAAGAGAATACAGTATACACTTACAATACAACTTCACAATCTAGAGTTCTCTAACTTCCCCTCTGAAAAGGTTAGCGACGCTCTAAATAGGTACAGAAACTTATGGAAATCAACATATTATACTCACAGCACAGCTACTTATGAATATAGGAAGGAAAGTAGAAGCTTTCTCCTCCATAGCTAGAGGCGAAAAACTGGGTCTCTTGCCAAAGCTGGAACAGCAGGAAACTGAACTTTAAACTCCCTCCCAACCTCGTGGCATGGAAGCTCTTACATCACTCCCTCTCAAGTAATATTAACCCCATACAGGCAGAATAACACTCTCCAGCACTTTACATTCATGACACTCCCCATACCCTGGCAGACAACCAAAGGGGAGGTTCTTCAAGCAAACAAACAAAAAGTCCTCTCCTCTCTTTCCTCCCTTATGAAAGAAAGGAGGGAGTCCATAGAGGCAAGGGTGACTTGGATATCAGGTGGTCTTCCTGGGTCAGCCGTTTGGCCTTAGTCTACAATGGGGGTCTACCTCCATTCTCTCCTCTGGAGGCATACTGATTTGAGGCTGGATCATGCAGATTTTAAAACTGTGAAGCCTGTAACTGTCTCCTCTCAACAGCCTTGTCTCAGCTGTCTGATGCAAGACAGCCTTATTCCTGTTCTCCACCACTTCCTGTTGCAGGGTTTCCTTTTTAAGCTCCCCCACCCCCATATCCCCAACAGAACAAGCTTTGCAGGTGCACCTCGTTAGTATTAAACAAGCCTAGAGGACCATGTTAGGCTTCTCTCCATCACGGTTAGGGTGTGTCCCTTCACATGGTCATATTCTCAAGTAACAGAAACATGCTTCTCTGGTAAAAGGCTGGTAACATAGAAATTAGGAGTTGCTAAACCACGATGGATTTTTTTCCCATCTTTCTTTCTAACCCCATGAAATCCGCCTCTCCTGGTTCCATGGCTTCAGAACTGTGGCTGGGTAGGAATACTTCTGTTCATGTAATCATCCCTCTGAAGACTCCCCAGGATTTTCATGCAGAAGATGAAGATGACACTCAGCAATACTTATACAAGGCTTTATTTGGAGGAACTGCTTGCCATTTGGGATTGGGGAGATTCAGGTATTGCTAAAAGACAATTGCCTCCACCCAACTATACCAACCCCCTGCTGGGCCCTCTTTGGGCATATGTGGATTCAAGAGATAACATGAAAATCTGTTGTACCCCATTTTCCAACATGGATCTGTGAAAAGATGCAAGTATGGGTGTTTTTTTAAGCCAAAAAATTTGACAATGTTCTTTTAAAAGAAGGTAAAAGAGAAAAAATACAAGATATTTAAAACAAACAAACAAACAAACAAAGCAGCAGCAGCAGCTGTATTTGTAATGCTTGGGCCAAAATCTACCCTCTTATTTACTCCTGTACAAGCCCATTGACTCCATTGGCATCATACCTGTATGACTGAGGGCAGAATTTAGGCCAGTTGAATTTAAAGATTTGAACAGCAACATAACAAATTACTGTTGTTTCTCCTGTTTCCCATAGTGAAGAGAAATACTGGGTGCTTGTTATTTGGACCATGCTAGACAGTGGTAACTGAACCTGAATAATGGGAAATGTTATTTAATGATTTTTAGAGCCCTTTTTTCCTGACAGGTCTCGTCTGAAATGGTTCCTGACAGGTCTCTAAATAATAACAGAGAAAGTGGGTTGTGATGATAATGTGATTGTATGGGAGGAAAGGTAATCAGTTGCTTTCACACAATCTGATGTGAACAAAATACAAGCTGGGCAAAATCTGCCCACACATTGTAATAAGAAAGATGCACAATAAGCACTTGGTGTGATTAATTATCTCAGTAAGTTTGTATCCAATTTTGCAGCAAAGATTGACACAGTCAAAATACTCTGCCTGTGCAGGGACCAGAACATAAGTATGAATGAAGGGGACTGAAGTATATTCTCGCAAACGCTGCACTTAATGCATTTGGTTTAGAATATAAAGTGTTGGAGGTAATTTATAAATGTAGCGCCAATAGCCATATATACATGACTCCCATTATTGTTAACGGTGCATGTGTGTTTAATTCCCTGAGCACACTACTAAAAGTTTATTGAAATAGTTTTAAAAGTTGGCCAAAGTGCCTATGCCTTAAGAAAACAGACTGCTAGGCATAGAGTCACAAGGCAGACACAGTTGCCTAAGTACACATTTAGCTACCTAAATCTAACATTTAGGTGTCACTGGCATTCACAAAACCACCAGTCAGCTGCTGCCTAACCCTATTGGTGCCTAAATTCCTTCAGTGCCCAAGTTTCTGCTGGTAAAGTCCACTAGGTGCCTAAATTTATGCTGACAGGCATATGCAAAGCCACCCATGACTTGACACTACCGAGCAACTCCCGTAACAGCAGAGCTGGAGAAGGCCCCATTGACTGACACAGGGCTGGTGACCTCCAATCCATGCAGGTACAAGGTGTGGGAAAGGCTGCAGTCCTGGCCCAGTGTACCAGAGGTCCCTGGCCAGGTCTCCAAGCAGGAGGAAGAGGACGAACTCCCGGCAGCCGGGGAGACCACTGCATGTCTGAATGGCTCCTGCTTGGGACAGAGCCACTCAGAAACTAGTCTCATCCTCTTCCTCCTCACAGTCCTGGCTGGGGAGGTCTCTGCTATGCAGGGCCATGACCACAACCTCTCTGGCACCTTGTTCCTGAGTGTCTTGGCTCCCTCGGCCATGTTGGGAGTCCCCTGGAGCCCTGCTATTAGTACTGTCTTAACCCTAACCTTAACCCTCCCCTCCTTAATTTTCAGCAACCATAAAAATAAAAATAGTTACAAATCTAAAAAAAAAAAATCTTAAAAAAAATAAAAATAGAAAAATAATTAAAAATAAACATTGATATTAATTGTTGAAATTAGAAAAAAAAAAAAAATTCTGCAAGGCCGAAATATATCGGATGTAAATTTTTAATGTTTATGAAAAAATCATGTAAATAAATACACCAAAATGTAATATAGAAAATACTGCGTTTAGGGATAAAGGTAATAAGAGAGCCTCCTTCTTCTCCTCTACCCTTTGCAAGGAAAGGTTTAGTCTTCTAATTTTGGGAGTAGATACACCGTTGTGAATCCCAAGAGAAGTTAGGTGTCTTCCTCCGAACTGAATTTAAGTGCCGAAGTCCCTTTGAGGAAATGGATTTAGGCCACACCCCTCTCATCAGCATTTCCTCTTGATTATCTTAAGTACCTCACAACTCATTTTGCAGGCTTTTCTGGATCCAATTCTTAGGTGCCTCACTCTCCATGTGCTGTATAGGCCTGAATGCTTAACTTAGATGCAGTATTACAACAAATAATGTTTAGGTGCTCTTCCAATGGAATCTAAGTCCCCTTTGTGGATGTAGTAATATAAGAACATATCAGAAGTCATTACAGACAGTATAGTTATACTATATATACTCGAGTTCATATGTACAGAACTGAAAAATATTTTACTGCAAATTTAGGAAGCATTTATAGCCCAGATCAGTGACAGCATATCAACCACAATTGGAAAGGTATTTGCTTTAAGTTTTGTGTATTTTAAATATAATAATTTATCAAATAGTTATACAATACTTATGTATCTGATTAATAGTTTATTAAATTGGTGTAAATGATCCAAAAAGAGTGCAAATGCATTCCCTTTAATGTTTCATGTTACATTAGAAATGGCTGACATATCTAAGCCATTTATGGTTCAAAGTGCAAACTATAATATAATTTTATTAGGGCTGTCAATTAATTGCAGTTAATTCATGCGATTCACTGAAAGAAATTAATCACTATTAATCGCACGCATAACAATAGAATACCACTTGGAATTTACTAAATGTTTTTCTACATTTTCAATATTGATTTCAATTACACTACAGAATACAATGCACAGTGCTCCCTTTATATTATTTTTATTACAAATATATGCACTGTCAAAATGATAGACAAAAGAAATTGTAATTTTCAATTCACCTCAAACAAGTACTGAAGTGCAATCTCTATCGCGAAAGTGTAACTTGCAAATGCAGATTTATTTAACATAACTGCACTCAAAAACAAAACAGTATAAAACTTTGGAGCCTACAAGTCCACTCAATCCTACTTCTTATTCTGCCAGTTGCTAAGACAAACAAGTTTGTTTACATTGATGGGGGATACTGTTGCCTGCTTCTTATTTACCTGAAAGTGAGAACAGGCATTCTCATGGCACTGTTTTAGTCAGAGTTGCAAGGTATTTACATGCCGAATATGCTAAACATTCGTATGCCCCTTCCATGCTTCGGCCACCCTTTCAGAGGACATGTTTCCATGTTCATGATGCTTGTTAAAAAAATAATGTGTCAATTAAATTTGTTACTGTACTACTTGGGGGGGAAGAATTGCATGTCTCCTGTTCTGTTTTACCCGCATTCTGCATATATTTCATGTTATAGCAGTCTCGGTTGATGACCCAGTACATATTCGTATTAAGACCACTTTCACAGTAAATTTGACAAAATGCAAAGAAGGTACTGATGTGAGCTTTCTAAAAATAGCTACAGCACTTTGTTTAAGAATCTGAAGTGCCATCCAAAATCTGAAAAGGACAAGGTGTGGTGAATGGTTTCAGAAGTCTAAAAAGAGCAGCACTCTGATGCAGAAACTACAGAACACAAACCACCTCAAAAAAAAAATCTACCTTCTGCTGATGGCATCTGACTCAGATGATGAAATGAACATGTGGCAGTTCATACTGCTTCAGGTCGTCATCAAGCAAAACCCATCATCAGCATGGACGCATGTCCCCTGGAATGGTGGTTTAACCATGAAGGGACATGTTAGTCTTTATTGCGTCTGGCATGTAAATAACTTGCAATACCAGCTATAACAGTGCCATGTGAATGTCTGGTTCTCACTTTCAGGTGATATTGTAAATAAGAAGCAAACAGCATTATCTCCTGCAAATTATAACCAACATTGTTTGTCTGAGTGGGTGATTGGCTGAACAAGAAGTAGGACTGAGTGGACTTGTAGGCTCTAAAGTTTTACATTGTTTTATTTCTGAATGCATTTTTTACATAATTCTATATTTTTTTGTTCAACTTTAATGATAAAGAGATTGCACTACAGTACTTGTAGGAGGTGAATTAAAAAATGCATGTTTTTGTTTTTTATGGTGCAAATATTTGTAATAAAAAATAAAGTGAGTCCTGTACACATTGTATTCTGTATTGTAATTTAAATTAATATATTTAAAATGTAGCAAAGATCCAAAAATATTTAAAATAAATGGTATTCTATTGTTTAATTAATTGTGATTATTTTTTTAATCACTTGGCAGCCCTAATTTGTAGTGGTGGTTGATGTATTATGACTTCTATGCCATAAATACTCTATATGTTATTTGTAAGATATTTTTAAATTATTCTATCTATAACATTCTTACAGCTATGTTTATTAAACATGGTAGGCATTTAGGCAGACAATAACATGAACGAGTAACATAAAATCCAAGTGAAAAGTACTCTTCTCAGATGTACACAGCAGATAGCAACTTAGATATTCTTCTCTCATTGCTACAAGTGTATAATTGAAAGTACAATTAAAATGAACATTTCAAAAACTGGTACACGAAGTGGATATTAGCCCACGAAAGTTTATGCTTCAATACTTTAGTTAGTCTTTAAGGTGCCACAGGACTCTGTTGTCTCAATGTTGTTTGTCTAGAAATCCGGCAATGACTTTTTTCACTATTCTTAGTTAAGCGAGGCTGAAAATAAACATGAGCACAAAAAATCATGTTAGACAGACAAGGTGTGTGAGATAATATATTTTATTGGACCAACTTCCTTTGGTGAGAGATACAAGCTTTCAAGTTTACACAGTGTTCTTCTTCAGATCTGGGAAGGGTACTCAGAAGTGTCACTGCTAAATACAAAGTAGAACAGATTGTTTAGTGTAAGTAGTTAACACATATTTCAAGGAACCATTCAAGGCAAAGTGGCCTATTAACACCCTGCCAGTCATAGAGGGAAAGGAAAGAAAGGCAGATGGGAGGGGGAGTTGTTTTGGGTTATGGAATGATGTAATAAGCCATAAATCTAGTTTCTGTAATCAGTCCAAGACTCTTCATGTCTAACAAAGTTATGCATTTAAGTACCTGTCCCAGGTTCATCTTTTGAAATGTGCAGGTTTGTTATTGTGCAGGTTTCCTTTGAAGATGAGGACTGAGAGTCAGATATAGAGAGCCTGCTTTGTGAAGTGTTCAGTCACAGGTAATACAATGTTTTTTATCTTTATCATTTTCCTCTGTGAGTTTATTCAAGAGCAGAGCGATTGTCTTGTTTCACCCACATATTTGTTATTGGGGCATTCAGTGCACTGGATGAGGTACACCACATGGATGTTGAAAGGTGTGTTACGGGGGGTGCTGATCACCATAGCAGTGGAGAGATGTCTACAGGTTTTGCACATGTTGTTCTGGAAGGGTCCGGTGTTGCTTTGAGTTGGGTGTGTTCTGGTATGTGGGGAGGTTGCTTCTGACGGTGAGCTTGGAGAGATTGAGGGGTTGTTTGAAGGCAAGAAGGGGCGATTCAGGAAAGACTTCTTTCAGGGGCCTTCTTTGATGATACCCTGCATAGATTTCAGTGTGGGGTGGTAGGTGACAACAAAGGGTGTGCGGTTGGAGTTAGTTTTATTTCTGTATTGAAGCAGGTTTCCTCTAGGTATTTGGGTGGCCTGATAGTTCAGGAGCTGGTGGTGGGGAGGGTTATGTAGGAGTCAAGGGTAATAGCAGCAGCGAGGGGGCTGGAGCTGGGGATGGGGAGGGCTAGGTAGGAGCATAGGTGGCATGTAGTGAAGACTGGGAGAGGCTAAGCCTCCCCAACCACCTCGTTGCTGCAAGGGAGGTAGCGGATTATGGCACAGGCCAATTTAGGACCCCTGGAAAAAATCTTTCCCTGCTCCCACATGACATAGAGGCTGGAGAGCTTTTCCAGTCTCAGGGACCCAGCGAGGTCGGGGGAGAAGGACTGAATGGGGGTGGGGCTTTGGAGGGAAGAGGCGGAGTGGTGGAAGAACAAGGGTCAGGCTGGGGGAGGGGGGAGTGTCAGAATGGGGGCAGGCCATTGGCAGAATGGGGGTGGTGCCATGGTCCTAGCTGGGGTTTAGCTCTCAGTCCCCCTATATGGCCCTGATCAAGCTCTCGGTTCTTCCGCACACACACTACCACCCTGGCCAGGGCCACAGGGGAAGGGGGCTGACAGCAGTGAGTGGAGCAGCCCCTTGGCCAATAGAGGTGGGACAGGGGCTAGCCTCCCCAATGGGAAGCTTCACTCGTTGCCCATGGATGGGAGCCAAGCATGATAGCAACTGGGGAGAGGCTCGGAGCAACCGCAACATTCTTTTAATGTATTTTTTTAAATGTAATACAAGATATATGTGCATAGAGACTGTCATAGAAAGAAATCCTAATTGAGAGTGTCAAACTGGTAGCTTGTCAAGCTCTTATGTATCCATGGTTAAAAAGACGACTCATACTAATTCAACTCTAGGGTGCATTCAATGTCAGAAAATATATTTTATTTGTATCATGTTGTAGGCAAGTATGTAAGTGGTCTGTTTAAGCCAGAGACTTATGTGTTGTGGACAGAGTCATTCCAATGCTGCCTTCAGTGAGGATGGTTGTACCAATTTGAACAAAATAACTTCCCCACACCACTATCCAATACAGAAACTGGAACCAAACCATTTTTATAAGGGTCAAAAATTTTCATCTCATTTTAGTTTTCAACTTTGTTTTTCCACATTCCAACCTTTTCTGGTAATGGGAATACCAAAATCATCATATAGTCAATAGATGTAAATGTACACTTGAGGTTGCATTTATTTTGATCACCTGAGGCAGTTAGGATTTTTTCTTTTGTAAGTGCCCACATAAATATTCTGTTTCATAGATAAGATAGTGATTGTCATAATAACACCTATGCTAGAAGTTGTTTTACTATATTATTTACATTTTAAATGTCCTTAAATATAACCTTTATCTTTATAACCTTTATCTATTATCTGCAGAGGAGAATCTGTCTATGGGACACATTGAAAGATCATGGTGGAGCATTTCAACACCAGTCTCCAGCTCTGTTAAGCTCTAAATTATACCATTCTTGAATTAACCACTGTCTGTCTTCCATAGTTTTCCATTACATGGGGTCAGGCACAGGAAGAAATGGTTTGCTAAATCAGAAAAGAATATTAAATGACACAGCAGATAAATATGAACAGTGGTGCAGAAGATTTATTGAGTAACATGTTAGGTTGATAAATGATAACATTTATTTGCAATTTGAAGATGTGACCCAAATGACACTCATTAGCTTGGCTTGTATAGACCGATTCATTTTGTAAATTTATTGTTTGTCTGACGTTATTGGAAGAAGAGTATTTTATTTTCTTTTAAATTCATTGGAAGCCTGATTTATTTTTGAGAAGATTATGTATTCTGCTCTTAATTGCATTCTGTTGCTTCCTCCTAAGTGGTATGGTGTGAAAGTCTCTTTACCAGGGCAGGAGAATGTTTAGTATCTCACTGAAAGATGGTCAGTGATGGGGTGGAAATAGAGTGTGCTTCTGTTGCCAATTAGGTCTCTTGAGAAAAAAATGGTAGTGAACCGGTATAGGAAGTAGCCAGTCTCATATAAATTAGCCTGGCTTATTTCTGTTTGTGGACCCCAATGTGAAATGTGCAGGTTTGTTATTGTGCAGGTGTCCTTTGACAATGAGGATTGAGAGTCAGATATAGATACACTGTTTTGTGAAGCAGACATTCTAAAGGGACAGATTAAAGGCATAATTCTAGAAGGTATGAAGCACCCTCATATGTTATTGACTTGAATGGGAGGTAAGAGTGCTCAGCAACATAATGTAGGTGCCTAGCACCTTTCTGGATTCCTAGCATCAAAGTGTAGTGGTCTGGAAGGCACAAAGAAATAGTGAGAAACCAGGCACCAGTGTTGGGTGTGGTTCGATGGGACTCATTGCGAAAGAGTCCCATCGAATTTAAAATAAAACATTTTTCTGCAGGCTGGGTTGCTTTTCGTAGTTGTTGCTGTTCTGAGAGGCAATCAATACAATTTAGTAGAAAACTATATCCCTGATATATAATCCCAACAATTGGTTTAAAAAAACGTAAAGAAAGACCACCCTTCTCCATTACATTTTATTGAGTGATTTAGACAAATGTTTTGGGAAACAGAATTTGCTAAAGAGAGCTGAGACTGAAAGTCTATGTTCAGCATAACAGGAGGAAATCTTCATACTTGAGGGAGGAACAGTCTGGACAAGGGTCTGAATTTGGGAAGAAAGTGGGAACTGATGGATATAGGACTCATTTAATCTTAACCTACACCTACTGTCCGGAGCCATTACCGGGATTTGACCTACTTGAGAGATAAGAGGTTACCACTTGTTTCTATAAATATTTCATGTATTATATGCAGAGAAAAACTCTCTTTAGAAAGTTTATCATTTGGGGGCCCATTGTGATTGCAAACAGGAAAATTTCTCTTAACAGTGAAAGCATTTTCTATTTCCAGGTCAAAGGACTGGTAATCAGAGTGAGGAAAGCTGCTCAAAATGGTGCAAGAAATAGTCTCGGTCCTGATGAGGAAAAATAAGAATGTGCTTGACTCTCTTTATCTGGTTATAGGGGAAGCAGAAACAAACCTTTTGGAAAGTTCTGAAGCAGTTTAGTTGTTTTCCTTTCTCTGCACTTTTGTTTGTTTTTCCATGTCCTTCTGAACTTCCAAACTATGACCAAAATTAGTTGTGTTGAAATACAGCTACACAGTGCCCTCTAGCTCCATCCTATAGCACTGATACAGATTTGACTCAAATGAAAAAGAGAGCTTCTTACTGTAATATACGTAAGTGCTACTTTCTGTAATACCTATTAGAGGTGTTCCTTATAAAGTCTCCCATACAAGCAATGACCTGTCCTGATCCATGAAGGAGGGCAGACTAGATGATCATAATGGTCCCTTCAGACCTTGAAGTCTATGAGTCTTAGCTTAAGTGATCATTGCACAAGTTTGTCTGACAGCAACATAACCTATTCTGAATACAGGACAACACAGCTCTTTGTTAATATTACAAAAGGGGTTTTGTGTGTGTGTGTGTGTGCGCATGTGCATTGAGTGATAAACATTTCCTAGGGTAAATACAGATGGAAAATTTGTTACACACATACACTATAAAAATTGTCAGCCTGTTTCCTGTTTTAATTGCTTAAACTTTTAGCTGAGAATTTTAATTTCTTTGATCAGAGATTTTTATAATATAAACAATTTCAGTCAATATTCCATAATGGATCATGGTCAAGTGTAACAAATATTGCCTGATCAGAAAGTGTAGTATTTCCTTATTGTGTGCTTCAATTTTTCCACCACACAGAGAGGATCAACAATCCAAGAGATAGAGTGCTCATGATCCGTGGTACATTAAAAGAAACCACTGACCCGTTTGTTAACAGCAAAGGATCTATTTACTTATCAAGATTTTACCACAAGAGACATTTCTGGCACAGTTATGGACAAATTATTAAATCTCCACCCCGCCCACTGCATAAAAAACATGACATTAAAATGCTATATCTCAGCAAAACCCACAGAGGAAGAACTGCAACATACTTTTTAGAAAATCATGAAGTCCATTCAAGGAGCACAGATCTACAAAATAAGTTAGATTGAACCACAAGATGACATTTTTCCATGCCACCCAATGCCAGTGAAAAGGCTGCAGTTCAATTATATGTCAGGCATCTTCAAGAAAAAGGGCAAAATACAATGGGCAAAATCCAGGTGCAGGTCCACAGACACACTGAATGATATTTGTGCTACTCCACAGTGGGATTCCTGATTGCGTAAAGCCATTTCCACAAGGTCCTCAACCCCTTTCAACGGAGAGGACAGATTGGGGAAGGAGGGGTTGTGACCAGACCATGGTGGCTTTACAATGGGGACTGGAGGAGCGAAGAACCCCGCCCCAGATCTGCCTCCTACTGTTCCCTGGTCTAATTTGTGGAGCTCTTGATAGACAGAAAAATAGTCCATCAAAGCTGATGAGCAATAATAATGCTTTTGCTTCAGAACTGAATTCTCTCTGCCTTTCCTATTCCCTTGGTTTAAATTACCTTCTCTCTGCCAGGTTCTTCTCTGCTACCTCCCCCTTCCCTGCTATGATCCCCTCTATGATCCCCATTTTCTCCCCAGTTCTGCCCTGGGTCCCCTCTGTTCATCCTCTAGTCCTGGCTAACTTTTAAAGTCCTCCAGAGTTATATTTCTTTAATGTAGCAGCTATTAAAGTCCTGGAGCTGGCTGGGGGGATTATGCTGCGGTAGGCATTGTATTAGCCACCCTGAGTCTGCCCCTCTGAGGTCCCTTGCCCACCTTCCTGTAAACCCTGGCATTGGAGATGTGCCTAGGCCATGAGTAAGGCCAAGGGCTTGAGGGAGTAGGGTCACGTCGCTAGCCTCACAGCAGCTCTAGCTAGCACCAGCACCTGCAGTCAGCTTTAATTGGGCTCCAGAAATGTCTGAATTATGCCAGGGCAATAGTGGCTTGTGCAGCAAGCTGAAAACAGGAGGGCGCAAAAGTGGTTTAAAGCCACCTTTGCCCCACCACTTCCCCTGGGGTTTGAGGTTTGTGCCAAACCTCTAAAGATGCCTACACTGAAATTAGGCTCAGGCTGTGGGGCTGTACCACTGAAGTATAGCGATTTGGCTCAGGCTGGAGCATGGTTTCTAAGACCCTGTAAGGTGGGAAGGTCCCAGAGCCCAGGCACTAGACCAAGGCCAACAGCTACGCCATCCATTAGCCCAAGCGTCATGATCCTGAGTCACCAGCCATGGGTGCCTAATTTCAGGGTAGACATCCTCAGAGGAACAGCACAAAAGGGCACCTAACTGCTTTTTTTAATTAAGTCGCATAGATTTTAGAGTAACTGCTTTAATCCGGCATGAAATTCTCAGCAATGAATTATTTTCATCTGCTATTTTAAGTGTCTCAGTGTGCAAACAAATCAGTTCCCGCAATCAAATGTTGGTGGAGGTAGAAAATGCTGTATGGCTTTGAATGAAAATGTTGATGTGCTCTTAACTATGGAGTTGCTACTTATGCCTCTGTAATACTATTGTCTCGTTTGTTGTCAACACTTTAAATGTGCAAGGCAAATTAATGCAAATGTAACATTTTTAAATGAATGCCATTAGGGTCCAATTCAATGATCGGATTCTCAGAAATGCTTTGGTGGAAGGCCGGAAAACGTGGTTTTCTGTTTTTGTGTTCAAAAAGGAGATTCCAGCCAGACCTCAATAAAATCAAGCCAACAAATGCAAGTTTCCTAGTAGTTATCACTTTTAATTAGTGTCAGTCTGCCAGCATTAACATTTGTCTGTGATGCTTTGTGTATTAAATTAACTTTTCCGGTGTAGAATCTCTATTTTACATGAACACCAATAGTACAAAGGAGGACTATTGCATCCCAACAAAGCACCTGCAGAGCATATATGAAATCACAACCGGGAACAAAGGTTCCAAAATGATACTTAACGCATGTCCATTTTTGCAGTAAACCTGAATCTGAAGCCTCACCATTGTCTATCCTGCAACTGCTTGACCTGTTGCAGGGTGTGGCTGCTCCTGGTCTTGGCTCTTTTATGTTGACTCTGCCACTTTCTGTTATTTATCTGCTTATTAATATTGTATCGCCACCGAAAATGCTAATCAAAATGTGATCATTTTCACATCCATGGTAAACGGCTTCCTGCTTATTTCTCTTCCTTTCAAAGAGCACAACTGGATATTTCTTCTCTCGTGCTAAATATGCAGACTCAGTAATATTTGCGGGAGAAATTAAAACTAAATGCAGCATTTTTACCTCAAGTATGTTATCTACAGCATTCAGGGATGTGGCAATTAAGTGTATGATGCTTACACTGAAAGCAGTCAAAAGGAGGAAGATTCATTTCATCACTAACACAGGTGACAGCAAATTATTATTATTATTACTACAACACCATTGATGGACATGGTGCTTTACAGATATGTCCTTTAAAAAGGACACATTATTTCACTGAAGAGTTCATAGCTCAAATCCTGAGATGCTTGCTAAGTATTTATTCAAACTTCCTTAGAAGCCAGATCCTTGGCGCCATGCTCTGTGCACCTTGACAGGAGAGGGCTCAAGTAGCTTTAATCTACCTTTTCTCTGCCAATATCCTAGGGCCGCTGAGTGATGGTCTAATTCTGAGGTGCACTTTAGAGCAAGTGCTTATGGGCCTAGGACAGGGAGCTGTTCTACAGCAGGAATTGCAGACGTGTGGAAATTTCCCATTTTTCCTGGCCACACCCTCTACATCCCTTAAATGGCAAAGGAACCTTTGTGGCAGGTCTACATTAGCCAGCATTGCCTTAGACAGCGGGAAGTCTCAGCCTGACAGAATTTTCAAGCTGGAGCAGTGCACAGCAGCCGTACCAGACTGGAGCAGTTGGCCTAGTGAAAGTTGCAGGTATGCAACACCTATCAGGATTTGGCCCTAAACTGGAGAAACCCTAACTTTAAAATAGTAGATTAAGCTCAAAAGTTTCAGAACAATTCAGAGAAGGGCAGGAAAGTAGATTTATACTGTAAACTATCACATGATGCAAATGCTTAAACGATTTTACATGTTTATCCTGAAAAAAAAAAAGGAAACTGGTAGATCATCTCTTTACTGTTTTCTGAAGGGAATATAAAAGGATCTGGATGTGGCCTATTTTACCATCACTGTGGCGGGGTGTCAACCGGCCCCCTACTGGAAGGGGCTTGGAAAAGCCCCAAAAGGGGTTTGACATAGCCTGGGAGGCTAGCCTGCAAACTCCCAGGTTGATTGGGGAGTTGGGCTCAGCTGTGTGGCCACGCCCCAAACACTCCCAGCCAGGATATAAGGGCTGGGAGGCAGAGAAGCAGGAGCAGTCTCCTCTGCTTTCAGAGGGAGACAGGCCTAGCTGCAGGAGGAAGCCAGGTACCTGGGTTAGGGCAGAGCTGGGGCAGGGCAGAAGGAGCTGGGTGGGCTCTAGCCACGAGCCCCAGGCCTCCGGGCCTGATACAAGGTCCGACCCAGAACTACCAGGGTTGCAGGGAGCAGCCTAGGGCTGGAGATAGCAGCAGCAGGCCAACCCTCCTTGCCGGTGATGAGAAGCCATGATACTGCAGTCCGCCCCAGTGAGCAGGGGCAAGTAGTGACTGACAGTGGCACATTCTGAGGCGAGTTGGGGATAGTGGGTGGTGGGTTCCCCAGGGAGGGGAGACCCTAAGACCAGGGGGGTACTGCAGGGGTGCAGCACCCTCAGCAAGGGGCTCCGGGGTCCGGGAGGGACACGGAGCCAGTGTGGAGAAGCGGACGTCGGCCGGCAGAGTGCGCTCCCGGGTCAAAAAGAGCTAATTCCCAGACGACCAGACGGGGGCGCCGCAGGGGTGAGTGACCGACGCCGTTACAATCACAGACTCATAGATTTTTAAGGCCAGAAGGGACCATTATGATAATCTAGTCTGATCTCCTGCACAATGAAGGCCACAGACTCTCACCCACGCACTCCTGCAATAAACTTCTCAACCTATGTCTCAGCTACTGAAGTCCTCAAATCATGCTTGATCTGAGGACTTCAACAGCTTGAAGGTTTAAAGACTTCAAGGTGCAGAGAATCCTCCAGCAAATGACCCGTGTCCCCTGCTGCAGAGAAAGGCGGAAAACCCCAGGACCTCTGCCAATCTACCCTGGAGGAAAATTCCTTCCCGACCCCAAATATGGTGATCAGCTGAACCCTAATCTTGTGGGCAAGACTCACCAGCCAGACACCCAGGAAAGAATTCTCTGTGGTAACTCAGATCCCACCCCATCCAAAATCCCATCACAGCCACTGGGCCCATCTATCACAAATTGTCAAAGATCAATTAATTACCAAAATCATGTTATCCCATCATACCATCTCCTCCATAAACGTATTGAGCTTAATCTTGAAGCCAGAGAGGTCTTTTGCCACCACTGGAATCTGTGAAAGTAGTGGGAAGATATAATCTATATATATAAAAGTCAAATGGTGTATGCATGTATGTATGCGTGTATGTACGTTCACTTACTCCTTCCACACCGTTTGAGCTAGAGACTTGAAATTTGGTACAGTTAGAGGTCTTAGGGTCCTAATCAGGGTAAGAGTAGAAAATTTTTCAAATCTCACCTCTGATACCCCCCAGGGGTGAAATTCTTTAAAGGCCAATCACATCAGCTGGGCAGCTGCTGTTCTCTGTGACATAGTTATGATGTCATAATACCCCCCTCCAACGGACCCTGCACTCGCTCAGCTCTCTGCCCCCTCCCCACCTCTGATGGACCCGAGTTGCGTTTGGTCGGAGGGTAAGTGAGGTAGGGGTGTCGGGTTTGGTTGGGGGGGGGTGAGGTGGGGGTGTCGGGTTTGGTCTGGGGGGTTGGGAAGGTGTCGGGCTGGGTGATGGGTGAGGTGTGGGTGTTGGGGTTGGTCAGGGGGTGTTGGGTTTGGTGGGGGGGTAAGGTGGGGGTTGGGTTTGGTTGGGGGGGCGAGGAGGGGGGTCGGGGTTGGTCGAGGGGTAAGTGACGTGGGGGTGTTGGGTTTGGTCGGGGGGGTCAGGTGGGGGTGTCAGGTTTGCTCTCTGCCCCCTCCCCCCTCCAACTGACCCCGCACTCGCTCAGCTCTCTGCCCCTTCCCCACCTCCGACGCACCCGAGCAACACCGGGTATTTTTGCTAGTCAATAATAAAGAACAGTGAAACCGGAATGAGAGGATCATGGAATTTATTAACAATACTCTTTGAAATGGGCTGGAATATTATGTGTTTACATAGGAACTTTACATAGGAAATGCACAGAAATAGTTTGACAAATAATACAAGCTTAGTTATTAACAATACAGATGAATGAGCAGGCATATTATTCTTGTAAGTGTTTATTATTTCTTATGGACCAATATTGTGCTAAGCACATATATCAAGACAATCCTGGAGAGTTTATAATCTTTGCATACATATATAAAAGCCTTTATACACTATAATGTATAAGAAATACCTTTATCGCCTATATGATATTCTAGAACAGGGGTGGGGAATCTCTGGCCCCCGGGCCGTATACGACCCGCCAAATCATTCGGTCCGGCCCGCAGGCGGGTCTCGAAAAACTGCGCCGTAGAGACGGCCGGACCAGCGTGGTGGTGGGGGCAGAGCGGCGTGACAGGAGTGGTTAGGCGGCGGCAGCGGGCGCTGCTGAGGGGAAGGCGGCGCCCCCCCCTTGCAGCAGGCTCGGCGCGGGGCTGGATAAATGGAGCGGGGGAGCCAGCGAGCTGCGGCGGAGGGAAGGCCGGGGCCTGCGCACCGAAAATGAGCGGCCGGGGAGAGCCCGGCGTGGCGGGGCCGGGGCTGAGTCAGGCACTGGGGCGTGGGGAGAAGATGCGCCACAGCCGCCAGCCAGGGATGTGCGCGGGCTGCCCGGCAGGGGCGGCTCCGCGCTGAGCGAAGGGACCGGAAAGCGTCTGGAGGAGCCGCCAGCGCTGTGCGGCCACCATTAGCTGTGTGGCAAAAGGAGGAGCCACGGGGAGCCGACGGTCAAAGGGGTGTGTGGGGGGAAGCTGGGCTGGGGGGCAGGCAAGGGGGCGGTGGAAGGGAGGCCAGGATAGGCAGGCGGGGAGAGGGGCAGGAGACTAGGCTGGATGGGGTGGGCGAGGCGTGGGTGCGGGAGGGAAGGAGGTTGGGGGGGGGGGAGGGAGTCTGAGCTGGGCGGGTCAGGCATGGGGGGGGCAGGAGGCTGGGTTGGGAGTGGGAGTGGGGAAGGAGGTTAGGTTTGGTGGGATGGGCCGAGCCAGGCAGGGGTGGGGGAGGGAAGGCGGTTAGATGGGGGGAGGCTGGGCAGGGGTAAAGGAAGATCACCCCCTACACCCAGGCTGACAGCGGGAGCAGACTGGGGCAGGAGGCAGGACCCTGGCTGGCAAGGGGCCAGCGGGGGGAAACCCCAAAATGGCGGCGGGCTAAGCACTCCGCCTGCCACTACCTTGGGGTTTCCCCCGCTGGCCCCTTTCCAGCTGGGGTCTCAGCTCCCGTTGTCAGCCTGGGCTTCCTCAGGGGGGGGGGGGGGAGTGGCCCGCGAATGACATTATAAATTTCCAAATGGCCCTTGGCAGAAAGAAGGTTCCCCACCCCTGTTCTAGAAGGTTGACAATTGAAATGAGAAAGGAAAATGAAAGACTATACAATGCATAGAAAAAGAAGGGGAACAGAAGAGTGCAAGCGAGAAAGTGATACTAGATATTTTGACTCAGTGCTGTTTCTCAGCTGATCCACCTCTAAACCAGGTCATGAGTAGCTACTATAGACTCATAGATGTAAAAAGTGAGGCTTTCTCTATAACCACTGTAACTTCTAGTTGGCATAACCATCTGAAAAAGGGCTCAAGGTCTGGCCACAGGAATTCACATTATAGATCTTTCAGTAAATTAAAAATGATATTTATCATGAAGAAAAGTTTAGTTTGTAGCCAGTGAATCAAAATAAAGAACACATTAAATAAAATGCTCACATTGGTGAGGAATTTAATAACCAGGACACACAGCCACATAGCCTAAAAATTAGGAAATTAAGAGCAACAAGGGAATCCATTCAAGCAGCGCTATTTTACTTAGGGTGGAAAACACAGAGAGTAAGTTATCAAGTAAGGTCGTAAAAGCCAATGGCATAAATGAATTTAAGAGACAGCTAGACATTTTTATGGAGAGAGGGGATTGAAGCATTCAGAGCCAGTGACAAATCAGGGAGATGAGACTGAGATAAAATTAATGAGGACAGGCTTCCTTGCGGCCAAAGACATTTTGCTGTCCAGCAATGCCTTATGTCCTCTGTCATCACATCCTAATCTGACACTGACATCTGAAGGTAGCATGAAATCTATCACACCTCTCTTGGTATATTCAAAAAGAAAAGGACACCCAAATATTTTTTCACAGAGGGAAGAACTCATTTTGGTCTATTCCCTTCTCAATACATGCACATAGTTCCGGCTGATGCTAACAAAATGCAGCAACAGAAGGCATGTTATGATGCTCATTAGGAACTCTAAATGTGTGTACCCCTGTTGTTTTGAAATTCTCCAAAGAGCCCTATAAGGAGAGGAATAGCATTCAAACGCATGTACTTCAACTTTCATACTATCTTTTTCTTCTTTTCCTCCCTCAAACCTTGGACAGCAATCAGAGAGATTCCCAAACCACTGCAATACTTCCCTGGGGTTGTCTAGTGAGGGTTGCTGTTTCAACTGGCCTATGATCATTGAGAGACTTCTATATGAAGAGGCTATGCAAATGTAGTGGCAGATTGTGACTGTATCCTTGGTGCACCAGCATCCAGACCCTGAGCTCACATATGCCCTAGGAATTTGTAACCATACGGCACTGGGCTACATGAATGTGATACCAATGTTCTGGAAGCAGCAGATCATGCCACGGGTTTGTCTTTATCAATGCTGAAAGAACTGGTAAATGTTATGCTTCCTCTGCCCCAGAGCAAGCAGAGAGCTGTGTGTCAGGAAACTCGGTATACCAAATGAGAGGATGCAGGAAAGAAGCCCTAAAATTTGAGGAAGGTATCATGACACTGAGCTGGCGTTGAAAGTACAAAGGCCCTCAGGGAAAGGCATCTTCTTCAGGAGTTTGAAGATGTCTCAGGAAGGTGAAGCTGAATTGTAATGCTACTGGTAGAAAGATTGCAGATGGAAGGACTCTTCCATGCAGACATTCAACCACCAGACAGGTTTTGGGGGGATCGGTTTCTTTCTTTGGCTGCACCATGCCCCTCTATGGCATTAGAGTAGAGAACACTCTGTTTGGCATTCCATTTCCCTTGCCTGGTCACAGAAAGATGTCTCTAAGATCAATGAGACAAGACTCTAGTCAGTATGCTCCTAATTCTGACCAAGAGCCAACTGTCTGCCAGTATGACTCTACTGACTCAAGCATTGTGTAATTGTGTTCCAGCTTCCTCCTCTGTTCCTCCTTTCAATGGATGGGAGAGAGAGGGAAGGACTTTCTTGCTCTGATCATGTTGATAGGAGAAGGAAGAACCTATTAGGGATTGTGATTGGTTTCAGGAGTGGAGAGGGCAGACACCTCTGGCTGAATGTTAAAGGCACCAAATCCGAACACTCCTTAATTCAACTGTTGGTGATTTGTGTTCATCTTCAGTCACCACAGTACTGGTACTCCCAGAATAGTACTTTTTAGAGGATGACCTACTGGAAGTGATTAAAATAAGAGAGCAGCTTTCTGTTCATTTATATAAGGTATTTAAGGAGTATTGTGATCATCTGGGCAAGTGTATATACATAACTTCCAGCCCACCTCTGACCTCAGGTTAATGAATGGTGGTGTGCATGGATGGGAGCTGCTAAAGTGAGTTTTAAGATGCGTATTTGTAGACAATTGCTGTTATTCTTAGATTCTAAAACTGTTGTTAGATTAATAAAACAAAGTTTCTCCCTATTATTGTCAGAGTAGGATTTTTTTTATCTGCTTATGAATAAAATAATCCATACACAAACAGAAGTTATTTCCTGATTAGAATTTTTCTCCAATACATTTTATGTTTCTCTCTCAAAATATAATGGATCCCTCTCAGTAGATAGGTTTAAAAGGAATCTTAGAAAGTACAGCATTAATGTAAAGTTTCTGTATTGAGTGTTTCATATGAAGTGTTTATTTTACTCAGATATATAAATGTTAATATAGTATGAACGTCTAGCTGTGGTAGTGAAAACTAATCTCAAAACAATACTAATTTGAAAAGTGCCTGATGTGATTAGACTTGCATGGAGTGAAACAATAAAAAGGAAAAAGGAGTTATTTTGTTTCCTCCTTTGCCATTTCCATAGTAATCTGCATTCTAAAATCTTACATTCATCAAATCCCAGCATGTGACACACCTGTGTGCAGAACTTTACTTTTAAAAATAGAATGAAATAGACTGTTACGGGCCATCAGGTTCTGGGATCTCTCTGCAAGATCAGTGTGCTTAGCTCCTGTGGAGGAGAAAGAGGTGGAAGTACCTCAATTTGCTCTTGTCTTAAACAACCCCCTCTGGCTCACCAAGGAACTTTATTGATAGATTCTGAAGGAAGCTGAGGTCAGCTCTGCTTGGGTGGAAAGATTAGTCACTGGAGTGGTATTTAACCAGCAGCATCTTGAAGATAGCTAAAGACAATGATAATGCCAACATCATTGTTAAACGTGTTTCAGAATCTACCATTAGAAAAATAACTGCATAAACTAATGCTATTCAAGTCATTTAAATATAAACCTCCCTTGAATTTAAACTGTGTTTTTCCTAGCGTTATTCCCGCACTATGGCAGGGTCCGCTTAGACTGGACACAACCAGTTATACAACTGGGGTATACTCCAACCGATGCATCGTTCCATCTGTCGTTGGAGGCATTTTATACCTACTGCCAGGTGTTCAGCCTACAGAACCTGGTATTCCCAGGAGGTCTCCCATCCAAATACTAGCCAGGCCTGACCCTGCTTAGCTGCCGAGATCAGACGGGATCGGGCGTGTTCAGGGTTGTTTAGCCGTATCCTTGAATTTAAACTACTCTAGTATATATTTTTTTAAAACAAGCCTAACCTGGCACAAATAGAAAACTGAATACAAATCAAAGTTTGGCTGACACTTCCATGAACTTCTAACCACTCTTCTGTGTAATGGTCATGGAGCGAGAGCTCTCCAGACGGCTTTAGAGAGAGCAAGAGAGCAAAGTTCTACCACAGTCACACAATATGATTTTGTGACGCCATGATGCAACAAAATGAAGTTGTGAACTCCAACTATTAGAATGGTTGTCCTGCCCTAGTTGGATGTATAGAGAACATCTAGCATGATACAGAAAATATTTCTGGGACAATTTTCTTTTTTTGTCTTGTGTCATGGTTGAGTGGAGAAATGTTTTGAAGGAAAGCAAGGAAAATCAAAAGAAATGTGGTCAGAGCAGGGGAAGAGGAACTGGGAACACCCAATTTTCTAATCCCTGCTCTGATGACACTTATTCCTTCTCTTGGTCTGGGACAATTCACTTTATTTATAGGTACTCTGATTCCACAGATATGACAGTGGTATAAATCTAGATAGATTTAGCATATTCTCAGTTACCCAAGGTATAAAAATGGAGTAAATAATAATAAGCTCCCACACAGTCCGTTTGATCAGGGTTACTAAGTTAATATGTGAAAAACACTTTGAAGATGGGAAACAAGGTATTATTATTAAATTCAGATCTTATTTCTCTTAAATCGACTGTTTCTGTTTTCTTATTTGCATTGATGTTGTGGCTGGATTCATCCCAGGATATTAGAGACAAAATGAATGAAATAATATCTGTTTTATAGGATCAACTTCTGTTGAGGAAAGAGACGAGTTTTCAAGCTTACAAAAAGTTCTTCTTAAGATCTGGGATCAGAGTGTCAAAGCTAAATACACGATAGAACAGATTGTTTAGCATAGTTAACACATATTGCAAGAGACCATTCAACGTGAAGTAGACAGTTAACAACCCCGCAGGCACGAGACAAAAAAGGAGGGTGGGTGGGAAGTGGGTTACACATTGCTGTAATAAGCCAGAATTCCAGTATCTTTATTAAGTCCATGATTTTAAGTGTCTGGAAAAAATATGAATTAAATCTTCAAGGCATATATTTTGAAGGAGTTGTACAGGTTTCCTTTGAGTATGAGAGTGAAAGGTCAGATACAGAGTGATTGCTTTGTGAAAAGTGTTTTCCCTGGGTGATGTAGTGTGTTTGTCTATCATTTTTCTGCGGGAGAATTTAAGGGCATCGTCAAATGTCTGCGGAAACAACTCTAAGAGAAACTCTATAACTACATCCCCCACAAAAAAAGGCAACCCAGGCAGAACCATCATATCTGGCCATAGTAATTTTATTGAAGGAATATCAGGATTCAGATAAACCATCCTCAAACCACTCACCAAACTAAGGGCCAGCTTCCTCCAGGACACAACTGACTTCCTCCACAAACTCCACAACATTAACAATCTCCCTCAGAACACCATCCTTGCCATCATGGAGGTCATTTCTGTATACATCATCCCTTACAATGAAGGTATCACTGCCCACATTAAATATCTATGAGGCAATGGACAACTCTCAGATATCCAGCCCAAACACATTGCCTAACTCATCCATTTCATCCTCACCCATGACAAAATGTTGCTGAATGAAAAATTGTTAAGAACAGCCAAGGGTGCTAGGATGGTTCTAAATATGCCAACCTCCTACTGGACTACCTTAAGGAAGAATTTCTGGAACAATGCTCCACAAAACCGAATCTATAACTGAGATACGTTGATGATATTTTTCACCCAATGGACAGACAACCTAAACTCCCTCAGACATTTCCACTGTAACTTCAATAACCACCACTTGTCCATTAAACTCTCTCTAAAACATTCCCACACTCACATTAACTTTCTGGACACCACAATCAATTTCAATATGGAATCCTGCAGTCAACTATACACAAGAAACCCGCAGATCTCACTTACCTTCAAAGATCCCAAACACACCAAGAAATCTGTTATTTACAACATCCAGGCATTCAAATACCATAGAACATGCTCTGAAAAAAAATTGAGATATGCACCTGTTATAAGTAGAAAGTAGCCTAGAGTTGCTTTTTACCTGTAAAGGGTTAACCTGAAACAGGAGAAGGGATGACAAAATGGAGCTGCTAATCTACCTGGCAGACAAAAAGTTTAGTTTCGTTTTCTCTCTCGTGTGGAGTTGTTCACCGGCTATGGGAAGAACACACACCTATTTCTCGACTCTATCTACCTAATAATCTTCTAACAAAAACAAGTCCAGCAGTAAGTAATTTGTAAGCTTAAATTGTATCACTTAATAATTGGTACACAGTGTTTCTTTGCTGTTAGCTTTAGCAGTGAAAAAATTCCCAGAAAAAGGGGGGGTCAGTTATGCTATATAATGCAAGGGGTTATCTTTTCTATTAATTTCTGTACAAGGAGTTATGCTTTTCTCTTTTCTTTATTAAAATCTTTCTTTTAAAATTTTGCCTTCTTGTTTCCATTGAAGCGATCCTGGTTTGGATCGGGCACAACTCACAAAAAGTAAGGGTTTGTGGTCTTTGTTCTCAAATCTCTCCCAGGTAAAGGGGGGGAATTTAAGGGGAGTTACCATAGGGGTTCCAATTTACCCTAACCCATGGTTTTGGGGGCTCAAATTGGTGGTGGCAGTGTTTTCCAAGCCCAAACATAGGGAAAGTTTATGTTATGGGGGGAAGTTTTAACCTAAGGTGGTAAAATAAGCTGGGGGAAGGGGTAATTTCTTCTTTCATGCGGGGTCCCCACATCTTTACCCCAAAGTTCAAAGTGGGAAAATATACCTTAACCCACCTTCACCAAACAAGGACACTTCACCAGAGAAGTAGATCACATCATGGAATGAGCCACCCAAATATCCTGAAACAATTTGTTTCAATATGGAAAACAAAAAACAAACCCTCTTATTACACACCGCTAATTGTCACCTACCACCTGCACTGGAACCTATATGGAGTGTTCTTAAAAGGTTACTTGATTGAGACCATATCCTGAAAAAAAAAAAAGCTTTCCTGAACCCCCATTTCTGGTCTTCAAACAACCCCCTAACCTCTCCAAGTTCATCATCAGAAGTGAGCTCCCCAGAGACCAGGACCTACCAACTCAAAGGGGCACCAAACCCTGCCATAACAACAGATGCAAAACATGCAGACTTAACTCCACTGCTATCATGGTCAATACCCTCAGCAAAAAAAACTTTCAAGAGTCATGGGTCCTACAAATGTCTATCACAGAGAGTGGTGCACCTTATCCAGTGCACTAGATAATCCAATAAGAGCTAGGTGGGTGAAACGAGACAATCACTATTCTCTTAAACAGAAAAATGATTTAAAAAAAAACAAAAACACCATATCACCCATGGGCAAACACATTTCACAAAGTGATCACTTCATATTCGACTTCTCAGTCCTACTCTTTAAAAGAAACCTGCACAGCACTTTCAAAGGACACTCCTAGGAACTTAAATTGATGACTTTATTAGACACTTAAAATCATGGATTTAATAAAGACACTGGATATATGGCTTAGTTAGTACAACAATCTGTAACCCATTAACCTCCCTTTTTGTGCTATGACTACAGAGGTGTTCACTGACCACCTCACCTTGCATGATCCATTGAAATATGTGTTAACTACTTATGCTAAGGAATTTGTTCCACCTTGTATTTAGTTGTGATTTCTGAGGGGCTTATCTTCATATACAGCACCACCGTAGCACAGTAGTGAAGATGCTACTAACGTCACAGGAGAGCTTCTCCTGCCAGTGTAGTTAATCTACCACCATGAGAGGCAGTAAGTAGCTATGTTGACGAGAGAAGCTCTTCTGTCAACGTAGCGCTTTCTACATTAAGGGTTAGCTTGGTATAACTACGTTGGACTTTTCACACCCCATACCGATGTAGTTATACAGATATAGATCCATAGTGTAGACCTGGCCTGAGTATCTTTTCCAAACCTAAAGATGAGCTCTGGGAATGCTGGAAATCTCGTCTCTTTCACAAAGTGGTCCAGTAATGATATTTCCTTACCCATCTTGTCTCCCTATTTTCTTACATTTATTTGTTTTTACACGGTGCCCAGAAAAAGTCTGACTTAAATTTCTTGTTTTGTCATATTAGAATTATCTGTGTTTTTCTTAACACTGAAAACTTCCAAATTTGGTTCCTCTGGGAGGGGGGTTTGAATAATCCCTGCCTTATGCAGAAGTGTTATTCTCACCACCATTTCACAAGTTAATTTAGGTCTTACTATCCCTAGGTGTATGTGATAACATTAAGAAAACATGTCAAAGAAGCTTAAGCATCCAATTCCCAGCCAACACTATCTGGAACACTGCCAATCCTAGAAAAAACCCTGAAACTTATATATTCAAAAAACTCTTTTGTGCATCCACTAGTAATTTAAATATCTACATTGTGTATTCAGTAGAAAAATTCATTTGAAGTGGAGAACTCAAAAGACTTTTGGAGAAAGAGTTAGCCAGAGTAAATGGTTTAATAAAGGCTTTTTGGGGGGGTTATAACCCTCCATTTACCTCCCTCAGTGGTCCAAAAGGTTTTTCATTCTGTGGGTCACTTTGTTAGAGAAAGATTCTTTCACTGACTTCCTCTCTTTTCAACTCCCCACTTCTCATTTCCTTAGGTCCCGATATTTCCTTCTGCATACTACAGAAAGGCTCCACAGATAATTGATGGTTCCTGGACCACAATTTGCAAATGGCTGACCTAGTTCTCAGGTAAAAGAAAGCAGCATCTGCCCACAGAAGTGCCAGAGTGGGATAGGGTCAAATTCTGCTCTCAATCATGAAGTCAGTAGAGTTAGCTTGAGTTTATCTGAAAGTAGAATTTGGCCCACAGTCTTCATTACATGTGGAAAATATATGCTGGCTGCTATGGACTCCACCAGGGAATTCATATTAAGATCCATGAAATTCTTAAAATAATCCTACTTATGTTTTTTGTAATTAATAGAATAGAATAGAATTCCTTCTCCAGACCCTTTTGAGCATGGGTGGCAGGTATAATATGCCAGGGAAGGCAATGCCTTTCCTGACTGGAACCGCTGCTGCAAGATGCAGGGCTGCAGCTCTTCGGGCCACGGCAGAACACGGTAGAGGGGCTCACGGCTCCTGCCGCAGGGAGTGGGACCTTATGCTGAAGGGGCGGGGCCCATGTGCTGGAGGAACTGGAAGTGATGCGATTAAAGATTTAACAGCTTGCGTTGTTGGTATAATTTATCTTTCTAGATCCTAACTCAATGGTAAATATTAAAGGCCTGATATGTTTAAGAAAATCTAAAGTTCCTGCTATAATTAATTTCCTTTGGCGTGGGGTTGAGAATGAGAAAAAAATTAAGGGAAATCTGGCATCAAAATGACTAAACAATTATACTGCTTTTGTTTCAAGTACCCATGTAAAACTACAGACTTATTTTAATCACCTGAAAGAGTGTGTGATGGTTTCCTGAAACAGTGATAATGATAGTTTGTGTGTAAATCATCATTACTTCTTGCAAAGGTGCCAAATGTTTTCTATTTTCTTTCCAGACAGAGACTGAGTAAAAGTGAACTTCAGCCAAATATCTAAAATTGTTTTCTTTGTTCTATCTTTAATACTTTAAATGTCTGGTTTTTTTATCCAATCCTCTTTTTAATTTATTTAAAGGTTATGCAGCAAAAGACTAATTATGCCATATTTAAAGAATCTAATGGTGTTGATGACAGAAAAAAAACCTGTAAAAAGTAAAGAGATGTTACAGCATAAATCAGAACAGTGATTTAACATATGTGAAGGAGGAAGGAAGGAAAATATCCAAGGATTTCACTGAAACTTTATATTCTTAAAAAAAAAGACATCTATGTTGAAGATTAAATCTTTTTATAAGATGTTTTGAACTGGAAAGGACTCTTTATACCTTTTGCGACCTCTGAAAGCTAAAAAGGATGCAGTTATTAAAAGATTTTTTTTAAATAAGTAAAATTAAAAATGTAGGAATTGAAATGTTTTAACTGAATATTTAAATTCTATATCACATATAGTACCTTGTTCATTTCCTGCATGCTAATTACTGTCCCCCTATCCCAGTCACTAAAACGCAGTGTTGGAAACATGACAGACCTGTTCCATGTCCATTATACGGGAGGGAGGGGAGACACCATAAAAACATGCTTTGTATCAGTGTGCACCAGTGCAATACTGCAGTTTCCTCTGGAGCATTGTTGATCCAGCCCCTATTTAGAGAAGGCTGGAGGTGCGGCCAGTGTGTCCATGAACTATATGAATCTAGTGATCAAACTCCCCACGTACACAGCAGAGATCAGGACTAGCACTACCCCATGAAGGCTTCATGGGAATTCTATTTTCTAATGTTGCTGGGGTGTGTGGGAGGACAGATTCCAACACTATTGCACCTACAGCCTCCACATAGGTTTCTTTTACAAGATTGGTTTACTCAGACTTTGTGTAGATGGATGAGTATTTGGCTATGTATGTGTGTTGGCTCTGTTCCTCTTAAATAAGCCAGCTCCAGAGCAGTTATTCTCAACTGATAAAAATAAGTGTTTCATTTTTGCAAAGAAAGCATTTAGGAGTTAGAAACTGAGCCCAAAGGAAAGGACTATCCCCAATGCATGCAATGAATGTTTTTATTTCTAGCTTGCATTTTCATTCAAAGAGTCAGTGGAAACATCTTGTCCCTTTTTGTAACCGGATCATCGTGTCAAAAATAAATAAATAAATAAAATGAACGTCCTCAGGGCCACAGCTGGATGTAAAATGATGTCTAACATAAAAGTGACAGTCACATCACCTGTTTTCATTTACCCTTCTGTACACTGGGAAATAAATATTCTGACAAGATAAAAACATGTAGTAAAAACAGTATATCTACAATATTTGGCTATCTTACTTTTTTCTTCCCTCTTTTTCGTCTTTATCAATGATTCGTTTGAAATATGGATGCTCTTCACTCTGTTGGTGGATGTTAAAAGAAACACATGGTGCTTTCCAACAAACGATACTTAGATTCCTTGTCTGCCTTCAGTTCTCTACTTTGTTAATATCCTTTAATGGAGTTTGCAGACAAAGTAGGCAGAATAAGTAAACAATGACAGAAAGGACCAAGAGGCCTTCACTAATGGTTCTGGGCATTTTTGTTTTTTTTTACTGGAACATGGGCACGGGCACACAAATCAAGCCAGTGGTCCATCCAGCCAGGGTTTCCAGGCTCTCCAGATTACTGCTTGGCAGGCTGCCAGGACTCCAGGCAGCAAGAGGCGCCTCAGAAACATTCAATAAAGGACAAAATGACATGTTTCAACTTTATTAGAAGAAAAATTTGGAATTTCCATTCCAGGGGAAAATTATATATTTCATATTTTTTTTCTATTTGGAACAAAGTTTTTGTTTGAAATTTTAGGATTTCCTGTGGAATGGGCATTCCTATTTCCAGCCACCCTCTAGCTAATCTCCCTGGCAGCCTGCGACAAAACAGAGCCACAAACAAATGGCCCAGTCCCATTTAGCAACAAGCCCCGACCTCTCCAAAGCCTCAAATAAATAGGTCAACACTAGCAAGCAATCTGGGACCTAGGATTGTGTTCCTGAGGGGTAGGGAGCGGTTTCCAAAGCTGAGGTCCCCTTATGGAAAACCAGTATCTCTGAAATTGTGAGAGGCATCAGCTTGAACATCTCCACCAATCACGAACTGCATTCTCTCAAACAGGCAAGTACAGCCAGAAAGGTCTTTATAAATCAAAACAAACAGCTTAATTGCCACTTGGAAACCAGGCAGCCAGTGCATAGCATGAGTCCTTTCTAATAAACATGATTCAGTAAGTGAGACGTTGCATCCTGCCATAGTTTCAGTTTCTATCTAGGATGACCTAGAGTCTACACTGCCATCGAAGGTGTGAATGTAACTAAGGTAGGTGTACTCACTGCCATATTCTCAATTGATGGAGAGATATAGTCCTGGACGTATCATCTGGCTGCCTTCCCAGACCTACCAATACCACCTCAGTCTTATCAGAATTCATTATTAATACAAATAGTGCTGCAATCACACTTCATATTATTCCAATTATTCCTAGCCTAATTTAACTTTGAATGAGTTTTAAGAGATGCACGCTATCATATATTTTTGATCACTATGCTTGTAATAGCTCACGTTTTCACTTCTGATTGCTTTATTAAATAAAACAAAATTTATAATCCAGAACAATAAGCTCCCGGGCCTGATTTTTCAATAAGACAAGGACAAATTCTCTTTTCATGTGTATGTTGTAACTTAAAAGAGTAAAACGACATTGGCTATGAAGTTTTATGTGTTTTAATATTTTTATACAGACCCATAGCTATTACATTAAGACTGCATCTTGCTTTGAGTCATTTACACTGTGGTTTGAAGAATATCTGATGTGGTTTACTTCTTAAGACCTTGTTCTTTATATAAATATTTGCTACAAGTTTTTGCTTAAAAGCTCAGATTTTAATTATGCCCAAGATCTATTTATAAGGCAAAACACACAAAAAATGGTTGTCTTTGGAAAAAAATGTATTATGAGCTGCTTATAGAGGATTTTTTCACAAGGACAGATATGTCAGTCACGGTATGGTTTGAAATCTCATCTTAATAACAAATGTGAGAATAAATATATGTTGTTAAAAAGAACAGTATTTATTCAAGAAAAAATAGGGGGAAGAGAGAGATGATACCCAGTAATCAAGCCATAAAATATAGGCTCATAAAATAGACCCCATCAACATCTGCCTTTTAGCCTAGTTAAAAAAAAAAAAAGGCTCCAAGGACCAGAATTAGAAAACATGGTGGCAAAAAAATCGGAGGTCTGTCTATGCAATAGTTTCCATCATCAATATAGTGGAGCCCTGGTATAATGCGAATCCGTATATAGCGCAATTATACTGTGGCTCCCAAGTCCTTGTTCTCTGTCCGCAGCAGGTGCGGGAGCCACGACTTCTCTCCCTTGCTGGGCAGCACGGAGAGAAGCTGCAGCCTCCCCTGTGAGGGACAGAGAACTCAGGACTGCAGACAGGGGAGAGGGGGAGGCACGGCTTCTCTCCCACTGCCCAGCAGGGGAGACAAGCTGCAGCCCCCACCTGCCTGGGACAGAGAACTCCGGGGCTGTAGACTGCAGCCCAGGAGTTCTCTGTGGAAGCCACAGCTCCACGCCTGCCGGGACAGGGGACGCTGGTGCTGCAGGCACTGGTGTTCCTTGCCCCCAGCAGGTGCGGGGTCAGCGTGTTCCACAGAGAACTCTGAGGCTGCAGACCTGGAGTTCTCTGTCCCCGGCAGGCATGAGGCGCAACTTCTTTCCCCATCTGGGCAGTGGGGAGAGAAGCCGCAACCCCCGCCTGCCAGGGAGTGGGACCCCGCTGTAATGCGACCCCATGTTTAGCACGATGGGATTTCTTGGATCCCATTGGTTGCGTTATAGCGGGGCTTCACTGTACTAGTAAAGAAGCCATGTTGATGCTGAATTACAGATCCCATTGTTACCAGGTTCAACAAAGTCTACAAAATGAGGAAAGGGGCTATAATAAAATGAAATCAAATGTAGTGACAAAGGCCTGTTGGAGAGCAATGTTAAACAACTGGTAAAGAAATACATTTCTGAAGGGAATAGTTGCTGGTCATGCAAACAAGACTAGGAGGAAGTCTGGGTTTAGCCTGAAAGGGTGAAGTGTGTCTAAGGGCTTCTCTACTCGGTGCCTTAGTCCGCATCAGAGAGGTGTATATTCTAGTGAGCACAACAAGCATGTTGCACTCGAACTGGCCCACACGGACACTCCTAGTGTGCATTAAAAGTTCCTTAGTGGGCATTAATGTAGGTCTGAATGCACTAGCAGGGTCTGCACAGGTCAGTTTGTGCATGACCTGCTAATGTGCACTGACACCCCGGGTCCTTGCCCACCATGCCAGGTGCACCAAGATAGCAAGCAAGAAGGACAGAGTCCCACACGTACACCCAGTTCTAGCACCCGAACCAGGTATGGGGCAAGCAGGCTCAGCCTAGCAGGATCCAAGTGTGCAGGGGCTTAGTGGGGGGGAGGGGATCCAGGTGTGGAGTGAGAGTGTTTTGTGTGGTGCTATCTGGGTGTAAGTGTCTCAGTGGGGAGGTCTGGATGCATGGGGGCTCATTAGGGGGTTCTGGGTGCCGGGGGAATGGGACTCTGCAGGTGGGGTCAGTTAAGGGTTTGGGGTTTAGTGGGGGGCTCTTGGTGTGGGGAACCGGTGCTTGATAGAAGGGACAGGGTGCAGGGAGGCTTTATTTGCAAGGGCTGAGGCTCTGCAAGGGAGTATCACTATTCAGGGTCCAGACTCACGGGGTTGGGTGGACAAACAGTGATCCCTCCACCCACAGCTGATAATGGATGGAGACAGGAAGCAGGTGAGGTAGGTATATGGAGCTATCTTCAGCTGGGAGAAGTTTCTGAGGGTGGGCCTAACCTGGCCCTAGCTGCTCCTTGTGGGGGAAGAGTAAGTCCTGTCCTCTTCCACCCCCACTTCACCCAGGACCAATAACTGAGTCCAGCACAGGGTAGGAGCCACCGGCTGGGGCATCCTCTCCTCCTCCTCCCCCAACCCGTCCAACAATGATTTACCTCTCCCTTTGGGGCTCCAGGCACCAGAAATGATGGCCCGAGCTGCTGGGGAGGGATGTTTGACTATTCTTGTGGCTTCTCTTTGCTTCCCCCATCAGAAAGTAATTTTTCTGTGGGGAAGCAAAGAAATCTGTGAGGGGCATGAATTCAGCATACACACAGTGGTGTAGAATTCCCCTAGGAATAAATTACAGGGCTTTGTGTGTATAATCCTGTCCATCTGGTCTCCTTCATTTAGCAAGAAAAAGGTTAAAACCTTTAAATGTGGTTTATTTAAAGAAGGGGGTAAATATATCAATTGAGAAGTAATTTATATCAATACTGTAATTATGATTTTAACTGTTATAAAGAATGTCAGCACAAGGTAATAGGTTCAGTCAAGCACAAAGGATGGTATAATGTGTAAAGAATAGACAGTAGGGATGAACAAATTCAGAACAGATGTTGGAAGTAATTTTTAAATTAGGAAACATGGATAGAATAGCTTAACAAGTGAAGGTCTGAGGTTTGGTACAGCAGTACAATGTGAGATGCAGTACTCCAAGAGAGACAGCTCTCAAATCTCATGCAAAGAGAGTTCCCCAAGATCACATGCCAACACAGTACAAGAACAAAGCAGAAAGGATGGAAAATGCACAGAAGAATAAATACCGGCAGAAATAAATCCTAAGGCCTAGCCTTATTATGAATAAAGTTACTTATCTGGGGAAAGGATTCCGAAAGAAATAAATATTTGTAATGGAGGATATTTTGCAGTACATATCTTACTGGATAAGATATGTAATGTAAGCTTCTCTTTCCACTTGAACAGAGCAGAACCCAAATTTCTTGAAGCCCAAGGAATGGGTATGTTTGCCGGCTGCTCATGTGGAATACCTAGAAATAATTTACTGCCACTATTATTGTTGCCTCCAGTCACTGCCTGACCTAGACCTAGAGCTAAATGTGTTTATTCACCTAACATCCTCTCAAGCCATTTTTTCCCCAAAGGGAAGAAAGTTTACAGCGAAAGAGAATTAATGTGCATAAGTCATATAGAAAGATTACTAGTTGGTTGAAACGCTGAGCTACAAATATTTGAAATGCCGAGTTGGGATGCACAATGGATATTATAGGCACCAACTCCATGGGCTGGAACACCTATGGTGATAACCAATGTTATAAAAATAGATGGAGAAGAAATTATTCCCCAAATGGTGAAGGAAGTATCTAGATCAATAAGAAGAACAGCTAGTTTCCAGTATTTCAGGATTTAACCAAATTGCACATACATTATTTTCTGAATAAGGCTCTTTTTTATATCAGGTACTTTTCTTATTCTGATTATTTATTTCTCTCCAACAGAAGCTACTGAAGATCCAGATCTCTCTCTCCTATGCATTTGATGACCACTTTCTCATTTGTCTATTCCTCTTCCTAGCAAGTTCTTCCCATCTACCCCTCACCCTTCCCCATGTTTGCTTCCTTCATTTCTTTACCTTTCTCCTCTTCTCAATCCTCCAGTGACCTTTAAGGAATTTTCCTCCTTTTTGTCTTTCTGTTTTCTACAACCTCACTTTACTTTCTCTGCCACTTTCTCTCTCATTTTTCAATGACCATTCTCTATATAATTTTTTAATTATACTGCGCTCATATTGCAGCACCTGGATAATTTCCATCCCAGAATACTGAAATAACTGGGATATGATGTTGTGAGGACCCTAGCAAGGATTTTTAATAAATTTATCGATTGGGGGTAGCACCATATGACTAGAAAATAGCTAATGTCACATCTATATTTAAGAAATGGAAAAAGGGCTATTAGTCTGACATTATTAGCATGCAAGGCTTTAGAACAAATTATGAAAGCAGTAATAATTACCTTCTTTGAGGTAAATAGTAAAGGGGATATAATGCAACATGCGTTTACCAAGGGTACCACATGCTAAACTAACCTGATTTCCTTCTTTGAGAAAATAACTGGATTTTTAGACAAGGGAAGTGCAGTAGATCAAACATAGTTGGACTTAATTTCCCATGTGGTAGCATGTCAAATGCTTTATTAGCTAAATTAGGGAAGATGGGGATCAGTACAAGAATTATAAAGTGGATAAGGAACTGGCTTAAAAGGAGAAGGCAATAGGTTGTGCTGAAAGGTAAATTATCAGACTAGAGGGAAGTTATTACTGGAGTTCCTCCAGAATCAGGTTTGGGACCAATCTTATTTAATATTTTTATGAATGCCCTTGGCACACAATGTCAGAGTGTGTTAATGCTACACAGTTGGGAGGCATCATCAGTACAAAGGAGGATTGAAACATTAGACCGGAAGAGTTGGCTGACCTTGAAGACTAGAGTTAGAAATGGGAGGAAATCTGCTAGCACAAAGTGCAAAAAGTCATATACTTGGGGTCAAAGGCCCCTCCTAACCTGCCCCCCTGAGTTCCCAGTCAGTGAGGGTCCCCCCAATCCCTCCCCTCTGCCCTCCCTCCCCCACAGCTTCAGCTGACCTCCTAGGCAATGCTGCAGTGGTGTGGCTGGCTCCAGAGACGCTGCACCCTCCTGGGCACAGCCTTCCCTACCCAGCCCTCTGTACAATTTTGCAACCCCAATGTGGTCCTCACACCAAAACGTTTGTCCAGGCCCTCCTTAGGTTCACTTCCAGCTTGTCTTATGTTCCTAAAAGCTAATGATTCAGTGTTTAGGCCAGGCACCTGCAGGGGTCAGGAATGGATTCCCCCTGCCCCCTGTATACTGTTTTGCTTTTGTTTTTTTAAATCTCCTTCCTGAATCATCAAAGATAGCAATGGCTGGAGATGGGGCATTGGATGGGGATGGCCTGCACTCTGAAGTGGCACTAAGAATTCTCCTAGATGCTTGACAGGCTGGTTCTTGCTCACATGCTCAGGGTCTAACTGACTGCCATATGTAGGGTTGGGTTAGAATTTCCCCTCCCCAGCTCAGATTGGAAGTGATCTTGGGGGAGACTTGCCTTCCTCTGCAGTGTGTGGGTGCAGGTTGTTTGTCAGCATTACCTGGGTATATCTCAACCAATTCCGTGCCATTGCAGGGTCTCAGGCACTGATGTACCTTGATTATTCCTATTCTCTGCCTGTGGCACATAATAATCTAGTCTCCTGTGGGCTAGAATCCTTTGCTGGGTTTAGTTTGCAGGTGGCTGTGTGGTGTTCATGGCCTGTGATATACATGAAGTCAGACTGCATGATCAGGTGGTCCCTTCTGACCTTAGATCTGATGACACTGTTATGTTACCATTCAGCCTCCAAAAAATTGATCCTCTTGAAGAGATTTAGAAATGAAGAGAAAAGATTACCATCTATCCCACTCATTTCCATGCTAAATGTGCCAATGTAAATGTTCAGAGCACACGTGATCAGAAAGCATCTAGATTGTATAAAAGTCGAGTAAGGGAGACACTATCCATGTATTCAAGTGGAGGATTTCAGAAGCCAAATGGTGATGTGATAGAAAGTACTTTCAGAATAACACAATGGAAGCATCTGGGACTGAAATGATTAACAATTGCAGGGCATCAGCGCTGACAATATGAGTGGTAAAGCAAGGATATTGGAAGGGGCAGAGAAGACATCTGAGATTTTGTGGAATGCAGTGTCTGTTTTTTCCCTCTTGGCTACTGTGTCTGGGATTAAGCAAAAAACAAAAGAGGATTCTGAGAACAGTGAAACATACTGGGCAAAATCAGAGGAAACAGTAAACTGTCCTGAAAAGATTTAGATCTGGCATTTGAATAAATTCTTGATGCCTTCAACAAGCAGAACGTTGGTTAGAGAAGATAAAGAATCTGAACTTGAGCTCTATCTCATACATGACCAAAGTATATGGATCTTTTCTTATTTCAGACAAAACCCTGTTTTGTAAGTGCCTCTGAGGGATTGAATTGCTCAGAGAATTCATGTTGATGCAAATTCCTTCACCTGAAAGTGATCAGATGAATACCTAGGTTAGTAGCGTTACTATTTGATGGCTATTGAATGACCTATGTGAAGTGTGTTAGGACTCTGTTCACTTTCTTGTGGACACAGAATCATAGAAATGTAGGACTGGGAGAGACCTCAGTAGGTCATCTAGTCCAGTCCCCACTACTGAGGCAGGGCTATGTATTATCCAGACCATCCGTGACACGTGTTTCTCTAACCTGTTCTTTAAAAACTCCAATGATGGAGATTCCACAATCTCCCTAAGTAATTTTGTTCCAGGGCTTAACTACCCTTATACTTAGGATGTTTTTTTCCCTAATGTCTAACCTAAAACATCAAAACTACTCTGTGAGTCCAGTTTTTCAGGCAGTTGTGCTTATAGTAGATTCATCTGGGTTTTATTTCTCTAGTTTGTTTATGAGACGGTCATGTGAGACAATATCAAAAACCTTACTAAAGTTGAGGTATATCACATCTACTGCTTCTTCCCATCCACAAGGCTTGTTACCCTATCAAAGAAGGGTCGCTCGGGGCAGAGCTGGTGACAGAAATTTTGGGGCCCCATACACTGATCGTTTGTGGGCCCCACCACCCCCCGGTCTCCCGCCACCCGTGGGCCCCCCCCCCGGCTGGTCTCCCGCTGCCCGCGGGGCCCCCCCCGGCCCTGTTCTGACCGCGCAAGGGGCACGGTGCCCCCCGCCGCGTGACCGGCTTGCTCCCTGGCGCCCGCTAATGCTGCTGGGTGGGGAGGAGGGAGCCCGGCAGCCCCCGCCCCAGGCAGAGGCAAGACACGCCCCCCTCCCCCCGCATGCGCTCTCCCCCTCTGGGGGCGCAGAGCCGCCACACGCTGGGGCTCCGCGTGGCCCGGCCGGAAGAAGCAAAGGGGGGTGGGGGAGGCTGCTGGGGGCCGGGGGAGGGGGCTGACGAGTGCTGCAGCGGCTGCCCGGAGCCGGGTCTTGCTGTGCAGGCCCGGCGACAAGGGGGTACAGCTGTGTACCGGGCCCCTGAAGTCCGGGGCCCGGTACAGTTGTCCCCCTTGTCCCCCCCTGTCGCCGGCCCTGGCTCGGGGGTTTAGGTACCAAAAGCCTAGAGTGAGTCAGCAACATAGGCACATAGGAACTTTTACTGGAATAACTTAAAGGTTGAGTAAATTTAGGTGTCTACAGGATTAGTCAGCAGTTTACTGGTTCTTTCTTGGGTCACAGTGGCACCTAAAAATGGGACTTTGGAGCCTACATCTGGGAGTAAGAAGTTAGACCTATGTCTCCCCAGGAAGAAACAAACAATCTCAAACATTTTTTTCTGGAAAATACTATTTTGCCCCTACTATTGTTATACTGTATATTTCAGCTTCTCAAGAGATTCATTAGAATGTAACGTTGATACAGAAATCTTAGCAGATATTATTTGCAGGGGGGAAAAGCCCTTAACAGGAATCTTATATTTTTCAGACTCATTCTGGGCACAATTAGAGTGTTCAGGCTCATGCTGGCCAACAAGTGCTCCTTCAGGCAGATATGTAAGATATTTGTAAATTATGGGGGGGAATATCTAATAGAAATACACTCATAATGAGGCTATTTATTACATGTAGTTTTAATTGGTGGTAACCGGTCTTTTCTGGGATTGCTTATGGCAAGTAAACTAAGTATAGGAGTTCTGACTTCTGGCATTTCCATTTCATTTCTTGCTTCATTAATTTCATTAACTTACAAATTGATGAATACATAGAATTAAAAAGTAATTTACTTTTAATATTTTTTTAAAAATCACATTCTCCAAGTTTTCAAACCTTTTAATCTGTACTTTTAAGTTCTAGTTCTAATTGTGTGTTTTTTTTATCAGAGCCATAATTGAACTTGTATGAATTGAATGTCAATGAGACTTGGTATCAGAGAGCTAAACACAGTTTCTTTCACTAGATAAAATGCAATAGTTTCTTAAATGTTTGATACACCAGTTTGCTTGCAGACTTAGACGTTTCACAAAGTTTTAACATGTGCGAAATGAGGTGGAGGATGAGCAAGTGTGGATTTATGTGGGGGAAATCAAATCTGGGGATGGGGAAAAGTTTCCTTTTTTCCTATACAAGGACAGATTACATGGAATTTATATTGTTTTCTATTTAATAGAGGTAGCCTTCATGTTGATGTTTTCCCACAACAGTGACAAATGGTGGCTAAGAAGAAATGGAGAGAATGTAATCAATCTTAACACCTTTACAATAGTTGAAAACAGATAAAAAAAGACAGAAAAGAGAAAATATTTTAAAATAAATAATTATCTGCAGGATAAGGAAATTGTAAGAGAAGAGTTAGAGGAAAGCTGTATTTTAGGCAGAGATAGAAACTGCTGTTCTGCCATCCCTGAACGCTTGGAACACCTGCTGCCATAGACATGAGGGTGTTACATGTATGGAGAATAGAATATTGGAGTTGAACAACACTGTGGGAGTCTGAGAACAAAACATCTGCTGGCAGTAAATTAGAAGGTTTTTCTTTTTCAAAAGTTCCAGGGTATCTATGTCTACTATGTGGTGACAGCAGAAACTGCTGCAAATTGAGCTAAAACATACTGTTTAAGAGATGTCTGCAGTAAGTCAATTAACCACTACGCATATGGATTTTACTGAAAGAGTAAGCCCACTATGACAGTAAAACTACATCTGGTGTACCTGAGTGAGATTTCATGGGCACAATGAGATTTCACAAGCTACAAAAAATTACAAATCAAAAACTTCAAATTTGTCTTCAGGAATCAATTCCAATTATCATACTATCAATACAAAATCAGAACAGGGACAGTCCTGATCCAACTCCACCAAAGTCAGTGGAAAGGCTCCCACTGTCTGCCGTAAGAAATGTATTAGAATCAAGAGCATACACACTTGTATTGAAGTAAGGGGAGCAGATGGAAACAAAGAGCTCATCAAGCTATGTGAATTTAGGGGTGTCTGATTAGTGAAAATGTATTTTGATATTCAGAGAGCCAATCTGTTTTTCATAGATAACTGAGTGGTTTCTATAGACGTATATTTTCAAGGCACTCTAAACCAAACTTCCTTTTGTGTTTGCATAAGCACCTGCGCCGATACTTTTTGAGCAATCTTGGTAGTGGATGCTGTTATTTAGAAGCACGGGTATTAGGTCTTCCAAAGTTCCTGTGCAGGTGTTTGCACTTGCAAAGTTGTGCTAAACCTTATGAAAATCAAGCCATAGCTTTTTTTTTTAAGAGAATATCCAACTGGTGCATTTTTTAAAAACAGTATCAACTATTGTTCTAGTCTGAATCCACTGTGTGTCTAACTAATGCGCTGCTGTACCAAGGCACAGCAGGAATACCTAAGGATGAATTTTCAGTCTTAGCTGAACGGATATGTTTTCGTGGTTTTAATGCAGACACTTAGGCTTGTATTTTTATGTGATGTCTAGGGATTTACCTATGTAATTCCCACATAGGCACTTCCCACACAGTCAGTCATTTAAGTCCACCCCTTTTTTAAACAAAAAGATATATCACAAAAACCACATGTGACTGGAATTATTTTCATCAAAGAAAACACAATGGATAACTTATATATTTTATATTTATGGAAACCTTCCCCTGCAGCATTGGAAACCTAAACATTACACCACAGTAAAATCGGTGAAACTATCAACAGCTGCCAAAAAGTTATAGCACAGATTATTGTGATTTTTCAGTGTAGGTGCATTGGATAAAATATGACTGAAAATGATGTACAGTGGCAGGACCAAGCCATGTAGCTGAATTGTAATTTTTTCTAATGTCCTATTTTCAAACAGAATGGAGGGAAGCTCTGGAAAGTAGAGGTCTGTCTGTGCATACTGGTGAATGTTATTCTAAAACTAACCTAGTGTCAGGGCTTCATAATACAATGTTTAGGCTTTTCCAATTATCCTTTTAGACTTGCATTCTATAAAACACTTGTACCTTCCAGAATTACTTCCACTCCAGCCTCTTCCAACTGTTGTTTCTTGGCTGGGGGAGGCCTGCCTGAATGTGACTCTTCCATTTTCCTCTTCATCCTTCATGCCCTATAGCAGGATGGTTGCTACCCAAGTGTCCCCTTGTGGCCAGGGATTACTCACTAGTGTCCACCTATCTAGCAATTAGTAGTTCCCCTGGCCCCCACTCCCAAACAGTCCCCCCAAACACAATCCTCAACAGACTATACTGTAGACTTTAAGCAAGATAAAAGAAAAACCAAACAGAAACAAGCTCACCTACTGAGTCCAGTGGGTGAATATAACCCATTACATTCATACTTATCTCTGTTCTTCTACCACACCCAACAGTCTTCCTCTCCCAGTCTTCCACACCTGAAGCTCCCAGTTCCAGGCCTTTCTGTCTGGAGCACAGCCTCTGGAACTGGCTTCCTTCTACTTCAGTGTCTCCCCTTGTTCAGGGGGAGAAATCAGTCTACATAGTACTCTCCTCCGGAAAGTTCTTGCAGTTGGCCAGAAGAGAAGGGAACCCTGCCATACTCTACACTAGAGGGCTCCTAATTGTGGGTCCTTATAGGAATAGTGTCCTTTCATCCAACTTCTAATTCCCTGGGACTGCTTCCTCTACCAAGTCATTTTCTGAGCCTTTGATACTGAGAACAGGGTCTTCTGCCCTCTTCCCCCCACCCACTTATTCTTAAAGGGACAGTATAACCCATCACACACCCCACTCCTAAGCTCTCCTCTGTCCTATCTCACCTCTTTGGCTATCCTGTGGAGCAGCAGTTCTCAACTGGGGATCCATGAGGAGTTTCGGGGGGTTGCCAAGCAGGGCTTGCGTTAGATTCGCTGGGGCTCAGAGCAGAAATCTGAAGCCCAACCCCTGCCGTGTTGGGCTGAAGCCCATGCAACTTACGTTTGTGGGGTTCCCTGTGGCGTCAGGCCAAGGACAGTTGCCCTGCTTACTACTCTCTAATGCCAGCCCTGGCTTTTATATGCATAAAAACAGTTATTATGGAACAGCTGGGCCATGGAGTTATTTTATAGCATGGGGGAAGGGAAGTGCTCAGAAAGAAAAAGGTTGAGAATCTCTGCTCAGGAGACCTGTATGCCTGTTGCTGCCAGATTGCTGATAGTCTATTTTCAGACATGCCTATATTGAGCTCTCAAAATATTGGAGGTCAAATTTGCATTGCATTTACATAACCACGTCAGCTAATTTGCATGCTTGTGATTGTATAATTTGTGCAATCACTGAAAACCAGGCATTGTCTAGTCACCCTTCAAATTTCCTCATCTTTGTAGCTACCCACCACCAGATCTATGCCAATTTCTGACTTCATTCTAGCTCTTTCCCACTGTTCTGTGTCCTTTTGCTCCCAACTCTCTTTTTGTTTTTGCTCCCCAATATTCAGCTTTTTGCCTTCTTTCAGATCTCATGCCCTGTGCTTCCCTCCATAGCTTTGTGTCCCTATTTCTATTCCCAGGTTTTTGGTTTGTTTTCCGACTCTGCTGGTTATTCCTGGCCTCCCACTACCACTCTGTATCCTAGTCCCATCTTCCCCAGCTGTTTCTTCTTCCCATTACTGGCTTCTCTCCTCTGCACCCCCTTTACAGGTCTCCTCCATGTTGTATTTGCCCCTCCCCCCTAAGCTCTCTGTCCTTCCATTTTTGACCTTCTGCTCTCTGCATTCCATCTCTCTGCCTCACTCCCATCTGTCATTTTCTTCTCCCATCTCTCTAGCCCCATTTCTCTTCAAGTCCTGTTCTCAGTCCTCTTCCCTCTCCCCTCCACCCCAAAGGCTTGGAAAGTCCACTGGGGAAAACAGACCCCAGGGAGGATAATCATCTTGCTGGTGCAGATCTCTCTTTTCCCAAGCTGGCTCTTCATAAGCTCACTTCTAGACCAAAATGTGACAGTTCCCAACCAGAGCACAGCATGGCCTCTAATGGTCATCGGGATGGACAACTCTTTAAAATGCAGCACAATTACAAACACATTTCTAAGTTTCTGCCATAAAAGCCAGTATCTCCACAGGGAGATCAGGAGCAAGAGATAACTGCATAAAGCCAGAGGCTCCAAGCAAAATCTAGAGCACGGGCAGTTCTGGCTGTCTCCCATTTCTGCTTCTTACTCGGCTGTTGCACTGAGATACAGTGAGCACTGAGAGGAGGCAGAGTAACCTCTGCAACCTGCAGAGCATCTGCAAGAGAGACCATTGCTAATGAAAGGGGACACCTCTGTCAACTATGAGACCCAAGAGCGTAGTGGGAGTTGGGTTTAGGATGGAAATCCAAGACAGTTTCAGCAAAACTGGGGATTGTCAAGTACAGGTAAAACCAGGCCCTCATGAGTTTAGCAAATATCTGAAGTGTCTTTCAAATAGAACTTAAATTATAAAAGCCTATTGTTTCCACTGTTTAATGATTCTTCCTGAAGTAGCAGGAATCTATTTTAGTGGCTAATTATTCTTGGATATTTTTAAAGGGATATAAGGTATTTTCTTTTTCTCTCATGATATGGTGATTGAACCATATCTAACTTTTTTGCCGCCCCAAGCAAAAAAAAATTTTAAAAAAGCACCGCCCCACCGCCCCACCTATGCATATATAGGAGCATTGCCAGCAGATGGAGGGAAGTGATTATTCCCTTCTATTCTGCACTGGTGAGGCCACATCTGGCGTATTGCATCCAGTTTTGGGGGGACCCCACTACAGAAAGGATGGGGACAAATTGGAGAGAGTCCGGCACAGGGCAATGAAAATGATCAGGGGCACATGACTTCCAAGGAAAGGCTGAGAGAACTGGGCTTGTTTAGTCTGCAGAAGAGAAGAGTGGGAGGGGATTTAATAGCAGCCTTCAACTACCTGAAGGGAGGTCTAAAGAGGATGGAGCTTCGCTGGTCTCAGTAGTGGCAGATGACAGAACAAGGAGCAATGGTCTCAAGTTTCAGTGTGGGAGGTCTAGGTTGGATATTAGGAAACACTATTTCACTAGGAGGATTGTGAAGCACTGGAATGGGTTATCTAGGGAGGTGGTGAGGTTTTTATGGCTTGGCTTGACAAAGCCCTGGCTGGAAGGATTTAATTGGGGTTGATCCTGCTTTGAGCAGGCAGTTGGACTAGATGACCTCCTGAGGTCTCTTCCAACCCTAATTTTCTATGATTTTCACAGAGATGGTGGATGAAAGAGTTTGCAGGGCTCTTGGGATGCAGATAAAATTATTGAGAAAAATGCATCATGGGACATTGAAACCATATTCCCAGTCACCTATGTGTGACTCATTTTCCCCAATGAGGCACTGTAATCCCTTCCCTTTGAAAATGGTGTTATTTCCTAGGCTAATACTTCTGAATGTCCTACTATCATTATCATCATATGCACTCAGTCCTAAACAGGCACAGAGGTTTAAATGGTTTGCCAAGTGTTCCTGAGGGGCAATTGATGTGTACTCTAGCGTGAGGTGCATTTACAGTATTCAATGCATTTGCATCAAGGAAAGCATGTTCATGTTTCTTTATCTGCAGCTCCAGATGTCTCTTCAGTTTCTGGATCCTCTTCTGGAACATTTTTCCTCATCACCAGTAATGATTATGGATTTTTTCCTAGAAATTACACTACTTTCTTTTAAAAGGATATTTACTTAGTGTGTATCTTACACTGCAATTAAAAATCTGAGGCTGGCCCTATGCCAGCTTACTTAGGCTCGCGGGGCTCAGGCTTAGGGGCTGTTTAATTGCAATGTAAACATTCTTGCTTGGGCTTTATCCTGAGCTCTGGGACCTTCCCATCTCCTGGGGTCCCAGAGCCTGGGCTCCAGCCAGAATGTCTAGGTGTCTAATTGCAGTGGAGACATAATCATTGTGTCACTATCTTTATGTGGTCCATAAGTGACATTGATACATACTGGTATCCTTTCTACTAATAATGAGAATTTTCCCCACTTATATTTTCTTCCACCCACCCACTGGGTTCAAACTTCTGTTTCTGTTGCCTTATTAGGAGGGATGAACTTACTCCGAGCTTGGTTGCTTCTATTCCTTCTGTCCTTCTACAAGCCCTTTTGTTTCTGAGGTTAATACCAGTATCATTAAGTTTTCTTTGATAAATGGAAGTGAAATCTCTTAAAGTCTCAGGTACTCAGTAACTTAAATCCTTTAACCTTTTAATTTTAGTAACCTAGTGGTGAAAATTTCTGTGTTCCATCATGATCATTTGTCTTTGTGATATTATCTTTACCAACTTTGGCCTGGATGGCATTTTTTGTTCCATAGGCCTGTGTGCATGAAGGTTAACAGTTAGGAATACTCTGTTGGCTGCTTTTCTCTTGTAAATGTAACTCACTAGAATCCAGCAATGATTTTTGACACAGCAGTGTCTTCATTCTTTCATTTACTAGCATCTAGAAAATTGATCTTCTCAAGAGCAGAGTACTGACTTTGACCTGTTAGAAAACAGGAGATTTAATGTTCTGGGATAGGAAATTGAAGCCGAAAACCTAACAGCAGAACAAGGTTTGGCACGCCCCTCAGACTGATCCATCAAAAGCAATCATGTCTTTTCTAAATCAGCAAAATTGCCAGTGGTGATGACTGAGTGAAAATGCTTCCTGTGTGAATAATATAAGTAACTCTTATTTAAAGCACTGTGCAGAAGTTGAAAAAAATGGTTCTTAGCTTTTTTTCTCTCAATCTGAAGGGACTGGGCTTTTCTTATAATAAAAGAAAGATTAGGGAAAGGGGGGCCATCTGATGGTATAAATTAAGTGATTTGTGAATTACTTAAAAAAATTATTCCCCCTCCATCCGAGAAGACATATACTAGTTTCTTTGCAATAAGAATTTTGGATATTATGCATCTTGGCAAAAGAATAAACATTTCAACCTCATTTTCCAATTATTTTTTTACAATAAGCTTTATTCAGGGAATGGACTTATTTCCTCCCTGGTTATATCTCAAAATACTGGAAACACCAGAAGTAGTAATAAAAGAAGCACTAGAATAGGTGAAGTTGAAAGCCCCTACAATTTGGGTTATTTAAGGGCTTGGTTTTAGTTTATTACTTACAATCTAGCAATCTTCATGTGGAATCTAAAATTCCTTCTCTAATGCAGAACTCCCCAAAGATGAACAGACTTACAAACTAGAGAAATTATAGAAGAAAAATAGACCATAGCAAATGCCTTCATAAAAGCTCAGTTTTGTCAACTGTTTTGAATGTTTTTAAGATTTAATTTGAAAGGAAAGTTACACCAATGAGCATTAATTATTTTTTGAGGCTTTGTACCTGCCTCAGAGATATTTATAGTGTTACTGAGACCAGCAGTATTGCTGCAAAGTCGTATGGGTATCAGACAGTTAATCTATCTGGATGATATGTTAATAGTGGCTCGAGAACAGAAAATTATTTCCATTCATTTGAGGATTCTGCAGCAGGCTAGTGCTTCTTACATAGCTAGCATTAATGGCTAGCACTGAATTTGGTCATTTCTAACAAATATGCATTAGGTAATAAGATATTGTATTACCTGGTAAGGAGACAAAGCATGAGATTCGTGACAGTTTTATTAACCCGGTAATGATTTGAAACATCTTCCACCCTTCTCTCCTCTCATTTTTATGATTTGCCCAGCCAAACTAGGTGATTGGAGAATAATTCTGCTTTTAAATTCTTCAGAGTTTTCATTAAGATGTAGGTAGCTTGGGGTATTCAGAAATCCCCACTGACTTCTGGTTTGTTTGGTTTTTAAACCAGGCAATATCTTTTCCAACTGGCTGCAGTGATAAATTATGTAAACTATTTTTTTAAGAGACTCAAATACATCAAAAAAATAAGAAATTAAAGTTTTTGCTGTGGGGCTATGTACTATGTGTGACAGTAAAAATGAATTGGTTTTGATAACTACTGGTGCACAGTGGAGTGCTGTGGGATTTTGTTTTATTTATAATATCAGAAATCTCTCATAGAGCACCATAAATTTACAGAGTGCTACAAATGTAGAATTATTTTCACCATTGGCGTCTGGAACTCCATTGAACTGAGCCCATTTACATCAATGGTAATTTTGGCCCTATCTTTTCATCTGGTCTTATTTCATGTCACTCTCATAAGCTGTATGTCAGTAAAGCACTTCAGCACACGCTTAAATTTTAAGTACACGAGTAATTCCAGTGAATTCAGTGGGGAAGCTTGCATACCTAAAATTGAGCATAAGCTCAAGAGCTTCACTTGATCAGAGTCATGTTACTTAATTGGCTCCAGCCCTTAACATTGATAAGTGTTCAAAAACACACACACATTAGTAAAAGATGATAAACAGTATGAGGACTCAGCCATATTACACACCCTAGAAATCAATATGAGCAGTGTGTTGTTATATATTATTTCAAGCTATCGCTATCTGCATTGAAGATTTAAAAAAATACAAACACTTCCTATAAATCAATTACCCTCAATAAAAATGATTTACAGTGAACATAAACTAGTATTGAAACAGGTACTTGTCAATACATAGGAGTTCATCCATATCAAAATGAAGTCTCCCTTTTTGTTGTAGTTAATTGTTACAAGTTATATGAGCTGTATGCAGGATGATAAAATAATTTTTACTTAGCACTTTGTGAGTTACCATTGAAAAGACATCTCAAATTCATGTCCTTGCAGCCCGCACCACTTCCTTCTGCTCCCATTGGTTGGGAAGAGTGAAGCAGTGGTTCTTTGAGTGAAATTGTGTCAGATAAAGGAAAGGGCAACCTCTCCACTGACACTCTATATTTGGAAGAAGTTCTTGGGAAAGAGTACGCTCCCTGGGAACTAGACATTCACATGGGAGCTGTGGGGGGGCTCAGGGGAGGGGGCAGGAAGGGGTGGAATGGGGGCAGAGTCTGTGGCAGAGCCGGGGTTGAGCACTGAGCATCCCCCGGTACTTTGGAAAGTTTCACTTTGAAAAGTTGGCACCTGTAGCTCCAGCCCTGGAGTCGGTGCCTATACAAGGACCTGCATATTAACTTCTGAAGAGCTGCATGTGGCTCATAGACCCTGGTCTACAGCCAAGCCTTAAGATCCAACCACATTTGCTCCAATCACTCAGACAGAGACAAACACCTACAGGATCTCTATCAAGCATTCTTAAAACTACAATACCCACCCAGTGAAGTAAAGAGATAGACTGACAGAGCCAGAAGGGTACCCAGAAGTCAGCTACTACAGGACGAGCCCAACAAAGAAAGTAACTAGCCATCACCTACAGTCCCCAGCTAAAACCTCTCCAGCACATCATCCAGGAACTACAGCCTATCCTGGAGGACGATCCCACACTCTCAGAGCCCTTGGGAGACAGGCCAGTCCTCGCTTACAGACAGCCCCGCACCCTGAAGTGAGTATTCACTGGCAACTACACACCACACAACAGAAATACTAACCCAGGAACCAATGCAACAAACTCCGTTGCAAACTCTGTCTGCATATCTATTCAAGGGACACCATCATAGGACCTAACCACGTCAGCCACACCATCAGGGGCTTGTTCACCTGCACATCTACCAATGTGATAGATGCCATCATGTGCCAGCAATGACCCACTGCCATGTACATTGGCCAAACTGGACAGTCTCTACGAAAAAGAATAAATTGAAACAAATAAAAAAAAAGACATTAAGAATTATAACATTCAAAAACCAGTAGGAGAGCACTTTCCCCGGACACTCAATAACAGACTTAAAAGTGGCCATTCTTCAACAAAAAAACTTCAAAAACAGACTTAAATGAGAAACTGCAGAACTGGAATCAATTGGCAAACTTGACAAATTAGGCCTGAATAAAGACTGGGAGTGGCTGGGTCAGGACAAAAAGTAATTTCCCCTCTGATACTCACACCTTCTTGGCAACTGTTGGGAATGGGCCACAACCACCCTGATTAATTGGCCTCATTAGCACAGACCCCCGCACACACACTTGGTAAGGCAACCCATCTTTTCATGTGCTGTATATTTATACCTGCCTACTGTATTTTTCACTCCATGCATCTGATTACGTGGGTTATAGCCCACAAAAGCTTATGCCCAAATAAATTTGTTAGTCTCTAAGGTGCCACAAGGACTCTTTGTTGTTTTCACTTAATAAAAGTTGTTCTATAAAAGGAAAGTTTTATTCTCTTAACCTTGGCTTTTAGTAATCTGTCTCCACGTGCTGGTTGGGGAAAACTGTAACCCAAACATCTGGAGCAGTATAAAAGATTGTGAAGAAGGGAAAACTTTCCTTTCTTAGCACTAAAGAAACGGTTTTCTATTAATGTAGGAACAAAGGAATTGCCACGGTCATTTTTGTCCAACATCTCATCTTTGACAGTGCTGAGCACCAGATGCTTCAGCGGAAGAGAAGAGTCCTGGGGTCATCAGATGTATGATAATTTGCCACTTTCATAGGTCTCATCCTTATCTCTAGTAATTAGAGACTGGAGTAAGTCCTGAAGCAGAAGGTTTAATGTCCCTTCCAAAACTTTTGTTGTCATTAATTATAAAACTCTGGATATGCTTGATAACAGGATTTATTTTAAAATGGATCAAGTATTTATATGGCTAAGTCTTGGCCACTACAATTCCTAGTAGTGAGCGCCATCCCTACAGAGTCTTTTTGGCCCAGTTCACAACCCCATCAAAGTCATAAGTGAACTCCAGTTCAAGCAGCTTGCTGAAAGGATGTTTGCTTTTAGAAAATTTCACGTCCGCCATTCTCTATGTGCTGAGGCTACTGGTGAAACCTTTAAACATAGCTGAGCTCAACACCAAACAGGTGTTGTCGTGTCTTATGCTGTTCCTTGTAGCAAAGGGAAAAGGAAACTATAGGCAATCAAGTCTTATGGAAAGACCATCTATTAAAAAGAATAATCTATTGCAAAGAACAATACCCCACGCCTCTGCTTGTGCTGTGAAAGGATGATTCAAGTGGTACAAGTGGAACAGAGTTGTAAAGGTTTTACAGTGTGAACTAATATTAAACTCTGTCCCTAGATACTGGGTGTTTGTCTAAATCAGAAAAACAGCAACCAGAAGCAGCAGCCTGGGGAGCTCTAGGAATTGTTAGAGTGCAATAAGCTAGATACACTCGGTTTGGAAGGGAAGACTAAGATGATCCTGGCTGGATTTTACTTGGATCTACTCAATGGAAACTGGGCCCTTATTTTTATGAATGCCAGGAAAAAGACAATAAGGATCACAGTGAAGTATTTTCAGTGATGAACAATGACAATAATGATGCCACATTGTACTAAATCAGGGGTCTCAAATGCGGCCTGCAAAGCCCTTCCCTGCGGCCCGCCAAGCTTCCTGGCGCCCCCCCCCCCCCGATCCCCCCATAGCAGTTTGCAGGACGGAGGGGCCAGAAGTGGAGGCTTCTCTGCTGCCTGGCTGGGCCGCGTGTGTTTCTAGCTCTGGACTTCCTAGATTGCTCTTGCTTTGTTTGCCAAGCAGCTGTTGGTGGTGCCTAGCGCTTTCCAGGAGGGAATGGGGAGCTGCGTGCTCAGAGGAGGAGGTGGGGCAGGGGTGGGACCTCTTGGAAGGGGTGGAGTGGGGGCGGAGCCGGGGGCAGCGAGGTCAGGGTTGTGTCAGTGGTGCGGCCCTCGGGCCAGTGCACTAGTCCTCATGAAAGGGGTGGAGTGGGGGCACAGCCGGGGCAGCGAGGGTGTGTGTGTGTGTCAGTGGTGCGGCCCTTGAGCCAGTGCACTAGTCCTCATGCGGCCCTCATGGTCATTTGAGTTTGAGACCCCTGTACTAAATGCTTAATGAGAACCCGTTTTTTGTTTTGTTTTTTAAATTGGAAACACAGTACACTGGGGAAATTACGGTTAGATAAATCAGGAACTTTGTGCAGTAAGAAGCAAAGATGCAATTTCTTCTTTTTAACTACATCTAGGGGCTGTGAAATACAGGAGGGAAAAGCAAACTTGGATACTGCTTTGAGGACACAAACCCACTAGGTTCATAAAGATTCGTGCACCAGTCTTCAAGGGGATCTACTAGCATAGACATTTACCTCTGCCTACAGTTCCATTGACAGAAATGCAAAGGGCCTGCCCATGTGTCCCCCTTTGCAGGATCAGCTCTTCAAAGAGAAAGTGTGGTCCAGTAGACAGGGCAGTAGAGTAGGACCTGGGATCTATTCCTGGCTCCTGCTCTGACCTTGAGCAAATCATTTCCCCCTCACCCTTTGAACTGCCTATTTAGAATGTAAGATTTCTTAGGCAGGAACTCTCTCTTTCTAGGGGCTTACAGAGTACCTAACATGATGGGGCCCTGATCTCTTTGGGGAACTTTAGGCTCCACTCTAGAACAAAGAGAGCTGAATTTCCAAAGAGGGAGAGAAAAAGCCAGTTCACATAACACCTCTAGTTCTAGTTATGCCTACTGTACATCTTGACCGTACCATACCAGGAAGCTTGCCTACTTAGGGCCCGACCCAAGGCTCTTGGAGTTAGCAGGAGTTTTCCTGACTATGTCAGTTAACTTTGGATCTGACATCTTAGGAAGATGGCTGAGAACAAAAATGCAATTGAAAACTCCATAGTGCTCTTGTGCCATAGCAGACTTGCATAGTTTGGGGGATCTTGTCCTTCAGTTTAAGGAGAAAGTAATTCCCTGAATAACTGCCATGGGAATGTATAAGACATGTAAAATGACTTGGGTGAATTAGCACGTCTGAAAGCAAGGAAACTTAACTAGTGTTCAGCAACACATCTGATGGATAGTCTGTATGTCCAGGAAACAGGGGTGCATATGGGAGGAAACACGTGTTGTACATACTTCAAGGCACATTGTTCACACGCTTAGGCCAAGCCATCATCTGACCCTTTGTGTATTGTTTCTACACTATCTCTGAATGCTTCCAACAATCATTCATTTCTATTTTACACCATTGAGGACTTCAATGAAAACTACCATACCAAATGTTTAAAATTTCACTTAGCTTATGGGTGTTGACACATCAATTTTCAACATGACATAGTTCAGTAAAATGACTGAGAAGTCAGCCTCTGAAAATCAGCGCTTTATATTTAGCATCACAAGAGTCCATACTATAAAAACAATCAAGATTACAATTACCTTAAATTAAGGGGAAAAAAAGAAGTTTTACCAAAATTCATGTTAAACTTACATAAATCCCAAAGCGGTGGCTTATTTTTGTGCTCCAATTTCAAAATGTACAAGAAAATTGATTTTGAAATACACACCAGGCTACCTCAGTTACATGACTGCCACGAGCGTCATCATTTCTTCAATATACTTCTTTATTAGAAAATACAGTGTTCTTCTCTTTGCTTTAAAGTAGTTTAATAAAAAGTGTATCTGTTGTACAATAAATTTAGGCTTGATCTCAACCTTGGAAGTTTATTTATTTTGGTGCTGAACAGTTTAAGGTCATCAGATTAGGAATGGGAAAATTTAATGTTTTATAAACTGCTACTGTTAAAAGCCAAGTAAAGTGTCTTTATGAGCAGACATCAAAGAGCCCAAAACAGCCGCAGATACATTCCACATCTTTGCTTAACCATTAAACTACAATTATTCTATTCTGTATGTGACTTCATTAGTCTTCTTTAAAAAGTTGTACTGAATCTTTAGACAATTAGAATGAATAACTACCCACGTTCTGTATAGTAGGAATGTTAAAAGTGTCTATTCTAATTTATGGGCTGTTAAAATATCAGATTTTCAATTTAAAGTGTTAACAGTTCAATTTGAAATTTGCTACACTTGTTGCCATTAAATAGGTCACAGCGCTATCTTAGATACTGCAGTATTTCCCTACATTTAGAAGAGACATTAAATTGTAGTATCTGGGAAGGTGTTGTGTGGTAACTGTGGGTAAGTGTTGAGTTTTTAATTACACCTCCTGCATAATTATACGTTTTAAAATGTAGTTGATGTGGAACTTTTTGTAGCATTTAAAATGTGCACTCTTCTGCTAGAGCACTGTAATTTGCAGATACCAAACACTTTCTATTACTTTTGCTTGAGCAGTTACCTGAGCAATATTTTAAACATTAATATTTTAAATGTTTAAAATGATGCAGTTGAAGTATATTCCAATTACAATACACATTTCTGAACACTGAATGGAATTTACGTAAATAGATGTGATAGATTTCAAACAGAGGTATATAGGAATGCATACCACAATGTAGTGCCACCAGATTGGTTCATAATATTTTTTTAGCATAGTTTACAAATAACATACTATACAGAAAAAAGAAAGATATCCTGACTGCTACAATGTAATACAGTATTACAAACAGTATTAGTATATAACAGCCAACTAGCATTCATTATTTGATTTTCAAACTACTCCTAAATTGTACCTCTCAAAACCAATTCTTTAAAAACAACTTAGCCCCATGAACCCCATTCATTGCCATTTTAGCTCTCTGAGCACTAATTGCAGAAACATAATATGTTCCTAGAATGGATCGTTAGAGGAAGGATGAACTAAGGCACAGAACTGAGAGACAGGAAATTTGGCTTCTGCTACTAAATCTGCTCCAAAGTTCCAGTGTGATTTTGAGCAAATCTATTTGCCTGTGTCTCCATTTCTGTAAAATGAGCAACACCTCTCTTCCTTTCCTGTGTCATCCAGCTCTCTACCTTGTCCTCTTAGCAGTTGCCACAATGCTCCTTCTGGGCCCTCCCCTGCTCCAAGAAGGCTCTATTCTTCCCTTGACTCAATGTCCTTCCCCGTACCGCCTATTCTGGGGCACTATATTCAGCCTCTGTGCTCTCTCATCAAGTTCAGTGTGCAGAATACCTTTTTGAAATGCCACATACTCACACGTTCACTTTTTTGTGCTAGTTTCAGAGAATGTTTGGCACTTATTATACTAATCATGCTTATTAGGATAGTTCCTAAGAGCCAACCAAGAATGGGGCCTCATTGCCCTAGGCACTGTACAAACACTGCACATGAGCTCTGCCTTGAAAAGCTTACAAATGAAAGTCATAGGGTAGGAAAGGGGATACAAACACACAAGCAGAGTGAACAATGTAATGGCAGCAAATGTTAGTTTCATGATTTTGGCGGTGGGGATAAACTAAATGGAAAAAAAAGTGAAGGAAGAAATGTTTTAACCACTAGATGTTTTATAAGATATTCTCATATGGGTCTCCTTCAATTTCTTCAATGGAAGATGTTCAACTTTAATTAAATATTAATTGGGCCACAGAAAGAATGTCTCTATAACCTAGTGGCTAGGGTACTCACCTGAGAGGTGACAGATCCCTTTTCAAATCCTCATTGGGCAGAGTGAGTGGTCTAGCCACTAGGTAAAAGGTTATAAGATAATTCTCCTCTCCCTCCCTACCCCCCACCCCCATTTGTATAGATCGTGTTGGTCCCTGAACAGACTTACCGGATGGGGCCGCATGTGCAGGTTAGGTGGAGGAGTGGTGGATTGCTAGCAGAACCCAGGTTTAGGCACCTGATATGGACAAGACTTAAGTCACACCCCTCTCATTGGCACCTCACACTGGATATCTTAGGTGGCTCCCTGTCTAGTGTGAGAGCATTCTAGGGTACCTATCTCCTCTACACTCATTGTTTAGGGAGCATAGGTACCTAATTCAAGTTTTGGGGATTGCAGTGTTGTTCCTGTGATTTTCTAGGCACCTAAAAGTTAGGCATTGCAATGCTCAAGTCCCTTTGTGGATACAGACCCTAGCCTCTAGTTGCTAACTAACCCAGATACCTCAGCCATAAGTGCTGTGTAAGTATCTAAATAGATTAGAATAGCTATGCGGACACCCTGATGTTTACAAAACAGAGTGTTTTAAAGAAATAAAAAGAAACACATTAGCAATCTCCATATAAAAGGATAATTTAGCTGTGCATACCTGAGTTACTTATCTCTCCCCTCAGAATACTCAGTTTCATCTGGCTATCTAAAAAGAAAGGCTCTGAATTGCCACTACTCGGCTCAGTACAGTTGGTTACAATCCTCATTATGTCATCCAGCATGGTGATGTCATTTTATGAAAGTACCAACCTTAGGGCAGAGAACACAGGAAAAGCAACAACACAGAACAGGGCAGGATCATGCTTTTCACAGAACAGCTTGTGCCATCAAACCGAACTTACCAGATGATCTGGAGATATGTGAATACTTCAGTGATGGCAGCCACACAAAGCTGATTAAACCCATTGCACTCTTCTCCAACAAACCTGACTATTCAATCCCAGCTGTGGTAATATTGTGCTCGCAGCAAGAGAACATCTCATTATAATTGTGTGATACATCTAGATATGTACCTCTGCCTCCCTGACAAATGTCTCCAACATGACTTGTTAGCTTCTGAAATGATCAAGTGGCTATTAGCAATTAAACTGTGTTAACCTTTTCAAAAATGAGAAGAGCATGAGTGTAACTGGAGGTACAATGGCTTCCTGAACACTAGAGCATGCGGGTGAAGGATCATCCTACTGAGACATTGCTAATGGAGGTATTATTTATTTACTGTGTCTGAAGTGTATGTGAAAGATGGAGTTCCTGTCTGGAATGCCTCCTCCTTTCTGTGTGATTGCTTCAACTAAGGTACAAAAAATAGGAGAGAGAAAAAAAATCTACCAATATGCTGCAAAATAGCAGGCAAGTTCCTAACAATGTGGTCTAATAGATATAACACAGGACTAGAAGTCAGGAAAACCTTGGTTCAACCCTACTTCTTCTATTTTATTTCTTGGGTATCTCCAAATATCTGGCAAGTAAGTGGAAGCCTTACCCTGTGGTTAGAATTTTCCCTCTAAGCTGCCCTGGTGACCCTGCCAAGAAGTAGCAACGGGTGTGGGGGCCCCACCAACAAATTCATATGGGAAGAATATAAGGAAATTACACCTTGCTGGGCTGGAGGTGGGATCCAGATGAATCCATGTCTGCCCATCAAAATCTGTAAGGAGATAAAGGGGGCTCTAAAGGAGGTAACTAGGTGTATGGGTTGCAATATAAAACAGAATAATATTTGCAAGTCTGACTTCCATTCAAGGTGCATCTGTCACATTATTCAATATCTGTAAGTAATTCATGGTCTTCCCACAACAACTGGCAAAAGAACTATCTAAATGAGTGTATCCTAATTAACACTTTTTCCTCTCAAGACTTTCGTGTGTTAGGAATCATCTTTTTAAAAAACTGCAGGAGTCTGTAGCTTACCAATGAAGATTTTGAAATAGGGAAAACAAACCAAGAAAATCCAGAGAGAGACGCACAGAAAGAAACTAGAAACAAGCCAGTCTAGAAACCGTGGTTGCTCACTATTACTAAACTATCGTCCATAAAGACTCAGAAAATAGAGTATTACTATACCTCAGGTGCTCAGATATAGTAATGGTGGACTCCACATAGATTGCTAGGAAGACACTGTTCTCTCTGCTCTGCATTTTATTAATTTGGTGTCATTTTTCTCAACCTGAATTCTAAATAGTTTGTACCAAAACAAGATACTTGGCTACACTAAGAGCTTGTAAACACAGGGAGTTATTCCAGAAAAACTCCACATCTGGATTTCCTGATTCAGGAATAAGCAAGTTCACAGATGGAGTTAAACAGGGTTTTTAAATTTTAAATCCATTTTAAATTCACACTTTATTTCATTCTGGATTAATTTTCATGTGTAAACTGCCATCACTGATGAGATGTTGTTTCTGGGAATTTCTGCCTTTGAAGACTTGTCAAGAAAGAACAGCTCACACTGTTCTGAGGAGTTTAAAATAAAGGCAGGTTGTACCCAAAATGTCGTTCTGCAAAGATACTAAAGCACATTTGACCAGTTAGTGGACTTCCTATCAGGGGCCTTCAGGTCATTGTACCTATGCTGATGTTCTATATCATGATACTGAATTGTATACTCTTGTCTAAACACAATGGTGATATAGAGAAAAGCCATCATATGCTTTCGCTCCTAGAAGCTGTGTTACATTGTCTCAGCTGGAAGTTCCTCTTTGCATATCTTACACAGAACATATGAGGCAACTGGACATCGTAATACCAACATGTCTCTAATTATGATTAAAACAGAACCTTAAATTTCATTTCTGAAGTTGGAATTGTGTTGCTAGTTATTAAATAAAAGGCAAAGATCATTTGATTTTGTTTAATATATCCAGGATATAGTTTAACTATATGCAGGTAACTAATGCACACAGGACAGGACATTTAAAATGCATTTTAGTTGACATAATAGATTTTTCAGAAATAAAAGTGTGCACAGAGGAATGTGTGTAATGATTTCCCCATACAAATGGGTAGTCAAAAATATTATTTAGTAAATGCCATAGATGTTCATGAGACTTTATCTTACCACTTTATCCACTCTATCCTTTATAGACAAATAGGATGCCAGATCCCTGACCTTGGGAATTTACGAATTAGGGTCCTGTTCCACTGAAATCAGCAGTGAAACTCCCACTGACTACAAAGGGAGTAGGCCTAGGCTTAGACGAGAAACAACACAGAAAGGAATTACAATAAAGAAAGGAAAGAAGATATGGGAAATGAAGGGCACCCTACAAAGGGTAAAACAGGATGTCAGAAAGAAGCTAGTAGTCTGTTTCTGCTTCCACTGAAGCCAGCAGCAAAGGGAATAGAATTTTTCCCACACACAAAGAGTTAAAGATTAAGCAAAGGAGATATGGTCTGTTTCAAAGAATGCTGTACAGTAAACCCTCGATTTAACGGACCTCGATTTAACGGACTTCGGATGCAACGGACAAAATTTCTGAGCAAGTCTGATGCATTCCTGATCCATTTCTGGCGGGCTGGCTGCCGGCTCCCAGCTGCCGCCCGGGTCACGGCAGCGGGAGGTTTGGCTGGTGGGTCCCGGGAGCCGGGACCCGTGCGGGCTGGCTGCCGGCTCCCGCCAGTGGGCGGGCTGGCTGCCGGCTCCCGCCAGCGGGCGGGCTGGCTGCCAGCTCCCGCCAGCGGGCGGGCTGGCTGATGGCTCCCGCCAGCCGGGGCCCGGGCAGGCTGGCTGATGGCTCCCGGCAGCCGGGTCCCGGCAGCAGGCGGGCTGCGGAGCTGGCTCCCCGACCCTGTGGCAGGTGGGCTGCTGCTCCGACAGCTCTTTTTAAAATTATTATTAAATAACGGACTTTTTGATTTAACGGACACCCCCTCGCCCGAATTAGTCCGTTAAATGGAGGTTTTACTGTATTTCTTTTCACAGCACTGTTTTGCTGTATATGTTTTCCATAGCATTAAACATGGTGATAACATTTAGTGCTAAGATATTTAGTGCTAAGAGTGCATGAGTATGGCATGGCCCAAAACTATGAAGATGCAGATAAACTTCTCTCAAATGGAGCAGTCCCTGTACTCATCTCTACTGCCTCTTTCCACACAGCTGGGAAAATCATTCATTTTGTGTTAGTAGCCATAAATATATTAAATAAATAACTATTCCCCCCAATAGTTTGAGTCTCAAGAAACACATTTCTTCTGTGGTATATCGTAGTGCCTTATAACTCCTGTTGTTATATTAATGTGAACAAGGCCAATGCACCATCTAGTTATCGTGGTATAAACAATGGTGAAGGTCTCCTGATAAGGCAGTTTGCTCCCAGAAATCTGCTAGCTGAGCAGTTCCACTTTGAGACTTGGGTGGCGGAGTTCCTATGGAGTCCTGTAAGTTAAAGCTCTCTGTCCCAAGCCAAGTGTGATAGAGACAAACCCCCTCGTTCTGTCCTCCATAAGGTGAACCGTCCCACCAAGGTGCAGTGAGTTTACTATGCAGAAGAATGTGTGCTTCATATCCCCAGAGCCACCTTTGCTGGGTTTTGTCCACAGTTCATTCAGATTGCAACCAATTTATATAATGCATTGTTAGACCTACTAATAAGAAATATATTCTGTACCCATCATTGAATTTCCCTGAAAATTATTTAAAAAAATCATATATATATATGTATATATATATAGCATTAAACATTTAACAAGTAGATCTGATGAAATATTGTATATATTATATCAAAAGAGACTACATATGGTAGTGTCAAAATAGAAATCTCTTTTTTTCTCAGAAAACGTACTAATTTTAACTTTGATTTTATATATGATCCCATAAAATTTACACGGGGAGAAATTAAATGTATAAAATGATTTATAGGTGGATTAAAAAAAAAGCTTGCAGTTTCTTAGTTTCATACATCTTCATGAAAACTGTGATAAATCTCTGTAACCTAAATTGCTTACCCAAGTTCTACAGAAACAGCATAAACAGAGCAAGCAATTATCTGTAATAAACTTTTTCTTTAATACAGTGGCACTCACACCTTTGTAAGGCACATGTATTAATTCATCTTGTGCTGTATCCCACAGTCAGAGTTTGTATGCTAATCCCACACATTTCTTGCTGTAGTTGTGCAGAAACTATTCTCTGAAGAAAGACAATCCAGTCATAAAACACTGAGGGAATGTATTCCATAAAGCTCCAAGCTGTTCCTCTTGAATAATGCTGCTTTCTCCCCAAGCATTCTCCTACTCTACAGAGATCCTTCTTTAACCATGTCAATTGAATTGTTTCAAAATTCAGTTTTCACAACTCAATTTAGACATGGATTTAGCCAGTCAATGCTTTCTGGGTGTCAAACCAAGGACAGAAAATGATTTCTATTCTACATTTAAGAGCATTTGGTACCTTTCACAGCAGCCACCCAGACACGTTCAAATCAAATTATCATGAACTGTGTTCAGAGTTATACAATGCTTCATACTAAAAATGTGTAAAGGTGAGATTTTCAAAAATGATAACAATGGCAATGAAGTCAGTGTAAGTTTTACCATTGACTTCAATGTTGTGGTTATTATTTGTACAGTATGTAATAATGCCCAAGATCCCAAATCATCAAACACAGAACAAAAAAAAATAATCCCTGCTCTAGGAACTTTCAATCCAAGCCATGAGAACAGAGTTAGGTCAATACCAAGCACATTTCAAATTCCCACCCTAAGGGCTCAGAGAAAAGTTTTTTGGCTGAAAATGATGGAGTCTCCCATCGAGCTATGGAGTCTCCAACAGAGTTTGCTGAACTCATTCTTTATAGACTGTGAACAAAATTCTGATCTCATCTGACATCAAAATTTGGCATGGAAGGGCTATTGAAACAACAACAATGGAGAGGACAAAGAGTAAGACATCAAGTTGAAGATGAATGTTACATCGATACATGTGAACATAAATTATGATATTTTACACAATGAATGAATGGCAAAATACAGTACTAAAATGACAAGAAAAGAACCAAGAAAAAAACCACAAAGAACTTGTACCCTTGACATCACAGAGAAAATGTTCTGCATTGAAACCAGAGCCCTACTAATGTTAGATCATGAACTATCATAAAATAAAGCTTCGGGTTAGTTAGGGGGATCTCCTTGCACTGCCTTCTGGCGATTGGGCTTCCCATATTGCAATGTGGGATTGGAAATTATTGATGCACTCAGGTCACTGGTTACTTGTAATAAGTGTACAGACAACAAAGGAATCACTATAACTCTGAATGCTTGACAACCCTCCCTCCCACCTCCCAAGCATCACAAATATTGAGTCGGTGTGCAAAAAAAAAAATCATAAATAGCTTAAAATACTATATTTAAACAAAAATGTGTTGTCTGCCTTCTGTGTTTTGAACCTCCAGCCCACAATTTGAGTGATCATTTCAGGTTGAAAATTACACCTTAAACATATAAAGAATTTATACCCAGCATGCAGGCCTCCCCTCTAAGTGCTGCAAGGGGAAAAGTCTTTTTGAAAAAAGCAGCGGGAGGGAGCATGCACAACAGTTCTCCATGCCCAGGTCTGCTCCCTTCACACTCGTGAAGCCTCTACATCAGAATGTCAGAGATGGGGCTTCTGTATTTTCTGAGACCAGGAGTCAACAGAGCCATTGGTCCCTCCCCCAACCTTGTTTGAATTAGTTTTTCTTCTATTTGCACCATTGAGCGAAGGGAATTATGTGACTTACACTGTACAAGTTTTTCATGCAAAACTCCCTTTAATTTCAACTCCAATAGCACCTGAAGCTTTTCTCCCTGGTGTTGTCAGCAGCACCAACGGCTGAGTTCAACTAGCTAGGGGACCTTCTTAAAACTAACAAACACCACTGCCTCGAGCTTTCCCAGAATTTCTGGAATCACTAAATGCCTTTACTGGGCACACTCAATTGGCAACACTTCCCCATCTGCAAGCCCCATGTCTGCATAGGAAACAAGGAAAACTTGTACAGTATCAACTTAGGAAAATACAGCAACAACATATGTGTGTGAATGACAAATAAAACACCCCACCATAGGAATTTTGGCAGTAGTCAAACAACTCTGTTCCCACATACCAGTGGGTATATTCAGTGTGCAAGTCTCCCTTTACCACACCACTACCCACTTCCCCACCCCCTAAACTTCACTCACAGTTTGGTATTAGCAGGTAGTGTAGTCCCAGAATCCTAGGCGGGCTGAGCAAGCCTGTTTCCAGTAGCTTCAGAAGCACTCCCCAGTCCTGTCCTGAGACACCTACTATGATTTCAGGTTTATTTGGTAGCTGGATAGAAAAAACTTCACCAGATTACATTCATCTGCTGTCTTGTGCAGTATCAAAGAGTTTTGTCTACAGGATATCCCACTCATTGTCTCTATTCAAGAGTCCTCTCAACAGCAAAAGATCTACAGTAAAAAAGCAGTAGTGACAGCTAATACTTCTGAACCAAATCCTTAAAAACACTCTACTCTTCTGTGTTCAGGTCCACAACCCACTTGATTTGGAGTTTGTGTATAGTTATGGTGGCTCTCAAAGTGTCAATGGAGGAATTCTGGGTAGAAAGCTTATGCAAATGAAGCCCTGTTTTCATATTTCCCTGTTCAGCGATAGATGGTGGCAGAGAGCTTCTTTCCCTTTACAGCTTCTAACTATTTGAAGTTCTGGGTAAATTATTTATGAAGTAGGTCTGTGGCCATTCTTCCCTCTACTCACCAAGAGATGGGAGCAAAGTTTTTGGGCAAAAGACTTATATGTACTTAGCCCTATATTTTTCCATTATGCTAAGTAACTTTTAAGATTCAGGAATCACCTTCATTTCACATTCAGACTTCTCACTAGGTAAATATTCTTCTCTAATCAGAGAGAGAGAATTTATTAGCAACCCTATAAGAATAATATTTTCAGGTTTTATTTTTGAACTTTTAAAAGCTATGCCAAGTTACTGTTACTGTTTAAGAATTCCACCATCTGACCTGTACATATTTAATGAAAATGTTTCTCAAAGGTATAAATTAGTAAGCTTATCTGAGAAAAGAAGTTACAACCCCGTGTGTAAATATTTGATCATTTATCTGCACAAAAAGATAGGAAGAGAATAAAAAATGTAGTGCTTTTCAAAGGAGCTGTTTAAATGCAAACTCCTAATGTTTAAGATATATTTTCTTGTCAGTGTGCCAAAGTGAAATGCAGATTTTAATAGGATCTACTGTATTTCACCAACAAGACATCTCTGAATTAAATGTTTCCTGAGTTTCACACTGGGGGACTAGGAAAAGCACAATGAAGACATTTCTATTCTCTCTATATCTCTCCCAAGGAATTGAAATCAGGATTAAAGACGTAACCTAAGTGGTTGAAAAATATCAAAATTACTGTAAATATTAAATACAGGAAAATTATCAAGGTGTCCAAAGAAAGAATAAAGGAAATTTTAATCACTGTGGAGATTTGAAGTGGATGTAACATTAAAGAAGTTTTAAAACTGCTTATGAACTTTCCTAGAGCTGAGATTTTCCCTTGATGAGTTTTCCAAGGAGAAAGAACCAGGAAGTTAGAATAAAGCACAGTTGGCATGCATGATTTGAATTACATTTCATTAATCCAATTAATGATTAATTCTAGAAACTCTAATCCAAGATAAATCCCCTTATTACAGCAGTGTTGACTAGGGCTGCAACCATTGAGGGTCTGTCAGCAAATCCACTGTAAACCCCTATTTTCTGAGTTTTATCCACAGCGCTTGCCATGCCTGGTTGTAGCTTTAGAGATAACATATTGTTGAAGAAAGGGGTGGGGGGAGACCCTTTTTGGCCAGTCTCACATTACCAAAGCATAAAAGACATTCTGAAAGTTTTGAAGGACATTCTCAAATTGAATTGAATTTACCTTCAATTAATTATACTCTGGTTCACTTTAGAAGACACACAAGTGTTTCATAAAATTTTCACATATTTCTTATAGTCATTTGTGTATGTGTTATTTCTACATGAGCATCCCACTCCTTTCAGTGGTGGTGAGGAATGAACACTTAATCAACACATGCTTCTCTTTACCTATCAGAGGAAGAAGTGGGTATTAAAGAGGAACTTAAATGTGAACAGTGATAGGGGCCTTATAGATAAGCATAAGAAGGTCAAACTATGAATATGGAGCTTTACTGAAGAGATCATAAAGATTCAGGATCTCCCCAGTAAACACCTGCAGGCACCTACCAAAAGCCTCCTCCCCAAAACTCCAATACTCAGCAGGTGCCCCAGAATCCACCTACTTTGACAATCCCCTGTCCCCCAGCAGCCTCAAAACAACGAACTCAAGCATCTGCCCACCTGAATGTATCCCAGAAGCCACAAAATATCCCATTTACCACAGCAGCTCCATTCAAGAGCCCCAGAACATACCCATCTTGCAGGTGCCACAACCACCCCCCTACTCTCAGCTGCCCCAGTGGTGCTAGAAGCCACTCACCCCCAGCTATCCTCCATAGTTCACCATCCAGCTACCTCACAGAACCAACCCAAGCCATAGATGAGGGCCGGCGACAGAAATTTTGGGGCCCCCTACTCTGATCATTTGTGGGGCCCCCCGCCTCCCCGCCCCACCCCCCCGCCTGACCCGGCCCACCCAACCCTAACCTAATCTCCTCCCCCAGCCTAACCTCCTCCCCTCCCCACCCATCCCTGCCTGGCCCACCCCGCTGTTGGGGGTGATCTTCCTTTACCCCCTCCCAACCTCCCCCCATCTCTAACCGCCTTCCCTCCCCCACCCCTGCCTGGCCCGGCCCATCCCACCGAACCTAACCTCCTCCCCCCTCCCACTCCCAGCCCAGCCTCCTTGCCCCCCATGCCTGACCCGCACGCCCAGCCCAGCCTCCCTCCCACCAAACCTCCTTCCCTCCCGCACCCACGCCTCACCCACCCAGATTCCAGCCTAGTCTCCTGCCCCCCTCCCCGCCCGCCCAGCCTGGCCTCCACCACCCCCTTGCCTGCCCCCCAGTCCCTCCAGCCATGCCGATGAATGAACCTCCCGAGGCAGGGGTGAACTTACCGCAGAGCCCACCCAAAGGCCCCCCTGGAGCCACCGCCCCCCGAGTGGGGTTGGGCCCCCTGCCCCCTTGCCTTGGCGAGGCCGGCTCCCCTTGACCCCTTTTCGGCACCTCCACTCCGCTCTGCCACTGTCAGCGCCGCACACCACCAGGGCTCCGGGCGCGCTTCCCCGGGCCCCCGCTGTGGTCGGAGTCTGCCATCAGCCTCAGCCATGCGGTGCGTGCGGGCGCTTGCTGCGCTACAGCACAGCGCTGGGGTGGCCAGCGGCGCCCGGGATTGCACACGGTCAGCCACGCCTCTGCAGAGGTCCGAGCATCCGCGCTACATCAGGGGCCCCCCTTAAGTCCGGGGCCCAGTACAGTTGTCCCCCTCCCCCCCCCCCCCCCCGTCGCCGGCCCTGCCATAGATACTGTATTTTGTGCATCTCTGTCTCCTACCACCACTAGTGCTTGAGGCAGGGAGCGTTGACCATAAGCTTACGTGTATATAATTAGAATATTTAAATAAAACATCATTCATAATGCTGCACAAGCCTTAGCAGGTACATAGCGCCCTGGTTTTTCATATACACACTGTGACCCTAAAAATACCTAAATGCCAACCGCTAAAGGAGTTACAAGAGTATCGTGATTCTACTATGAATATCGTGCTTCATCAAATAATGGAATATGAGGTTTCAAATGAAAGCCAGGGTCACAATGGTCACTGTTTCTGTTATGAAATATATGAACAAATACAATGGAAGGAATTATGTACAGATACTGGAAATATGTTCTTAGTTCTGTACCACAGCAGTGGTGGAGGACCATGATTTCCTGTCAGACAAGGGATGTTTTTTTCACCTGTCTCTGACGGATGTAAATTAAGCATAACACAATGAATGCCAATTTATATACAAAACGAGCAATGGGAGGGTTTCACTGTCTCTCAGGACAGTCGGTGAACTTCAGGAGATATGAGAGCAAGGCAAGGAATTTTTTTATTTGGTGTATGCAATTCGGTCAAGCCAAGCCACAGCTTTCTTATCAACAATGTTCAGTGCATGAAGACCTCCAGGAAACGGAGTCATTTGGCAGTCCTCAAAAATGTGTGCGATGGTTTATGGCTGCTCGCATTGATATAGTGGATTGGCTCTAAAACACTACCAAAATTCTGCTGCAGCACAAATTCCATGTCCTGTATGAAACTGGTTGAGAAGTCTCCATTTCCTTTGTGGCAAGCCAAACCCGGGTTGACATTGAATGGGGTCTGAGACAAGATAATTATTTTTCACTTTCTCTGTGGACCATGAAGCTCACCAGGCATCCTTACCATAAACCTCTCATCCAATAAACTTATCCACAATGGGCATCGTGAGGGCAGTTGACCATGTGGTGGATTAAACAAGTCTTTAGTTAACCATAGATATCATGCAATTTCATTGCAAGCTTTGCTAGGCTCTCTTCTCTGTGATCATAGGTGGAGCAATACTGCAGAGAACTGGCAGTCATGGAATTAAGTTATACGTCAGTCATCCTTGTGATAAACGAGTGAGCCCATACGGAAGAGCAATACTCCTCTGCTGAATAACAGAGTGCCAAGGCTGAAATCTGTAACATTTGGGTGTTAGCACCCCATATTGTTCCAGCCAGCTTTTCAAGAAATTGTGCATTTTGACCTTAGTCACTGTCTTTGTAAGATGGTCAAGATATAGCAAGGAAGACACGCCCCGTTCAATGCTTGCAGTTGGGGGGGGGAGGGGCAGCACCACCGTGAAGTGTAGCCCCTGCTGGTGCCACTCCGTGCCTGCCCGAGGCTTGCAGTTTGGGGGGAGCGGGTGAATGCCATCCTCTTCCCCCAAACTATGCCCATATTAAAAAGCAGGGGCATGGCCCCCAGCCCTCCTGGTTCTGGTGCTGGTGCCCCCCCCCCACATTTCTACAAAGGTCTGGTGCCCTTGACCCAGCCTTTGCTCTAGGGCCAGTGCTTGAGGGCATAAGGGTCCTTGAGTTTGTGTGTGTGGAGGGGACCATAGCTGACCACTGGGACCTGAGCCACTCACCCATAAGACCAACTCCCCCAAAAAGTGATGACTCCCCAATACCATGTGACTGTCACATCTGTGCCGCCTGCTGCTCTCTGGCTGCCCAGGTCCAAAGGCAGTGCCTCCATCAGCAGCAGGGCAGACGTAAGAGTGGCAATACCACAACCCCCCTACAATAGCCTTGTGACCCACTCCCAAAAACCCTCTTTTGGGTCAGGACTCCCATGGTTATAACTGAAATTTCAGATGTAAGTATCAGAAATCACTAAATAGATGATTTTTAAAATGTATGATGGTGAAATTGACCAAAATGGACCATGAATTTGGTAGGGCCTTATGTATTACACCTCATGTTGTATTCTTATTTTTTGATTTGATGACACTGGATCCCATTGGAAGGCTATTGTACAATGCCCCTGCCTCTCAAGACCAATGAAAATAATTAGTGACACTCAACAGAAATGTCTGCAAATTTAATGAGTGTTAAAACAAGAGTGAAAAGTTTTTACCTATTTGGGTTTGACTGTGACATGGGGAGAAACTTTACTTCAGTATCTTGAGCACTGAGCAAGGGGTTAGTTGATGGAAGCAACTAACTGCAGAGGTCATTTGAATGGAGAAACAGTAGTTTCAAAATAAATGTAACAGGTCCATCTTGACAGAGCATGATAGTACTTGGACTTAACAGAGTAAAATAACAGTTCAGGAACAAGATCCTAGCAGTTATATAACATTTCTAGAAGTGAAGTGCTATAGAACTGTAAAACTGAAGAGTTAATGGACAAAGCTTTTCAATTAAGACACAACGCACTTCAATGGGACTACACATATGCTTAAAGCTAGACTCATGCTTAAGTACCTTGTTCAATCAGGACCATAGAAAAGATAGATTAATGCATGGTGTACTATATATAAAGTGCTATAAAATCCTCAGGGTTAAAACCAAAGAGTGTCTCCATTCATAGGTACTTTAATGTCATTCTTAAGACACAGCAGCCTACAGAAATTTGATCCGGTGTCACAGTCCTGTTGTATAAATATTATCACCACTGTAAGCGATAAGTGCAGAGGAAATATAATGTAAATCAACACTCAGTCAACCCAAAAGCAGGACAAAACTATTCTCTTAAATCCCTGAGGCCCTGAGTTTTCCCAAGCAGCAGGCTGAGCATATATCAGCATTGTCCGGAAGATTAGGAAAACAAATGAAAATCAGAGCCACTGTGAACTGAAAGGCTAAAACTCCAATAGAGAGAAATCAGCAATTGTGCTGCGTGCAGTTGCCGACATGGACCAGCATCAGAAATGAAAAGTCTGGTCGTCAGTTTAATTCTTTGAGGTTAATTCTTCCAAGTCAGCAAGGCCCAGAGCCACAAAGGCACCTAACCCCCAGATTTAGGTACCTAAGTCTAAGTTTTAGGCTCGACTGCAATCCACAAAAATCCTTCTTGACTGCCACATAAAACCTGAAAACACCTAAACTTATCTGACACCTAAGCAAAATTTTCCACAGCCCTACATTTCTTCCTCTGGGCAGGCGCACTACAGTCTCTCACTTAAGCTCTAGAGCAATCCACAAACTGGGGGAAGATAAGTGTGTATCTGCCTAATTCTTTATTGGGCCCAAGCTGGTAGGTGTGTCCAGAGGCTGCTTGCCTGATCAGGTCCCAAATCAAGAATCTCAGAAAAGGAGGAGATGGTGCCCACCTTATAACTTCTAGCCTAGTGGTTAGAGCACTCATCTCAGCTATAGGGGATTCAGGTTCAGTTCTCCCCTCTGCCTGAGGGGAAGGCAGGATTATAAACAAGGTTCTTCTTCCTCTCAGAAGAGTGCTCTAACCATTAAACTATGGGATATTCTCATATGTGGCTCCCTCAGTCTCTCCTGCTGAAGCCGTTGCAGTGTGGATAAATAATGAACTCGTTACAGAAGAGGGGGTGGGGACAGAGGCTGTGTCCCACCTCCCAAGCAGATGCCCTAACCACCAGGCTATGGAGTCATTCTCACTGTCACTCTCTGTCTGACCCAATGACTATACACAATCAAAGAGCTTCAACAGGAAAAAGTTCCAAATCAGAGTAGCCATATACTCATTGGGAGACCCCCTGATCAAACCCTTTCTCCCCCTTATGTAAAGGGTGAGGTTAACTGGGGTCTCCTACATCCCAGGTGAGTGCTCCAATCACTGTACTAAAGTTTGTTAGGTGGGCACCTACTACTCTTGCTATTTTGTGTGGCCTGAGGAAGGCATCTAACGCCTTCTAACAAGTAATGACTTAGGTGCCTATGCTGCCTGACTCCAGGAGAGGGACTTCCCATTATGGATTGCAAACAGATCTTAAGTCCAGATTGCTGGAAGACACCTAAGTACCTATGTCCATGAGAGGGACAGGGGGCTGAGGACACACCCCTCTCCTGGGCATCTCCCATTGCTTAGTTTAGGCAGCTGCTCACCTCGCAGGTTGACATTTGTGGTTCACATTCTAAGACACCTTTCTCTCCCCATACATTGTATACAGAGAGTAGGCACAAGCTCAGTTTTTGTGGATCGAATGTTCCAGTGATATGCTTGGCACCTGAAAGTTAGGTGTTGTGATGCTGAATATTGCAATGCCTAAGTCCCTTTGTGATTTGGGCCTCACTTTTTAATGTCACTTTGGGTCAAATCTTGGTCCAATAACAGAAGCCTGAGTTGTAGGCTGGTAAACTTGTGAATACTGGGGGGCTGAAAAAATGGAAAACAAGAGAGGAATCCTTCACTCATGTCAGGCTATGGAGCCATACCAGAGTGTGTGGCTTACGGGCATAGGGATAGGTGATGCTTCCATCAGCTGATCCCTTAATTCTGCCTCCACTTCTATGCCAACCTGTTGGGAATGATGAGCCCCACCACAGGGTCTGGTGGGGTCTGGCCAGATGTCTGGTGTGCACAGCAGAACTAGTTTATTTCTGCTGCTGTCAAAGATCTTCACAACCCATGGGATGGGGCAAGAGCTATAGCTGGTTCTTAGTGAAGCAGCAGCATTAGCATTTTTAGTGATGCAAGAGGAATCGCAATATATATGATGAGTCACAGAAGTCACAAGACCTTGACCCTGAACAATATAAGAACTGCTTTACGTGACGGATGCACTACATTCCACAGCATTAAAGAGGAGGGAGTGAATGAATGAGTTGTATTTAAAGTGGGGAGGCAGAGAAGTCCAGGTGACAGTGAAAAATAAAAATCAATAAGAGAGCAGAGATTAAAACACAGCAACAAAGAAAATGAACAAACAACCAGAATTGTCTAGTGTGGAGGGAAGAGAAAACATTCAGATAGAGGCTACTGTGACTTAGAGAGCATGTTATCACAGTAAATATTTGTTCTGCCTGAATCTCATCTGTTTACCTTTCTTTTCTTACCTCTCCAAAACTTTAATGATGAAGATTAATCTGACAGTTAAACTAAAAAGCCAAAACCATATTCAGTCTCATTTGATATTTTGCTGAATGAGAACCCCATCTAAAATTCTCTATAGTAAATAATGAAATGTTACCACATGCAAATCTGTTATTAATTAGGAAATCAAATATGTAACGTGAGTGAAAATAAGAGAACACTTTACACTTGGATTCAAAGTACTTTACAGATTCGGCTAAATCACTCTCACAACATTTTATTTCAGTTACCAACCTGACTGAAAAATGGAGGCTCACATTCTCTCTTTGGAATGGCATTATTATCTCCATTTTTCATAGGAGAAAACAGGTATCCAAGAGGCTAAGAGTCTTGCCCAAGGTCACAGTGCCTGTTAGTTGCAGGGCTCGAACTTAGATTTATATAGTTCCTGACCCTAATTATTTATAGAGCAGGACACAGGGTATTTCACTATAATTTGACATGAAATTTTTCAATGCTATTATGAACTTCAACATTAGAGATGAGCTGGTATTTCAATAGCCAATCTGACCAACTAGTGATGGCCATCTCCAAAATTCTCCCAAGTAATCATATAGCTCATTTCTGCTTTTTTGCTAATTTGAGTCATAATCTTCATCCTCTATGAAGTCCTCTTTTGTAAGAAGATCAGTGTTTGTACCAAAGACATTACTCCTCTTAATCCTCTAACTCAATCTTTTTAAAATCAGACTCTGCCCTTTACCTTTCTTCTAAACTAGGATGCAGTCTCTTAGGACTGGAATGAGATGATGCTAAAGGAGCACACAAGGACAATAAGGTCATTGAAGAGAAACTAAATGAATTCTTTTCGTCAGTCTTCATGGTTGAAGATGTGAGGGAGATTCCCACATCTGAGCCATTCTTTTTAGATGACAAATCTGAGGAATTGTTCCAGATTGAGGTGTCATTAGAGGGGTTTTTGGAACAAATTGATAAACTAACCAGTAATAAATCACCAGGACCAGATGGTATTCACCAAGAGCTCTGAAGAAACTCAAATGTGAAATTGCAGGACAACTACCTGTAGACTATAGCCTATCATTTAAATCAGTTTCTGTACCAAATGACTGTAGGATAGCTAATGTGATGCCAATTTTTAAAAAGGGCTCCAGAGCTGATCCCAGAAATTATAGGCCAGTAAACCTGACTTCAGTACCAGGCAAACTGGTTAAATCTATAGTAAAGAACAAAATTGTCAGACATATAGATTAACATAATTTGTTTGGGAATAGTCCACATGGTTTTTGTAAAGGGAAATCATGCCTCACCAATCTAATAGAATTCTTTGAGGTGGTCAATAAGCATGTGAACAAGTGGACATAGTGTACTTAGATTTTCAGAAAGCCTTTGACAAGATCTCACCAAAGTCTCTTAAGCACTGTAAGCAGTCATGGGATAAGAAGGAAGGTTCTCTCATGGATTGCTAAGTGGTTAAAAGATAGGAAAAAGGGTAGGAATAAATGGTCAGTTTTCTGAATGGAGAGAGGTAAATAGTGGTGTCACCCAATGGTCTGTATTGGATCTGGTCCTATTTAACATATTCATAAATGATCTGGAAAAGGGGGTAGTCAGTAAGGTGGCAAAATTGGCAGAAGATACAAAACAACTCAAGATAGTTAAGTCCCAGGCAGACAGTGAAGAGCTACAAAAGGATTTCTCAAAATTGGGTGACTGGGCAACAAAATGGCAGATGAAATTCACTGTTGATAAATGCAAAGTAATGCACATTGGAAAATTAATCCCAACAATACATATAAAATTATTGGGTCTAAATTAGCTGTTACCATTCAAGAAAGAGATCTTGGAGTCATTGTGGATAGCTCTCTGAAAACATCTACTCGATGTGCAGCAGCAGTCAAAAAAGTGAACATAATATTGGGAATCATTAAGAAAAGGATAGATAATAAGACAGAAAATATTCATATTGCCTCTATATAAATACATTGTATGCCCACATCTTGAATACTGCATGCAGATATGGTCTTCCCAGCTCAAAAAAGATATGTTGGACATGGAAAAAGTTCAGAAAAGGACAACAAAAATTATTAGAGGTATGTAACAGCTGGTTCATATCGTTTTCAACCCAAAGTGATTCTTTTTTAAAAGTTCTATCCAACTATGCAAGGAAGTTAGTTCTAAAGATGTTTGTATCTAGTATCACCGAGCTATCTGCTGAAGACTCTTCAAAGGAAATATTCTAAAGAGAAGGGATTTATATTTTGAATCATTAAGTAATTTCTGAAGTATGGTATAGCATTTGTTTTTTGCAAACTAACCTTCTTATGTGAATGACCCATAGGAGACTACAGGTGGAATTCTCAAAAGTACCTACATGACTTAGGAAGCTGAGTTTTGTGGAAAGGCAATGATGGGTCTTGTGCTCATTACCATGTAAACTTTTCTAGAAATCCACTCTAATGTTTATCAAACATTAAACCCTGACTAATACATGAATGCATACACAGTCAGTTTCATCCATGATTTATTCTACAAAAATATGGTGAATACTTTCTTTCTGGTTCATTGCAAAAGAATGAATGACTTGATGATGGCAGCTTTTTTAAAAGGAAATCATTTAAATCAGATTTTCATTTCAAAATGAATCTATGCATGGCAGACCTGACTGCTAACATTATATATTAGTTCAACGTCTCAGAAGGGATATTAGTTCATTACTCCTCTTAATCCCCTAACTCAATCTTTTTTTAAATCAGACTCTGACCTTTACCTACTTCATAGATGTATGAAGGAACAAATGTAACAAAATTTAGTTCCTTCATACCATCTATTTGTGAACCCCATAATTTTTAATCAGTACTTTCAAAGGTATTTTCCCACTTATTTTCTTTGTAAAACCTGTGGTTCACAGACTGGTTGACCTGTATACATGCTACATGTTTACAAAATTATTTCAATCCACTGAATATTAATGAAAAATTTCCTGACAGCAAAATCTTGTATGCTGCATGCCATTCTTCCACGGGAAGTCCAGTCTAGTTTAAAATGTCCTAGACAATGAGACAAGACACTAGAAAACACTTAACAAAACAATCCTACATTGGCAGAAAGATGACTTATTTGGTGTTTTCTATCACTGACTACTGTAGTAATACGCTAGATCAATGTCTGATAGATATCAAATCTATTAAGTTTCTTAATGATCTTTGAGTGCAGGATTTACCTACATACCTTGTCTCCTTACAGTATATTCTGGTGGAGTTTTTTTTATGGTGGAATAAGAAGTGGTAGGCCTTCACTGATGTAGAAACAAAGTTAATAATTTTCACTGAGGAGGGTGAGGAGTACTCTGAGTCCCTGCTGACAGGATCGCTTGACCCACAGCGGCATCCTCCATCGACTGCTGCACGATGGCGTAGAGTGACGCGAAGGTGTGTATAGAAGACCACGTTGCTGCTCTACAGATGTCCACGATCGGAATGTGTGCCAGGAATGCCGTAGATGCAGCCTGCGCCCTGGTCGAATGCGCTGTCAGTGCTGGGGGAGTAGCATTCGAAAGGGTATAGCACAGTTTAATACACGATGTAATCCAGGCCGAGAGACGCTGGGTGGAAACCGGTAACCCTTTCATCCTTTCTGCCACTGAAATAAAAAGTTGTGGAGATTTACGAAAAGTCTTAGTCCTGTCTATATAAAAGGCTAAAGCCCTCCTTACATCCAAAGAGTGAAGCATTCTTTCCCTATTGTTAGCATGGGGCTTGGGAAAGAATACTGGTAAGAACACGTCCTGGTTCAAATGAAAGGGTGAGACTACTTTGGGAAGGAAGGCCGGGTGAGGACGCAACTGAACCTTATCTTTATGGAAGACCGTGTAGGGAGGCTCAGAAGTGAGCGCCCTAATCTCAGAAACTCTACGGGCAGAAGTGATTGCCACTAAGAAGGCAGTCTTCCATGAAAGATAGGATAATGGGCATGTGGCCATGGGCTCAAATGGAGGTCTCATTAATGCCTTCAGCACCAGGTTGAGGTCCCACGGGGAAACAGGCTGACGGACCTGGGGATACAGCCTCTCCAAACCCTTTAGGAATCTGAGAACTAAGGGGTTGCTAAATACCGTAGTGCCCCCAACCCCTGGAAGGAAAGCTGATATAGCAGCCAGGTGCACCCGAACAGTAGAGAGTGCTAATCCCTGCTGTTTCAGTTCAAGTAGGTAATCCAGAATACTGGAGACTGTAGAAGTCATGGGGTCTCTACCTTTACTCTGAGACCACAAGGAGAAACGCTTCCATTTGGCCGTGTACGTCACCCTGGTAGAAGGTTTCCTACTACCGAGGAGGATATCCCTGACTGAATCCGAGCACTGCAGTTCCTCGGGATTCAGCCATGGATATTCCACGCCGTGAGGTGGAGAGACTGCAGGTTGGGATGCAACATCCTCCCATGGTCCTGGGAGATCAATGTTGGAGACAGGGGAAGTGTTAACGGTCTCGTCACACACAGTGACCTCAGTACCATGTACCAGTGTTGCCGACGCCACGCCGGAGCTATCAATATGAGAGATGCTCCGTCCTGCTGAGCTTTGATCAATACCTTGTGTACGAGGGGAAATGGGGGAAATGCATATAGCAGACCCCCTGACCATGTTACCTGAAAGGCATCCCCTTCCGACCCCGGGCTGAGATTGAGGAGGGAGCAAAACCTCTGACATTTCCTGTTGGCCTTCGTGGCGAACAGATCTATGAGGGGAAACCCCCACCTTAGGAAAATCGAGTGGGCAACGTCCGGTCTGAGGGACCACTCGTGACCCCTGAATGAACGACTGAGCGTGTCGGCCAGCACGTTCTGAGTTCCTGGGAGATATGTGGCTGTGAGGGAGATCCCTCGAGGAATGCAGAAATCCCAGAGGGCGAGGGCTTCCCTGCACAGGCGAGAAGAGCGAGCACCACCCTGTTTGTTTATATAGAACATCGTGGCTGTATTGTCTGTTAGGACTGACACATACTTGCCTTGTAAGAGTGGCTGGAACGTATGGCATGCTAGGCGGACCGCTCTGAGCTCCCGGACGTTGATATGAAGGGACAGCTCTTCCTGTGACCATAGACCTTGAGTCCGGATCTCCCCGAGATGCGCCCCCCATCCGAGGGAGGAAGCGTCTGTCACCAGGGTCAGAGACGGCTGGGGCTTGCGAAAGGGAACCCCTACGTTCAGAGACTGAGGCTGGAGCCACCAGTGGAGGGAGCGTCTGACCTGCACTGGGAGAGTCACTACTAGGTCTAGCGGGTCTCTGCGTTGGTTGTAGACGCCCGCGAACCACGATTGTAGAGGCCGGAGGCGGAGTCTTGCATATGGCACTACATAAGTGCACGCCACCATATGTCCCATGAGGACCATACAGTTTCTGGCTGTGGTGGTGGGAAACTGCAGGAGCGAGTGAATAATGTCCGAGATGGATTTGGCTCGGGAAGGAGGTAAGAAAGCCCTTGCTTGCAGGGAATCTAATATGACCCCTATAAACTCGATCCTCTGGGTGGGAATGAGGGTCGATTTTGGGACATTCAGGATAAGTCCTAACCGGAGGAAGGTCGCCCTGATAAACCGTATGTGTATTTTTAGCAGGTTCCTTGAACTTGCTCTTATGAGCCAATCGTCCAGGTAGGGGTAAATGTGAATGCCCTGCCTTCTGAGGAAGGCTGCCACTACCGCCATGCACTTTGTGAATACCCTTGGGGCAGTCGAAAGCCCGAAAGGGAGGACTGTGAACTGGTAATGTTGATGCCCGAGTACGAAACACAGGAATCTCCTGTGACTCGGGATAATGGAAATGTGGAAATACGCATCTTTCAAGTCGAGGGCCGTGAACCAGTCTCTGTGGTCCATAGCTGGGATTATGGAAGCTAAGGATAGCATGCGAAACTTCAACTTCTTTATGTAGGAGTTGAGGCCTCGCAGGTCCAGGGTGGGGCGAAGACCTCCCTTGGCCTTCGGAATGAGGAAATAACGGGAGTAATATCCCTTGCCCCGAAATTCTTGAGGAACCTCCTCTATGGCACCCAAAGACAAGAGGGTATGTACCTCCTGGTCTTGGAGTTGCTCGTGAGATGGGTCCCTGAAGAGGGACGGGGAGGGGGAATGGGTGGGTGGGAGGGTGTGGAATTGGATAGAGTATCCTACTTCTACGAGGCTGAGTACCCACCTGTCCGAGGTGATACGGTCCCAGGCCTGGTAGAAGCGGGATAAGCGGTTTGCAAAAGGTAAAGAGACTGGTTTGTGGTCCTCGTGCGCACCTTCAAAAGCTTGGTCTAGGTTGGTGTGCACCGGAATTTTGAGACTGCCGCAAGCCAGATCTTGGGCGGCCGCGGCTAGCTCCCCTTCCACCCCTCCTAGGTTGATCCCTCCTCGCCTGGGGGGGTTGGTAAGGTCTAGGTGGAGGGGGAGGGGTGGTCTGAAAGGCCTCCTCTGGGTCTGAGGGGTGTGTAGGCCCAGAGACCATAACATTGCCCTTGACTGGGCATGGACTGTAGCTTCTTGTCCGTATCTAGGTGGAACAAGCCCTGTTTATCAAAGGGAAGGTCCTGGATGGTGGCTTGCACCGGGGGAGGGATCCCGGAGACTTGCAGCCATGCCCCTCTACGCATAACCAACCCCATCGCCAGTTGTCTGGAGGCCGAGTCAGCTGCATCTAACGCTGCCTGTAAAGCTGCCCTGGAAACCAGTCTGCCCTCGTCTATGATGGCCTTAAACTCCTTGGCGGAGTCCTTATGCACCTGGTTCTGGAATTTATTCATGGCCGACCACGAGTTGTACGAGTACCTGCTCAGAGCTGCTTGTTGGTTAGCAACCCTGAGTTGAAGCGTAGCGGAGGAATAAACTTTCCTTCCCATTAAGTCCAGTTTCTTAGCGTCGTGAGACCTAGGAGTGGGTCCTGTTTGGTCTTGACGCTCGCGATGATTGACAGCATCGGCCACTAGGGAGCCTGGTGGGGGGTGGGTGAAGAGGAATTCGTACCCACTTCATGGGGCAAAATACCGTCTCTCCACTCCCCTGGCCGTAGGCAGAATCGATGATGGGGTCTGCCAGAGATTGTCCATCGTGGCCTGTATTCTCCTAATAAATGGCAGGGCCACCCTGGACGGGGAATCGGATGTAAGGATGTCCACCATAGGGTCATCCTCTTCCTGAACCTCCTCGACCTGCAGGTTGAGATTTTGAGCCACTCGGCGAAGGAGATCTTGATGGCCCCTAACATCCATGGGCGGCAGGGATGTTGACGATCCTGCAACCGCTTCATCAGGGGAGGATGAGGAGGATGCCAACTGGTGGTCTCCCGCTTGTTGCAGCTCCTCAGTGTCCTGGTGAGGCTCTGCATGCAGGGTGCCGTGAGTGTCCGTAGTCTCCGGTACTGAGGACCCCGGTGCCGATGGTCCCGGTGCCGGTTGCTCCGCAGCGGCTTCCAGCTGGGGTCTCGTAATAGTGGCTGAGACTGGACCCCGTGGTACCGAGGGAAGCGACATTGTCGTGGAGGTGGGCCCCTGAGCCTGATGAAAAGCGAAGGGGGTCCAGAAGGGCCATTGGACTGGACCCTGGGCATCCTCCATCCATTCAGAGGGACGTCTATGGTGGGACGAGCGCCGGTGCCGAGAATGGTGCGACCGGGACGAATGCCTGCTATACCTAGAGTAGGACCTGGAGGATCTCGTGTCCGACTCAGACGAATAGTCTGAGTGCGACCAAGGGGGCGTGGTGCCGTCCGGTGCCACAATCGGGTGTGCCATGGACTGGGGCTCACGGTGCCGACGCGTCGGTTGGATCGGGCCCGGGAGTGACGGTGCCACGGAGAGCGCACCCGCACCGGTTGCCTCTTGAGACGTCGACGGTACCGCATCAGCCGGTACCGGGGTTGGAGTCATCGGTGGAATGACCGGTGCCGTGGCCCGAGGGAGCGGTGCCTGGATCAGAAACTGCGGAACTGGATCTCTGGTCAAGTCCATGAGCTCGGTTGCCGCGTCAAAAGCCTCAGGGGTTGACGGCATGTCCAACCCAGGCTGCTCTCTCTCTGGGGAGAAGGTTGCCTCCAGAGAGGTAGGTGCGTCCTCCACGGCGGGAGGTGCCGCCGGTGCAGGCTCTGTACGGGGCTTGTGGCTATGCCCCGGAGCCGTCCGCACCGCAGAAGGGCCACCAGGAGACTTACGGGCTGGAGAGCGTCCCCTCGATTTCTTGGACGGCACCGGAGATTGCGATCGGTGCCGTCGGGAAGAGCCGGCATGGTGCCGAGGCGACCGGTGCCTAGAGGCCTTCTTGGCTTTCGGTGCCGCGGTACCGCAGACTGAAGCCGGTGCGCTGGCAGAGGTGGAAGGCTCGGATGGCTGCAGGGCTGATTCCATCAAGATGAGTTTGAGATGATAATCTCTCTCTTTCTTTGTGCGGGGTTTAAAGCCTTTGCAAATTGAGCAGAGCTCGGTTTGATGACCCTCTCCCAAACACTTTAAACAATGGGAGTGAGGGTCACTAACCGGCATAGGCTTACCGCACTTATCACAGTTTTTGAATCCCGATGCCCCAGGCATAACCCGGCATCAGGACAAACTAAACTAACAACTATATAACAACTAACGCTAAACTAACAACTAAACTAACAACTATAATACCTAACAACTAGAACCTAAGAAACGAGTATCACAGCGAGAGTAGCACAGTAGCTGTTCCAGCAACCACCATGGACGGAAAGAAGGAACTGAGCGGGGGGAGGGTCGGCAGGGGCATATATACATTGCCATAAGGGCGCCACTCCAGGGGTCGCCCCTGCCGACCCTACGGGTATCGCTAGGGAAAAAGTTCCGGAACCGTGCATGCGCGGTGCGCACACACATCTGGGAATGGACATGAGCAAGCACTCGAAGAAGAACCATATATACATGCATAAAAGAAAAAGAATATAGTCTTCCTCCTACCACTTACTATCCTCATAGTTGCATAAAGAAGAGTGTATATTTCCATCTGACACCTGACAAATTACATGGCAATCATCTTTGGAGACCAATATAACACTAGAAACAAGTACTATGAAAGGTGTGATTTTACAGTCTTTAAGTACCAAAACATTCTATAGTTTGTAAAATTAAGACAGTCGGTGCTTATGATTACATAGCAATGTGTGTACAGTAAAACCTCCATTTAACGGACTAATTCGGGTGAGGGGGTGTCCGTTAAATCAAAAAGTCCGTTATTTAATAATAATTAAAAAAAAGAGCTGTCGGAGCAGCAGCCCGCACGCCACAGGGTCGGGGCGACAGCTCCGCAGCCCACCCGCTGCCTGGACCCGGGCGGCAGCCGGGAGCCGGCAGCCAGCCCGCCTGCTGCTGTGACCCGGGCGGCAGCCGGGAGCTGGCAGCCAGCCCGCCAGAAATGGATCAGGAATGCATCAGACTTGCTCAGAAATTTTGTCCGTTGCATCCGAAGTCCGTTAAATCGAGGTCCGTTAAATCGAGGGTTTACTGTATTTATGACATAGTCACATGACAGGGATGACAGAGGCTTCCTAAAAGTGCAGGGGCCATCAGCACCTGAACTGTGCCCCCTGTTGTCATCCTTTCCCCCTGAGTCTAGGCCCCTTCCCCTGAGTCCCTGCTCAAATGCTGCCTTCCCCCCCCCAAAAAAAAAACCTTCCCCCTGCTCACTCCTCCCCACTCCCACTCCCCCTGGTCGCTCACTCTTATGGATGATAAAAATATGATGGGGCCATGTCCCCCTGACCCTCCACATTCTGCCTCCCCCCTCCCGTCACATGATAGTATGAATTCTATGGCCTGTGTTATGCAGGAGGTTAGACTAGGTGATCATAATGCTCCTTTCTAGCCTTAAAAATCTATGAAAAGTAGCCCAGTAAAGAGGCCCTACGCAAGGCCCTACGCAAGGCCCTCTATACTACTAAAGATGGGTTTAAGTGTTGTAGGGAGCTTTGTGCGAGTCTTTTGCATTAGAGTGAATATAGATGAAGCCTCATTTTCTTCTCACAAAAATTGTAATTTACAATGGTGTAACACCATTAATCTCAGTGCCTGGTTTACAGTGATGTAAAGGAAGGGAGAATAAGGTCTTTAGTACATTGATTATTCTCCCACTAATACTGATATAAAAGACAATTTCTTTCATTAGAAGAAAGAAAGAAAGAAAGAAAGAAAGAAAGAAAGAAAGAAAGAAAGAAAGAAAGAAAGAAAGAAAGAAAGAAAGAAAGAAAAGCAGTGATGCTTGGGCAAGTCACATGAACCAAAATTTTCTGAGGTGCCCACGGTATGTTCCTCATTTTCTGGATGCCTGACTTGAGACCCTTAGGATCTAATTTGCCGAAGTGCTGAGTACTCACAATTGCAACTGAGGTTAATAGGAGTTCTATTCTGAACATTAAAAAGTGCTACAAAGTGCTAAGCACTGCAAAAAATCCAGGCCCAATCATCTCAAACTGAGCACCCAAAATTAACTGACACTTTTGACAATTTTTGTCTTAATTTCTGGGCGTCAGTTCCCCAAGTATAAAATGGGCATAATACCACCTCGCCTCATAGTGGTGTAAAGATCATTTAATGAATAAACATTGTACAGCAAGAGCACCATACAAAAACCCATGATGACATTAATATTTTTTTATTCAGTGCAGGGTTTGGCTGGTATGCTGTAAATAATGCATGGGCCACTTGCTGAATAACGAGGATAAAAATAATAGAAATATCAAGGAGCTACCTGTTCAGTAAGCAGTGTCCATCCTGTGCACTGAATGAGGATGAGGTTCTATGGAAAAACAATCACATACAGTTGAAGACTATCATAATGCACAAGGGGGAGTAGGATTACATGGGCACCCACAAAATTGGCATTTCTTAATTTTTATGTGCTTGACTGTATAACCTTCATAATAATGTTCTTTTTGTGCACTGAAAAAGCTGTAGCTCTTTTGCTTCAGGGTTTGTCACTCCTCCCCCCCCCCAAAAAATCATTCCCTCTACCAGTAATTGAGGGCAGGATGCATTGATATGTGATGAGCTATCTTTAGCATAAATCTCTGTGGGTAGCACTTATTAATCACATTCTTGTGCAGAATAGGGGATAGTAATGGGGTAACTCTCTCCTAAGGATACCGATTATGTCTATAATCATCTGCATTCTGCATTCAAGTATGAGTAGTCAATCAAGAATCTTTTCCCCTGGCCAGCTATTGTGTACATATTTTCTCACTATTTTTATTCTATTAGGGAATGTTTGGAATTTCTGATTGTAAGCAGTGACACTGTTTAAAAAAAATCACTGAGTCCAATGCAGAGTGCAGCATTTAGAGAGTGTCAGCTTAAATAGTCTTCAGAGCAATAAGCAAAACAAAGAAGAAATAAGTATCTGTCAGTCAAGGAAAAATGTTCAAAGTGGTGAGTTGGGTTTGAATTATATGATGTTCGGTGATTATTATGGGATTCTTCTGACTAAAAGCCTATATGCCTTCAAAATTGATCCTTTAAAAATTGATCTGTCCAGTCCTCTCACCAGTCTCTCTCTCTTTTCCCATTAGGTGAATGACACTATTACTTCAGGACCTAATCCTGCACCTGCCTTCCATTCCCACTGACATCAATAGAACTGTTATTAGAGGGGCCCAGCTACTCACTGGATAGAGCCTTAGAACTTTCAAATTGAAAATAAATGATAAATTGATTTTGATACAGTTGGACCCATTTAATGAAACAGAATAATGACCTTACATTCATCTAGTGCCCTTCGTTTAAAAGGATCCCAAAGCACTTTATGAATTTAATTTTTAACTAAATATAGAGCAATCTCTTTGCCTATCTCTGTGAAGAAACAGAACTGCTTTCATGGAGCACAGCACTGAAGAACTGAAAATAGATATCTAAATTAAATCAGGTAGAATTTGAGCGTGACACCAGGGCTACAATACGTGCTGTTTGTCTTAGACCATTTACTCTTTGGAACCATTCAAATTTTCCTTTATCCCTCTTTGTTAGAATTCAAATGACATTTTGGTACAAATAGCTGCCCATAATGCACTGCTCACAGGGCTGCCGGAGGTGCCACAAATATGGCATGCCAGTGCACTTGCAGCTGTCAGTGTGGAAAGACTGCAGCGCTTTCCCTACTGCGCTCTCCAAAGGCTGGTTTAACTCAAAGCGTTCTAGATCAGCAAGTGGAGTCAAGGCCTATGGTTGGTGCTTAAGGAAGCAAAGGGGGTGGGGAGTTCAATAAGCATTAACATCTGAAAATGTATTTGTTACCTGATGTTTTAAAATTAATTTTTAAATATCTCCCCCTGAATGTCCCCTTGACATCAGCTGCAGATTTTGGAGCACAACTACTGGGTTGGGAGGAAAGGGGACCAGTGTGGACAAGGTGGGTGTGTAGATATATATACACATTTATGAGGAGAGTATGGGAGCATGGAAGATAAATAACCTCTCCTCCAAATAAGGGATCATATGGGGAGAAGGTTAAGGTTAAGGCAGCTGTTCCTAGCAACAGCTGCCATCAGTGTCGCAGAAAGTTTTGGTAATGGTCTCTCCACTGGAGCCAATATAGAGGCACAAAGAATTAAACAAGAAGCAGAACAGAACAGGGCATGCAAGTACTGCACAATATCTTTTTAAAAATGTCAGCAGTAGAGCTGTCCAGAGAAGGCTTAACAGAACCATAATCTGTCAGGATATGCAGCTCCATCTGTCATACTGTCTGGAGTGGTTCACAACCTCAGACTGTCAAGAAGCAGGGCAGAGACCTCAAACTAGTAATGTTCTATAATTAGATTTCATCAGTAACAAGCGTGAACTCCTAAAGCACCCTAACAGATTAACCACGGAGTCACAGACAGGCCCTTTGAGCATTCTGTCTTGCTACCCAGGCAAGCTGGATTTAGTGATGGTTGCTATACACCAAAGCTCACAAAATATTCAGATCGCTCCAAGTCCCATTAGAACAGTCAGTTACCCCAGGTCAATATGTACTTTAGATCTAGCACCAAAAACAATGCTTGCAGACAATCCTATAATAAGCTATCTAAGGATTTACTAAGAAAAGAAATTAGAGAGTTATTATGAGGTTAAAGGAGGCAAATGTACACAAATGAGTTAGAGCCTATGGTTTTAAAAGATGACAGAGTTGTAGTAATCTATCAACTCTAAAGTTCCTTTAGGGCTAACCCAGGTTGGCCCTGGGGAATCTCTTCTTCTGTTTTGTAGCTCCAGTGCTATGAAAATCCAAACAGCTAAAGAGAGATGAAACATTTTATTGTCAGCTATTTTTATTTCCTTCTTCCAGAATTCAAACTGATGGGGTGAGCCTTTTTACACATAGCCTTTCATTGGGGTAAAAAGGGCAATTAAAGTCTTTGTATTGTGATGTCCCACAATGGCCCATTTCATTTTGATAGGCCTTCTTGATGGGCAGGAGATGACAGGTTCACAGTTTAAGCGCAAACATATTTTACAGTTATAAAGTAAAAGCTTTAGTATTACTTTACAGCATATGATTTAAAAAAACCCTAATACACGCAGCAATTTACAAGCTTTTCACAAAATCTAAATGCTAAAACACATTGTTATAAGTTATACACCCATCTTATCCATACCAACACGCAAGTGAAGCAGACTGGTTTCCAGCAATGAATTTGTCAGAGCTTGGCTGAGGCCTAAAGCCTTGGCAAGATCTGGCACCTGGCTTGCCAGCCTCACCATCTAAATCAAAACTCTTCACAAAATTGGTTCAATTTCACTGTAATTTTGTTTAGAAGAAACACATTCAAACAACATTGAAATGTCCTGTTTGGACATTTTCAAACAAAACGTACTGATTTCTCATTCTCAAATGATGTTTGCATTCATTTTTGTTTTCTATTATATAATTGAACAGTCCCAGTCTTTTTAAATCACTCCTCATGTGGAAATATACCATGTGTTTATATAGTGGCATTATGACATTGTCTGAGTTATCTATCCCTTTCGTAATGGATCCCAACACTGTAAGATTAGTTGACTACCACTGCACATTGGATGGATGTTTTAGCCACAATGACTCCAAGTTCTCTTTCTTGAGTGCTAACTGCTAATGTAGACCCTATCATTTTGTACATATATGGATTATATTTTTCTATGTGCATTACTTTGCATTTATCAACAATGAAATTCATCTGCCATTTATTTTGTTGACCAGTCAGCCAGTTTTGTGAGATCCCGTTGTAATTTCTCAGTCTGCTTTGGACTTAACTATCTTGAGTAATTTTGACAAACAGTCTTATGTAGCACCTTATAGATTAACTGATGTAATTTTGTACCATCTGCAAACTTTGCCACCTCACTGTTTATTCTTTCCCCAGATCATTTATGATTACGTTGAACAGTACTTGTTCCAGTACAGACCCTGGGGAAAACAGTTATTTACCTCTCTCCGTTCTGAAAACTGATCATTTATTCCTACTCTTTGTTTCCTGTCATTTAACCAGTTCCTGATACATGAGAGGACCTTCCCTCTTATCCCATGACTGATTAGTTTGTTTTCCCTTCACAAAAGCCATGTTGACCTTTCAACAACAAATCATGTTCATCTATGTATCTCATAATTCTGTTATTTACTATAGTTAAGAAGCTCAAATAACCTGGTTGGCACCTGACCAAAAGGACCAATAAGGAAAGAAGATATTTTTAAATCTGAGGGGGGGGGGAAGAAGAGGCTTTGTTTGTGCTCTCTATGTTGTTCTCTCTGGTTAGAGACAGAGAGAGAGAGAGAGACCAAGCAGGTAACCCAGCTCCTAGTGAACTGATGCATATAAAATTACAGAAATTGTAAGTAATAGCAAGGAAATGCATTAGATTATCTTTTGTTTTAGTTTGTGAATTTTCCCTGTGCTAAGAGGTAGATTTATTCCTGGTTTTGTATCTTTGAAGTTGAGCCTGGAGGGAATCCTCTGTGTTCTAAATCTTTTTATTACCTGGTAAAATTACCTCCCATCCTGATTTTACAGAGGCACTTCTTTTACTTTTTTCTTTATAATAAAATTGTTTTAATAACCTGATTGGTAATTTAGTGTCCTACAATCCCAAGGGTCTGGTCTGTGCTCACTCTGTAACCTATGGTTAGTATATTATTCTCAAGCCTCCCCAGGAAAGGGGGTGAAGAGGCTTGAGGAGATAATTCAGTTTCTTTTCCTGAATCTTTGCCTAAATCACTTGGTGGTGGTAGCAAAGTCCAAAGACAAGGAAAGGATTTGTGCCTTATGGAAGTTAATCTAAGCTTGTACCAATAAGCTTAAGAGGGTCTTTCATGTGTGTCCGCACATCTATATGCCAGAGTTCAGAGTGGGGAGGGAACCCTGACAGGCCTCTTATTGCCAGGATTGCCTCTGGAGACTTTTTTAAAAATAAGCTTCACTTTAGCTGGTACAGAAGCTGGTTTAAGTGACAGGTTACATATCACAGTTAATAGTTCTGGAATTTCATATTTAAGTTCCTTAAGAACGCTTGGGTGACTGCCATCAGCTCCTGGTGACATTCTTGCAGATAATTTTGACATTTTGAGGTTTTGCTTCTATTTGAATAGAAGCCAGATTTTGAAAACCTGAAATCCATTGCAAAAAACCCTACAACAACAACAAAACTTCCATCCTTTGCACAGTTCTAGTCATAAGCATGGTGTGGCATAGCACTCATTGTGTCTAAATGCATTCCTGAATTAGGTGTAAATAGGATCACAGTTCTGTAAGAGTATGTTTAAGTGCCCTTCTGTGATATTAGATGCAGCCTTTATATTAATCTTTTTCTGTTTGCCCCCAGAATAGCTCTGTTAGAATTACTAAAAGTATAAAGAGAGGATCTTAAATTTTTAATAGTCAGCTGCTTCTTTCATTTTATTAACCACTTATTTTAGGCAGCTACGAGAGAGTTTAATATATAACACAGAGCCAAAAAGTGAAAGGATGTACACGTCTACCTCATGGATTTATAGCTCATATAGAACTTTGTTTGTGATACAATATGCAAGTATTAACTGAGCAAAAATGATATTCTGAAACTATGTTTTTGTAATTCATCTATCTAGGAAATATAAAATGGATGCTGCATCCAGTTTTCATTGAGGGCCTATGTTTCAACCAATTTTCCAGCTGGCTTGAGTGAAGTAAAAGGAGGTCAAGTGATTGCCCAAAATTACACAGTTATTCCATGGCTCAGCTGGCTACCAGGATTGGCTTTATCTGATAGACAACACAATCTCCTTAAACCACACAGCTTCCCACACGGCAGCGATAGAAAATGACAGTATAATTGCAGGCTATTTTTCTTTCTCCCAGCCCTATCATGCACTATCTAAACATTATTATTTTATTTTATTTTGCAAAATTCTGGACTAAGTTTGCTAAATTGAGTTCTTAAACTGGACAAAGTACTATAAAGTGTGCATAGGTAATAATACTGCATTGACAAAAGAATGAGCTAAAGGCCCAGTTCTGCTCTCTTAAAGTAAGTGGTAAAATTCTCATTTACCCCAATGGGTTATACAGGATCAATCCAGAATGACCCAATGTAATAGGTCTTGTCTACCTTTAATTTATGTGGACTGTTCCTCAAACACTATTAAGCCTCTGGTGTGGAATATTAAGCCAAACATGGTTTAACCTGCTTATACCACCATCAACAAAATGTCTATTATCACAGTTAGTAGATCTTAGAAGGAGCAAAAATTGCTGGGGTAAATTTTCAGAGGTTGGAATCACTTACCAAGTGTGAATACTGGCACACTATCTAAGTGCTAATGTGCACATGCACCTTAAACTAGCACCAGCAGTATGCAAGAACTATAATTTGCATCTTATTTTTACTGGATGTAAACAATATGGATATAAAACACATGGATTTTTCTAGTGCAGACCAACTGTCAGAGGGAATAGTGTTATCTACTAAATTACTATCATCACCCTTTCTTGCTGTACCTAGATTTTTCATGAAGGTCCAAGTAGCGATCCAATTTCTGCTGAAAGTGCAGTTCAGGATGGTATGGCTCTGGGTCCCAGTGAATTCTATTCTGGAACTTTTTTTAGATATACTCAACCCATGGTCTTCATAACTCTCCATAAGACTCTTCTTCAGTCTAAGTAAAATGTTATGTGACATCCTAACACTGATATAGCAGCTGCCCCAGGGGGTAGGGAAGGTAAAAAAATAAAAACATGGAGACACAAGGAAATATATGTTCAAAAAGTGTGAAGATTGGCAGGGATCCTGGGGGGGGGGGGTCAACTTGCTCTGCAGCATGGGGCATTTGCAGGTTTCAACTAGTGTAAATGGTGGATTCTCTGTAACCTGAAGTTTTTAAATCATGATTTGAGGACTTCAGTATCTCAGTCAGAGGTTAGGGGTCTACTACAGAAGTGGGTGCGTGAGGTTCTATGACCCGCCATGTGCAGGTCAGACTAGATGATCGTGATGGTCCCTTCTGACCTCAGCGTCTATGGAGTCTAATTTGTGCTGAAAATAAACATAAGTAAGTGAAAGAAAACATTGTTTTGATGTGTTAGCTTTAAGATTCTTGCTGTAATGGAGGATAATCATGGTAACTGAAATCAGGAATAGAATTATAATTGAAAACCTCTGTTGTGATAGGCATTTCAAAGACCCTGGAGTTCTGGGACTACTAGATAATACTATCACACTCAGGGTAACTAGCAATATTGGCAAAAATGGTTGAACATTTATTGGAATAAAACCTTAACCCTTACTTTCTGATAATCCTGTCACACACATGATGTATTATACCTTTAATTCTTTCACAATTCTATGATTGTTTGATGGCAAAGTGGCACTTCAGCTGTTAAAACTTCCATGTTGTTGCCTTAGAAATAGTTTGTCAAACGAGCTGCACCTTGGGCCACTGGTATATCATTGTGTGCAAGCCTCCCCTTCCCCCTCTGCTCACTCAAACTACCTTTCAGGACATGGAGGGCTAGTGTAGGATGTCCAGCAGCTGCCAAATCCTTTTTTTCGAGACTGCTCTATGGGCTCTTTCTTATTGAGCAATGAAACCACTTCATTTTTGCTGCTTTGGGAGATTCCCTTGTTCCCTTCAGTCATTGGGTCTTTGAAAACAAGCTCCAGATCATCCTAACAGAAACTATTAAGAACAGAGGCCACCTACAAGACTAGAGAAACATAATTCAAAGACTCTTCTTGAACAAGCTAGTACATGTTATGTAATTGTCTGAAAATGAAATGATTTTGGTCTTGGTACAGTAAGAATGAAAAAATAGTAAATTGTTTCTATTAGATCCTATTGGTGGAGAGAATTCACTATTTTACTAGTAAGGAGTTAAGTCAATGGGTCAAACACTTACTACTGGGTATTCCCACTGAAGTTACCATAGACCCTCGTACTACTTACTGTAATACTGCTTGATATTTATGTATCTTCTCAGCTCCCATACTACCAGCCATGTGTTACTTTTCTTGTTTGTCTCACCACTGTTTTAACTCCACATTAAGAACTTGGTTTCCCTTGCAAAGAACATCTGCTAATGTGAGAGGCATGCTTTTAATATGTTGATTTATCATTGTCAGATGCAGGGCTTTAATGCTGTAATTTGAATATTGTATTTAAGGCACTTTTGTGATTACAGATGTTTTACATATAAATTGCTTTATATTACCCAAAAAATCTTTTGTATATTTTAAGGCAGCCTCATGCCCACGTGTTTTACATTTTAATATCTTACTCTGCATTGCTAAATGGATGTGAATTGCTTTCTGTTTAAAATGGCTGTATGTGTGAAATAGAGGAGCTGCAACTGCTGCTGTTGTCAGAGGAAAGAGTTTAGTAGTATCTTGGTTATTTTTCAGCGAGCCAAAATGTGTTACTGATTAGACATACCTATGGGTAATATTTATTACAAGAAGTGATATCAGGAGACTCCAGGTAGTGATCTGCAACTGCCACTCGAATAATTTGTAAAGCCAAAAACAACTTTCCACACATTTGCTTTAGCTCAGCTGGCTTGTTTCCTATAGAGTGCAATGCTGAGTAGTTGAAATAACACCACCATCTACTGGACATTCTATCAGAGTACCAGACTCAGTAGGTAATAGAGAGGAAAGTGTGCCAAATTTCCAAGATGTCTTCTTTTGAATGTATGGATACATTGCTTTTGCCAAACCCTACCTGCCTAATTCTTGTTCTTGTTCTTGACTAACAGTCTGTACTGATATGCTTATAGGCTGCTTTGTCCATCAGACACATGAATAATAAAAGCTAGCTAGTAGGGGTGAGCTGGTGGGGGAGAGGGGTTAGAGGACAGAAGAGTCTTTCCTGTAGCAGTTGTGCTCCATGAAAGATACATGAATGTGATTCCCCATGCGGCTGCTGTTATTGTTTCTACTGATCCATTACTAAAGAGAGAGCGTTTGTCCACATAAACCCTGCAAATGTCAAGGCCCAACTGCCAGAAATAGTGTGTGACAAAGACCCAAAATCCATACAGAAAACTTCAAAAGTTCCAGGATTTATTGCTATCCTGTAGATGGCTTTCTGTAATCTCAGCCTCGTGATTATTTCCGACATAAGGAGATCAGATGTGTTTGGATGTAGGTAGTTTTGCAATTAAAATGAATGATGTCCCTCAGAAGGAGGCACAACAAAGAAATATAGCTACTGAAGCCATGCAAGAATTCCCTCAAGAATCAGAGAGGTAGCCGTGTTAGTCTGGAATAGCAGAGGTAACAAAGAGTCCTGTGGCACCTTAAAGACTAACTATAAAGTTTTGAAGCATAAACTTTCGTGGGCTAATACCCACTTCGTCGGATGCAAGCAGTGGAAGTGTCCAGAGGCAGGTTTAGATAAATAGGCAGGTTGAAGTGTTCTCCTACAGGTTTTTGTATATTGCCATTCCTGATATCTGATTTTTATTTTTTATCCTCTAAAGGATAAATGGACACAAATCAGATATCAGGAATGGCAATATACAAAAACCTGTAGGAGAACACTTCAACCTGCCTGGACACACAATTAGAGATTTTAAAGTCACCATACTGCAGCAAAAAAACTTCAAGACCAGACTGCAAAGAGAAACTGCAGAGCTGCAATTCATTTGCAAATTTAACACAATCAATCTGGGACTGAACAAAGACCTTGAGTGGCTTGCTAATTACAAAAACAGCTTCTCCTCCCTCCGAGTTCACACCTTCAATTCAGATGCTGGAAGAATATCTCACCCTCCCTGATTTGAGATAACAAGCTGGTTCAGCCTGATTGGACTAACCTTGTTACCTCCTACCTGATTCCTGACTATTTATCTATACCTGTCTCTGGACACTTCCACTGCTTGCATCCGACGAAGTGGGTATTAGCCCACGAAAGCTTATGCTTCAAAACTTTATAGTTAGTCTCTAAGGTGCCACAGGACTCTTTGTTACCAAGAATTCCCTCACAGATTCACTAGTCACAAGAATGATTAAAGGATTGGAAATCAGGACTTATAGCAGGGGTGGGGAACCTCCGGCCTCCGGGCCGTATACGGCCTGCCAAAGCCTTCCGTCCGGCCCGCGGCCGCCGGCCAGGGACGGCTCTGCGCTGGGGCCTGGAAGCGCCGCGTGGGCCGCTGCCGCCAGCCGGGGACGGCTCAGAGCTGGGGCCGGGACGCGCCGCGTGCTCCGCTGCCGGCGCCGGCCGGGGACGGCTCAGAGCTGGGGCCGGGACGCGCCGCACTGCCACCCACTGCCAGGCGGCGAAACAAGGAGCCACCCACTGCCAGGCGGCGAAACAAGGAGCCACCCACTGCCAGGCGGCGAAACGGTCGGGGGGGAGAGACCAGGTTGAGCAGGTCAGTTGGGGGGGGGGGGGGAGAGACCTGGCTGGGTGGGTCAGTTGGGGGGTGGGTGGCAGGGAAGGAGGTTTGGGGGGGAGAGACCGGGCTGGGTGGGTCAGTTGGGGGTGGGTGGGTGGGAGGGAAGGAGGTTTGGGGGGAGAGACCGAGCTGGGTGGGTCAGTTGGGGGGGGAGGGGGGGGAGGGAAGGAGGTTTGGGGGGAGAGACCGGGCTGGGTGGGTCATTTGGGGGGGGGGGTTGGAGGAAAGGAGGTTTGGGGGGGAGAGACCGGGCTGGGTCGGTCATTTGGGGGGATTGGAGGAAAAGAGATTTGGGGGGGAGAGACCAGGCTGGGTGGGTCAGTTGTGGGGGGGAGGGAAGGAGGTTTGGGGGGGAGAGACTGGGCTGGGTGGGTCAGTTGGGGGGTGGTGGGAGGGAAGGAGGTTTGGGGGGGGAGAGACTGGGCTGGGCGGGTCAGGCAGGCGGCAGGACCCTGGCTGGCAAGGGGCCAGTGGGGGAAAACCCCAAAGCAGTGCAGGGCTAAGGACTCCACCTGCCACTGCTTTGGGATTTCCCCTGCTGGCCCCTTGCCAGCTGGGGTCTCAGCTCCCATTGCCAGCCTGGGCTTCGGGGGGGGGGAGGGGGAGGGGGGGGAAGTGGCCCGCGGACGACTTTATAAGGGTCAAAATGGCCCTTGGTGGAAAAAAGGTTCCCCACCCCTGACTTATAGTGATAAGCTAAACAGACTGATCTCTTTGGGTCAAACAAAGAGAAGGTTAAGGGATGATTTGATTATAGTCAGTAGGTATCTATATCCGGAACAAATATTTAATAGTGCACTCTTCAATCTAACAGCAAAAGGTATAACAAGATCCAATGGCTAGAATGCGGCTAGACAAATTCAGGCTGGAAATAAGACAAGTTTTAATGGTGAGCATGGTTACCAATCGGGACAATTTACCAAGGTATGTGGTGGATTCTCTATCATAGACCATTTGAAAATCAGGATCGGGTGTTTTTTCTAAATGTGCTGCTGTAAAAATTATTTTGGTGAAGTCCCATGGCCTGTGTTATGCAGGAGCTCAGACTAGATGATCATAATGTTCCCTTCTGGCCTTGGAATCGATGAAGGTGATAAAAGCAGCTAATCGCCCCAGCTACCCTCAGTTCCTTCTACAAATTCCAAGAACCGAAATAATGAGTGGTAAGTTTCAATTTACATATTCTTTCCTGGGTATATCTAATCAACTTGCTGTAGTGCACCCACTATAATATTCTTTTTGGATAATAACACCACCAATAAAGCTATTTATGCAACAGTTTATTTCAGTTTATAACAGTTTTATATAAAGCCTACACTGCCCAATGCCTGGTTTAGAAAATCCAAACAACCCTGCATTTTGAAACCTTGAGAAAAAAAAATCAGCAACAACAAGACTTGTTTGGAGCTGAAGGAAGAATTAATTATTTACATGTTCCTCATTTACATGTTTCTCATTAACTTTTTACCTACTGTTAACAGGAGGTTTTTAAAAAATTCTTTTCTATCTGGGATCCACGTTTACTACAGCCCTGTTTCCAGGTAATATATTTAGCCATTCCTTAATTATTTGCAGTTAATCACAAATTGACATTTGAAAGCTGTAAGCATCGCGGGAACATGGAAGGTATTCTAGAAATCCCTAACGAGTCTTTTTGGTTCATTATTTCTGGGTTCAATTCACAATTTGCCACAGATGTGCTGTGTGATCCTGATCCAATGTATCTATTTTTCTTTTAAAAGGATATAAAAGTCTTGAAATGTTTTAGGATCATGCATCACATGACCACTTACAGTCCAGATTCTGATACTTTTACTTACATGGAGTCTCTTCTTACTCTTGAACCCTCCTCCCCCCCCCCCCGTGGGAGTGGGACTATCAGTGTGATTAAAGCTATCAGTATTTAGCCCACATTAACAACCTGGTGTTTTCTGTGCAGCTCATTTTGGGGAAATGTCCAAAGATTTACAATGACCAGTTTTTGTCCCGCATCCTCTTGGCTTTTTGTCCATCACAGGACACCAATGTGAAACTTTCATTGCAAAGTCCCAGAGCAGGTGTAGGGAACTGAGGTGTTCTTGGACTGGCCTAGAGTTTATGGTTGGGCTGGTGTCACCAAGTCACAACCAGTCACAAGGTGGTAATCGGCATGAAGGGATCAGAGTAATCACTAGAGCTGGGATCAATAGGCAAGAGCCAGGGTCAAAGTCAGGCTGGGGTTACAGACCAGAAATCAATTAGCAAGGTTAGGTCTAGAGTCACAGCAATCCAGAAGTCTGCATGACTGCCCAGACAACTTCCTGGGCCATCCTCCAGGGTTGAATAGTGAGCATGGGCCAATCAGAAGACCTTAAGGTTCTGTTGTTCTGGACCCCTTGGCTGGTACTTTCTGCAGAGCCTAATCTCCGCAGTGCTCCCTGGATGTGACTGTGCCTGGCTTCCCACTAGCAATCTGGGAATCTCAAGCGTGCCAGGTTCCACAGACCTTAGCCCCATGGAGCCTTTCAAGTGGGCATTTTTCTATTATCGTGAAATGCAACCTTTCAGTTAAACCTTGGCTGAGTTTCTGGCAAGTCCCCTTCAATTAAAATGGAGTTAGGAAGGGAATTATGATTTAGATGGGAAATCTTATGAAACCTGGAAGATTCATATTGTTTCAGCACAAAACCAGGCAAAACTGAGCAATTTCAGCTGTACCTTTTTAAATTGTTGGCTTCCTTAAAAATGTAAAACAAAGTGATGAAGGGGATGAAGTGTCATACTTGTAACAATATCCTCATTTCATTTCTTAGTAAGGAAATAGACCTGTCTGGAAATTAAAATTTGTTATTGTGAGACTGAGCCATTTACTAATATGAGTTCACCCTATCATGCTTTGAACAATATTTAATTTCATTAAAAATTTAGAAATTGACAGTCTATTAGGGATTCTATATTTAAATTTATCGGGAAAGTGATACCATATAATATAAAAAGAATAAACCCTTTTAATAAGTGCCACCAATAATTCTTTTCATCAATAAATAAGCTCCATTAAACAGTATTAGCTTTGGTTGCTATGAAGTAATAGTAAGGTAACCTTGGTAGCTCTTCTGGCAACACTCTAGAACTTCCTAATGATTTCATGGGGCATGGAATGCGTTTTACCCATTGTTTTTGGCATGGAGTTTGGGTGACCATGAGATGACTGTGTTGATTATGAACACAACTTTAAAGCTCCAGTACAACAGAATGAAAGGAAGTTATTTCTGAAGCATCTGGTCTAAAACATTTTTAAACAGTTACTATTTGCCAAAGAGATGCATATTTCTAGGTTTTTAAAAACACATGGAAAGCAAACATGCTGTGTCAAATAACTCAGATATGTTCCTTTTCAAATGTTACTTGTTCCTGGGTAACATTTTCAAAAGCACCAAAATGAATTAGAAGTCCAAGGCTCATTTTCAAAATTGACATAGGCACTTCGGAAAGTAAGTTCCATTGCTTTTCAATGAGACTTAGGACCATATCTTCAAAGGTATTTAGGCACCTAATTTCCATTGATTTCATTGGGAGTTAGGTGTCTAAATACCTTTGAGGATCTTAGGCACCTATTCTAGTTGACTTAAGTCCCCTTTCTAATCCTATCTGCCACTTTAGATGCCTAAGCACAAAAGTTGGACACTAAGAACCGCTGCTTCAGCTGCTGCCTAACCCTCTTTGTGCCTAAATTCCATAGCTGCCTAAGTTTCTCCTGATAGAGTCATGTAGGCATCTATATTTCTCCTGGTATGTATGCACACAACTACCTCAAAACTGACACCTCTGAGCAGCTCAGCACCTAATTCACATGTAAACCTATCTCATCTGCAGAGCCTGATCTGGTAGATATGTTCAAAGGCCATTTTAGAACACATCTACTAGATTGGTTCTTGAACCATGCACAGGAAATGGTACCCTCCTTTGACCCAATAGCCAGAACACTCATCCAAGGTGCAGAAGATCCAGGTTTGAATACCCACATTTAAGGTGACCAGCTGTCCCGATTTTATAAGGACAGTCCTGACTTTTGGGTCTTTCTTATATAGGCTCCTATTAGCCCCCACCCCAGTTCTGATTTTTCACATTTTATATCAGGTCACCCTACCCATGCTGTTTGAGAGGAGTAGGGGGACATGACTTTAGGTCTCCAACCTCTCAGGTGAGTGACCTGACAACCAAGGCATGGGGGTATTCTGGAGTGGGGCTGCCGTAATCTCTCTTGTTGAAACTGATCCATTTTGCATAAATTACTAAAGATATTCATTGGGCCAGAAAGAAAGACTGTACAGTCCCAAGGCTGTAAGACAGATTCAGAGCCTCCCCAAGCTGTGGTTTGTGCAGGGCCTGATCCAGAAGGCATGCTCCAAGGAGAATGTCTAGTTTGAGGATCCTGCAAGGACTTAGTCATGAGCTTGGGTTTCAGCACTTTGATGGCTGGGTGTGCCCATTTCAGATTTTTAGGCACCTAGGGTATTCTATCAGTGGAAACTTTGACTCCAAGGGAATGTACATGCATACGGGGGGGGGGGGGGGGGGCAGCTGAGTGTGGGTTTTGAGGTTCTGCATTTTGGATGTATGTGCCTAAAATGGCTATTAAACACCTGTGTGTAAAGGAATTGCCATCATGAATCAGACTGTTGGATAATCTGGCCCAGCATTTGCTAGTATCATACACCTCAGGGCAAAGCTCCCTAATGACCAAACATGGCATAACTTGTTCATATAAGAAGTTCTAACATACTGCAGGCAGTCAGTGGTTGGCTTACGCTTAGAGTGTATACACATTATAAATGGTAATGGTATTTAAAATAATTGTATATGTCCTTGTTATTCATGTAGATCCTCTTTCTAAACTTTTGCATATCGTAAATTCATTGCTGTGTGATGTTATCAAATATCATAGATTTAAGATAAATGACTAAAGGAAATTGCACTGAAACAATTTACTGGAAACAGAAGAAAATCATGACTAGGTGATGAATGACTTCATTCTATAGTCTTCGACCAATTATTTAACAAAGCATTTGCTACATTTGGCTTCAGGCCAAGTAACAATGTAATCTGATATATACCAGCATTAAAAATGCATGGGTTGTAATGCATCAGTGGGCACACCACAAAAGCAAAGCATATTTGAAATAGGGTTACAAATCAGTTATGTTAATAATTTAACCTTTGTTATTTGGTGGATGCCACCAAACATAATGAAGTGCTAGAATGCCATGAATCAGAAGCACCAGGCACCTTAGTGTGGTTGCCTGAATTAATTCTTTGGTGACATTCCATTCCAGTTGTGATTGTGGGTTCAATACATGGGAGTTGCAAACAAGTTGGATGGAAGCAAAACACCTTCTCTTTTTGGCTAGATGGAAGGGGTGTCTTGAAATCTTTTCTGTTGTAACATGGAGTCATGGAATGGAAAGTGTTGAGAGGTTAGATCAGAGGTTAGATCAGTGACCTATGAGTTAGGATACCTGGGTTCTAAAAATCAGGCTTTGTGCAGTGTCACATGGCCACTTAATTCTCTGTGTCTGTCTGTCGGGTCTAAAATACCCACATCAGATACCTAAGATACTTTATTGATTAATGGGATAAATCGTGCCCACATGCCCTCCTGCACAGGCAAATAAGAATCAATCGGTGAGGATAAAAGAAGCTCTCAGAGAATGCACACTCTATGCCCAAATTCTAAAAGGTATTTAGAGACCTAAATACCTTTGAGGATATGGAAATATATGTGAAAAAGTTGTGCTTTTTCCTTCTGAGACACCAGTAAAGTGCCTTTAGATAGGGTGATCAAGGACGGGGGAACAGCCAATGAATCTGCAGTAAAACCTACACCGTGTGAGAGCGCCCAGATATGTGAAGAGCAGTTACAGAGACCGCTATAGTACTAAAGCTTCAGTGGCAGATAGCAATTGGCTGTACTGCCACTCCACAGCCTATGGAAAGATTCTTTCATCCCTCCTGAGTAACTGCCACAGAATCTCCCTGAACCAAGTCTGTTTATTTGGGCTTGACACAGGGCCAAGGATTTGCCCATTTCTTTTGTAAAGCATCTTGAAAACAGAGAAGAGAGGGGAAAAAGGCTGTAGAAGTAGAAAGCATTATCATTAGCGCTAACAAATAGTTCATCAGTATGGTACACATTAAGAGATTCTGACTCAGCATTAAGACAGTGCATGTCTGTCTTGTTTTCATTATGTACATCTCACTCTAAACATGTGCACTTCCATTCCTTTGATGCCAAACCTACCGAAAAGGATCTGGCCAGTAAAAGAAACTTAGTTGTACACCATCAGATAATTCAGTTATAGGAATGGGGATAACATATGTCTGATGGAACAATTATAAAAAATATCAAAAGCAAGACAATTAAATTAATAGACACATTATTGGAAGATGCAGAGATCCATTTTTGTTCAGATTATGTCAGCTCCCAAAGAAAGACCATTTGAATGAGATGCCCTTTGAGCCCTATGAAAAAATGTTAACTTTAGGCATGGGATGTTATTTATAAAAGGATTTATATTGACACCAGTATTATTGTTATACCCTGGTAGGTACAATGTGCCACTACCTTAACCTTCTTTCATGGGTATTTAGGGAGTTCTGTACACTGATGAGCTGGAGGCTGGTTAGGGTTGAATCAGGGTTTGTGCTAGAGTATTAAATTAATTGCAGATTGTACAGAATTTCCTACTAGGTATTATTTTAAAGTCATGTGAGGCTTAAGTAGGGTGAAACTAATGCTATAAAATTTAAATATATAAATATGATGAAAGCCCCACAAAGAAAGGCATTCTTATGGTCATTTACAAAAAGATGATGAATCCTACTTTGAGACTCAGGTGGAACGAGGGTGCCAGTACCCTATATTTATCAGATTAAGAACAATGTTCAAAAATAAAATGATCTCCCATTGCGCAAGGTTTTCCTTGATCAAGCAGACCCACTGAGTCATGGGTGACTAATGCCAATTCTTATGTCAGATTACAGTAATGCTACTAAAAAATATCAAAGGATAAGGAAGAAAAATTGGCATTAAGAAATCAAGATAACAAGAGCAGCTGAATGTAGACAAGATTTAGGTTTGGTAAATATTAGAAGCCACGGGCTTAATACTTAATAAAAAAATCTACCCAGAGTAAAAAATGGCAATAAAAGAGCTGATCCATCTGAGGTCACAAAAATAGACAAGTTTGATAAGAGAAGAAAATGGACAAACCAAAAGCTAGAGGAAATGGAAAAGGCATTTTAAAAAGAAACTTGCCCTCAAAATGACCTGTGAAAAATGTGGACAGAACTACTAACTGTTATTTAAGCACTGTCCATTCTCTGCTGCTTCTAAAACCCTAATGGATTTGTAAAATAAAGTTATAATTTCTTTTTGTTTACCATTTGGAATGGTTGTTTACTTTAGTACAATTATTTTATTACATAATAAAATAATTGTATTAATTTGGAGTTATAATAATAATAATGATCATTCTAATCACTCTGTTTCATTGTGTTTTCCTAGGGAACAGAAAATAAATTCCAGAGATCTCTCTTTTTTAAACCAACTGAGAGAATATATTTAAAATACTTCTGCTGTTTTTGAGAACCCAATAGTTTCACTTCTTTCAGAAATTTCCTGTAAATGAATCTAGCCCTAATTTCTGTGAAAGCTGAAAAAGTTTGGACTTATGAAGTGCCAGAAAATGCATTCCCTGAGTACATAAAATTCCTGCATAAGTGCGTAAGAGTCTTACCTGAATATGGTGTTCAAGATCAGGCCCTAAGTAGCTCTTTGTCCTTTCAGAGTTCTCTTTTGGGATCTATATTATCTAAATTCTGTGGATTAGCTTCCCAGCAGTTTAAAATCCACTGAAGTCAATGGAGCTACACTAATAACTTCAGCTGTGAATATGGCCCTGTACCTACATGACTTATTTTGTTTCAATTATTTTTCAGGATGGACTAAATCAATGCTGTGCAGTTGATATTCAGTTTCACATTGTTTTCAACTAACAGAGATGAGACTGTAGTTCATGGACTCATTTTATTAAAAGTACAGGAGTGGGATTTTCAAAAGTGCCAAAGTGACTTAAGAACAATGAAAGTCAGATTTATGCTCCCTAAGAAACACAGGTGCTTTTGAAAATTCCACCCCAGAGCTGGACATCAGACAGTTTGCTGAGGCTGGCCAATAGGAAGACTGGTTTTAGAATTATGATTGTTGGTTCAATATACTCCGAGGTCATTATCAGGAATGCAAAGTCTATTTTTAGCAGGTTCAGAGATATAGAAATACCTAATAATTTAGCTGCCAAGTTACAGATCTATATTTGAGAATGAATTGGGTCTCCTACTTTTTAGGTCAGGGGGAACCTATACCACCAAAGCGTCATCTCCAATATCCAGAACACACCCCAGTGTGTTCTTCAGCACACCCAGTTAGTGTGTTCAGTTTTGTACTATGCTGCACCTTGCCACTGAAAACTTCATTGCAACAGAACGGATAAAACTCAACTCCTAATGGTATCAAAAGCCTTAATATGTGAAATAAAGGAGGATCTTCCATCTATAGCTAGAAGTATATGGCCTATGCCTACATTTGAGAAGGTTGCGTTCCAAACAATAGAGGGGAAGAGTATATCTGCACATGACTAGCCTATTGACTATAGGATTCTCCACTACAAAAAATAGATTAGAGCCAGATCCTGAGCTGCAATACAGCCCCTTTGCTCTCTGTAGTTGAGTATTCTTCCAGAATCACTATTCACAGTGAAAGACGAGACGTTGAGAAAAGGATGCGCACCTCAGACAAAGTCCCCGTGGGTGATGACTGAGGTGCGGTAGCCGTTGAGAGGTGTGGAGCCATTTGCATTGCTGTTGCCAGTGTTATGTTTGTTCTGGGAATAAACTGAGGATTTAATTCACTGGTACTGTCAATGCTGCCTTTCAAAGACACTAAATTATTTGAAAGCAACTCAGTTTCATAGAGCTGTAGTAATATCTCTCATGATATAGTACATGTGATTACCAATAACAAACCTTTAAAATCGTCAGTATAAAGAGGCAGAAGAAAAATGCTAACTTTGGAAATCTCTCTTTCCCAAAGCCAGCTAAGCTGTATGATAAGGTTACTAAAGACAGCATATGCCACAATGAGTTTCCATTAAACATTTAGAAAATGCACTTATTTTGCCACTAACTTTTTGGAGCTCATTTTCTATTTGTATATATGACTTAATCCCTAGATGAACATCAATCACAGCTGAAAAGAACAGCACTACCATTTTTCATTCTTGAGTGAACATATAAAAGCAAAAGAATCTGGTCAAGAATCTGTATATGTGCATTGTCAAAAGTTATTACCATTTGCTCTATTTCACCCACTACAGTTGGGGTTTTATTATTTAAACTGTGTTTTTATTATATACATTGAATTTATTATTTACACTTAGTGCCTCAAATGTGTTGGGCATTGTTCAAACAGCTTAGGGTTAAATCCACTAAGGGACTCAAGTGTTGCAGTGCCTAACTTTTAGGCACCTTGCCACTCCAGTAGAATCCACAGCCTTTAGTTAGATGTCCAGGCTCCCTATGGAATGTATGGGGAGAGAAAGTCCTCTAAGAATGAGATCCACTAACGGCTGAAAGCTGAATGAGGAGCCAACCACGCTAGTTAATAGAAGATGGCAAGGAGAAGGATGTGGACTAAGACCTACCCCTGTAAGGGCATTAGACACACAGGCCCAGACTGAAGGGCGACACCTATCTCTACTTGGGGCTCACAGCTGTGAACTCTTTCCTGGAGTGAGACATCTAAACCGTTTCTTGTAAAAGAGGTGGTGGCAGCACAGGCCTAAAGTCACACAAATTGGGCTGGGGGAAGGAAATAAGCAGTGTCCCTCATAACCTTTAGCCCAGTGATTAGGGCACCCACACAGGCAGTGGGAGACCCTGGGTCAATTCACCCTTCTGCCAGACATAGAGACGGGATTTGAACTTGCTTTGGCCACTTCTCAGGTGAGTGTCCTAATCTCTGAACTATAGAGTCACTCTCTTGCTAGCCTCTTCCACCTTATTTCTTTATTTATATGCAGTGGAACAGCTTCAGCAGGAGAAATTCCCACCAGAGAATATTCCAGAATCCAGTGGCTAAGGCATTCACCTGACGGCTAGGAAACTGAGCTCTCCATGGGTTGGAGGATCTACTTGCATGGATCCAACTACAGGATCAGGGCCTAAAGAGACAGAAAAAAATAGGGATGAAAAAATGTAATACTGTATAACATAGGGTGTTGCATGTCATTATAGTGCCCATTTTATTTTTAAAAAATTAAATATATGACCCAAGCCAAATTCCCTCTTTTTGTTATTTAACCTCCCAATGCTGACTTGATTTTCATTATTACTCCTAACCCAATGCTCCTAAATTTGACTCTGCTCCCCTCCGCCCCACACACACTTTTTTTTTTCAGTTCTGTAGAATTTGTTTAGTTTTACTGTTCCAGAAAAATACTGACTGAAATAGTTCAGGACTATTGCAATGTATTTCTTCCTATATCAGTTACTAATGCCAAAACTTTGAGTGCTTCTGCACTGTCTTTTGGTTTGAAGGAAATCGCTTCCAGGATGGTGACTTTGCTCATTGAGATGATCTAGTCCATAATCTTTTGTTCAAGTATAATAGACGTGGGGAAAGCACTATGCAAATGTTAGGTATACTATTTCCTTCACCCGTCCTATATCTCAGCTTACCTCTCTACTGTGGTAAGAATCAGAGCTTAATCTTTTCAGTACTTTTGATAAATCTGTATCTATATTGTATAGAGTTAAACTCTGGATTGAACAAAACTGACAATTGCTAAAGGAAAAATACTAAATCTCTCTCTAAAGGTATAACAGTTTACCTGTAACCCCTGAAACAACTGAGAATATTGTCAATAACTTTTTAAAGATAACACTTTCAAGAGGATTTCCCCATTTTAATCACTTGTTACTACCACAGGTTCAAATGCCAAATATAGTTAGGTGCACACATATACATACAATCCCATCGGGCTCTTCTTTGAGAGGATTTACTCTTCTCAGTTTCTGTGGAATAGTGTCCAAACCCTGTGTACGACCAGAAGCTCCTTAAAATTGAGGAACAAGTGATAGTTCTACAGTCTCATTTAAACTCCCTTTGCAATGTCAGTCCACAGTTTGCACAGCCTGCAGCCAGTGGGTAGGGTAGGGTAGGGAGGGAGGGACGAGAGAGTAGGATAGGGAGGGAACCTGCACCTTAAATCCAACAAGATGGCAAAGTCCCTGGAACACAATCCTTACCACAGAACTTCCTGGGCCTTATGTTGATGCACTGATGAGCTCAGTCTGACTCCTCCTCCTCTTGAGTTCCCATTGGTTCCAGGCTCCGAGAATGATACTGGGTATGTCTTGCCAAGCTTCTTGTCCACAATAGAAATTACCCAACTAGCTTCAACAGCTAATGAGCACATCCAGTGCCTGCCCCATCCAATTTCTGAATGATTCTGTCCCATCCAGCAGAGTCGTCCTGTCTAGCTCTGACAAGTGTGCAGGCACATATAGTGCTCTAAAACAAAAGCAAATACTAGGTAACCCCCCTCTTGTATTTATACCACTGAATGCTGCAATGCAAGCAAATGGGTACATTCTCTCCTACCTCAATGATTGATGTCCTAGTGCTCTTATAATGTCTGTGACTGGCCATTATATCTTGTGTGTTCATCTACATATTCAAGTAGTATCAAAAGGTACACACAGTAAGCAAGTATCATTTGTAGATCTTTAGTCCCTACAATAGTGGTATAATAATAACATAATCCCCAAATTTTGTGTGTTGTCTTTTGTGAGGTTGTGACAGGGCTCACTCACCACTTCAGCGCCAACTGCTGGGTGTTTTAGGAATTGTTCTGCTCACCAGTGTACCCACCAGTGTACATCTTCTGGTGATGTCTTGCTGCTGTTACCTTCTGCTCTGTAGTGGGGCGGCTGCCCCACTCCCCCGCCAGAGGGGGTAAGAGTAGGCCAGAGAGGCTGCACAGGTGGCCAGCCAATAAGGAAAGGGCTTACTGTGGGCCAATCAGGGCCAAGTTTGTAGCCAGCCAATGAGGGGCTGGATGGGCACTATAAGAAGGCTGCCCAGGAGAAAGGCAGTCAGTCTCTCCTGGACCTTCAAGGGGGAAGGTCTGGCTCCTGGTAGCAGAGCGGTAGCACCAGCAACAGAGCAGTGCTGGGCAGGCCCCGGGGGGGGGGGGGGGAGAGCAGAAGGGAACTCTGCCCTGGTTACCTGGCCAGGCTGCCGGCCCGGAGAGAGGGGCCATCCGGTGCAGAGGGGCTGCAGGGGAAGTGGCCCAGGGAGAGTACGAGAGACTGAAGGAGTGAAGGCGGGCAGGACGGCTGCTGCCAAAGGGTCCCTAGGCTGGGACCCAGAGTAGAGGGCAGGCCTGGGTCCCCCCCCTTCTCCCCTTAGACTGAACCTGGCTGCAGGAGTGGCCTTTACAGCCTACACAGCTGAGGGACTACTGAACCCCACCCCCCACCCCCAGAAGGGGGTGAGTGTGGACTTGGGGGTACTGCCGGAGGGCAGTGTCCTGAAGAGGACAACGCATGCAAGGAGCAGCATGAGTCCAGGCACTACCAGAGGACGACATAGAGGAAGAGACAGACAGGACACCACCTGAGGAGGGCACTCTGCCGTGGACCGAGCTAATTCCCAGATTATCCGGCAGGAGGTGCGCGGTGGTGAGTCCCCAACCCGTTACATGCTCCAAGACCCACGTCACTCCCACGACCATGGCATCCTCTTCCACTCTGTGCTCCCTCCTTCTGGGGGAAGGTACTGCAGTCTGCTGTCCAGCCACTTTCCTCAGTGGCAACCGTAGCCCATTGTCTGGTCACTTCCTCAGTGGGGGGGGGACACCCACATCCCCCCATTACTCTGGGTCACAGTCCGGGGACCCTGTAAGATGACCACCACTTGCTGTGTCCCCTCCATCTTCTTAGTAGATTTTCCTGGGCCACTTCCCCATGGATCAAGCACCTTCATTGGCCTTACCTCATAGCCTCAGCCTGCAGATCCCTGCAGCCTGCCAGAAGCTGCCTTCAGCTCCCTGGGTCTCTGCCCACAACACCACTTTGTCCGGGGTGTTTGCTGCCTTTAGCCTGCAAGGCAGCCAGTCCACCTCCCTCCTCAAATTTCAATGAATGATTGACCCTGCTCTGCTCTGCTGTGCAGCCCTTCTTATATGGGCCAGCCCAGCCCTTATTGGCTGCTCCTCGCAGCCCCTCTCTAATTGGCTGCCTGCTGTGCAGCCTCCCTAGGGCCCTTATGGAAAGATGCCCAATCACAGATATCCAATAGGTATTTGTATTGCAAGAAAGCAAATTCATCCCAGTTCCGTTGGAGAACTCATGTTGTGAATTTACTGGTGCCTGTATCCCTTCACTTTGATATTCTTGAAATGAAGTATTCTGTTTTGGGTCAAATTCTTCTACTAGTGGATTTAATTCTGATTATACAATGGAATCAGACAAGATTCACCTGCTTCCTCTGTTATGTACCCTTGCATTGGCTACTTGCTGTTGAGTTCTGCTTGCTGGAATTTCTTCCCACAATTGTACTTCCGTAGATTCAGTGGCATAAATTAATCCACAGAGATGTAGCATCTCTAGTTGAGATTTTGGATGAGACCTTCTTCTGACGCTGCCTGTACCTTGTTAACAGGTAATTCACCTTCCAATTGTTCTAGTGCCACATATACTAATGGCTCCCATCTAGCTGCAATTTTCTGCTTTCCTCTGGGACTAAAGTTGCTCATTATATTTTCCAGTTATATAGTATATATTATTACTTTGGCATCCCATCATCATTGCTTTGCCAATTGGTTTTCTCACTTTCCTTAGTAGCTAAATCATATGCTTAGCAAAATCTGTCTCATGTCCTTCACGGGTTGCTGAAGTGTTACCTCGTATTGCCCTTGCTATTATATTCCAAGACACAGATCAATTGGTAGCAAGGGCTGCCTTCCTAAAAACAGAAAGTGTGGGGACTTTCCCATTGTGTCATTATTAGTACAACTAATATGCATCAATGAGTAGTAGAATATATTTCCCCCAGGTGTTCTTACATGCTACAAGAACTCCTAACGTACTCAAACTTCTACCATTTTCTTGAAGATGGTATGGAATTGTGCGCAGTTTTATTCCTCTGTGATTTTACACAGCTCAGCAATCCGATCCAATCCAAAGTTTATACCTGGATCACTGTATTTTTCTAGAAAAGTGAGGGGGGCTAATAAAATTCTTCCACAATTCACTAGCCACAGTTCTAGGCATTTGGTCTTTTGTCAGAGAGGCTTGAGCATACTTGGTAAAACGATCAATAATTACAAGAATATTCCTGATCTCAGAGACATCCCGTTCTGTAGTTAAGAAATCAATGAGGACTAGTTCAAGTGCGCAAAAGCTATGATATTGACAAGTTTGGCAGCCTTCTTGAATTTTGCCTTCCTCCTGAGAGGTATGACAAATATCCTGGCTGCTGGGGTCACATGGGACCAATCAAATTGATTTCTAGCCAATTTCAAGGTGCTCTTCATGCCCAGGTGGCCCATACATTCCTCACCATATGGCCCTTCTAAGACTTGGTATTGGTGAGCATAATGAATTACTCACTACCTCACATCAGCTCCTCTTCTTTCTGTGTTCCTCTACAAAACTCCATCCAACAGCTTTGGCCATTCTCATGAATAGCCACCTATTGTACCACTTCTTTTCTTCATCCTGTCTGGGCCTATGGGTAGAATCCAGAAAATGAAACATGTGCTATATACTTATCACATCATTTTCCTAGGGAAGACTTGATTTGGTGGAAACCACGTTTTCTGTTGAAAAAATATTCTGACTGAAAATTGCCCACCAGATCTAATGTGCACATTATGGAAATAACTCCTCTACTTATGAAGATTTACAGATTGTTCACAGACTATGTGAGGGGAAAGCACCTGCCTTATCTATATATATAAAAGTCAAATGGTGTATGCGTGTATGTATGCGTGTATGTATGTATGCTTACTCCTTCCACACCGTTTGAGCTAGAGACTTGAAATTTGGTACAGTTAGAGGTCTTGGGGTCCTAATCAGGGTAAGAGTCGAAAATTTTTCAAATCTCACCTCTGACGCCCCCTGGGGTGAAATTATTTAAAGGCCAATCACATCAGCTGGACAGTTGCTGTTCTCTGACATAGTTATGATGTCATAATACCCCCTCCAACAGACACTGCACTCGCTCAGCTCTCTGCCCCCTCCAACGGACCCCGGAATCCCTCAGCTCTCTGCCCCCTCCCCACCTCCGACGGACCCGAGTTGGGTTTGGTCGGAGGGTAAGTGAGGTGGGGGTGTCGGGTTTGGTCGGGGGGGTGAGGTGGGGGTGTCAGGTTTGCTCTCTGCCCCCTCCAACGGACCCCGCACTCGCTCAGCTCTCTGCCCCCTCCCCACCTCCGACTGACGCCGGGTATTTTTGCTAGTTGTAAATACTGAAGAATTGCAAATATGCAGTTAACCGTTAGACACCTGATATTCAGTCTGTAACAGAGATACTGTATACCTCTGTTTTCTAATTATATTTCTTTAACTAAGCATGAAGATAAGGACGTGCCTCAGCTGAGGGTCTAATTTCCAGTGGCTGAGGAGTAAGGACCTTATCCTGCCATCCTTAGTCACATGAATCCTGTCACAGTTCAGGGCCATTGCACTTATATTTACTCTCTCTGGTCCAGAAAAGGCACCCACTCTGGGTTCCAGGTTCTTCAGCCATCACCTCTCTTGGGAAGAAACCCATCTCTCTCTCCTTTCTGACTGGAGTGTTACCAGGGGGAACAGGTCTGTGCCTATACTGTGTTATTTACACGACAGTCCCCAACAGACTGCCTAAGCAGACCTGCTTTGCTTATTTCCTCAGAGATGGCAGACAGTGTAATTGCCAACAGTTATAAATTACCACACAATTCTCTCTAAGCAAGCACTTTTATTCCTAAGGTTTACTAAAACATTACAGAGAAAACATATTAAAACAATAAAAGAGCCTACATACATGCTAATAAGCTTACCAGAAATCACCTTCTAATTCCAACAGGGGCTTTTCCTATGGTCACCAGTTTATAATAGCTTTTGTTGAGAACTAGCCCGAAGTCTTATGAGGTCTCAGTGGACCATAAGACCACCCAACCCTTCCGTAAAGATTGGGTCCCCTACTTTGACCAAACATCCTGTCCATTTTCTGGATCTGAAAGAAAGCCCTGGGACAGTTTTAACTTAGGCTATTTAACCAAAAATCCTTTCTTTATCTGTTGGTCCCTGGAGAATCAAGTTTGAACCAGTATATGTGAACCTCTCTCCAGGTGGTGGTAGCTCTCTGGAGGTGCTACAACCTGAGTGAGTGTGCCTAACCACAGTTCCTAGTACCAGGAGGACTTGGTTTTCCGTGTATTTACATATGGTCCCTCAACAGTACATTAACGATTGCTTTTTTAAAACAATGAATTCCAAAAATACTTAACATGAGTCAATAAGATTTGTCCAGGAGATTGTCATATCTGTCACAAGCCCTGCTCAATTTCATTAGAACTGCGCATGATTAAGGATTCCCTGTTAGCATAAGTGTGGCAGGTTCAGGGCCTGAGCTGTTATTCTTTGTATACTTTTAAATCAAAGTGACGATTATGTACACATTGGTTACTTAACAGATTTATTCTTCAGAATCTGAACATCCATACATCAAAGGCAGCAATGTTGTGGCTCACCAGCTAATGAGGACCAGTAGACTGAAGAAAGTCAGCATTTTGCTGGACAGAGAATCAGAAGCTGAAGTGTTAAAAGGTTTAATACCGAAGTCGTTCTTTCTTCTCTTTGAAACTGTGCAGAGAATTAGATCTTCCTCCTGAATTATGAACTACTGGTTTTAAAATGGCAACTGGCCCTCACTTAAATGAAAAGCTGCACACTGCAACTTTCATCATTTTTGGACTCATGAAATTTAATGCACTTTTGTTAACTCAAAGGTTTGAAAAACACTAGAGAATAACCATCAACCATGACTCCTTGTATCATCTTTGGTTGTTGCCAGCATTGGATGCAAGAATAAATACTGTCCATTTAAAAATGTTGTCTGATTTAGTCACTTGGAGGTTTGCTTTGCAGCCTTGAAATCATTTGTAAAATGCAGCTACAATAGCACAGATAATGAATGGTGTGTTAATTCTAAGACCTGGTGTACAGTACGCGATTATTTTGGAATTAGCTGAGTTAATTCGAATTAAAACTGATTTTGTCCACATGACCAACCCGGTTGTGTCAATTTAAAGGGCTCTTAAAGCCAGTTTCTGTACTCCACCTTGGCAAGGGGAGTAGCGTTAAAATCAACATTGCAGTTCTGCATTAGAGGTAAGGTGGATGCAATTTGACATTATTAGCTTCCAGGAACTATCCCAGAATGCTCCATTGGGACCTCTCTGGAAAACACTTTCAACTCAGATGTGCTAACCAGGTAGGCAGGAAAACCACAGGAACTTTTGAATTTCATTTCCTGTTAGGCCAGCATGGCGAGCTCATCAGCACAGGCGACCATGCAGAGTCCACCATCACAGGTGACCACGCAGTCCCAGATTTGCAGACGAGCTCCAGAATGGTCCGAATGGGAGGTACTGGATCTCATCGCAGTATGGGGAGACAAATCTGTTATGGTAGAACTACGTTAAAAAAAAAAGAAATACAAATATATGCGCAAAAGTCTCCAGGGGCATAACGGAAAGAGGCTACTCCAGGGACACAGAGCAGTGTTGTGATTTGCCTCAACCTCCCACCCCACTATAAACATCTCCCCCTTACTCTCACAGATATTGTGGAGCACACAGTAAGCAGCAATTACAATTGGAATATTGGTTTTGCTGAGATCTAACCTAGTCAGCAAACAGCGCCAGTGAGCTTTCAAAGATCCAAATGTACATTCTATACCATTCTGCACTTGCTCAGCCTATAGTTGAACTGCTCCTTACTACTATCCAGGGTGCCTGTGTACAGCTTTATGAGCCGTGGCATTGAGGGGTTGGCTGGGTCCCTGAGGATAGGCATTTCAACATCCCCAATGGTAATTTTCTGGTCTGGGAAGATAGTCCCTTCCTGCAGCTGTTCAAACAGACCAGAGTTCCTGAAGATGCGAGCATCATGCACTTTTCTCAGCCATCCCACATTGATGTCAGTGAAACGTCCCTCGTGATCCACCAATGCTTGCAGCACCATCGAGAAGTACCTCTTGCGGTTTATGTACTGGATGTACCGGTGTACTGGTGCCAGGATATAGATGTGTGTTCCATCTACCCCACCACAGTTAGGGAACCCCAGCGCATTAAAGACATCAACAATGGTCTGCACATTTCCCAGAGTCACTACCCTTGATAACAGCTGGTCAATGATTGCATTGGTTACTTGCAGCACAGCAGCCCCCACAGTAGATTTGCCCACTCCAAACTGATTCCCGACTGACTGGTAGCCAGGGCCGGCGACAGGGGGGTACCATGGGTACAGCTGTACCGGGCCCCTTAAGTCCGGGGCCTGGTACACAGCTGTACCCATAGTCATCCCCCCTTGTCGCCGGGCCCGGTGCAGGCTCTCGCGCTCCTGCGGCTGGTCACAGCAGCGGCGTCTCCATCGCCAGCTGCAGGGTCGTCTGGGGAGGAGGGGAGGGAACAAGGGTGGCTCACGCCGCTCCCGGGCTCTCACTCTCTCGGGCCGCGGCTCGTGCTCCCACAGGACCCCACCGGGCACGAGAGTGCAGCGAAGGGCGAGCGCCAGCAGCGAGCACCCAGGCGGTGGCAATGCTCGGAGGCTCGCACTGCCCCCAGCCGCTGTCAGCTGGGTGGGCCGGCTGCCCCCAGCCGCTGTCAGCTGGGTGGGCCGGGTCAGGCAGGAGGGGAAGGAGAATAGGCTGGGGCGGGGGAGCTAGGGGGGGAGCTGGGGGGCCCCCAAACAATCAGAGTAGGGGACCCCAAAATTTCTGTCGCCGGCCCTGCTGGTAGCTGTCAGGTGTTGCAAGCTTCCACAGGGCTATGGACACTCGCTTCTCAACTGTGAGGGCTGCTCTCATTTTGGTGTCTTTGGGCTGCAGGGCAGGGGACAGCAAGTCACAAAGTTCCATGAAAGTGGCCCGACACATGCAAAAGTTTCGCAGCCACTGGAAATCATCCCATATCTGCAACGCTATGTGGTCTCACCAGTCTGTGCTTGTTTCCCGGTCCCAGAATCAGCGTTCCATGGCATGAACCTGGCCCAACGTCCCCATGATGCCTCAAACGCCACATGGCTTTTTTCTAAGAACGTCTATGTCCATGTCTTCATCACTATCGTGATTGCACTGTCATCACGTCCTCAGCCGGTTTTGCAGGTTCTGCAAATACTGCTGGATAATGCAAGAGGTATTTACAATGGGCACAACTGCAGTGGTGAGCTGAGCGGGCTCCATGCTTGCTGTGATATGGCACAAAACGATTGTCTGCCGTACCTTGCATGGGGGGGCGACTGACGAAATGCACCCAGGAAAACCCATGAGACTATGTTTGCCCCATCATGCACTGGGAGCTAAACCCAGAATTCCATAGCTACCCACAGTGCCCTGTTCTGAGAGTTGTGAACACACTCCATCAACTTAGCATCTTCAGTGGGGACACACACAATCGAATGGATACAATCTGTTCAGAAAAAATCAATTTCCATAAATTCGATATAATTTCGTACTGTAGACATGCCCTAAGGAAGATCTTTTGTTACATCTTCTGAGCAAATAAAATGAAGTTTGTTAATTTAAACATGGAAATGCTGTATTTTAGTTATAATGGGTTTATTGGGTATATGGGTATATTGTTCTGTGTTTTAAAATTTCTTACAGAAAATTAACTAGTATTTTAAAAATTAGCATCATTATTCTTGCTAATGTAAAAATCTCTAAAAGCCATAATATTTTTCCCAACCTTCCTTCACAGGATATGTCTACGCTTCAATTAGACTCCTGCGGCTGCCCCTTGCCAGCTGACTTGGGCTCACAGGGATTGTACCAAGGGGCTGTTTAATTGCAGTCTAGACATTCAGACAATCCATTGGGACTCCTGTGAGGTTTTGTGTTTTACAATACGGTTATATTATTTCAAATGCAGTCAGAAACCATGATGGACATGGTCAGTCCTAGTAGTCAAAGCCATGGCAGTTGGGCACAGTGGTCACAGCCATGGCAGTCAGGCCCAATGTTTGGAGCCAGCGGTCAGAGCCATTATCAACGAGGTTAGAGTGAGAGTAAGGTTGGAGCGGGACTAGGAATAAAGCTGGAAAAAGAGCCAGGCTGGTGCAGGCTAAAGCTTGGGGAGTCTGTTACCACTGTTGGATAGGAAAGAGATCCAGGCCATGGAGCGATGAGCAGATTGAGCTGCTGTTTCACCTGTGAGCCTCATATACCTGCCCTGGGAGTCACCTGACCAGCTGCGGGTTGGCTGGACCCCCCACAGAAGTGACTCGTCACCTTGCAAGTACTACTTTAAAAAGACTTGATCCTATTCCCATCAAAGCCAGAGTTGAGATCCCCAACCCTATATTGTTCAAACCTTCTCAGACACACTGCAAAATATAAAAACAGTTGGTTTGGTTTAGTCTTCGAAATAAAATACTCTGGCTTGATTTACTGAAATTAACCTGATTTGAACTAAATGTAGATGTTTACAGAAGTTTATACCAATAAGTAGACAGATGAGCTACCGTCCAATTATTTAAAAGAACATATACAAAATAAACAAGCTTGACAGAGAGAGACAAGAAAAGAGAAACAGGTATAGAAAATATTGACCAGTGAGTAGAAATATTACATATTCTATGCAGCATGTGACACGTATTAGCATACAGCATGAAATTTAATAGCAAATTCTTCATATTACAGACTAAATCGCTAGTACTTAACTGTACATGGAATAGATTGTTCCTGCTCACAGAGTATATATGGCACATTAGGACTGTGCTGTAGCAATCCTGAAATTTCAAATGAGACCAAGGTGGTTTTTTTAAAAATACAATGCTTAAGAAAAAAAATGGATTATTTTATTTCTAAGTAACACTTGCCTCTAGTTTACATTTATTTTGCTCAGATAATGTTTCTGCTGATGGGATAACTTCATGAGATACTCATTTTTATAACGGGATGGCAGTCCTAATGCTATAAGGAAAGCACTCCTAATGTTATGCCATTGTACTTCAGTATTGTAAAAACAACAGAATGTAGGACATAGACTCTAAGACAGTAGAAAACATTGAATGGTCACAATTTCAGTTCTCTATTCAGGTCTCATACATTCAAAGAAAGCTGTTTGTGCTGTAGCTTTCATAGGAAACGAGCTTTGGATAAATGAAATCTTAACCTCAAGGAACTCAACTTAAAAACAAAATATTTCCACTCTCACGTTATAATGATTTTGCATATTTGTCATATAAATGGTTTTGTAGTGCTGATGTTAATCATAACCAGTAACCTGCATTTCACATTTTCGCCTTTATTTCCTGCATAAGTAAGTGTGTTTGGTGCACAACTCTAATTTTCCCAGGGCCACCCCCTCCTGCTTAAAGTTAAAAAAGTCACAGACCCTGACAATGACTGTACAGACTGCTCCCACCCTCTCTGTGTGTGTTGTGTTACAGAGTGTGTAGAGCAGCTGGAGTGTAAGCAGCTGGAGTGTGGGATATGGTCTCCGGTGGCCGGGGTGTGTGTGTGTGTATTATGCATACTTTTATATATACCTGAAGGGGTTCCCTCTCCACTGAAAATACATTGAGCTCTCCTCAGATTTTTATTTTATTTTATTTTTACAAAAGAAGGCAGATTTAAACACAAAGGCAAGCCGATGTCTTTTCTTGCGACATTTAATACTTCAAAAGTTAACTTCTGAAAAACTTCAGATGGATGGATAAAACATATCTTTGGACAACATGCAGCCCTTATTTTTCTGTCAGCATCTCCTACTTGTTGCTTACATCCTTTGGATTTCCTTGTTGCATCTTTGTACTGGGTCCGCTCCATTAGGTAAGGATTTGGGGACTTTTTAATTGTTTGACAGTGATTTGGGGGATACAGTGTTAATGAATGTTATAAAATGAGACACATAGCCTGTTTAGCTATACTTTTCAGCAACATCTATAGTGATAGAGATATAATTTTAAAGAGTATCCAAAATAGAGTGGAAATGGTACTAAAATAAACCAACAACAAGCTAATTTGAAAGCTCACGTAGTGAAAGTGATGTTGTGGACCCTGAAACATGCTTACCAGGCACAATATTTACTATATATTTGGGATTGGGCATTTTTTTGTTTTTGTAATAAAAAATAGAGAAAATACAACCCTTCTGAACATGCTTACTCTGTATTAGAAAAATGTCAAGTACTCATAACTCATTCCATTGAAGGAAAATATGTTTAAAAACTCCCATCAATTAAGAAAAGTATTTAAAAACAGAATCCATTCCTCCAGGGAGAAAAGTTTGTGCTGTATATCAGATAAATGTTATAGTTCAGTTAACTACACATATAACAATACACATTTACATAGTGCCTGGCAATAGTGCTCATAAGTAAATTTTGACATATTGTACACATTAAATGCAAGCTTTGTTTAATGCTGGCATAATATTCCCAATAAGAGGTTACAGATTTTACATAATTTATTTATTCAGTTTTATTAATCTAGTATAGTAATTAATCTACTGTAGCAATATAACTATGCAATGAAAATCATGTCAGCCACTATTGAGCTAGTAGTGTCTGTCAAACAGAGTATAAAATAATGGGAAAGCCTGAGGCTCAGAACCAAACATTGAGCGTAGTGTACGCATATCCTATGTGCAATACTTGGTAGCAATCACCCCTTGCTGGAAATATATTACAATATTTTATACCCTTTAATTCAGCTAAGGTTTTTGATGGTTTAAACAAGTGATTATCAGCCAGTGATCATTAGCTGTATAAAGATAAAACAATTTAAAGCTCTCTTCATTTCAATATCAAAGGGTCACCTAGTAAGGTTTGCAGGACTAAACACAAGGCAAATGACCTAATCTTCTTTATCTTCAAACAATGCTTCTAGTTTCTAAAACCTTTTGAAGGGTTGCCAGTTTTATGGAGTGCAGAAGCTACTTATCTGATAGAAAAGGCTTTTTCATCAAGGGGAAATGACCTTTTAACTCCTGGTAACAAAGCAACTGCTTTTCCACTTGAGTTTTGTTATTGAAGGTAATATGCACAGACATACTTTTTAAACTGGGAATACAAACCAAAAATTAAGAAATTGTTTGCTGAATTTTAAATATAGAGGCTCTTTTGTTTTTCCCATGAACTCCAAATAAATGAAATTGCTCAAAAATTTTTACATCCTTTTTGACAGACTGTGCTGTGACATTATAATGGTATTAACAAAGCCATATGCTGTTTACTGTTATACTGCGAATATAACAAATCTATTAACTCCATCAGGCTTTCGCTGTGAATAAAGAAGTCTGACCAAATAACACTCTGCAGCTACCTCATTAAGAAAAATAAAAAGTCTTTTACAGACCAAGAGCTCTCTTTATCATTTTCTCCAGGAATGGAGAAGCCAGTAGTGATTAAGGATACATTCGTTATTCTTGTGCTTTACATGGTCCCCCATGATTGAGACACATGAAAGGGTTACCTTCAATGTTTGTAGCTCTGCTCTAGCAGTTTTTTTAAAATAAAACACCAGATGGAATAACAACAGCAACTCAGTGACTCATAGAGGAGGGAGGGTTGACACTACCCAGACCTTGTCAAACTTTTCTCAAATAAGACTCTAAATCAGTTAAGCAAAAGAAAGAGTAATTTTTCTTTAAAATATCTCATTATTAAGATGAGGGTTTTTCCCTCACTCTAGTTGTTTTTCATACAATAGAGGGTTTGAAAATTTTGGAAACGTTGTATGAGCTTCATGAAAAGTTACAAACATGTACCAAAGTTCATGACATAAGAGTTAAGTTGTGGCAAGTGAATTGGACAATACCAAATATATATTACTTAAAAAAAAATAAAGATAGTGCATCTTAATGTGTATGGGGACTGGGAGGAGGAAGAAAAGTATGGGAGAAATGAGGAGTGGGTGGAATGGATACCAGAAAATAGGAAGTGCAGCAGGGAGAAGAAATTTGATTTGCAGAAGAAAGGAGCAGTGGCATCACACCCTAAAGAAACCATTTATGAAGGCAAATGAGACCAATTTAGCTTGTGAAAAGCTACTTGTTCTCACTGCTAATCCCACAGACTCTAGTCTTCCTCTCAGTGAAACAGTGAAAACCAAGCATAACAGCATGTAATCTGCACTATGCACATTAACAACTAAAGTAACCACAGGAGCCTATTTTGTGACTTTCCCCCCGCTATTAGAGTAGATAGGATGAGAATGTATAACCAGCTATACACTTCCATGCTTCTGGGCAAAAGCCAACTAATTTCTAACTGCTTGGAGCGAGGAAGAAAGTTTCCCCATGGGTATGTCAGTTCATAATCGTCCATTATGGAGTTTTTACATCTTCCTCTTAAGCATCTGGTACTAGCCTTTGTTGGAGACAGGGTACTAGACTAAGTGGAGCATTGGTCTGATCAGGTGTTATATGTAATTCCTAACCCTCTGTCTTTCTGCTCTTATAATCAAATATTGTTTTAAAGATCAAATTCTGTTCCCCTTTTTAGCTGGTGTAAATGTAATGGACCGCCACTGATTTCAGTGGAATTAGTCCAAGTTACATTGTTACAGCTGAGAGTGTAATTTGACCTTTTGTAAATGGTATGGGCAGAGCACATAGTAATTCTTATTGTTAAGGTTGTAGAATGATTTCCATTTGCTGATAACTTTCCAAAACCTGGCATGGTTGTTCACAATACAGTTTTTTTTTTTAAAGTAAGCTAAAATAGTGCAGCTGTTTTTGAGAATGAAGAGCGTGGGAAAAAACCTACTTTTCCATTATAAAATATTTGACAGTTTTGAACAGCTTTAGAATGTCAGTGGGAGATGCTAGAAATTTGGCAGAGATATAGTCCTTGACTCACAGATGTACCTTTTGAAGACCTGATGAAAATTTGTTGTGGCCTGTGAGAGCTATAGAGGTTTGCAATATGTATTTGGTGCAAGAGCATGGGATTTTGCAATGTGATCTCTTAATGGTGTTCTAATATTCTCTTGGTTTGAAATTCTTAGGCAGTTATTTATTACTATATTATAATAGCACCTAGCAATCCCAACCAAGATTAGAGCCTTGTAGTGACATGGATGGAGCAGTGCTGCCTTGTTGACCTTCCTCTACAGCTGTGGGTTTGCCCAGGGGAAGGAAGCACTGAGGTGCTATTTGTTGTCTACAGAAGGAGAATGTCTGAAGGGATAGATAAAACTCATAATTTGAGGGTTGGGTCTGGGATAAGGAGGGCAGGAACCAGGCATGGTCCATAGTAATAGTACTAACTAGCTAGCTGGCTGGCAGACAGGCAGGGATTCACTTAGTTGCTCAAACAACATCCGGTGCCTCCTTCTGATATATGCAGTGCACCCCAGCCAATTGTTGGGGTTGGATGTCTCCCCCAATCAGGAGCTTAGTGGGCAGGGCCCTTTGTGAGCTCGAGCTTGACTAGCCCCTTTCTCCACTGGTTCAGGTATGCTGCAGGGTGGTGACTACAGACTGAGTACTATCTGTAGGCCCAGGTTCAAGGTCCCTAATTCCCCATGCTCACCCGGCTGCTGTGTTTGGATTTGAGCTTTTTAAGCTTCCTGATCCTGAGCAGAATACAGGCACTTCCCTGGCTTTGGGTCTCCAGGCACGCTTTCCGTGTGCAGATTTGTTATCTTGTATCCCTTTTGAGAAACTGAGATGCCTGCAGTTTAAGTGCTGGCCCTGTGACTAAACCAGCTTTTCCAGCCTTCCCAGTAGCAGTTGGGGAAGCAGGCGGCAGCAGGCTCCCCTGTTAACTCCAGTTTGTGCCTTTTCGCGAGCTGGAGTTCTGGAGTTGATGGGAATCCCTTTGGCGATCGATTTATTGCGTCTTGATGAGACATGATAAATCAATCGCCAATAGATCATTACCCGCCAATCCAGCAGGTAGTGAAGACACCCTGTAGCTTCAGCTAATGCATTGTCCTAAGGTACTCCTGTTTGAATAGGCGATCATCAAGGTTTAATGACTCTCCCTTATCCTTGATTTGGGAGATGCATGAGACAGTCTTGACTGCAGACAGGGGATTCCTCATATACTGAGACTTCAATGATACAACAAATTCATAGAAAACCCAAATTCATAAATTTTACATATATTCCCCAAATTGTCAATCCACCCACCATAAAATCTTTCAGACTAATTAGATTAGTAACATCAAAACTGTAGAGGACTTCATGGATTCTCTGTCTTTTCTGGTTATCAAAGATTCTACTTGGGGTAGAGCTTCATTTGGACAGGTGTATGGGGTGGGGACAGGGAAGCTGGGGCTATTTAATTGTGGCTATGCACAATTTTCTGTAGATAGATCATCAGACTTTAAATTTGTCTATTCTCCTCTACAGGTACATTAAACTAGGGATGCCTTGTTTTTGGCTTGATGTAGGTGGGACATGGTCCACAGTTTAAATGAAAGTTATTATCAACTCTAACTTGAGAGAATACATTACTGATTAAGTGAGTTACGGGTCAGATCAAGTCCAAATTCAGCTGAATGTGAATATTGACCATAATCTCTTCATTGTGTGTGCTGCACTGTGTGGTTTGACTAAACAAAAGGCTATTTTTATTCATGGTGAAATGTGAGGAAGTACATCAGATGGAGGAATACTTATAATCTGACCTTAAAACTGCAGTAAAACCACTCTTGCGCATGAAATTGTTTCTACAGTCTTTTTTTAAAGATCTTTGTATGTTAAGCTCTTGGGAGATTTGCTTAATTACTATATACCAATTTATTCTTTCTGACACATATTACTTTGATTATTCTGACACCTATTACGCTGATTGCTGTATTCATAGTCCATGGTATCCATTGGGAACCATGAAGGAATATATTTAATATTGCAGGAAAAATTGATTGCCGCATATGTTAAAGAAAATATAATAATGTACTGTATTCATTCTGCTGGTTTTATATTAATTGATTGATTTGTGAGTTTCTTACTCCCTTATTTTGTTCATATAGCAACTTCCATGAGTTGGATTGCGATTTATCTGCATGCTTCAATGGTATGATGCATCTCCCATGGTGACAGGAGCATTTTACAACACAGCTGTCTCTTGACAACTTGGTGTGTTGACAGTTTCAGAAAATCGTCTCTCGTGTAGTGTCTTGTTAACATCTCGTCAACTTAAAGGCTCTGGCTCCACTTCTCATGAACTAGAAGATATTACATGCTGACCTCTTATTTATGTGCTACAAATGTTTATATTAGATAGGGGCAGAATAACTGTAAGCTAGGTCATGGTGTATATTTCTTCATTTTTGAAATGGCTGAAAATTTCAAATTTTAGTTTGTGTATTCAGTATTTTCACAAATCAGGTAGCTGCCACAATATCAGGAAGATCAAATAAATGTGACAGGAAGGGCAAGTAATGCTCTAAAATTAATACCACTCTGATGACTTTTAGTTGTAAATTGGGAAAGACAGCTGGGATCTGAAATAGATTCTTGCATTTGGAAGGAAATCCTGCACTCTGAAGACTTCCCCTTATCCTACTCAATTTAAATGTTATGGATGATGAATGATTTGCTGGCCTTTGACCCATCAGAAAGACCATCCACAGTATTCAGGAAAATTGTTGAACATGTTGTGAATATGGCACTCTAACCTATATCCTGTGTATGTCACCCACTTTGGGTTTCTAATAATATTTTATAGACATTTCCATCCCCGGGCATCCAGAGCACTATAGGAAGAACAAAGAGAGTAAAGATACAGTCACATTCTTGCTTAATAACATAATAACTAAATTAAAGTTTAGTTATTAACAAGTATCTGGGAAATGCAAATTGATAACTAGTACCAGACAGTCATGGGTGAGACAAATCTCTCATCACCCTTCTCTTGGTCAAGTGACCAAGTATCTGATTTGCATTGACCTTTCCAAGATTATTTTGGAAATCTCATATTTGTGATATTTTGAATGTCCTCCTTCCTCCCTCCAGTTACTTGTTCTATAACCAACTATGGTTGTTCTGTAAAAATTAGTTGACTGTGACACAACCTCCCTCCAATAACATAACACAAATAATTTGATTAATCAGGACAACTTTATCATCAGTTCTGTTCTCTTCTTAATGGATTAGAAAAAAGGGATCTTTTGTACTATTCCTGCATTGCTTGTTAAGATTAGCATGGAGAAGAAAGACACAGACAGAAAGAAGCCTAATTAATAATTTACTTAAATTTTGTAAGATGAAAAAGGAAAATGTGTACAAGGCTGTTTATTTCCTAACCCAATATATTGATGACTCATCTTTCTTGTTTACTATGTTGATTTGTGGAGATTTCATTTTATAAATGCATAATAAGCAACATAAAGGTAAAAGAGAGCTTCTTGCTGGTTATGTCAGACAGGTCTTTTCTTTCCCCTTCTGTAGCTTTCTTATAAATTATGCTCCCATCTATTTATACAAATATCTATTTGCTTTGGCTGAAATTTTCACAATAAAATAGAAATAATACCTAGCTTTCCATCAGTAAATCTCAAAGTGCTTTACAAAGAAGGTCATTATCAGTATCTCCATTTTACAGATGGGGAAAATAGTTTATGGGAGTTAGGCATTCAAATTCCATTAAATTCCAATAGGGTTTGGGCTCTTAAAGATCCTTTGAAAATTCCTGTCTTCATTGTATACATAGGGAGCCTCTATTTTTAAATATTTGTCCAGTCCTGGCCTTATCAGGCCTCTGAGCACTTTCCCCGTATTATTACCCAGCCTCACAATCCTTTGTCTACACTTGTCATTTTAACTGATTCTCCCGGTCAAATCTCTGATGATCAATACTGAACCCTTTCCTTATGAAGGCTGTTGTAGTTTGTGTTATTCCAAGATAGGAATAAGGGATTAAGATGTAACAAGATGCATTTTATTGACCCATTAATATTCTTCTTTCTTACACTGCAAGACAAGAGGCCAGACACCTCTGCGATCTGAAAGCACTCAGCCTTTGGCCTCTTACATACACAATCTCTCTCCCAAAATAATTTCACCACCACTCTCTTCTTTGTCATTGTAATTCCCTTGCAATGTAAATAGCTTTGACATTAATAGCCCCCACCTCTTCTTCCTTTTCCCCTTCTTATTGGTGACAATAAAAATTGACACTCTAGTTATGAAAATCATCCACAGGCTTCAGTTATTCCTACTACACCATATTCTACATCCTTAATTAACATTTCTTGTTCGGTTTTCTGATTACCTATACTCCTTGCATGGGTGTGTAGACACATTAGCTCATTAATATACTTCTGACAATATTATTCATCTTCTGTTTCAAAACAACTCCATCTTCTGTCTTAGGGATGAGCTTGCAGAGTGCCTACTGAGAATGCTAAGCAACCTCATTAAATGGCAGAAAGAATTAGGATGGGGAGGGGGAGGACCAGGAAATCCAGACCGTTAAGCCTTTTTTGTAAATCAGAAGGATTCTAGATGGAGAAGCTTTTATAACACCAAACAACTCCAACTCGAGAAATCTTTTGCATCTCAGAAAGACGCTACAGCAACCAGATTCACTATAGTGTTTGTAAATACAAACCTTGGCGGAAGAAAACCCCTTTATTTTCTGCTTTTTAAAAAAGATCCTCACATCAGGGGGCTTTATGTTGTTTTCCTTAATGAGCCTGGGTAAGAAATTCTTCATTGGTGGCTAATCATGGACTTTGTGAAGAATCTTTGGGTAACTGTTGGTGTTTGACCTATGGATCTTGGATTTAAATCCCTGCAGCTGGTCAGGGAGTGGAGGTTTGTTCCTGCTTCAGACAGAGACCCTGATTTTGCAAAACATTATGCATGTGCTTAACTTTGACATATGTGAATAGTCTCATTGTCTTCCCTGGAACTAGTCACATACATGAAATTAGGCACTTGTGTGAGTATTTGCAAGATTGCCACCAGATAGTGTAGATGGCTGCACGTGTACAGCATCCCAGAATGTATCAGTCTCATGCACTTTTGGTACCAGTATTGCTATTGAATCATATGCATGGAAAGGGCTCAGAAAATGAGGGAGCTCAGGTAACATGTACAATCTTGTACAAAGCTATCCATTGCCTTGGATTTTTTTTTTCTGAAATTGATCAGAAATTTATTGATGCTATGTCCAGAAGTGACTATTGTAATAATCTTCAGAACACGGGTTAAAGGGGTGGGGTTGTGGTACTCCAGGTCAATAATGGCATTACCTATTTCTGAGTCACTGACAACTCAGAAGCAAATTATCTGGAATGGTTATTGATCAATGTTCTAACAGTTCAAGCACAAGCCAGGGTGCTAGTTGGGTCTGCTACAGATCACCAAATCATACTATAGAACAGGATGGCCAGTTCCCTTAGCACCTACCCATAATGGGTAGTGGAGGAAACTGTGTTACAAGGGGGCACTTCAATCTCAGTGACATATGCTGGAAGAATGGGGAAACAATTGTTGTTTCTGCCCATACACACAGTATTAATCTGGGATTCATGTGAGTCAAATGAGCAGGGTTTGGCCTTAGGTGGGACCCTTCCCTCCGAGTCAGTACTGACTGCTGAGGCTGCAGGACTTTAGATGAGGCGGGAGGACAAGATTCTGGCTACATATGCTCCTTTGTATTGTTCTCAAGAGCATAGGTTTATTCCTGCCCAAAATTTCAACTTCATTTCCTATCCTAAACCATTCTTGAGTGTTGAAATGTGCTGTTAAACAGCTGCTGTGTTTGTCAATTTCTCGTAGAAATGATCCTTCCATGTGCTTTGTGTGCATTCTTGCATCCATTGGTATGAAAGGCACTATATATATATTCAAGATCAATGTCCTAAGGTTTTTCATTAATTTTAAAATATACACATTGGAAAAAAACCACCCATGCCAGTTTTACTTACCCTTTTGAAACAAGAAAGGAAAAAGCACTGAAGAATACACATTTACCCGGATGGTATGGGGAATAGACAACCTAATAGAGAACAGGTCTTTTCCATCTTTCATTTCAGAGTAATTGAGGCTCTCTGTAAAAACTGACCTCTCCTAGGAAAGATTATATCCCCAAGCCTGGATAAAATCCTGGAATAAGTAATTTTTTTAGTTTAATTTGTGCTGGTTAACTTGTTCTTAATTTGTTAAAGTAAAATTGGCCATTGAGAGTGTATTCAAATGGAAATTTTGCTTTAGCTCAGTTCTAGATATTAATGATATAATAAAGGATAGAGACTATCGTTGCTCTGTCTATACAGCTTAATAGTACTGAGTCAAATTCATCCCTGGATAAGTCCAGTTAGGTCACCAGAGTTACACTAGGGATAAACTTGGACCTTTCTCCAAAAGTGTATCAAAATATACTTTTTCATTCCCTGAGAAGGTATCCTTTCACATATCCTTTGATACATCTCTTATCACCTCATACAAAATGTTTTATAAAAGGTATAGGTAGAAATTTGGAACAAATTCTGAGAAATACCTGTCTATGTTTTCATAAATTTAATAAATTATAGACATCTCAAGTATGCAGTGAGTTCTCAAAAAAGAAATTCATGACTGTCCTGTTTTGGCCTAGCTGAAAAATTTAAATTCACAGATTGAAGTTAAAACAGCAGCAGATGTTCTATTACTGATTACTGTACCAAAGGAGCTAAGTTTTCCTTGGGCTAAAATTTCAAAGTCATATTAAGAATTTAACAGTACAAGACAATCCTGTCAGAACTAGAATACATAACAGCTATTCTGATTTTTTTTACACTGCCCTTATACAATATCATCATTTTAAGTACTGACTAATTCTTGACCATCTCTGGAAAAATTGCTTGTATTTTGATTTTTTGAAGGCCAAATTGTCACCAAAGCTAGGTAAATTGGAAAGTAGAATATTTCACTACTAAGAACATTTGGGATTAAACACTATTGCTCCTCATCTCTGGTGACTCTTTCTGCTCTTTTCTGTGAGTGGAAAAATGAAAGCAAAAAGTTATCTGATGTCTGTACCCTAGATAATATTGCTGGAAGATTTTATTAGTTTCATTTTGCTGCTAGAACACAATGCAAGAAAGCAGAAAATATATGCCAGCATTCTGTACCAATGTACATTTTTTTGTTTGAAAATTTGGTGAGGCTGCAAAGGAATTAGCAAACTAACATCACTAGAAATCAGAAAATTAGTACCATAGAATAGTGTATGTAGTTTCCTCAAGGTGCTGAAGCCTTTTAATTAATGTAGGGAACAAACCAGAATTGTAGATTGATTGATTATTGCAATTGTAATATTATTTATTGGGGTGCAACATGCACTTGTAACAGATAACAGGTTCTTTTTCAGGTGGCTATTTAGAGTTAATTAAGTGGATAGAATTGATGAAACACACATAGAAACTTATGGGCTGTAGTTACTACAGACGAATACAGTTGAAGTCATAGGAAAACATACATAAGTATCAGAATAAGATAAACACAGTAAAGTGGTTTCCTGCATTGTTTATACTTACAAACTTGCTCTGCGCATACTTACAACATTATGGAGACCGTTCAGTACAAAGACAGATGGAAGAGGAAGTGAAAGGAGGTCCTTATTCAACTTACACCATCTCTAGAACTCAACGCACCTGAAACGAGGGAACTACACTGGATTCCTTATAGTCCTTCTTTACATAAATCATCATATATGCAAACTTTTATTTATCAATTTCTGGCTGTAACAAGATTAATACTTCCCATTAGCCATGCTTGGCATTCCACCTTTCCATAACTATGCCTTTAATCATGAATATTAATAAACCACATCACACATTTCTTAATAGTTCCTATCTGTTATCGCAGTCCATCTGCCTAGTTAACAGATTGCTAAAGCCCCCCAAAACTCTCTTCTTGCGGAATGCTGTGGTGTGCAGTACTTTTTGTGATTACTTGCGCAGGATTTGTGACCGGGAGTTATCTGCTTGGGCCTACTAGCTTTTAGCTTAATTATATGTGCTCTTCTACTTGCTGTTACAACTTCCTTAACTTCCATTAAGCATGCTTAAGTAAAGGAATTATAAGTTACCCCAAAATATAAACCATATAAGATCAAGCCAGGGGTCAATGGTCAATAGTGCTGAACAACTGCAATCATTCCTTTGTTTCACACACCACTTCAAATTTACAATAACTCTGCAGAAGTTTCAAATGGAAACGTCTTGTCTTACCAGTGTGTTTCTTTATTCTATCTTTCATTTGCTGTTTTGTTTTTATAGGGGTGCTCCTTAGCTGCTCCTATGGAGTTTTGGGTATCTTTTCTTTAAAAATAGCATTGAGGTGTCCATAGGGAATGACACACACTTGCAAAAAGCTAAGAAATCAAGGTTAGAGAGGACTTAAGTTTTAGGGATCACTGCAAACAGCGATCATTCTGGTATATAGAACAAAAATTACTTTCAATATCCATTTCATACTGTCGCTTGTGCATTTCCCCCTTGCCTATACCGACTAATGGAGCATTTGGTTGCAAGGATTAGTCTGTAGAACACTATGTAACTTCAAAATGGAGATTTTTCTTCCATACTTATGATCACTCTTTATCATATGCACTTTCTTGTATTAGTAAAGATAATGATTAATGAGTCAATTGGAAGCTTTCAGCTGACAGTTGTCCTTTTCCTGAAACTGTACATCATATGGGTCTGGTGGTATAAGAGCTCAGTAGCATATTTTAAGATTTTAAACCAATTTCATTCCACCTTTCTTTAAACAATAATAATCATATCACTGAGAATGAGCTACTTCTAATATTTCATTTTTGCACCATGCAATACCTTGTTCAAACATCTGATTTTTATACTAGTACCAAAACCATGCTGCTGGTGTCCTGAATATTGAAATATTTGTTCCATTCCATCTGTATAACTCCATTGATTTCATTAGGGTTGTACAAGGAAAACAGAGTGTAGAATCTGGCATATTGTTTCACTTTCCCAGCCTCCCATGATAATCTAAGGCTCAGAAATGAACATTTTAATTAAAATATTTAAGAATGGCATCACAGATATATGGAATTCATACTGCATATTGTCCCACTGCTTTCCCCACATCAATTTATTGAGAAATACTTTTCATGATATGAATACACTGATTGTTGAGCTGAGCAAAGAGGAGACAAGATTTCTTTTCTTTTCAATAGTAGTAGGATTTATCCCAGTTTTGATAAGTTCTGGAGTGATATCATCATGCAGGAGAAGAAAGCTGAGTTTTTATGAATCTGGTTTCTTTCATATTTCTGTAGTTGACCCAAACACATATTCTTTGGTTTTTAATCTTTCTTTTCTTTTCTTTTTTAAGCGTGAGACAACTATTGTTTGCCTTACTTCCACAAAAAGTCAATTGGCCACATTAAAGTCAATAAGAATACTCACAGGAAAAAGGCAAGCAGAGTTTGCCATTATAACAAGATTAATAAAATAGCAAAAATATGTTCTTTATCACTGCAATTCACTCTTGTTTTGGTGTTTATGGTTTTCAATGAGCAAAAAAATCCACATACTTGAACTTCATGTACATCTCTGAAGCTAACATCTAGCACAAGTCAATTTTTAATTATGATATTTTTATAAAGCGTACCATTTATTTTTTTCATTTGGGAATAGACTTTGAACAGCATGTCATCTATAGAATTTATGTAAATTCAAGTGACCCCTAAATCAGAAATCTGACTGAATTTCATAGTGAAACATAAAAATAACCTGTGACATCACTGAGCACCGAGAATAGCTGGAAGTGTGATAAACAATCAAAAATTTCAGCATTGTTACAAGCTAGTGTGATCATAACCTTTTAAATAAATTACCCAGTCTATTTAGAATGCCTGTATAAAGTCATGAATTTGGAGCAGAAAGAAAACAGGTTTGAGAGGTTCAGTTATTTGTAATATAGAAAAAATATTTTAATCTAAAACATTCTAAAGACAGCAATCAATCCCCACTCCAAAATTGAGTTTCAGCAGTGTCGCCCAATTCTGGACTTGTCCTCCAGTAGGACCCCATCCTGTTCCCACTGAAGTCAATGGCAAGACTCCTATTGGCATTAATGAAAGCAGGAACTGTGGGAAGGGATGAAAGCAAGTTTCACCTGTACAGAGGAGCTGTGGATAGTCCTTGGCAGCATTAACTCCTACTGGCAACTTCCAGTGGTTTGAGGAAAACCTACTGTGCAAAGTGTCCACTCCCTGGCATTTCCTTGCAGAGCTACCATGGTGACTCCCAAGGAGGGGAGAACCATGTCATCGAGCCAGTGATCCCTTGCTTCAGGGTCCTGCAGGAGGGAAGAGTATTATTCCTTCATTTTACTAGTCTTTGTTCTCCTGTGTATGCCTAAGCAGAGTCTTTTCCCTCAGCCTCCTTTTGTCTAACTAGGTCATGTTAGTTTTTATGTCTTTTCTTTTAACTGTCTGATGCCACTCAGCCTTAAAACCTCCCCCTTCTTCCCAGCTGGTCCTAATGTTTCCTCTCTCCTTCCTGGTGGCCATTTCAGTCCTCTCTAGTTGCCATCCATCCACACACAGAGCTGTCTAGGTCTAGGTCTTTCCTCATCTGCTGTGAACTATTCTTGTTTCCTCTTTGGCTGTGTACATGGATATCATACACACACGGATGGACATTATGCTATTATGTTTAGAATATGAAGAGACGGAGACTGACAGAAAGGAGGAGGATGGTCATGTAGGTAAAGCATGGGATTGGGAGTCAGGGGATTTTTACTTATATTCCTTACTCTATTTCTGAGCTATGTGTGAACTCACTTACCCTCCAAGCCTCAGTTTTCCTGCATGTAAAATCCGGATAACATTACCTATATCACAGTCTAAATTTATTAATGCCTATAAGGTACTTGGGGCTACAGACTGGTGTTACTGAAGAACAAAGTATTATTATTAGTCAGATTCCAAAATAATTTCTGTGCTTCTCTTCCTCTTTCTGACTGCAACAGATGCAGACCTGTCTAGCCTCCTTGTGTACCTCTGACCCTTCTTCCATCTCATAAGAATTTATACTGAAGACAGGCAGGGAACAGGAGACCTGTTTAGCTTCATTAGAAACTTTGCTGGAGGTTGATTGCATTGTAGGGCTGTATAGCATCCTGAGTTTAGGGAAGGGGGCTGACCTGATCCTGAAACCTGTTCTTCTCTGCAGTTCCCTACTTCTTATTACTAATCCTGGCTTCTTGTCTGTTCTTGAGATGCTTCAATTGTCTCTTGTCTCAATATACACAGTAACACGTACAAGCTGTGCTTTATTTAATTTATATTGCTTAAATTTCAGATTCTCTTCTCCATGTTAAAAAGGGAAAAAACAATTCACTAACAAATATACAACTCTCTTTATACTTCCCATAATAATCTCGGACCGTGGTACCTATGAAATTCCATAATAAGAAATAAGAGCTTTCATTACACATTCACCGAGTCCTCCAAAGACCAGGGGTAGAACAGACTATAAGCATAATAAATTCAGTTTAATTTATTCATGGTAGGAGTCTATGGTTCAGCCTTTTTATGCTCCATAATATTTATTATAAGATGGTGAGTGAATAAATCCTAAACAATAATTCTGTGATTGATGTTAAAAACAATTATCAATTGTTATTTTAACAATTTATCAAAAAGTAAAATGTTATAACCATATTAGGTGCCCTTTAACCATTAAATCAAACCTGTGAGAAGTAATAGTGAGGCTAGTAATGGCTAGAAAGAGAAAATATTTAAACACTTTTAGAAGTTCCCCGGTCTCCTGAACCTTCCAGTTTAATTCAGCTGAAGTTGTGATGAGATATGTTCCTGAAATAAATGTGTGTAGGTGTATGTATATATATATAATTCTTATTAGCTCATTTCCATGTTCGATATCTGCAACATTACAAGGTATTAAATCCTAAAAGAGGAAGGATGACCTAATGGAGTTGTGAGGGCCAACTCCAAACAAAGATAGCTGGAGGTAGAGTGACCAGACATCAAATGTGAAAAATCAGGATGAGGGTGGAGGGTAATAAGAGCCTATATAAGAAAAAGACCCAAAAATCGGGACTATCCCTATAAAATCAGGACATCTGGTCACCCTGGGGGCAACCTCCCTGAGCAGGACATAAGGAGGCAGAATGCCTCAGGCAGGGCTAGATCCTGACAAGTTGTGCTGGGAAGAACCATGTGTGTGTGAGGAAACTTCCTGTGCCCATTTAGCCCCATTCCTAGGGCACCTCTGCAGGACCAGCCACTACTTAGTTCTTTGTTTATAACTTAAAGCTCACAGTAACCAGGAACATGCTACAGTTCAGGCCTTAACTGGATAATAAATAGGACTGGCCTGATTTACTCTCGCTTATTCTAACCAAATCCAAGGTAGCTCCAATGACTTTTCATTTATTATTGATGTTTGGCATAGCCCTGCTATCATGCAGCTACCATTTCTATGTCAACAGGACTAAATAAGTTAGTAAAGAACAATCCCCCCCCCCCCAAAAAAAACCTATGCAATAGACAGCCCTGAAGACAGTCAATGGCTGTGTCACATTCAATGGAAGCTACTACAAACAAGAGACAAATGCACCGCAGGAAAAGGGGTTCTAACTCCCAGCTACAAAGGGGAAACTCAGTAAAGAACAAGCTTTTGAGGTAATTACTATCCCCACTCTGCTACTATTGAGCACCTTCCGATTTAAAACCTCCGTGACACACTTTCATGAAAGAGAAATAGACCTGCAGAACCTCACGCAGTAAAGCACAAGTATAAACTGTAGACCCGCTTTTCGTCCTCTCTTTCACAATTATGATTGCCTTGCACTGTTTGACTAGATTATGGTGGCAATCAGGCAAAACAGCACTTTCAAGCTCTGGAAGTTATGTTCATATTTACGGTAAACCTGCTGATTACGGAGTGTATTCCTCCTGCTGAAGATTGCTCAATCCCATGCAGAGTGTGGGCTATGGGGAGATGATGAGCTACAACACACTGGAGAAGGAAATCCTTCTTCAGCACCACTGTTATGTGATTACAGAAATCTCTCAACACTTTTAGGAATTCCCAAGCCACTAATATTTATGTAGGACTTGTCTTTCTGGCTGTCCATTTGATCCCTTGTGAAATATTCCAGAGATATCAAGCCAGATGCAGACAGATCTGGTTCCTGGCTGAAAGAAACTTGCAAAATTGATGTTGAATCTTTTCACCATCCTGTCTTTTTTTCCAGGCATAGCAGAGATTCTTCCTTTCCCAACGAGAGATAAAGTATTGAACCTGACTGCTAAGAACAGATAGCAAGCGCGGTTAAAAACTAGCCCAATAAATCACACACACTGCCACTAAGATCCATTAATATTGACCTACTCCCTCACCTGTGTTGGGGTTGGTCTGTACTTTAACAGAATATGACCTATTCAAGATTGCAGGGGGGCCTTGATTCAGTGGAACTATAGAAATAGTTCTGCTGCAGAAAAAGGGGCAGGACAGGAATTTGAACACCCAGCAGAGAAGTTTCACATTCCATGGAGCTTTTCTCATTGAGACTTTCCTGTTCCCCAATGTGCAGCAGCATTTCAGAAGTGAAGCTGAGAGGGAATGGGGTTGATGGATTCATAACCACATGGATCCATTAGCCACATTGTCTAGTGTGGAGGGAACGTGTACCAAAGGGTAAAGGCACTCTGCTGCAACTCTAAGGGTATGTCTACACTGGCAAGTTTCTGCACAACAAATTACACCACTTTTATTAAAGTGCTGGAATTAACCTAGTTGCGTGTCCACATTGTTCTCCTCATGATGGTGAAACACATCCACATTAGCATCTCTTGCAACGGCAAAGAGAGCCATGCATTGTGATAGCTATCCCACTCTGCTATAGGCCTCAGGGTGCTTTGGGAAGGGTTTACAATGCCTCACAGGTCAGGCACAGTGTCACATGATGCAGGTTTCCCAATCCCATTATTCTATGGGCATCCTGCTACATTTTCATGGGGGGGGGGGATGTCACAGGGACTGTGTGTATGGAGGAGTGGGGAGAGACAGTGTGTTTTGGTGGACAGAGAGTGTGTCAGCATGCTGTCTTGTAAATTCAGACAGTGGCAGGAAGCAACCAGTCTTGAGGCAGGGGGAGGGGGAAACCCCAACAGCAGCCCCCCACTTCCCTCCCTGGACTATCTGCACAGCAATCTCTCTCTCACACATACACACACACCCACACCCACATCTGCCTCTGTGTTCAACAGCATGAGCTTTCCACATTCATGGTTTGCTTTGTGTGCCGGAGCAGATCAGCACCACACACAAGGGCTGTCAGAAACTGTGCTTTGAAAGGGGACGAGTGCATGTCTCCTGGGCAGCTGAGTTCATAACAATGAGTAGAGCGGCCACCTGAAGGATTATAGGACACTTCCAGAGGCCAATTGATTGCTTTCTGCGCTGTAATGTGTTTACACTGCCAGTACTGTGCTGGCGCTTTAAGGCTTATGACTCTTATTGAGGTGGGTTTTTTGTAACGCTGCAACTGAGGAGTTTCTGCGCACTAGGTGGCTTGGCAGTGTGTACACCTCAGGAGTTACACCGCAGAAAGCTGCTTTACTGCCAGTGTAGACAAGACCTCAGACCTGTACGTGATTACCCACTTAACCCTAACCTCTGCAAAGGTCCACAGAACACAGCCTTGCTATTCATGCTGCATACTGGTACCATGGAGGTTGCAAGCAAGAGAGTTTATAGTTTAATTCAATCCATAGCTAGCATGTACAATTAATGGAAGTTTTGAAAAAGTAATTTTGCCTGTATTGTTTTGTTTATGTATTTCAGATTAAGAAAGACACTTAAAACTAAATGAACTGAAACTATTGAATCATGGGCCCTAATTCACTTTTGGAAATAGCCTATGAAGGTTTCAGTGGTATAAAGGCAGGTGTTTAGATCATTCAGATCAATTAGATCTGACGATAATGATGCTGGTTATATAAATCAAGGCAAGAAATCACAGATGGATGCAGCACCCATTTCATTTGGTTACTTCTAAAAAGTGGAAAAGACCAATCATGGAACAGCCCGATGCCCAGGTGCAGCTTCTGGAAATGTACATTTTAGAGCCTTGAGATCTGGTCTTCCAGCTGCCAACTTCACCCTGTGAAAAGCATCAGCAGCTGGCTTCATGTCTAGGAAAAGAAAATGAAATATGCTGCATTTTCATGGCTATCAATCAGCAGACATAGCGCCAAGCAAGTTTTGTAATGATGCATATATTGCCAATAGACTTTGCAAAAAAGTCTTATTATAAGAAAGGAGTCTACGAAAAGCCTAATTGCTGTATTCTATTTGTAACATTTATTATTTATGATGATTATTATTATGTAGACTATGGGCCTAAGTCATGGGTCTGTGGCCAGAAGCACCTTCATATAGGAAGGACCACCTATGGGCAGTGTGACAGGGTGCTAGCAGAAAAACTGCTAGCAAACCCTCTGCCACCCCAGCTACACTGAGTGAAGGTAATTGGAGCTGGGGAGGCCACCTGGCCCTAACTGGCAGAGCAGAGGCAGCTGCTGTCTTTGCAGGCTGGGGCTGGTTAAAAGTCTCAGGAGAAGGAAGCCGGGGGGGGGGGGAGGGGGGCTGGACAGGAAAAGTACCTGCAAAGGAGGTGAAGGAGCTAGGGAGGAAGGAAGCTGCTTTGAGTGGAACCAGGAAGGACCAGCCTGCCCTTCTCTCCTGCTGAGGGGAAAAGAGAACGAACTTGTACATATGGTGACTCTGAAGGTGGTGGGAGCACGTTGTATAATAAACCACAGGTGAGCACTGCAAACTGGGTCTCCTGAGTAACTTTCTGGGACAAACAGGGGCAGGAGCCAGGAGGGCTCTGCAGGAACCCTGTTACAGGCAGGTTTCCTCTGCCCCTTTTGTGTGACCTCACTGATGTCCCTTCCACTGGGAGTGGTGCTGGGGAGAGAAGGAAACTCACTTTCTCCTTGGTGCCATTCTAGCAGGGCTTAATGATGCTTGCCCGGTTTTGACTGCACTGGCTGATTAACCATTGGGACTGTGAGACTCCCAAAGTCCTCCTTGACTGGAAGAAAGTTTTAAGGGCATGAGACTTCATGATGAAAAATGAAGATGGGAATCCTCAGGGCTACATAATGGATGCAGCAGATCAGTTTGAGGGGAACACTGTTAATGAAGCCAGTGATGTTTGGGGGCCTTTGTTTCATTTGCTGTAGCAACAGTGAAAGCTCGCTGTTGTATCCCAGTTCCTAAATGTTACATTTGTTCCAATGATTTGGCTGGATGTGCTGCCTTACATTCCCTCCACTGATCTCCTACACAGAGATGTCGAAATGGCAAGAGTATGATATGCTATAGGCAATCCTTTGTGAGAGCTGAATGAAAAAGGCCGATAATGAAGGTGACTTTATAAAGAATGCCAGATGACTGGTGACGCTGAACATCGTTAAAAGTATACATGCAGGACTCCAGTTCTATCATATCGTTTTAGATCACACTTTCTATGCTGGAGGAGAAAGTACCTTTGCCAGCTCACTGGAGAAAGCTTGGAGATGATTGAAGTAGAACAGCGGGAGAAGGCTGATATGATTAAGCCACATAGTCAACTGCCCATGTGTAACACCGTAATGGAGGTGAAAGTAGGGGGCAAACTAAAATTAAGCTGGAAGGACATTAGAGACAATGGAACACAGCTAAAGGACGTGAGAGAATGCACATTAAGCCGACTGTAGAGTGCAAAATGTAGATCCTTTATTTAGATGCCTTTTGTTCATAATGCAAATTATGACTATACTATCTAGTGACAAGAAAAAAAAATTCCATTAGAAAACAGACATGAAGAGAAATATATTTAATTAATCATACTGTCTAGGGCACAGAATTCAGAAGATAGTCAGGGACCAAAATCCTTAGCAGCCAGACTAGGCAAGGAGGGTAGGGGTGGAACAAACCCCTTCAGCCCCCCCCCCCCCCACACACACACACACATCAGTACAAGAGCCGGGCCAGATCCTGACCCATCTTAAGTCCCTTTCCTACTTCTCTGGCAGCAAAGGGATCTCCAACCTGCCCTAAGTCACCAGAGGAGAATTCTCCTGGTGTGAGTACAGAAAATCTTGGTTGGTGTAGAGCAAGTTGAGCTGACTTCATTGCTCCCTTCTGAGCCTCCCAGCATTTGGGTATTTCAGGGGTGTGTGACATGTTAGCCAGACTACTCTGCTCCAGTGATCTCCATTGGTGTAATAGCCCTTAGGAAGCCAACTTGCAGCAGCCCCCAGGCTGTTCTAAATTACATCAGGCCAAACTGGTCCCTGGTAACTTCAAAAAATGAGCTGGGGAGACAGAAAGGTTGGAAAATCCCACCTTCGCAAATCACCTTCAAATGGTTGCCTTGCCATGAGGATTTAGCCCACTGCAATGCACCCTTTATTATCATTAATTTCTATAGTGCTGTAATTGTACACAAAACTGTAAAAGAACTAACTGCTGTCTCAAACAGTTTACAGGACACAATAAAAACAATCCAGCGCAACCTATGCAGTGCTCAGTTACTACATTGGAGAGTGCTAAAAAGTTCGTTTGAATACATTCACCACATGCAGCCTACTGTTTTCTCTCTCCATGGAGAACGAACTACAACAACCGTGAACAAAGTAACAGATGTTCACAACACTGAATACAAAGCACAGACAAAGTAAATGCTAGGAATATGACCAGATTATACTGTATCTGATAGATGACACAATGCTAACAGGGGTATTTGTGAGGCACAGTTAATATGACACACAAAAATATGTTAACAAATATTATTAAAATTTCAAAGTCAAACGCTCAAAAATTAGGAAATGACAGAATTAAGGATGCCTCTGCAACAACATAAACCTCCTCTACTTGAGCTAATGAACTAACTGCTGGCAGGGGTAGGATGTCATCCTCTATGTCAGTAGTCCCCAAACTTTTTATGTCATGCCCCCTTTACCCATAATGGATCCCTACCTCCCCGGGCGAGCTGTGGTCAGGAGTCAAGGCCAGGAGCAGGGCAGAAGCTGGAGCTGGGAGAGGAACGACGGCTGGGCTGGGGCCAGAGCCACAGTTAGGAGCTAGGACTGGGCCCATGGCTGGGAGAGGAGCTGCGGCCCTGGTCAGGGTTGGAAGTCAGGGGCCGAGCGTTGGCTGGGGCCCAGCTGGGAGTGAAGCCACGGCCAGGACCATGAGTGAGGCCGCAGCAACGGCCAGGAGCAGAACCACATCACAGTTTAGACCAGGAGCCAATGGCCGAGGCAGGGGCCAGAGCTGCAGATGGAGGTGAGACTGGAGCTACGGGCAGAGCACAGCTGTGTGACGCTCACTCTCCACTGCCCCTATGAAGGCTGGCCCGGTGCTGCCACACATCCCCCAGAATGTTCCTCCGTGCTCCCATGCCCCACCATTTGGGGACCACTGAAAGTCTATGTGGACCAACACTGAAAGGGAATGAGACAGTTTGCTGGTGGGTTTCACAGATATTTGCTGTGGCTCTAGGGAAGAGCATCATTAATGGGCACAGACTCTTCTGCCCATTTCCTCCAAGTTTGACCCCTTCTGCCGTGTCCCCTCCAACCTTTCCTTCTTCCCAACCTTTGGCTCTTTGTCTTCCCAACCCTTCCTCCCCTTCCCCCCCAAGTTCTAGTCTTCTTGCACAAGCAATCCCACTTCTCCCAGTTTTTCATCCAATATGTGTCTCTCCCCAATCCTGGCTTCCAGCTGCCTCCTCACCCTTCTTCACATTCCTGTCTCCACTGTTCCAATCTCCCAGTTCCAATCTCCCTCTTTGGGCTCCTTGTCCAATCTTTCTCTCCCTCTGCTTCCAGTCTCCTTGTCTCAATCCACTATCCTTGGCCCTCTACATTGTTACTCATGCTCATTGTTACTCATTTCATGCACTCCATTCATCATAACTCCTAACTAACTGCTTCTAAAGCAAAATTGATAAGGAGGTTATTTGATATTGTTACTAGTTACTCATTTTCAGGTTGGATAAACTGAGTCAAACATCAAGACAGCAACTGTTTCAAGAAAAGTTACTTTTTCTTTACTACTACAGTACTTACATTTTCCTGTCTGGTATAAAAGTATTGTGGCAGACCGCTCTCTCACCCCTCTCAGGAACAGGCAGGAAAACCCTTCTTTGCTTCAAACAGTGCTCTTTAATTCACAGTGCAAGTCCCCACCACCAATATATACAGCTTTGTACAGTCCTTCAGCATACAGCTCTTGATAGCTCAGCTCTACAGCTTACAGCTTTACAGACTCTATATAGTCCAGCTCTTAACATACAGCTCTGACTAGCTCCAACCACACAGCTCTGACTAGCTCCAACCACCACCACCCTAGGCTTCCTTCCAGGCAGCCTTATATCCCCCAGAGGAGGTTGCCAGGTGCAACCCATCCGGGTTGATTGCCCTGCAAGCCAGGTGGCTGATTAGGCTTCTGCACCGGAGGTTTGCAGAGGGCTTTTCTCCCTCTTAAAGGGGCGGCAGGCTGGGTCAAGCCCACCCTGCCACAGTATACACATCTGCCTAAGCAAGATACTATATAGGGTGCCACTGAAACAAAACATAGTAAGCAAGAAAAGTCAGAATACTATCTCTTTGTGGTACTAGAGAATTTCTCTCTGCAAATCTTTGAAAGATAAGAGATCAGATTTTTTGGATGGTTTGAATTTGTTCTCGGGCCATTTCCCCCGCTTCCCCCGCAGAATGTTAGAATTACTTAGATATAGTCCTAATGAATAAGATACAGCTGTTCTAGACTTTTCATTCTATTGCCTTAACACATTTATGTATAATAACCTCACAAAGAGCTTTTCACTTTTATCAGCCAAAACCCATACTGGGAATTAACATAAGAGTATCTCACTATGTTCACTTTATACTCATTCCAGATACTTACGGCAAGTTTTCAAAAGACAACCTAAATCAAACAAACACGCACAAGCCCCCCTGAACAGATAATAGCATGAACAAACCCACGTTTGTGTATGCACAATGAGTAACTCTATGGGGCCACTCCCACAGAGGGACTCCATGTACTTTCTTTGTAGGCAGCAATTAAGGCTTTAAGCAAAAGACACAGGTTTACAGGAAACTTGTGTAGGCTCCTCAGAAAGATAAATCCAGTATCAGGCTAACATACCTTAATGTTTAGATAAGAATGAATAGTAAAAACCTCACTCTTATGTGCACAAATGCTATCCAGCTTGCAGAGAGTGGGAGCTAGTCTAGATGTGGTGTATGTATTCAACTGTCAGACTCTGACCAGATCTCTCAACATTTCCTTGCCCCTGGCTGAGGGGAGGACCCAGATGCATCTGAGGAGGGCAAGGAAAGGCAGTCCCTTTGTTCCAATTTATTTCTCTCTCCTCTTGCTTTTGAGCAGTGTTTCCCAAACTTTTTTGGCCACGGAAAACAATTTCACACACACAAAAGTCAAGATTTCAGAAATTCTTGTCTAGCTATACCCCCCATTCTCCTTGAAAAGGGGCTCTAGGTTTTGATTAGTTATAAAGTTCTCTGGTGATCCTTCCTGTCCTCCTTTCTTACAGCAACTGGAACCAAACCCCATTGGTCTAGTCAGAAGGCTTTGGGTGGAAGGGCAGGTTTTTTGTCCTGCAGTCACTATTGCAAGCATGACTTAATTTACATAAACACCTCTCCATAGCTTTCCTGGGAGAGACTAGGGTGACCAGAAAGCAAATGTGAAAAACTGGGATGGGGTGGAGGGTAATAGGAGCCTATATAAGAAAAAGACCCAAAAATCGGGACTGTCCCTATAAAATCGGGATAGCTGGTCATCCTAGGAGAGACAGGCAATGCTCAAGATCTGTTTAATAGCAGGTTTAAATGGAAAGATCAAAGATCATTTTTTCTGACACTTATCACCCATTATGAATGACGTACCCAAATTCTGGAATCCTATAAGCAGGTTGATGACTTTGGGATCTCTGATTAAAAGTCACTATTCAGCCCTGACATATCCTCTGTACTCAGTAATGAATGTTTAACTAATATCACTATTCTAGTTCAATAGGAACATGGAAATTAATTGGGTCAGCCAATCACCTCATTATACGTCTGTATTGTATTAGGCATACCAGCACTTTTTAATAATTGAAGTCCCCGATAGCAAGTTTGGCCCCATTTGGAATGTGGGCCAAATTTAGATCAGTACTACTCATATCCACAGAGAAAGAAGTGACACACAGAGATGGAAAGGTGAAAGGCAGTAGGCCATCGTGACAGAAGAAGATGATGCCGCTGTTTGCTTTCCTATGGAAAGGATATATTAAAAAGTTTTCAGGTCACATTCAATCCACAGTCTTTCAATTTTATAGCTAGAGGATTCACTAATGCATCCAGCTGATCACTGAAACCTGGGAGATAAATCAGAGTTTGACAACCTTGCCTTAGGTAGGGGGCAGGAACTCAAAGAATCCATCCATCTACTCTAGAAAAGTAGTCAAGGGACTGAAGTGGTCTCATTGCCTCATGCTCTTGTGAAAAACCCTATGGCAATAATTTAGGGATGAGAAGGATCACCATAACAGGCAGCAGGCTGACTCCCTTTTAATGTTGCTGATGCCAAAAATGTCTCCATTTTCTGTGCACTGGATGATCAAACTTGGGATAAACACCCTGGCAGAGCATACTTTACTCTGCTTTATATGGCACTTTGTACATACTACTCGCCCTCTGCTTTTTGGATGTCCCGAAGAGGAGGAACTAGCATCCAGTGGGTCATGCCATGAAGGAGCTGATGAATGAGACCAGAAGTATCTGCGGGAGCTGCCAATCTTGCAGAAGATTGACGATTCAGAAGATTCAAAGAATGTGAACAAAGGGCACAGGATACAGAGTTGTTCATATTGATAACTGAGTGGAAAGAGGAAAAGGCAGCTGATGTAGGAATGGTGGCTGCACAGAATGAGCTCAAAGAGTATAGGAGTCCTCTTACAAACAGTTTCTTATGTATGTGTGACTGTAGCATTTGCCAAAGAGTTAATATCTGGTGCAGAATTTACCACAGTTTGATATTTTAATTATATCCCTTTACCTCTCTTGTGTGTGATTCTGTGTAGAAATGTCAAGTCACCATTCTTTTTCACTTTGACTTGATCTGTTCCATCACAAGGGTATTGTCTAAATTAAAACTATTCTGGCAGAAACAATATAGCAGATTAGCAGCTAGACTAAGGGTTCCATTTGTGCCACATATCCTCATATGCTGGGTCAAATCTATTCTGTGTTGGATAACCCCATTCTTCCAGATTTACACTTATGTAACACAGAGCAAAGTTTGGCCCACTGCTTCTGCTAAGAACTTATTTACAGTATCATGATAATTCAGCATTGGGAGTGCATTTGCCGGGATTCTTAAGGGTAAACTTTCAGCCTAGTTTGCAGGGGTTTAGTCATTCAGATGCCATTAATATTAGTGAGTCATACTGCTGAATCTAGATTCATAGATTCCAAGGCTAGTAAGGACCTCTGTGACCATCCAGTCTGACCTCCCATATAACACAGGCCACAGAACTTTCCCAAAATAATTCCTAGAGCATATCTTTTAGAAAAATAAATCCAATCCAGACTTGAAAACTATCAGTGACGTAACATGCACCATAATGAAATTATCTTGAACTTTAGTCCTTTTACCATTGCTAGATGGTTATATTTGGGTCAAATCCTATTCTCAGTTAGTCCATTATGGAGTGTCTCTGATTTTATACTGGTATAACTAAGGACAGAGTTTGGCTCCAAGCTACAAAATTTAAAACATGTTTAATTTTCTGAATGAAGCTAATTTTAAAAACTACCTTTTTGCAACAAAGTGATCAGAGATTCCCTTAGTTCTTGACCTAAAACATTAGCTTTTCTTTCACCTTAACATTTAGCATAACACAATAAAATAATATAGATAGTTGAACCTTTACTAGAAATTGCAGCTGGAAGAGGTGGATGGCAGGGGTTGAATGATAAAGGGAAGAAAATGTGGCTGTTCGGAGTTACCATTATAATTCACATCCTGGCAGGTCTGGATGTTCAGTATTCTGGTGTTTATCAAGCAGAAACACGGAATTGTCCATGATATGTTTTTGAGTAAAAGACAGTAAGTATTGTACTGCACACCTCTACAGATAAAAACAGATTTCTAGGACTGCTGAGACCAAGACATGCCAAACACGCTCAGCTGCAGAATCAGTCTAGCCAATGCAAAAGAATCCAAACAAGAATACCACCATGCCACTGCTTTAAGGGATAAAAAACCGATCCAAACAGGCTTCGGGCAAGAGAAATCCTTGGCTGGCACTATAATACTATTTGAACAATCCTGTGACTCTGCTAGGTGATATTTGAATTTGTTGCAGAGATTCTGTATACTATTATCAACAAAAGAAAAGCATCTCTCCCTCTCTCCCTCTGTCTCTCAAAAGAATTTGATGCATAAATGATGATGAGCCATATTCTGCTCTTAAGAATCTCTTAATTATGACTGGGCAGCCCATCTGACTTCTCTTCCAATTGACATCTGTAAATTAACCAAAGTGTAACAGAGGGGAAAATCTGACTCTGTGTTGGGAAGCTTGTTCCTTCATATCATGGCTTCAACTGAATTTTAAATATTCTTAGGAAAATAGAGTGCCACATATGAGCTACGTGTGAGATAGTGTATCTATTGCAATAATTTCACTGCAGCACTGCAATGAATCACCCATAAATTCCAAACAATATTTAGAGTTTACACAGAACTATTCTTCAGTTCTGGCAAAGGTACTCAGATTATCACAGCCAACAGATTGTTCAGCAAAGGAGCTGACACATTGCAAGTGCTCATTCAAGGTGAAGTGCACAGTTAACACCGTGCAGAAGAAGAGCTCTGTGTGAGCTCAAAAGCTTGTCTTTCTCACCAAGAGAAGTAGGTCTAATAAAAGATACTGTCTCACCCACCTTTTCTCTCCAGTATGGGACGAACATGGCTACAACAACTTGGGGGGCTAAATATCTAGGCTAAAAAGGTTAATGGAATTCTCATTTTCACATATAGAAAGCCTGCCTAACTATGTAGAAAATTAAAAATAGAAAGCCCATAGCTGACCCTTAGCTGAATACATGTGAACACGTTTAGTTTTTGTACAGTATCATGTGGCATAACACTGGCAATATTCTATCACTGAAAAGGTCCTTTTCTGTAAAGAGATGACAGGCATGTTCATCATACCGTATGGTTAAAAATATCCTTATATGTCTGCCAAAGACATTCCACCTCACACAGAAATAGATAATATAACATCTATGATAGTCAACAACGCCCATATTCTAGCGATAATTTATATGCAGTAAAAAGCAATTGTTACAAGACGTATTTCCACTATTTTATCTTTTGAGATGATGGCTCGTGTGCAGCTTGTTTCCATGGGAACGGAACGTTCTCTGAACTGAATTAATGTTGGAAAACGAACAAACAAACAAACAAAATAGCTTCTGAGGCCACCAAAGGTTAAGTTTTAACACATTGATCTATGCAGAATATTCGTAGAAATTGGAGGGAATCAATCTCCCCAGAATATATATTCTAGGCAGTTCATGATACACTCAATAGAAATGTCCAACCACTGCAGTCCCTCACGTTTCAGATAATCAGACGGAGAAGTTCCAAAAAGCAGCTCTGCAGTGACTACAAATTACAAACAAATAAAGCAGCAAATGATAAATTGATTGCCTGTTGTTTGTGTACTAATTTGTGTTATGGCTTTCCAACCTTAAATCGTTTGATTAGATTTTTGTTTTTTAAACATAAATTAAAAATGAAATGTCTATGGTAAACTGTGCATCAACTGTAATGAAGAATTGATCTCAATGTTTTTAGAGCATTTTCTAGCCTGTATTCATGAAGATGAAAATTTCTTTTATTAGCCCATTTCAAGAACTGTGAACTGAGATTGTAAACCTGGCTTTATTTTTTAATTCTATGAAAGATGGAAGAAAATTGTAAAATGTTTTTGTGGCCGAATCATAATTCTACTTAGTTAAATTCTTTGTAACTCTGGAAATAATGTCACTATTTGTAATTTTGGATTATAACATGCAGGTAAAATTTTATTGAATTATCTTGGTATTATAAAGAATTCAGTTCTGGCTGTTGTCTCCCCAGCTATCTAACATGTTTGTTTTTTATGAACTATTTATGCTATGCAAAATGTAACTCTGTTTTAATGAGATTTGTGAACAGGGCAATTTTTTAAAATTTACTGTTGTTGGGATGAGATGTCAGAGCATGGGCATGAGAGATAACAGTATGTCTTGCTAGTAATTAAGAATACGTTAGGATTCACTATGTCCAGCAATAACAAAGGAAGTTATAGTAGGCATTAGTGTCTCTGATAGTAAGAGCAACATTTCTGAGAGTTGACATTTTCACTTACCCACTCCTCTAATAGGTCTATAACCTCTGGCTGAGTTACTAAAATCCTCAGTTCTTGATTTAAAGACTTCAAGATACAGATAATCCCATCATTTACTCTAGCTCAAACCAGTAAGTCACCTGTTCCCCATGCTGCAGAGGAAGCCAAAAAACCACCCAGGGTCTCTGCCAATCAGACCTAGGAAAAATTCCATCCCAACACCAAATACAGTAAACAGTTAGACCTGAGTATGTGGGCAAGACCCACCAACCGGACACTCGGGAAAGAATTGTCTGAAGTAACTCAGAGCGATATCAATCGAGTGTTCCATCTCAAGATATTTGCCAATAGCATCTGTGGATGGGCGATATGCCATTGTATGCAATCTCATCATACCATCCTCTCCATAAATGTATCAAGCTCTGTCTTAAACCAAGTTTTTGCCCCTACTACTCTCCTTGGAAGGCTGTTCCCAAACATTACTCCTCTGATGGTTGGAAACCTTTGTCTAATTTCGAGCCTTAACTTGTTGATGGCCAGCGTATATTCATTTGTTCTTGTGCCAACATTAGCCCTTGAATAAAATAACTCCTCTGGCTCCCTAGTGTTTATCCCTTTGATGTGTTTATAGATAGCAATCATGTCTCCCCTCAATCTTTGTTTTGTGAGACTAAACAAGCCAATCTCCTTAAATCTCCTGTCGTAAGGTAGGTTCTCCATTCCTCTGATCATCCTAATAACTCTTTCCCTGCTCCTATTCCAGTTTGAGTTAATCTTGCTTAAACATGGGAGACCAAAATCTGGTATTCCAGATGAGGTTGCATCACTGCCTTGTACAATGGTAATAACACTTCCCTTCTATTGGAAATACCTCACAGGATGCATCCAAAGATTGCATTAGCCTTTTTCATGTCCGCATCATTCTGTCCCTGATCATTACACACTGTTACAGATTGATAATTTGATGGCCAATAATGTGTTAACTCCTCAATTTACAAAATGGTCTGTGGGATTTAAACTGAGCCACTTCATTGGCTTTAATGGCAGTAAAATCATTATGTTATGCTTTGAAAATATATGGGGAAATCATTTCCTTCCTAGCCAGATAATTATATGGCCTTACATATTAAAACATAGAGCTGTTTTATACATACATTTAGAATTAGGGGTATCCCTCTAGTTACAGAACTTTGGATTCCACTGAGGCTGCTTAAATAAGTTGTTTTATGTGGTAGTTATGGCACAGGGGACTGAACTATATTTTGCAATGAATTGGTTCTGCCATGGATACTGTAGCAAGATAAAGTCACTTTAAGTAATCTCTGAGGTACATACTTGTAGCCGTCCAGTGCAGACAGTAAAGGGCAGAGAGCTCACAAGTCTTGAGTTTTAATCCCAGCTCTGCAACTGACTTGTTTGATGGCACAGGGCAAGTTACTTAATTTCTGTGTATCACAAATTTATACATATTAGAGATAGGCAAGACCTATAGGGCTAAATATTTAAAGGGTCTCAATTCAGTGTCCAGAATCAGAGAGGTAGCCATGTTAGTCTGGAATAGCAGAAGTAACAAAGAGTCCTGTGGCACCTTAAAGACTAACTAAAGTATTAAGCATAAGATTTCATGGGCTAATACCCACTTTGTTGGATGCAATTCAGTGTCCAGTTTTCTTATGTTTTTACAGACAGCATAAATGTTCAGCACACGTTAGAGTTCAGATCTTTCAGATTGCTGGATGCATTTGTGTCCACCACTGTATCTGTCAAATAGAGATCCCTTAGGTCACTTAATTAATTTCTCTGACTGTATTCAGCAAAAAGATATGTACAAACATTTACTCATATAAAAACAATTAATTCTCTTCAGTGGATTTGCAACCTTTTAAAATTTATTTTCTGTGAACATTTGCATGAGTTTTATTTTGTTTGAAATAATATTTTTGGAAGAGGGCAAAAGTCTTTAAAATATGTAACAAATATTTGTTTTCATATAAGATTTGTATTAGAAACTCTTGCATGGCCATCTTGAAATCTTTTTATTAGCCTTCCGTTTATGAAAGCTACAATCATCTAATTAGGAAGTTGAAACAATATCACGTGATGTAGGTGACCAATCTCACAACATAAGAAATAGCAAGTATTAAAAAGCTGGATCAAAAAGTCAATAGTTCATGAATAACCAATAATAAATGCAAACAAATTTCAGCTTATTTGACAAACAATTTTAAATAATGAGCAAGGTTGTAAAAATCCAGATCTATTCTCAGATGACTCATGAATGAGGGGGAAATGCTAAATGGATTTCAAATTGTTTGCCCAGATATATGGAGGACCAAATTCAACCCAATACGTTTTGAAGCCATTTTTATTATAACATAATTTTATAAAACACAGAAGGCTAGATTTTATCTCAGTTACATCAGTGTAAAGAAGAATAATTTGGTCTGTTACATTCTGCGCAGTTGTTAAAGATCAACATACATCTGCCTTTAATATGCAACAGATGGGCTAACATTCATCTCTCTCTATAACTGTGCTATCTTATTGCTGTGTACTGTACATGTATAATGGTGTCCTGCTGCATACATGTAATTATGCAAGTATTTTTCTTATTATGGTTACTAATCCTAAAAGATTTTTACAATTTAGAAGCTTTAAATCTAATGAGGACCTCAACTGAAACCGGTTGAACTTGATTCCATTTGAGATATAAAAAAACAGGCTTACAGCTAAAGTCATTGTAGATACTTGGAAACTTATCTTCCTAAATGTTGTTGGTCCTTCTGGTAAATTACTAAATATTTCTACAGTAATTAATCTACAGATTATTCTAAACCAAGAGAAAAAATAGCATCTTTTAGACAATGAATAGTATAAAATTCAATCATGTAAAACAAATTAAAGTACTTATCCAGCAAGCAAAGGTTTTGATTTGCTGAGTGTCTGCAGTTTCAGGTGTGAATATCTATAAGAGCCATAGATCTCATTTAAGAGTTAGACAGAGTGAGCTACTTTTCTATAACCAGAAGACTCCCTCTCACCAGCAAAGGAACATCATCCAGGAAGACTGAAACTGCTAATTAAATCTGGGACCATTTTGTTACTATACTAATCATACAGAGTGTAATAAAGATACTCATGTATCTGAATATTTAAAATGAATTATGACCATATGTACAGAAAATGCATCTTGCAAGTGTTGAAAAATTGACACAAAGGATTGGTAACACACAGGATTTCAAGAAAGCTATTACAATGAATGTTTCAGTTCCATACTTGTGAGTACAGCGTTATTTCATCCTACTGGCCATGCAGCCCTGGTGAGTACTTCCAGTCTATAACCCTTTATTTTAATATTTCAAAGCTATCTTCATATGATGTATCAGACAGCTAGAATTTCTGCATCTCCTACAGTAGCCATTATATACTTAAGCAAAAGAAGAAACATGCTTGGGATAGAACCTATAAACGGGTTTTTTTTTTTTTTTTTTGGATAGGGCCGTTTATAACCTGGTTCAAATAAAACTGGAATTTGGTTACTAGATTATAAAATCCTTACTGAATTGTAAATTAGTTGTGCAATGGACCATGTCTTTGTAGAGCACACTGCTGGGGCACTGTAAATAATCTTCAGTCCAAAGCGTGAACCAAACTTTTTTTTTAAATTTCAAAATGGTGCCAGAAAAGCATTCCCTGAATGTGCAAGGAACTCAGGGCTGCCAAAATATTATTGCTTTGGCTCCCATGGAAAGCAGTGAATAATATCAGGGGGAAGAGAGGAGGAGAGGAAAATTTGTGCAGTAAAAAGAATTGTTATATACTCACCCGATATACTAACCTAAACCACATACAGAACTCAAAATATGGTTAATATTTGCTCACAGTTGTAGCTAATTAACGACAGGTGCTTCAGGGACAATTTTCAAAGGGATCAGGACCCAGCCTCCATGTGGGCGTATTCAAACACCTGCTTTTAATGGGCTACTATCTGTCCTTACATTCTCATACCCTTTTGATAAGATGTCTGCATGGACTGTTCGTAGGATCCACCATTCACAAATGCACCTGTTTGTGCATGTAAAGTATTTTGGTGTGCACTGTGTACATAGACAAATATAGAATACTTTTAGAAAATTTGGTTCATAAAACCTAGGCAATGGCAGTGCTATTCAGATTCCAATTGGAATCGTTAAACCTCAATGTCATTTGTAAACCTAGTCAGTTGACAAAAAGTAAACTATAGTATGGTCAAATAATCTTAAACCTATTGTATGGGCATAAATCATCATCCAGAATGCATTGTATGTACAAGGAAAGTTGTATGACTTATTCATAATAACTGGGGAAATGTTGCCAAAGTTCAGCTTCCACCATGAGAGCAGTCTGGAAAAATGTTGACTCTTGAATCTAGCCTGCATACAAGCTTAGACCAGTTAGATCCTCAAAGGGACAAAATATGGACATCAGATTTCCATCTGACTAGAGTCGCAATGTAAAATCGAAGCATGGAAGTTCGTTTTTGCTACTGTTGTCTAGTTAAGCAAGGTGTATGTTTGCAAGGTGTATGTTTGGCTGAGATTAGGTGGTAAGAAAGAACCTTTTCATTTTTTTCTCACTCTTTCATTCTCAGAGATAGAACAAAGGAGACCAATCAATAACTATAATTATAATTTTCTTTCTATTGATTTCTCAAAAGTCCTTAACGGCATCATCATTAACTTAAAGCTAACTTATGAAAATTTATGAGGTTTTTAATTTTCTCCTGACAAAGTAATAGTAAGTTATTTCTATATTCAAATGCTTAACATTTCTCATTCCATAGCCAGGCCAGAATAACTAAAAATGACACTTGGTAAAAATTAATACAGTAATCGACACATTTTGGCTCTCTTGCTTTCTCTAAATTGGAATAGAATATACATAAAACTATTTAAAAAGCAAGAAAAGAATCAGGTTCCCCTATTCCGTTAAATTGCATGCTTTGTGTTTGCAATGCCAGCACATTATCTGTATTTGTGCCCATTGTTTTATTTGTTACTTTAGGATTGACACAATGGGCCAGAGACAATCCTAGAGACTGAAGTACTTTATTCGTCCACAAAACAGATGTAGCACAGGCAGCTGCAGTGCAAGCTTTGCCAGGGTGTGTATGCTTCAAATCTCACTGAAGTCAATGGGAATCTTTACACTAACTTTTACAGAAGTGGGATTAAGCCCATTGTCCTTCCAATGTGCATAAACCCTGTCCTAGGAGAACAGCCTGTGGTAGAGTGGAGGTAATTCAATCTCAGTGCCCAGTCAAGCGTAGGCCTCAAGACTGTCAACAAGGGGTGAATTAGTGCCAATTGTGGTGCTGATTTCTGGGATATGGACACCGTGGAAGAGGAAAGATTTTGTATAGGCTATCAAAAAGCGAAGACAATAACAGCTGACCTAAACTGGATTTGAAATGGCAATCTAGTAATGAAAGTGTTTGCCATTATCAAAATTTCAAATAATTAAAATAAGTTGTTTTGACATAGTGAAAAAGAGGTCATCGGCATGCTTCAAATTGCATCCGATGAAGTGGGTATTAGCCCACGAACGCTTATGTTTCAGTACTTTAGTTAGTCTTTAAGGTGACACTGGACTCTTTGTCACTTCTGCTATTCCAGACTAACACGGCTATCTCTCTGATTCAGAAGATACATAGACAGTGGGAAAGGTCTAATAATTCATCCAGCCCATCTTGCTACAAATGCAGAATGTTTCTTGACTGTACATTTTCAGTTGTTTAGTCTGGTCTAGTTTTAAAGTATGCCAACCAAAGAGGCTTCCACTGCATCCCTTGGGACACTGTTCTATAGATAAATACTATAGATCTCATGGGGGAAGTTGATAGCAACAAATATAACTCATAAGTTAGGAATTGTATAAAACTGATTAGGGAAGCAAAGGGACACAAGGAGAAATCTATGGCCAGAAGAGTTAGGGACAATAAGAAGGAATTTAAGTATACCGGAACAAAAATAATTCTAGCAATGGTATTGGTTCATTACAAGATGGAAATGATGGGACTATCAGTTTAATGAGGAAAAGGCAGAAGTCTTTAAGAAATATTTCTGTTCTGTATTTGGGAAAAAGATGAATGATGCAGCATTATCAGATAACACATTTTCCATTCCATTAGTATGACTGGAGTATGTTAAACAGCAGCTACCACAGTTAGACATTTTAAAATCAGAAGGTCTGAATAACTTCAAGTTAAATCCAATAGCTATAAGAGAGCTGGCTGAGGGGCTTGATGGACTATTCATGTTGGTTTTCAATAAGTCTTGGAACACTAGAGAAGTTCCAGACTGAAAGAAAACTAACGATGTGCCAAGAGTTAAAAAGGAAAAATGAGATGATCTGGGTAGTCATAGGCATGTCACACTAACATCAGTCCCGGGCAAGATAATAGAATGACTCACTGGGGACTTGATTAATAATGAATTAAAAGAGTGTAATATAATTAATGCCAATCAATATGAATACATGAAAAAGATCCTGTCAAACTAATTTCTTTTTTTTAATGAGATTGCATGTTTGTTTGATAAAGATAATAGTGTTTACATAATACACTTAGAGCTCAGTAAGTTGTTTGACCTTACAGTGCAACAATTTGATTACAAAACTAGAATGATATAAAATTAACATGGCACACATTAAATGGATTAAAAGATGGCCAACTGAGAGGTCTCAAAATGTAATTGTACATGGGGACTCATCATTGAATGGGTGTATTTCTAATGAGGTCCCTCATGGATTGGTTGTTGGATCTTATATTATTTAATATTTTTACCAATGACCTGCAAGAAAAAAAGTCATCACTGATAACGTTTGCAGATGACTCAAAAAGTGGGGGAGCAGTAAACAGTGAAGAGGACTAGTGACCCATACCAAGCGTTCTAGATCGCTTGATAAACTGGGTGCAAAACAATATGCATTTTAATAAGCAATTTAATATTCATTTAAATAAGCCATTTTGAAGACAGTGCAGAGCTGGGTGGGGCTGCAAGCACTTTGGAGGACAGAATTAGAATTCAGAATGATCTTGACAAACTGGGGAAATGGTCTGAATTAAGCAGGATGAAATTCAATTAGGACAAATGCAAAGTACTATACTGAGGAAGGAATGATTAATTATACAGATACAAAATGGGAAATGACTACCGTATATTCCGGCGTATAGGACGACTTTTGAAGCCAGGAAAATAGTCTCAAAAGTTGGGGGGTCGTCTTATACGCCGGTGCAGCCCCCCCCCCCGCGGCGGGGACGGGAGAGCGGGGCGCTCCCAGCAGCCCACCCACGGCGGGGACGGGAGAGCGGGGCGCCCCAGCAGCCCGCCCGCGGCGGGGACGGGAGAGCGGGGCGCATGCGCTTTTTTTGGTTTTTTTTTTTTTTTGTAATCCAGTGGCTTTTCCCTATATTTTAGTGGAAAAGTTGGGGGTCGTCTTATACGCTCCGTCGTCCTATACGCCGGAACATACAGTACCTGGGAAGGAGTACTGCAGAAAAGGATCTAGGGTTATAGTGGATCCCAAACTAAATATGAACCCACAATGTAATACTTTTGCAAAAAAATAAAATAAGAAGAGAGAGAGAGAACATCATTCTGGGATGTATTAGCAGGAGTGCTGTAAGCAAGACACAAGTAATTCTTCTAGTCAGCACTAATAAGGCCTCAGCTGGAGTATTGTGTTTAGTTCTGGGCATCACATTTCAGGAAAGATGTGGACAAATTGGCAAAAATCCAGTGGATAGCAACAAAAACGATTAAAGGTCTAGAAAGCATTACCCAGAAGGAAAAATTGGGGAAAAAATGGGTTTGTTTAGTTTGGAGAATAGAAGACTGAGCAGGGACATAACAACAGTCCTGAAAAACATAAAAGGTTATAAAGGGAAGGGTAATAAATTGTTCTCCTCAGCCAGTGGAGACGGGATAAGAAATAACGGGCATAAATTGAAACAAAGGAGATTTAGGTGAGATGTTAGGAAAATCTTCCTCACTGTAAGAGTAGTTAAGCACTGGAACAAATTATCTAGGGAGGTTGTGGAATTGCTGTCATTGGACATTTTTAAGAACATGTTAAAGAAGACAGACACCTATCAGGGATGGTTTATAAACTTTAGATAATACTTAGTCCTGCCTCAGTGCAGGGGATTGTACTAACTGACCTATCGAGGTCCCTTCCAGTTCTACATTTCTATGATTCTATGAATATACAGTATACCCATAGAATTGAACGGACTAAAATCTATATTATGTATGAATGGTCGGTATATCATATCTAAATCAATAACAGTCTCCTCGTTACATGCTGGAAATTGCTGTGAAAATGTCTTATTTTCAAAACATTCAAAAATATATTTTTATCATTAGAATCATAGAAAACAACGTGGTTTTGATTGGCTCAATTTTTCTCTAACTTCTGTCTACTAGAACTGGGTGAATCATTCATTAAGTATAGATTATGCAACAAACAATCTGTTCTTTCAGTCCCCTAGTTATCTCTTCATGGGTCATGATTTCTATATAGGTGCTCATTATACACACATGTCCAATTAATACTGTGTGTGAACACAATAGGATTTGTTTAGGACCTGGTCATTAGGAATACGAGTATGTGCTAGTTGTGCCACGTGATTGGTCACTTAGTGCACATTCTGTTAGTTCTGCTTCCTGATTGAATTACATAAACTTTGTAAATAAGAGGACTTTTCTATTTTTGAATTATCTACAAACATGTTGTGATTTGTACTTGTTTGCTGTGGAGTTTCTTTGCAATATTTTTTAAATAGCCATGAGAGTACATATGGTTCAAATGGTCTCAAATATTTATTCACCCTCATATTCACTACAAGTTCTTGTGAATAATATTTTTCTCACCAGAATGTTCACAATAATTAAATTAAGAGGGTTGCAAATACTTATGAAAAAAGTCAATGAGTTTTATTCAAAAGAATATGGAAAAATAAAGGTTTTGGGTTTTTATGTAAATTCACCCTGCTTTAACAGATAGATCACAATTATATCACTCCCTGAAACATAGTACTAAAATTAGTATAAAAATAAACTGGAACATATTCTTCTCTTACCATTGTGAATTTGCCCACTAATAAATCGGAGAGAATTCCTCCTTCTCATCTAGTTTCCTCTCTTTCTCCCAATACTCTTTTTCCACAAAAGGTAAACAACATTAATGAGAAATTTATTTCATTGACAGAGTCTGAAATCTTCAATTTTGTATCATTTCTGAACAATGAAATATTGTTGCAAGGCATGGAGGTATTTAGTATTAAAACAACTATGGCACAAAAAGTTAACAAGTTATTTATTTTTAGCTCATTTAGAATTAGTCTAATGCTCTAGATATTTGTGACCATATTTGAAAATTTTAATGTAAATCACTATATCTTAATTAAACATACTGGGACATGACTCAATACACTATAAAACGTCACTTTTTCCCTAGATATTAAATTACATCTTAAAACATAAGTAAAAATAGTTATGACAATAAAGCCCAAACCCTTTGATGTCACTGTAATGCTATTGTTCTTTTGTCTACAGGATTTATAACCAATGTATGATCTGAAGCAATAAATCCTTACTGAGGCCTTAGATTCAATGGGCTAGATTCTGTGCTGTGATTCCTAACTGGTGCAGCATAGAAGGTCCAAGACATGAGGTTAAGCTACCTGTGCAACATCTGGATTCCCTCTGTAGTGGAGGCCAATATGGCTCCTCACATAAGATAAATCAACCCAGAGACAGCTGTCATTTACAGCCTCCTGCCAACAGTTCCCAATGGGCTGACTCCCCCACCCTCCCTTAACACATTCTCCTCTGCCACCATCAGTGGCCTTGACAGGACTAGTTTAGGGGGGGGTGTGCAAGGCAACTGCCCTGGTGCCAACTTGGCTGGGCACATAACACTCTGCTGACCAGCTTTTTTTTAATTAAAAAAAGCTCATTTGCTCTGATATGTTTGTATCTGCCCTGGCTGGCAAAGCACCTAGGCCTGGCACTGGCATGACCTAGGCACTGGCATGTCAGGGGTTGAGTGTGGAGAGAGATCACGTGGCCCTGCATAACTCCTGCACTGAAAGACTTCCCATTCAGGCTGTTGCATTCCCTTTACAGTCTCTATACTTCTGGAGCAGCATCTAGAGGCCAGAGCAATGGCCAGAACCTGCCTCGTATGGATTTTTTTTAAAAGTAAGGATTGGGGGAAGGACTGCAAGCCTTGGTCCTATGGGCCCCGATCCTACCAGGTGCTGAGCTTGTGTACCCTGCTGGTTTCAATGAGAGCTGAGGGAACTCATCACTTTGCCAGAGCAGGGCAGTTTGTATTTTTTATCCAAACATTAGAATCTCAGAACGTTTTTCTCCAATAGGCACCAGAATCAAACCCGGCCCTTCCTCTGTGGGTGGTCAGGGCCACGGCTGCAATGGAATCAGTATGAAGAAGGCAGGATGCTAAGCACCAGGCAAGCTCAGTCCCAGCGTGGTTCTTACTATTTTGCAGCAAGGAGTGGGTGAGAGAATGGGAGGACAAAGGGAGGATAGGGAGTATGGACAAATAATTGCATGGCCCCATTGTCAAGGAACCTTCACTGCAATTAAGGGGCAGTGACGGCCTGGGGTTCATTTCTCAGGCTGTGTGCAGGAAGATTTGGTCCCAAAAGTATATTAATATTTTAGGGTTGTAACTTTAAAGAATTTACAACACAGACAATCACAGCACCTTGTTGAATGGGGACTGCTGTCTTTTCCTGTGTGTCAGAAATGCTACTTTTTCATTCACTGTCATCAAATTAGCCAAGTGTTTCTCTGGGTGTTAGAAAGTACTTTCAAATATATTGTGTCTAGCACTATTTTGGCCAAAATAAATAAAAATCTCAGCCTCACAGACCTTATTTCTTTTAGTGTTTTCTATCTGCTACCACCTATTGATATTATTTGACTGGCAGCTGCTATTCAAAGTAAACAAACAAGCTCTCAGCCTCCTAAGCCTTTGTCTGAGTAATTCACTGATATTTACTGGAAGGGCAGATGGCAGAGAGAGTTCTAGCTCACCAAAGCTAACATGCCAATGTAAATAAATACAAAATGAAGGGTGCCTTATTTTTAAGTTTGCACTGTCTTGCTCCAATTCCCTCTGCTGTGTACCCCTTACCCCATTCTCTGCCAGCATTTCAGTGCCCTGCTCCTTACCAAATGGAATGATAGCATCAGTCAGGAGGTTACAGGCCCCTGTGGGGCAGCACAAATAAATTCTACCCTAGCAACCTTTTCATCACAGTCACTGAAAGAGAAATGAGTGGCTGCATGCAGCACTGCTGGTCTGGCTGTTAACACTGGACTTCATACACCAATCTTAAACCAATGGAAGTCGGCACTGTTTGGAATTTGGGGGCAGATCTTGAGCCACTTGGTGGCAATGCTCCACAGAGCTGAGGAACAGGGAGCCTTAAACATTCTTTACCAGCCTCCCCCTGGATACCTTAGACAAGCTACCTGGCTTCTCAAATATGGAAGGTTTCTACCCAGCTTGTACAGACATTTGCATGAAAGCTCTGCTCAAGCAAGCCCCACTGAAGCCAGATGCCTAAAGGCAGAAGCAGTGCAAAGGAATGGACTGATATACAGTTAACATTGTGGTTTGTATCTACCTCAGAAAGCTGAGCCAACCTTGGAAAATCAAGGAAGTAAATCATCCTTTGCCTTGATGGCCAGATCCTTAGGTGGTGTAAATCAGTATAGCCTTAAGTGACTAGCTGCTGAGGACATGGCCAGTGACCTAGAAGAAACAGGGAGAAGGAATCAATGTTTGTCAAATGGAGAGTAAATAGAGTGGAAAGAAATAAAAAATTAATATCTAAGATGAAATACTTAGGAGCATTCTGGGGCACTTTTATTGTACCCTTCTTACTTCAGCCAATGCTAGAAGGGAACAAACTGTGTACTGGCCATGCCATCCTTTCCCTTGGTCATTACATGTCTCCAGATATGTCTATGTCCAGGAGCCCTGCAGCAGGAACAAACTTACGTCAGCATACCAAAGACAGAAAAATAGTGGTCCTGTATCTGACTTTTCTTGCACCAGTTTCTCCATTATTAGGTCTGGGCCTTTCCACCCAGATAGTTTCCGCTCAGCATTACTAATTATCTGCACATCTACTGAGCGACTAAGGGTGAAAATCTGGTTCTATTGAACTCAATAGCAAAACTCTCACTGGCTAAGTTTGGTCTACACTAGCTACTTACTTCGGTATAACCACATTGCTCAAGGGGGTGAAAAATCCACACTCGTGAGTGATGTTGTTATATCGACCTTAACTCCCCATGTAGACAGTGCAGCAGGAGAGTTTCTTTCACTGACATAGCTACTGCCTCTCACGGAGGTGGACTTGTTAGGCTGACAGGAGAACTCTCTCTCATCGGCTGAGAACTTCTTCTCCAGATCCATTGTAGCTGCACTGATGTAAATTTGTAGACCTGCCCTGAGACGTTCTTTATAATGCTGACAAAGTTACTAAACACCCTTTTTTATTTAGCAGCCACAACATGTATTGAGTTTTGTTTGCTTTGAATGTGTAAAAAAGAACCTTTTCTAGTATCTTTTTGCAGGGAGCTGCTGTCACAAAATTGTTGGTTTTCAGGGGGGGAAAACGCTTCAAAACCTAGTCAAGCAAACAAATCATTATAATGTCTTTTTAACTACACCTCTTTAAGTATTGATGGTAATAGTGGTTCCAGAAGAATCTTTTTAAAGAGAGCTGAAAGACTAATATAAGTTCTAGCTACTGTACATCATTTAATTCTTAATATGCACTGAAATTGGACAGGAAGAAAGCTGACTACATATTTTAAATCTTTATGGTCATAATGACGATGACCCCTTGGCTTCCCTGAAAAGTCAGCATCTTTTCATAAATCTGTAATATAATTATACTAATAGAGCTGTGAGATTAAATGAAATTTACAGTTGTCTCATATAAAAAGAAATATTTCTGTTTAAAAGCAATCTAGCCTACCCCTGGGAGAATGATAACAATTCAGTACAGGACACGGACATTGACTTTTATTGTTCCCCACAGAGGGACAATTGTTATATTGAACACTTTCATCACAGTACAGAAGCTTGACATCACAAGTGACTTTGTCACACATTAAAAATGAACAAAAGGGTCTTCATTTGATTAAAGTCAATACAGCAGCAGTCCCCTTCACACAGAGGCAAATAGTTTCCAGGGGAACTGTTTCAGAAAACAACAGGATTGTTGTTTCAGCTTTTTTAAAAAATAAATAAAAAACAACACTTTCGTAACATAGTCTAATTATAAAGATTATTTTCCTATTAAATAAGTGGTAATTAGCCTGTAACCCGACCTGCAATATGCACGTGAGGATTTACATGGACTCTCATAAGCTTCTAAAATGTACCATTTTTGCCTAGGAAAGTCAATAATTCAGTAACCACACAGTAAATGACTTGTGCTAGATTCTGCTCTGGCTTTCTCCAGCTTCATATCAATGCAACTCCATTGACTTCAATGGAGTTGCTCCTGATTTGCATCAGTATAAGTGAGAGAGCAGAATCAAGCATTCTAACTGTGATGGAGTTGACAGCTGATCCGGTTGCCTTAGCACTTCTCTAGTCTGTAAGCATCACTATCCCACAGTCAGAGGCTGTAAAACACATTCTGATCCATAAAGAATAAAACATTAAGAGATTGTGATTGTTTTAGCCATGCTTTCAGAAATGCCATGTGCTTAAGCCAGGAGGAGTGGGGGAGAGAGCATTCCTACCTTTGTCCAAATATTCTCTCTTGAGCTGAATTTGCTAACTTCCCTCCTGGCTTGTCCTACCATGCCCCTTTCCTGTGCTCCTAGGCCTCCCTCCCTGCTTTTGAAAATTTCAGTTGCATCCAATATTCTTAATGTTAATGTGCTAAATAGGATTTTCTAAGATACTGTAAACATAAAGATGTGAAGAATAAAAAAATAATTAGCCATGTCCTCAACATCTAATATATTTGCCTTGTTTTGAAAGAGTAGTTAATCAACAAGACCACAACATGTTTTGTGGATTTGTATTATTAGTAATTCATTTTGAGCAGTTTTTAATGACATTTAAACAGAATATTCTGTCTTATTATTGAAAAGCGGGGTATTATTAATTCCATTTAAAATGATATTACACGACTCTTGTAGTAATACAGTAGACTCTCCATTATCCAGGATGATCGGGAAAACCTTAATCCCGGTTAATAAAATCCCGGATAATCAAGCGTCTACGGGGGGTGGGGGGGTTCGCCGGCCGCCCTGGGGTGGGGGGAGGGGATGGTGGTGGTCCCACCATCTTCCCCAGCAGCAGGGGTTTGAGAGCTTGGCCGCTGCCATCGCTGATCAGCTCTCTGCTGCTTTAGACTTTCCCCGCAGGCTCCTGCCAGCCGGGGTCTCAGCTCCCTCTGCCAGCCTGGGCTTCCTACACCAAGGCTGGTAGCAAGTTGAGACCCCGGCTGGCAAGGATCCACCAGGGGAAACCCCAAAGCGGCGGCAGGCTAAATGCTCAACCGGCCTATACAGAGTACAGTAGACTCCCGATTATCCGGGTGCGGGTTAACCGGGCTGCGGATTAACTGGGATGTCTAAACAGGTCGGTAGGGGAAGCCCCAAAGCGGCGGCGGCGGGCTCAGCCTTAACCTGCCGCTGCTTTGGGGCTTATCCCACTGGCCCCTTCGGAGCTGGGGTCTCAGCCTGCTTCCAGGCTGGGTGTAGGAAACCCAGGCTGGCAGTGGGCTGAGACCTGGGCTGGCAGGGGCCTGGGGGGAAAGCCCAAAGCGGCAGGAGGTTGGGTGCTGAGCCCGTCGCCGCTTTGGGCTCTCTCCCCAGGCTCCTGCCACCTGCTCCACTCAGCTCCCGCTGATAGCCTGGGTGCAGGGAACCCAGGCTGACAGCGGGAGCAGACTGGGGCAGGAGGCAGGACCCCGGCTGGCAAGGGGCCAGCGAGGGGAAACCTCAAAGTGGCGGCGGGTTGAGCGCTCAACCTGCAGCCAGCCTGGGTGTAGGAAGCCCAGGCTGGCAGCGGGAGCTGAGACCCCAGCTAGCAGGAGCCTGAGGGGAAACTCTAAAGCAGCAGGGGTTGAGAGCTCGGCTGCTGCTGCCGCTGATCAGCTCTCTGCCGCTTTAGACTTTCCCCGCAGGCTCCTGTCAGCAATGGGTATCAGCTCCCGCTGCCAGCCTGGGCTTCCTACACCCAGGCTGGCAGCAGGAGCTGACTGGGGCAGGCAGCAGGACCCCAGCTCCGAAGGGGCCAGTGGGATAAGCCCCAAAGCAGCGGCAGGTTAAGGCTGAGCCCGCCGCCGCCGCTTTGGGGCTTCCCCTACCGACCTGTTTAGACATCCCAGTTAATCCGCAGCCCGGTTAACCCGCGCCCAGATAATCGGGAGTCTACTGTACTCTGTATAGAATAATATTTAAATTCCATTTACACATAGAACCTTTTGTTTTTCATTTCAAAGGGAGGTAATTAAAATAGGAAATGGGGAATCATGAAATTATGTGATGCTGGGCAAGACATTTAAGCTCTTTATGCTTCAGTTTCCCCATGCATAAAAGAGGATAGTAAAGCACTTTGAGTTGTTGGGATGGAAGTTGCGAGGTACTGTTCTTCCCCCCCCAAAAAAGGCATAAATTCCTGCTACACTGAGATTAGTATGTATACAGCAATACTGTACTACCATTAACTATGTTCTGCATAATTTATCTCTTTTTTTTATTGATTATTTGTCAGGACCTTAGAAATAAAACAGATTTCCAACAGAGTCCAGCTTCAAGTTAGGCATCTAAATTAAGAGCTCAGCACCTCCTATTGAGAATAAGGCAATTTACTGTGGTTCCGAGAGACGGTAGGCCTCAGTCTGTCCATTGACTACAAGGCAAGCTGCTGGGAGCGAAGACTGAATATCTGACTAATTTCTGTGGGTGTAACTGTGGTTGGGTGGACAGAGATGAAGCCAGGGGCATCCTACCCTGCAGGCAGAGGGGATTAAAGTCTCTTCTCAGTCTCAGGAAATTCATTAAGTTTCGTGATGGCCCATTCCATAGTGGAGCCCCACAATCTCCAGCACTCTTCTTCATCAGTTTTCCACATTAATTTTCAGAGTTATACTATTTGTACAGTATATTTAACAAAATACAATATAACGAGTACAAAGGGCCTGATTCTCCACTGCCCCGTACCTCATGTAGTCATTTTCATGAGTGCAAATTCAATACAAAGTAGATATAAAATGCTACAATTCTGAGAATCAGGCCCAATATACACCCAGAGTTCAATTCCTTCTGTATTATAGCTCTGTTAATGTAAAGTTTTGGGCTCCAATTGAGACATTCACCTTGAAGGTACAACAAACTAATATGACATAGGTGCAAAAAGGCATTTTAATAGATTCTGTCACAAGTTGATCTTATAATACAAACATGAGTAAACAATCCAGAAAAGGTTCTACTATAAGGCACAGAAGCCCTTTGAGCTGCTAGTAGGCTATTAGCTTGGGGTGAAATTTTCCTTTGTGCACAAGGCTGGCCCAAGGCCTATGCACTACTTAAGGTAATTTAAGTCCCACTTAATCCCCTTTTGAAAAGGAAAGTTTAATGCAATATAGTCCCAGGACTGGCTACACATCCACAAAAAGGAATTCTGAAGAAAGAAGGACTAGACATAACTATTTGTACAGTACAGTGTTTTCCAGCAGTGGCTGTGAAATGGTTCTTACCTTTCTAGGAAAAAAGCTTGGGGCATTACAAAATTTAAAAATACAGTAATTTTAATTTAATTGAAACTTTGCATTGATATTGTTCTTGCATTTGATTGGTAAAGTGCCATATAAGCTGTGATAATGGTTCTGTAATGTTCCATTTGCCTCGTGTACCATTGCTTTACCATCAACAGAATCAAAATAATCTTTAAAAATATGAATGTAGTAGACTGACTGTGACCTTCTGAGTATCTTGTCAACAAAATACAAATAATAAATCTGCTTCAGTGTCACTGGAGTAATATTAAAACAGTGTTATAGTCTGAAAAGTGACATTTGAGAAATGATATAGTGGAGATTTCATATAAAATATCCTTTGTTTATAAAGCCAACTACTGCTTGGATGTGAACATCCTGCTATGTCCTCTCTGCCTTTTACATCATCACTAGTAATTAAAGATTACTGCTGTGAGAAGTTGTCTGACAGTTCTGTTGAAAAAGAGGCATGAAGCAGACTAGACACCAGGGCATTCTTCCACAGCTGTATTAACTCTACAGTACTAACATGCTCAAATTTGTTTTCTTCTGTAAAGAAAGCAGATACGATTCAGGGAAACAGACGGAAAGCTCAGTAAGGTGCATGTTTTTCCTAACCACACATTAATTTTCTGACTACAAACACCTGGAAAATAAATAAAATCACTAGAAGTCATCAAGCCATTGCTTAACAAGAAACCATTGGATATGAAAACTCAGGAGAACAATAAAACAAGGAAGAGGGGTAGACAAAATGACCTTCCATCTGTAACAGTGTTGATTCAACATGCTAACAATACCTGAGTTTCAAAGGAACAGTTTCCATAAAATGTTTGCATGTTTGGAACTTCTAGCAGTAACAGGGAGTTGTATCAGTGCTAGATAGCTAAATTATTTTCAAGGCTCTACAATGTTAAATGATTTTACATCTTTTAATATTTAATAAGGTGTGTGTTATTTATTATAGAATATAAGGAGCCTCAGTTATTTTGGGGAAAGGAGAAGCCAAAACCAAGTGAACCAAAGAAAATAAAGTCTTTGACAAATATATAGTGTAAGTGACAAACAACAGAGAGAAACAAGATGCCAATGTTTTAATTAGTATTGTTGACACTGTGTATTACTTAGTCTCATAAGAAGGTTAGTTGCTTTCTGCAAAAATAGCTAGTTGTTTAACATGTGACAGTAGAAAAGGATAAGAAAATTGATATCTAATTTACCGGTGGAGTTAAGATGTATAATACTGAAGCCTAGAAAACAGAATTTATGGGCCAAATTCAGACCTTCTGTACAATGTGTGCTCTGCCAGATTAACTCCATTGTAACCTTATCAAATCATTAAACACCAATAGTCAACTGAGGACCATTGTATGAGATTCAAATAGTTTCCAATACATTATCAAAGAGTCTATACTGTAGAATAGATTAATTGATGATTGTAAAGCACTTTGAAGATGAAAAATTCAATAAAAAGTCCCATTTTTAAAATATTATATACCATGCTACATACAAAACATTTATGAAGTTAGAAAACAACATTACATATTCACAGGAAGAGCAACTGCTAACTGTGCATGTTTAGTCAAGACAAAGAAAAGGGATTTCTATAATTTTACATTTTATGGAATGTTAAATCATACTAGTCACTTTTACAGGATTCCTAGGAATATAAAAATGTAAGTATAAAGTATACATTTGCTTTGGTTAGTCCACAATGGAAGAAATATTAAATATTAAAAAGTCATATTTTGTTTATCCAGGTTCTTCTGTATATGTGCATTTATTCTATAATATATGTTGTCTTTACAATTCAGTAATTTTCAGTATTCAGTAGTAGTCATCCGTGCAATGTATCTTTAGCAATACATCCTTTGTTTCTTTAGCCTCCCCTCCTTCGATGCCTTTATTCAAGATTGTAGGGTTTTATCACTTGTTTAGTTTCTTATCTTGTAACGTAATTCTTACCATTGGTTTCTTAAGTCTTATCTGAATGGTAGAAAATACCTGTTTCATCCTGTTGATGAAGGATTATACCTGTTATATGTCACCACTAGAAGAATTTGCTTCTTTTAGATCTTCATCTTCTAATTCTTGTCCTCTACATTCTATTCCACTTAATTAAGTCACTATTTAATTTGGTTTTCCATTTAATTTGAGTAGAACTTCTGGAACAAAATAATTTGTATTAATAACCGCTCAGCTTCCACCCATTAATAAGCTGTTATTATTGGATATTTCAATCACAGGCTGTAGTGAGCTGATTTTAATTAACCAGGCAATGATAAAATTCTAAACAGATAGAAGGATGAAAGCATTCAAATATGATCCATGTTCTAGTAAAAGATTGCTACAGAGAACTAAGAGCATAATTCAGATATTCCTGTTGATATAAGAACTACCTTGTACTATGTAAATGTGACATGCACCAAAGTGAGATCAGGTGGATACAATTAACTGTTTATCAATTCATACAATGAACTCATTAATTCTAAGCAATATTAGGCATAATTCAGGTTTTATCTCATGCAGTTCAGCTGAACTCAAATGGGATTTAAAGTACAACAAAGAAATCGAGGGCTTGTCTCATTAAAAGACTTAAGAACATGAGAACAATGGTCCTAGTGGGAAACCTGAACTCACCATTTAGGTGCATAATGGGAGGCTGAGATCTTTTAAAAATCTGGCTATTTATTTAGGTGCCTAACTGGGAGATGTTTAAGTGCTTTTGAAAATCTTACTGAATGTTTCCATAAACATTAAGGTAGATGTAGCCATTTCTGAATATTATTCCATGGCCATGTAGAAAATCTTGGTCAGGGGATATCAGAGCCAAGCAACTCAGGCATATTTAGGGGGGAAAATTAATTTACAGTAGGGGAGAATGCTGGAGATTTCAGCCCTGACACTGATGAGTCATATATAACTTCAGTATTGAGACTAAGGGGTTGGCTACACTTACAGATGTAGAGTGCTTTGGGTTAAACCAGCCTTCAGAGAGCGCAGTAGGGAAAGTGCTACAGTCTGTCCACACTGACAGCTGCAGGCGCACTGGTGTGGCCACATTTATGGCACTTGCAGCTGCACTGGGAGCAGTGCATTATGGGGAGCTATCCCAGCATTCAAGTGGGTACAACATGCTCTTCCATTGTGGGGTGGGGTGGAGTGTGACAAGGAGTGTGTTGGGGGGAGAGAGAGTGGGGTTTTGGGGTACTGAGAGTGTGTCAGCACACTGTCCTGTAAGTTCAGACACCACCCCCTCCCTCACTAACTCAAAGCAAACAGTAAATGTTTGCTTTGTTTCAGAGCAGATAAGCGGCCATCTATCTGAAACGGAGTTTTGAAAAGGCACTTCCGCATTCCTGTAGCCAATTTCACAACAATGAGAAGAATGGCCACTTGACTTAAGGGGATTATGGGACATTTCTGGAGGTCAGTCAGAGCACAGTAACGCAACACCTCATTCACACTGACCCTGGGGTGTCTCACCCAATACGCATCAGACGTTATCCCTCTCGCCAAAGTAGAGTACCAGGAGCGCTCTAGCCAGGGAGTCAGAGCACTCTATATGCCTTGCCAGTATGGACAGGGAATAACGTAGAGTGCTCTGGGCAGCTTTATTACGGTATAATGTTCAAGTGTAGCCAAGCCCTAAGAACAGCAAATCTATAGAGATTCTCTCTTGCTTACTAATTAAACAAATGAAGAAACAGACAAACTGAAAAAGCAAAAAAATAAAAGAGGGAACTCCCCTATGTAGAGGAATTAAAATGTGGAGTATATCCCTGGTCCAGGATTCCTCAGATCCAGGTGCTGCCCACAAACTCATTCCTTTAGCAGCAAAATACTTTTGATTGAAACAGCTTCCCAATATAGACATTGCCTCTTAAATTTTCCTAGGGGATAAAGGGTGATACTGACCTTGTTACCTCTTTGTTTCCTTTCCCTCTGTGTTCTCTGAGGGTGTTAACCAATTATGGACACCCCAACATGTGCTATGAGCCTTTACGTAGGCGCAATCCTGAGTTTCCTCTCAACAGCCAATTCAAGCGGGCACACAACACAAATTTGAAATATCTGTGCCGCAAAGTGTCCAGGCTGCTGCTCACAGATGCAAGCAACAGTTCCTTCTGAAAGTACTGCCAAATTCATGTCACAAGGGAAAGAACACAAAGGAGGAGAGGCATCCACCACTCCTAGAGTTACTCCATAGTACTGGGAAGTGGGGAGGAACGCAGAGAGAAATTGTCAGTGCCAATCATGACAAAATGACCTTCACAGAAAGAACTAAATTAGCATCAAAATTAAAAGATCCTAGAAAATTAAAACAAACAAATAAATAATAATAATAAAGGACAGGCCTAATGTAGAAGAATAAAGGGATGGCATAAATGGGATAATGAAACAGGCTTCCTAATAGAAAATTATAAAAAGTGTATGCAAGCAAGTCACCATAAAGGAACAAATATAAAACAAAGATAACAGAGCATCACCTGCTAACATTATGGAGGATCCTCAATCAACACAGACATTAGATCCCACTAGAAGGACAATTTGTCATTTACTGGCTGTTTTGATAAGCAATGAACATGACTAATGTGTGATGAAAACACAAGGAAAGCAACATGAATGACATTTGACTAGCAAACCTTCCAACACTCGCCCACAATGAACACTGAGGCCCATCACATGTAGTTTTAGTCTCCAGCGCCTAAAAAAACCCCACAACTCCCATAGAAAAGCAGCTGGACACCCAAAATTCAGTCTCTTTGGATTTTCAGTAAGGACTGCAGAGGGTTAACGGAACAAAAGGAACTTAATTCTTAAGTACCAACTTTATAAAATCTTATGATAAAGAAACATAAATAACTTAATTTTTACAATTTAATATGGTTTTATCATCCACATAGATTATCTTCACAGTTATACATAAACATGAATAAAGAAAACAAATTAAATCTAAGCAGATCATTCTGCACAGGAACACAATGAGAAGAAACTCAGAGTTACCAAAAGCTGAGGGTGAGTCTCAGTTAAGAGTCTTTGATCACCAAATCTTTACTGTCTCCTTAGCCAAAAGCAATGTTTTCCCTCCACTTTCTTGTAGGAATCTTTAAACTGGAAACCATGCAGACACTTCCTCTGCTGAAATCACTGTTAGCCAGTCAGCTGATTAACCAACCACTCAGTTAAGTATATAGATTAAAAACAACAAAACAAAACGAAAAACGCCTCTGCAAAATGCTTCAGTCGGGGAAAACAGCCTTCTTTCTACTCCTGGGCTCATCTTCCCTCAGCCCATGCATCGCATTTTGTAAAGCAACTGCCCTGACTGGTTTCCCTCCTGGAGTCTGAGTCCGGTTACAGGGAATCTATTGAGCATACCCAAAGCTACCACACCCAATTCCAAAAACTTCCAGATGTGAAGTGATGATTGTGCACCCACGTAACAACAGTGGCCCAGACACAACTCACTTCTATCCACTCACCCTCAATAAATCTCATAAAGAGATATCTCCTGATTAGGCACCTAGGTTATACTAGTAGTGTCTAACTACTGAGAATTCTCCCTTTCATTGCAGCCTTTTGCTGTTTTTATGGGGCAATCACCCTGCTCTCTCCCAAGTGTGTAATCACAGGTTAGCTAAGGAGCCTGTTACAGGCAGCCTCCAAATCCGTTTTTGTTAATCATTTAATATTACTATCAGTATTGGGGTTTTTAGAATTTCTATCTTCTAAATCAGCATGCAAACTCATTCCAGAATTTGGCAAAATATTACATTCTAGTACAGAAGTTGGAGAGCTTTTCTCCCACAAGGCTGAAAATATTTCCTCAATTATTAGGTTTTCTGCATCACAAAATAATTCCTAAAAATTAGGCATAGGTACTAGTCATTGTTGTGAAATAAAACCAAGCTGGGGTTTTTGTTTGCTCTCAGATTCACTTGAAGTCCCACCCTCTCCTGATTAACCTCTTATAGTAGACTAGCGAAAATACCCAGTGTTGCTCGGGTCAGTCGGAGGTGGGGAGGGGGCAGACAGCTAAGCGAGTGTGGGGTCCGTTGGAGGGGGGAGGGGGTAGAGAGCAAACATGACACCCCCACCTCACCCCCCGACCAAACCCGACACCCCCACCTCACTTACCCCTCGACCAACCCCGAATCACATTTACACCACCCCCACCCAAACCCAACACCCCCACGTCTCCCCCCTACCAACCCCAACACCCCCTGACCAACACCCACACCTCACCCCCCGTAGACCAAACCTGACACACCCACCTCACTTTCCCCCCCAACTAAACCCGACACCCCTACCTACCACCACAAACAAACCCGACACCCACACCTCACTTACCCCTCGACCAACCCCGACCCCCCTCCTCACGCCCCCCAACCAAACCCAACACCCCGACCTTACCCCCCCCACCAAACCCAACACCCCCTGACCAACCCCAACCCCCACACCTCACCCCTCACCCACCCAGACAGCTTCCCACCCCCCCAGACCAAACCCGACACCCCCGGCTCACTTACCCCCCCCCAACCAAACCCGACACCCCTACCTCACCCCCCGACCAAACCCGACACCCCCACCTCACTTACCCTCCGACCAAACCCAACTCGGGTCCGTCGGAGGGGGGAGGGGGCACAGAGCTGAGGGATTCCGGGGTCTGTCGGAGGTGGGGAGGGGGCACAGAGCTGAGGGATTTCGGGATTCCATTGGAGGGGGGAGGAGCAGAGAGCTGAGCGAGTGCAGTGTCTGTTGGAGGGGGTATTATGACATCATAACGATGTCGCAGAGAACAGCAGCTGCCCAGCTGATGTGATTGGCCTTTAAAGAATTTCACCCCTGGGGGGCGTCAGAGGTGAGATTTGAAAATTTTTCAACTCTTATGGTCATTAGGACACCAAGATCTCTAACTGTACCAAATTTCAAGTCTCTAGCTCAAACGGTGTGGAAGGAGTAAGCATACACCCATACATACATACACGCACGCACGCATACACCATTTGACTTTTATATATATAGATTTTGTGAAGAAAATCAAAATGCAATTGCTCAGTTATTCTCTATTTTTCTTTTGTTTTGTTAATCCAACCACTCCCTGGATTATAATTTTAAAAAAATGTGTGTATTATTTCCTAATTATCTCTTTCTTGCACACACACCAACCTCAGATACCAAATACATAAATATGGGTGGCCCTGGATATTCAACTGATTTTATAACACCTCAGATTGAAATAGGTAAACTTATTTACTTAAAATGATGAAGAAACATCTGAAAGCAAAGCCAAAGAAAAGTTTTTCTGGATAATAGATGCAATATCATGATGTAATCACCAGGCAATTCTGTACCAAAGAGCCACCTATCTCCAACTAAATAAAAAATGTGTTTCTCACAGATGGTGCCATTTATTTTTAACAGCATACTTTCAATGCATTCCCCAAGCAACAGAACCAATCAAACTTAACTTCTTTGTGCAGTGATTGAACATTGCTAGGTTCTTTATAAATCAGAGCAGTAAATTGTCCAAACCGCTAATAAATGGAAAGAAACACCACTGGATGAAGTAACGGTAAAGGCACATTCCATTGTTATTGTCAATAGGCACATTATTTTTTTATTTATTTGGGATTTTTGCACTGAGTAATTTAAAAGATTGTGTGCCTAATTATGAATTAAAACTATTTAGTAATATTTATTTACCTCACAGAAGTATGGCACAATTAATTGGATAATTTTGGTAAAGTGCTAAACATTGTTATTGAGCTGAAAAACCGAGAGGTGCTGAGCTCCGATAACTCCCACTGAAGTCCAAAATCTCAAGACCTCCAGTGAATTTGGCCAGCTGTGTTACCTATTCCCAATGATATCATTTTGGGAGGTTATTGTTGACATACTCTAAGCTTCCTGGCTGCATTAGAGAAGTTTTCTTTGATGTAAATTGCATCACTGCAAAACCCCTAATGCAGATGCATTGCACTAATGTAAATTGGGGCTTATATCAACGTGGTTTACTCCAATAATTTATTGCATTAAGTTTCACCACTGCAAGCCCCAGTAAATCTTTAATTAATGAAATGCAAGTGATCTACTATGAAGCTATTAATCAAAAAATCAAAAATACAACTGTTCTGGGCTCACTGTCTAGTATATTACTGAAAATTATATTGACAACTGAGAGGATTCCAGTAAACGCACAGTAATCTTTAACCCTAGCTCCTAACAAGGCAGCTGGAGATTTTCCAGCTGTAACCACCCAGTGGCATCTATAAACCCTGAGTTAGGCACCTAAGCTTTCTATACAGTGCGTTGGGAGAGATAGATAACCTAAGAATGAGATCCACAAACCCCAGCACACTAGACAAGAAGTCACCTAAGATAGCCAATAGCAGATGTCAACTTTGTGAGTGTTGTGTCCTAAGCCCGGGCCTTCTCATTGACATTGGCACCTAAATCCACGTGGAGGGAGGTGTTTAAGCTGTTACTTGCGAAAACAGTGGTAGCACATGCTTAACTCCACACAAATCATCAGGAGAGTGCGGAAAAAGAGGAGGCCTCCTTTGTATTTCAGGTTGGAGCCTAAGGCTGTAAGCCCCAGATCCACAAAAGTACTTAGGTACCTAACTCCCACTTTAGGCACCCAAGTCTAACATTTAGGTGCCACTGAGATCCTCAAAATCTCCACTCAGCTCCCGCCTGACTCTGGAGAAGTGTAAAATAACTCATTTCTGACATTAAAGTAACCAATGCACCTACCTTTCCCCTCCTACCTTTGTCTGTATTCTGTCTTAATTTATGCCGATCCCCTCCTGCAACCGTGAGCCCCACTGACTTCAAGCGGCATCTACATGGGTACAGGGGTCTGCCTGCTTGCAGAATCAGGGATGCTAGGCTGTAAACTCCTCTTGGTCAGGCTTCTACATTTCTATAAAACAACATGCTCACCTATTGCATTACACAGCACTAAAAATAAGTACCTTTCTTTTACAACGTTGCTATCTGAAGCATGATGATAACTGTAACCAAAGGAAAATGAAACCATGCTATATAGCAGGCCATTTTTTTCCCAACCATTTTTCTTCCAGCACTCACGAAGCCTTCCTTTGCCCGGCTATACCTTTTTGGCTGTGTGACTACCAGCTTAGATTCTGTAGACAGAAATGTATTGAAGTGAGCATAATTTATCCTTTGTTTTTAGAGGTCACCGTACTGTCATGTATAAGTTCCACTTTTGCTACAAAAGAGCTGTTTTTGCTTAAGTAGGAATTAGAAAATCTGCACCGGTGGAAAATGACTTTCTAAAAATGGCAATTCCACCCTGGTATAAAGTCCCAAATTACTGGTTTCACTTTACATGGAACTTCATATAATTCTCAGATTAACGTAAAATTGCTCACCATCCCTGACTGCAGTAAAGAGAAACTCTCACTTCCACACACTGTAACTCTCACTTGCACAGATGAATTATTTTAAAAATACCGTTTGGTAATAAATTGAAACAGCTAGAAAACAAAAATCTTCACATTCACACTTTAAGATCTTATTCTGCTGACAGGCTGAAACGATGCTAGTTTTGGCTCTGAGCACATTGGATTGCTCAAGGTAAGCGGCCTCAGGCCTCATGAACTTCACAAAAAAATGAAAGCTCAGCTGGGTATAATATGGCATTCTGTAGTTCCACTTTTCACTCTGAGTCAACACCAAGCCAATGTTTTCACATAATATCCTTTTAATGAGATGTAAAATTGAGTTCATGACCTTGTCTTATTAGAGATCTCATAGCATTTTTCGCACGTGTACTAATATCGAACCCAATGTCCCAGGAAATGCAAATATATATGAGTATATACTGCCTACCTAAATTACTTTTTTTGTTTCAATATGAAATGTTTTTTCTTCCCTTCCTATCAAAAACTGTTGTGTAGTACCACTGTGCATAATTAAAACAAGTACCATATGCTACTTCCAAACTAGACAGAAAATGTTTTGCTTAAACACAATTCTGATCACCTGCATGTGTAACTAGCAAGCAAAGGGAATTCCTTGAACTCCTAATAGAGAAAAGAGATCACGCTCCCCCTGCAAGTCAATAACATTTACATGACCTTGACTATAGAGCTCAGGGGTGAGCAAACTATGGCCCACGGGCCACATCCGGCCCGCGGGACCATCCAGTCCGGCCCCCCAGCTGGGTAGGATGCCCCCGGCCTCTCCCACTGGAGCCACGCCACTGTGCGAGCAGTGCTCTGGGGGGGCGGGACTGCACACTCCCATTGGGCAGCGTGTATGGCTCTGCACGGAGCCACCCACACTGCTAGGGTAAGGGGGACAGGGCTGGGGGATTGTATAAGGGGCAGTCAGAGGACAGGGAGCAGGGTGGGTTGGATAGGGGGTGGGGTCTCAGGGTAATGGTTAGGTGTAGGGGGTCTCTGGAGGGGCATTCAGGGAGCAGGGGGGGTTGGAGACTTAATAGGGGGAAGTGGGGAAAGGAGACTTCATAGAGTTCTTCTCCATTGTGCCCTTGATACACATCACAACCCTCCCTCAGTATGCCCATCCTGCCTTTTATGTTGGGAATGGAGTGTCAGCTGCCATGGCCAACATATGCAGCACAAAATGAATTTAGCAGACCAGAGTCTTTTCTGACTTCATTTAGAACACTATCATTCTCTTTCAAGAAACATACACAGAAATGCTTTTGTACTTGTGTTGGTCCTTACTAGAGACAAGGTGGGTCAAGTAATCTCTTTTATTGGCCCAACTTCTGACCATTAGAAAGTTAAGCTTTCAGGTGACACAGAGCAATTCTGGAGAAGAAAAAGCTCAAGAGTTTGTCTCTCTCACCAATTTTGGTCCAATAAAAGATATTACGCCCCACACCTTGTTTATTTAATAACCTGGGACAGACACAGCTACAGCAATACTGCATACAACTGGAGCATATGGACCAACATGAGTTTTATATTTGATCCCCATCTAAACTTACCTTCCTTCTCAATGAAATACAAATTAGTGTCCCAATTTCGTATTAATTCCTGTTTTGAATGATTTGATAATCTTGTTTTAAACCGATTATACACAAAATGCTAACACAAGCACTGAACGAATATATTGTGGGTTGCTATAAATTATTTATTTTGTTTATTCTCAGATGAATAAATGTGGCACACAAGCTCCAGTGTAGCTTTCACTAAAATCTGAATCCCTCCCACTTCCCCGGGGGAAAAAAGCATTTAATGGCTTGTGCTACCTGGCAATTCTTCTTTGGAAGCACCAAAGACTGTTGTTTGTTCCGGATACCTATCTCAGTTAGAAACTGTGGAGAATTCTTTATTTATCTCTTGCAACCTACTCAAGGATGCATGGGCTATTGTGCAGAAGGTAGGTTTAGTAAAGTACTTGTTTATCAATAACAAGGTTTGTGCCTCTCTTGCTAAGTGTTCAAAGATCCTGGTATTGTAATACACATCTTGCAAATCGAGCATTGCTCCTAGTAAGATGCACACTGTGTAGCAAATAAATCTGCAGCACTCCAGTGTGTTCCTGAGGAATAGCTGTTATTACCTGTGCTAAATGTAATCTGGTGTATATTACTGAAGTGTACTTAGCTCACTTACAGTTCACATGTAAACTTTACTACTGTCTTTGTTTCTGTTTTGGTTTGAAGTGGTGAAGCTGGCTAAGTCAGGTATTTGATTTTTTTTGTTTGTTTTTCTTTCTTTGCAGGTAGTGTATCTAAGACTTACTCTTATCTTAAGTAATCCAGTATTCCAAAAAAGATAAGTCTGGAGCCTGAAAAGAAAAGAAAAATCTGATAAGATAACAGCTCTTCATGACATTTATGTAATTACTCTAGTCAGAAATAATTTCCAGCCTACTACAAGAGCTCTAAACTCTGTTCTGGAGTGAGGAAACAAAGGAATAGCAGAAAGCAATTGCTCACTCACTTACACCTTTTGAACTTTTAAGGGTGTTCAGGTGCATATAGATTCAGAAATGGTTCTACTTTCTCAAGGAGAAAAATACCTTTATACTTTCAGTTGACAATTATTTTTTTTTGCATATTATCTCTCATGAACATGAGACATTGAGAAACTAGGATTACCACCTTATGGTTAACACAATATAAAAAATGTCTCTTTTTTTTCTCTCTTTTGTTTCAGTGATGAAAACACTATGGAATTTTCTAAATGAAATGAAAAATAGTGTATCCTTTAGAAAAACATTTTATTAAAAATGTTCATGTTTTTCCCTTTTCCAGTTTTTTTAAAGGCAAAAAAAGTAGAAAATGGGAGAAAAAAAATCTCTTTTTTTAAAAAACATTTTTTCAACTTTTTTCAGTCAGGAGAAAGTAGTTTTGTTTTCTCACTTTCAGCAACTTATTTTTACCTTATCACTGGAAAAAAGAAGATATGAAAAACACTGAAATAAAATATTTCTCCCTCTATTTTGAAAAGAAATTTTTTAAGACTAAAGATTAAAAAATCACAGTTGAAGTTTTTTCTGAATCATCTGTTCCCTTTTCTACCTCATGTTTTTTGCCCTAGGCAGATGTTAACATATTGATTCTTCATTCTGATATAACTGTTTCAAGTTTTAATCTTTTGGGCTAGTCACAGGGTTCAGGGTGCAATCCAGGCCAGTAAAGGGTTATGTCACCACTTGCCTTGCAACCCTGGATGCCTTACAACGCTTTGCTGCTATAGCTCTCAACCTGGGATGCTCACTACCAGCCAACCAGCATGCAGGTCATACCCTGAGTGTCTATATGCTATTATGCTTTAAAATCTGTGGCCTTAGCAATTCTGACCCCAGTGGCCTGTCTATAGCTTCCCAGCCCATGTTGGCTTCCACCAGCCTTGAGTACTGCTTGCAGTGCAGTGACCCCCAACATACTCCCATCCCTCACTTTTCCAAATGTAATGTCAGCCCTCTGCTGGACAGTTCAGAGAAATAATATGTTCCATTTATTCCTCTAAAGACACAAAAGCCACCAGCTTGCCACATTAACTGGTATTAACATTGCCTTTAGTTCAAACATAGCACTGTGGTTTAAATTAATAGTAAAACAAATTTATTAACAAAAGAAGATAGATTTAAAATCCTAAGAGATAAGGTTAGAAAGGGTTACAAGCAAATGAAAGTGAAAACGTGTACCTAAAATCTAAAACAATCTAGCAGGTATAGGCTTTCTTCAAGATCTTTTCTCTCATCTATATCCAGTTCCCAGAGACATCAATACCCTCCCCCTTTCCCTGCAGTACCCATCCTTTTCAGCTTCCAAAAGCTCTGTTTCCTTGTGTCTGTCTAGGGATAGGTACCAAAGATGGCTCCCATCTTTGCTTATATCTTCCAAAGATCAATGACTTTGTTTCAAGAGGCAGGATGACCTGATGCTATTTTTCCCACCCACCCCCTGCATGTAAATAGGGCTTCAATTGTTTTGATTCCCCCATACTTCATTTACATAGGAGACAGATAAATAGCTACTTTCACTCCTATCTGGGATGGAACCTGTTTCTCCCTATTTAGCCACAGATATAAAAGCATATCATTAAGTGTTCATATTTCCTCATATAATGTTAATACATACATTTCACAATATTAATCACCAGTGTACCCTTCGCTTTCAGAAAAGCCCTCACTCTGTACATTTTTATAATACGGTAATACTGTATACAATCAGTTGATTCAATTGCTTATCGCTTGAGGTTCAGCCTGTCCCTCCCCCCGCCCAACATTATAGACCAGTAAATCTTTGAAATGGATTCTTCTCAAGGTTACCTGTCAAAGGCAAGCTATGAGAAAGGCAACATGGAGTCTGATAATGAAAGACGCTCCATGCTCTTTCTTCCTTCACTTTTTAGCTTAATAGCTTTTCTTTACCTAATATATAAAAGTGGACTGTCATTGTCTTTGCCTGAAGATTGGGCTGGTCAGAGCATCAAATACACATTCCTTTGTCTAAGGCAAACCAGTTTGCAAACTCCCCCCTCACATTCCTGGTTTAAACACACTTTAGTCCTAATTCTAGCATATATCCATAACTGTTACTACCCACTGCATACATACATCATACAAGAATATTAATGATCAGTGAGTTATTAGTTTTCAATTAATACCTCACATGGCATATTTTGTACAAAGATTGTTACCGTAGTGGGTATGGTGTGAATACATAGGGCTTAGTGTCACAGGCTCCCAAAACACTCCTGCAAAAAGTTCCTCAATATAGTCCCTTCAAAATATCTGAAATAGTTCTGTGTTCCATTGGAACCTAGGCCTCTAGGGATGAAGGATAATATTTTGACCCCCAGTAGTACACTTTTTGTTTCCACTCTTAACATAAGGTTTACAGGAAAGCTTTTAGCCTCAAATTATTTACTGAAGCATATAGAAGGGAAAATATTTTTAGAGCAGAGGTAATTATCCAGAGTGTAGTGGGAGTGAGCTAGTGTGGACACCAATACGTTCCATATTATTCTATCTATTGGTAGAATACCAAATACATCTTCGAACAACATAGAAGGTTCCTCATTATATGGGGCTCTGAGTTAGGTGTTCTTTGAGGGCCAGTGGGGAGGAACTATTTATATACCAGCTCATCTCTGTAGTATCGTAAATTCACACACCTTTTCTTTAGCTGTTGCAGAGTTGAAACCAAAGGCCTGTGCTCTTGGGGACTCTGAAGTTGAAAGTATTTACCAGGGTAATTAAATAAAAGTAATTAATACCAAATCTATGATTTGTATTCAGACATATTCTTTTCATATACAGGACAAAATTACAGGTCAAATAAAAGAACTGTAAGAGCAATTGTTAATTTTCTTTTAGACTAGCTACATTCTTTATTTTCACTATAGTAAAAATACATTTTTTCTTCCTATTTATATCAAAATAATGCAATTAAAAGAAAATAGCAAAGTAATCCTATTGGCAAATTTAGTTATGTTCATTACTACTTGATGAAAGAACAGTTATGCTATTTATCCCTTTTCTCTCAGGAAAGCTCCCAGACCTGACTTTACAACCAGTGATTACTCCTGAGGTTGTGAGAAACAGTGTCCATTTCAAATGTGCTTACCGTCATCCATCCTCAAGTCAGCCTTTGCAGTACGATGTGGTTTGGTCACGCCTATCCACATCCAGCATGAAAGAACAGATTCATCGTGACACAACGCTGCAGACGGTCTCCTATGTGGAGATGGATGGAGTTAATTTCAGATTGGGAGATACGGTAATGCTTTCCTGAACCCAGCAAACGAGGTCAAACATTCAGAGGAACTGAATCCTCTTGTAGAATTTTTGTTTGACATTTATTAACTGTATTCCCCAATGTAAGTGAAGTTGCTTAAATGAGTTTGCATTTTAAAGCAGGAATATTAAATACTTTGTCAAGGTCAGAACCTCTCACATCTATATTAGATGCTATTCATATAAATCTTCCACTTTACTTATTTTCTTCCCATTTTCATCAATGATATATGATGGGCTATACCAAACACCAAACTGGGCTCGATGAGGTTAAAGGACAATGCCGAGTCCAGGTAGTCCCAAACTCCCAGACCCTGGAGAGCAGGGATTAGCAACTTTTGGTCCGCAGCCCACCAGGGTAAGGCCTGTGGAAGGCCGGGCCAATTTGTTTACCTGATGCATCTGCAGGTTCAGCCAATCATGGCTCCCATACAGGTCAAATACCATAAAGTTGGCACAAGTTGGGGCAAGGGGGGGGGGGGGCAGAGAAAAGTGCTCCAACTTTTACTCAGTATTTTTTCCACCTAGCAGCAGAATGAACTTGGAGTAAAGGCACAGACACCTATATGCACATGGCATTCAAACATTGAGTAATTTCTATACTGATGGACAGACCCATCATAGTATTTTTTCAGAAAAAAGAATATTAAATAATATGAAATCTTAAAGTATATGGAGGTTTATTTCATGGTGTTCTGCCTCTCTGAGTCTGATTCTCTGGTTCAATTGGATGGTAAAAGATGGAGTTCATTACAGAACAATCTTTGAGCAATACAATTAATGGCTTACATAGCAACACTGGTCTAGTTCCAACAACAACAAAACAGAAACAAAAGCACCACAACTAGACACCAGTACAAGACATAAAAAAATTGACTGGTATATAATTTCATGGCCTCCCACAGCACAAAAATCAGACTTTTAAAGTTAAATTGGGTTCATAATAGTTATAAACAAAGAACCATTAGTGATGCTAAATAGTACTGAAAGAATAAACACTGCTAGCTATAATAGCCCCATATTAAATACAAGTTGTAAACAGCTTTGGCATTTTGAATCTTTTCTTGAATAAGAATTCACATTAAGAAATAGGAATATGTTTATTTAAATTCTTATAAAGGTGAGTCATTTATAATCATGGTTAAATCTAGACACTTTTGCTAGTTTCTTCTCATAATTATTCTATCTGCATTTGAGTCAGATAAACTAATTCTGCCAGGCTTCATGGTGAGCGTGTGTTACAGGGAGATATCTATTGTCATCAAAATAATTTCACTTGCAATCAATTCAATCCAGAGTTAAACAATACTGGAGTGGGAGAAGCAGTTCTGTTAACTAATACTGTCATCTAGACATTTTGAGACCATCTTTATGATATTAAAAGTTGTTTTCAAAAGCCCTGCTCTGTCCTCTGCTGCAACCCACATGTTTAATTTAGCAAGTTTAGACTGAGATATTCAGTTCACTGCTAGAACTTTTTTTTTAAGCTTTTCATGGCCTATTTCAGTAATTATAATTATCCAAAAGTCATCAGTGAAATCAGGCAATGATGCATTAGCTGAAACAGGAACTTTAGTCTACAATTTTTCACATAATAACGATTTTAAAAAGCACGTTACCATGTTTGCTGTTCCACCTGGGGTTCCTAATAATCGTTATGAAGGGCCGAATCCTCCTTTCACTTGCACTGGTGTAAATCAGGAGCAACAGGGATCAATAGAGTGACACTAGGTTAAGTCTGGCAAAAGGGGAATTAGGGACGTATCCTGCTTGGATGCTTTTAAAAATCCCACTATGTGCCCATCTGTATTTTTAGACACCTAAAGGCCTTTAAAAATTTCACCCTAAGTGAGAAGAGAATCAGTCCAGAAGGGCCAGAATCAAGCCCCCGCACCCACTGAGGCTACATAATAAAAGGGATTCTGTGGGGTCAGGTTAGCTTTAATCTAAGGCCAGAACCTTGCAGACAGAGGCTGTGCAAGAGAGGACTGATAAGTCAGATGCATCTTTTCCCTGCCCTTTCCACAGGGATACACCTCAGAAGTGAGGTTCCATGGCTGTAAACGTGGGTATAATTTGCTCCAAATGGGCCAGATTAAGACTCGGTGTATCAAGTAAAATTCTACTAAAATGATTTGGTTCTGCTTATTCCATTTTTTATCCACTCACACATAGTTTAAATTCAGCCCTAATGCTTTGGCAGATAAATTTTAGGAGTTACTTTATTTATAATCTTATCTGAAATCAGGATCTTCTCCTTTCATTCTTTGATATAATATAGTCAAGAGTAAAGATTTTTGTTTCTCTTATGTGATTAATATCTACACTACTTTTCATTCATCATAGTGTCTCCTGATAATAAGATAAGGCACATAACAGCCTATCCATCAATATGTTTCAATATACATTGAAATGATTTAATAGCTTTAATAGGCCCTTAAAGAGTAATTGAGACTTATTGGGTCAATGATGTTTGAACTTTTATTGACTTCTCTATAGTCTAAACAGCCACAAGTATTTCTTCAAAATGCTCATGTGTGCATTCCCTCCCCACCGAGACACACACACTTTGGGCTCTTATTTCAGACAATATGATGCCAGCATAATGTTAGTGAAACTATTGTAACATTAAATATATCTATAATATGCTGCTATTGCTACATAAACATTGAAAGAAGCCCATCCCATCTGATTTGAAAATCCTAGCAGTCCTAAATCTTATTTATACAATATTGACAGAGGTCAATCCAGTCCTAGAGGCACAGGCATTTGTAAATTATGGTAGGCAGAGTGTGTGTAATGAGTTATGCTAAGAAAGGGGGGCAGGTTTGCTTAGCGCAGCAATTGTCACATTTCATATGGCGAGAAAGCAGTTGTCACCATCCATAAACTATAATCTGAATTTTAAAACAAAATGTTTAAATAAAACTGGCCTTTCCAATCTGGTTGCTGACACATAAACACTGTTTGTGACAGCAGAAATATAGAACCTAGTGCAAAAGAATGTAATCCTGCTTTGACATACGAAGGAGGACAGTTTAACTTACACTCAAAGTAAGGAAGGAGATTTTTCTCTTCTTTAATTACCACCTTCTCAAGGTAAATGATTTGACATAAATGTCAAAATCTTTCTAGTAGGAGACTACAGACATTCTTAAAATATATTTTCAAATGCCTTCGCCACACTTTGAGTTGGGTGGTTGGCAGAGCATGGCGAGCAGCCGTACTCCCCAGCAGAAAATCATCACTAGGAGGTCTAAAGGGGGGAAATCTGTGGGCAAAGGAGGATATGTAGTCTAAAAAGGAGATGATCCTCTATTGGTTTGGATCAATTTCCAAATTTTGAAACATTTGCAATTCCCCATCACTAGGTGTATGTGAAGGTCTGCTACATAGAGGCTGTTTTACTGTGCACTTTTGCCTGCAGTTTGGTTGTTTGAAGGTTGGTAGAGACTGGTTTTATATATAAGTTATCATTGATGAGGGTAGCTTACACCATGCTTTCCCATGTATTTTTGCTATGTTAATACTAGAATTTGCATGTGTAGCATTTCACCTAATCAGGTGTCAGATCCTAATACTGTCTCGGTTTCTTTCCTTCTGTAGCCAAACAAGCCACAACTGGTGTTTTGTGTTTATTCTTCCCTTCAGGGTCTGGGTCAGTAAAATAACTCAGAGCTAGACTCTCCCTTGGCGGTCCATTACACCCTCTTGGAATCTTAATCCCCTCTAAAAGGTTTTGCTCTTGTCCCTCTCTGAAGATAGACTTTACCCTCTGGGTCTCCTGGAGGTGCCTCCCTGCCAGTCCCCTTCCTCTTTGCCCTTGTATCTTGGCACCAGGTACCAACTCTTCCTCTCCCCAGTCTTTTGTAATCACTGGTCTCTCCCTCTCTAATGGAGCAGGCTCGTGCTTCGAAGGATGCTGCAATCACATGGTGCCTCATTACTTGACCTAATCATTGACCCCAACCCAAATCCATAAATTGGGATTCTTTGTAGTTATTGTCTGCACATCCTAAAATCCAGAATTGCTTGGGCACACTCCAGGGAAAAAATGGTAAGGGGTGCAAAGTCACTTAAGTGTCTTAGATGCTTATGTTCCATTTTAAAAAGTGACTTAGGCTGTGACTCTTAAAAGGATTATGGGTCATAATAGAAAAGCAACTCAACATGCAAAGCTGTGGCAAAATGGGCGAATGCCATCATTGGAAGTATAAAAAGGGAGCAGTCAGTAGGACCAGGAGGTGATTTTATCTCTACATATGGCATTTGTGAGACCTATGCTGGGATACTGTATATAGTTCTGGTTCCCAGCAGATGTTAAAAAACTGGAGAGGGTGAAGAAAAGAAGCAAAAAATGATTCCTGGGCTGGAGGAAATGTTCTACTGTGAGAGACTTAAAGAGCTCAATTTCTTTAGTCTAGCAAAAAGAAGACTGAGGGGTGACTTGATTACAGTGTAGGAGTACCTTAACACACAGAAAAAATACTTTTTGATCTTTTGGGTAAAGGTATAACAAATTCCAATGGCTGGAAGCTGAAGCCAGACTAGTTCAAATAAAAACTAAGGCACAAATCTCTAACTTTGAGGGTGATTAATCATTAGAACAAACTACTCAGGGAAGTGGTGGATTCTACATCTCTTGATGTCTTTAGTCAAACAAGTTATTGGACTCAATACAGGGGTAACTGGATGAAATTTAATGATCTGTGATATATAGGAGGTCAGACTAAGACCCTTCTAGGCTTAAACTCTATGAATCTATGAGAGTTTGTCATGCAAGATGCTGAGGGAAAATAATTGTCAATGACTGGAACAAGGCCTATTTTGAGATTAATGTTCTATATACCAAGACCAATTCCCTGAGCCATCCAGTTCCTCCATTCCAACATTAAAGATCAAATTCGGCCTTCGGTTGAATACACTGCTCCCGTTGATTTCAAAAGGAGGCAGATGTGAATCTGAAGAAGTCAGTGGGAATTGGACCTAAAGGCAGAAGTCAGCTCTAACTTGAAAAGAGAATTTTTATAAAAATTACCCTTTTTGTTTTATCATTTTCTACCGAACAGTGGATTTTGCCCTAAAGAAATAATTTCAGATACATAGATGCAAGGAGGCAAACCACAACCTGGAGCAATTGGATTACAGTGTCTGAAATCCTCTTCACAGATTGCTATTGCTTTAAAAAGGGACGAAGACAAAATATAACTTTATTAAAAAAGATGTAAGGACTTTGTGAAAAATACCATCTCACCTGTCACTGTTGTCAGCAAGGTGCCATCAGTGTTGTTATTATCTCTTTGCTTTAAATCATATGTTGATATGAAAAAATATTTCTGATTCCTGAGCTGGAGAAGAAGAGCTGGTATTTGGCTGAAGGCAAAAAAACTCTCAAGAAGAAGTATAATAATAATTATGTGACAAACCTGTAGCTCAGTGGCCAACATATCTGATGATTATGAAGAGATGTGTACCCCTACTAGGTAAAGAAGAAACTAAAGAGGAAGAACAATAAAAAACAGGACTAAAATGTAATGCTAAAACAAGTTCAGGGTCTATATATTTTAATTTGCAAACACTGTACTAATCTTCACAAGTCCTATTGATCTTATCCAGTACATAGGAAGTGCATTCTATTCAAGATATTCTACTTTTTTCTTGGCAAAAATGCATGACCATATACAAGTGTGGGGTGATATTTTAATGGTATTTTAAATAAAGCTATGTATCATCTCTATATTTTTAAGTGGAATGTTCTATGTGCAGAATGTGTCCTAAAAGCATATCTTCTTAGAAGACAGATATTTAGACATTCAGTCACCCTTTCTTGCATACTCAGAGGAGGATGCTCCCCAGACAGTAAGCCAGAATCTTTTGCGAGGTTCTCTTAATATTAATGCAATCCTGAATAAATAGCATACGATATGGTATGTTAATGTTCTATTGTAACTTTGCCTTAATAAAAAGTTTCTAAATAAACAAATAAGTCATTTGTTCTGCAACAGAGAAAATATACTTTGGGAACAGGGAACACTACTGGGTTACTGATGCATTTTCAAAGATGCATGTCATCTTACTACTTACAATCTGTCTTGGAATCCTTCGACAGATCCACCCCCCCGCTTTCCTTTTCAGCCTCCTAGTGAGCAATCCTGACAGTTTTAATTGTCTCTCTCTTCTTGGCAGGGATTCTCAAAGTGGTGTTTTCAGATGGAAGTCACCATATGAATATTCTTGGCTAAAACTGTTGAAGCAAAAAGTGCAAAACAGCTCCGCAAGTTTTACCATAGTCTGTGTAAATATTATATCTGCAATGCAGCTGCATTGGATACATGCAATGAGATGTGTAATGGAATCATTTTTTTTCACTTGGGGGGAGGAGCAAGAGGGAACCGATATTTTCTGATTCATTTCTTTTTTTCTACCACCACTGATTTGTCAGCTCTTGATTTTTGAGAAGACTCCCCATTAGCACTGGTGAGGGGAATAGCAGCAATTACCCTCTGCCAGGCAAGGAAAAGATCTTTCTTAAAATTTCATAGATTGAATGTAGGCCATTAGGGAATGATAATGTCCTGAGGGATAATAAATCCCTAGTGATAACAAGGAACTAAATTGTACAATACACTTCTTTTATTATGGAGCTTTAGAGAGAAACTGTCTAAATATACAGAAGTTGAGGAACTGTGACTTTACAGTACCAGGTGATTACTTACTTCTGTTGTTAGAAAGGGGCAAATGTGAGGTAAAATGAAAAGGATTCTGTCTGTTCAAAATAAGGAAGAATACTGGATCCCCTCACTAACCTGAGATGGTATGGTAGATGGTCTGTTAATAAGAAAATCTGAAATAAAAACCAAGGCACACCAAAATGGCCTTGAGAAAAAGAGTGTCTGAGAAGGAACTGGGAATAATCCAGTTGGATTTAGAAGGAAGAGCAAATGAAATACTTAATTCTTCAGGTTCGAGGATCTAGGTGAGACATTTCTACTATTCTGAATGGGCACAATAAGTTAGGATGGAAGGATTCCCAGAACAGCTATAAAATGTGAAGGTAAATTGTAACATACAGGTAGGGAGGAGGGAGCCATGACACATATGGAGATGAAGAGGGAAGGAGACTAATGCCTTATACAAAGCTGGAAACTGATTTGGGGTTACATGGCTATTCATTTTTTAGAGTATTCTTATTTGTTCTAAACCTGTATGCACATCCCTAGTCATAAAGGGCCAGATTTTTTAAAAAACAAAAAACAAACAAAGAAAGCTCATCTCCTATTTAGGCTCCTACATAAAAACTGATTTTCCAAAAGTGCTCAGCATCCAGTAGCTACTAATTTGACACTTCTGGATGAAATAACACAACATCCAAAGTGTTGAGTTCTATCTGAGTGATCATCAGACCAAAGAAGCTTACTCATAATACCAAATAAATTAGGTGAGCCTAGCTCCCCCTGCCGGGTTACTGTTGAAAGGCTGGAATTGATTTAGTGAGTCACAATCTGTTATTGCATTGATGAGGAGTAACCAGAAATTAACAACTATAGTCTAGCATTCTGTTGTAGGTTGTTTAAAGGAGTATTCGCATTGCGTAATCTTGTGCTCAAAGGAATGAGGTTTGCAGTTTTGGTTTTCTGAAACTGTTTATTTAAAAAAAATAGAACAGTAGATAGTGCGAGGCCTCAGTAGAGAAAAAGGTCGCCTGACTGTCCTAGGAATAAAACATAATTGGCCTGATACATGGTGCTTTTTAAAAGATAAACCTTGTTGGCAGGTCTTTATCATTTAGTTAACACTTTTATACTACATTAAGCAAATGGAGTACACAGCTTCTCATGGTAGGACTTGAGACAACACATAAAGAGGGTGTCACAGTTCCTGAGGTAACAGTACCTTTGACCCTCTCCTGGACTCTGTAAGAGAACCCCCCTTAAGTTTCAGGCCTCTAGCCATCACTTTTCTTGTGGAGGGATCCCACACCCTCTCCCTCCAGACTGGGGAATTAGGCCGCAGACTCCTGCAGATGACCTCACAATGTCTGACTAGTTCAGCACGTACAGTCCTGTTGTCTCAGGTAGGGTGACCAGACAGCAAGTGTGAAAAATTGGGATGGGGGTTGGGGGTAATAGGAGCCTATATAAGGAAAAAGACCCCAAATTGGAACTGTGTCTATAAAATCAGGACATCTGATCATCCTATCAGGGGCAATGACAGGGTTCACCAGTAACCAGCCAGCTTCCATATAGCAAAGTACTAGCCATCCAGAACAAAATCATCACAGAAAAAACATATAAAAACAGCAACAAAAACAACAGCTTGTACACACGTCTAGTTGGGCAAATAGTTCCCCATCTTACACACAGAGACCCGGGTAGGTTTTAAAGTACTTCGGATCCTTTCTGCAGGGTCTGTCTCTTTTAATGACAGTCTTGTGTCATTTCTGTATTGAAGGTGAGTGACCCCTCTCCCACATATAGAATCTCAAGTCCTTCATGGATATGGTATTTCCCCATAGGGTAAAGCATCAAAAGGACTTTTGCCCTTCTGGATTTTTGTTTTCTTCTGGATTGGGGGTTTGCATTAATTACGCCCCTCTGACTTTAGTTCCTGCAGAAAACATCTTTTAGCTCACCCAATGAGCCAGGAATACAAGGCACAGCATGCCCATAAAGATCTATATAACATGTATAGTATAGATAAAATAGTCTTTGATTATTCCATGTTTCCAAAGCATCAGTCACAAATGTCTTCAGCGATGCTGAGACTATTTCTGATAGTGGATGATTGTTAGACCGGTCCAACATAAAATATAGCCTCACAAATATGGGCTAAAAGGAGGCTGTGAGAGCCAGTGGATAGGGCAGTGGTCTGCAAATTAGGCTCTATTCCTGTCCCTATCACTGGACTACACTATGACCTTCTACAAGTTGTTTCAATCCTGAATCAGCCTCCCCTCTACTGCGATGATAATACTGTACTCACCTTTATAACATGCTTGGAGATCTGAAAATGCTGTGTAAGTGTTAAGTGCCATTAATCGCTGAGACTGGTCCTTAAACTCCTTTCTTAAATAAATGGATCAAAAATACTTCAACTCCTCAGGCTTTACAAATATGCTTAAACAACAACCCCTAAAAAAGTCAGTTCTAGAGGTAAAAACAGACAGCACCAAGATAACTAGTGAAGATGCATACCTATGTTTCCCTTCCGCTTTATTTCAAGTAAAGCTATTTATTTATTACAGGTCTTTTGCACTGTCGCCGCTTTTACGAGGGACTCTCCAGATCAGCAGTCATTGCCTGAAGAGAGCGAAGGATTCTATGCAGGGATTACGGTAACAGATAGATGTCTTTGATTTACTGCACTTTTCCAGCATGTCACTGAAGAATATTTGAATATTAACCAACATACTCTGGAACACAATACATAAGAAAATAGGACTTGATGATCATAATTAATGTAGCTTCTACATGCCCAGTGAGAAAATGTCTTAATAAATTACATGCCATTCTATAAGCCTTTCTAAAGCATTCATGGTAGTGTCTAGGTGCTGACACTGTCAGACCATAACAAGTATACAGAAGTGCTCCATGCGCCCTCTAGCACAGCGTTCTGTAAACTTTTTGCACCGCGTCCCCTTTTCGCGAGTCCCACCTCCACTGGCGGCCTCTGGGGTATGTCTGCTGAAATGCCACCGAATAGAGAGCTTCTACTTTCTTTTGGCGGCATTTCGGCGGGACAAAAATATCCCCTGACTTTGGCAGTCTCCCCGGTGAGATTAGCGGCGGCGGGGTCTCGTGCACCCCAGTTTGAAGACCACTGCTCTAGCACATGTCCAGATGCATTCCAGTGACTATGTACAAGGTTAGAAGTAACAGATTTATGTGAAGTGGGTCTAATCTACCTGGATTTCAGAAAAGCATTTGATACAGTTCTACATGGAAATTATTAGTTCAATTGGAGTAAATGGTGATTAATATGAGAGTCAAAAGGTGGGTAAGGAACTGGCAAAAGGGAGACTACAAAGGGTCATGCTGAAAGGTGAATAATCAGGCTGCAGGGAGGTTACTAGTGGAAATCTTTAGGGATTGGTTTTGAGACCCAATCTAATTAACGTTTCCTTTAATGACCTTGGCACACAAAAATGGTAGTGCACTAATAAAATTTGCAGGTGACACTAAATTGAGAAGTATTTCCAATACAAAGGAGGACTGTAACATAATACAGGAAGATTTGGCTGACCTTCAAAACTGCAGTAATGGAAATGGGACAACATTTAATAGTGTGAAGTGCAGGGTCATGCACTTTGGGACTAAACAACAAGTTTTTTGCTATAAACTGGAGACTTGTCAGTTGGAAGAGACAGAAGAGAACAACATGGGGGTGTTGGTTGATCACAGGATGACAATGAGCCACCAATGTGACGTGGTCACTGGTGAGACCTCATCTGGAATACTGCATGCAATCCTGGTCTCCCATGTTTAAGAAAGATGAATTCAAACTGGAACAAGTGCAGAGAAGGGCTACTTGGATGATCAGAGGAATGGAGAATCTCCTTTATGAGAGGAGACTTAAGCAGGTTGGCTTGTTTAGCCTCACAGAATGAAGGTTGAGTGGAGATATGATTGCTCTCTATAAATACATAAGAAGGATAAATACCGGGGGGGGGGGGATGGAAAAGGATTTATTTACATTAAGAGACAATGTTGGCACAAAACCAAATTAATATACACTGGCCACTAACAAGTTTAAGCTTGAAATTAGACGAAGGTTTCTAACCATCAGAGGAGATGGGACACTAGACAGGGAGGACTCTGAATTACTACGGAGAATTCTCTCCCAAGTGTCTGGCTAGCAGGCTTGCCAACATCCTCATGATCTAACTGACCACCAAATTTGGGACTGGGAAGGAGTTTTCCCCTAGATCAGATTGACAGAGACCCTTGGTTTTCCTCTGGTTAGTTTTGTTTGTTTGTTTTTGCCTTCTTCTGCAGAATGGGGCATGACTCACTTGCTCATTTGAAATAGAGTAAATGATGATAGTCTCTGTAACTTGAAAATATACCTCTCAGTGCATGGTAATTAGTTATTTTCTTGACATGATACTGAAAAAAAATATTCCATGTTATCCTATTGTTTTCAGGACTTATTTTTTTAAAAGATTCTTTTCACACCAGGAAATAAGGAACAGTTACAGATGACCGATGACAACTGCAAATAGTTTCCTAATTCCTGAACATACTGCAAAAGCTTAAAAAGCAATTTTACCTTTTGAAATTAGAGATATTGATTACTTTATCAGAAATTACGATAATTAATTTGTAAGGGTCTTTTGGTTAAAAAGAAAAAATCATTTTTTATGTTTCAGAAATATCAATGTTGCCTTATTTTTCTGTCATAATTATCTAAGATTAATCCTCTATTTTACTTCCAGTTTACACCAGAGTCACTACAAATTGCAGAGGATGGCAAAGAACATGTTTTGACCATTCAAAGTACAGTACCTCTTATCTGCCAAGGTCAAGGTGACATCTGTAAAATTACTTTACAGCTGAAAACTGAGGACTCTGGTAGGAGATTTGTACATTGTAGTTAATTCATTGTGACTACTTACTTTTTGCAACTTATAGGGTACAATGAATTTAAAGGGAAATTATAAGATTTTGATAATGTTGAAAGACTGAAAAAACTAAATAGCATGTTAGCTTGTAAAACAAAGTAGATGAGAAAATCGTTCATGGTTTGTTGATGGTACATTAAGCAATTTCAATAATAGCTACATCATGGTTCATTGTGATTGATTAGAAAAATAATGATAAAGAAAAGGAATTTTTAAAAACATTTAGGGTTATAAAATAGCATTGCAAGGTTCTGCATCCTGAATTGTTCTTAACAGAGAGACACTCAAAACAATCTCATCACTTATTGATGGTCACTCAGAACATGATCATCAGATCATTCAAGAGCTGCAGCAATAATAAATAATTAATTCCTGAATGGATTTTTCATCTTTTTCTGGATAAGCTGTTATTTTATTTAAGTTAGAAACATATAGTTGGTACAGTGAATATCCCAAAGAGCCTATGTTATAAATCCTCAGTTCTACTTTGCACCATCAGGACCTCAAAGACTTTTGGATGGAGAAGAAAATCATGAAACATTACAGATATTGTTTTGTATCTTAATTTTACCAGTATAACTTATTTTTCCTAGTATTAGTGCATATCCCAAGAAGGGTATGGAAGTTAGGAATTTAGTAGTTTTTTTCCTTTTGCAAATATCAAGAATTAGTACTACATTACAGTCCTTTTCTAGAAAATGAAATTATTAAGGGGTTTTTTTTGTTGGTTTGTTTTCTGGTTTTAATTTGTTTGGGGTTTTTTGGTGGACTGGAACATGATAGAGACAAGGTGGGTGTGGTAATATCTTTTGTTGGACCTATTTCTGTTGGTGAAAGAGACAATCTTTCAAGCTCCACAGATCTTCTGTCTCATATATTCTGGGACAACAACAACACTGCATTAATTTTTGTGATATAATATGATCACTTTATAAATTGTTTGCATGGGAATGTTAGCAAATTTTATCTATAGAAACATTTTGCAATCTTAATCAGCAAATATTTTTTCTGAGGCCTAAGTGATGTCATTCTGCTCACATCCAGAAAGTATGGATTTCATTTTCCATTTTCATCACCTAACCACCAAAACCTTTTTCTATCGAGAGACTAATTCTGATGCTCCCCAGTATATGCTGTTCCCTTGAAGTCAATGGGAGTTGCTTTTGGAGACAGAATCACAATATCAGGCCTACTAGAGCATTTGTCCATGTGTTAAATGTAGCATCTCATCTTAAAAACTTAAGGCAAACAACATACATGTTCTGAGATTTTTTGTTTTTAAAATAATAGAAAGTGTGGCTTTTGCTATGTGATGGTTTTATGACTGGGGAGATTTTTTTCACATGGGTGAAATCCTGAACCCACTGAAATCAATGGCAAAGTTCCCCTAGACTTTTAATGAGGCCAGAATTTCATCCCTGATCTTTGCCTTCCCCATGTAATCGGCCACTAATGTATATATTATATAGACCTTCTCCTAAAACAAAACAAAAACAATCAATAATCCTCTGCTGAGGTTCAATGTACCAGTCCACTCTTTCTTCTCATCCTTTTTTAATCTCCCTGATGCTCAGAAACATGCACTGAAATGAGCTGAAATCCATCTCCTTTTCCTCCCAATCCTCAGCACATGCACAGACAACAAAGGTGATAAAAAGGCATTCAAAATGTGAACATAACTCAGTGATCTAAGATGAACTGTACCTTGTGGTTTCAGCAGCTGTGTTAGCTTCCATACATGGAGTGGTTTGAATTTGCTTGTGGCTAAGTGGTGCACTGTTCTACACATTCCTCTTGGCTGCCTGGCTACGTCAGCCTACCAAGTGAGCATTCTTTAAACTCATAGGGCCAGATTACTAAATGTATTTAGGTGCGTAAATATGCAGATAGGCACCTAGTGGAATTTTCAAAAGCACTAGAGCAGGTTAGGCACTTTTGAAAATCTGTCTGATGGTGAATTTATGAGCAGTGAGCTAACAAGACTGCAGAAGCTATTCTGCCAAAGTTAGCACCTAATACCCTCTCCCTCTTCACTGCATGTTTTATCAGTCTCTTAATAGTCTAAGGGAGACTGATCGAGAAAATTTCCAGAAGTAGATTTATTTTCAATGTGTTAATGAACTTGACAAGTTGGTGCTGAGAGGTGCAGAGATGGAGATACAACTGTACCAATTAACTAGCCTTGGAAAGAAGCTGTTACAGAAGTGGCAAGTTTCTGTCCCTTTTAATCATCTCATTTATGTAGTTTAAACTAATAAGCAACTTACTATTGCCCTTGAGTGGTCCACCCTGAAGCTGTTTGTCTGTGTGGCATTGGGCCACACATATTCAACTGAGATGCTAAATGTATATAAACATCTTCTACTTTATATATGCATATGCACTTTGCAAAAATGTTTATTCAGTGCTTTAGTTGCATTTGGTTTTTGTTTGAAAGAAAGCGACGGCCTTTTAAATACTGTAAGATTTAAATTGGTCACAACCCTCCACACTGCAAATAAAGGCTATTTTAGCTTTTATTCATTTATGCTAAAAGAAATTAAATGAAAAACTCTGTGTTGAGTTGAGTCCATTTAACGCCACTATTGTCTTAATTATATAGGTAATCAGCATTGAGAAAGCCAATTAAAAGCATAGAAATATATCTCTAGGTTTAGATAATATAATGAATCCGAGGACACAACAGAGCTGTTGTTGTACTGCTTGTTTTATGTGTATTGCTGTTATTTTAACAAGATTATTTTGTTTGATTTTAAACTTTTGTTCTGGGTAGTGAGCAAACCTCACATGGTTGCAATGGGAATAACTGTCCCTTACAGAAAACTGTTTGACTAAAAAAATCTTGAAAATGATCCAGAACTTTGCTATACGATTGCAAGTCAGCCTTTAAAGATTTGATATCAGAGATACTTCTCTATTAAATGCTATAGTTCAATTTCTATAGAATCTATGGGTTTAATCTCAGTTACATTGTACAGGTCTTTTCTATAAGGCATGAAAATACTGATTATCTGGAAACGTTTGAATACTTTTACGCCATCCGAGTATAAATTACGAAGAAAATCCATGAAGTATAAATAATGGTGTTGTTTTTACCAAATTAATCCACTCCCAAAATTTCTTGTCATACTGTAGGTGTTGGCTCAGATTGTGGAACTTGTGAAATCCTGGCCCCACTGAAGTCAATGGCAAATCTTCTGCTGACTTTAATAGGGCCACAATTTCCCCTTGTGTGTTCAAAGAAACCATTGGCCTTTTGAATGGAACACTTTGGGGTACACTTTGGGCTCAGGAACATCCTGGATATCTCAGTTTTTTGTCCCTCAGAGGCAGTATCCTTGTCTCAGACCAGTTCTTAATGGAGAAGTGTCCACATGAAAAAAACCCCACAAAAGATAGCACTAACAGGACCTCAGATTTGGGACCTTAAAATGGAGGCTAAAGCCTGGAGACAGCTACCCTCTCACCCCTAGAAGAAGTCATTTTATGCAAGACCTGAAGCACAGTGGCAGAGCTGCATGAGAAATCTTACAATGTCATTGCCTTACCAACTCTGCGAGCAGCCAGATTCAGTCCTCCGATCTCCAGCACTTTTCTATCTATGTTACATACTTGTCTAGCTCCCATTACCTTAGTATCCAAGCAGCTCTTAATCTTTGAATGTATTTATCCTCAGAATTTGACTGTAAGGAAGCAAAGTGTTATTATCTCCAATTTATAGATGGAGAACTGAGGCACTTGCCCACGATCTGACAGGAAGTCTGTGGCAGAGCAGGAAGTGGAACCTAGGTTTCTCAAGTCTTAGGCTAGGACCGTAACCACTGCACCATCCTTTGTCTCAGGCATAAACTGATAATAATTTTGTAAGTACCTTGGCAAGTGCATCTTCCTGACACATAGTCTTATTCCTTATCATGAGAATTATCCATCTTCATCCCATGAGCTCTTCCCCATATGGATAAGAGTGTCACTTGATAAGATATTTGCATCTGTGAATACAAAGGCATGCAACTGGGTCTCCGTTAGAAACATCTATTGGGAGAAGAAATGCAGTGACCATTTGCATAGCGATATTGGATCAAGTTAGTCATAACAACAGTTTTCACACAAAACCCATGTGGTTTTGATTAATGTGTGTGTCTGAAAGTAGAACATTTATATCTGACAGTAAAAAAGGTGGGGACAACCAGGTAATATTTTTTCTCAGGCTCAATGTTCCTGTATGTTATAGATAACTTATTACTGGGGCCCGCAAACATAGCCCTTTCAACATGCCAAGTGGATCTCCTGCATATGCCCTGTACAGAAGGCAGCTGTGCAAGAGCCTCACTCAGTGTCACAGCTGTGACAGACTTTGCCCAGGATGGAGACCACATCAGCTATATCAGAGCTGAGCCAGTCACAAGGAGCGAACGACTCTGGAGAGCTTACTCACCAAAGGATGTGAAGGTCGGTTACTCAAATAACTTGGAAAACATGACAAACTTCAGTGGGAGTTTTGCTATGAAGGGAAAAGGCAGTAAGTCTTAGCTGTATAAACTTCCTCATTGTGAGCACATTAACCCAGCCCAGTGACTTAATATGCTAAAGAAATCAATCTGTGAAGTGTTTTGTTTTAACAGGATTATTTTGAATATTAGCCAGCACTATCAGTAGAGCCAAAACTGCTTCTACACACAATCAGATTTGTATGTGTGTGCGTTTTGGGAGGAGGGAGGGCTGGTTTGGAACTATCAATTCTTTAGGAAGAAAAGAAAACACTTGGGAAGAAATTCCAAAAGAGTGCGTAACCCACACTGAGATTGTGATTCACAGAGCGAAGCAAAGGCAAAGCTTCCCTGCAAGAAAACATTTCTGTTGGTTATGATTCCCCACTGCCACACAACAGAATAAATACAGGGTTGGAATGTGGCCTGGTAATTTGAGAAGGGGACTGACAGTGAGGACTCTGGTGTTCTATTTTCAGCTCTGCCAGTAATTATGATGTCTCTAATGAGACACTTAACCTCTCTGTATCTCTGTTTATCCATGTACAAAATGGCCATTATTATTATAATGAGAATTAATTAATGAGCCAAATCCTGCTTCATTTACTTACATTTTCATCAGTAGGTCTGTTCAAGTGAGTGAGGCACGCATGATTTGGCCCATTGTTTGTGGCCCGTTGATTCTCAGATGAGAGCTCTGATAGAAGTCCACAGTTATATTATGATGTGATGGACTAAAAGGATCATAGTGCCAGAACCGACATATCACTCAGCTAAAGTTCACAAAGAGGTATCAAAACCAATGTAGTATATTTTTAGCAGTAGAAGACATACTCCTGATTAATGAACTATATGGTCCTGATTTATGTGCATCATTTACCTCAAGACCCAAAGAGTAACACTGATTCTATTCTCACTTACCCTGGCTGTACAATGGTATCACCTCAATGATTTCAGTGGAGTTTTGCCTGGAGGAAGTGAGATCAAAATTAAATCCAAGTGCTGTATTTGGACCTTTAAAAAGTATAAATGACAAAGGTGTGTATATTTCCTTTCTTCCTCAATATAGTCTTTATCTTAAATATTTTAAATATTGTCCTTATGATGGTAAAGGCACCTTTAATCTAGATCAACACAAATGCAATGCAGTTAGCTCAATGCAATCAAACGTATTAATTTTTGATGATATTCATGTTTCTATTAAAACATGAGAATTGAGCAAATGAAAAGTTGTATTAACTATTTTAAAAATAAATTAAATTTGATCCCAGTAAAGCAGGCTTTATCCATAGAAAAAACAAAAAAATCCCACTTTACTGTTGATGTTTTGCAAGCAATTAGAGGCATTAATGTGAATGATATATTAAAATCAAAATAGTATTTAGATACTGCAGACTTCCTAATAAATCTCCAAATTTATCTGGAAATGGAAAATGTCTGAAGTGTGGAGAATGATTTGAGAGAAATTCAGGTCTCCACTAACCTAGGAAGCAAATATACTGCACTCTTTGTATTGATTCGGTAATTAAAAGAAGAGAGAAAGAGAAAGAGTTGGGATGTGGTAATGTTGTTAATTGAGAAAATCCTTTAACACTATATGTGGTAGATACAACTATATTTGACTTCAGGCCAAAACATTTTTCACGGAGAACTTCACTTCTGCATTCCTCAAGGAGTGCACCTGCGGGTGGCCAGTGTACATGAGGTGTCAGAGTGGTGTCACTCTCCCCGCCCCCCACATCATTGGAGGCATTGGGTCTTCTAGTTTTTGTAGGCATAATATCTCCAGCGGTTCCTGACTCCTCATGTAATTTCTGCTCCCAGATGGATGAAATTCTTAGGGGCTATTGCTGATCTAACTTAAGATAGTTTTACACAGCTGCAGCGGAGAGAAGCCTTAGTACAGCCCTTTCTCTTTCACCCAATTTTGATGGTTCCTGCAACTTTGAAGTCAAGGGAGACTTCACAAATTCTTGACACAAGGACACCAGAGGGGTTTACTCTGGATTTACATAGTAACTGATCTCACAACCTGGTCCACAGTCTGCATCACAAATGAATTAAATATTCAAAATATGAACCATAAAATTAAGGTCAAACCTATGGACTTGTCATAGTACAGGCTACTAAAACATGCTAATTATCTATAATTAAGCCATTCCTCAGGCTTTCAATGTATTGGTTCTACACTCTTGGTAATTTCTAGGTGGGGTTCTGCTTCTTAATGGGAACTTTAGTAGGAAAAAGCCTGTCTTTTACAAACAGGGTAAAGAAATACAATAAACCCAGGCAGGTAAAATAATAGTACATCCAGCTCCCAGGCAGTATGTCATTAAACTCAATTGTTTAAAAAGGAAGTCTATTCTGTACCCATTCTGCATCACGTTTTATAAATCAGATTTCAGTTTGTACTTGACACTTGAATGCTACCCTTAAAGTTGTGTGAGGGAAAATAATGAAGAGAAACTGCTGCATAGATTGTATTCATTACACATTTTATATTAACCAGGTCACAGTTCAAGACCTCCCAACAGGGAACTGCTACTCTTTCACTGATCCCCACATTATCACATTTGATGGAAGGTGAGTATTCTTTCTACCTTGAAATAATTTGGTTTGATTGTTGTAGTTTTTAGTTCCTGAATGCAGCATATGGTGTTCCATGAGAATACTATAGGAGTGTTATAATAGTTATTATTAGTGATTGATACAGTGCTTTGGAGAAAATTCACGGTTCTTTTCCAAAAGTCTGAATTCCTGATGGGACCCTGATGGGAGTTATTTATTTTGAAGCTAAAATGTTTCTTAGATTTAGTAGCTTGTCAAAAACAAAGTGTTAAATTCTGCAACCCTTGATTGAGCAAAACTCCCATTGATGACTCCAGGAGTTTAACCTGATTCAAATGTTTGCTCGATTAAGGACTACAGAGATTGAACCAGATCCTCTCAGATTATCTCCCAAATTTCCAGTTTATTTTGGTTCTCCTACTGGTCCGGGTCATACCTGAAGCATCAGAAGAGGCACCATAAGTGCTGGGCTCCAATGGTCCCAATTTCAAATACTACATGCTCTATAGGTTGCAGTACACTCTAGTCAGGACATTGACTTTGAAAATGGGCTTCAACAGAAAAGCTGACACACATGGTGGAACTCCTTATGCCATTTTACAGGTAGGAATAGTAATTCAGAGAGATATTCAAGGAGAAATTAAAAAATAGGATGCATGAATATTTAAATATGCTCACTGAATATTTGGAATTATCTACACTCTGAGCTATTAACTGAGTTTAGAAAATATTGTATATAGTATATTTTCTACATTCACTAATAACTTAATTCACTTCATTTCTTAACTAACTGTGTTTTTCAAACGCTGCAAAGCCCACATTGCTTTTCTAGTACTATGAGGCAGATCTTCCACTAGAGTAAATTGATTTAGCTTCATTGACTTTCGCGGAGCTATGTGGTTTACTCTACCAGAAGACCTGGCCCTACAAGTTTGAACTTCTAAATACTAAGTTTAGATCCTCTCAGCAGCAATCAAGTTTCCTAACAAGTTTTTCACTATCCAACTGTTATTTTTCATAATCAGATAACTCAAAAATTTCCAGAAACACTAAACTTTGACAACATAAAATAATTTCACTTTTGAGCTTGGAATGAGAAATGTCCTCCCAATAGGCAATTCTGAGGAAGTCATAAGCCATGGAGAATAGAATCATAGACCAGAAGTGCTTTCTTGGCTATTTAGCACACCATGGTACTGGAGAGTGAGAGAGCCTATAAGATATTTTATTTTATTTTGTTCAATAACCAGCTCATTAAATTTGTTATTGGGCCAACATTTGCTACAAATTACACCTCTGCAATCCCATTATTGATTGCAAGTAGGGATGTTTCTGAGAAATGTTATAAATGATAGATTTGAAGTTACCATTGGCAGTTGATAAGGAATGTCCGTATATGACAAGCTCTCCTTCAGAATACAGAATCTTGCAATGGAAAAGGCCCAGCAGGTCATCTCATCTATCCTACCTACCACTCCAGACACTGCAGGATTTCTTCCTTTTGGATCGTCACTAATGTTTTATCCAGTCTAGTTTTAAATGAGCCAAGTAATGGGGCTTCTGCCAGATCTCTCAGGAGATTTATTCCACAGACTAATACGTCTCACTTTCAGGAACTTCTTGATATTCAGCCAAGTTTCCTACTCTTAATTTCACCATCCCATCACTCCTAGTTATATTCTCCTCTATTATTGTAAATAATTCCTCTCTTTCAAATATTATTATGTTCCCCCTTGCCCTATTAGTCATCAGTTAGCCAAGCATTCTATCTATATATTTCACAATGTTAATCTTTCAAATTCTAATATATGTGATGAGCTAGTTTTAAAGCTACAGTGCATCTAAGGAACAATGGGTATGCAATCCTTGTTTGTACCTTGCTAGAGGCCTACAGCTGACAGATACATTTTGAGGCAAATTTTAATCATCCCCTTATGTTCGTAAAAAAGTACTTGAGAAAAAGTTGTGTTTGAATGGCGATGTGCATGTTGCATGACACTGGGACCCCACAGAGAGAGGGACTCGATGGGCAGACAAATCAGCAAAATCCACAAACATGCACCACAATACTAATATCTCATCAGAAGGAGGGCTAAGGACTGTTGCAGAAAGGTTTACACATTGCTCAATGTGGAAATAGGGAGGGGGAAATAATCTAACAGAAATTATTACTAGCCAATAGGAAAAAAACAGGCTGAGCGGGTGAGTGAAACAGCAGAATAATAGCTTTTGGAGGAACTTCAGTGATTTTAAGCAGTCAGTAGACACTAGGAACTGGGGAAAGAATGTTACTCAGAAGAGACAGCAGAAAGTGAGATACTTATAAAACCAATGGAAACACACAGTAGCAAGTCATGGATAGATAAAGAGGATGGAGAATTTAAAAGACAGACAATCAATTCTTCCTCGGGTATTGGTATCATACTGTAACCCAAGCAAATACATTCTTCCTACCCTTGTACCTAGAATTCCGCCAGCCTCAGAACAGGGTAGCAGATCACATAGGCACAGCAACTTCCAGGGAATGTTGGAATGGAAGAAGAGTGGTCAGCTGCTACCATGTCACCTTTCCACCCGCTCTTCAGGGGACACCAGGAAGGGTTCTCTGAGAGACTGAGACCTAAGAGGGAAGAGAGGAGCTGGAGATGGGCAATTTTTTCAAGAGATGAGTGAGATGTTCCCCATACTTTCTTATATTTAACCCGTTCCCACCAGAAAAAGTTGGGGGAAGTAAAAAAAGGGAAAGAAGTAGGGGAAAACCAGGCCTAAAACCAAAAGTGAACATTTTATTTCCAAAAGCCAAAAGAAAAATACACTGAAATGAAAAAAATCATTTACATTTTTGGTGGAAAATTATTTTTTATTTTGAATGTATCAGTTAGGGCACTGAAATACATAATTTAAATCCACATTTTTCCATGGAAAATGTCTATTTTGATAAAATGCATTTTCCATTGGGAAATTTTCAGTCAAAACCTTTGACCAACTCTAGTGATCAGAGATTATTTTATGACTTTTTATTTCTTATTAAAATAAACTTCTCCTGGTGAGTAAAAAACACTCAGCATCTTGTAATCTGGCTACCTCATGCACATTCCATCAGGGTTTGCATAACATGAAGCTATTTATTAAATAATTAAAGAATCTACCTTATCTTTGGGACAATAGTTTGCCCTTTCTGTATGCCTACCTCAAGGAATGTGTATTACATAAAAAACAGTTTGTCATGTCCTTTTATTAATACATTTCTATAGAAACATCTACCTAATAATTCTTTTGACCAAAGGAAGAGACTAATAGTCATGGGGGCAAAGTGTCATATTTTATAGTACAACAGTTTGAGTGTGTTGATGCATAGAAGTGCAATAACATTAATTATACTGGATAAAACTCTGAAAGAGCACTTTCTTTTATAGCAAAATGCCTTTTAAATTAAACAAATTTGCAAGCCTGGCAAAGAGAACGTATAGGCTTCATTATTAGTTATGATGCATTATAAATATAAAAGCTTTTCACATCATAAATTGTAGATTCTTAAAAGTGAATTATCAGTTCCAAGCTAAGTACTAAGATAACTCTTTTATGGCAATATCTAAAACACCTAAGACTGCTTGGCTGGTAATTTATATATAATTAGTGTAATTTTTCATTTTACCTTATAGAGGAGAATTTTGAGATTTCTGGAGCATGTAAATTTAATCTATGCAGCAGTATTCTGTAGGGGTGAAATTCACCACTTCCTGAACACTTGTGCAGGGAGGTAAGCTTAAAGGCCTATACCTGAGGATGGAGGGAATGGAATTTGCCCCTCCAACCTGCAGGTAAGTCACTGGGATAATAATGCGACTCTTCCATGATTGGGTCCTTGATTGGTTTGCCGGGGTTTCACCTAAGCATGGAGCCAATAGTTCCTGAGCCTACCTCAAGAGCCTCTTTCAGAGGGAGCACAGCCAATGTACAGACCCCCTTGTGCAGCTGTTCTGCTTTTGCCCACTGCTTTTTCAGCTGCATCGTGGGTTCCTGCCTTCCCCTGGATTAATTTCATCCTGCAATATGCAAGGCCTAGGCTGCCAGAAAAATTCTTTATCTTGATGCCTACAAATCAGGGCTCTATGGGAAACCATCCAGTTGCAATTGCCTATTTAAAAGCAAAAAGCCTCTCTTGTATGATCACAAGCTACAGATCTCCAGGGAGGAAGAGAACTCCATCTCTCCTGCGCCACAGAATCTGTGGGTTGACTACATTTCCCTTCACGTGGGACTACAGAGTTCTGAATTGCAGCATGCACCAAAGTACTGTGCTGTAAATCCCCCTGGACTAGGGTGAACAAATGTCCCGATTTTATAGGGACAGCCCAATTTTTGGATCTTTTTGGGATCTAGAGGCTCCTATTACCCCCAGTCTCGATTTTTCACATTAGCTGTCTGGTCACCCTACCCTGGACACTGTGGATGTGAACTAAAAGGTTCCTAGTTCACCTTAACGTAATCCCATTTGAAGAAGACTATGTTAAGGTGAACTAGGAATCTTTTAGTTTGCACCTGCTGTGTCCACACAGAGGAATAGTTACAGTGCAGCTCTTTGGTGCACATTGAGGTCCAAACTGTAGAGAAATGTAGTCAAGCCAAGACTTTTGCTTTTTTCAAAGGCCCCACACGTATAATGAACTTCCACTTACTCTGCTGTGCATTTAACCCTGAGATGGAATAACTATCTTACAAAAACATGAGTGAGGTGATGAGTATGTTCAGTTTCTCATCTGCTCTGCTTTTATTAAACATAGCAAGGGCAAAGGGCTATTATTCATATCCCAGCTTTTAGAGAAGGGGGATATTAAACTTCAGGGTCTTTATAGTTCTTCCCACATACACTGACCTATTCATCTAGGAAAAGCCATTAATGGCACCTCTATTCTTCTACTCAGTGCTGCCATGATTATTTTAGAACTGACTAGCCTTAGGCTTTTTGGAATTAGATTTTTATCAGCAAATGTTGGTAAAATGTTGGTCAATCTCACTATACACACACTAACCAACAAAAAATATTTCCATTGATGATAATTGAAATGTACAGATAGGCAGAGTTTTTAAAAAATTCTGCTTGAAAACTAATTAAAATTTTATTTAAGGATATTTACTTTGTATATTTTGACATGTGAAGTTGACAGATTGTGTTTTCACAGTTATAAAGCCTTAACTTTTTGAATCTCAACATCTACTGTCATTAAATAATTATTTTTCTGACCTCCCCATAATTTCCCACAACTGTGAAAATTTAAAGAGATTAAAATAGAAAAAATGCTTATAAATAAACACTGATATTACTGTGAAAATGATAAAACAATAACAATTGAATTCCCTCAAGCCTAACTATCCTGTACATGGTGTTATCCACATCAAACTTGGGATGTGGAGCCATATGCCATTAGCCAATCACAACACATTATTCTGATACACTTGTAACAGACCGCCGTCTCCCCCCTCTCAGGAACACCGGCAGGAAACCCCTTTTTGCTCCAACAGTGCCCTTTAATTTACAGTGCAGGACCCCACCACCAATATATACAGGTTAAACAGTTCATTAATACACACTCAGCTCTTGATAGCTCATTAATACCCAGCTCTAGGGACTCTATGTAGTCCAGCTAACAGTTAACACAGCTCTAGGAACTCTATGTAGTCCAGCTAACAGTTACACAGCTCTAGGGACTCTAGATAGTCCAGCTAACAGTTAACACAGCTCTAGGGACTCTAGATAGTCCAGCTAACAGTTTACACAGCTCTAGGGACTCTATGTAGTCCAGCTAACAGTTACACAGCTCTAGGGACTCTAGATAGTCCAGCTAACAGTTTACACAGCTCTTGGGACTCTAGATAGTCCAGCTAACAGTTACACAGCTCTAGGGACTCTAGATAGTCCAGCTAACAGTTACACAGCTCTAGGGACTCTAGATAGTCCAGCTAACAGTTTACACAGCTCTAGGGACTCTAGATAGTCCAGCTAACATTTACACAGCTCTAGGGACTCTAGGTAGTCCAGCTAACATTTACACAGCTCTAGGGACTCTAGGTAGTCCAGCTAACATACAAACCAGCTCTGAATAGCTCCTGCCACCACCACCCTGGGCTTCCTTCCTGGCAGCCTTTTATCCCCCAGAGGAGGCTGCCAGGTGCAACCCATCCAGGTTGATTAGGCTGCAAGCCAGGTGGCTAATTAGGCTTGCTGCACCGGGGGTTTGCAGGCTGGTGCTCCCTCTTAAAGAGCCCGCAGGGCTGGCTCAGGCACTCCTGGCCAGCACCCTGCCACACACTCTATTCAGTCTACTTTAGCTTGACATTCACACGTCTGGTAAATGGACCAAAATTTGACTCTGTAGCGCTAAGGACTTGAGTGAAGTGAGACCAGGGATTAATTGGGCCCAGGAGGGTCATGCAAATCAACTGAGCCTCTTTTTCCTTCATAAAATGCTTGCTACAAAAAATAAAATGTGAATGTATTCAGGGTCTTAAGTATATCCTTCATTTTCTCTCTGACTAATACTTCGTAGGACACAGACTAACATAAAACAGCTCTCACTGGCAAGGACAGCAGTCCTATGGACAAGTGAACAGATTAATTGTAAATGGTGACTTTCAGTGGCTGATGTTTTGAGAGCCGTAGTAATGAAATAAATAAGATGGAAGAGGCAAGGGGGGGGGGGAGCCTAGGAGAATGAGAGCGAGAGTGTCCTTGGGAGTGGGTTGTATAGCAACAGTAAAGTACAGTATAACAGCATAGTGATGAGTGTGGCAAAGATAGACTGATAGATAAGTGTAGGGGGGGGAGGAGAGGGGAGGGGAGGAGAGGGGAGTTAAGGTTATTCTTCTGACTTAAGCTTTCCGCATTTGGGGCAAACATAAAAAAAGCACATAGTACAATCTTTTCCTACTGCTTAGGGGTATTTAATTTTCCACTGCTGCCTATATGGCTATCATGACATTTTTATGAGTGTCACAAAAGCATATCTGTTCAGGCTCAATTTTGCATTTGAGTAATTCAACGCCAGCTTAAGGCTTCCATTTAAAAATGAAGACATTTTGCAAGTCTGACATTTTACATGATCTATGGCATGACCTAACTTGAAGTCATGCTATTGACTTCAATAAGAGTTGGATTGGACTCCCGTCGTCTATACACATTAATATGAGTGAGTAGTTCCACATCTGTGAAAGACAGTAGTATACCTGTGTTAAGAGAGTCTTATGTATTTAAATGATAGACCAGCAGAATTTAGAGGTAGCCACTCCCATGCACCCTCTACTTCTTCATGACCACCGTCCTTCAAAATTCTCATACCTGAAAAAGGACTATTTGAACGAAGTTTTGGAAGATGATTCTCAGAGTTTTCCATCTCCCTATCTCCTTCACAAGAACTTAAGAATGGACATACTGGGTCAGACCAAAGGTCCATCCAGTCCAATATTCTGTCTACCAACAGTGGCCAATGCCAGGTGTCCTGTAGTTAGTGAACCTAACAAGTAATGATCAAGTGATATCTCTCCTGCCATCTTTCACTGCCCACTAACAAACAGAACAATATATGGGATAAGAGCAGAAAGTAATTACAATGAGAGAAAACAGAGGCATTTGGAAATACAAGCGAATCCACTTGTAGGTCCTAGTCCTGCAGTCCTTACTCAAGCGAAATTCAGACTGGTGTCTGTGGGAAATTTGCCAGAATAACACTGACTGACTGTTAAACTGAAGAATTAGTTCCACAGTGAATTCAGATAGACTGAAACTCCATTTGTAGTAGTGCACAATGAAAGTTCCAAATTACTCAACACACCACAGTATGCCAATTGCAAATCCAGTTATAGTGAAACTTATGCTTATAGTGAAGTTGTTCGGGGGGGGGGGGGGGAATGACTTCATTTTAACAGGGTTCCAGGAGAGTCCTAATTTTTCATATGAAATGTTCACCTAGTCCCAGTCAGCCTTGTAAAAGTTAGTGATTAGTTACAGAAGATATTATTTGAGCACTGATTTTGCTGTGAAGAATATCATGCTGTAGAGCATCCAGTTACAACCAAAATGTATTTATTAAGTCCTGAAGGCAGGGATTATTTCCCATTTGCTTTTCTCAAATGTTTATCTTTTTCATGCATGCTGGTTGCCATAGGAGCAGCTCTTAGACAGCTAACAGCTCTCACATGAATTCTTATCCATTTCCAGCTAATAACTAAAGTGGTATTAGCTTGTGTATGGTGCTGAGTATATGCTTCCCTGTGTGTTAATTTTCTTTCTCCTCCAAGGCCAGCCATCATGCTGGCCTAATTAAAGAGTGTGGCGGCTGGAGTACAAACACACAGTCGTAATAGGTGTACACTGTGGGTCTGAAAATCCTGTTTTTGTTTGTTTGTTTAGGTGCTACCATAATTATAAAATTGGAACCTTTCTTTTGTGCAAGAACCTGGCCCATGTGCTTGAGGTACATGTACGACAGTGGAATTGTGGAAGCCGTTGCCTGCAACTGCACTGTAGCTGCCTGGGAGGGTAATGACATCATCCTGTTAGACATGTGCAATGGTCAGTTTCAGGAAACCAGACCTCAGCTGTCTATTAAAAACATTGGAGCATCACCTCAATATGTCAAAATCGTGAAGTCCTACGGAGGGAAAAAAATTACCGTAGGTGGACCTTTAGGTTTCTTTTTTTAAAATGTTGCTTTGTCTTTAACTATATATTTTGGAATTAAGTAACTACTACACATACAGCCATAAGAGTGCTTACAGTGAAAGTCACAGTTATTGAGAAAACCAAACTGAGGGAAAGTGCTGGTTGTGTTAATTTAACCAAACATAAAACAAAAGATGAAACTAACAAGAGTGGATGGATGTTACTCAACGACATAGCCAAGCACTGTATGAATATTATTTGTTGTTTGTATTATGGTAGTGTCTAGCAGTCATATAGGTACCCACGGTGCACTGTACAATTACATAACAAAGGAATGGCCCTGAAATGTGATCTAAGTATAAGACAAGAGATCACACAATGGAGATGGTTCTGCAGCACATCTGCTTTAGTACAAATTATCCAGTCTGCACTTTGTATCTCTCACCCACATTGAAGATCTCTTATCCAGGTGTTCCTTGAAATAACTGGACAAACAAGTGCAGACTTCACTAGAGAGATCCAAGCTGAGAATTTTGTCTTAAAATTTCAACATCAATATTTATTACTAGAAAATATTCTGGGTAAGGAAGGGGCCAAAACAATGTTAGGGTGGGAGTGGGGGGCTCTGAGCTTTGGCTCTCACCATCTTCTCCCTTGGAATAGGTCTTGATAACATACAGTAGACTCTTGATTATCCAGGATTGGGTTAACCAGAATATGGATTAACCAGGATGTCAAAAAATATATATGCGTAACTCGTAGGGCTGGCTCTGGCTTTGTTGCTTCCCCAACAAACAAACAAAAAACCCACCCTCCCCATATTTCCTACGGATGGTGATTATCCGGGATTTTATTAACCAGGATAAATTTTTTCCCTATCATCCTGGATAATCGAGAGTCTACTGTAGTTATTTAAAGTTTCTTAAATGCAGAAAGGGAGCAAAAAAAGGAAAATATCTTTCATTTCACCTTACAACTGAATACAGTATAATTACAGTTTTATTACTAGAATAATCTTTACTAGCAATATTCAAAAGACATTCAAATTTGTTAGTCACTTTCTTTACATTTGGAGTTATAGGACCACATTTTGCCCAAATTTAACTTCATGTAAACCATTGGGATTTATATCTAACTGAGTTTCCATGGGACACAAGTGAAGGAAAAAACAAGTCCAAACAGTGCAAACCATTGAAATAGCAGATAGTGTCCTAAGAGCAGAGACTTTAAACACAAACTCCATTTTGGGGCAAACTGTGTAATTAGAAGGCAGTTGGCATGTGTTAGTTGAACATGGCAAAATTTTTCAGCTAAAACTTTGTGCCACCAAAAAAATGCAGATTTGGGCCAACCAAAACATTTCACAGATTCATGTCAAATTCACTGAATTTTTTCAGTCACAAAAAAAAATCTGAACTCAAAATGTTTTGTTTTAATATGTTCAAAATGAAGTGTTATCATTTGAAATGATCCTGCAAACCTTCACACTTTACTTCAGTTTAATTAAAATTGTTTTGAAAATCTTGAAAATGAAACAGCTAATTTATCCTCAAACAAAATGTTTTATTAAACCCGAAATATTTTATTTATTTTTACTTTTTGGTTGGTAGGAAAAAAAATGTAAAAAATCATTTTAGACTGACCTGAAAGATATTTTTTTTGAATGGCCAACAAACACCAAAAAATAAGTTACTCAGACAGCTCTCTATTAGTTTCAAAAGGGCAACTGAGTACTGTATAGCTGTTTCAACTAGCAGCTGTCCTGGCCTACAAATTAAATTAAAAATTAAGGAAATATTAATTTATAAGCAAGATTCAAGTATAGTGAGTCATTCCACCATTCAGTTGTGTCACACTACAGAAATTTGCTTCTTAAAATATACCTGCTTTTTTAATTTCTCATCTATGAAAGCAAGAAACTAGTATCAGGCTAAATCTTGCTTTCCTTACTCAAGGGGACTAACTTTTTGACTCATCGAAATAGAACTAAGACTATTGTCTGGGCACTGTGCAGACACCCTCATACAATTCTGTAGCTTGTATTATCCTTGAGGGGCAATACCCCATGCTGTGCTCTGGTCTCTGGTAGCTCCTACAGCTGTGTCACTGAAGTCCATGGAAGTTCTGCCATTGATTTCAAGGGGAGAAATATGAGGTTGTCACATGAGGCACATTGTGTGCTGGTTGTGTGATGTGTACAAATTTCCCTCAAAGGCTAAGGTCAAAATTTTCAAGTGTGGGTACTGATTCTGTGTGCCCAGCTTGAAGTGCATTGAGTTTCAGAAGTACTAAGCAACCACAACTCCAGATGAAATCAATGAGGGTTGCAAGTTCTCAGCATGTCTGAAAAAACAGGCCCATGGTGACTCAAGCTGAGCACCCCGAAACTGAGTCTCTCCCAAAATCAGTGTCACTCCTGAAACTACAACTATAAGTTAAATTTATCGAGCTTATTTCTTTTTGTGATCAAAGTCCAAATTTAAATCCAGATTTCCAGCCCAGGACAACGAATAAATTAGCTGTTCATTTGTCTGAACCCTCAAGACTTTCTCCCCTTAATAGGTTCTTTAGTGAGAAAATTACTTTTATCTAGTTTTAAAATAATAGTTTTCTGTGTAAATCAGTCTTGGAAAATTCAACAGTTTTCCAGAGGGAAGAAAGCAATTTTTCAGACTTAGCAATTTATCAAAAAGAAACAATTTCCCAGGCAAAAACACCTGGGTGGGTTTTATCATGGTGACAGCTTCAAAAATTAGCTGGTAACTTACCAATGGGAAAACTTCAGTGAATATAATTATTAATTTTAAAAAGGAAGCCACTTGTGTGGGATTTATATTTAGATGATGCTATCAGATATCATACCAAAAACTCTGAAAGCATCATTCTAAATAAAACTGACAGCATCATTGTAAAATAAATGTTTACAATGTGTCTAAGTGCCGTTAAATTACCAGCAGCATAGCCAACTTCCTGCTTTGATTTTTTTTTTTGGGGGGGGGGAGGAGGATGAAGGAACACAATTTTTTATTACAGAAGAAACTTGCAAATGGATTCAATCCACTGGGTTTTTCTGCCTCTTCAGATCATCTTCCCTTCAGGAGCATTTGTTCGAGCTGATGTAAGTGAGTGGGGAATGAGTTTGACAGTCAGGGCACCGAGCATCGATTTTAACAGCACCAGAGGTTTGTGTGGCATCTTTGATGGGAACAGTCATAATGACTTCCATAACACCAGCGGGAGTCCTTTGCTACCACACCAGAGTAACACGCCTGAGGAAGACTTCATAGAAGAGTGGAGGTACAGAGCTAAGGATTCCAAACCTGAAAGTTATATTGTAACATCATTTAAAGGGGTGTCTATACATTTACTTCATTACATGGTCTTTTAATGACCTGAAAAAGAGCTCTGCCTAATCTATCAAAGAAGGGCTAACGGTCCATTATCACCACAAACACACCAAAAGCTTATTTTTTAGTCTGTACACTACACATCAGAAGCTCTTTTACTGAGAGAGAAGTTTTATATTCATGAGAGATATCATGTTAACAGCTGTGTTAAGATCCCACTCAGCTGTTAAAAAAATGCAGTTCTCACCCACTCTGAAAAATGTAGATAACTGACAATAGGGATTAATTAGTTGTTTGGTATTTCCCTTGTTCTTTTATTCCTGAAAACTAATTACAACTATACAATTAAATATTACATTTTGACAAAGAGTGGGAATAAATGTAGCATGCTAAAAATTAATATCTATTCAGTTAAAGACAATGGGGCATTTGAAACTCTTGCTTTCTAAGAGAGAGAGTGCAGAACATGGATTCTGATCACTTTCCATATCAGGGACTTCCATGGCCCCAGATTTTAATTCATGAATCCAAACATAGCCTTATGGTTCTGGGTCCAGGTCATTTCAAAACCAGAATGGAACTAATCTGCAGTGTTGGTGATTAACTTTTTTCAGGACAGTCACTATTATAAAATTTGGTCCAAAATAAAAATATGATGAAGACCTCTGTTCTAGTGAGGTGCCCACGAGGAGAAATATTGCAAGGTCAGCTGATGACATTAAGATTTCCACCATTTGGGCCTTGTGATAGAGGAAGGCCAGAAAAAGGCTCCCTGAATTCCCCCACAAGAAGAGAAAGTGCAGGACCCATCAATATCGTGGGAGTAATTTGCCACAGCCTGGAAGAACAGTTCATGAAATTTGGTGCAATTGAATCTGAACCCAAACCCTAATGCTTATTTCTGCCTTGGATCTGAACCCTAATCTAACTAATCCTGATTCTTCATCCTGTCAGTGCATCCAGGACCCTTCTCTGTTGTAACTAAAAAAGACTTCAGAGCTATTGAATTTTAGGAAATGAATACACAAACTGTAATTCAATTTACATAAAATCAGCTGAAGCCATTAATCATCCTAATTTAGCTGATGAGTATTTTGAGCTGTAGTTGTGAGCAGCACATACAAAACTCAAAGTTAGAGGCACTTGGTTTCCCTTCTATTAATCCATAGAATAGTGGATAAATCCCATGGGTTTAATCTTTTGATTTATCCATTTCCTAGATATAGATGTGTGTTACTTAGGTGGAAGGAAGGATGGTTTTCTGTCTACAAGAAGGGGAAATCTGGGACTCCTAACAGAAGCCATTCCCGGCTTTCCTCCTTTCTTGTGGGAACTTCTCTCTCTTTCTCTTGGGATTAGCTCCAACATGAACCACTAATCCCTGTTACTGAATGCCAACCCATTCCTCAGACCAAAATGGCAACAGGCTGGCAAGAGGTGGGTAAGCTATCTATAGCTAAGAGTGACTGGAGGATTTGTAGTAGCTATGCGTGGGGACCAGCAGCCAACAGAAGATACAATATTTATGGGGAACGGAGAAGAATTTTCCAGCACTTGTCAGGGACTAGAACGAGACCTTGTTGTGCTCAGGAAAGTCAGGTGAGGAAGAAGGACTGGTGACAAATTTAACTTTTGCTGTAGACCCTAAGTAAATAAAAATAAGGACTCTAAGAATCAAGGCCATAATCCAAAACCAAATGAAGTCAATGGAAAAACTCACACTATCTTTAAAGAACATTGGATCAGGCCTTACGATACAGCCACAGAAAAATGGCAAAATAGGGAGTAAAAACTGTATGCTGATTTCCCTGCTGCTGTTTTTAATTTAATTTTACACAACAAATTAGTACTTTAGACTTTAGGACTCTCCAGCACCTGAAGCTAGTTGGAGCATTCACCATCTGGCAGTTCAGTTCTCTCCCTGGCTGCCACCTTTTTAAAAAAGCTGCAGGGCTTGGGATGGCTCAGAGCTCTTTAAACAGCAGCTTTTCCAAATGGTAACTTTACACATCTAGCTTGCATCTAACCCTTCAAGTCTTTAAATTAGCGTCCTTACCAAAAAAGGAATAGAAGTTCTATGATATGCAAGCCCCATCGCAGCTCCTGATGGAAGAGCAGCCAACATGCTCTTCCCTTTTGTCTTCAGAAGTTAACACTTAATAATTTGTCTGAGAAAATGTTGAGTTGTGCCTAAACATTTTAATTTTTCATGAGGAAAATTGCAATTAAATATTTAGTTTCATTTCAGGTAAACGCAAATTGAAACATTTCATTGAGTTTTAATTTGACATTAACCTCTGCATCTGTTGGTGCTTCTGTGCATGAAAGTTGTAGTTCGGGTGTCTCATGCCTCTTTTCTTTCCTTTGGATCAGACCTCTTCTGAGATTCCGAAATTTTTCATTTTCCTGAACTTCTAGGTTTAGCCTGGATCGGGAAGCAGAATTACCAAAATACTTCAGGAAATTTTGTTTCTCTCGTTTTTCAAGTCCGACAAAAGATTGGGGCAGGAACTGTATCTTACATAACTATAAAGCCCCAAGAACCTCCTGATGCTGTATAAATAACATCATAAGAAATTCAGTTCTTGTGAGACTTCCAGGCAAATTATGGCTGCTTATTCAAACTGAAACGCTCTAGAAGTACCCTCATCATTACTGCTGGACTAAATTAAGAAAGGAATGCAATTAGTCTTGCCTTATGTGATGCCACTTCTTTGTGATCAATAAGATACAGTTGTGTGTGTCGATGACAGGATAGTTCAAATAAAAGAAGCTCCTTCACATTATAATAATGACATGAAGATTACCATACAAATGTTTTTGAAAGGAAAAACTTTTAAAAGGCAAAAATATGAATGCACTGAATCAGAAGGGAGAGAAGGTGTTGTTTAATAATTAGAACAGAGTGCTAAATTAATACAAAGGTTTAAAATGAACTTTTTGAGCTATATTCATCCTTAATGTAATTCCCCGGCTTCAGTTGAGTTATATCATGAATGTCTCAGACACCTTATGTAAAAAAAATATTAATATGCATTTTCTGAAAAAATGTGTCTTTTAAAATAATTCTGTAAATTGAAGTCATTCAAGTAGACACTGATCCAGCAAAGCACTTAAGCACATGCTAGCAAATAGCCCCACTGCCATTCAAGGACTGCATAGTGCAATTCAGGAAGGGTCATGCAAAGGTGGCTGTAAAAAACACTGAAACTATTCACATGGTTAAAGTAAAGAACAAACTTAAATGTTTTGCTGGATTGGGAATTTATGTCCCCCAGACTTCAGAAAAGAAAGTTGATTTAATGCCATGGACCAGTTTGTTGGAAGCCATTTTTTTCCCAATATCTTAATTTTTTAAAAAAATCAGAATACCCCCAGGGAAGAGTTTATTTGACAAGACTCCACCAATCTCTGAAGGGCAGAAAAGGAAAAATTACTGGAGATGTCGGAACGAGCACACTCTGTCTCTGCACACTGTTAATACACCAAATGCCCTTCAGAGTTCTTTCCCACAACCTTTGGGCTGCCATTATGATCATGTGGATTATACTTCTGCAATCCCATATCTCGATGTTACATCAGAATATGTCACTCACTTAGAAATAGAATCTACTTTAAGAAGTGATTGGAAATTGTTGGCCAAAGCATTTGATGAAAGATATCTGCCTAAATCAATCAAAAATTGAGATAGCCGCGATGGCAGATTAAAACAATACTCACAAAAAGTTTCCTTGAAAAATAAAAAAACCCATAGTTTTATTAACTTTACTAAACCTGAAGAAGTGCTAGATAGAGCAAAAAGGCAAGACGACTCTTATGAATACTTACCTTTTTATCCATTTCAAAATGAGAGTCAAAAGAACTTGGAACGCTTTGCCTATTTTTTTCCAGAGGATTACTTTGAAGGGATTTGGTCCAAAGTTCAGTCAATATGGCCTACTCCAGGTGGCCTAACCTCAACCAAAGCCTTGGAGATCTGTCAGCAGATTCTTGCTAATTCTACTATTGGCTCCATCTGTAAAGACATCCTTGGGAGACAGTTGGATGAGGTAATTGATATGTGCCTTTTAGATCTTCAACTTAAGGACAACCTGGCGTGGAAAGGTGCAATGATAGCATTTTTGGAAAATGATTGTGAAAGAAAGGTGCTAGACAATAGAATTAAGCTATTTCATGTAGCGAATGGACGACTTGCCACTCACGAAGCAATACTCTCAGCTCTCAGGTGTCCCAATTTCTGTAACGGCAACCGACAGTGCACAGAATCGGGGTGCCGATGCTTTGAAGACCACAGCTCCTATGACTGTAGCATTGGCGAGAGTGAGTAAAACATTCTGTTTGTTCCTATTCTGCCCATCTTCTTATGGTATTAGAGTTATTAGGTGAAACATCTGCACAGAGTTGTTTGCTCTTCAAACAGCTTTACCAGTAAGTTATTTGATGAATTCGTAATCAGTGCTTTGACCTTGAATAGTTGAAGAAAATATCTGATTGGCTGGTCTTTTGCTTTTTCACCTCAGTAACGCTTTAAAAATGGATTTTAGAAGCCCCTTAACAAAATGGTTTTACAGTGATTTTCTTTACATCTGATCTGTCACCTGCACACTGACAAACACACTGCTGCCAGAAATGAGGGTCATGCTAACACTGTGGTCGATACACATGCTAGCACTGCATAGACGGCTCTTTCTTCTTTATCATCAGAAAATAAAATTTGTAAATGAATTTCACATGTTACAGTAGTCCAAAGCAGCTTGAGGAATAAATGATGTTTGCAAAGTTAAATGACCATGTAACTAGCTATGGGATCAATTTCAACCTCAGATATGTTCACAGGGATTAGATAGATGTTGCTTAGTGTTAACATGCATCTGTGGACATAATGTGGCCCAAAGGTTCTGATTATACAAACATTTATACACATACTTAGATTTGGGCACATAAATAGCCCACTGAAATTTATTGGTTTGAGCTCATTTAACCTCAGGCTTCTCAGTGTAAATGAAGAACAATGCTTGAAGATATGCATGTGCACAAATGTTTGCAGGATAGAGGTATAAATTGGAAATTTAAGCTCCAATTCAGTGGTTTGTTCAAGCACATGCTTAAACTTAGGAATGCAAGATTTATGTTTGTGGTAATGTTGAGCTAATAATATTTACACAGTAGTTTACATTTGATTGTTTAAACATTTGATTGTTTAAACAGAGAATTATTTAGTTATTTACCCATCTGATACAATATTAATAAATTATTATGTTTGGTGCATAATTTATTTGCTGAATTTTGCAAAGTTTTCCTTACCAAATATTTAATGTCTTTCTCCCCAGCTTCAATCTATGTGGGGAAACTGTTTTGGACAGATTTTTCCTATGGATAAAATTCAGGGAGGGGGGAGATTTTTAGAAGTCCCTTCTGTTTTTTCAGTCAGCAATGCTACCTATCAAGTAATAAATGGTTGTAACCGTTATCTCTGGATTTAGTAGGCAATATTGCATTGACTGCAAATGAGCAACAGACTAGACTAGAGGAAAGAGTCGGAGAGCACAGAATGGCAGAAATTGAAAACAAGAATGCACATCGATTGCTGCAAACACAAACTGATAGACATCCCTATGTATTTACCATTTTATGTGTGGCTCAATCAAACTCCAGTGTGTGTTTTCTCAATAACTCCTCCCTTTTGGGACTTTAGTTTATTACAATAATATGTTCAAAACACTACAAATCTTCAATTTAGCCTTCCTAGCTGTCCCACAACCTTGATGTAGGATTCATAGTCCTGTTCCTGCAGAGACATGCTCCTCCTCCTCCCTGCAGACCTTCCACCTAGAAGTTCAGTTTCTTGACCTCCTAGGCCTCCTCATTGGCTCTTCACTAGCTTTTCTTAAATAGAGGTCTTCACTCCCAGAAGTCATTCCCCAAATGACCACAGGCTACCCTTTTGTCTTCCAGAAGGCCTGTTTCTTAGTCACATGTGCCCCCCAATCACATGTCTGGATTAAACTTGGCACACTTGGCAGAGCTGTAACACTGTAAAGGACTAGTTCACACTCTGGCAGTTTGGAAAATGTAAATCTAATATCCAGTTTGCTGCTGGACATGAGTTTACTATCCTAGGTATAAAATTAACATTCATATAATAATTGGTGTTTCTTTAAAAAAAAAAAAAAACACAGACCACTATTTTCTGTTACCACTTTCCAAGGCATTTTTCTCAGAATTTCATCACATTTCATATAAAAAGAAACACATTCAAACTCTTTCAGTTCAATCATGTATACTGTATATTCTGCCAACCTAAATACCTGTTGCAGTTTTAGTTGGATATAGGATTCTTCTTACCTGTTAACATCACACTGCAACAAAACACAGCTCCCGTGTTCCTTCCAAAAGGTGGACTGAAGTATATATTGCATATATGTAAGAAAGAATGACCAAACTGGGTCAGAGAAATGGTCCATCTAGCCCAGCATCCTCTTCTCTGAAAGTGGCCAATGTCAGATACTTTGGAGAGAATGACTAGAACAGAGCAATTATCAAGTGATCCATCCCTACTTACAGCACCTGGCAGTCAGAGACTTAGGGACACCCAGTGCATAGGGTGTACCCCAGATCATCTTGACTAATAGCCACGGATGAACCTATCCTTCTTGAACTTATCTAGTTCTTTTTTGAACCCAGTTAGAATTTTGACCATCAAAACATCCCCTAGCAATGGGTTCCACAGCTTTACTATGTGCTGTGTGAAGAAGTACTTATTTTTATTTGTTTTAAACCTGCTGCCTATTAATCTCATTGGGTGACCGCAGTTTCTTCTGTTATGTGAAGGAGTGAATAATACTTCCTTATTTACTTTCTCCACAACACTCATGATTTTATAGACCTCTGCCATATCTCCCCCCAACCCGAGTCATCTCTTTTCCAAGCTGAAAAGTCCCAGTCTTAATAATTAATCTCTCCTCATATGGAAGTCATTCCATGCCTCTAATAATTTTTGTTGTCCTTTTCTGAACCTTTTCCAAGTCCCATATATGTTTTTTGAGATGGGGAGACCATCTCTACACACAGTATTCAAGATGTGGATGCACCATGGATTTATATCGAGGCAATATGATATTTTCTGTCTTATCTATCCCTTTCTTAATGATTCCCAACATTCTGTTTGTTTTTTAACTTCTGCTGCACATTAAGCAGATATTTTCAGAGAACTATCCACAATCACTGCAGGATCGCTTTCTTGAGAGGTAACAGCTAATTTAGACTCCATCATTGTGTGTGGATAGTTGGGATTATGTTTTCCAATGTGCACTGGTGCATTACTTTACTTTTATCAACACTGAATTTCATCTGCAATTTTCTTGCCTACTTAACTCAGTTTTGTGCGATCTCTTTGTAACTTTTCACAGTCAGCTTTAGATTTAACTATCTTGAATAATTTTGTATCGCCTGCAAGCTTGCCATTTCACTGTTTACTCCTTTTTCCAAATCATTCATGAGTATGTTGAACAGCATATAGCCTTGAAGGGCCCTCAGATCCCCACTATTTACCTCTCTCCATGCTGAAAACTGACCATTTAGTTTTACCATTTGTTTCCTGTCTTACTGATCCATGAGAGGATCTTCCCTCTTATCCTATGATTGCTGACTTTGCTTAAATGTCTTCGGTGAGGGGTCTTGTAAATGCTTTCTGAAAGTCCAAGTACACTATATCCACTGGATCATCTTTCTTCACAAGGTTTGTGACCCCCTCTAAGAATTCTAATGAATGGGTGAGGCATGATTTCCCTTTACACCAGCCATGTTGACTCTTCCCCCAACAAATCATGTTCATCTATGTATCTGATCATTCTGTTCTTTAGTATAGTAAATAGCGCTTCCTTCTGCAACCTCCTCCACTGTACATTTCACAGCTGCAACTAAGAGCCTGGATCATATTTTTTACCTAATTAACGTTTAAAAAGTGCTTTGAAATCCCTGGACAAAAACAGCTTATAGAAGTGCAAAGTACTATTTTTATACAGGAAATTGTCTAAAACATTTTATTGCAGGCATCCATCCTGTGGTGCTTTATAGTTACACAAGCTAGAGAGGACAAAGGAAAGACACAAAAATGGGGGAGAACCAAACTAAAAAGGAGTAAATATTGCCACAGTGAGTCACTATTGCACATTTTCTTTTGAAAAAAGAAAAATCCTTAACAAACAAAAACAAGCAGATGAAGCTGATCTGGGGAACCTTTGCCATTTGCTTTTTCCATTTTCCACAATACCAGTGAGATTGTACATGCTGACTTCTCAGAAACAGCAAGCAGTCTCTTTGGACTTAAAGTAGGGATCTCAAACTCAAATCACCATGAGGGACACAAGAGGACTAGTACATTGGCCCGAGGGCCGCATCACTGACACCTTTATATATAAAGATACAAAAGACCCCATCACTGCCTCTGGCCCAACTTCACTCTTTCCATGAGGTCCAGCCTCTGCCCCGACTCTTCCCACCCCTTCCCCACCCCCATTCCAACCTCTTCCCCAAAGTCTCCACCCCAACTCCGCCCCCTCTCTGCCCCTATTCCAACTTCTTCACCAAATCCCTGCCTATTCTCCGCCTATTCCCCTGAAAGCATGGCTCCCTGATCCTCCCCCTCCCTCCTGGAAGGTGCTAAGCACTGCCAAACAGCTGTTTGGCGGGGAAAGTTCCTGGAGGTAGGCAGAGGAGTGGGGATGTGGCGCACTGGGGAAAGAATGGGCAGTGGGTGGGGGGAGCTTGGAGGCAGCAGGAAATAACTCCAGGGGCCGGGGAGCTTGGTGGGCCACAGCAAATAACTCCGGCCCAGTGGTTGCCTGAGTTTTAATGAGTTTAAAGAGTTTTAATGCCTGAATATTGGTATTCATATGAAAACTTATCATTTCCCAAACATTAATATGAACAAAAATATTTTTGCATGAATATTTATAAATACTGTATACACAGGGACACAAACATGACTGAACCAACAGCTGTTTCATATTTAAAAATCTGTGCACTGAATGCTTGGCAGTACTCTGTATGCTCCAACTATTCTTACAACCTGAAATTAAAGCTGGTTGAAATTTTTCATTCAAAAAGGTTTATTTAAATAAAACTGGCTCTTTTGTTTTGGTCAAAATGGAAATTTCATTGGGGAATGCTCATTTGACATTAATTAATTTTCATTGAAAAACTTAAACTCTAAATTTTTTTAGTTTTTGATTGCCAAAAACCAGATAGATAGATAAATCAACTGAACGTGTAGTCTGGGACCACCAAAAGCAATAAATAAATAAATAAATAAAAGATTTAAAGCCTGAAAAATGTAGGTTTTCAGCCAAATTTGGGGGGGGGGGGAGAGTTGATGAAAAGAGAGACATTTTCAGTTTCTCAATTAATATATTTTAAGAAACATTTTGGGAAAAATGAAAATTGGAGAAATAGAAAATAATGAAGAGGACAAGTCACTAATATAAAGTGATCTAGATGACTTTGTAAACTTGGTGGAAATAAACAATGTGCATTTTATTACAGCTAAATGTACTAAAAAAATTATTTTCATTTAAGTTTTTCACAGCAATAGAAAACAATTTCTCAATCAGTTCTACCTTAAACATAACTCTAGTTATAGCAAGCAACTAGAATTGGCCATGTAGCACAGCTTGTGAAGAAGTTCACACAATTCCTGTCTGTTTTCACACACAATTTTCTGAAACATTTACCTTTGGGATTGTGAATGTCTATATTTGGTCTCTTCCCAAAAGTGATTTAAAGAACATGGTGACAAAGTCCTTTGGGCTTTTTCAGTTATGGGATGAGTAGAAGAAATACATCTTTTCGCTAGTGCTGAATCAGACTACAGAGAAATGGCTAATGCTATAGTTTGAAGTTTTGCATAAGGAAAGTCCTTTTTGAGGACTGAAAAAATGGAGTTGAGGAACATACTGTTGAAAATACTTCTGAACTTGTTCAGTGGCCAGTGCTATGACTTTAGCAAAGACTAGTGATTAAGGGAATCTTAATTTCTGCATTTCCTAAATTCTGAGTGCTTTGCACAACCTTAATAATGTTCTTTTAATGTAGTTTTGTTTGTGTGTAACATATACATATTGCATTCAGTCTTACTCCTACTGAACTCAGTGTCAAAATCAGAATGATATCAATAGCAAGATTTGGCTATAATTGCTATTAAAAGCAATGGGAGCACGTTTGGGCCCAAAATTATCCACAATAAAAGGCTGTTAAATCCTTTGCTTAACTATTTCTATTTTCTTCAAATATAACATATACATTTTCAGGAAGATTTAAAGTTTGAAAAGGTAGGAATAAACTGATTTTGAACTACAGGGAACAAAAGAAATCTATCTATCTATATAAAAGTCAAATGGTGTATGTATGTATGTATGTACGTAAGCTTACTCCTTCCACACCGTTTGAGCTAGAGACTTGAAATTTGGTACAGTTAGAGGTCTTGGGGTCCTAAGGACCATAAGGGTCGAAAATTTTTCAAATCTCACCTCTGGGCAGCTATGTTGTTATGATGTCATAATACCCCCTCCAACAGACACCGCACTCGCTCAGCTCTCTGCCCCTCCCCCCTCCAATGGAACCCCAGAATCCCTCAGCTCTCTGCCCCCTCCCTCCTCTGACGGAACCCCAGAATCCCTCAGCTCTGTGACCCCTCTCCCCTCCAACGGAACCCTGGAATCCCTAAGCTCTCTGCCCCCTCTCCCCTCTGACAGAATCCCGGAATCCCTCAGCTCTGTGCCCCCTCCCTCCTCCGATGGAACCCCGGAATCCCTCAGCTCTGTTCCCCCTCCCTCCTCCGACAGAACCCCGGAATCCCTCAGCTCTCTGCCCCCTGCCCACTTCTGACGGACCCGACTTGGGTTTGGTCGGAGGGTAAGTGAGGTAGGGGTGTCGGGTTTGGTCAGGGGGTGAGGTGGGGGTGTTGGGTTTGGTCGGGGGGGTGAGGTGGGGGTGTCGGGTTTGGTCGGGGGGTAAGTGAGCCAGGGGTGTTGGGTTTGGTCTGGGGGGGTGGGAAGGTGTCGGTGGGTGAGGGGTGAGGTGTGGGGGTTGGGGTTGGTCAGGGGGTGTTGGGTTTGGTGGTGGGGGGAAAGTGGGGGCGTTGGGTTTGGTTGGGGTGGTGAGGAGGGGGGTCAGGGTTGGTCGAGGGGTAAGTGAGGTGTGGGTGTCGGGTTTGTTTGTGGTGGTAGGTAGGGGTGTCGGGCTTGGTTGTGGGGGGGGGGAAGTGAGGTGGGTGTGTCAGGTTTGGTCTACGGGGGGTGAGGTGTGGGTGTTGGTCAGGGGGTGTTGGGGTTGGTAGGGGGAGATGTGGGGGTGTTGGGTTTGGGTGGGGGGGTGAAAATGTGAGTCGGGGTTGGTTGAGGGGTAAGTGAGGTGGGGGTGTCAGGTTTGCTCTCTGCCCCCATCCAACGGACCCCACACTCGCTCAGCAGTCTGCCCCCTCCCCACCTCCGACTGACCCGAGCAACGCCGGGTATTTCTGCTAGTATTATATAAATGTCAAAAGTCAAATCAAGGTAATATTTTAATGACTTAACTCATGTTTCCCATTTTGCAGAACTTTTCTCCTTTGTCTTCAGAGTAGTTCTATAAATTTTCAAGCTTAATTAATTTTTAAGCCAAATTTATAGGGGAGAAAAAATGGGTCTTTGCAATGGAATTTGGTTGCAATCTTAAATATGTAGTGGCTACTTCATCTCCACAATATTCATAGATTACACGGCCAGATGGAACAAACGTGATCATGTAGTCTGACCTACTCTTGATGCCAGTTATAGGACTTCCTGGAATTAATATCTGTTTGAACTAGAGCATTGGTTGATAAAGATAATAGCATTGATGGACTTTTTTAAGGTATTTGACTTGCTACCACACGTTTTGATTAAATAAACTTAGAAAGATATAAAATTCATATGGTATGCATTACATGGAATAAAAGCTGTTATTTTTATCAATAACCTAGAGGAAAATAAAGCAATCACTGATAAAGTTTGCAGATTGCATAAAAATTGGGGAAGTAGAAAATAATGCAGAGGACAGGTCACTAATATTGAGTGATCTAGATCACTTTGTAAACTTGGTAGAAACAAACAATATGCACTTTATTACAGCTAAATTACTAAATATATACATCATCTAGGAACAAAGAATGTACGTATGCTTACAGGATGTTGGATTTTATCCGGGATGCAGTAACTCTGGAAAAAATTGGAAGGAATGGAGGAATGGAGGTGGATAATCAACTGAACATGTGCTCCCATTAACTCTCAGAATGCGGCCAAAAGAGATAATGCCATCCTTAGATGCAAACAGAGGAATCTTGATAAGGAGGAGAGAGATTATTTTACCTCCGTATGTGGCACTGGTACAACTGCTGCTGAAATACTTTGTCCAGTTCTGGTCTCATTCAAGAAGGATGTTGATAAATTGGGGATGGTTCAGAGAAAAGCCACAAGAACAATTAAAAGGATTAGAAACCGTGCCCTATAGCAAAAGATTTAAGGAGCTCAATCTAGCTCAACAAAGACAAGGTTAAGGAGTGAATCGATTACAATCTATAAGAACCTACATAGACAACAAATATTTGATAATGGACTTTTCAGTCTAGCATATAAAGTTACAAACCAATCCAATGCCTGGAAACTGAAGTTAGACACATTCAGACTGGAAATAAGGCATAAATTTTTAAGTAATTAACCATTGGAACAATTTTAAGTAATTAACATTGGAACAATTTACCAAGAGTTTTGGTGGATTCTCCATCACTGACAATTTTAAAATCACAATTGGATGTTTCTTCTAAAAGAGATGGTGTAGAATTTGTTTTGCAGAAGTTCCATGGCCTGTGTTATAGGAGGACAGACTAAATGATCATCATGGTCCCTTCCGGCCTTGAAATCTATGAACCTATGAAATTAATGTGTTTAGTATAAACGTGCCAAAGTTAATGTTGCTGTTTGAACCTTAACTTTTAAAGTCACCAACTTTATGATTTAATCTGTACTCACTTAACATTGCATTAATATAGGGCTTTTATTTTTACATTTAGTGAACAGAAAATTAAGAGAAGATTGTGTTTGACATAAAACTAGGCTTGGAAGGATTTGATTTTTATCAGTAATAGTTGGTATGTGTGTGCACAGTGAAATTCACCTAAACTAACAAAAGAGTACTTCCATCGATAATAACTGAAATTTACAGATAGGCCAAATGATGAAATGCTGCTTCAGAACTTATTAAAGTTTGATTAAAGCTATTTGCTTTGATTATTTTGACATGAGGCTAACAATTTGTGTTTAAATTACTATGAAGCTTCAGTTTTTGAATCTCATCTACTACTGCCATTAAATAATATTTGACCACCCCCAAAATTTCCTGCGACTATGAAAATTTAAATTGATAAAAATAGAAAAATTGTCTAAACCCTTTAATTTTGCACAACTGTGAAAACTGAAATCAATAAATTTAGAAAAAATGCATAAAAATTAACATTGGTATTATCCATCAAAATTATTTTAAAAATAAAAATTTAATTCTGCCAAGCCTGCATAAAACCTGTTCACAGGGACGAGTGCTACAGTGTTGCACACTAAAGGGAGCAATTTAAACAGCAATGCAGTTTGTTAAACAGCAGTTAAAATATTATCTTCCATTTTCAGAACTGAATATCTCTTTTTATCTCAACCTCTTCTAAGATACCAAGCGTGAACCTCTGGCCTCACTGAAGTCAATGGGAGTTTTGCAGTGGAAAAATCCCAATGACATGAGTACGGTCAGTCTTCCACACCAGAAAACATTCCTGGTAGTGAAGAACTAAAATACCCCACAAGCCAGTAAAGATGTATATGCTAATAGAAACAGTACCAAACAACTGACTTGCAAGTCACACATACCTAAATCTAGCTTGTACAGGAACATTGTACAGTCACTCATGGACAAGGACAAATAGCATAAGCCTCAGATTTCAATACGCTCATTTAGAGAGTAAGAGGTGTATAAGTTAAGGAGGAGGAAAGAATGGAATACAGTTTCTGTAGGAGAAAGTACAAAGTTGCCTCACGCTTGCTTTAAGAGGTGCAAGACCCAAGGTACAATAAAGTGTATGTTGATATTGAACAGAGATTATCCTATGTGATGCTTATTTATATTCCACTCTCCGGAAGAAGCTATCAAAGGGGAAAAGGTACATGAATAATGAAGCAGAAGGAGAGTCCTTGTTCTGAACGTATCTGCACCCATAAGCTGTATACTATCTACTAAATATAGTATAACTTTCTCAAACCAGAATTTATATGCATGCCTTAAAATGGTCACAACACCAAAGAGAATAATACCAGGAGCATGTTTGCAATTTCTTGTCTCACATCACCAAAATCCTATTTCTAGTGTCAATATATGACAATGCGTTTCTGACACTGGAAATGTAGATCCCTGAAGGGTATAGGAAAATAAGGTGTGCATACAATATTTTTAACCAATGAAAACACAACCCAGAACACATTTCAAATAATTCAGCATTTAAGCATGTTTGAATTCACGAGAGATGAATGTTTCTTGTAGATTTACTCCTCGTGTAATGTTGATTTCAACAAGGAGCTGTCCAGGTGGCCAGAGTTATAATTATTCTCAAATGAAAACTGCAATTTGGAGTTGAAAGGCACCTCTGAAATTTGGCATTGCTCCAGAAGCTTAGACTTTCTTAATGCCGCTTCACATTTAATAAAAACTCCCAACACCTGTAGACGGTGCTTAAAATGTCATTACCACCTGTAATTAAATGGAGAATCCAATTACCATGGTTAACAAATCAGGTTGGCACCTCCAATTTCTATACATTGACCACATTGACTATAAAAAAATCCATAACCAGTAAAGTACACATAGATGGATATTATATGCAGCTTGTATAAAGCTCTCTAGAGCAATTACAAAATGAAATGTAATGAGGAATAATAAGGACAAATCAGTTTAACTGGGGTAATGACACTTTAAGAGTGCAGGTTGCAAGTTTCAATTCAAATGTGGAAAGTTCTGGGAGAAAAAAAAACAGCCATCCAAAAAAAAAACAACTTAAAACATATTACAGGAAGACAAGAAGCTAATGCTAACCCACCATATTTAGGAATGTATCATTCTCATATGAAGGTGAAGGAGCTGTGTGTTTAAACCCTTGTATACTGAGATGTGAATACGCCTCTTGATTTCAGCATTTCTGCTAAGAAGCTGTTTGGATCTAGCTGAATTTTTAGAGCTCTGAATCAGAGCCAAACAGGTCCCCTGTAGCCACATATAATAGCAGTTACATGAATTATGCTGTGTTATTTTTAAAATAGTTATATTTTGAATGTTATTATACTGATTTTGGCCCAAATCTTGTTCTTTTATGCAGCTGTAATTGGAGAATATTAATGAAGACAAAATATTAATGAAAACAAAAAATATATTATATAATGCTATGGGGCTGAGTTACAGCTACCAAAGTGGCACAGATGGTAAATGAGATCTGTTAAACATGAGATCTGTTAAACCCTTCTGACTCCTTTGGCTCAAAGTACAAAGATAGCCAAGGATGGACTATGATGGGCAATAAGTTTAAAGCTGTCCCTATATATTATTTTGCTCTCATTATTTATGTTATAGAGCAAAACAGAAGGGAGAATTAAAAGGGAAAATTGAAAGTGCTTTGAGTCCTAAGGGGAAGGGTGCCATCTTGAGATTTTATTTGTTAAAAGAATCTACTGTTCAGATTTTATATGAGAACATATTGACTTTTGAAATAAATATGGTGCTTTCACTTCTATCAGCTCCATGGTTCTTAATCTCCAGATCATGACGGGCTGTGGAATTATTTAAGGGCCATTAGTCTGTCAAGTAAATACATACTTTTTGGCACATTTAATATGTGGTTTATAGACATGATAGATCACAACAGCACTGAGTAGGCCATTGTGGTGCATTGGGTCATGGAGATTCTCTATACATAAATTAGGCTATATACTGCATACCGAACACTGAATGTAAAAATGGTTAATTTTTCAAACTTGGTTTACATTGGTTTTTATATAAAAAGACAATAGCTGCTCATGGAGTCTCCTCTCTCTCATTGGCCCAGACTCTGTCAGCCATACTCGTGCTAGATAGTACTTTATTCTACTAGTAGCCCCACAGAAATCAGTAAAACAACCTGCTGAGTAAGGTGCTACTCAATGAAGATAAATGGGGTAGATTCTGGTCCTTTGAAATTAGCACGAATTCTGCCAGTGACTTCAGTGGGACTATGATTAGACCCTTGATGAACACAGTAGGGTATTTTATAGGTCAGTGCTGGCTTTTAGTAGGGAATAGTCATCTGAAATCACAAAACATCCCTTACATAAATCAAATGGATCCAATTTTTAGTTAGATTTAAATTACTATAGCAAAACCAAAACCCCTTCTCTTGAGGTAATTTTGGAAATCACCTTATATACTTGCATGTACGTTGAAATACATTTTTAATGGGACAAGTTATAGCAGTCTATTTAAAATTGTCTTTTAAAGGAAATGCTGACATATCCTAAAGTATAGTGGACATCACAATGATTACCATTGAAGCCTTATTGGCCAAAAGACCATGCTATTACGATGAAACACTGCAATTATTAAGTGGGCATTATTATTTCTTCTAAGATTTCTTTCTTCTAATTTAAGACAATGGACTTAATTCTTTCCTCCCTTATGCTCACATAATTTCATTGACTTCAGATGAGTTGTGCTGATTTGAACTAGCATACATGAGAGAAAATCAGACCTTTTGTCTTTAAAATATTCATTTCTTTTTCCCAAGTTCCCTCTTGTTATTGACTCCACTTTTCCATTCCACCATCTGATTTTTCTTTCTTATTTAGCTGATTGTGAATTTCTGAACATTTCCTGTGACTGGACAGTGTAATAGATCTTCCCACACTTCCTCCAAACACACACAAAAATGACAAGTGAGGTAGAGTTGTTTATGTACTAGGAGCTAACACCCACTGACCCCATCATATTCATGTCCCTTCACTACTAATTTTTGAAACCCCAGCATACTGGCCACGGTTCGCTGGTCCAGGCTAATGGGGGCTGCAGGAAATGGCAGACACACATTCCTCAACCTGCGCCGCTTCCTGCACCCCCCATTGTCCTGGAGCAGCAAACTGCGGGCAGTGGGAATCGCGATCGGTCGAACCTGCGGAGGCGGCAGGTACACAAACCAGCCCGGTTTGCCAGGAGCTTTCCCTGAACAAGCGGTGGACCACAGTTGAGAACCACTGCTCTAGACCCTTCCCTCCGGGCCTGCAGTCTGACAGGTATTGGGCTGGAGCTTCCTTCTGCTCCCCCGGGACTGCACAGCACTGCGCTGTCCCAGGCACTGGTCTCCTAGCTCAGGAGACAGACCTTCCCTCCTGAACAACTGGAAAAGACTGCCTGCTACTCTCCTCGGCAGCCTTTATATATGGCCCAGCATGGCCTTGATTGGCTGCCCTCTGCTTACACCCTAATTGACTCTCTTTCAGGCCCTCTTTGACTGGCTGCCCACATGGGCAGCTGCTCTGGCCTGCCATAGCCAAACCTCACATCGGGTTGGGGCATCCTCCCCACCACAGGGACCTTCACCTAAATAAAATTACTTAATGGACATGTGCAGAAGTAACTACAGAAAGATGCTTTTCTAGGATGCAGAACAAAGTGTTCAAAATTAAAATACTATACAATAAACAACTTTTATCAAGGAGGAACCCAGGCCTGGATGTTACTAGAGGTAACATTTTCAAAAATCCCTTTTTTCAAAAACAGGCTTTTGAAAAATGTACCTGAGATGTTTTTATACTGAGCAAAACAGTGCTGCAATAGGACCATATTTGGGGAAATCACCACCATAGCATATAAACACCTCATGGAAAACTAAAATAAAACATTTTTGAACTAACCCTTGCAAGGTTTGCTACTGAGATACTCTGATGTTAAAGGCAAGACATTTCCACAGCCACGTAAAGCAGACATCTAACTAAGAGTTTTGTAAGTGATTCTTAAGGGTTAACAAGCCTGCTTCAGTTTTGAAGTCTTTTTTTTTCCCCATGGCAATTTTAGTTTAAATTTTTGTATAGTGATAATGTAATAAACACACACATTTGAAAGGACAGACATCAATATCACCCACCTTAATCTATTGTTTTAACTCCCAGGTCTTTCCATCCAAAGCACAAACCTGACTGAGTTAGAGTGGGGTTATTAGCTTGATAGTTACAAAGTCAATAGAAACTGAATTTTAAAAGGATATCAAATTCTTATCATTGGGTACGTGGAAGGTTGCATGCTCAGTGATCCATATTGCTCCCTGAAGATCAGATCAGGGAGATTAGTCTTTTCTGATGATTAGTTTATTTGCTTTAATGCAAAGCAGTGAAAGCAATTCAGTGAAGCATGTGGCTAAACAAGACCATTTTCTGAGATATAGAGAATTCAGTACTACAAAACCTCATAAAATGGAAGGTCTGACAACAGCCAGAACATTCAAATGTAAGTGTATAATTCCTTATACCATGCTGCGTGAAGGCATTACAGGCAGTTTCAGACTTAAATCTTGCAAAACCAAAACCAAATGAAATGGGAAACCTTAGTTTCCTTAAAGCAGGGGTCTCCAAACTTTTCAGCCCGAGGGCCGCATTAGCTATCAAATAGCAGTTCGGGGGCCGACAACATACTCGAGGTCCAAATAAAAAAGAATCAAAACATGGATGTTGTTTTTAATTATTTATTTAATATTATTTTATTCAGTTATTATTTAATAACACATTGATACACTACACATGAACACCTGTTCACTACACATGAACACTACACATGAACACTACACATGAACACCTGTTCACTACACATGAACACTACACATGAACACTACACATGAACACCTGTTCACTACACATGAACACTACACATGAACACTACACATGAACACTACACATGAACACCTGTTCACTACACATGAACACCTGTTCACTACACATGAACACTACACATGAACACTACACATGAACACTACACATCAACCCCCCAACTGACCCACCCAGCCAGGTCTCTCCCCCCAAAACCTCCTTTCCTCCAACCCCCAACTGACCCACCCAGCCAGGTCTCTCCCCCCAAAACCTCCTTTCCTCCAACCCCCAACTGACCCACCCAGCCAGGTCTCTCCCCCCAAAACCTCCTTTCCTCCAAACCCCCCCCCCCATGACCCACCCAGCCCGGTCTCTCACCCCAAAACCTCCTTTCCTCCAACCCCCCCCAACTGACCCACCCAGCCTGGTCTCTCACCCCAAAACCTCCTTTCCTCCAACCCCCCCCCCAAATGACCCACCCAGCCAGGTCTCTCCCCCCAAAAACCTCCTTTCCTCCAACCCACCCCCCAAATGACCCACCCAGCCCGGTCTCTCACCCCAAAACCTCCTTTCCTCCAACCCCCCCCCCCAAATGACCCACCCAGCCAGGTCTCTCCCCCCAAAAACCTCCTTTCCTCCAACCCACCCCCCAAATGACCCACCCAGCCCGGTCTCTCACCCCAAAACCTCCTTTCCTCCAACCCACCCCCCAAATGACCCACCCAGCCAGGTCTCTCACCCCAAAACCTCCTTCCCTCCCACCACCCCCCCCCCCCAACTGACCCACCCAGCCCGGTCTCTTCCCCCCCCCCCCAACTGACCTGCTCAACCCGGTCTCTCCCCACAGACCGGTTCGCCGCCTTGTTTCGCCCCCTGCAACTGCGTGGCGGTGCGGCGCGTCCCGGCCCCAGCTGAGCCGTCCCGGCCCCGCGGCGGCAGCCGAGCACGCGGGGGGTCCCGGCCCCGCGGCGGCAGCCGAGCACGCGGCGGGTCCCGGCCCCGCGGCGGCAGCCGAGCACGCGGGGGGTCCCGGCCCCGCGGCGGCAGCCGAGCACGCGGCGCGTCCCGGCCCCGCGGCTGGCGGCCCGCGCGGGCTTCCAGGCCCCAGCGCGGAGCCGTCCCTGCGGAAAGCTCAAAAGAGCCAAACATTCTCTAAAGAGCCCAAAAGATCTCCACGGGCCGGATGAGAGGGCCTCGCGGGCCGCATCCGGCCCGCGGGCCGTAGTTTGGAGACCCCTGCCTTAAAGGATAGTTCATGAATACCCATAAAAAGCTTGTTCAAACAATTTTGAATAGTGAACACATTCATAAGAACCAAAGCTCATTTACAAACAACTTGCAAACAACAACAAAAAAAGGCAACATTCACCTACTAAAGTACTCACTATGAACAATTCATCCTGCTCTGCTGTGGACATATAGGCCCTGATCCTGCAGACACTAATGTAGGTGAGTAATTTGACATAAGTAGCCCCTTAGAGTTCAGTGTGACTAATCATATACATGAAGATACTGACTATGGGCCTAATCCAAAGTCCCATTAACTCTAGAGCCTTGGATCCGGTCCTACAAAGAAAGTTCTGACATACAGAAGTGGGCCAGTATCCACTGATTCCAGTGGCTACTGTTACACTAGGAAGCATAATTGTTTGCAGTATTGGGACCATAGTATTTTTCATTTTATTATTGCTCACCAGCATGATATAGGAACTTATGCTTAGGTACATATTTGAATCCAAATTCATACACAGAAGTCAAAAATATTCAAATGAGACCTTCAAATCCAAAGTCCTGTTTCCTTTGCACACCATGATACTTTTGTGAAGAACAGAGGATTTATCTCTTAAATTTTCTGCACACTAATTGTTTTGCCACATACGGCTCAGCAGCTGATTGGCATCTTGCCACCAGAAATGGCTACATTTCAATAGTGTACACATCTATACTTTGCGAAGCACCTTGGAACACTTTGCATTGAATTAAGCTGTATTTTTGCTATCAGTCAAGTTCATAGAACGCTATTGGCCAATCCACTTGAAAAGTAAACAATCTGGACATAAGCAGAACTTGGAAGAATTTGAAATGCATTACATTTATTTTCTTTTTGGCTTTCACACAGTTAAACATAAATTATCATCACATAACTAGACCACAGTTTTCATAAATGGATGCCTAAAATTAGACTCCTAATTCCCTGATTAGGTACTAAGGTGATCCCTAGTGGAGCTGGTAGAAAAATTTCAAATGTTGACATATTCTTCTAAAAAGAAAAAAAAATACCAAAGATAATTTTTAAAAAATCATTAAAAATTCATCCCATTTTCAATCATCTGGAATCCTTAGACCTACAAGCCCAGGTAGAAGATACCATAAATATATATGGGAACTTGTTTACATGACTTCACATCAATATTAAGAAACTAGCAAACATACCCAGCGTTGCTCGGGGTATTTGTAATTGGAAACTGGGATGTAAAAAGACTACCATGTTTTTTATTAATACAAATTTTGTTCAGACGTCTCAGCGTTGCTCGGGTCCATTGGAGGGGGGAGGGGGGAAGAGCTGAGCAAGTGCAGGGTCCATTGGAGGGGGGTATTATTGCATCATAACTATGTCACAGAGAACAGCAGGTTTTAACCTGCTGCTCAGCTGATGTTAATGGGCTTTAAAGAATTTCACCCCTAGGGGGTGAAAGAGGTGAGATTTGAAAAATTTTCGATTCTTACCCTGATTAGGACCCTAAAGCCTATAACTGAACCAAATTTCAAGTCTCTAGCTCAAACGGTGTGGAAGGAGTAAGGCAGCATACATACACGCATGCACGCACACACACACACACGCATACACCATTTGACTTTTATATATATAGATTACGGAAGGAGTGGTCTAGAGGTCAAGTCAATACTAGATGTATCAAGCACACTGTGTAAGTCATTTTAGAGAGTAGCATGGCCGGATAACTCTGCTTTTGGCACTGACACATACTTGCTGTAGTTGAGATGTGCATAGGATGAGACCAAACCTTATACAAACAGAGCAGAGCTTGCTTTACTGCAAACTACACACCTGCTTTAGGGGACACCCCGGGAGTAGCCACAGGTATCCCCCTATAGCAGGGGTCTCCAAGTGGCCCATGGCTTCCATTTCTCCGGCCCTCCAATCAACAGGGGAGAAGCAAACAGGCAGGCTGCAGCTGAGTAGGCACGCCAAGCAGGCAGGGAAAGGGGCCGCCGGCAGCAGCTCGCGTAGGCTGGCAGCTCAGCTGAGCGGGTGCAGAAGGATAACTGCCCCTGGGAGCCAGTGTCCCCCCAGTAGGCGAGCCAACTTAGGGAAGAGTGATGTTTAATGTACTGACAAATATTTTGTGAGATTTCCCAGTACCTGCGTCGATTAACTTTTATACCTGATTTAGAATTTATTGCAACAGTGACACAGTCGAGTAGTGTTAGTTTTTAACTATTTTGCATATATTAATTTTTTTCCCCACAGTTGCTTCAGCCTGTTTAGCCCCTTTAAAAATCTAATATGGCTCTTGTCTCAAAAAGTATGGAGACCCCTGTCCTATAGGAAATGGCTATAAAAGTATATTCCTTTCCCTCAGTCCTATCTGGTTATAACCTACTATGATTTTTAAGCTCTAAAAAGCTTGCAATTCTGAAATAATGGAAATAATACAATCTTAGCTACAACAGTACTAGAGGGCACTACTAATATCATGAAATACACAATGAAGGGTTTTTTACGCACTAACCATAGAAGAAAGCAATTGATCAAAACTGTTCACCACCTTTAATCATTTTGTATATTACCCAGATACTCAACCAGTTGATGAGTGCTAATGAGCTTTACACTCTTTTTGAAAATACAGCATTTGTGCCCAACAATATTTTTAATGCCACTGCAATAAAACCTTTAACCAAAAAAAAAAAGGCATTTCAAAGGCACAGGAGAAGTCTTTTATAATTCTGTACATTTGCTGTGCTTTCTCCCCTCCTCAAAAAATAAGTGACATTCAGCCATACCATCTTGAGCTGTGATCTGATGGGATCACAACATTTAGGCATCATTAGTCCCCATCAGTTCTTAGATGGGAGGATCAAGGGAAAGATAGCTACTGTAGGAGATCCTATTGTCAATTCAGGTTGTGGCATTTTGTGCCTTGAATCAGAACTTAGACAATATACCATTATACTGCAGTGTTAGGTAATACTATGCTTCCAAGGGTGCTGTCTTAATATGCTCTGTATGAAACCAAAGTTATGGGCTTGATACAGGAAATGGTGAAATTCTAAGGCCTCCATTGTGCAGGAGGTCAGACTAGATGATCATAATGGTCCCTTTTGGCCTAAAACTCTATATATCTTTACTAATGAATCATGAAACTATTATCCTGACCTTTTGTAATCATGATAGATGACAGACAGGTGCTCAGATACTGTGCTGTTGGGGCTTGACACTTATATCCATTACATAGCACTTTTTGCAAGAGTAGAGACATTAACTTCAGCATGCTGGCTACATTTCTATTTGGGCATTGCATTCTGACGACCTAAAAGTGCCCAGATATAAAACAGCAGCATAGAAGAGAAATGAAGAACAACTTCCTTTAAAATCACAAGGGAAATTTACATCAGAGAAAAGGTAAAGACGTAGGCTGGACTTCAACTCAAAATGCTAATGATTTAAATATTCCCTTTCTGTATATTCTTTGGATGGTGATTCCACCATAGAATAAGGAAGCCCTAAAAACAATAAAATTCAGTAGCTCTGTCACATCACCCACCTGAGGATCACAACGCGCTTTACAAACATTAATGAGTGAAATTCCACCTGGTGTAGAGGGACAGCAAGGACTATGCAGCAGTTAAGGGTATGTCTACACAGCAACAAGACACCCACAGCTGGCCTGTGCTAATGAGCTCAGATTCATGGGGCTTAGGCTGTGGGGCTGTTTCATTACTGTGAAAACATTCGGGCTGAAGCCTGGGCTCTAGGACTCTGTGGGGTGGGAGGGTCCCAGGCCTTGGGCTCCAGCCAAGCCCAGAAGTCTACATGGGAATGAAACAAGCCCAAGTCCCATGAGCCAAAGTTGGCTGGTATGAGCCAGCTGTGGGTTTTAATTTGCCGTGTAGACATATCCTCTGTCCCAGTTAAGCCCTCAAAATAGGTTTAAGTAAGACTTTAAGTGATGCCCAGGCCTAGTTCTGACTGTCTTCAGAGTTGAGTTTCACCCATTAATGACTTAACCCTCACTATCACAACCTGCCTGGGAGGTGAGTTAGTATTATTACATATACAGCTCCTTTAAAAGTGAAATCTCTTAGCTAACTGATTAAATTAGTTGCAGAAAACTCATTGATATCAGCCTAGCAGCACTGTGGGTTCAGTAGGATTACTATCTGACTAGAGGTTCATCCCCTTCTATGCAGATTGCTGCTGCTACCCTTGTAGGGCTATGCTATTTTTATGTGATATTTCAAAGCAGATATACCAGGTACCTGAGCTATGAATACAAGGGAAAGTGTTGGGGGGAGGGGGGGCAAAGCAGGGCAACAATAAGAACAATTTGATAAAAATGAAGTGAGTTTAACTGCTTCTCTCTAAAGTTCTATGTTTATTTCACCATTTCAGAGAACACTCTGGAGATCACAAACTTAGAGAACAGGGGTCTCTGTGATATACGAGTTTCTGATTGTAAGAGGATCCGGGTGTTTGGCCTCAACTTCAGAGACTCTCCTGATCTGCACTGTGAGGTCACCAGACTGACTGTAAGCAACATGACCATGGGAGCGCAAAGTCAATCAGCAATACAGTAGAGCTACTTACGTGCTTACATTTGTAAAAGTACCCAATCCTGTAAGGCCCATAGGCCCAGACCATAGAACCATAGTACTGAATACCTGAAATCATTGACTTCAGTACATTGATTTCAATGGGAATTAGGTGTCTAATCATTCCTTTTAGGATCTGGGCCTGAGCCCTCTTCTATCTCATTCTCATTACCAGGTGTAGAACACCTTCAACTCCCAGTGCAAGCATAAACATTGTAAGCAACTGGAGCTGAAGCCAATCTAACATGATTGGATCTTAAGTGAGAGATTTGCTGCTGAAGGCTAAATTCTTTACATTATTAATTAGAAATATAAATATGCTGACAACTGGAATTCATTTGTATCTGGCTTCTGCCTGCATATATTATCTTCTGTAGCATCTCAATGGCAATTGGATATCAAGAGAACAAGAACCCACAAAAGCAGATTTTCTCAGCTCTATGGCCGTTGACTGCCAAATTCCTGTTCTGAACAGCACAGAAACAGAGGCTGCGCGCTTCAAGGCTGATGATGAACCATTCGCAAGATGGCAAGTGAAAGTAGGAATTTCTTATATTACTAAAAGACTATTTTAAATGAGAATATCAGTTTTTGTGGTAATTAAAATGCAGAATAACATATTATTCTCACCAGTAATTAGATGTATATAGAAATAGATACCTTTCATACTATTCATGAAAAAACAAAGCAAAACAGAGTCACAATGTTGTAGACATATTTTAAAGACAAGGATGAGGTGCAAAATACAATCACTGTTCCTGGTAATCATTTCAGGTTGATACACTAGTCTAATCAATTGTTAATCGTTAGTATTTCACTTCTGGAGACCCAGATTTAAAATAACATCACAAGTAAAAAAGGAATTTTGTCTCATCCTGGTATATTTGCATATTTTACTATACATCACACGATCACTGTGCAGATGGGTACAATTGACAGTCTTTTTTTGAGGTGAGTGCCAGGATTAGCACTGGACACGCAAAGATGCAGCAGATGAGGACTGAAGTGCACTGGCAGAGCTATAGGAGAAAGCTTTCAGAGCACTTGTTCACACTGTATCTGGCTCTGCTGTGATTTCAGCACTTCGCTTTAATCAGCATTAAATATTTACAGAAAATCAGTACCCTGGTGACCCTGTACCTGTTTCTTCTACTCTGGGGTAGTCTCACTCCTCCAATAGGACAACGTATTAACTATTATGTTGTATGGAAAATACGCGTGCATCTCTCTCACACTTTCTAGCTATGTATTTTTCCACAAAATGCAATTTTGTCAAGGCTGAAAATCTGAGATAAGAAACAACTAAACAAACTGTAGCTGGAAAAATCAGGGAGACTCTAGGAGCAATTGTAGATGTGCTTTGAAAATCATTATTGTATCTCGAATATCAACAGCAAACATTTAACAAACTAGCTGCAATCCATTATAACTGCTTTCATTGAAACACGGTGCTTTCGTAACTGTCTGTTTGTAATATGGACATACTAGTTGCATGCTAAATTCCCACTAAAATCCATGTGCTCTGGTCAATGGGAGAAGTTGAGGGATGTGAAGACCCTTAGTCTCTGTATTTACAATCCTGCCCTTTTTTAATAACTATATATATGTTTATATATAACCTGTGCTTCAGGACTTGGAATGATAGAATCTCAGAGTTGAAAGGGAGTCAAATGGAAATCAGGATGAGACCTATGTAGGGGGCAAGAGTACCCCACATCTGCCTATTGCAGGATTCTTACACCTTCCTCTGAAGCATCAGGATACTGGACTAGATAAACTTTGTTCCACTATGGCAGTTCCTATGTTTGTATAGTTGTAGATTTCCCAAGATCTAAAGAGATGTTACACCCTCTGCTTGCTACACGACTTGTGAGGGGAAACACTGCCCCCTGATGAAATGATTTGGTGGAATTGAACTTCCTGGCTCCTGTGTGACAGACTTTTTCTAGCAAGGGTGTAATTTGTAGCTCTGTGTCTGAATACAGGGTACTTTTCACTAGGAGGATTAATTAGGCTGATAGTTTTATATCTTATGCTTACTGTGTATTATGGTTCATTTTGTTTTCTGGTGCCACACACATTGATAGTTGGATTGTGCAGCTTGTTTCCTTTTCCTTCCAAAGTGTGCATAAAATGTTTGTCTTCTTGCACTACAGTTCAAGGAAATCTGTCGGTCTCTGAGCATTCTTTACCTAACCAGCCTTTGAGGGCAATTCTCCTAAAAAGTAATATCAAACAGGAAAACTAGATTTTTCACTCCAAAAATATTGAAATGGGATGTTGTCAGAACTTTTTTTTTTGCCCTTTTTCCCCTCAAACAAAATTTCAGTGAAATTTAGCAGAGCATTTTGCTTTCAATGGAACTGAAAATTCTTCCTTCAAGTTTATTGATTATGCTTATTTCTCCCATGCCCATGCTGCTGGATGTAGATTAGACAATATCAGGTGCAACATCAGTCAGTTAGTTTAGAATAATTTGTGCAGTTATCAAAACACAAACACCTATTTAGACAGTAGGTGAATTAAGCCACTTAGTGAGATAAAAAATGAGACTATCCAAAGCAGAATGCAGCAATCACCTCCATCAGCACTAGTTCCGTTTTGGAGACTTTCTTTGTATGGACATATTATTAGGATGGAAGACCAATAAAGTCCAAAGCAGTTGTGCCAAGAAATGGCTACATAGCTTAGAGAGCCCACATTGCTGCCCACTTCAGCATTTGGAAAGCATGATCTTGCTCTGATTTATTCCTATTGCACAACAGATTAGAAACTAAATAGGTTGGGATTTTGTTACACATTTTGTTTTTTTCATTCACAAACTCTGTACGGGCCAAATGTTATTGTACTTATGATTATAAATAATGCAAACAACATCTTGTTCCATCATGACTTAAATTCATTTCAGGCAACAGAAACAGACTTCCTGACTTGCCCAGTCATTTATCCAAAAGCCCTGCTGTTTCTTTGAAATTGAAACTTGAACTGAGTCATGGTGTGATTTTCAGTGATTTTCAATGAGACTTAGGCTCCTAAGCACCCAAGTTGCTTTTGAAAATTGGACTTGAGCACCTAAACCACATATGCACTTTTGCAGATTCCCTACAATATCACTAAAGTGACCAATTACAAAATGACAACAGTGAATAATGAAACAAACTGCTCACAAAACCCCACAGACTGAAAAGTTATGTGTTAAAAATTAAAAATATTGAGCAATCTGGAAATCTTATAGTTTGTTGAGAACACAATTAACAAACAGAAAAATGAGTCCTGTGAATTGTTCCTTATAAAAAGAGTTTGCACTGTTCTAATCATTACCATTACTGATGTTTATTACCACGTATACTAGTGCTGAGAAAACACACACCTTGAGGGTAGTGGTAAAGGAATGAAATTACAGTTAAAACTGCATTAAGAATGATTTTTTCTTAATGGAGATCTTGCCTGCAAACAAGCAAAATCTTATCACGTAGAAAAAAATTACGTTTTTTCTGCCATTAGATTAAAAAAGAAAGTCTTCCCTTTTAAAAGCTCTTTTCCAGTTTGTGCTGAAATACGATGTTCTACTAAAGAAGGTATTCAGGAAGGAATTAAGTTCTTTTTAAAATTGTACCAATACATTTTCATTTCAATTTCATTTAATGTTGCATTTCCTCCTTTTCCAGAATTTTGAATTATAAAATCCCATGATTACAATATTTTTTCTAGTTACATTGGTTTGTGTGGAAGTGAGTGTATTCAATGAGTAATGTTGTCAACTGAGGAAAACTTCAGGGCTATATTGTGGCCTCACTATATTGTGTTCCATTGGAACTTTTGTTATTCTTTCTGAACTTGTGATAAGTGAGGCTTTTTTATTATTTATTCATTCATTTATTTTGCTTTATATTCATTCAGTGTTTTTTGCATGACTGGATTATAAATCACACTCCCCTCCTGTGAACTGAAATACCTTATTAGCTGATGAAAATACTTTTTTTCTCTGGGTCAAGTGACTCCTAGCAAAGCACAAAATGTTACTGAATAGGAGACATGTTTTTGCATCCTGCCTCTGAATTAAGTATATGTCAACAGCCTTTCAGTTTTAGCAAACTCCTTACACAATCCATTTTTAAAGTTGACTAAGGCATTTTATATCTCCTGGATATTCATAAACAAAGGCCTCTTTGTTGTCTTACCAGTGTACTATGTGCTTTGTTAGTTCAAACAGTGCTTTACTGTATACTTTCTGGAATGTTTTTGCTTGCTAATGTTCCATATCTCCCAAGTATTTCTCATTTTGAGAAATCTCTCACTTTAGTCCCATGAATCTGTTCTTATTGTCAACAATTATTTATATCAGAAATAATGAACCATGAAATCTGGGTTACAGAAATAGTCATTCACTTAATGGCATGAATCTGACAGTGTTTAAAGTTACCTGCATAAATCATTATTTTGTGTCCCTCATTTTGTGCATCACCCACATTATCTCTGATATCTGGGATTTGGCAGATCGAGGGGCACGGGCTACTCACAATTTCAGAGCAAAATCTGCAGTTTTAAATGCTTTACTGCCTCTGGTGGTTGAATATGGGTTTCATATGCCTGTGATGCTACCAATGATGCAAGAAAACCAAAGATGGACTCTGAACAGGAACAATAGTGATTGTGAGTAAAGGGATGGTGAGTAAATCCTATGAATCAACTTAAACAATTTTAATACACAAATGATTGACTGGAGAATGTGATTCCCCCCCCCCCCCCAACAGCTCTTGTTATTCACTTTTCATTATGAAGAAAGGCTGGCAAACAGTCCAAGGTAGGATGTACTGTTGAAAAATTACAAGTGTTTTGTCTACTGAAAATGTATTAAGTAACATTTCAAAGCACGACTATTTGACAAACTAACAGCCATCACAAAACTTCTTATCTGAGCCAAAAGATCTTTTCGTTATTAATAATGGTTTCCAGTTTGAAACATCAAGCAATTTGTTAGCTTGTAGGGAAGTAAGTCACAAGTGGTTTAATTTATCTTGTTGGCAGGCATCCAGTTCAAGGGTGCAATGGTTATGTGCTCCGAAATGAGCAGACAGTATCCATATGGAACATTATTACTTAGAATGATGATTTTTGTATCTTTAGATTACTAATGATGGCTTCCAGTACAGCAATTCTAAAGTTCTGACCCTGTACGATGGAGCCTGCCAGGTCTGTGAATTCCATCCAACTGGACTTTGTAAGTTAAAGGTAATTTTAAAGAGTTTAAAGGTTTAATGCAATTCATTCATCTTAACCCTCTGACTCACATTTGTCTAATGTGCATTTTAACAGTCTTGGAAGAGAAAAAACTATTTTTTGAGTCATCTGGATCACTACATATTTTTGTCCTCTTTCTGAAAATGGTCACACTGCTATGTGATTTGAACAGATTCTATGTGATATAAATAGTTGCTGGATTACATTTGCTGCACTTTACGAGGGATCTTTCTAATTATGCATTTCCATAAGGTCAAGGTTGTTGATATCTGTAAATTAGAAATATTTATGCAAGTGAACAGAACTAGGGAGAACCAGAGGTGCTGGGATCATCCCTGATAGACAGGACTCCCTCATGCTGAAAGCATTTCTAACCAACCTCCTCTTGGGAAGAATGTCTGCTAGGAAAATTTCCGACTTTTCAGTTGGAGGTAGGTTTATTATCCGTCCTCACTTCAATCTTGTGGGGATATTGTAACTACAAGCCATAACAACTGTATATCTATTCCCTCCAGCCGCAGTAGGCGTACTAGGATGTGTGCCATGCATTTTTCTCATATAGAGAAACCCTTGAGATAACTTAAAACATCTTTGCTTGCATTAAATATCTCTAAGTGCAGACATAGAGTAGTCTGACAGATTCAAAACAGTAATCAAAGTCTAGTGCTACATTTTAAATCACCAGTACTCCACAGAAGCAGCAAGAAAGTGGCCTATCCTTTTGTTTTCTTGTGTGCCCCACTAAATAACCGATTAGCACAACCCCCTTCAAAAATATACTCTCCTTTTTCAGAGGATCCTGATGAACAATTTTACTGCTTGTCAATACAATTTCAAAACATCTTTTTGGAGGTTAATTGGTGAAAATATTTCACTGTCCTAATCCATCTTTTCAGTTCTGATATAAAAATAAATACAATATGGGCATCAATCTTCCCTTTGTATAAAATAAGTTCACACAGGTACATCCTCTTCTCACTTCATTTGCCTTATTCTCATTAACATTAATCAGACAATATTGTCTTCAGAGTTGCACTAAAAATTGCTCTTGAAACACCATATCACTTACCACAGTAAAATGGTAATTCCTGCCTTTCAAATTAAGTCAGTGACACAGAATAATTAAAGGGTCCAGTCCAGAACAAAATAACTTCAATTTTTGATTAAAAGAATTAAAGCCTAAACATTACAATCAAAACATACTGTAAATTATACCACTTCTTAAATACATATGGTGTTGTTGGAGCGGTGTCAATTCCAGAATATTAGAGACAAGGTGGGTGAGGTAATCTGTTAGTGAGAAAGACAAGCTTTCCAGCTACACACAACTCTTCTTCAGGTCTGGGAAAGGTACTTAGAGGGTCGCAGCTAAATACAAAATCGAAGGGATAATTTAGCATAGGTAGTTTTTGTCTTTTTGCACTTTCCTGTGTGAATTTATTTGAGAGTCTAGTGGTTGTCTGGTTTCACGCTTATTGATGAACTCATACTTATTGATGAACTCATACAGCAGAATGATAAAACACCATAACATCTGTGGATGAACACTTTCACAAAGCAATTGCTCTATGTCTGACCTATCAGTGTTCATCCACAAAGAAATCTGCACAACACTTTCAAGAGACAAGCCTGGGAGCTTGAATTTGCTAGGCACTAAAAATCATGGTTTTAACAAGGACACTGTATTATTATAAATCTGTAATCCACTAGCCCCTTTTGTCCTCTGACTACAGGGGTGTTAATTGGCCACTTCACCTTGAATGGTCCCTTAGAATATATGGTACTTATGCTAAAATATCTGTTTGATCTTCTATTTAGCTGTGACCCTCTGAGTAACTTTCCCAGGCCTGAAGAAGAGCTCTGTGTAGCTGGAAACCTTGTCTCTCTCACCAATGGAAGTGGTCCAATAAAAGACATTACTTCACCCACTTTGTCACTGTTTCTTCAAGTTTTTTTTCCTCATTCTTGTGTTTTTCCAGTTCTGACATATGTACATTTCCTCAAGATTCATGCCTCACCCAAATTATAATAATTTCTACTGTAAAATATTCCAAGAGACTATTTGAATTTGGCTATAAGACACATTAAACCACATTCTAATTATCCCTGCTATAATATTTCTTTATAACACCTAAATTGCTTTCAGGAAAGGCGTTTCAGTGAGTGAATATTTTATACAAGGCCATTTCACATTTTGCGTTCCTCTTCTATGGAGCCCATTCATCACCACATTTTCACATCAGAAAAATACCCTCATTTTTTACCAGAACCAAAGTCTAATTTCTCTGAAAACAACAATGTAATGAAGTCTTCTTATCCTCCAAATTATAATGACCAAGATCCATGTCTTTCTTTTTTAGGGTACTGCATGAAAATCCTTTCAGTTCTTTTATTTTACAAGTTACTATAATGTAATATATTATGTAGTATATTTTGTAAGGATTCTGAGAAACTAAAAAGATCCTTAGAAAAGACAGAATTCAGCATATGAACCAATCACAGAGTAATCCCATTACCTTCAACGGGACTATTCATGTGTGTCAATTAGGATATGGCCTTATGTCTTCATTTGGAACTTTATGCTGGTAATACACTCGGTGAAGAAAATGGGATTAACCTGAACAAGGACTGCAGGACTGGGCTGTAATATTTGAGTGAAGTCAGAAAGTAAAATTATTGATTAAACTTTAAAGAGACAAAGTCTAGTTTGAAATGTATGCTGCAGGAATAACTCCTCAATAAAGTTGGTGGTTTGGATTCAGTTAATATAAAACTCAGAGATTATGGGCTAGCTTAAAAAAGGCGTTTTAGGCATTCCAATGCTAAGCAGTACAATGCCTAACTTTTAGGCACTTTGCTGCCTAATGAATTCTCAGTCCAGAGTTAGGGTTCCAGGCTCCCTACACAATGCATGGGGAAAGGCAGAAGCCAACACCAGAGTGGGAAGCTGCCAAAGTCTTCACTGTTTTCTGAGTTATCACAAGAACAACTGGCCTCCCCTGCTGTGCTCTGCTGAATTTGCATATAACAAGACATTCCATGCACATTAACCCAACATAGTCCATTCTTTGCAGACTATGGCTTTCAATCCTAGTTCCGCACAGACATACCAGTAAACTACCCAGTACCAACACTGCAGATTTAGCCTCCCATCTATACAAATGCACCAGCAGATCAGGGGAATACTTGTAGTCTGCCAAAGAAGCCTGTAAACTGCATGGGGACCAAGATCGTCAGGCTGTCCCAATCTGGGCATAGAAGACAGGGTGTGGCACTCTGCCTAGGATCTTAAACTGAGCTATCCATCTGACAAACTATCAAAACCTGGGCTCTTTTAGGATTATACAAGGAGTAAACTCAGTGGCTTCAAAGTTACAGCCAGCCAGATCCTTGTAAATTTACTCCATCTTTCACATCTCACTTTTAAAGCACTTCACCGAGAACCTGCACCCAAACTGCTCTAACCAAACATTGCCACCCATAACAGTTCATGGACAGGAGTACTTGGTCCACCAAAACCTCAACTCTCGATGAGCTAGTAGAAGACTCCAGTACTTGGTGGACTGGGAACGCTACAGTCCAGCCAAGAGGTCTCAAGAACCAGTAGAGAACCTCCATGTCGTGGACCTACTGTTAGAACCCCGTCAGTAGTACCCTGAGAAACTGGGCTTTGAGGAGGCACTTTTGCGGGGGGAGGTACTGTCAGGATTCAGTTCCTGCAGCAGAGCCAGTCTCCAGGCAACCTAATGAGGGAAGCTGGCCTATGGTAGGCTGCCTGATTGGCTACTCCACCTGATTTGTGGGGAGTCAGTTGACCAGTTCTTAAACACAGCAGCAGCAGCTTAGTGATTCTTCAGAGCATTTGTCAAGGATGTGAGAGCTCCTCTTAGTTCCCTGCCCTGCTCTTTATATGGACTAACTCCTGGTAACGTAACTCTGATTCCTGACTTTGGGTCTAATCCTCAGTTCTGGCATCTGACCTCTGGCTCCAGTTCTGACCCTCAGCTCTGATCCTGATTTCAGCTCTGACTCTTGGCTCTGGTATCTGGCCTTTGACTCTGGCTCTGATGCTGAGCTTCTATTCCTGGCTACCAACTCCTGCTTCAACCACTGGGCATGACTGCTCATGGCCCAGTCTCTGACAATGGGTCTCCCAAGTTAGTGCCTTCACCACTGGAATATTATGTGGTGGGGCTTCCTCAACTTTTCTTATTGAAGCTGCAACACATTGCATGAACTAATCAATGCTCAGAGAAAGAGTGAGACTGACTTTATAACCCAGTGATTAGAGCATTTACGTGGGATGTGGGAAAGTCAGGCTCCAACTCCTACTTCAATGACCAATTATTTATACCAAGTGGAACAGTTTCATCAGGAGATATTGATACTGATATCCCAAAAGGATAGGGTTTTGTTAGAAACATATCCAATAACCAGTGTAGATAGTCACTATGGAAATTCAACATATGCCCTATAAAGAGATGAAGTCTACATCCAATTGGCTAAAATTAATGATGTTTACTGGGACTTAGGTGCATCTGAAAATGTTACTGTTGGTTAAAATAATGTCATTGGAACCTAAAAAGAATAAAATGCTTCCTTCCTACATTTTTATTTCATTCTGTACTGGGTTGTTAGTGCCATTGGATTTTATTATTACTATTTCAAAAGTAATGGACAGAAGTACTTAATTTTAAAAAAGAGTAAAATTCCAGAATGTTAAGGTTTTTAGCAAGTGTCCTTTAAGTGTTCTTAGGAAGCTTATTTTTTGAGTGTCATGAGATAATCATCACATTAGTAAGCCACAGCTGGTGGTAATATTCACATACAATACATACACATTTCTAGGAAAAAAGCTGTATTCTATCAAATTTGTCCATGACAGTGGTATTACAAGTTGCCTAGGATAAGACAGACACAGCTACTAGGATCTCGATCATAACGTGGAAAACGTTATGATGTTTCAGCAATGTAAAGATGCACTTGTATTCTCCTGGGGGGACAAAGTGCTAGCATTTAAATTGTCGTTTTTCTCTATTCCTAGAGAAATGGTAGCTCATGCTTATCTCAAGCAATTACTAACTGCTAATTTCTGTAATTTTTCTGGACTTTTTAATTTATTTATTTATTTGGCAGGAAGAGACTTGTAACATAGATGGACTATGCTACAGTGAAGGAGATTCAAGTCCTACCAGTCCATGTCTTCTGTGTGAACCTGACATTTCTAAATTCACGTGGTCCATTAATGAAAGTAAGACACATTTTTCTAAGATTTACAGGCATTTTGGTAAGAATGCAGTATTACATTTGTTAAGTTTTAAACCTGATTCGGCAATCTATGTGCATTGCCTTCAGCGGGTGTTTTGGGTGCACAAGGAATATGGGATTGTGACTGTATATATGTGCTACACTTATATGTAAGTTTCTAGTTCTAGGCTGAAACCTGGCAAAACTTCCCAGAACTAAAAAAAAAAGAGAAAAACAAATAAATGCCCCCCCCCACCCTCCGGAAAACAGGATTTTAGGAACTTTCCACACAACAAAAAGTTGAGATTTATCATTTCTGAAATACTGAAAACTGTTAGCCAATAGGGCTGTTGGTCTTAAAGACATCCATGCTCCTCTCAAGAGTACAGGCTTTAAAGAGAAACCACACAAGGAGAACAATGTATTTGAAATACCAATGGAAGCAGAGTATTTTTGCATTTTAAAATGGGCTCTGGGCTAAATTTTTGTAGGTGTTGCACAGAACTGTCTAGAAGAAATCCAACAATCCATGATTAGGACTCAGTCCCATGTCCAGAATTGCTGAGATACTTTGAGAAAGTAAATAGAATGATATTTTATGTGCATTTATTTCTCTCTGGATAGAATGAAACCCTCAATGTAAACCAAAAGCACTCCTCTTTACAGTCTGTTTCAGGAACACCTCACTTTGCGCACTACTGTTTTTGTTACTTCATCTTATAACTCTCCATCCAATTAACACCTTTGTGTTCATCTGCAACAACATACCCATTAAGCATGCCATTGACTGCTTCTGGTATAACCTTTGTGGGTTTAGTGGTTTTGAGTGTTTGTGACATAAAAAATAAATGAATAATAGATAGAAGCTTTCAGCAGTTATGCCATGACAGTCTGCTGGACAAGCAACTTAGGTTTGAGAGCACAGCAAATACAAGTGGAGAATCCTATTTAAATAATTGTATAATGTAAGACATGCTTTGGAAAGCAAAGGCTGAAAAATTGATACTCAAGAATAAAAGGTTAGTGCAGATTCTGCTCCGCATGCTGTTTACCAAAATTTATTGCAAAGATGCATCCAGTTCTTATGAGAGATATTATATAGATTTAAAATACCAGACTATGAAATGAAATTAATCTTCATATATGAGAGGGTTACTCAGAGCTAAGCATACCTCTGAATGAATGCCATTATGACATGATTTGTTTAAACATCAATAAATATAAACTTGTACTGGTATTTAAAAGAGAGAAAGGATGGGTTTGAGTTTAAGACACTAAACTAGGCCTCCGGAGGTTAGGTGAAAAGCCCAGTTTTGCTACAGACTTGCTGTGTTACCTCAGGCAAGTGAATTAACTTCTGTATGCCTCCATTTACAATATATAAAATTGGGATAATAATTCCTTTCTCCACAGAGCCGGCTCTAGGTATTTTGCTGCTCCAAGCAAAAAAATTTTGACCTACTCCTGGGTTTTTTGGGGCTTTTACACGTTTGCACATTGCAATGTTTTTGTTTTGTTTTGACTGCTTAAATTTTTTTAAAAAATTAAAACAGAACTTGTAGTTAGTGAAGTAAAACAATTTCTTACTAGTGTACTCATTTAATTTTAACAAAATCACAAGTACAAACAATTTGGGTTCAACCATGCACTGTAATGAAGAACATTAGTGTCTTCCAGTGTGCTCAGTTTCTCATAAATTGAAAGAATTTATCTGAACTGAATTTTTCTGTTTTTTATACTTGCATAGCCTTTTAATAATTCAGTGAAATCTATATTTTTTGCAATGGCACTTTCAACTGAAATTAATGCGAGTCCTGACAAATGATTTTAAGACATGGTGGACCTCACATAATTTTTTAGAAATTTCAGTTTTGAGAAACTGCGCTCACCAGAAGCCACTGATACTGGTAATGTTAAAAGAATGTGTAATGCTATAGCAGTGTTTGGAGTGAAAAAATCATTTCTTGCTATAAATTCTAATACTTTTAGAGGACAAGTTTTAGAACATATTAGCTCAGATAAAGCTATTAGTTCATCATATAATTCCACTCTAGTAGATGAGCCACTGTTGCCCTGCCGCAGGAGGGCAATTAATAGCTACGGGTTGGGATTTCTTTGATCTTGGCCAATGTGCCTCATTGATGCCAGGAAATGGTATTGTCAGGTTTTGCACGGGGGCAAAACGGGCACTTCTCAGCCTTCCCAATGCATGTCAAATCCTGCTCAGAGGCGGACATTTTGGAAATAGACGTTGAGGTGTCCTACGACTGAGGATCTGTTGCATCCACTGGCTCTCATGGGAGTCATTGGAACCCAAGGAAACCTGGCCAAGCTCCCCAGAACTGACCAGTTCTTTGGGGTCCCCAACTTGAGATGCTTCGAGGGCCATGATCCTGCCCACTGATAATCGGGGTCGTGGGAGCCCAGTCACCAGAGCAAGTTGAACCTGACTGGGGAGTGTCCTGGGAACAATCCTGCCCCAACTCCTGGCTCTCAGCACACTGACTTAGCCAAAGGACCATCCCTTGGCTTGCTGGATGTGACCCCCTCGGCCAGGTGCTGTGCGGTAGCAGTGTTCTGCACTGCCTCTGACTCCAGATTCCTACCAAGCATGGGGACCAGTCCCAGGGACCTGAGCGAGCAGGGACAGAGGTGTGGAGAGCACCTGCCCATCCTACACTGACCGGTGCAGGGAATCGCTGCGGGTCGCCCCTTACAGGCTGGGCAGGCTGCAATGGAGAGCAGGTCTGCCAGAGTGCTGCAAACCGCTGCCGGGAGACAAGAGCCACAGGGGATCCACTGGCGGATTTCCAAGCTGCTCCAAATCTCTGAAGGACTGGCTGTGAGAGCAGGGGGCATGAGTCGTCTCTCCTAGAGCCCCAGCAGACCAGCCCATGCGGTGGGTGCTAACACATGTGGCTGTTCCTGAGGGCCAGGCTCCGGTTCCACACGCTGCCCGCAGCCTCGTTGTTCATAACCCAAAGTGACAGAGCTCTTGAATCTTTCATCGTGGTCCCGCCGCCACACCAGCAGCTCAGTCAAGCGTGCAGCTCCCTCCGAATACCCCCCCTGGAAAGGTGCCACCCCAAGCACGTGCTTGCTTTGCTGGTGCCTAGAGCCGGTCCTGTTTCTCCCACCCTTTGTCTTCTCTCTTTCAATTGTAAGATCTTAGGGGTAGAGTCTGTCTCTTATTTTGTGTTTGTACAGTGCCTAGCTACATGGGGATTTAATTTTGATTAAGGCATCTAGTCACTACTGAAGTACAATAATAATGTAGATGAGACCAAATTGTGATACCTATACTCATGTTGGCAAGCACTTTGTTCCTCAAGATACCCATTGAAATCCATGGAACTACTCAAGGAGCAAGATGGTACTTAAGTCCTGAGTTAATGGTATCCGAAATGGTTCAGTGGGCTTGTTTAATTTACAATACTTTTTTGCAAAAGTTGCCTGTCCAATTTATTTGTCATTCATCAATTTGGCAATCAGATTACTTACATTTAAAATATGAATTACATATGCTGTAAGGATACACATATATTTGTATGTAGTTATAATTTTTCTTGTCTTTAATGCCTATAATACATCACTGGAAACAAACAAGTTTCAGATTCAAATACAGTCACTAGTATGCAAAGAAATCCTCTTTAATCACACATTTGCAGATGTATATGAGGCATGTAGACATGAGACCTATTGTATACTTAAATATGCAATTTTTTTTACAATAGACAAAAATATTAAAAATCCCTGAAAATAATTAAACCTCATAAATCAAGGTGGTATTTGATTGATGGAGTGAAGGCACAGTACCCTCCAGAACTCTGAAATGTTATTGCATTTGTTTTGTTGTAACTGATCTTTCCTCTTCCAGCTAAAGAGGATTTGTTTCAATTTATTTCCTTCACACTCCTTATAAGGTAGATCCAACCATGTGGGCAATATTCACTCATCCCTTGAAAAAGGTTTGCATTTTAATCACATGATCAAGCATACAAGAGCTTGCAATGTTGCTTTCTGGATTTGTTACTTTAAACCTACTGTAATATCCAGTCCTGCGTGTTTTCCAAGTAATCCATACATGTTGTCATTTTCTGATTTCTACATTCTCGGTGTAGCAGTGTCTGTAATTCCATGGTCAGGTAAAGGGTCAAAAGGTAAGGGAGGTGTCATTTGACACACAAAAATATATGTATAGAATGTATAATTTAAATGTATAGAATTATAATTTCAATGGTGTCATCCTTCATGGTGTGGTGGGAGGAACTTGCTGCCTCCCCGCAGTTCCAGGTCCTGTCGTTGATGAAAATTTTGATAATACAGTGTCATCAGAAACAAATCAAGTTGGGTACCATTTAAAGCCCTGTCTCCCAGGAGCAGATGGTATGAAATATGACTAACACAGAACAATTATGTAGATACATATTCAAGAAAATGTGTAAAATATAATTAAAACATTGGTGTTTAACACAGTCATATCACAATGCAGCCCTCACAAAGTTAAACTGTGAGCTGTGATTGACAAGTGTGTTATCAGTTAATGCTCAGAACATGATACCCGATAATTTTTAAATGTTACAGATTACTGTATATGGAAGGAGTGCTACACACTGATTTGCCATCATCAGCAAAAAAGAAGTGGTTCAGTGGTAAAGATTATCAGCTTTGTTTATTATGCCAAAAGAATTGTAACGAGGGACTGGCTAAGACATCAGCAAACAGTCAGAAATTTCTGGTATCCATCAACAAATGGCACGCACATAGTTACATGACATACATTACACAACTTAATTAGTTACAATCCCAAAGTAATTTATCACAGAATTTTTGTTTTTACTTTGGTCTTGATCATTTTTAGGCATCAATGGGAGATGAAATGTACTGACTAATAACTGAATCTTTGGAGAACATGACTACGGAGGACCTGGTTATACACAACTCTCAGTGGCACTTTACATGCTAGAAGAATTACACCCATAAACTGAATCTGGCAAATGTGGAGAGGAAAACATCAACCATCAAGAAAAATTTGAAGATGATGTGACAAGTGTCAGTTGTGGGCAAAACTCACTTTTTACTAGGTCCCATGGTGTGCATTTTGAGAAGACACCTACATCTTCTGTGATAAGCTGGAAGCCTGAAGGCATCCATTAAGCACAGTTTCAACATGTGAAATAGATGAGAAACTCTATGAAGCTGTCACTCTTAGTAGGACACCCCCAGAACTCCATCAAATTATGAATGAATCATTAACCTTGCCTGGATGACTTTCTCAGAAGTAACCAAGCAGCATTTTAGGTGCATTTTAATGCCAAGAAAGGGCTATTTTAAATCTACAAAATGAGATTGCTCACACTGGCAACACATTTGCATATGATGAGATAGCTGAATATGTCAGATGAATGGATATCTGGGATAATGAATGAATGAAGCCTCCAAAACCCAAATAATTACCAATACTCCATCAATCTATGGGCACAAATCAAGAAGAACAGACTTAAACTGGGCTCTAGTGCAGTGAAGAAAGTCAGACTGAAGGTGTCAGGGACTATTGCAGAGCTAATCAAAGACAAGTCATTTTTGCCTTTCATGTTCAGATCTTAGCATGATGTTGATCTACATGAGAATTTTGGAGAATACGAGTTTTCGGTGGCTGCATGATCAGTGTTCAAATATGATGGAATAATGCACATAACAGACAAAAAGCAAAATAATAAACATCTCATCTTGTCTTCCTAAGCCAGCACCTACTGACAACATGCCAGGTACTTTATGCTAACAGAGGCCTTTCAGCATGGATGGTATGGCTGAGTACAAACTCTCAACAAACCATAAACTATTAGCACTTGGTGAGATTTCGCTAAATACTTCATCAGAATGCTACAGAGAAAATACTGGACCTATGACATAGTCCACCCATGTTTGACATGAATGCAGAGGAGCCAATTAAAAATATTACCAGAAAGAAGAGACTCCATGGTATTTTACTTTCCCAGTACAAAATCATTGGTTCCTCAAATATATCCAATGTCACATACTCTTACTCATACTCACAGGAAGATCAAGTTAACTGCACACCTTGCAGGAATTGCTCAAAGAATTGTCACATACCATAATTGCTGCCTTGCGTTTTTCCATGGAGTTTCTTCATAGTTCCAATGAGGAAGCTGACTCTAAAATTATCGTGCATGCCATCGATGACAGACAGAGTGGTGCTACTAAACTCTGGATTTTTTGCACAAGTCACAGATGTTCTAGTGCTCTCTGTGAGATGCTCCCAAGACTTCAGCTTTTGTGCCTGCTGCTGGGGAGCAGAATCTTTGTATATACCCCAGGGACGTGTTCCTATCAGTCAGATCATTAAAAGCTACTACACTGCCAGGTTTCCATGCCCTTTCAGGATATGACCACTACTGAAAGGCTGGTTGGAAAGACCAGATTGTCTTACTGGAAGGCAGTTGATTCAGCTGCCAATGCTTCTTTCCTCACTCTGAAGGTGCTCAGAATGGCTGAGACAGTTCCTGATGAGGTCATAAATGAACTGAAGGCATTCATATGCCAAGCTTACAATTGAAGATCAACATTACAACACATTCAGAGCAATGTTGGAGGATGTTTTCCAAGAAACAGACAGACAGCAAAGCAAGGGGGAGGCTCTGGAATGCTCAAGCAGATCCAAAACTACCCTTCCCTATTGAGCACGGATGGGTCTTGGAGGATGGACTGATCACACCAATTATTTGTGAAATACCACGTGCTCCCGAATCAATGCTTCAGCTAATCAAATGCTCCTGCGCAAAGACCAGATGCTCATGACCCTGCAAATGTTTGGCCAGCTGCCTGCCTTGTACAAAGATGTGTGCATCTGGCTGAGACAAGGATCAGCATGGTGCCCTAAACTCAGATGACACTAGTGATGACTTTGATGAAGAAATGTTTTCAGTCCTGTATGTTAAGGCTAGCTTCCCTAGAATTACCAAAGATCAGTGTCTGTCTTTATGTATACGGCTAAACCACCCTGAACATGCCCGATCTGACCTTGGAAGCTAAGCAGGGTCAGGCCTGGCTAGTACTTGGATGGGAGACCTCCTGGGAATACCAGGTGCTGTAGGCTTAACACCTGGCAGTAGGTATAAAATGCCTCCAAGGACAGATGGAACGACGCATCGGTTGGAGTATACCCCAGTCGTATCACTGGTTGTGTTCAGTCTAAGCGGACCCTGCCATAGTGCGGGAATAAAGCTAGGAAAAACAAACAAACAACAATGTCTGTCTTTATGTAAGCAATGCATCTTTGTGTTAAAATATAATTTAACATTGATTTTTAAACACTGTCTTGAATAAACAGATTGATCGATAGATAGATAGATAGATAGATTGATCGATAGATATCTGTCATATTTGCCATTGTGTTTATAGGAGAAAGGGCTTACAAATGATACCCAACTCAACCCATTTCAAATGACACTGTATTATTAAAATTTCCATGAACTGTAGGATCTACAGCTGGAAGCCAGGGGGATAATTAGTCCCCTCCTCACCATGCCACAGAGGATGACACCAACTTTACAAACCAAATGACACCTCCCTTACCTTTCTAGCACTAACTTGCCCACAGAATGCGATTTTACTACTTTGTACTCCCAGAGTATGTTATAGTGGTGAGCTTCACTCCAAGAGTCACTAAGGCTCAACAACCTCACTAATCCACATACTTTACAACACACACATCAAACTCACGTAAATCCCACTTACTGGTATCAATGTATGGCTGATCGCTTCAGGGAGCTCTTATGTTCCTAAGACTTCATTATTTATATTACCAAACATACAACTGCTGCTATTAGCAGCACCTGGATGTTCCAGCCAAGATTTGGGCCCCATTGTGATAAGTCCTGTCCAATGCATAGTTAGAAACAGGGGGATCATAGCGTAAATAGAGCTGCACGAGCCATTCATGCAGAAACAGCTCACTGAAATTTCAGTTACTTTCACGTCTTTGTCCCTATTAGAATTACAGTTACCACTTCAGGTAAGAGAGAGGGAAAGGGGAGCACTGGAAGGATATAATGCCATATTGGGACTGCTCCCGTATGTGTGATGAACCGTGAAAATGATGAAGGTTCCATATAAATGATGAGCCAATTAGAAAGGAGGATGGACTACAGCTGTTTGTTATCCCAGACATCTACATTACTGTTATTATCAGCTTTAGTTCACTTTAGTCTATTTACCACATTGCTTTAAAAAAAACCTGCCCGTGAATGTTTAAATTGCAGAAGTCTGAATGTACATAATCGTTGTCACGTTTCTGCTTTTTAGACAATCTACCTCCTGTGTTCCAAGTCCCTTCCAGCCAGCTGCTGACATTTATTGGTGAGAATTTTGTTTACCAGTTAATAGCAGTGGATCCTGAAGGGTCGGCTGTGCTATTCATCTTAGAGGCTGGGCCACAGGACGCCACACTGTCTCCTGCTGGCCTTCTCATCTGGAAAGTCGATTTGGAAGAACCGCAGATCTTTGAATTCACTGTGTCAGATGAATGCAATGCACAGAGCAGATACTCTGTTGAGGTAGGAGGGGAACATTAAGAAAAAATCCTGTTTATCATGCCATCAGTTTAGTGCAGTTTCCATTATGGCTAATAATTTGTTACTGTCTTAAAAACTGAGACTTCAGCTATTTCTTAGTAAGTGCATATAATCCAGCATGGCAGTAATGATCAATTAATCACATAAATATCTCTGAGAGCATAGAACCAATATATACAATGAACAAGAACGGGTTCTATTGATTGCTATTTGAAAGAACACTCTTGCACAGCCTCTTAATAGTTCATTAATCGGCTTTAACATTCACTGTCTGCATTTGGATCTTTGAAAAAAGCACATAACATAAAAGACCAAGGTTTAGCTCTAAAGGGGTGATTATAACTCATTCTCAATATCTTTAGAGGGTACCTTGCTCTTATGGCATTACTCCACAACTTTGGTTTCTTATGCATTGCTTTGTCTTTATTGTCAGGGGCTACATTAAGCCTGTGATAGCATGAGTTAATGAGATGAATGAGGTGGGGCGCAGACTCTTAATACTAGAGCAGTTTTGCTAATAATGGATAATTGTTGGAGATGCTAATGAGATTCAGATGCATAACAAAGTGTTATCCAAAATCATCATCTGTAGAATTCTTAAAGAAATGGGAAACTATAACTTAGCTGTTACTTTGAGGGGTGTATTAGAAACGTATAGCTAGGTTTTATAGATTGAATGTTTCTTTTTTAAATTCTTTGAAATCTTGTCTTTGCCTTCTCCAGATTTTAGTGAAGCCTTGCAGCTGCATGAATGGTGGATCATGTGTTACCAATATTAATTTCCCTCCAGGAACTGGTGAATATCTCTGCATATGCCCCAGTGGATTTGATGGGAACTTTTGCCAGGAAAATATAAATGACTGCAAACCAAACTCAAGTGGAAGTGGCACGTGTGTGGACAATGTAGATAGCTACACTTGTACATGTCCAGCTGGTTTAAAAGGTAACACATCATTGCTTCTAACTCCTATTTCAGCTAGTAAAGACCATGGGGTTTTCAAACACAGTGTAGTATGTCCACAAACATTTGTGAAGCGGACTGCATGAATCCTCTTTTTGCTGCCATCATTCCCTTTCTTAGCTTAAGGCATGTGGAGAATGTGTAAGTACAGCCTTTGGTTGTCTGTGCTGAGGGAATCAAGCAACCCAAAGCTCTAGCCCATTGGAATCACAGTGAAAGCTGTGGTGCTATGAACTATTCTGACCTCAGCTCCTCCCCTTCTAACTTCCATTCTGCCATCCAGGCAGGAGAGTTGGGAAGCCAAGAACAGGCAGGTGGTCATATTTATGGGCTCTGGGGCTGCTCTAAGCTAAACCAAGGAACACTGTCAATGCTGTCTGAGAAGGAGCAGAAAGAGAGCAGAACTGAGAATGGGTGAGAGAAAGGCGACTGGAAAGGAGATGACTGATGTTGGGAGAGAGGGAAGAAGAGCTGAAAAGGGTGTCAGAGAGCATAAGAGTTTGTTGTTGTTGCAGAACCACATGGACCTTCCTGGAGCTTCATTATTCCTCAGGCCTTAGTCAGGCATAACACCTCTGCAGTTTTCAGACATGTTGGTGGTACAGTGTTCTCTTCTCTGCCTCGCTAGACAGCTCTTCTGACCCCCCATGTAAGATGTACAGAGACATTGTCCCACCTCTTTCTGTCACCTTTTTGAGTATCTGATGCTCCAGAGTGTGATAAACAAGCAGCAACGCCCACATTCATGACAGCACAAGCACTGCAATGGATGGCTCTCATGTGGACTCCATAAAGGAGAAAGACTATTTGACCTTTCATTTACCAGGAGCAAGAGATTATGGGAGCAGGGTGAGATGGAAAGGAGATGAGGGAAGAAATGAGAGAATGCAATGCAGGGACAGACACAGATGGGAAGGTGTAGGAGATCCAATGAAAGGAAAGAAAGAATGATGTAAAAAGACTGAAAAGTGGAGAGAGATAGTATAAGCATCAAACAGTGTAGGCTAAGGGGAAGACATAGCTGGACCTCCTACAAAGGATTTAGGCCTTTGGTTTTGATTTTCAGTGAATAGTTCAATCACTTGTACAAGTGAGTAGGTAGATGAAGGAGGAATTTCCATCTCTAGCTATTATAAAGCAGATCTTCACCTGGTATAAATTGTTACAGTTCAATTAAAGCCATCACAGTATAATCTACACCCACTGAGAATTAGGCCTTGTGACTCTTTATGATCGTGTGAACTCTTTTTCTCTTTTAAGTGGTTTTGCTGTTAAAATAATTCTGGGTATGGGCATAATTCTACCCTCTTTGGGAGGATACTTAAATACCCCCCAGAGTGTTTGCTGACAAACCAAAGTGGTCTCAGGGGAGTATTTACCATACAAAATAGTACATGTACAAAATTGCTAGTTACTTATCTCAGATGATATGCCTCTGTCATTTTCATTTTAAAGTATAAGTTAGAGAAAGATAAAACTAAGCCATCCATCTACATCCACATAACTTGCTGTTGAGCATAAAAAGATTCAAGTCAGTTGCTTACTCTGGCTAATTGGAAATATTGAGATGTTGCTGAAAAACTCGAGTGTGAAAGCACATGAGAAACCTTACAAAGAGATTAAACAAAACGTACGGTACACATTGTGTTGGGAATGCACTTTACAGAAGTTCTTATTGGTTTGGTTTGATATATCTTGTCAGAGCAAGAACTTTATTCAGTAATGTTAATATGGGGTGCAAGCCAATTTCAAGAATACAAAAAGAACTAGAGAAATGTTAAAAAATGGAATTTAAATGTTTGCACCAGATAAGAAACCTTGTTGAATGAAGTCACTTATTTATTGGCAGAATAACTGCAACACAACAGTCACAGCAAAAGCTTCCTCCAAAATGGCTCACCCCTGTTCTCACCAAGTCTTCAAATACTTATTCCTTTGCATCTCCCCTGATGCTACTAATATAGTAGCAGATTTATAAGATCTGGAACAATCCCACTCAGATGCCTCTGTGTTTCACAAAGTCTGCTCAATCTGCCATCAAAGAGTAACAACTTTCAGTTGCTGTCAAACCATGCCAGTTTAAAATCTGTTGACTAGTGATGAAAGGTCATTACCATTCTTGAGTCAGTGCCTCCTGGAACTAAACCACTTGTCAATGTGGATACTCACAAGTTCAGTACTGAAAGTTACACTCCACTTTCAAAAATGGAAGCAATCAAGTTCACACATAAAACACACACTAATAAAATAATAGTGGCTGCTGTACAGTAGAAAACTTGCCCTACTGTTGGAAAGGTGGCTAAAAGTGGGGTCAGATTGTCCAAATGAACAGTATATACTGCCCATTAAAAATCTCTTTTCAGTTTATGAGGGAAGAATATCCATTTTTAACTAAAGCCAGCCAACAGATTTTACTAAACCTTTATGAAAAGAGAAGAACAGTCATGCAACCCTGTACCCTCTATTGCAGCAATTCCTTCACTGCTCCTTCTTGGTTTTCTTCTAAGCAACTGACAACTGTAAAGTTGCAGCAGGGATGAAGAGAGATATTTCTTACTGAGACACGACAACTGATATTTTTGAGGCTAAGATACATTCTAGGATTCCATTCACTGGCACACAAAGAAAGCACACACACATTCATGTTATAAGCCAGGACATTCTTTCTCAGCTTCCTTTGAAACAAAGTATGCACTAGCAAATAGGATCGGGGGGGGGGGGGGGGAGGGGGGAGGGAGGGTGAATCCTGTTAAAGCTCTGTTAAAATACTTCACCAGGCTACAGATGTTGTACAAACTCCAGTGTTTTAGTTGGAAACTAGCATTCTCACTGCAAGTTCTAAAGTAGGGAACAGGGAGGGGGAAGCAATATGCCAAATCCTTAACTAAAATAAATGGGATTGCAAAAGAGTGGAGGCTAAAAATAAGGGAGGTGAGGGAAGAACCCCGCAATCCAATAGGCTAGTCAGCAATATATTGATCAGGATTCGGTCACGCCTCATCCAATATCTTCATTAATGTTCAAGAAGATGGAGTAAATGAGATGTTAATGAAATTCACCGATGACCCAAAATGTAGAAGGATACATGAACAGCACTGAGGAGCGAGAAAGGGCTTAGAGAAATTTAAAAGCATGAGTAGAAAGTAAATTAAATGAGATGTGGAAACATGCAAGCCAGTGTATTTGGGGAGGGAAAATTCAGATAGTAAGTGAGAAGAAGAAATATTGAAAGAGACCTGCTATGTAAGACTGAGTATGGAAAAGAAATTTAGAAAGGGAAAGTGTAGGATGAATATCCAGAAAATATCCTAAGAGCAAAGTTGATCAAAGTCTTCAATTCAGTTGGAGAATATAGTCTACCAAGAAGAGTGGGAGAAACCCCATTACTAGGGACTTTTAAAACTGGATTTGATAAAACATTCAGAAAAATAGCATAGGGAGCAATTTTTCACTGGGCCCCGGGAGATGGACTAGCTGACTAATTAGTCTCTCATTTCATTGGGTCTGATTCTGATTTCATTTTCACTGTCATTAATCAGGAGTAACTGTAGTGAAGTCAATGTGCCCGATTCTCCATTGAGTTGCACCAGTTTTATCCTGCTGCACTCATTCATGTGGAGAGTCAGATCCATTGGTGTTATACTAGTAAATGAGAATAAAGACCTATGATTCCATGTGAACCAGCTCGTCTTCATAACCAGCTTGCTGTTTAAAAATCTTTAAGGGATATTTTCAGTATGATTTAAAGAATACTTTGCTTCTACTTATATTTTGTTGGGACAATGGATAAACAGCAGATTGAAGAATATCCAACACTTAATAACGTGTTATCATCATGACTATAAAGCCATGGGTGTATGATTTCTGTCTGTTGAAGGACACACCAAGTTTCACTGATCACATTTTTTCTTGCACATTTATAATCAATATACATTATTTTTGCTGTATTTTCCTGACCTAAAAATACTTTAAAACCACCAAGCAAACAAAGCAACAACAAAATAAAGAAATTATTATGTGAAACAGAAATATATCTCAATGTTTTAATAGCAGGTGAAAAATTATAAGCAAGTGAAGCTTTAAGCCAGATGGGAGTTAGATGATTTTACTTCAGGGTAGGTTCTGTGACAACAACATTAGCTCATCCTTGATGTTGTGTTTATGTCTCAACTCCCCAGAAAGCCATCAATAATCTAATGACAAGGCAGTGCTATCATGCTCAAGTGACAACACCATTTTAGCATCAAATCTTTACAAAAGTGAGGTGGGTGTGTCAGGTTTGGTCTGCGGGGGGTGAGGTGTGGGTGTTGGTCTGGGGTTGTTGGGGTTGGTAGGGGGTGACGTGGGGGTGTTGGGTTTGGGTGGGGGGGTGAAAATGTGAGTCGGGGTTGGTCGAGGGGTAAGTGAGGTGGGGGTGTCGTGTTTGGTCGGTGGGGTGAGGTGGGGGTGTCAGGTTTGCTCTCTGCCCCCTCCCCCCTCCAACGGACCCTGCACTCGCTCAGTTCTCTGCCCCCTCCCCACCTCCGATGGACCCGAGCAACGCCGGGTATTTTCGCTAGTAATAAATAAAAAACAGCAGAGACAAAAGCTTCAAATGAAGCTTCCTTAAGATGTCTAAGGTTTTTTACAAGCACTCTCAAGTTCAGCAGTTCTGATGCCAAAAACCGATAGTAATAATAAACAGTGAGATAACAGCAGATTTAAGTGAGACTGGGGATTTTGGCTCTAAAATGAGTGATGTACCCTGTAATGAGTTTATAGGCAAGAGGTAAACCTCAGTCTACATGAACATTTCAGCTGAGGAATAAACACCGATCTTTCCTTCTTATTAACCTCTCCTTTGTTTTTGCTACAGGGCTTACTTGTCAGGAAGATGTGAACGAATGTGAAGAGAATCTTTGTTTTCCTAGCGTGTCTTGCATAAACACCTTTGGACCTTATATGTGTGGAACTTGCCCCAGTGGAATGGAGGGGGATGGTAAATCTTGCTGATGTAAGTGTTTTGCATGATTTACTTATATAGACAGACAGAAAATTAGGGACCAATTCTGTTTACTCTGAAGTTAATGGGAGCCTTACTACTCACTTTAATAGGAGTAAGGTCAGGCCTTTCAATACACAGATCAAGCTACCATTATATTACCAATTTGACTATTCCCATACTGGACTCTGTTAGCTATGGGTGTGGGTTTTTCTGGAGTTTGAAATCTTTGTTTTAATGCACAGCCCTACAGCATATCCATGATTATTTTCCAAGTACTAAAGAGTCTTGTGGCACCTTAAAAAGTAACAAAAGTATTGAAGCATAAGCTTTTGTGGGCTAGTACCCACTTCGTTGGATGCATCATGGATGCACTCAGGGGAGGGGGCACTTGTGGGGCATTTGTGGGGCATGTTGGGATGTGATGGGGGAGCTGGAAGTGACTCCATGTGGGATGGGATGTAGGAGAAGCGGGGTGTTAAGGTGTGATGGGGGCAGAGGGAGAGAGGGGAGAATCTGGGTTGAAGGTGGGCATTGGCTCAGTGGGGGCGGGGGGGAGTAGAAGAGAGGGAGGTGACATCCCTGGGGTGAAAGTCTGGAGAGGTGGGTAGTAGCAGAGTGATTCAGGAGAGCCTTTGTTAGGGGGTTAGTTGTGTGGAATGGTGGAGGGAGGAGTGGGGATAGCCCAGGTGTGAAGATTGGCATAGGAGCTTGAGGTTGGCTTGTGGTAACCTTTGTGGTACAGTGTGTTTTCTCTCTCAGTGGTCCATCTTTTGCAGTGAGAAAGGACAACAGCACTTTTCCTTCCCACAAACCACCCCAACATTTTGTAAACGTTATTGTACCAAAGTAAAAAATACAGCTTTCAAAAAATATATTTAGGAAACATAACTTTGGGTGGAGGACGTGGTGGTGGAGAGATGCAGGTGCAACTGACTGCTACATCCAGGTTTAATATGGCTCATAAGTGTGCTAACCAAGCATTTGAGTTCAGGGACCCAATTAAAGCAGCCTTGCACTAGCTAGAACATTCTCCTAGAGACAATGAAGCCCTCTGTGGACCAATGGAGTACACTGGGCTCCACCACTGCCCCCTTGAGCACTGGAAAGCCACTGCTCCCAGCTGGGCATACAACCAGGACAAGGAGAGGTTTTATAGAAACTCGGGATTCCACCATGTTGGATTCCATGGATTCCAACATGTTCATCAGCCTCTTTGGAGTGGCTTACGGTCACTTTGTGCATCTCCAGTGGTGCAAAGGGACCCTCCCAGGTGCAAAGAATCTGATCTACTCTGTCTCTATACTTTTTTCATTTGTGCATTGGCGTCAATCGGCTCCTGCCACTCCAGCCCCAATAAAAAGAATATTTGGGGGGGGGGGGGAACAAATCAACAATTGCCATTCATTTGTAAGTGTTTCCAAAAATTTCAAATGGTATGAGACAGACTTGCCAAGATGTCTACTCTTTCTTTTGTTGCTTATGAAAGAAAGCTGTGAGCTATGTCTGTATGTGAAAAACGGGCCTATAACAGAGGAATGTTGAAATCAATGAGCCGTATTGTCAGGCTTATTGACTCTTCCTTCAGTGAAATTTACACTTTTCTCTGATACAAATGTTTGCTTTACTCTATTACTCCAATGGTGTCTATTTGCATTCTCATCCAGTTCTTCCAGTCTTTTATTTTTTTAAGAATCTGAGTCACTTTCCTCTAGCATGGAGCAAGGAGCTTTTTTGGAATAATGAAAACATATTATCTCTGTCTCTGCCCCACTGTAGAGTCTCTGCCTAGAATTTCACATAGCTCTTCCAGGCTTCCATCTATAGATTTAGTGTGTACACACACACTTCCCTGGTCAAGCTAGCTAATATGGATCCAGATGGACTTTCCTGTCCCTAACACATTCAGGTAGTTTCCCTAATGTGTTCAGGAAATTAATATTTTTAAAGTATCTAATGATCAGTCCTTTCATTTTACATCCCTGTGCACTGAGTACGGGCGTGTCCAATGTGTACAGCTGTTGAATCAGCCCACAGACTTCTACAATACAGCATGCAGCTGTTCTCATTTTCACATAGAAGTGTGTCTCAGAAACTGTATGAGCTTTCATGCAACTTGGCAAAGTGTATTGCATTATAGGTCCCAGCATTCAATCTAGCTCTGAGAAGCCAGGGCACATTACATACCGGGACTTGTGAACCCCTTGCAGCTACATCTATGCATATTGGGTCTTTAAGCAAAGTTTAGGTAATTTGGGCGTAGTATATATTTTCTTATAATTTTTGTACCGGAGTCCTGATGACTTTCAGCAGCTGACTCATCTGCTTTGCTTGCATTTGTGTTATGGTTGGCTTCTACGATAAACAAATGTGGGGGTTATTTGATTTGCTGTTACTGTTAGTTTTTATCATCAATCACAGCCAAGCTCTAACACCTTGCTTCCCTGACCTCCATGCTTTCCTATCACAGCTGAGGCCACTGCTGACAGTACAGAAGATTTCATTACTGATAATAATAATGCCAAAGGTGAATTGAACAAGATAGAGGGTGAATGGCCAATGCAAACCTTAGAGGCAAAGAAAGTTCCTGCACTTAAGAGCCCCAATGGTAGTGACACACATGGTAAGTATGTAATGTTGTGCAATGACGTGACATTTCTTTTCAGATTTGCAGTTTATGTACCAATAATTCATACATTTTACATCTTTATAATCACAAATAACTGTTTCCAGCACATCACAATAGGACAGAGTCAAATGCAAAAAAACCCCAGAGAACACAGAAATTTTGCATTAATACTAGAAAATGTGACATAGGCCTGGGAACTATTAGTGCAGATAAGATTCATGATGGGTCTTTTGATTTGGTGGCCAAACCAGGACATGCTAAAAATAAAATTAAAAATTGTTTCGGGTCAAACAAAACATTTTGTTCAACCCAAAACAATTTTTCACCCTTTTTTCATTTAATTTAGCTCTTGGGGTTTTACTTTTTTTAAAAAAAGAAATCTAGCTAAATTTCACTAAGAAATGTTGTTTCTATATGCAAAGTTGTTTCATCTTAAAAACATCAAAACACTTAAGACTTAAAAAAATATATATCCTGAGGAAACCATTCACCAAATTCAAACCAAGTTTGAGAATAGTTTTGGTTGACTCAAAACTGTATTTTTCTGTGAATAAACTGTTCAACCAAACAGCTTTCTCCAGCTCTCAGTGGGTTAGCACTGAAATATCTATTCATGCCTACCTGTGCTAGCATAAAAAATAGACAAATGGACTGATGTCTAATAGAAAGTTACCCTAGTCACAGGCTGCTAGCAGTCTTTTCCTGAAGTCCATGTCCAGCCCGGGAGTTAAACAGAAACTTCAGTTGTGCAAGAAATATGGACTCAAGGCATATATTAATAATCTGTTGGGGGTTTGGGGTTTTTTTGCCAGAGCCTATAATCGGAGGGGGGATATACATCTCCCAAAATCTGTGAGTCTTCAGCAGACATAATGGTGCCAGGAGCAGCAAGTGTACACTACAATGGACCCTTAACAGGGGGAATTCTTCACTCCCCTTCTGCTGGCATGAGCCTGCAGTCTGGGCCACATCTCTTTGGGATTTATAGTACAGTCAAGAAGCAGAAAGATGAGAACTGTGACTGGCTGTTGTTTAGGGGTTCATGTGGGGGAACTGGTTTTTTGTGTCCTCTTACTCTTTTGTGTAGCTGTATAGGGGGAGCCACCATCCAATGTAGCTTTACACCTTGCATTAAACCCACAATAATCCATAAATATTTCAGTTTATTTTATACTAGTTCTTTTGCAACCCATGTGCAGAATTAACACTGAAAATATTTGAATGTCATGATCTAGACACCACTAAAGACAGTTTAAAAATAAGTACAACCACTATTCGGACTTTATACATCCTTTATTATCTCTGTTCTAGGCCAGATAACTACATGTTGCCAGGTAACATCTGCTACTATATAACTATGTACAAAATGAAATGAATTAAAAGAGTTCTGTGTCACATAATGTTGGACTTTCTTGAGCAATTTCTAAATCAGAACCATATGTACTCTACAATATATTTCTAAAGGTAATGTACATGTATGGCAAGGTTTGCCAAATACATTCCAATGATTTTTAAAATATGGATATCTGAATAATGCAGTTTCTCACCCTGTTAGTCTTTCATTTATGCTGAAAATTACAATTTCTATTCTGCCCATGATAAATGCCAAGCAACTCTGAGTAATAAACTTTAAAACACATAATTGGAGGACTAATAAATCTTGCTTTAATAAGAAACAGCTGTTCTGATGCACTGTGCCTTCAGGACATTCTTATGTTTGGCACAAGATTTGGGGAACATTCTGCTCTATGTTAATTATATTTTAAAAGTATAAAAGTTGTGCAAAGCCGTGGCTGGGCTTATATAGTCACTGTTTCAGTTTTAATAAAGATTTAATTTAGTAAAGAAAAGTTCTTGGATACACTTTTAGGTGGCAGAACTGCTGTACGACCCCTTACTACCTGTGCCAATAGGCCATGCTTCCCTGGAGGCTTATGTGTTGATCGTAAACCTCCTGATATTGGGTACATTTGTGGTCCGTGTCCATCAGGGTTTTTTGGAAATGGACGAATCTGTACACAAAATCCTAGACAAGGTACTTTTTATCTTTGGGGTTTTTAAAATGGTTTTTGGGGTAAGGTTATGAGAAAATGTAAGCTCTGGTGATGTAGCACTATGATATATTGTATCTCTTTTTTACTTATAATGTTCAGTCAAACCTTTTGAACAATAATTGGCAGCGTAGCTAGAAAAGTCTCACAGTCAGAAATACTTGACACTTTCCGAGTGGAGATAACTCAGACTCATCAGGCTATCTTAAACAGGAATAGTTTTGTGGTGAAGAACTTCTTGGGTGCCATGATAAAGAAGAATCACCCCATCTTCATTTCTAACACAGTGCCACAAGCATAAAATGTGTGCTATCAGTCCAAACAGCACATGATGTGTGCCAACAGCACCCAACCCTTCTTCCTTCCTGCTTCACTGGGAACAAGACATGCATATGCCAAGGTGACGTACAAGGGAGGATATAACATGGAAGGGTGTAAAGGCAACTGTATCAATAGCCGAGGACAAAAGATAATTAAAATGTCCAAACAACCTTTCAATTGTGTGTTAAATAAGCTGAACAGTTTTCTCCTTTGGAGAGTTCTGAAACTCAGTTGGTTTCAGAGGGTGGGATATTTGAAGAGGTTCTCTGCTGTGATGGAAGCAAAGATGGACCCTACCCTCAAACAGAAGTAAAAAAATAGTGCCTGTGATCTCCCAAGGGGTTCAAACCACCAACGATTCATCATCAGATCTTGCTTTCTAATCTTAATGAAATTTACAAAATCCTTTCTAATTTCCTAGAAAAGTCAGGATAGTTCTTTCTTTTGTATTCCTTTCCTGCCCAGAATGAGGTAACAAGAACAAAACCAGGTAACAACCTTGTTTACAGGTAACAAGAACAAAACCAAACATCTTTCCTCTTTTCTAGTATGGTAGTAGGTTACTAAGTTTGTCAGAGTCACAGAGTCAGGTATTGATTGTTCTATAATTTGACCAAGCTCCGAATACAGATAAGCAAAAAAATAAATACTTGTGCATTTAAATAAACTAACCTTTGCATTGTTGCACAGAGCTGTGCCTTGCTGTGCTAATGAAATGTTAGGATACCATACCCTTAAGGTCATCCAAATGCCATTGCATAGGACATACATTCTACAGTCTAGGTATGGTATTGATATTGGTACAAGATTTTGATAGGGCGAATCAGATATGCTTCTTGCATTATGCTTAGTAATTCTATTACTAACTGAAGAAGTTGTGTGTCTTCTAAAATGAAAAAAGGAGGTACAGTTTATGATTCATGCATGCAATTCACAGCTCCAAGGAAGATTAATTCTACAACTAAAACACTCTTTTAAAAGCAATTTTTATGTCAGAAATTGAATAATCCTGGGTGGGAGAAACCTTCAGGATTCTATGGTAAATAGGATCAGCCTGAGTATTGGTGTGAGGCTATGAGGGAAGGGGTTGCGAGACGATTCCTTTGTATATGTCCAAACTTTAAACTGGCCCATTGTATATAAACCATCTGGGACAGTCTTTACTTCTCTCCTCAGCCTCCTGCTCCAAAAGAGGAGCCCACATGCTTCTGTCTTTCCATTTTAGCACTCAGAATATTTTTTAAAATTTCGACCTACAGTTCTAGCCTTTTTCATTGCAAATATGCATGCCTGAAGTAGGCATTTATGTCAAAGTGGCCTGATTTTTCAAAGATCGTGCTACTCTCAACTCCCATTGAGTTCTGTGAGAGCTGTGAGTGCTCAACCATTTGTTCATAATTCCAGGGATTTCACAGAGGTGTGTGTATTTCACATGTGTGTGGGATTAGGGTAAATATGTTTGCCTTTGCATACTGCATGAACCACTACTTCATTCCTTTGTATTTTTATTGTATCATTTATCTAGATCAGTGGTTCCCAAACTGGAGTTCGTGAACCCCTGGGGGTTCACAAAATGTTACAGGGGATTCTTGGGGGAAAAAAATCCCTAATGGTGGACAGAGCTGTCCCTAGGGGCCCGAGACAGCACAAGACCATCAGCCTGAAGCCCCTGGACTTCCATGAGCTAAACAGATCAAAGTACGCATATCTATCACACTGAGGAGATTTAAACTTCAAGACTCCTTATAAGAAATGGAAAGGGAGGTGGATATTTTTTGCTGTTTTAAAAATTAAATAGGCAGCTATTATTGTTTTTAAAATTATTATGAAGAACAAGTTTAAGCTTTATTGTAACGTGTGTTGTTTGCCTGGACTGCTCAAGACCTGAATGCTTGTGTAGAAAGAACTCTTTGAGTTGGGTTCTTAAATACCTTCATGCCATAGGAGCCTTGTCATATAACAGGCTTCTTCAAAGTGATACAGCTACAAAAGTGAGATCTTGGAAGAGTGTTGCTGTTTTCATAATGTAATAAAAATACTGTAATGATAAACAATAATAAATAATAAATAGTGTGCAATAAACATGTCATAAAAACAAATTTTATATTTTCAAAATCTCTACTTTTATAATTTATACACAGGTAAAGAAAAAAAATCCCTGGAAATATTTATTTTTAGGAGAGGGTTCGCGAGACTTGATATTTTAGTGAAAGGACTTCACAGGTTGTTAAAGTTTGGGAACCACTGATTGAGATTTTATTTTCAACCCAAGTGCCCTTGTATAGCTCTACAAACATGTATATTTCAAGGTAAGAAGAAAGCAGTTTGTTTTAGTATATAGGGGAAAAAAGGAAATAGCTTCAGCAGCACAGCTGAGGATAGATAACAGACCGGAATGTGAAGCTTAACTTTCTTGCGTAAATGCTCTATGATTTAAGCAGATGTACCATATAGTACTTGATTTTTAAAAGATACGAAAACCTTCAATTACATTTATGTACATTTATGGATTATGATTATTATGAAATCCCAGTTTGAATAACGGCTTCTTTTCCTGTAGCTAGTGCTATCATTCATTCAACAAAACATACAAAATCCGCTCCAAGTTGCTAAAGCGCTTGAGGAGGTATTGAGATTTTGTACCAGTTGTTTCCAGTGCCAAAAATTGTAATCTAAAGCTCTTTTTGCTAATTCCCATTTTCATCTCTTGCTGGACGGTTTTGACTTTTATATTCAATTGTCATGATTTAAGGATTAAGGGACAAATATATTTTGATACAGAAATTGCAAAATTGCCCATCTTTACTAAAATGCCTTTGTACATTAGCTGAGGCGAAAAGATGCTATTTCATGCCTTACGAAAATTGTATCTTAACACAGTTTCTGATGAGAAGACACACATTCATGTCTTTCCATTGTGATTTATCAATACCAAAATGACATTTACTGACCACTGATTTGTGGTAGGAGTTAATCTACTGATGTTACAGTTAATTCCTTGATGCCACAGATCAGTTTCTGAGCTGAATACAGGCCTAAATCTGCTCTCATTTTTGCACATTTTTATGATGGTTTACTCCTTTAGTTTTATACACTTATATCTACTAGATTTCAAGGCATAATTCTTTATTTATCTCATTTATACACAGTCATGCCCTGTCTCAGAAACTGTATGAGCTTTCATGCAACTTGGCAAAGTGTATTGCATTTTTTAAAGGAATCTTTGTTTTCTATTATTAGGCAAAAAAACAAAACAAGCCCCTATTTACCCCCCAAAATAAACAAATTGGTAAACTATTATTTTTTTTATTTAGTACTAGCAATATTCCTCTTTTTTTTTTTCTGGCAGTGTGATGAAAAGGGGAAAGCCTAAGTCATTTAGTCCCATTCAGATTGCACTGCTGCTAGCCACTGCTTTCTGCTTTGGATAAAATATCTATCCCTCCTTTTGTTGGGAGAGGGGCACGTATTAAATGAAAAAATACAGTATCACAGGTCATATTACTGGCATTCTTGGCTTCACAAATAGGACAGCTGACATGTCCAAATGTGAGGTAGTCGTGGCACTGCTGGTACTGCATGTTGCAGTAACAGTGCTAGTCATATGTAACTGGTGTTTGTTTAGTTTGCTTTAACCAGTCAGGCTCACATCAGCCCTCATCTATCTGCATTTATTCCCTTTATACACTGGGGGAAATTATGTCACAGTGGTTTAGTGATCTGCTCAAAATCAAACAGCATAATGAGTGAGAAAACTGGGATTAGAATTCGGAAGTCTTTAGCTGCCTGTACCATGATCCATCCTTTAGACCCTTTGCACATTAGGGTTTATTTAGGGTTTACCATTTTGATAAGTTCAACCCATAGGACAAATTGATGCACCACAATCTTTTGGACTGTGTTGACACATCATAAGGGAATGGGACAACATGGTAACAGAAGCATTGTAACATTGCATCAAAAACGTCACCATAGGATGGTATTTAATGGTAATGATTTTGAAGGACTCACACAGCATTCAATGTGGGATGCAGGATAACTCCAACAGTATCAGGATGATTCTGGAATCGCTGGGGTGGGTGGCAACTCTGTGCTATCAGTGCATATCTACTTGCAGCTAAAAGCTAACTTCCTATTCAGTTGCTGGAAAGGGAAAGATTTGATAGCATTTCCATTTCTCTCGTTCTTAGTAATACTCACTAAAATACTAGCTATTTCCAGAAAAATATCAAAGAAATCTTCTATAGTATATTCTATTACCCAGATATAACACCCTAAAGTAGACACAGAGGGAAGAATATGTTTATATAATTTAAAAGAAAAATGGTTTCCAGCTTTTCCTATCCATATACTCCATCAGTTAAGTGCTTCCAGACTAGATGATATATTTTGCAAATGATGTAACTCAGCAATAGGACACCAATGAAGCACAAGTCATAAAACCACCACGGAAAGGACAAAGCTATATGCCATGAATAATATTTACATTCAATCAGAACATCAAGTATAGATTACATTCCTTTTCTACCAAGACCATGCCATTTTTTTTGCTTAAGCAATCACAGTGCCATCATGATTCTTTTAAGAGGTAATAATAACAACCCAGCCTCCAAACAAATAATCTATAGAGGGCAGAGTCCCTGTAGTTTGTTACAGTGACAGAATTGAGAGCCAGATTGTTTCCCTTTTTACATTTTCAAGCCCTTTAATCATATAGTAGTAATATCATGCAACTTTTTAAAGGCAAAAGTTCCTGTTTTCATAAATATGGTAGAGTTGCAGTTTTGTTAAAGACACAAAAAAATTACAGATAATTCATATTGGGCCCTATTGAAGTCAAACGGGAGTTTTGCTATTAAAGTAGTAAGAGCAGCACAGGAATTCTGAAAGATAAAGAAGTTAAAAACATTATATGGATGGGTAGGGTTTAATGTGAAATACCTAGATTCTCTGGAACTCAGTATGTTAGCACAGGCAAATTAGGCCTTCACTTCCAAGGTTTGCATTGGCTTCCATGCAGTTTACTGTGGGTGAGATGTTTTAGAATGAAACCCTAAAAATCAATGTCTCATCTGCTGTTATCATTATCACAAGGCATTTTTCATTAGGACAGCAGTTTGCCCCACTACCCTTAACCAAAGTTACTAAGGGCCAGGCTGTGAAGTCCCATTTGTGCTGATGAGCAGTTATTCACAAGAGTAGTTCACATCAGTGGATCTATGCATGGAGTGACAAAGTTCAACACAGATAAATGCATCAGAATCTGGAATAAATTGGTACATTTCTGGAGACAGATTTACTATATTTTAATAGTGATATTCTACTATATGCAGCTCAGAGAACACTGGATGAAAGGAGATACATGCATATAAATTATTATGAGGAGAATTTCAATTATCAGAGTGCTAGGGATTTTTTTTTCGTTATTTAGGAGAAAGTGAGGGCATAGGAGACTCTCAGAAGTGCTCACTGTGAAACATCCTCCGAGCCTACTGGTTTATAGTGTGACTGCTGACAAATCACTTAGATGGTTACTCTTAAATAATCTACATTCTGAGTAAGAGGTTCTATTTACCAAATTACTGTATTTATTTGTATGGTCTTAGAAACCTAAGATTTGACACATCAAATCCAACTATTGGTTCACTAATTTTGAGGTCCTTCCTTCAGCAGTGACCAATACATAATGCTTCAAAGGAAAGATGAAAACTCCCCATTATGCCTGATCAATTTTTTCTCTCCACATTTATCTAAAAACAGAACCAGAGAGATGTAACTTGGCTCCCATTTGCTTGTCCTTTTGGTATCAGATCTCCAGGATCTCCCAACTTGTTTCACCATGGAAATTCCTGCAGCTTTAAAAATAATAAAATCCTTGATATTCTCACAGAGCCTCAGAAGAGAAAGGACTAAATGTAATACAACTACTATTTGAAGTGCACCTGGAAGATGCTATTTCTTGCCTTTCTTAATATTCCCTTTCAAGTAGAAAAATATAAACACATTCTTAAAAGGATGATCTCAGAATATAATATGTCAATGTCAGGGATGCTATCAGTAGGTTTCTAAAGGCAGGAGAAGCTTTTACAACAAAGTGTATGTTTAATATAACAGTGAATTATAGCTACATGTCCTTGTTTGAAAAATCTTTGCATTTGGGAAAATAAGCTATTTAGATATATGGCAAACTTAACATTCGTGCTGAATTTGATCAGTTATTTATATCTTTCTCAAATGGGATTTAGGGTTGTCTGGCACCAAGTTTGGATCTGGAATCTGTAGTATTTATTTTGGTACTGCAAGCTGGTAAGCTGTTGCTAAGAGTTAATATGCTAACACTGTCCATAACTAAAAATGTCTTGTGCTTCATTTGGTTGACCTGTTACCAACTAATTCTAGCTAAAAATTCCATAAAAATTTCAGTATGTACTCAGAAAAGCTCTTATCTACAAATTTTGTTTTTTTAAAGATGGTTGTCCACACTTACTCAATTGAAAGTGATTGTGAAATTCTGGGAAATTATGTAAAGGAAAGATCTCACTGAGGGCATTTAGATGTGCTCATGTGATATTAAAAGACAATCATTATTAGTCTTCAGCAAAACACAGTTCAGATACTTTACATATTAAAGCCCAGAAATTAACTCATTTTTATGTATTTACGCCTCAAAACAATGTAATTGTAATTTTAGGCCATTTACTTCTTGAATTAAGTAAAAGGAAAACTTCGGTAAAATATTGAAATTTAAACCATTTTTCCTTTGAAGAAACATTATGAATTTCCTCTATACCCTGCTATTAAAGTTCTGAGGCAATCTGTATGGAAATAGACAGGGAGACTGAAGACAGGATCCGGGTTGATCTAAACCACAGAGAATATATATCAACCTGTCTAAGCCAAGAGAAAGAGTTTGAAGGCCCATGAGGCATCAGATAAGAGTGCCATTTTTATTAATATTTCAGACTCATGATATCAAGCAGAAGTAGAATATATTGCTAACTCCAGAATACAAAATACAGTTTTGTTTTGTATATAGTCTCTCCTGGAAACTCAATCCCGACATTCTTTATGTAGTTGCTAAAATAATACAATTAGAGTAATAATAAAAATAATAAATAGCAAACATATATATTGCAATTTGAAAGATGGTGAAGTGATGATGAAACAGAGAGCAATACAGACAAGCTGTTCCAGGAACTGCAGAAGAAAAGACTCTTGTCCCAAAAGTAGTAAGGTACATATAGAGAAAGCTAATAACAAAGGAGCAGAGAAAGAGAAGATTTCTGTGAGCGTTGCTGGAGCACATCCAAGAAGAGTTTTGAAATCAAATAATACATCTTTAAACTGGATCTTGATATAAACCAGAAAGGAAACCAGTAGAGCTGTTTGAGAAGAGGGAAAAAGTTGCATATCCAACCAGACTAAAATATTTGATAAATGAGTGACAGACAAACATTGTAGGGTTCAAAGGTTTGTCTTGAGAAACATCTCTCTCTCTTTTTCTCTTTCTCTCGCCTGGAATTATAATTGGAAAAAAGCTTTTAAGATTTCTTTTACTGATTTTCATCAGAAATTTGATCTGTAAAGATCCAACATGTGACTGAAAACTTAGAATTTTTTTTTTAAAACTTCTGAGTTTTAACTAAAGGAACAAACCAAACAATAGGTCTTTTAAGGCCCACTTCTGAAAAGTTTTGTGTATGTTGACTTCCTCCTTCACACTCCCTCTTCATCTTATTTGCCAAACACAGAAAGACTTGGTCTTTGCTTTGTAGAGTTAACCATCAAATTCCAACAAGTATGATGTGCAGGCAAATAGATCAGATGTAAAGTTATATTAATGGCACTATATAATTAATTAGTACAAAATCTTTCTTCCTATTCCATTCATAATTTTGTCTAACTCAGTAGAGTTTAACTCATTGGGGCTTACCCTCTGCTAGCTTATGCAGGTATAAGTGGGAATAACTCCAAGGAAGTAAATGAAGCAACACTAGTGTGAGATGGGTATAAATTAGGGCAGCATCTTGACCCTAATTTGTCTGCATTACTACGTTCCCCGAGGTCCAGAATTGTGCTTTCTGCTGCATATTTTTTGCTCTATATTGTCTTTTTCACAATGAAATGGTTAGAAATAAGGTGACTATTTCTAGGGTATTGTTTTGAGACTCCTTGAGTGATAAAGAGATTAGTGAGAATTAAATTCCATTCCTTTTCGTTCAAACAGTTGCAAAAAAAATTCTCCAACCTTTGTTCAGTATTTTCATTGATATGTTTGCCTTAAATGACTTAAGCTCTCAAATTCTTAGATCTCATTTTATTTAAGTGCCTCAATAAATGGATTAAAATGTCAAAGAGTCCCATTGAAAATCCTATAAATATACTGAACTGTGCATTATGGGAGATAAATAAAGCCATTAATATAACATGAGTAAATAGATTGGCTTCTCATTATATAACCTTTCTCTTATAAAATAACACAAGATTTCAGCATTACTCACTTTGCAATGATTAAGTCTTCAGCCTAATCCCAATTTTCTTATGATATAAATTCTAGAAATAGTTTTAGTACATTTACTGAACTTCCTTGCTGTACCAGACTCTGCTGAGCAATCATCCCAGGGAGAGGAGACAGCACATTGCTCTCAAAATTAGGCTCGGCCAGAAAATGACTATTCCTTTTCACCAAAAATGTAGAGGTTTGAAAATCTGTTTTCATTCCAGTGTGGATTGAAAATGAAATCTTTAGACTTTTTTGGTGGGGAGTGCGGGGGGGAGTCTATGCGAGACCCTCACTCTAGAACAGCCAGGGGGAGAGGGACGCAGCCCTGGAGTCTGGAAGGCCCACATTTGAGTCTTTGCTCATCCTAATTCAGAGCAGGAAATTGACCCTGGGTCTCCCACATCTTAGGTAAGTGCCCTACAGTCAGTCTTTTGGAGATCAATAATTAACTACTCAGGAGACCAGAGGGAGAGACTAATGTTATAGCTTAGCAGATAGCCCACTTTTGGGGGGGTCAGTCCGGGTAGGAACTTGAACCTAGGTCTCCCTTCCTCCGTACTGTGGCACTGGAGCATAAGAAGTAAACATCACACTAGCATTGTCCTTGGTGGGGGGAGTGACCGAACCTCCAGGCCATTTCTTTAAAACCCTTGGTTTTGATGGGGAAAAAAAACTTTAGTCAAAATTTTTGGACCAGTTCTGGTCAAAATAACTCCTTTGGCAAATTAATGGAGAAATCTGGATGAAGGGAAAGCTGCAAAAACCCAAAGGTCCTAAGGAGTGGGGAGAATTCAGTTGTAACAGAATATTGGAGTGTTATTTCTTTGTCACTCAGCACCCCCTAAAGGATCAGGCGCAACAGTTAATAATGCCAGTACTGGGGCAAAATGGCTGTATTCCCAAATTAAATGAAGTCCAGTATAGACAGCTGTAGTATCTCATCTTTCAATATCTATCTGTCTCTCCAGTCACTATGGTATCAAGTTGCTAGTATGTGCCTCACTTTGAATAAGCCCCTTTGTTTTCAGTTTAAACTGATTTTTCCTGAAAAAAAATCATGGGTTTTACAAAAAAAGTATTTTTTTTTCCAGTTTTCACCCTACTTTTGTATCATTTAATTATATTTTTAAAAAATGTTTTATTAGGAAAAAACAAAATATTGCATGAGATATATGTATTATGATAATACATTAGTCAGTGTGTATATGCAAAGCTACCTGTTGAAATAAGGCTATGGATAAATCTGGACAATAAATACAATCAACAAACAAGCACGCACACAAGCTCTGAAGTGTGTGCGCATCTGAATGTACTGATGAATCTCACACCCAACATGTACACATTTCAAGCTGCTAGCAGATAACAGTTTAAAGATCTGACACACTAAAATCAAAAGAAAATGAAAATCTGTATTAGAACATGTGGAAGTATTCAAAAGGGTTTTTTTTTAAAAAAAAAAAAAAAAGCAAAAACAGGAGACGAGGATGGAGTGTATATGCTGCAAATGGTACGGCCCCATTCTTAAATGTAAATATTTCTAGGTTAATAGTTCTAAGTCTACAACAGTAAACTGTTGAGTTTTCAGTCAATGGAAAAGTTTTATTTAGGGATTAGGGATATATTGTTTTCTTAACTCAGAGGTAGCTTGTTTTGAGTTCTGTTTTAGTTTTGAAGCAAACCACATTGAATTTCATTTATCAAAGCATTACCCTACTGGATATTTTTTCCCTCTTCTTCCATCCACCAAAAATACACCCAGATGTTTACCAAGAAAAATTATTACTAGTTTTTTCCACTGATTTTTACCTGGTTTTGTTGTTACACTGATAAGTTGTTACACTGATAAATTCCCAGGAAAAATTAAATAAAATAAAAACCAAAAACAAAGGGCCCTAACTATGGCCCAAATATTGTGTGTGTGTCTGTGTGGGTACATAAGGCCAAAAGCAATGGAAGGGGAGCATTTCTGTCCCCCATCCGCACCCCAAAAACTGCCCCAAGAGGCAGAGAACCCATGCAATGGATTTTACATGACCCTGAATGCTACAAAGATGACCTTCTTCTGGCTCTCCACCCCATGGATGGGTCTATAATTTTCTGTCCTCGCCAACTATTGTCTCCTATATGTGAACCTGTTAAGAAAGGTCCAGTCAAGGCATTGTTGCCTCATTTAATTGCCTCTCTGCTAGGTCTCTGGGGTGAACCCTGGGTGAAATCCTGTCTCTGCTGAAATCACAGAATAGAAAAACTCATAAGGTCTGTCTACACAGTCTGTGGAAGCAAGACTCTGAGCATGAGTTGACAGACGGGTTATCACTAACATTCTAGAAATAGCTGTGGACTGTGTAGACAACACTTTGAAGTTGTTACTTGGGCTCTGAAGCCCTCTTCTCTCCTTAGACTTCAAAGCCTGAGCTGCAACTTCAAAGGGCCGTCTGCCCGGATATTTTCATAGCACTAGAGCAAATCCCTCTAATCCAAGTCTGTCGACCCAAACTAGGAGACTGGCTCGCACAGGCCATATAAACATACCCATATTGGCTTTAACGGAAACAGTATTTCACCCCCTTATCTGTGCTGGAATGTATTTAAATAGCACTGGAGATTCCACTATATCCAGAGTTTTGAGCTGCCTACTGTATCCCTTCACTCACCTATGTTTACAGCCCATGCCTCTCTAAGATCTCCATTTCTGCCTGCTCCACAACACGATTCTATCTCAGTGTTATGTCCAGTAGCCCCCCACCCCTTATAAAATAAAGCAATTCTAATACAAATATTTGAGTGTGAATTTAAAATTTGCTATTCAGGACAGTGATCATTCAAGCTCGCAATATCTCTCTTTAAATGTTTGTGAATAAAATTCAACCATTTAAATGTTCACAGAAAATGAACTTGGAGGAGTGGGGGGGAAATACAAGCCTAGGTGAAGCAGATTCATTTTTTAAATTTAAGAGAATGCTGTAATCTGAATACACAGATCTTTCCTCAGATATTAACGTCAGAGCTGGCTGGAGATCCCAGTTTTTCCTTTGCAAATGCTTTGTGGCAGATCTGTACAATTTTCTATTTCATATGCACAAAACAAATTTGCATTGCAAAGTTCTGGATGGTTTTGTACAAATGTGTATGTACCACTGCAGCTGTTCTGAAAGATGTGGCCACTTTTAACAAACAAAACACTTCAACGCTAAAAGAGGGAATGGACCTGTTGTAAAAAGAAAGCAGTTGGAGAATGTCAATGCCTTAGAATATTCACTCTTGTTCATGATTCCATGTAGAGCACTGGGGAAGATAATTTACAAAGGCAGCCTAACACCAACATCAGCATCTATGAGGATAAACTATGTCTCTAGGGAAAGTGAACCAGATGTCCACTCTTTTATTTTGTTGTAAATAAATTAGTGAGTGAACGTAATGATCACAGAAGTGATGGACTGATAACATTGATTTCAATGAGGTATAGTTTGGGCAGGCTTCCACTCATATTTCTGCCACTGCATCTCTTTTACCACTTGTAAATTCCATCCCTAGGCACCACTTCAGCCCAGAATGCCAGTTCATCCAAAATCCATTTTGTGATGTGGGAAAACAGTTACAGGGATGAGACCAAACTCATTTAAAAAGACAATGTACACTTTTTTAAAAAAATAAGGCTAATATTAATACCTCTCTATTTTCATATTTTTAAACGTGATGCTTGATTTAAAAATAAGTGCTAACTCTGCTTTAAATTAGTGCAAAGTGTTCATTTTTATTGCACAGTGTTTAACTTTCCACCTTTGACATTAAGACTAGAAAGGGAATCTGAACCTCCAAACAGATACTATTATCTAAACTTACATTCCCATCCCAAACTTAATTGAGGATGTGCTCATTTCTCATTTAACCTGAAAACACGTGCTTTCTAGGGTATGGGGCTCAAGATCATATCTTGATTAGTGGGAAGAGGGGTTTTTTTTTTGGAGAGAGGGATTGGGACTTGATGCTTTTTATGGGAAGACAGCAAGAGGCTACAGAAACTGAGAAAGCAACCTAGACACTTGTCTAGATGAGGTACAATTCTGAAGAGTTTGACAACAGGGAGGGGAGAGTCAAGGGTGTGTGCACAGAATGATGGTTGTAGGAGGTGTTCACAGATGAGAGAAAGGGAAGTTTCACCACAGTGTTTTTATGGAAACAAATGATAGTAGAAAGGTTCCCCTATTAGGGGGAAAGTTGGGACCAGGGGAAATGGAAAGATCACTCTTTTTCAGAATATTCTGAAATTTCTCTCTTGCTTTCTCTTCTTTTTTCAGACACGTGGTCACAGTGTTCCTCTCTCACTGGGCAAATTTTTAAAAAGTATGACTGCAGAGAGGGAGCGAGAGAAATAGTATGATCCCTTATACTTTGGCAACAAGACTCCGTAGACCAACATAATTTCTCTGCTCTCTTGACACTTTAAATGAGATGTATGTGCTTGTAGGTGATGTGATTCAAATTTTAAATGATGAACCCCGCAATATAATGTGTCAGAAAAACGTTTCCCTGAAGACATATTTCTGATGAGAAATGTGCTACACTGAATGTATTGTTAAATTCTAATGGCTCTAAAGATATACAAACTGTAAATGTATTAAATTGTGTTAATAATGTGAATTCTTAAATTATCTACTGAATTGTGAAACAGTTTTATGCTAACAGGATGCAAAGATGCAACAATACTCTGCATTGCCAGAGAATGTCATAGCCAAAGAATTCTTATAAGAGGAAGGATTCGATCTTGAGCTGAAGAGTAGTGCTTCATCACTTTTATGTATTTAGTTGAGTCTAAAGACATAGTGAGAGCTAAATTAAGGGATAGGAACTATAGGACCATGTGTTACACACCAGACCTTGGTGTCATGTGATTACATCAGAATGTATGCTTTTTTTAAAAAAGAAACAAATATCTCCAGCTCTCATCGTGTGAAGAAAAGCTTGAAAATGAGATCCGGATATAAACAAAGCAGCAGTAACCGAGTCTGCAGGTAGCCTGGAGCAATAGCTCGGAATGGTGTGACTTGCTCTGTGGATCTCAATAAGGTGTTAACTCCAAGATCCATTGTTCTGTGCCTTACCAACACCATTCCAAAAGAGGCCTCTATGTCTGGTGGGAGGGGAAGAGTGAAATGTGCCAAGTCCACCCACCCACCCACTCCAGCTGCTACAGTGTGGAGCCTTCTGCCATCTTTCTATGTAGGGCTCTTGGTTTTCAGTTTTTATTTAATTTTTCCAAGGAATTTATCAGCGTTTATTACCACAACAACAAAAACAGGTGAAAATCAGTTCAAAAACCAATCAATCATTTTTCTCAGTAAATATTGGGGTATATTTTGGTGGATGGAAATCCAGGGGGGGGGGGGGAGTATTCAGTAGATTAATAGTTTGAATTTCATTCATCAATGTAGTTTGCTGCAGAACTAAAACAGAACTTAAAACTTAATGCCACCTCTGAGTTTAACAGTATAACTCTGATCCCCAACTAAAGCTTTTCATTTGAATAAACAGTTTGCTGTTCTAGACTTAAAACTATTCGACTACAAATATTTACATTTAATAATTGAGCCCCACTCTTTGCAGTACATACATTCAATTTAATCCTTTTCTCCTGTTTTTTTTTTAACTTTTGAATACTTCCTTGTGTTCTGAAACATATTCTGTTACAGATTTTCATTTTCTTCCAATTTGAGTGTGTCAGATCTTTAAACCATTATCTCATAACAGATTGAAATACATACCCGGTGGGCATGAGATGTATCAGTACATTCAAATGCACATGCGCTTCAGAGCTTGCGTGCGTGCCTATTTGTTTATTGTGTGTATCTTCCAGACTTTATATAGATTTATACACAGCCTTATTTCAACAGGCAGCTTTGCATATAGACAGATAGACTAAAGTATTATCATAATGCATATATCTTATGCAAAGTATTGTATTTTCCTAATAAAACAAGTATATTTTATATATTTTATATCTGGATACAAAAGTAGGGTGAAAAAATCGGAAAAAAATGAATAGTACTTTTTGTAAAACTGAGGAATTTTTGGTAAAAATTGGTTTAAACTGAAAACGAAGGACTTATTTATATGGGAGAAGGATCCACTGCCAGCCCCCCCCCCCCAGGGGAAATGACGGAAGGGAGTCCCATACTCTGATGTTTTGGGAGAAAAGGGGGCAGGGTCTACAACGTCCCCCTATGTTTTGATGTGTCTATGGCTCCATTTGGCCTTAATCTGGCCTTAGACTTGGCCTGCTTTGAAAGGCTGCAAAGGCACAGAAGACAGATAAGAAACTCAGAAGATGCATTAGACTTGCTTTCTTCTGCTTTTCAGTGTCAGTTTCTTTCCCTGGATTTTGGCAGCACTGGAGAGTCTCTGATCCATTTCCATGTATCTGAGACCAAATGTGTTTACAGGCTCATACAGTTCCTTTATTACTTTGAGAATGGGCATGATTTTCTTCTTTTTGACTACAGCTGTGCAATATTTGGATGGAAACTGCAGTTCACATCAGAAAGAAAATCAGAGTTTGCTGCGTCTTCTCAGCACTATCATGATGGACCCATTTAGGTCTGGTTCGGCCTCCTCTCTGGCTCTTTCATGCTGCTCCAGTACAAAGTAGCTGGAAAACTGGCTTAACTGAGTGTCTGGGGACTTCCAGTGGAAAATCCCATAGAGGGGAATCCACAGGTGGCAGAATTCAAAAGTAGCATGTTGAGAGAGGTGTGGGGGTTAAATGTTAAGTCGCTGAGGTCTGGTCCCTGCCACTCAGATCCTAGTAGTAGTGGGAGGAGGAGGGGGAGGAGGAGGAGGAAAATCTATATTCTCAGGGCTTGATTCACCACTATGTTACTCTAGTCTGAAATTAATGGAGTTAACAACAGCATAAAACTAGAACGGTGTAATGATGTATCAGCCCCCATTCTTTTATCTGTGCCTATAAAAAGAATTAAACCCAATCGTTTCAATACTGAATATCCTAGGTAACATAGGTGGAAAGGCTGGCGGTGAGTAAAAATGTATTTTTGTACCATAATATAACCTTGAGTACTTTGTCCTGTCATTTTGTTGTTATTTTCATCCATGCCAATATGTAATCACACACTGGCATCACAGAGAAAACCAGATTCATCCAATCACACTCTGCATTGATAATCGGCTATACTTTGTAAGATATTGATCAACTGCATGGAAAATAAATTGAAGTACACAGGACTGGAGAAAGCTGCTGACTACAGACAACTGAGTCCGCAATCGCTTAGAATGCTGCTTTGTTGTCTATTTAGATACTAGAAAAATTGCCCAATAAAAATTACTGGCTCTGCCAGAAAAGTTCAGTCATGATCTCGTCTTAACTAGCTTGAACTCAACCATATTAGTGAAAACTTGCTGTAGTACTGGGGATGGATAATGGGATACTGAGGCTGTCACCTTTAAGTCGCATTTGAATGGAGCCCAAAATTCAATTCAAAATAAATATTTTAAAGCTTTATGATGGCCTGTGGAAAACAGCTATCAGGGATCTTAATCCAGTAACTACCATAGTGAGCAGATGTCCACCCCCAATATTACAACCACAGTTAGCTCAACTGGCACCCGGCCAGAGAGGCCAAAGTCTGAATGGGCACAGAAACACTCAGACTTAGAGGTGGCTCGTCCCTGCTCCCACCCCCCTGCATCCTCCAAAGGGGCAGCTTGGAGCCCACTAGCTGGGCCACATTTGGAAGATCTTAGTACCTGATCAGGAGGTAAATGGAAGATTTCAGTTTCTAGTTCGCCAGGCTGATCCCTTTGGTAGTTACGAACATTCATTTAGGCTAAAACTGATTTGATTCCACTGTGATGGCTGGAGCTCAAAGCTATTATTAGTGTTCATTTCAGAAATTAGTCAAAGGGGCAACTCAGGCCTCCACTGTCACTCCTTCGCTTCTTGATCTCTGAATTGGATTTTCTAGAAGCAGTACTTCTGGTCTGTGACTTATCTCTGGGGATATTTCTTTCATCTTTTTCCCATTAATTTTTAAAAATCCCTTTATTTCTCCTATTTTCTCTTTTTCTCGGTTATCTCTGAATTCTTTTTCTCTCATTTCCTATCTCCTCTGCCCCTTTTTCTACACTCTTCTGATCATTTGTCAGTCTTCTATTGTGCAGTACAGTACTTATATTTATTTACTGCTGTTGTCTGTTGTTTGAATCACTACCAGCGTCCAACTCTGGTACAATGCCCCATTGTGTTCCAGGAGGGAAAAAAACACAACAAAATCAGCTGAGAGAAGGATATGGTTTACTAGTTTAAAGAACACTACTTTGGGAGCCTGTGTTCTAGTCCTTGCTCTTCTTCTAACTCTCTTTGACCATTGTCAAGTCACTTCATCTCTGTGCTTCAGTTTTTTCATTGGTCAGATCCAGTACTACCATGAACCTCAGAAGGAGTATTGTAGAGATTATTGATATTTATGTAGTCCTTAAACAACTATATAAAAAGTGTTGAGTAATTATGTAAGGATTGTAGGGCACAGCCTGAAATGAGCCCTGTGCCACAGAGTTAGCATGCCAGAACTTGTTAAAAATAGCTTCTTCATTCATTAGACAGCATATGGCAATTAATTTTTCAGAAAGAATTGATTCCAACTACTTGTCTTCACTTTCAACACCTTTCACAGCCCATCCTCTCCTCATCTATCATCTCATACAACTACTGAAAGGTCCACCCCAACTCCCACTCTGCCAATGGTGCCAGTCTTTATCATCCACTTGTTATATTTTCAAACAAGCACCTTTGTGCTTTCTCCTCTGCTGCTCCTTCTTGGAAGGTGCTCCCCATAAGCATTCCCACAGCCGCCATATTGCCCTCTTTCAAATCCCTCCTTTGCCACAATGCCTACAAAAACTTGATAGTGGCTAGTGTGCCAAAACCACTACCCATCATGCTAACTATACTGTCTCATCATTTCCTGCTGCTCCACCTCTCTGTGTCCATCTGTTGTCTTTCATTTTACACTGTGTGCTCTTCAGGGCAGAGTCTTTTTTACTAAGTGTTTGCACAGTGCCCAGCACAATGATTCACAACTGGGCTTCTGGGTGATACCACAATCCAAACAACAATAATCATCTAAATTATTCAGGACTTATTATAATATCTCTTCCTGTGTATAGTGGATTTCATTCTTCTATGCTGATGATGGCCTGTTAATATTAATTAAGACGATGCATCATTGTTCCTTTTAGGTTTGAGATTAGCAGCCATGTTAGTCTGTATCCGTAAAGAAAACAAGGAAGACTTTGTAGCACCTTAGAGACTAACCAGTTTATTTCAGCATAAGCTTTCGTGGGCTATAGCCCACTTCATCGGATGCATAGAATGGAACAGAAGTAAGATGTAGTTATACACACAAAGAAAAAAAAGTTGTACATTAGCATACCAATTTTAAGAGGCTGTTTAATTTAGATGGGCCATTATCAGTAGGAGAAAAAATACCTTTTGAAATGGGATATCTGTCAGGAAGGAGATAACACCTATTGAAGGTAAATTAACCTTAGGTAAATTAAACAGGTGTTATCTCCTGCCTGACAGTTATCCGTTTCAAATGGTATTTTTTCTCCTACTGATAATGGCCCATCTAAATTAAACAGCCTCTTAGAATTGGTATGCTAATGTACAACTTTTCTTTCTTTCTTTCTGTGTGTATAAATGCATCTTACTTCTGTTCCATTCTATGCATCCGATGAAGTGGGCTATAGCCCACGAAAGCTTATGCTGAAATAAACTGGTTAGTCTCTAAGGTGCTACAAAGTCTTCCTCGTTTTATTTATTGTTCCTTTTGTGGATTTAGACCAGTAGGTTTACTAATACATATCTTCCTTTAACTCTAGTGTCCTACAGTCATACAGACACTGCTGAGAGAAGTAATATAGACACTAAAGGCTCCTACCAAGAAAAAGTTGTCATAAAGTCAAGTAATATTGATCCTAAACTTTCCCAGGCTCAACTCCCAAGACTAAAACACACTTACCTTATGACAAGAAGCCCCACAGTCACTGATATTCAGTCACTTACTTTGAAAAGGAGGATATCAGACACAAGGAACACTGATCCAGACTCCTCACTACTTCAAAGAGCATCTTCCCATAATGAAGTAAAAATAAGAAATTCCTCACCTGATTTACTTCTGCTCCTAGAACCTAGACCTAAAGCAGCAGCTGTCAGAATGACAACCCAGATCTCCTCTGAGTATAAGCTAAATGTTAGATCACATGCAGCTGGGACTATTTCTCCCCATCATGATAAGAATGCAAGTTTATTAGCTACAAGGCCCAGGGCCGGCGACAGGGGGGTACTACGGTTACAGCTGTACCGGGCCCCCCGACTTTAGGGGGGCCCTGGTACACAGCTGTACCTGTTGTCGCCGGAGCTGGAGAGCGGGGAAGGGGCGGGGAGGCGGCGCGGCTCTCCCCCACACAAGCGAGCCTGGCCCCAGCAGGAGCTGTGAGCCCGGCCGGTGGCAGCAGCACTGTCCGGGGGAGGGGAGGGGAGGGGAGGGGAGAAAGGGCGGCTCACGCAGCTCTCGCTGCCCGGGGGAGCGCCGGCTGGGCTGGGCTGGGGGGGGCCCCCATCCGCTGTCGGCTGGGCTGGGGGGGGCCCAGCTGGGCTGGGGGGCCCCCCAAACTATCAAAGTAGGGGGCCCCCAAATTTCTGTCACCAGCCCTGACAAGGCCACATGCTGTTCGACGGATGCAGCCAATATTTGACTTTTCTCCTGGAAAATGGGCCAGTAGGATTGCAACTACAAAGACTAAACCAGCCCAAGCTTTTAGAACAGACCAGTCAAGGACATCTGCTTTGACAGAACCACTAACCTCCTCAGTCCATCTGAGAGCTCCTTTTTTGGATATGGCTCCCCAAAGTGCTGACTTCCCAGTACTTCTCAGAACTTTTGTTCAAGCAAGGATTTCAGAACAGACAATTGCAGTCAGAAAGTCATATGCCTCAACAGTGGATCATTTGGAACAATCAAAAACTATTAACAGGCTGCTGCATCTGAACAAGAAAATCACATGTGCTAATATGCCATGTTTTAACGGAGTGCAGTGTGAGCCAGCCAAAGATGGAGGATTTAAATGTGGCGATTGTCCCCCTGGATACAATGGTGATGGAATTACATGTCAAGGTAAGAGAAAAAAGAAACTGCTTAATACCCGTCAATATGTGTAATGCTAATAATTGTGCAATATGATTTTATTATTATAAGTTTTCAAGTTTGTCAGTTGGGATCACAATTTTTTTCAAAGCCTGTTTTCTTTTGAAATGATGAACAAACTTGTTTTATAGCTCAGAACAAACTGCTTTTTCCCAAGATTAATGGTATTTTTATTTTGCCAATGTCTAATCAATAGAAACAGCGTGCCTGATTTTGATTGCACTTAACATGACTTAATGCTTTTGAAGTCAATGGAATTACAATCATATGAAACTGGTGTAGGAAAGCTCTGAATTAGACTCCAGAAGTCTACCCAAACTTCATATGCCATGGACAATTTAGCTTTTGCTAAACAAATTTCTGCTACCTTTAAAAGCAATTTTAAATCCCATCACTAGTATTCTGAATAGGGAACTGATCCTATCACCAGACATGCATAGTTCCAGAACTGTACTCATGATCTAGTGACTCATTTATTAGACAGCTTAAACCTCAGAGAAACAATAGTATTATATACCGTTTAAAAGGAGTGAATTCGCTTACCTATCATTAAATCCGCTGTTGAAATCCTTTCGAAAAGCCGATACAGTAACTAGGATTGCATTGCTGAGATTGATAGACAAAAATGTTTGCATTGTCTGTTCAATTCCCTTTTGCACACATGTTCTGCACACACAAACAATGGGCCAGATTCTGCCCCACACTAAGGATGTTTTACACTGCTCTGGGAGTGCACAGCAGCATTCAAGCTGGCTTTACTGACTTCCTCTGGATATCCACAATATGGTGGAATCCCCAGGTGGGGTACAGCAGGTGTATCCAGCTCTGTGTCATGCAGAAAACTGTTCCCAGCACTGGGGGGGGTAAGCATATTGGAATCTACCCAGGAAAGGGGGACATATCAGGGGCACAATAACCTCCAGCTGTTTCCTGAAGTGGCCCAAGAAGAGTACCCAGGCATAAGGTAGTGGAGTCCTGAGGCTGCCCCAGGGACAGGAGAGAGACTCAAAAGCCTCATGGCGATCCCAGAGCCATACTTAGTGCAGGATGGCTGGTTCCCAAATTCTGGCCCTACAGAGACACACACATCTTCTTTGTATATAAGCATCGTTATCAAGTAGATGGTTATTTTTTTTCAAATATATATCTTAGCTGCCATTCCTTAGCTTCCTCCCTTCACCTTGGATCACTAGACATACTAACAATCCCTCCTTAAGATGAAATCCTATATTACCAACATCATTCTCTGTCTCAGAGTTTGATGATACAATACACAAACATCCTTTATTTTTCTCTTGCTGCTAACCATGTCACCTGACTAAATAACAAGTCGGTCTCTATTGAGAGTCTGTTCCATCAAAAGTTTCATGTGCACCTGCCTGGAACAGGACCAAAAATGCCTCCGTTGCTGGATCTGCCTGAGGAACATCTATTGTACCCCCAGCTGTTGATGTTTCTTTCCATGTCAAAAGCAGGACACTCATCCTGACAGGGGGTGGAAAGATGATGATAATCCCTTGCATTAAAGACTGTCATCATCTCTGCTAAAATGCCTGACAGTCCAGCCAAGACGGTACTGATTTCCCCTGAAACAATAGTACCCTTTAAGAACAGACAACAAAACCAAGCAGATGATCGAAGCTCGAATGAGCCCAAGCTTTCTGAAATCTTTACGCTTGGATGCAGCATCTCCGGTATTGTGATCTAACAATGAGTGAAACTGCCGTCAGCCGCATACCGTCTGCTGAGAGCTGCCACCATCTTATTTCATAATGAAATTCATCTAGATAAAGGAAGCAGCCCATCTGTAGCAAGGTTTGATACCTGTGGTGCTTAAGAAATATGACCTGTGCATAACTGGAATGGCTGAAAATATTCTAACATAATGTATACTGCACTAATTGATGTTTATTTTGTGTGACAGAATCCAGACTCTTTTTTTAATGTGTGCTCCAAATAAGGCCTAGGGGAACTGGTTTGGGGCAAATAAGAATCACCTCAGAGTTTAATATTTCTCCCGAACCAAACTTTTTGTGTTGTTTTTCTTTCCTTATGTAGGACAAAGACTTTTCTTCTCAGACTCTAAACATAGTTGTGGCTCCCTCCTCCTTTGAGACATTCTTCCTTCCAAATAACCCTCCTACTTTTGAATCCATCAGGCAGATTTTTCAAGGATCTTAGTCCAGATTTAGATACCTAATGAAGTGCCCAGATTTTCAAAAGTGCTGCAGCTCTGATTGAAAACACTCCCTTCAGCAGCTCCCTGCTAGTGTAAGTGGGAGCAGGGCTATTGTCTCGCCTTCACCCTGCTCTTTCTGATACCACCAGCCCTGCCGGTAAGGTGACCAGACAGGGACAGGGGGTGGAGGGTAATAGGCACCTATACAAGACAAAGCCCCATATATCTGGAGTGTCTCTATAAAATCTGGACATCTGGTCACCCTATCTGCAGGCAGAGCAAAAGTCCCTAACTCTCCTGCACGCTCTGGCACTAGCTCAACTCTCTGCCAATGAGCTCAGAGGAGGGCCCTTCCCCATCTCTTTCACTACAGCACCACCATACTTTGGTCCTAAGTGCTCAGTTTGTAAAGGGCTCTGTCCGTTCTCAGTGGAAGGCACTAATACAGTAGACTTTCAATTATCCAGGATTGGATTAACCAGGATGTGGATTAACCAGGATGTCAAAAAAAAAATATGCGCAACTCGCAGGGCCGGCTCTGACTTTGCTGCTGCCCCAAACACACACACAAAAAAACCCTACCAGGGCACAGGGCAGCCAGTGAACCAACACCACCTCCCCGCGGCGCAGGATGGCTGGTGAATCAACCCCCACTCACCATATTTCCTATAGATGTGATTATCCAGGATTTTATTAACCAGAATAATTTTTCCCTATCATCCTGGATAATCGAGAGTCTACTGTATTGTTATTTATTCATAGTTCAATGTTAAGATGAGATAGTGAGGCCCTAAAAGCACATCATGAAGAAAGAACTTCTTGAGGGGCTGAGGAGGAGAAAACTACGGTTGCTGGGGGAGTTATAGAAAGGAAACAGGAGGACCAGGAGCCCGTTGAGGTGCCTGTTGAGTGCATTTGCTTGTGCTAAAGGACTAACCTACATTGTGAAGTGAGGGAGGGAAACTTAAAAAAATCAGGATCAGCGTCAAGTGTCCTTAGAGGGTCTGTCTACACAAGCAAAGAAAAACCAACAGCTGGCCCATGCCAGCCGCCTCGGGCTGCAGGGCTGTGTCATTGCCGTGTAGGCTTCCAGGCCAAGCTGAAGCCCTGACTCTAGGACCCTGTGGAGTGGGAGGATCCCAGAGCTTGGACTCCAGTCTAAGTCCAGAAGTCGACACAGCAATGAAACAGCCTCACAGCCTGAGCCCTGCAAGCTCAAGTTAGCTGGCATGGGCCAGCCTTGGGTTTTCCTTGGCTGCGTAGACATACCCTTAAAGGACAAATACCATATTGCCAATAAATGATAGCAGTACACATTCAGCAAGTTTCATGGCACACTGCTCATCACTGACCAACAGTGTTAAAGACATTCCACAATGTTTACCGAGCTATTATTTTTCCATACTTTATGTACCACATTTGAAGAATCTGAGAAACAACGGATGAAATTAGTTCATCTAAGCCATACCTATCCAAAACAGGATTCTGGTTCAGAATATATTTTTGCTGTTTTGTCCAGTACATTTTAACTTTAACGTGCCAGAGGTCTTTACAGCCTGATGCTCTGAAATGTTCACTGTGATGATTTTCAAATCATAGTGAAATATGTTATTTATGTTCTTGCTTCCATTTCCCACTGTACTAAAGTGATGTAGCCTTGTAACTTTAAAGGCATTTTAACTACTAAAATATGGAAGGAAATGCTGTTCCTCCCCTGGGGCTAGGTTTATTTAACAGGGTGTGTACAGACAGTAGCAAGTGACTAGGACCAGCTGTTTATGTTATATAGGATTCTTTAGGGTACCTGGGGCTGGAGCTTGTACTGTAATTTTCTATCCCAGGCAGATCATTTCAACATTGGAAATGAGGTCAACAGAACATTCTGTTCTGGTATTTTGTTGTGCCTTTTACTGGCAGATCTAAACCTTTAGAATCAAGAACATCATCAAATTCAAGCCAAATGCATGGCTCAGCTCTTTATTCTCCACCCCCAAACATGTTCAATGTAGAGTTACTGACAAATAACAACCCTTGCAGTAGGGACAGGTAGAGGTCGATCTCCGTGGAATGCAGGGTATTTCCTGAAACTATATTGCCTTAGGTGGGAGACGTTTGAAGATTTTTTTCATTCTAAATTGGCACAAAAGTTTCCTGTAGAAAATAGAACCTATTTTGGAATAGATTTGAAAATATGATGTCTCGAGAGTTATGCAGAATATGCCGGTTTTACAATATTTCTGCACGGAGGGAGTGACTGTAGAACCAATGCACTAATAGTCACAATTAAGGATGGCCACTTGTCAAACAGAAAAAGCCACAGCTTTGTCATTACCAAATGAATAATAATTATAATTTGTTTTAACGGGCAAGGAAAAGCCACTGAAAATGGAATTCTGATGGAAGATGGTCACAACAGATTAAATTGGGCAAAATTAAAAAAAAAAATCTTGACATTAGTCTGACGTGCCATTCTGCACAAAATCCAGAAATACAGCCTAACTAGAAGTATTACTGAATTGAATGCCCCTGTAAGACTGGATACACTGACTACAACTGCTATATAGGTAAAAAGTTACTTAGATTTAATTGTAAAATCTATATCTTCTTCAGAGGAGTCTTCTACTATCCACACAGATGGGACTAAATGGATAAGACAGTTGCTTAGAGCCAGTTTTACAAAGGTACTTATGCACCTAAAAATGCAGGATTTTGTGGGATTTAAGTGCATAATTCTTACTGACTGTTGTAAATCTGGCCTCTAGCCATCAACCATAGTTTGGGGTATGAAAAGGATAAAATATTTACTTAAGGTGATCTTGCACACTCATAGGGTGGTTGTGGTGGTATTTGAATCTGGGACAGAAAAGAATATTTTTCCAGGTTATATTGGAAAGGACTATGTGCCAAGGAGGTTTCAGCTGTCTCATGGGTATCATCAGTATGATTAGCTGAGTACAGTAAAACCTCCATTTAACGGACTAATTCGGGCGAGGGGGTGTCCGTTAAATCAAAAAGTCCATTATTTAATTTAAAAAAAAAAAAGAGCTGTCGGAGCAGCAGCCCGCCCGCCACAGGGTCGGGACGGCAGCTCCGCAGCCCGCCCGTTGCTGGGACCCGGGCGGCAGCCGGGAGCCGGCAGCCAGCCCGCCCGCTGGCGGGACTCGGCAGCCAGCCAGCACGCCGGCAGGTGGGACCCAGGCGGGAGCCGGCAGCCAGCCCGCCCGCTGGCGGGACTCGGGCGGGAGCCGGGAGCCGGCAGCCCGCCCGCTGGCGGGACTCGGGCGGGAGCCGGGAGCCGGCAGCCCGCCCGCTGGCGGGACTCGGGCGGGGGGCGGGAGCCGGCAGCCCGCCCGCTGGCGGGACTCGGGCGGGGGGCGGGAGCCGGCAGCCCGCCCGCTGGCGGGACTCGGGCGGGGGGCGGGAGCCGGCAGCCCGCCCGCTGGCGGGACTCGGGCGGGGGGCGGGAGCCGGCAGCCCGCCCGCTGGCGGGACTCGGGCGGGGGGCGGGAGCCGGCAGCCCGCCCGCTGGCGGGACTCGGGCGGGGGGCGGGAGCCGGCAGCCCGCCCGCTGGCGGGACTCGGGCGGGGGGGCGGGAGCCGGCAGCCCGCCCGCTGGCGGGACTCGGGCGGGGGGCGGGAGCCGGCAGCCCGCCCGCTGGCGGGACTCGGGCGGGGGGCGGGAGCCGGCAGCCCGCCCGCTGGCGGGACTCGGGCGGGAGCCGGGAGCCCGCTCCCAGCCGGGAGCTGGGCGGGAGCCGGCAGCCAGCTCGCCCACTGCCTGGACCCGGGCGGCAGCCGGGAGCCGGCAGCCAGCCCGTGAGAAATGGATTTTGGATGCATCAGACTTGCTCAGAAATTTTGTCCGTTGAATCCGAAGTCTGTTAAATCGAGGTCCGTTAAATCGAGGGTTTACTGTACTACCAAGTATTCCATTCTCTGTGATTGTGTGTAGATGATCTTGAGCATTGGTGGAACTCTGTTCTTTCTATCTGTTGTTTGGGGCCCAATCCAAGCTGTGTATTAGCTCACTATGATACTTTGGCTTAATGAAGCTGACTATAGTTTTCTTTAAGGTTAATGCTTTTATAGTTGCTTATTTGATAAATGTGCTATAGGCTGATCAATACTTTTTACACATGGAAATGAATAAAATACTCTTCTTAATGCAGTGTATCCTGACCAAAGACAAACATACTGTACTAAGAATGCTGAGTTTGGTTCAACACACATTTAAGTCATTCTAGTGGGGGGGGGGCAAGGCCAGCCCCCACAGGGGTTAGGGGGAAGTGCCACCTGGCTCCACTCTGCCACCAACTTCCCTCTGGCTCTTACTGCAGCTCTGCTCCTGGCCGTGGCCTCAGCTCTGGCTCTGGCCTTAGCTCCTGGCCCAGCTATGGCTGGGTGGGGAGTGGGCAGATAGATGCATTAGGAGTAAGGTGAAGCACAACAGAAAAAGTTTGGGGACCACTGCTCTAAAAGATTCATAAGTGGGAACAAAGTGGTACACAGGCCTTGTGCTGGTCCTCTGTATAGGGGTGGACTTCCCCACTAGCATATAGAAAATCTGGATTTCAGTAAACTTTTAAAATCCTATTTTGGATTCCTTTCATATCTAGCTTTTCCCTTTGAAATCATGCCCTGTTTACTAGCAGCTTATTTTGTACAGAGTCACTGGGACCCTGAATCTACAGGTCCAAGTTTCAAGGAATTTCCTGCACCATTCTGCTTCTGACTAGTCATTTGTATTCCACATATAAGTTTCAATTTTATTGAACCAGATAGTTCCCTAAACTAACGTTTACTATTTAAACTGGCTCATAATAGCCTTCCTTTCAAATAAAAACTCACTGCCTCACACCAATGATGTTTATTCTAGAGTTGAAGTACTTCCCAATTTTATCTATGATTTGTGCCATATGCTTCCTCTTCTTCTTCCTGGGGTAGAAAGCCATGGTATACTACAATATCACCTCCAGTGGAGAAATTTATTGCCTATGGTTTAGTTGCTTTCTCCGCAGACCCCACATTGCTGATTAAAAATTCAACAACTGTTGCTTACATGGATAGCATTTTGCTATAAAATTTCCTTGCAAAGCCATTGGACTTGGATGAAGTAATTACTCTTTCTTTGGTACAGTGCAACTCTGACACCATGTAATGTTTACTGAGCATTCGCAAGTCAAGAAGAAATACCAAATACTTTTTAATATTAACTACACAAGCAATCGGTTCACTCCGAGTCTTCTAAAACATTTGAAAATATCTAGTCCAAAATGTGCATGCTCAGAGGCTTAACACAGGAATCAATATGTTGTGGTCACTTCATACTAATATTATATCATATTTGCATTGTTACTCCCGTATTATTAAGGTGTTTTCCCCGCATAATATTATGGTAAGTAGCCACTTCGTAGAGGAATATTTTAAAATATTAATGATATTGTAGGAAATGAAAAAGTAGTGCGTATTGGGCTTATAAATGCATAGAGCTGTGTAGTATTAAGTTGTGTTCCTTTCTTCACTTGTGTACTTGTGATTTGTATAGTGTTGTGTGATCCACCTTGTGAGCATGGAGGAATCTGTGTGACTCAAAATAGCTGTTCCTGTGCTTATGGATTTGTTGGTCCTAGATGTGAAACAAGTATGTAAAAGTCTATTTAGTCTTTCTGGCCCCATCTGGCACTTGCAGAAAATTATAAAACACAGAAAGCCTATATTTTTCCTCAAAATTATGATTGACTAGAGCAGGAAAATTGAAGTATAATGTAAGTAATGCACTGACTAAACCATTTCTTGATGATTTTCAAAAGTACATTTGTGTTATGTAAAAATATGCACATCTCTATCAACATTTGTTACATAAAAGCACCTATGGTCAAAAAAGCTTTATTTACAGTAATGATTGTGAAATGCAAGGTTGTGTGAGTGAATATAGTAATACTAATTTTGACAATACAAACAGGCAAGCTTAGCCATTAAGATTCATGTTATTGTGCAAAACAAGTTACAAAATAGGTTCAATATATAGAACATGGGGTTGGGGAGGGGGGGGGGGAATCAGCCTCCAAAACACTTTATATTAGTTGAATGGCAAAACATATATTACAGACTTTCATAACTGCAGTCCTTGCATCTGATTTAAATATCAGTTTGCCTTGACAGGAAAATAATTTTAGCTCTGCAGCAGAATAGTTGAGATGCAGCTAAAATTCTTAACTTTTATGTAAGACTTTGTCAAAAATGTGAATTATTAAAAAAAACAAAAAAACAAGGGGACAAATTCTGCTCTCAGCTTTACCAGCATAAATTGAGAGTAACTATTTTAGTTGCAGTGGAGTTGCTGCTGGATTCATATAGGTATTACTGATAGCAGAATCTGGCCCTAATCCTTTTCATGTTTACATTTACCCTTGAAATCAATTGCTTATTTTGCAGTGATATGCAACAGACATTGTCATAATGGTGGGATGTGTGTATCACCAGATGAGTGCAAATGCAAAACTGGATGGAGCAGCCCTTACTGTGAAACAGGTAAACATTAAGAAAGCATTGGTGGCTCATGCATTCATTTCTCTACTGAAATCCATGTGATTTGCACAATATGTTGATCATACTGGGAATTACTAAAGGAATTAATATAACAAAAGAAATGAGGAGCTAGTACTGAGCAAACCGCAAAAGGTTCAGAGTTTGGGTTTATATAAATATTCATAGAGTTAGATGCTTTGCCAGATCTCAGGCTCCATAACTGGCCTGGAAGTTTCATGAGTTTAGGGGTTCTGCAGAATTTTAACTCTTCTAAATCCAAAGCTTAACTTGCAGACTCCCAAACATGAAAAGTAAAGAAAAGTACTTGAACATTTCAAAACCCGAAAATAGATTTGGTTAAAAACAAAAGCAAAATTGAATTTTATTTGTATCTGAATTAATATGCTCATACTTGGTAAAAAACCAACTTTACAGTCCAGTAAAATGGGGCAAAATTATAAATGTTCCATTGAGTGTTTTCCCCCGTGATTCTTGAAATAGTTGTCAGATGACTACATTCTTATCCACTGCTTTGGAGATTTAGAAGTAAGAGTGCCCTCTGGTTTAATTTCACTGTAAATTTAAATCAAATAAAGCTGGAAGGCTGAATGACTCTAGACATCAGTAGAATCTCACTCAAGTGTATGTCACTTCTCACTCAGATCTTTTTGCCATAAGTCCTTATCCTTTATTTGCTGTTCGTTGGTCTCCATGAAATGAATGTAATGATCTTAGTAAAGTTTCCAGTGGACACTTTCTACACTATAAAACCACTAGCACCATTGGCATCTCATCCAAACTATAGTTTCATATTTTTCTAGCTTTATACAACTGCATTTAATCTAAATTTAATCTAAAACTTCCTACTGACCCTTCATTTCTTTAGATGCTTAGCTCTTGCAATAATGGAATTCTTATGAAACAAACTATTACTGTAACATACTGAAAGACAAAAGGGATAGAAAGGAAAAGCTATTTTAAATGACAATTATATTTTGAAAACGTTTAAACTTTAAAACGTCAGAATCTGTGTTTTCCCATTATGGCTTCCCAACCAAACTAGCTGAGTTTGTAATTCAAATGAATTTTCCAACCGCCAGTGCTGTAATCTGCACGTAAGACTCTGAAAGTCAGCTTTAAACTATTTATGTCTTTTACGTCATCACTATTAAAAAAAAAAATCTACAAATGGAATGTGGCCTGCAAATTTGTTGATGTGTGAGCCAATGTTCTACTGGAGCTTTCACATTTCAATGGGGAAGAACAAGCAGATGCATTTTGCTCTAAATATCTGGTATGTTATGGCTACACTGGAATGCCACTATGCTCTGCTGAAGAAGTGTAAAGCAGAAAATTGGCTAATATCTCATTTCCAATTTTCCAAACTATTTGAAGAATCATGATGAGATTTTACCACCTTAAGATCACGCTTGGACAAGATACTACAGTCAAAGCAAATGAATTGTGCAAATCATGGATAGACATCTGAAATAAACTTTTAAAGTACATCCTTAATCCCACAGGATCCCCAAATGCTTTGCACCTGTGCTAAGGCATTGCTGAAATCCAGCCACTGCTAGGACAACCAATACACTACATAGCAAATCTACTAGACAAATGGGACATATTTTTGCTAGCATTGGGGAAAACCTCTGTTCAAATGAAATGTGCTGGGATATCTTTCAAATTTATGCAGAAGCAAAGAAAACCCAACTCCTAATGTTTTTAAAACTAAAAGAGTGAGAGAAATTGATTTTGATTGAATTTCTATTTGTATCCAGCTATCTGTAGCCCTGTTTTCCTAAATGGTGGAATCTGTGTACGCCCAAATACCTGTGCTTGTCCTTATGGCTTCTATGGACCCCAGTGCCAAACTGGTAAGAAAGTTCAATATATCACCTGGATAGTAGAGTCAGGCTTTAATGGAAGTGATAACGACTATCTGACTTTATGCAGTATGTATTATACCCAGGAGTTTGGTTTGTCAAGTCCATCCTTGCCATTTACCTGTTGTAGTACATTGAAAATCTGCATAGAATTTTTTTTCTTTTTAAGGAGTTGGTTGTTATTGGACTAAATATTTATGTATTGCTGAGAACTAAACAATTCATCTGAAATTAATTTGAGCAAATCATGACAGAATTAACATCTAATTAATAACTTTAAAATATAGCTCTGCTCTGACAAGTATTTGTTGTTCAAAAAAAGGGATTATCATCTTACTGTAGAGTGAGTTTGGTTTAGAAATTGCAAATATTTCTATGAAATTTAACAAACAAAAACCTTTTTTCTGCACATCAAGAATACATTGTTTCATTTCAAAAGTTGCTAGATAGTCAAACATTTTCTGCGGGCAGCAGAGTGCAACTTTTGCTAATAGGCAGAGATCATAGGCCATTGATGCTACAATTAGTGGATCAATAGTTAAAACTTCTCTCTTATCCCCTTCCTTTGACAAAGACCTGAGCGCACCAAGATATATGCCCAGGATTGTGCTTTGATTAGTTGTCATGCTACATGCAGAGTTCTTTAGGGTTACACAAAAATGCATCTTTCAAGTTCTCTTCTATTTCAACCATGCTAAAGTTTTTAAAGGAGTCAAAAATCTCATCTCCTCAAGGATGGCCTCTGCCTTAGGGAGTTAAAATGATGAGCACCCATAAAATTACTATGGTTCTAACATCTATTGATTTCCCAAATAATTCACACTGGAGAGCATTGGAACTGCTTGTGGTTTGGTTCTAGTTTGTAGGGATAAGGAGAGGTATGTAGCATCCTGCTACAGCAAACCTTGTTTCCCACTCCCCACAGTTCATTGTCCCAGACTTACAGGAAGACAGACAAGATGTGAGGGCTTATTTAGGCTGCTGCGTTATTAATTTAACTCATCTGTGAACTATCCAGCAATAATTTGTACAGTGCAGGTCATAATTCCTTCCATACTCATTTCCAAATATTTGAGGGCTGCTATCAGTCCGACACTCATCCAAACCTGGTCTCAGCCCCTTGCTTTGAGCCAATCACCCACCCCTCATTTGAAGGTAAAGGAGCTGGGGAAAGGGAGATGCCCCTCCTTACTATTTGAGACATATGGAGCCCCAACCCTAGTCCCCAGTTACTTTAGGGGATGCCTTCCCTGAGTCCACTTTCAACTCTGGTTTACCAGGGAACCAGACCTCCTATGGAACAAGTACCAGATACCTGCCCCAAAAAGGTGCCAGAAATTACCTTGGTTGCCTCCCACCACCCGCAATCAAATTTCCAGACATCTAACAATTCCCTCCTTAACAAGGGCCAAAAATATATCCTCTCCCCCATTAGAGGGGTTGTCCCTGCTCCAGACAGGGAAGAGGACTCCATCTGAAGGGATAGGGCACATATACCCTCCCACAGTTGGGCCCATAGACAATTGCTTACCTTAGCCACTTCTCCAGCTACCACCTGAGTTGATGCTTCCTTCTCTTCCCCCAATCAAAGAAGGCCAGGACCTTTAATGGAACCTGACACCTTTGTTCCCACTGACCAGAGAATGCCTCACTCCCATTGAGATTACAGGAATTGCATTTCCAACAGAAGTGCCACTCTTAATTGGGAGAGTAACATTGGAATGAGTTAAACAACTCTGTCTCATGGGGTTATTCTACTCAAAAGACAGTGGTACATTCACAGGGTTGATTTTAATCCAATTTTTAAAAATTTTGAAACTATGATACTAAATTGACCTAAAATTCTTCTCTTTCACATTGTTAGCTCTTTGCCATCCTCCTTGTAAGAATGGTGGCCATTGTGTTAGAACGAATATGTGCTCCTGTCCTGAGGGTTATGTCGGAAGAAGGTGTCAGAAAAGTAAGCTATATAATTTCCCTTTTTCTTTCCAAACATCTTCTGCTTCAGAAATGTGTTTTTGTCTAGGGATGTATTTCCCTCCCATGCATGTTAAATAGAACAATTAACTTGTATTAATGCTCTAATCTTCAATTTTTATACCGTGGCACGTATATCAGTAGCCTATGTATAAAAGACAGAGCATCCCATTTCCCAAGCTTCACTTGCACTCACTACCGATAGGTTAATGAAAATACCATTATGTCAAGCAAACATTAGGAGTGAGAGTGGTTTGCTGGAGTCCTAACTCTAAATTTAACGCAGTTACATTGAGTCGTACAGTCAGTATTCTGAGATGACAATTTTTTCATTAAATTTACTGCTAGAGAAAATTAAAGCCAAAGCCATAGCAGCTGATTGGGATCCCTAAAAATGTCAAAACACCATTCCTTCTAGCTTAATTAAGACAGTTGGTTAATAATGCTTTTTGCTTCCCCTTTTGTTCCTATCCCTTTCAAATCCTTCTTCAACTCCACACAGCTATTCATGTTTCAGGCTTTTATTCTGAAGGGGTAATTTGTTATTTTGGCATTTTTACTGATTCTACTGCACTTTCCACGGTCTGTCATCCAGGGAGCTTAAGGTAGGTACGTGAAACCACATTTTTTTTCCCCCTTAACCAGGTTGAAATGGGCAAAATGAGAACTGTGAAAACAACTGCTTTTGGCAGGAAGAACTTGTAAATTTTCAGAGCACTTTATTTTTCACACACCCGGAGACAAAAAGACAGTGAAAAATTCCTTCCAGCAACAACAGTTCTCTCAGTCCCCATACTGCAGCTTTCCTTCCCTTCAGCACAGAGAATCATGATGCACAGTCCCAGTCTGGCTGCAAAATACACAACTGAATAGTCTATTCTGGCAGGAACAAGCTGGAGGGAAGATTGGGGGGGAGGGGGAACCTTATGTTTGGCATCTTGTTTTTGAGGTCACAGTACATTAGAAAAGTGCTGTTTCTAGTTTTAAGTACGCTACCATTGCTCAAGACAGATCAGCAGAAAAGCAGTTGATAATGATTGCAGCTTTAGGGAAGCCTTTTCCTAAGTCGTCTAACTGCTACCAACCCACACAATAGTTTTGTTCCACTTAAGCTCTTTTCAAGAAGCGTACAAGTTTTGCTGCCCACCTGGGAAGCCACTAAGTAGCGTAACAAAATTTTCAGTGACTATCAAAATATTCTTGTCCTGTTTTAGCCAAGTAAAATCCATCCCTCGTTCTGCTCCAGTAACTAGCAATTAACTGTCAGTTTTATTTGGCTTAATATCCTATGAAATTGATTTAAGGACATTCATTGTCTATGAGGAATACAGAGATAAGTACAAGGAATTACAGTATTTCCATGTTCACTGATTGCTAATGGGATTCACTTTTGGTGTGGGTTCCCCTCCCCCCCCTCCCCCCGTTTAGACAGGTCTGCACACCATTTTATACAGTTGTTATTCATTATAGTTCAACAAAGTGGTGTTACAAATACATATGGACCTATGGATCATTCACATATTCTTTGTAGCAAGTATTCAACTATTTGAGCCATCTGAGTGGTCACCTAAGACCCATGGCATACTTGCTGTTCCCTGACTGGATGTTCTCACTGTGAAAAGCAGGAGGAGTTGCTGGAGAAATAAGCCTCCAACTGCCTGACGAAAGGATTTTTAGACTCCAGGGTATGATGGGACAGCAGCAGTGAGCTCCTGACCTCTTCTGCCCACAAAGAATCAGCTGCTGGAGGTTTCATTGGGAGGCAAGAGATTTCATATTTAAGATGCATGGAGGCAGTTAATACCCTTGGGGAGGCAGGGTAGCCCAGTGGGAAGGGCTGTTAACTAGAACTCAGGAAATCTGAGGCCAATTACTGGCTTGGCCAGCCAGTGGCCTGCTGGCTGATCTCAATTTTTTCAAATTTTTAAAATGGGGATAACAATACTGACCTCTTGAGATCTAAAGATGAAAAGCACTATATGAGAGCTAGGTATTATTACTATTGGAGCTATTGTTTCAGACTGCCTGTACACTCAGGCATACATCCCTGCAGTCACACATAGAACAAATGTCCTAGTTTTCCTTTCCAGCTGCGAGAGCTAATGTAATATTATATGAAAAGTGAGATTTGACCATCACATGATGCCAGGAGATGTGGCTAGATTGCCTGTTGTTCTATTGCTTTAACCTAGTTCTGATTACAGCCTTTATTCCTGAGTGTTTAGGAGTCTTATTTTGGGAGAACTTCTGTCATTTCAGTGACTCCAAGTGGCTATTTAATTGGAGGTGTTGTATGGGAAGGTGTAATATAGATTGAATAGAAAAGGGAAAGATCACATTACAAAGTTACACCCTATCATAGATAAATGTTTGGTGGGAGGGTTTTCTAAAGCTTTGGCAGGCTTTTCTGTGTGCCTCTAAAATGAGGATATAATCCATCTGTGCCCTGGGTGAGGATTTTTTATTTCTTGCAGGATTTATTACTTTCTATAGTAATTGCACAGAGCCAGAGGATATCCGCACACAAAGAACAAGGAGAAAGAAATACTATATGGCATAGAAAGGCTGTAATGAGTACTAGAAAATAAGTTAATTGAGGGGTTAGTGCTGTAACAATTCCCAATTGCAGGCTATCAAGACCTACATGCATGTCAGTTTCAAGTCAGTTGTGCAAGGTGAAAGAATTACCTGCTTAATGCCATCAGTGCTTTTAGACTGTGTGAGAACACATTGATTGGTGCTAAAATAATTCAACCAAAATTAGGAATTATGACATCACAGGATCTCTAAGAGAAAACCATCCATTGAATGGCACGCTATCAGGCCCTTTAAATTATGTGTTACAGCCTTAATATAAACTAACAGTTACCTTAAACTCTTCCAGGCTTCTAGTGGGTTTTCTCCCAAGTTCTAAGAGTAGATCTAGTCCTAGGACCTTATTCTTTCTCTTACCCCAATGCAAATCAGGAATAGTTCCATTAGAATTAAACCAGGGTCACACCAGTATAAAAGGATATCCTACCCTTAGTCTGTGTGTAGTCAGTAACTACCTGGGATACTCTAGGAAGAAATATTATTTGTAACAGTTGAAACATGTCACTGTCCAGCAAGAGAAATACACAGTAGGGTTCTAAATCAAATTATTTAAATGGCACCTTGAAGAAGTTCCCTCTGATTAGATAACCACCATCTCCCAAATGAACAAACTCTAAGGCTGGGAGCTAAGATGTTCATTAACCCAGTGTACCATTATTACCCAGATACTGAAATATTGCCACTGACATTTTAAATTAAATGGATAAAATGTACATGGAAGATAAGAAAAAGCTGCACAAAGATTCAACCCCCCCCAAAAAATTAAATGGGCTGGAATATAAATTAAATTGCTTCATTTCCCCTTTCTTCTGCCTTTCCATTTTCTAGTGCTCAGAAAAGCTCCCTTCACACTCACACACACTCTGAAAGAAGCTGAGGAAGTCAGGGGTCTTGCTGGTCTGTAGAGAAGAAAGGCTGGAGTCAAAGATGAAAATGAGTCCAAACAGTGTTGCATTGAGAACACTTTCCCTGTGGGCACCTCCACACCCGGTTTTCACTGCTTTGGGGGATTTTTCCTTTTCTTGTCAATATTTCAAGGTGAAGGACTGAGAAGAAAGTGGTCTAATTTATTGCTGGCAAATTCAAATTTTCAGTAAAAGGGGGCAGTGAGAGAAGAGGGAACATAGCAGTCAACCACAGTGGACATATTTGCAAATTGAATGAAGTGTATTTGTGGCTTGAATAGTTACCTAATTTATTATTTCACTTCCTGTGTTCTACACCTTTGCATTTTTAAATGAGTCTTCATGACAGCTACCATTTTATTAGACAGAGAGGATGCACCATGACTCTGTCATTCTGACTTTTTCTTTCTTGTTTCCTTAATTTAAAAGGAAAGAAATTCAAGTTGCAAGTGTGTGTTTGTTCTTTGTCTAAGCAGACAACAGTTATGTAAATCACATAGTTCCGATTGGCTGAAAGCTGGAATACAGGGATTTGCACCTGTGTTTACTGACAATCACACAGTGATTATGCAAACCAGACACCCACAAACAGAGTGAAGAAATGTCAGACCTGACAACAAAATGTACAGTTATGCATCAGTAACTGTAGCAACTTTGTATTCTCACTGGAAGAGAATTCCATTCTGTACAATCAGTCTTACTCAGTATAAAGAGGCAAACACTAGCAGTTCCTTTAAATAAAATATCTTTTGTGATCGGCTTTACATCAAACAAACTTACAGCTGCTTCAGTAATAAAGAAAAGCAACTCGGCACTTTCCTTAAAGGGAAATAGAACAAAGCACAAGTACAAACAATCTTGGAACTTCACTTCCTTCCTGGGGGCTTTAAACACACTATTAGTATTGGCACCTTACAGAAATTAACAGTAATGAAAATGTTGTAGGTAATAAATATGTTCAATCCTATGTTTGGATAGCTTATTTTAAAAATAATGCTAACATAATTTCCATTTATCCTTTTTAAGCTACCCTCTAATTCACCTCTGACATTTTCCTTTCTAAACCAAAAATCTGGATACAGCTCCCTCTGGAGCTCATTAGCAAGCAAAAATAATCTGAGAACAATAGAACATTCTTCCACCACTGGGAACTCCAAACAAATTTGCAACACAAATTCAGATATCTCTCTTAGCTGTACATCATGTTGAAACTTGTCAAATCAAGGTAGCTGGTTGGACAGACAGGTTTAAAAAAAATAGAGACACCTCAAAATTTTGCACATTTATAATCCTTTCATGAAGTCTGGTAGAGGAATTGGGGCTCAGCTCTGCAAAGCCATAATCACGAGTCATCACACTGAAGTTGGGGCTTTGCATGTTTGGGTCCCAATCTTTGTAGACAACTTTTTCTTTACTCTCATAGTTCCCGCAGGCAGGACTTCTTGTCAAAACACTGCATACAGTATAACTCAGTCTTATAACTTTGCTTTCCTCCCCTCTTGATACTATGAGGATGTTGCTTGCCTGAGAGCTAGAGGCAAAGAACTTTGGAAATGTGAACATGTGGGTTTGTGAAATAGCCTTTTGCCAACCACTGTAACGCTGCGTAAATCACTCATTTTCTCTATCCCATCCTTTCCATGTGGACTTCTATAAATTAGAGCTGTCTAGATTGTAGAAGCCGGTATTTTATCAAATTATACCTGCACCATGTCATCTTTTTGACAGTTTGTAAAATATTGTCAGGAATATCTCCATTCATGGCTATTAGTCAGGATGGGTAAGGAATGGTGTCCCTAGACTCTGTCTGTCAGAGGGGGTGATGGATGGAAGGAGAGAGATCACTTGATCATTACCTGTTAGGTTCACCCACTCCAGGGCACTTCTTGTTGTCCAGTTAGGAGACAGGATACTGGGCTGGATGGACCTTTGGTCTGACCCAGTACAGCCATTCTTATGTTCTTATGTGCATTAGGCACAACGGACTGACCTCTGTGTCACTGGGACAGAGGGAAAGGAAATGGAGTGCTCAGTTGTGACTCCTCCTACATGCCCAGGCAGGAGAGTAAATTAGTATAAGGTACCACCTTACTCCCTTGTCCCAGACACTTATATCATGGGTCACAGCACAAGAGGGAGAACAATCTCTGCGGTGCTGCTAGTCTCCCTCCACACAGGAGCAAGGGGAACAATCATTGGCACTGATCTGCCAGATACAGGACTCCCTGGAGCAAAGGAGAGAACAGGGACCAGATTGCATCTGAGGCTCACAGTCTCATTCCTGGCTGCTCCTGGGGCAGCAATACTATGTGCTGCACCTTATTCATGGCATGTGGCAGAGCCCTTACTAAAAGGCAACGTTTTGTTCTCAGATGTACAGATGTGGTGGTTTAAACTGACTTTAATAGGAATTCTGAGCACCAATGGGAGGAAGTTGTCCCTTAATCTGTATATATCAACATGTGCAAGACTCCACCTGGGTAGGAGTTAAAGTATGTACTGAATAGTGGGCCAAAAGTCCTTAGTCAGGGTTCACTCATTCCACAGGCAAAACATTTACTGGCTTCGATGCAAATTTTACTTGAGTAAGGACTCTAGAATTTGATCCAATGGTTGCAAATAAAACCAGCAAACCTGATTGCCTAAACAGGACAGTGTCTGCACTCTGCTTTCTCTTTGAAGGCTCTGATCAGCTTTAATTGCCAGCTGTCACCAGTTACCACACAGCTCTCTCTATCCAAGCACCTTTATTCTTAAAGTGAAAGCATAACAGAGAAAGCATATTAAAGACAATACTAGTTCCTATATTCATGCTGTAGGCCTACCAGAGATCAAGATTGCCTGCATTTTCTTTTTCTTTGCACAGAAGAAAATAAATGGAGCTGCGACCAGCATCAACAAAGGCTTAGCCCAGTTACAGCAATGAAAACATGTCTAAGTGACTGGTCATAATGTACGCACAGAAGCTGCAAAACCAATCAACAGAGGAAAACATAAATGTATAAGAGAATCTTCTGTCACCTCTTATTCATGCATGACAAGGAAGCTGCTGAGCAAAACAAATTATATACACATTTCCACAATGCCTCAATGACTTTATATTTCATTAAGTTTACAATGAAGGGAAAATTTCTCCAAACCCAAGACTTCTAACAAAATGGGAATAAACTCTGTGCAGAGAATACACAGATTTGTATTCTTGATATTCCACATATTATGCCTTAAGAGTCTGCAAAGACAGAATAAGTATCACTGTATTCTACTTACGATACAGTAATGCAATGACACTGAAGTCAATGCGATTTGTAACCATACAAGATTTTTTGCCCATAACCTCTATCGTTGGCAGCTGCTAGTGGAATAATCAATTTAAAATCAATAGATGTCTAATTTACACATCTGCATTTGCACATACACACACTATGTATATAATGCCTTTCATTTGGAAGGATCGCGGAACACAACATAAACTGCATACATATAGGTAGCCCATTACTACTGAAATGAAAATACCTCAGGGGAAACTGCCAGCTGGCAAGCAGAGGATTAGTACACTGAAGAATAAAGGATATGGAATGTTAGGGGGAAATCCTCTACCCCTATTAAAATGGCAATGGGATCATTAATATCCAGACAGAGCAGATGAGATCTAGGTGTAAGTTCTTATTCCAGAGCTTTGCACATAGTAAGCTACCTGGAAATCAACTTGTCTGCCACAGAATGAGACTGTTAGAGCATGGTCAACCTTGCCAGATAACAAACTACAATTACTCAGTTGACAATGCTGACAAATATGCAACAGACTTTCAATATATTATATATGGACATGAATGCTCCTCTCTCTTCTTGGTCCAGGTTTCCATTACATCATTTGATCATTCAGTATCTCATTATCTTTCCCATTTTTAGTAGCCCGGTACTATAGTTAGGGATGGTCTCCTAATTAAATATCTCTAAAATTATCAGTAAATACATTTGGATATGTTCCAGAACTAAAGGCATAATACAACTAAAGGAAAGATCAAAGGTAATACAGCTGTTCTTTCACTTTAAGATTTTCTAATCCATGATGTTTGTATTTCAAATCATCATATTTATATAGCACACATCACTGTGGGGCTAACATCAGCTCAGAAACTCACATCACCACAGCTGTGCAGAAGGATGAGAATATTATGGATGCAAACATCTGTCACCACACCCCATCCCAATTACATCTGCAGCTGCTTCTGTGTCTTGTAGCAATTTGTTCCCCTGGAGTGCATCCCTTAGTGCTTTCCACCAGATTATTTTTGCCATACAGAATGATAATTTATTTAGAAAGTGGTTTGCCACTCTGTCAGGAAGACATGCAAGGTTAGAGCTAGCGATGCATAGTCCTCACAAGAGTTTGATTTGGATGAGCATCCAAAAGTTTGACCATGGTTTGACCATGTTGGGGCCATAAAAGGAAGTCTTTATGCCACAACAACAACAACAAAAAAGTGTTTGTAGCAAGATTTGTGTGGTTTTTCATACATATTGTAGTCTGCCCATCCCAAGGTAGAACTGACGTTGTTTTACATTATTTGGACATAAAATTAGTTATGTTGTTTACAAAGCCAAATCAATGCGCATACAAAAAGCTCAGAAACACACATGTCTAAAACTTAAGACTTGTGCAAAACTAGGGCTATGCTACCCTTCAGAGGAATAAAAGGACAAAAGCAAATCAAGCAAATGGGTATCTATAGCAAATCAAGACAAAAAGTAAGTAGAAAAGGGGAAACATTAAAATCACATGCGCATGTGCAAGAGGCTACACTGTGACCAGTCAAACCCTCTGCTCCCCCTCAAAATAGAAAACTAACCAGAAAGATAAAACTGCACTAAGAGTTCCTCAAGAAAACACCCGAAAAACCAAAGTGACAGTTTTAAGGAACTGTCACTGTTTATAGATTTATAAATCATGTTTCTTTTAAAAAGCAAATTTGTGATTCTGATTTAAAGGAATTCTTTTAAGTGTGCATCTCAGAATGGGTGTTGTCCTGCCTCCTTCCATTTACATTCATTCTTCTGTAAGCATCACCTGCAAGATGCATCCTGACATATTTGCTTGGCCTGCCAGAATAGACGTTATTGCATGGGATTACTTTCTCCCTTCATCTAGAAGTGGCATGTATCATTCAGGTCAATTTTCTCAGCCTCTGCAGGACAAAGAAACCCAAAGTTGTCTTGAAAAGTATATCTCCCAGTCAGCACAGCTGTGCAGGGCTCTGTCTCCTTATCACCAGCTTGATTCAGGATCAGTGATGACAGTAATTATTGTACTAGAATTAAAGAAGCTCTGCATGATCATTTTCAGGAATGGCTAGTGCAGAATTCTAGCAGTGTTCTCCTAAAGCATCCTACATTTAAAGGGTTTGTCATTGTCAAGATTTCAGGGAACTGATTTAGTATTGTCTCTGTCATAACTAAACTCTAGTTTCCTAGGGTAGTTTTAAAGTCTGGGCTATCTGAGCAATACTGTAATCCATCAGAAGGGGATATAAACAATGAAGGGGATACAAGGTGTAATGGGGTTGAATGAATCAGAAGTCCTCAGCCTGCTGTGTTAGGTTCAGCATGAAGAGTATTCCGTCTGCTCCTTCACACCACCAGTCAGATTCTAAGGGCAACAAATGATTTCTACTATTAACTTCAAATTGATCAGATATGATTAGTTATCATGGGCTAATACTGTGACTATTTGAACAGAGAGGTATTCTGGGTTACTTATATCATCTGCAGCTGTAGGAAAGCATGCCCTGTGCTTAACTTTGCCTCGGGGTTCCTTTGGCTTTGCTAACAGGAATATTTCGTTACATTTTAAGGGAGCTGCTATAGAGGTTGAAATTTAAAAAGGGATAATGGAAGTTGTTGGTATATATGGTCAACTGGCACTAATGCTGCAGGAGACGAATAGCTGTTACTGGGATCATCTTTCTTGTTCTGGTAACAAAGAGTCCTGTGGCACCTTAAAGACTAACTATAAAGTTTTGAAGCATAAGCTTTCGTGGGCTAATACCCACTTTGTTGTATTAGCCCACGAAAGCTTATGCTTCAAAACTTTATAGTTAGTCTTTAAGGTGCCACAGGACTCTTTGTTACCTCTGCTATTCCAGACTAACACGGCTACCTCTCTGATTCTTTCTTGTTCTGGCATCCTATGACTACACAGGAGAAAGAATTGTACAGTATAGAGCAGTGTGATGTGTGAACATTGTCTATGCCTATTATTTTAATTCCTACATTTTTTGTTTCTTGCTCCACTAAATTCACTCTTCATCTGAGATGTTGCACGTGATCATCCCTTTTTCTGAACCTGAATCATCAGCTCCAATAAAAGTTTATCTGAACCTTAATAAACTTTCCATAAAGTAAAGAACATGGTGGTGGGTTTTTTAGTTCTGATAACAATGTCCTGCATTGCAAGCAAGTTGCAAGTAAGTTGTCCATACATCCCCCCAGCTTGCACAACACAATAATTATAATACAGTACAAGAACTTAGGTTACAAGACTGTTACAGGAGAGATGCGTAACAAACAAAACACACACACGCCAAAGCATCCTGAACTCACCCTAGCTATGACTAGCAGTTGCAACACCTAGTGCTAGTATGGCAGCCTCTGCAGACAAGTGTAAGAAATGGACCAAGTGACCAGGCAGGAAGAGCCATTGAAGCAGTGTGCCCAAGTTAGGGTCCCAGAGACATAGGTAGCATTAGCTTCCCAAACTATCAGAAAATACCAGAGGCAAGCCTGAGAGGAACAGATGGATGTTATCCTTCTATTGCATGATGAATTACTGTATTTTGGACACTATTTTTTGGTAAACAGTTGCAATATTCTTGCTTAGGGAGTTTTTGCAGGACTTCATCCTTGACCAGAGACAGTAAAGATTCCTGTTCTTTGTGGCAATTTGAGTGGTTTATTTGTAACCATTTAGATGGCAAGACTGTTGCACAGGGTGTGCCAAAGCACTTACGTTCCATTTTGTGGTACAGCATCATTTGCACAAGGTCTCAAAGCGTGTTGGTATAAAAAGGTCAGCATCTGATCACAGCATTAATATCTAAATAAAACAGCATTTGCAAAATTCTGTGTAGTAGCAGTAGGTCGAAATGTGATTTAGAGGTTCTAGAGCTCAGCTGAAAAAAATACAGAAAAGTGGGAGTTGGAAAACTCCACGGTTTTAAAAAACAGGGTCAAAATTACACAGTTTATCCTGATTGGCAGCAAAATAAAATTTATCACATGCATAAATTTAATGAACAACTACATTTCTGAACTTCTGCAACAATTTTGCCATATTTCAAATCAGATGGGAATACAGCCTCATCTTGTCTTTAACCCTGATTGATAAAATACTAAAAAGTTTTCTTGAAATTGTCTGAAGTCAATCTATTCTCTTCAAGTCCTTTCTGAACCAGATGAATGTCTGAGAACATGTTTTCCAATCAAGAGGTGAAAGCTTTAACAAGAATTTGGCAATCAACAGTAATAAGTGGTACTGGTCTGTCTGCAGCTGCCACAGAAGATTTCTTGTTTGCTTTTTCAAGAATCATTGTAATTAATACCTCTCTCTTTTCTCCGTTGAGGCAGCTCTTATTGAAGGCTCCTTGAAAGATTTTTTGCACAACGGAGCTCAGCAAATTTTACAAGGATTTATAGAAGGTAGCAAGCCCCAGAGTTTAAGACTTTCACATCCAAATTACTTTTTGTTTTTAATTACAACTTAACCTTACGAAATGATGTAAATACATCCTGAAGTAAAGTCTGCCTGAATATGTACCATCAACCATGCTCCTCATTTAATACCTAACTGCAGGCATCCGTGATCCGATGTGCATGAATGGAGGGAAATGTGTGAGCCCAGATATCTGTGACTGCCCATCGGGTTGGAGGGGCAAGCAGTGTAATAAACATAAGTATCTCTGCCTCCCAGCAAACACAATATTGTGTAGTACATAGGCCAGTCAGAATGAAGTATAATCTTTTTTAATATTAGAAAACAATACAATGACTAGACCTTGTTTTGCTACTTCAGCATTTTGCAAAGAAAAACAGTTTTATGTACAGGTTGTACAAAACAATATAAACATTGGATGTTTACAGAAAAAGAAAGGTGGGGGGAACCAAAATTCTATCTCATGCAGCTGTCTGTTATGCATATTTCTGTGGAAACTCATTTTTATGGTATGAAACTTGAAGTATTGATTTTAGGCCATCCCAGCTATACATATTTTGTTATATTTTACAGAAAAAAATGTCATATTTCAAAATATAGAACTATTTAAAGCCTGTAGTAAAGCCTTCCAAACTGATATACTTTCAAGGTCATCAGATGCATTGCAGTGCATAATTCTGAGACTGATGTATTCTTACACTAAGCCTACCACATCTCACTGCAGTTTACATAAAAATGCAATTAAAAAAATCACCTTATCTTAAAATGTTTCAGGGAATATTTTCTCTTACATAGTTATTCATTACCATGATGTTGGCAGATAAGCTGAATAAATTTAAGATCAAGATGACACACTGTGTGGGAGATGGATTAATGTATTGCCTTTTTCACCCTAGGAGTACTGGTGATGAATAAGGCTTGGGAATCAGCACAATGTTAATTTCAGTGCTGTTCCTAAAGTATAATATTGATCATTTCTTCTCAGTGTATACATACATATACATACACAGAGAGAATCATTATTATATATATTATATATAGAGATACATATAAAATAATCCCAGTGACAAACATCACTTAAACTGTGTTTTGATGTACATGAACATCACACCCTATTTATTTATAACATCTGATATGGATGTACCCTATTTATTTGTTGGTGCCACGGGTACTTAACCTAGTTCTTGGTGTTATCCACAGCAACTTCCTTTGAGAGCTCTCTCTCTGGGGGGAGGTAATATCACAGAAATTCAAAATGCTAATTACCTTGTGAAGACGACTCATTACATTCTTTGAGATTCCACCATTTTGAAAATAACTATGTGAAGCAATTGCCAGTTACCCTCATGCACGAGTACATTCATGAATCTTCTCATTTACCCACTTTTCATGTTGGTCTTTTCAGCTGTTTGTCTGCAGAAGTGTCTGAATGGTGGAGAATGCATAGGCCCCAGTGTCTGTGCATGCATTGAAGGATGGATAGGAATGCTGTGCCAGACTCGTAAGTGCTTCTTTAAACACTACGATAATCCTCCTTATAAAATGCATACATTTTCCATATATGCAGTGCAGTTATAGCCATGGCAGGATATTCGAGACACAAGGTGGGTGAGGTAATATCTTTGATTGGACCAACTTCTGTTGGGGAGCCACACAGAGCTCTTCTTCAGGTCTGCGTAAGTTCATCTCTCTCACCGACAGAAGTTGATTTAATCAAAGATATTACCTCACCTGCCTTGTCTCTCTTATATCCTCCATGATATTTATGTGACTGGAACAACATGATAATAATACATTTAAGATTTAATTCTGCCTCCCTTACTCTCATTGAGTAGTTCTTATTCCATGTGTAGAACAATTGCTTTCAGTTTTCAATTTAAGAGTTGTATATATGGTAGGATGGGCGTGGGGCTAGCAACTCCACCACGTAAGGGAACCAATTGCTACTGAAACACCAACACCAGTTGGTGGCCCATACCCCGGCTGGGGGATGACGGGCAAAGAGAGAGAAGAGAGATATATGGTAATGCACTCTACAGAAGTGTGATTTCCAATGAAGCACTAACATGTGCATGTTAATGGATGGGTGCAGACACTTCTGGTAACACTAGAGGTTCTCTAGTGCACTTTAACATAATATTGTTTGAAACAGCATTATCATAGTGTGCACCGGTAGGGTACATGCAATTATGATATAAACACGAGTGTCCTTTAGAAATCATACCCCTGGAGGGTGAATTATCCCACCCTGTGGACAAGCCCTGAACAGGGGAAAGAGAATTAGGCCTTCATTTACTTGAATGGACACTATTTAAAAAGGGAAGAAAATCTTCACATTTCCAAAATGCCAACATGAATACTTTTAAAACAACCCCTTACTATATTTGTAACCCAAATGCTGCAGCACAATGCAAACCCGCAAGCCAGCAGAGTTTCCATGTGCAAAGGGACTGAACAGAGTGGCCTGAGGGGAAGTTGGTTATTTTAAATAAGTCCCTTGGATTCATGCATGTTGCTAACATCACAATGGAAAGGCAGTAAACTTTTGGGGATATAAGTAAAGTGTCACTCCTTCTTGCCTTAGTGCATCATTATATCTTGCAATCTTTCTGGCCCAGTTACATCTCATTGGCTGCATAATTGTCTCTGAGCCAAATATATATTAGTTCACGTTTTTTTAACGTTTTAAATTATTTACTAGTCAATGACTCATACCTAATCCAGTTCATCCCTTCTATCACCAAAGACAGGTTCTTCATTGAGAAAGACTATCAAGACTCAATATCTGTAGCAGTTTCTGCTGCTTTACACGAGTATCCACATTGCAAAGTCTAGGCACATTTCTGTTTATTTAGTCAGGCCTTCTGAAGGCAGAGCCAAACCTGTTTGACATTCACTCTGTTTTTACCATTTCTTCCAGTGTTTTCACTGCACTGGACAATTTAATCAGTTTTTTATCCCAAAACAACTGGTTGAAACTTCTAGGTCTCACAGCAAAACTAAATAAGCCCTAAGTATGGAATTTTGCTACTTTTTTTTTAAAAAAAGGCTAGAATGGGAGAGCAGATGTTTAGGTCTTAGAGTGTTGCTCTGGAGTATTCAGTGGTGCAGCAAAGACGAGGCAGTGGAACCATAAGTCATATTCCTTACAGATGTTAAATATATAAAAAAAGTTTTTCCCATGAAAATAACCCAATAAAGTACATCTGGATTTTTGCATTTTGAACACAGTTTTTTTCACTAATATCCAGGAGTCTATACAAAATTATGTACATGCCCAAGTGTTATGAGCTTCCTGAGGCAGCTCACCTACAGTGGTGGTTGCTGGCACTGACAGGACGATTACTAATGGTGGTACTGAGGTCTAGGTCCAGTCACAGGTTACCACTCGGTCCTTTGTCGTTACACTAGTATTACTGTAGCCTGCTCCCTCTCACCAATCAGCCCACACATATGCTAGGTCAAATCCATCGGTGGTGTGACTCTGTTGAAACTAATTAAATAATATCAAGGATGCATTTGGCTCTTTAGAGCCTTTCCTACACAAAACTGCTTTGATCAAGCCTTTCAAACTCAAACCTGCAAAAGCTTTCTAAATGCCTGCTTTGCCCTTGGAGAGCCTGTATACTCTCTACTTAGACACACAGGGTCAAATCTTGCTCTTATTTATAGCAAAATTTCAATGGATCCCTACTTGTACCACTGTAAGCAAGCACAGATTTTCGCCCACAGCTTTAAAAGTCAGAGTAACATTTTCACAGTGCATTGTAAGATGATTAGTAGCCAGCAGACATACAAGAGCACATTTTTGTAGGTTGATATCACTACATGCTTCCAAACAATTTCAACTTTATGAAAGACAATTTCCACTCCTCAAGCCACAATCCAGATCATTTTTACTGGCAACCATCAGCATGTTTGTTTTACCTTTACTCCACTGGACATAAATTTAATTTCTTGGCTTGACCAGCTACGCTTCAGTCTGAATTCAACATTGAGTAAGTCAGTGCCAAATACAAATACAAAGCTGGGAGTCATCCATATACAGAAGTACTACAGCCCCTGTTTCTCCATAGATCTAATGGCCTCCTCCACCTGTGGTACCAGAGGGAATGACATCTTGGAACCTCACATATGATAGGGAGGTTTCAATAAGCAGTTATCCCCTGGGATTTCTCAGAATGACTCTACTCCATTACAATTCCACATAGTAACTAGCAACGGTAATGAAGGGCGGCTGACAAATCTAGAAGAATCACCACGGCCATCTGATTTTACTCCATCACTGGAAAAAAATCACTGACCAACATGACCAGTGTGGTGTCTATATTTCAGAGAGGCCTCAACCCAAACTGACTGTGGTCAAAGTCAAGGATCCAGATGTAGCTATTATGCTATGGCGTTTTCAGTTTCCTCAAACTCATAAATTTAAGATATGGAGTTATTCAGCTTTAGGGGCTAATAATTACTATCAATAATTAAAAACTATAATTACACTATAAATCCCCCTGCTGGCTTTTGCCTGACAAGGTGAACATAGATCTATATTATAAGCTGTACCCCCAAAGTTCCTCCAGCATTTCAGTAAGCACCACTAGCTGAAACACCACTGACGAGGTTCTGTGTTTATCCTCCCCAGTCTCAGTTCTTCTGCATTGGAGATTATTAGCTCAGTGTAAATATGAATAATTTTTCTCTGCAAAGTGTATTGAAAATGCTTCACTGAGAGCAACACTTGCCTCTGCAACCAGATGTAAACCTCACACGTTTATCAGTTTGTACATCATGTGGAACAGTTGTGCTGATTGACACTTTTGAGATGCTGCAATACACAGAAACCTTCCTTCACTACTTATGCAATTAAAAGCATAGAATTTAGAAACACTTGATGCTGTGGTGGGTTAAACACAGAATCAGACTTCTGAACCAGTGTGCTCCCGCCTTCCCTCCACCTGTCACTGGCTATCAGCATTTTATCAAAACTGACAAGGATAAAGCCTGGGTTGAGAACATTTAGGAGACGTTTCAATAGTCATGAACAGAGCACGAGGTTTTAAATAAAGAGGTTTGTTGGCTGACCAGTGTACTTCCCCACTCATCTGTAACTGAAGAGAATAGCTTGTGAGGAAGGATCAATAAAATAGGCTTTTCACTCCAGCAAATAAGGCCTATGATGGTTTACCCTTGCCCTGTATATACACAGTATTATCTTGATGGTATGGGGGATGAATGGTCCGATTTCACACCTTATTGCAAATGCAGAGAAATGAGCTTACAAAAGAGTGAATTGTCAGTCATAGTGAAGGCTGAATATACCCTGAAATATTTTGTATCTGTTTCCTGCCCCTGACTTTTGATTACATCAGTACAAATGTTCCAAAATTCTCTAACAAACTTGCAAAACATATATAACACATCATTGAGGCTGTGGCAGTTTCCATGGTAGCAGAGTTTCTTACCAATTTTGTTTCAATTTGACTCCCCTACTAACCACCCTCTACCTGATTCCTCCCTGCACTCTCCTTTGTGCATGGGTGCGCAAACATCCCTCCTCCCCCCCCTCTTCGAGCCATCATGCCATCCTCACACCAAAACAAGAAAGACTCAAATCCTATAATTGAACTTGCTCTTGCAGATATACACCCGAATGGAACCGTAAGGAAGTCAGTGGAGTTCCACATAAGCATAGCAGTGTGGATCAGATTGCAAGACTGGGGTATAATTCCAATAAATTATCAAGTGGAAGGTTATACTCATGAAGGATCCTCACTGTTAAAATTCATGCTGGTTATCTGCAGTTCTAAAATTATTGAACACATACTGGTATCTCATTTGCCCTTCAGAATATCTTCTCTTTATTTGCATGTTATAAGTGTCAAGCTGATAGCCTTATAATTTCCTGAGCATTCTTGTTCTTTCCCTTTCTCTGAATAGTGGCTCAGACATGCTTGCCTCCAGATTTTCTCTGTAACCCTTTCAGTCCTTTTTAAAAAAGAAATCTCAACAAAAGATTGTCATTTGCATGCAAATTACAGCTATGTTCTTTTAACACTCAGGGATAAATCCCTTATTATAGTGGGCATTTATTGATTATAATTTTAACATAAGCTTGTCTTATTAAACGACTTTCCTTGCTGAGTCTGTAATGCATACATAGCCTGTGTCATTTTTAGTATTCAATGGCTTAGAGTCCCTTGTAAATACATTTATGAAATATTCATTTGGACTTCAGCTATGTTATTATCCTCTCTGATTTCAATTCCAATTGTCTTCTGAATTTTTAAAAAACTTTTTCCCTAACTGAGCTTGTTGCGGGGGGGGGGGGGCGGGGAGGAGTATTTCCATTTCAGAATTTTTCTTCTAGTTTTTCCTTTTTGGCATCATCTGTGACTCAAAGAAATTAGTCAGAGAAAGGCCTGCTAGATCATCTAATCCCTTGGCCCTGCTCTTGTAGAATTGTTCGCTAGGGTACATCTCCTTGTGCCTCGTTTAGTCTCATTACATGTATCCCAAATTTTATCACTTCCCACTATTCCACAGCCTGTGTTACTAATCACACTACACCTAGTAACAGCATAAATTCTTTCTCTCCCTGTAAGACAAAAACTCACTGAGTAGTACTAAAGGGAGAGGGTAAAGAGTGCAAAGAACATCTTGCCCTAATTAGTGTACTAACAAGGCAAGATACTATCTCTGTACCCCTCCCCCAGAGCACTGGGCTGCAGAGAAGACATCCCCTTCTGACCCTCTTCACTCCCAAAGGCATGGTATCTGCAGTTTGGGGGCCTGGCCAGGTCTCTGTGTGCGTATGCTATGCACAGTAATATATGCTAAGGCGAAGAGCAGGTACTAAGGGTGAATGTGCACTGCTCTCTTTTGATGAAGGATGATTCCCTACCACACTAAACTGTGGGGCTCTCACTTTAAGAGCAAGTGTTCGCCTTTGGTGTTAATATTTTTCGGTTTAAACATCTGTAGATTGCCATTAGGTCTCTTTCGCCTTTCCACCACACCAACCCCACACATGCTGCCTTTGCAAGGTCAAGAACCATCAACCCCCAAACCACTTTAGTGGCTGTGACAATGCTGTAAAAATTTGCCAATTTATTTCCAGTAGTGGACAGAAAGCAACAAGTGCCTGGCATGGTTTAGAGAAGCGTAAGGATGGGAATCATTATTCAGAAATGTCACCTATCTCCCCCCCTGCCTACCAGAGCTGCTTATGACAGCTCTCATTGTTTGCATGTGGATATAACTTTATATCTAAAAATCTGGTAGCATGAGCTCCAGAAATTTCACCTGTGACTTCAGGTCTGAACTAGCTTTATTCCATACCAATCAAATTGGTTTGTGCATATTTGTATACCTAGGCCAAACAGTCTTCCACGAAAGCTTTAACGTTCCCGGCCCTTTTGAAAATCACACCACTCACATGGATATCTAAATATGAATTTTTGGAGCCTAAGTATTAATCTTTAAAAGTCTTGGTTCTCCAGAACAATAAGCTGGAATTCCAGAAGTATGTACTTGGCCCTTTGATTTTGAGGTAAATACACTTGACTTTCGCAGTGTCCTGTGCAGTAAACTTTAGGATGAGATATTAAAGTGCACTAACTCTGAGATTTGACAATAAAAATGGAGTATCTCACTGAGCTACTTTGATGAGGAGGATGGTATTACAACCTAGATAGAGGGATATTTTTATTTTACTTCTGTTTGACAGTGTGAGGTTAATGACTTTCAATAGGCCTCTGCCAGAAAGAACCACGAAAATACACTTAAAAGTATCCACCACTTGATTCAAGTCTGATTGGTTTGAAAGCCAGTCAGCTCCACTCCCAGTAACGGCTGTGCTAGGACAGAACAGTTTGGCAATATCTGATAGAAAGTTTAACTCCTGAGATCTAATTAAAACAGCAACATGACATGTGTGTCCTTCTTGGATGGTTTCCTTATGAAGTGGTTGTTTTCTTCTTTCCTTGCCAAAACAATGTCATAGGAGCACAAGCTGCTAACTAGGATGAGAAACAGGCTAGAAATCAGGTAATTCTTACTTTAAACAAAGAGGAACAGATTGTTTTATTAGCTGAATATATTTAAATAGGTTGTACCATTAGTGAAGTGATGTGCACTTACAACTTAGTACCAACAACACTTTTCTAATTTAACTTACGTTTTAAACTTAGAATGGGTTGCAAGTAGTTGTTTCTGCAAGAGCAGGACGTTTGTCCTTTCTGGTTTCCAAAATTATACAGTATGTAATTCACTAAATTGTACAATCTTGTTATTTTTCCCCTTGTGATAACAGTCAGTGGGATTGTATATTTAACATTCTTTCAGCGCAAGTCAAAAAAGGATCTTTTTAAAGCTGCTATTTTTCCTTCTTTGGAACAAGATAAAAATCATTTTTGGCACAAATTTGACCCCAACCATCACTGTCCATAATGTATTTCAGATTTGAAAATTAGGTCTTATTATCCATTTCTGAACCGCGCAGTAATAATTGTTCCTTTGGCACGGACCTCTCTTCCCCCATCTTTATTGTAGACGATAGGATTAGGAGAAAATGATAATAAATACAAAAGAAAATAAATTGGAAAAATCCTGTGATAAATAATTCTTAATCCCACAAGACATTTAGAAATACCCCCTTCCTCTCACACGAATCCAGAAGCTAGATCAAAATTCACTTTGTCACAGCACTCAATGGGTGGGGGGAGGGGGAAAGAATAAGATAAAGTGTATTCCTAATCTAATTATGATTTTAATGACAAGGGTATTTGTAAATAACTTGATCTTTTATTGTATTTGTAGCTCTTTGTGAGAAAAAGTGTCTACTGGGAAGCAGGTGTATAAGACCAAATGTATGTGCCTGTAGAAGTGGATATACTAGTCTAACCTGTAGAAAGAAGGCAATGTGCAAATTCAAAAAGACTGAATTAAACCAGTAAAATGGGGGGATAATTCAGTCTAACTGAAATATTTTGCATGGTTTTATGAGAAAATGTTCATTTATAGCTTTAACTTTACGAAAGAGGTGAATAATGTTATTAAAATATTTTAAAGAAAGCTTGATTTTTATAATCAAGAGCTGGGGAAAAATAATATATATTGAGAAAATATAACAGTCTATTCATATATACTGTAGTCTCTACTAAATATTAGATTTTAACTTCAGAATTACCTTTAACTGTGCATTTACATTCTCATACCAAAAGACAGCTTCTATTTTGGCATTAAAAATCAGAAGCTATGGATAAAATGAATGAGGGTCATCATAATTTTCTTGGTACATAAAAATCTATTAAACTGGTCAGCTGTTTAGGAGAATATACTGTGCATTTTCTAAAAAGCTTTATTTCGTATCCCACTTTGACTTTTCATATGAAGTCAAGATAACCGTGAGCAATTATCTGCATGTGTTTATATTCAAATGGATTTCTGTTAGCAAAGCAAGAGATGCCTTTTTGATATATCAAACCAGGATTATCAGGTTTGTTTCAGAACATCACTAAAGTTCAGGAATGTCCAGTACGATATGCCACTTCACAAACCAAGTGGAACTTTGTTGCAAATCATAGTGAAGGACAATAAAATATGGTGCATGCATTTTCATATGAGTGAACCACAGCACAATAAGTAAGTGTGGGAAGAAAGAGAAGCTACTGTAATTGTTTTCATACTGTTCATATTTACAAGAGTCAGACTAATTACAAGACTTGTTATCCCTGTGAGAATCCTCAGTAATGCAGGAGAACCCAAAAAGGAGACATGCACACACCCCTTTTGAAATCTGATAGACAGTCTTGAGTTTCCTGATCCATCCTGCAAGAATATAAAATTAGACTCATAGACTTTAAGGTCAGAAGGGAACAACTGTGATCATCTGGTCTGAGCTCCTGCACACAGCGGGCCACAGAACCTCACCCACTCACTCAAACTCTGGCTGAGTTAATGAAGTCCTCAAATCATGGTTTAATGTAAAGACTTCAAGTGAAAGAGAATCCACCATTTACCCTCATTTAAATCTTCAAGTGACCTATACCCCATAATGCAGAGGAAGACTAAAAACCCCCAGGGTCTCTGCCAATTGTTGCACTATGACAATGCATTGTCCTGATCAAAATATGGAAAAGTTGTAAATGAAGGGGCTTAGGTGGCTTTTCCCCACCCCTACTATCAAATAGCCTCATTACAGCCCAGCATCCTAAAGTCAGCATAATAAATGCCTGATTCACCTGTGTCTGGTTTCAGAGCATATGTCAGGAAACCAAAATAGTCAAAACCCAAATAGACACTTTCCTCCAAACTTTATTGGAATTGTTAATAATAAACTTATTAGCATGGGTAGGAAGAAATGTTGCATACAAATATACAAAGCCTTGTGCTTTGTTACATTTTCATTATGGACTTTTGGATAACAGAAACAATACAATAGTGGTGGCATATAAAATCTGTCACAAAATCCAGATTAAATTGCTACTGGACAGCCTCTTCACACAGCACTAGCTGCATGAGGAGGCTCCTGGTGATTATACCTTTGAATCTAACTGAATCTCTGCCTATCTATCTCTTTGCGCCTAGCACAGATGGAATAAGAAATGTAAGGTAATCTCTCGGCAGTCAATTTAGAAACTTTAGAAGATTGACTTCCCTCACTTAAAACTAATTGCTAGTCTGATTGCCCATTAGAAGTAGTCTCACAAAAGGTTAAAACTAATGCTACATTTTAGTAGTTCTTTTCCAGAGCCTGGGTCAGAAGCTGTCTTGAAGACAGAGATAGGATGCAAGAGAAGAGACATCTCTGAAGAATAATTGGTAGGAGATGCTCCTTTTCACAAGCAAAAAGGAATCGTACATTTCTCAGACCACGTTGTTCTCTCTTTCTCCATGGTATTCTTAGCTACAACTCCCTCTTGTGCCATCAGTATTCCTAAAGATTCGATTCTCAAAGTGGGGGTCGCGACCAGGTTATGTGGGGATCGCGAGCGCCTGCAGTTGGCCCCGACTTCCACCGCTGCTGCAGGCGGCCTCAATCCTGGCCCCTGCGGCTTCAGGCGGCCCGTGCCCCTGACGCGGAGGGCTGCCCGCGAGCCACCAGCCCCTGCCACGGTGGACTAGCGGCACACCCCCCCCCAACCCTGGCTCCTGCCGGCTCCCAGTGCCCCCGTGAACCAGGCTCCAGTCCCAGCGGGCTTCCGACACCCCCGCGAGCCCGACCCCGGTCGTGGTGAGTCCGGCTCTGGTGGACTCCTGGCACACCCCCCCCCAGCCCAGCCCCTGGAGTCCCCCCCCCCGCAAGCCCAGCCCTGGGGGGACTGCTGAAAACCCACCCCCCCACCGCCCAGCCTGGTCCTTGCCCTGGGGGCTGCTGGAACCCTCCACCCCCAGCCTTGCCCCGGGGGGCTGCTGAAACCCCCCAATCCCAGCCTGGCCCCTGCCCTGGCTGCAGGCACCACCCCACCCCCAAGGGCGGCCCCTGCCCCAGGGGGCTGCCAACAGCCCCCCACCAGCCTGACCTCTAACGGGGGGGGGGGGTCACACTTAGAGGCCTGGTGTCCAAAAGAGGTCACCAGTACAAAAAGTTTGAGAACCACTGTAAAGAATCATCTACACTTCATGAAATTTAGCATATTATGTTGCCTAGTGAATTGCAATTAATTTTTAAGACATTTTTAGTTTACTTTGTTTTGGAGTTCTGTTAAAAGCAACTTGCCAAAAGCATCCAAAAGGAGTAATGAATTTGCTAGCACAATTATCACTATTATATCTTTTTGTATATTTTCAATTTGAATCTTGCAAATAGTAAATGCAGATAATTTAGCAGGATGACAAATGCTCCTGCTAGCTTTTAAAAATCAAAGCAACCATCAGGCTAGGCTTGATTCTGGGGAGCAGAGGTGATCCCAACAAAATAATCAAAATACAGAGATTCTTGCAGTTAGCACCACACTTTAGCAAAATGTCAGAGTAATGATGAAGCAAAAGTAATCCCTAGCCAATCGTACATTGTTACATATGAAAGTTCTATTGAAAAATGGCAGCTTACAATAGCTGTGTTAGATGTCTTATTTGTAGTGTACCTATTGGCTTCCAAATCCTCCTCCTGATGTTTTTTTTAAAATAGGTACATAACCAATCAACAAAAGATAACCTACATGATTCTGTTTGGCTCTAAATGGTACATGACTCCACATTGAGAACTATCTATCTCCACGCTGCAGTTACCAGTTACCTTCTACTAGTGTTTTTATTTTAAACAGTACCCTCATCTCTCAAATGCCTATACATTTATTATAAAGGGACTTAGATGCTCAGTATTCAAGCCCACTGCAGAAAATAATGATAATTAAAAGACAAGCCCGGAGTCAGACATTGCTTTCTGCTTGAATTCACCTGTAAATTTATATAAATAGCAACCGGCCATTCAGTCTCTAAAAATGAATCCAGTGAATTCCAAAGATTAAATATGCTATCAATTTCAGTATAATCCTGAAAATACAGGAGAACAGGTTTCTGGTATTCTACAATATTTCATTGGAGTCAGTGACAAACATACTGAATGTCAATAATATTTTTGAGAGAGAAAGAGAGAGAGAGAGAGAGAGAGAGAGAGAGAGGGCACATTATTAAAGCCCACTCTTGATGCTTGTAACTGAGTAACTCTCCATTATACACCTGTTGAAGTATGCAAGTCAGAAAAGGGATAAAGCAAAGTTTTTTAAAAATGAAATATTCAAAAGTACTTGACAAACAAAAAGGAAGCAATATATGTGAAAAAAGAAAAGTTTAATTTATGTGCTATTCCAGGGGTTGGCAACCTTTCCGAAGTGGTGTGCTGAGTCTTCATTTAGTCACTTTAATTTAAGGTTTTGCGTGCCAGTAATACATTTTAACCTTTTTAGAAGGTTTCTTTCTACAAGTTTATAATATAGAAGTAAACTATTGTTGTATGTAAAGTAAATGAGGTTTTAAAAATGTTTAAGAAGCTTCATTTAAAATTAAATTAAAATGTAGAGCCCCCCAGACTGGTTGCCAGAACCCGGGCAGTGTGAGTGCCACTGAAAATCAGCTCACGTGCCGTCTTTGGAACATCTGCCATAGAATAGCACAGAGGCAGGCAACCTATTACAAATATACTGTATGTGAGACTATACGCTAGTCAGTTACAAGGGAATTTGTAAGAGTAATTACCCTGCTATTTAAAAACATGTTACTATAGCAACCTCATCATGTTATTGCATACATACAGTTGCCCCATGTATAGGCTGAAGAGTATCTGAAGAAATATGCTGTTGAGAGACAAAGCAAAAGCCTATGAAGGACTGGAGGGTGAGGAAGATTGAAAGAATTCTCTTTTAAAATTTCCATTTAGGAAGTTAGATAATTTTCAAAAGGGTTAATTCCATTCCATCCCTTGACTACTGCCCAACTTCTTCCACAAATGAAGGGATGCATCTTCTCTTATACTTCTTCCTTAAAGTCTGTGTGGGACCAGTATAGCACTACTCATGTGGAAGTTGTAATCCATGTGTCTGCCACCTATCAAAAAAATCACTCCAGCCTGGCAAAAGTAAACAGATTTTACCAGCATTCATATTTGAGCTGTTTTGACTTCAGCTGTCACGATCTCACAGAAAGTGCTTCTGATGTGATTGCAAAGATGATTGTGTAATAAGAATACCTAGCACTCTTGCACTCCTTAGTAAATATTCCAACTCCAAGGATATTTTTGCCTAAGGAATATAGGACCATTGTAGCATGTTACACTTAAATATTCCACCTGGATTTATTTTCAGTGTCTCACCTCATGCAGTCATCCTAGAAGATACTGGGAAGTAGCATTTCCCTATAGCTATGGAAATTTCTTCATGTAAGAACTAAATCCCACTCCCATTAAAGATAGGCTAAGGGTACAAATATTCTTTGGACATGCAGAATAAAACAACTAGTGACCAGGCTCCCAACTCCATGGAGAATGGCTCTCATGTGGAGTGGGCAGGTTGCCATGCTGGTGTACATGCAGGAGGATCCCATGCTGTCTGATGGAGGGATGGAGGCTCTCTCTGGCATATGGAGCAAGCCTGCCCCACAATGGCTGTTACTATGGAGCTTGACTCACAATAGTGCCTTGGAACATGAGCTCCCAGTATGAATTTAGGGATGTTTTCAGGGAGGAGGCAGGCAGCAGGGCCTCCTGTTCCAAGACACTGGGACAAGCAGGCTCTCTATCCAGCCCATTGGCTCTTGTAAGAGCCTGGAACACCGTCATGTGCAAGTGAGTCTTCCCTCTTTCTGCCCCATCCACTTCCTGGCCCTGGAGAGGCCAGACATGGGGCATTCGCTGCTGAGCTGGGCTGGTAGACCTGGGAAGACCCAATCCCCTCTAGCCCTAGCCACCCACTACCTATGCAACTAAACCTACCTACATTCAAGCAGATACTTGTGGAAATCATCTTTCCTGCCATTTAAAAGAAAAAGCATACTGTGAACTATTCATAAATAAACCACAGCAAACCAATATCACTATTGGAACCTAAGGAACAGTATTTTAGAATCAAACATGGATATGATGCTAATACCAAGGTCAAATGGAGATACAGCAAAATGAAGGAGCACCTCTCCTCCTGACCTGAGTAATAAATTAATGTCAAAAACTTTATGTGGCCTTCCATAAAACTCGCCTTTCGAAATGGGTACTTGAATATATGCATTTGCATAAAATAAAGCTTTTTACATCATCTATTATCTTGTTTTGGGATCAAGAATATTCACTCAGGTACTTAAACTATGATGCTGTTCACTGACAACGTCTGCAGTGTGAAAACGCGATAAATGCCCTGAAACACCTACGGGCAAGGAGCCAACAATCTCCATGCGTTATCTGGAAATGGCACTGTGGTTTTTTAGACACACCTGCTTTAGAAGAAAGAAATTGAATTCCAATTCCATAACTGTCAAGTGCCACTGCAAATAATAGAGCCTAAGCCGAACCATTTTAGCAATATAGCTATTTTCCTATTGAAGTGATGGAGAAGAAATCAGCCTTAGCTAGATGATATCACTTTATGTGCATGCTTTGGAAACAGTTCCATTCATCACTTCATTGCTTAATTCCTTTCAGAATCATGTTCTTCATTACTTGTGTATTACTAAGTTTAATAAACACTTCCGCTGCTTGGGTCAAATTGTGAAAAATGTGGATAGTGGGTTTGCCATAATTACATAAAAAATTCTGAAGGAAATAAGGCAGCTACAACAAATCATTTGGACATTTTCATATTAAACTTGTTTCGTGACACCACATGCACAAGGCTGTTTCTTGCAGTCCCTTAAGCAGATGAATACTCATTTCTGTTTTGCAGATCCCAACAGAATGAAGATAACATAGCAGAAGGACAATGAAGACAATCATTTGGATGCTAGTAATCTGGCACTGTGCACGTTTTTCTTCTGGGCTGGCTGAAGATGCAGAGTGAAGAAATTGCTAATGCTCTCCCTCCTGCCTCATATAGTCGTGATGAGGAATAATTGATTCCAGAGCATACACCCAGAGATTTACTTACTTTTGCAAAGTTATGTGGGGTGGCAATGCTCAAACCCATATTTCTATAGCTGTAGTGTCACTACCTCAAGTACTTGCTTCCTGCAAGAGCCAAATTTAAAATGAAATGGGGATCATTATAGAAAAAATACTTTAGTTTGTGTTATTTTGTTGTTGTTAAAGTTTGGAAGTAATCAATTGCCTCAGTCTTTTTATATTTTTAAATCAGGTTGTTTATTCGCTTTCCCGAGAAGAATGAATAATTTAGAGATTGCTCTTACTGAAAAAATGTTATAAGCGTGAATACTGGAGAGGGGGTCAGAGTAATGTTGAATTGCTTTCTTGAACTAGCTCCAGATTGTAATATCACCTAGATGAACGTGACTAAGCAAAGGAGTGGGTAACTGCCCAATAATTGCCAAAAAAGTGACAGCATCTATTTGAGATTTTGGACTTTGCTTCTTCCTGTACTCAGAATAGGAGGTAACTTTGTAGTATCTGTTGGGATGCTGATTTTTACTAGACTCCCCTCCACTACCTTAAAATTTCTCGATTTTGCTTCTCCAGAGGTAGACGTGCTAATATAGATAAGGCTCCAGGTACCCACTGCTAATTTAGAAGCATTTAGATACCTAAAGATGCAGATAGGCAACTAATGGGATTTTCTAAAGCACCCAAGGAGTTAGATGCTGAGGCACTTTTGAAAATCCTACTAGGAACCTAAATCTTTAAAACTCCAGCGCTTTTTTATGCCATCAACTGGAATTAGACAACAAAGTGGTTAAAATGCCAACAGCTGCCTGTAGCTCTCTCTATTTTAGCACTGCCAACATTACTAACACTGGTGGAAGCAACAGCCAGAAACAAGGGTACAGATGCTCAGACTATATGTTCGCTTGCAAAAATTGTTTTAAAATGTAAACTCTGACAGTCTCAGGTACTGTACAATAACTCTAAGGCTGAAATTGGAATACCCCGCACTCGCTCATCAGGTCTTAGTAGAATAACCAGATATACTGTAGAGCAGGATCTAGGTGCTTGACAGAGTTGTACATGGGAATTTTGGTGCTGCCTTCTTCACCTAATAGTGACTTCAATGGTTGTAGCCCTCTGAGAAAATCCTTTGATCCCTTTGTTTTTCTTGCAGCAGTAAATAGATATGATCTGTATTTTACATAAAAACACTGAAGGAATAAACAAGATTTTTAACTGTACTCTTGTAGAATTTAAAATATAGAATGTCCGTGTCCTCCAACATTACAGACTAGATGTTTCCAACTTGGAAATGCTGTTGGCATTGTAACCCTGCAAAAAGATTCTCCCTCGCCTCCACTGGCCAATTACTTAGGGGTAGCATATCTTTGTTTATTTCTACACCAACTATTGTATACAAACAAGCGCATTTAAACATATCCATACTCCTTTTCCAAATAAATGGATCTTCTATTCCTTACCTTTCTACAGTCTTTATATTTAGTTATTATGAACTACTGATGTAAACAGTTTTGAATGGGGAATGCAAAAGATGACTACACTGACATGAGCATTAAAAGTTTTCTGTTAGATATACCAAGATGAATCATGATGTCAGACACACTAACAGTCTGCACCATTAATGGAGGTATTAAAAAAGGCTGGGCTGGGGACGGGGAATCTTAGCTCTGTGGTGAGCTAGGTTCATAGTTAGGTGGTGCTAATCTCAGATTAAGCTTTGAGAGTTCACTTCAATAGTTCCAGGAAGACATTAATACTAAGTCAGAATGTTGGCACCGAGAGAGTATCTACAAGATTAAATTGAGGATGGCAATTATGCCTTTTTTTCAACTATCGCCCCAATCAATAAGAGAAGGATTTCCATTACCTTGCCTCCATAATATCAGTGATAGACAGTGCTAATGAACAGAAAGTCCTTGCCAAGATTGGATTTGGCAGCCTAAAACAGATTGCAATGCCTCAATGCATCTCAATGGATTTTTAGAAGAGGCTACTTAAGACCATGTACATCTTCATTTATCTTCAGAATAGGTGAAATTGAGCAGTTAGCAGAAAAGAGAACATCTTTGCATCTCCAGCACCAGTTTGTGCACAGTCATGAAGTATATACAATTGCTGGTAGTAACACAGCCCACCCACTTCATTAACTAGCTCTTTTACCACTAAACCATTGGTAATCTATACATCAACTCAGCCTAACTGTGTATACATTTTTCATTTCAAAATCGTTGACACATGGTGTTTCTGAAAGGAAATATGCGCCCCAGAACAGTGGTTGACTGAAAGTGACATGATTCTTATCAATTTCAGTGCCAATCACCACTGAACAATAGCCATGAAACGGACAAGAAGCATTTCAATATCACAGTTGCGTTGGCTTCCATGGTATATGGTTCAGGCACAGCACAGCCCTGCAGACTTCCAGGGACACAACAGCTTCCAGACTCCTAGGCTAGCTAGGTAGCCAAGCTGCCCAACCCTCCAGTCCATCTCCCCGCCAATGCAGGATTTTATTATTCCAACCCTTGTCCTCTACATATACACCACTCTGTGCTTATTCATCCTTGGTTTTACCGTGTGCAGATGAGAGTATAAGTAATGCAAGGCAGGAACAGACATTGTATAAATACTTCCTTGTTAGCATATCTTGATGCCTTCCAATACCCTGCATGTTGTAAAGACTTACTTCAAAATCATTTTAAAACCACAGCACATAAAGTCCAAATAAAATAAAATTTTCATAATGATCTTGTGTAGAAATAATTAAAACAAATATCAGAACCATTAGTTAGTTGGTTTTGCTCATCATTAATCATCTTTCAGTGGGCTTCTTTAGGAGTTCTAATTCACTCTCAAACCCCCTATATCCATTTTTCTGGATGTCTCAACTCTTCAAACCCCTAGCTAGTTTCCCTATAACTTCTCAACATTGTAGTCTTTTTTAAAAAATCCAGTTTGGGGGGGGAAGAGAGGCAACAGTAAGAAAGAGAGTTATTTTCTTTGTCCCATGTCTCTATCATTATTCTTAACTAAAACTTTAAAATACTCTTTCACACACACACACAGTTGTCCAAACTATTTTTCATCTTAGCAACAAATTAATTCAGAATCTCTGAGAAAAGAAATATTCAATAGGGGAGAAAAATAAAGCAAATAGTGGAGAAACTTGATCATGCTAGTTGGTATATCAGAAGGAAGGAGTATCACTATTACCTACCATTTCTATTTTAGCCTTTTTAGAATTAAGAAATTCTATAAGTATTGAAATAAGCAATTCTACTCCCAGGAGAAAGTGCTAGGAATTCAGATACCTCATTTGAATAATTTAGAATCAACTGATTCATGCTCCTGAAAAATGCCATATTGAGAGGTTGCAGACAGAATTCTTCTATTTATCCATAGACGAGGTATAGCATGGGCAATGCAAGAGGGGGCACTAATACTGTCCTAGGGAGACCAGCCATACTGGTGGAAGATATAATCCAGTCTCCGTGCTCATTTAATGCTTAGTCTTTCTGTTGAAAACCTACTCCACATGGATCATTGGAAAGCTAACAGATGATGAATTAAAAATGAGGATAGACTTGGGCTGGTTTCAAACCGATGACCTATTGAAAGGTCTGTGCCAATACTCTAAGCCACACCACATCCCAAATTAAAGATGCTTAACTATACACAAGTTATACAGAAAGCTATTTTAGATTTAGATTATTTAGCTACTAAACACAGAAAAGTAGGTCTTTCTTTACTAAATTAATTCTCTATTGACCTGATCCCGTACCATTATGGTCAATTAATTTTTTGCCATTAATATCAATCGGAGCAGGACCATTATAATACCTGTAGTGTGCATAATACAGTATGTACTTTTAAGACTACGACTACAACCTTTGGGATACTAGTCTGAACTCAGTAGTTTTATATGTTTTACACAGCTATCACTTTCAACACCAGTTGTTTGTATTACATTAATACCTAGAAGCACCAGCCAGGGACCAGAACACCACTGTGCAGCGTGCTGTACAGAACAAGAAAAACATCTTTTGAAAAGAGGCCATTTTTATTTAAAAATGTGAAGTGAAAAATTTAGACCAGCTTTATTCTGTATGTTTAACTGTTATGCCTTGATCCCGCGCCGATTGATGTTGATGGGAGTTTTGCAATTGATTGCAATGGGCGAGGATCAAGCCCTTATTTTGTTTCCTATTCAGGACTTGTATCAGTAATTCAAACCATGCATTTCATTAGCACCTTTGCCATAATATCATCATCCCCCAGCATCTGAACAACTGCTGTGAATAGTTTGCCAGTGTAAGCCAGAGAGTTTTGCTCAATTTGCCTTAGCGCCTGAGGGGGAAAGAAACATGCCAGTGGGCTGCACTTATTCTCTGCTTTTTTCTCCCTGTGAAGCAGCTTTCAGAATGCATTATCCATGATAGATTTGTCAGATTGTTAGCGCCCTAGAAGTGTGTCAGGTGCAAGGCAGATTTGTCACAATAGAATGGTGGAACTAGACTACCTTATACAAAAGCACTGTGTTGCACCTATATTCTATAGTAGGTTTCTGATATTGATAGCTGCATTTTCATGTTAGGAATACACCAGTTATTCAAGACAAGAACATCCATGTATTCCTGACCACCAAGCTTGATGATTTTAAATCTTATTTAGGAATTAAACCAGGTGCCCTGAAAAAGCTCCTACTGCTTCAAAATGCAGCAGTCCATCTGGTTAGCAACACAGATCACCATCATCACATCCCCCTGGAGCCCTACTTTCCCCTTTAATACAGAGGCCAGTTCCAAATCTGTTCTGCTATTCACAAAGCCCTTTGTAGAATTACCGCTTGTTAGCCAAGAGATTGTTTCTACCTCTGCAGCCATGACCTCCCATCACAGCTACATTACAAGAGCAATCAGATTGCTGCCCAACAGCAGGAGACTCGAGTTCAGGAGACAGAACTTTGACAGGGGCAAGAGACAGACTTTCAAATTCAGTCCCACAGGAAATAAGAACGACCACCAAACTACCCACTTCCAGAACTCAGTGAAAAACTCACTCACACTTTGCTTCCCCCTCATCCTCAACACACCTAAATATAAACCAGCAAACTGACAATACATCTGTGAACGAATCAGACTGTTTCACCTGAGAAGTAAAAAAAAGGAATTATTATTGCTACTTCTATTTTAAATACTTAAGAACCTAAAATACAACAATGATGAGGTACAAGTAATCAGAGAACTAGACATGTTTTTGAAGACCGTGGCTATAAGTAGGGCCCTGCCAAATTCACAGCCATGAAAAACAGATCACAGACTGTGAAATCTGATCCCCCTCCCCCCCCTCCGTGAAATCTGGTCTTTTGTGTGCTTTTACCACCTATGCTATACAGATTTCACAGGAGAGACCAGGATTTCTCAAATTGGGGGTCCTGACCCAAAAGGGAGTTTCAGGGGGGTTGCAAGGTTATTTTAGCAGGGGGTCATGGTATTGCCACCCTTACTTCTGTACTGCCTTCAGGGCTGGGCGGCCAGAGAGCATCAGCTGTTGGCTGAATGCCCAGCTCTGAAGGCAGCACTCCACCAGCAGCAGCACAGAAGTAAGGGTGGCAATACCCTACCATGCCATCCTTACTTCTGCGCCTCCTCGGGCAGTGGCTCTGCCTTCAGAGCTGGGCTCCCGACCAGCTGCCACCACTCTCCAGCTGACCAACTGTGAAGGCAGCACCGCCACCAGCAGCAGTGCTGAAGGGAGGGTAGTAGTCCCACAACCCCCTTCTACAGTAACCTTGCTACCCCTTGCCGCCATGAACTCATGTTTGGGTCAGGACCCCTACAATTACAACATCGTGAAATTTCAGATCCAAAATAGCTAAAAATCACGAAATTTGCAGTTTTTAAAATCCTATGACATGAAATTGACCAAAATGAACCATAAATCTGATAGGGCCCTGGCTTTAAGGGTTATGGTAGACTGTGTTCAGTTACCTAAATGAGGCACGATTTATGGTAAGAGATTTGTCTCAGGCTGGTGTAAAATCAAACAGAATGGCATAAATGAAGTGGGCTGTGGGGAGAGGGAGAGTATTAAAATAAAAAACCCTTTATCTTTCCTTGCAAACCTTGGTAAATTCTAGTCAATCCAGTAGCCTCTCTGTGCTGGGAGAAACAATCTGCTAACTGCAGTTTGTCTGGCTGTTAGAAACTCACCTCCAGCCACGGCTGGCAACCCACTCAATCCCTCCTATCTGCCTACACTAGCAAACCTTACCAGCCTAGTTGGCATCAGGCTGCCAATATTTCCTACTGAAAAGCTTCTCTATTGCTTCCCCAAGGACCCTTGGCATTGTCTATGATAGAATCTTATTCTTGTCATTGTTTTATTTCCTGTTGGTTTCCGCTTTACAGCTTCCTTTGATTTAAATCTACACAGCCAGGTAGGATAATACTACACAGCTAAATGGAGGACCACATGCTATTTATGAAAGATACACCTAACTCCGCGATTCTCCACAAAGAGAAACCATGCGGATGATATGAGGTGCTGTGTCGATTGAATCAGGAGTATAAGTGAAAGAATAAACAAATGAACTCTGCCTGGGAGAGTGAATGGACATTCACACAAGGATACAGTCTTATGTTCATAAATTGCATAAATATATGATATAATGATACTGAATATTTAGTTCAGTTTGATCCCACACAATTCTGTAGCATCCATTTAGGAAACTTATTTCAACTTTTTGATGACATAAATGAAGTAGGCTGGATCTAAGCAAAAAAAAGGAGCATAGACATATTTTATATATAGTAGGTTGGAAATAGAAACATTTTGCACTGGGATTTTTTATTACAAGGAGACAACTGGAAGTGTTTGTTGCTTCACTTTGTAAACCAAGGTAATTATTTTGGGCCAGAGTAGGTTTGCAGTTACCCCAATGTAAATCCAGAGTGACTCTATTGCTTTTAAGGGTGAAGTTCATGATTTACACCAGCTGAGATCACCATTTGCCCTGTTCTGGACCAGGATTTGCGTTCAGTTTTCCATGTATTTTTAACTGAAGAATACTATTGCTATTGACTTTAACCCATGGTTAGTTTGTATGGTGGAGTATTTTTAATTTGTATAAATCTTGGTGTCATTTTGTAAAGCTAAAAGTGATTTAATAAGCTTCCATTAAAAACCTGGGTAAAAGAACTATTTGCTTTCCTTCTGTTCTGCTACAAATAAACTGCTGATATCCATACAAATTTGCATGGATATTAACCGGGCCCAGTGCACTTATTTTAATGAGCAATCCACAGGTAAGGCCATCTCTAATTTAAAGAGATGCTGTCAAGTCAAATTTAACCCCAAATTTAGGTTTTGTAAAAGTTAAGTTTTACAAATCTAGAACTATGACTATTGAAAAGTCATCAAGATTTCTTCTTTTTTTAAATCTAGACCATTTTTTAAAAGCATTTTAAAAAAATTTTAAAAAATTCATACACACGGGTTCCAGCCCAAACACAAGCTAAGAGGGAAGGCATGAAAACATGAAATGGACTAGAAGGCAGCATCAAACAAAAGTGAAACTGATATGCAGTGAATTAATTAACCAAAATAAGAGAAAAACAAACAAGTGGTATGAATAGAGGAAAGTATTTACAAATCTAAGAAATTATCTGTCAGATTAATTGTCAAACAGGTATTTTTTAAAAATTATTATTTTTAACACATCAGTGTCCTTTTAACACCTCTGAAATGTTACATTGTAAACATGGTCTGTTTGCCTTTTTGCTTATCAAAATCTGTCAGATATCAATTTGTGAAATGATTATAAGGATATTTTTGGGTACGTGATCAGACACAACTCTCAAATGCTTACTCCTTACAGAGTCTCCAGAGCAGTCAAGCCAGCAACTATAATAATCACTAAATCTTCTTAAAAACAAACAACTGTAACTGAGGACACATTGGTGTGAGGACTGAATGTGTAATGCAAATAAAAACACACCAATTAATGCATTTATTTGAATACCTGATTGTTAAATATACCTAGTGTTTATTCCACATCTGGCTAGCCACACTTCAGGGTCAAATTCTTTTATTAAACCTATGTTAATCCAGACTAAACTCGATGCAGTTATTCCAGATTTACATTGAGGTAACCAAGAAGAGAAACTGATCCTCATGTGATAAGAAAGAACATTCTATGCCTGTAACTTTTTGCTTATTTTTAGTTCCTCTGTTCTTCAACCAAACTATCTGTTGAAAAAGCTACCAGAAAGAGAAATTTCTCCCATCGCCAGATCAATTTGGACACAAATCAAATTGCAATTTAAAGCGTCCCAGAGAGAGGATTGCATGGAGCCATATTGATTGACTTCTTAGTATTAGCTGCAATGTAGGAGGACACAACTAGGCTCGGATTCTACATCAGATTGTCTGTCGTAGATGCCCCCCACTCAGCTCAGAGCCCCACTAAAATCACTAGAGGCTCCACATGGCTCCAGTGGTCCATGCTACAAGATCTGATTGCCGGACCGGAGACCTCTAGAGTCAGACATTGTTCTCAGAAGTAATTATGCCACTGACTTCAAGGGGAGCAGGATTGATACTCTAGCTGGATTAATGGGCCTACTTCCACTTCTATAATAGCCGTGTTCTTCAATAACTGGGAGCAACAAGTCAGCTTCAATTATTCAACAAAGCAAAACAATTTTGGGAAAAATGTAGCAGTTCTGCCTAATGAATTCATCCTTGTTTTCAGAAATATAGTACCAGTGTTCAGCTGACAACTGTAAAAACACATTTTAAAAATAGCCTTCCAAAATATATCTGGAAAAAACATAAGTGAAATTATTGGAGTATATTTTGAAAATGTCTTCAGATGTCACAGCAATACATGTTCCGTAGTTCCAACGTGATTTTTAATTTGTAACTGAAAGGATGAAAACATATTTGGCACCCTGCCTACAATGTTGATGGGATACTGACTAAGACATGGTGTTAATTCTGGATGATATACTTTATTGTCAATTCCTGTTTCAAACTGAAATTTTAATACCACGCTGTATGTTTCCTTTCTTTTAAAAAAAATATTCATGGAAGGAAACCATTTTAAATCGGAACATCTTTAGAGCCTGTAAAAAAATGTATTGGAGGTCAAATATCCTTTACAATGTTTAATATTTTATTTTTAAGAGTGATGACATTATAGTTCATAAAATATTTATGGAGAGATGTAATATTCTCATTTTCTAAGGAACAGAACTACCCAGACAGCAGAGTTCTCATAGAAGTGGCTGTAGAAATTAACCAAACCTGTTTTCCCTTGTCATCGAAACAGACTAAAGCCTTCAGTCTGGTCAAACCTCCTCTCAGCAAGAACTACATATTTTTGTTTATACTTTTATAGAATACAGGGAATTCAAATATGGAATCCGCTTAATAACGAAGCTCCATTAAAGCATCTCAGTGCTAGTTAATTTGACTGTAGGATATTATTTTCCATGAAAACAATAGCTTGTGTTAACAACTCTAGGGGAGATCTAATAGGGAATTTCCTAAGATTTTACAAGGAACATTAAAGGGCAGACAAAAGAGACTCTGCTTGCCTGCTGCTTCAATCTCAGCCACTGGCTGCTGGTAGGAGAATTCACCAAAATTAAAACTGAAGGCCAGCCCTTCGGCTGGTCTAAATCATCGTAACTCCACTAAAGTCAGTTTTCATCAGCTGTGGGACTAGCCCTCCTGTTAGCATATAAAGTCCTTTAACCAACTGGCTCTATGTATTTTGACTGAGCTTTATTTCCTTGCATTTTCTTAAGTCAGCGGGTATGGGAACAGAAACAGTACAAGTTTTCTTCAGACAGGCCATGTCTAGGGTATCTCACCTTGAGGTTAGAAGTGCAAGAGAGAAGGATGAACCTGGGCAAGTTCTGACTCTCAAAAGAAGGGAAAGACTCCACAAAGCGAGGAGTATCTTCTGAGAACAGAGTAGCAGCTCCTTATCTTTGCATAGGGCTAGACTATGAAGTTACAGTCTAGACTAAGTGACAGCACATAGGCATGCTGCCCCCACAGCCAATCATTGACTCCACTGTGACTCAGTCACAATTCCTCCTTTCCTCTCCTCTTGCTCTGCAAATCATTCCATGGAGAAGGTACTCACCTCACATCTGCCAGGACAGCTACTCTGGCTGGGGAGTTGTGGGGCAAGACATTAAGGGTGTGGGGCAGGAGCAGAGCTGAAGTGTCTCCCTGTGCAATTGCTTATGGGAGGTAATTAGTCAAGTAACCTTGTTTACCTGCCTCCCATCCCTGCCAGCAATAAAGGTGACAGTGTGGGAAGCCCTTACTTGACTGAACAAATGGAGGATCTTACTCCAACCTAGCCCATAATCGTCTGAAATCCATGAGCAAATAAGAAATGCAAAATACAGTAAATTGATGGCCTATTCTAGGCAGGGAGCTAATAGTGACCCCTATATATAGATTGCCTAACACTTTCTATTATAAAGAATTCTTGCGACCTTTTTTGGAGAAGTACTCCCACCACCATGGTTTGCAGCGGGAAGCAACCCCTCAGGTTAGAGGAGTCTTTTCGGTCTCCTCTGAAATTCAGTCAGATTTAGCTGTATCGTAGAGTCTTAAAAAGCACTATTACCCTTCTCTCACTTGCATTCCGCAGGAAGATTGAGGCAGCCTGCTAAAAAGGACTGAACATTTTAAAGGACTAGTCCCACAAGCAGCAAAAGCAGAGGACATTGCACTGGGAACATTTGGGAGCGGCTAGAGATGGAGAAAGCCAAGCTGAGCTTCCCCTGAGAGCCTGTCTCCCTATCTTCCCTCCCACCTACCACCCCACATTTACCACAACATGTAGCTGAGCTCCCCCCAATTCCTATATACAGGAGAGAGATCACAAAGCTAGGCTTCCCCCATAAACCCAGACTTGGTGTATGATTCTGATTTCTCATAACCCCTCAGGAGCCACATGAAGAAGGAACTTAACCTCCTGTTTAACAGGGGCAGAAAAGCCGTGCTCGGCTTCAAAAACCCCCATACACCAAGGACACGGCCCTAGCAGCCTCAGCCCCACTTTGGCAGGACCCCAACAACATCCTGGGATTGGGAAGAGATATCTGCGACAGGTTCCTCCCCTCCCCCAGCCACAACATGAATTGTCAGCAGGCCATCCCTCCCCCCAGGATAACAGCCAGCTCCTGCTACCAGCTACAGTACCATACTTAACCCTGTAGCTCAAATAGTAAAAGTAAAAGTAAGGAAGCCACCTATCTACTCCCCCTCACAGCATAGCACAGCACTTCAAAAGCTCTATCCCAAGTTTCCCCAGTGGAGCCTTCAGCACCCTTCATTTATAGGTGTGATTTAGGCCTCCATCCCAGCCAGAGAAAGTTCAACCCCTTACAGGGGAGCAGAGTCCCCCAGTCAAAGTCCAGCATGAACACAAACAAATCTTTGGCCCTGCTGGACTCTGCTTTAAGGCCCATCTCTCAGGCAGACCACAGCTACAGCAGCTATACTCACCACCAGGTTCCTGATAACCAAATCAAACTAGCAATCTGTGTCAGGCCTATCCTCCCACAGGGGAGGCTGTGGCAGACTGCAGTCTTTAGTCAACACCTGACCCCAGGTTGGCTTCCTACAGGTAGTAGAAACTACACATCTACTTTCCTCCCCAGTCAACCCCACACTGAGCTGTGGTCCCTCTTTTTAGCATTTCCTTGCAGGCCTGACATGGAGCACAGGTGAAACAAGATGGGGCTGACTGGGGTCACTGCAGCTTATTAACCCCTCCTAGCCAGTATGGAGTTCATATACCCCATCTCTGACGACATTCAATAGGATCTTCAAACAAGATACAAAATGCTACCAAGATTTCTACTTCATCATGCTCTCTGCCTATGAATGCATCTGAATTTACACACCTTCCACCCCCTAAAAATTATCCTTTTCCTGCTTGGATGCAGGTTGGAAGAGTTTTGCTCTAGCCCAGAACCGTTTCCTGCCCTCACAGCTTCCTGAGTGCTGAGCAGACCTTCCTTTCTCTAGCCACATACCTTCTCTGACTACTAATAATCAAAAATGCAAGCTACCCTTGCTGTCAGATTTAAAAGACTGTAAAAAAATTCCAGTTCATGGAGAAATTGTGAGGAAAACATGTCTCCAAGAGTGTTAGGTAAAGACTGGCATGAACTTGAATGCCTGCAGATTGCATTTATAAAATAAAAATGTAGAGGATGTTGTATTTGGAGCACATCAGAGTAATAGAATTCCATGCATTTATCTTTTGCATTTTTAGTGCTGCTGTCAACTCTACACAAACTGGACTTGTTAACTTTTAATGTGTTTAGCGGACCATCTGCTGTCTTGACCACTTTAAAGGTACATTATATCACAGGCATGGGTTTTTTTAATTAGCTAGGACACTCAATAGATTTTTTTTCCCTTTAAAAATCAATTGTACAATTGCCACAGCCAATTCCTGGGGGCAAAGAAAATCCTTATTACGGGGGGAATTTTATGAGGTTTGTAAACCATGCAACTTTTACAATTTTCTAAATTGGACATCTTATATTAAAATGTTACATAAGAGCCAAACCTTATATAAACAAACTCTTAGGGGGCATATGAAGGGGGGGGGAGGTGCTCCTATGATACCACGCTGCGCACCTAGGGGACTGCCCCTGGATTTACAGCAGGAATGGCGGCAGAAGTTCAGGACTTGGTTTTCCAGATAGCCCAGGACCCCGGATGGAGATGGAACTGGCTAGCAACACTACTGAAACCATAAAGCCAGAACTCAGAGACAAAGCATTTGACTTTACTTTTGGTTTTGGCTATGTTTGGAGTTTAGCAGGGAGAGAAGCATCATAGCCCTTCCACATTCCTACCCAAAGGAATCCTTTGGGGATTTCTGGAACATTGAATATGGTCATCACCCTCAGCAGAAACCTAAAACCGGAGAGGCGAGGAGAGTCAAGGTCAGGCTACCAAGAGCCAGCCTAACTGCACACTGGAATCCAGACCATCTTTTCTTATCCTAATCCCTTTCTCCACTGTCCCTTACTTTGTATTCCCCATACCTACTAAAGCCCCAGTTCCGGTTTTATTACTCTGAGAATTGTGATAACTATTTTATTGTTGTGTACTCTAACCGACACTCCCTCTGTTTGAGACTGCATTCAATATTTTCCGAAGGACGAATCTCTATGTTCTCCACTCCAGAAGGCATTTCCTTCGGTGAAGACACCAGTCACTCTGATAGGTAAACCTGGAACCCTAACCCTGAGGAGAAAAGGGTGAAGGCTGGAGCCAGGCCTCTGAATTGGGGCTGCATACATAAAATCTGATTGTATCAGAAATTCTAGAAGAGATGTCAGTGAATACTTTTTAATACAAATAGTTCACATTATGTTTCAACTGTTACCAGCAAAACACAGAACTGACTGTGAATGTTGTCATTACAAGAAACTTAGCACTTGATGGCCAGTTGACACAGCTAGATAAAATTCACTGCTGCTTGTATGTGACGATTCTAGTCACTATAGTTGAGAATTGTTTAATTGAGTAAAGTTACAAGACTTATTTTCCTCTTGCTTTCCATGTTGGCTTGTCAACGTTAGTTCAGTCTAGTATGAAACCCTTAGGGCCTGTCTTCACTACCACTTTAATTCGACTTTAACGACGTTACGTCGAATTAAACGTGTACCTGTCTTCACATACATGCTCTTAAAGTCGATTTAAAGGGCCCTCAAAATCGAATTTGTAACTCCTGCCTGACGAGAGAAGTAAGGCTAAAATCGACATTCCAAGCTCGACTGTGGGCTAGTGAAGACGGAACCGACATTAATAGCCTCCAGAGGCTGTCCCACAATGCTCCATTCTGACCGCTCTGGACTGCCTCACTGCTCCACTGTGACCGCTCTGGACTGCACTCTGAACTCGCTGCTCTGGCCAGGTAGATAAGACCCGGGAACATTTGAATGCCATTTCCTGTTTGGTCAGCGTGGCCAGCTCACCTGAACAGCTCAGTCGCCATTCAGAGCAATCAGCAGCACTAGCCGCCATGCAGAGCTCAGCATCACAAGACTCCATGCAGAGCTCATCTGCCCGGAGACCAGCCAGAGGAAAAGAGCTCCAGCATGGTCCACTCGTGAGGTGCTGGATCTCATCACTATCTGGGGAGAGGAATCCGTGATGTTGGAACTACGCAACAACAAACGGAATGCCAACACGTATGGAAGAGTCTCCAAGGCCATGGTAGAAAAGGGCCACAACAGGGACGCCCAGCAATGCCGCGTGAACATTAAGGAGCTGCGGCAAGCGTTCCAGAAAGCCAAAGAGGCAAACGGATGATCAGGGGGCGCGCCACGGACATGCAGGTTCTACAATGAACTAAATCAGATAATGGGGGGCGCCCCCACCACCATCGCGCCGGTCTGCGTGGACTCCACCGATGGGATAATCGTCAGGGAGGAGACTGATTCTGATGAGGACGACCATGAGGAAGAGGAAAATCTCACGGAGCAGCAGGAGCCCAGTGGAGAACCCGTGTTCCCAGACAGCCAGGAGCTGTTTATCACCCTGCAGCCAGTACCCTCCCAAGCCTCCCAGGGGGGTAAGTGTTTCTTTTTAAGGGATTACATAACACGTGATTTTTTAAAGGAAGCATTTATTAATGAGTAACCTGCCCTAAGGACTTAGCGTGCTTTCACTGCTGGTCAATTTCTACTCAAAGAGTTTGTCAATATACTCCGGGATTGACCGGAAGTCCTCCGCGGACATTTCAATGAAGCTATCCAGGAGGTAGCGATGAATCCTCCGCAGCAGATTTCTGGGGAGAGCCGCCTTATGTGGTCCCCCGTGATAGGAGACCATCCCACGCCACGAAAGTAGTAAGTAGTCTGGTATCATTGAGCAGGCTAGCATTGCAGCGAAATGACCAGGATTTTGCATGGAGGCAAGGAGCATGCGCTCTCTATCTCTCTGAGAAATTCTCAGCAAAGTGATGTCATTCATGGTTGCCTGTTTGAAATACGGACTGCAATTAGTAGGGAGATAAAGATTCCCAGCTGCAAAGTACTCTTTTCTGCTGAGGACCGACCAACCGCCCCCCCCCCTCCAGCCCGTAGCGGTAGCTAGCAGGGAATCTGAACAGTCTGCAAGCGGTTGCTTCTGCTTCAGATCCAATGCACACCCAACCCCCCCCCCCTCCAGCCCGTAGCGGTAGCTAGCAGGGAATCTGAACAGTCTGCAAGCGGTTGCTTCCGCTTCAGATCCAACGCGCACCCAACCCCCCCCCTCCAGCCAGTAGCGGTAGCTAGCAGGGAATCTGAACAGTCTGCAAGCGGTTGCTTCCGCTTCAGATCCAACGCGCACCCAACCCCCCCCAACCCCCCCTAGCCCGTAGCGGTAGCTAGCAGGGAATCTGAGCATTCTGCAAGCGGTCTGAAGAGCCCCAAAAAGACCTTAGCCCTTAGCGAGAGATTTTTTGGCCTTTGTTTTGCAGTTTGGGGTTCAGTGGGAGCCACGCGGTGGGGGGAAGGGGGTGGGGTTACTCTACAATATGCAAGAGCTACTTTTAACTTACCATGGCCGGCTGCACAGTGATTTCAGAAGCCGTGTTGGGCTGAGGCACGCATATGTGTCTGAGATGCTCTGACTCTTCTGTGAGCTATTCAGTCACTTTTAGGTGTAGAACATGACCTTGTACAGAAATCATATCAGGCCTCTGAATACTGAGGTTGCAAACGGCATAGTACTCCCATTGTGTACCGTCCGAGACTGCATCTGCCTCCTAACCTTGAATGTATCTGTCTCATAACTTTCAAATTTTCTTTGCCCACATTCGCCCACAGATGAACAATTATCTCAGAATCCCCCGTTCTGCTCCTCCCGCCGTGCATCGCAGATAAGAAAGCATAAAAAGAAAACGCGAATGCGCGATGATATGTTCAGTGAACTCCTGGAGAACTCGCGCGCTGAGGCAGCCCGCCAGACGGAATGGAGGAAAAGAATGATAGAGGCAAGGAATCGAGAGATACAGGCAAGGAATCGAGACAGGCAGGAATCGAGAGCCGCGGCAGAAAAGAGGGAAGACCGCGAAGAAAGACGCATGGATGCTTTGCTCTGTATAATGGAGGACCAGAGCAACATGCTGCGATCTCTGGTGGAGCTGCAGCAGGCCCAAAGATCACCTCTGCAGCCCCTGTCTAACCACCTCCCCCCCCCCCAAGTCCCATAGCTTCCCCACCCAAACGCGGGGTGAGAACCCGGGGGGGCAAGCTCCGTGGACCGACCCACTCCACCCCACAAGCCAGCAGAAGCAGCAGCAGCAGCAGGCTGACGTTCTCGGAAAACTTTTAAAAGCTGCTGTGTCTTGGCCACCCCTCCTCTCCCCTCTTCCCCCCCCTCCTCTGTCCGCTCCTCCCCCACTGCGACTGCTGGTTTCCCTCCAGGATACCATGACAGTGATCCCCTGTATTTGTATTTCTGATGAACCAATAAAGGAACCATGATTTTTCAAACAGTGAATTTATTTCCTCTGCAAGCATGGGGAGGGGGGAGGGAATGAGGGTTCAAGGACAGCAGGCTTAGAGCACAGCAAGGGAGCAGATTCTCAAACGCCATCTCGGGCACTCATAAAACTGTCTTTCAAGGCGTCCCTGAGGCGCAGGGCCTCATGGTGCGCTCTTCTACTTTCCCTGTTTTCTGGCTGCTCGTAAGTAGCAGACAGTAAATTTGCCTCTGCCTCCCAGCCCGCCATAAACGTTTCCCCCTTGCTCTCACAGATATTGTGGAGCACAGAGCAAGCAGCAATAACAATGGGGATATTTCTCTCGCTGATGTCTGAGCGAATCAGCAACGAACCCCATCTCCCCTTCAGACGGCCAAATGCACACTCTACGGCCATTCTGCACTTGCTCAGCCTGTAGTTGAACAGCTCCTGACCCCTGTCCAGGGCTCCTGTGTAGGGCTTCATAAGCCAGGGCATTAGGGGGTAGGCTGGGTCCCCAATGATAACGATCGGCATTTCCACCCTCCCCCCCACGGAAATTTTCTGGTCGGGGAAGAAAGTGCCTTGCTGCAGCTGTCTAAAAACCCTAGAGTTCCTGAACACTCGAGCGTCATGAAGCTTTCCCGGCCACCCCACGTACAGGTCGGTGAAACATCCCTTGTGGTCAACCACTGCTTGCATGACCATTGAATAATATCCCTTCCGGTTTCTGTACTCGGCGGCCTCGTAGTCCGGTGCCAGGATAGGGATATGAGTCCCATCTATAGCCCCACCACAGTTAGGGAATCCCATGGCGGCAAAGCCATCTATTGTAGCTTGCAAGTTTTCCAAGGTTTATAACCCGGTGTAGCAGCCGCTCGACGATTGCCCTGCTTACTTGCATCACAGCAAAGCCCACTGTAGACCTACCCACCCCAAACTTATTCGCGACTGACCGGTAGATGTCTGGCGTTGCAAGCTTCCAAAGGGCTATTGCCACTCGCTTCTCAACTGTAAAGGCCGCTCTCATTTTGGTATTCCTGCGCCGGAGGGCCGGGGACAGCAAGTCACAAAGTTCCATGAACGTGCCCTTTCGCATGCGGAAGTTTCTGAGCCACTGGGAGTCATCCCAGACCCGCAGCACTATGCGATCCCACCAGTCCTTGCTTGTTTCCCTGGCCCAGAATCGGCGTTCGATGGCATGAGACTGCCCCATTGCCACCAAATTTGACAGATTGTCAGTCGCCCTACTTCCAAAAACGGCAGTGTCCCTGTCCCTGCTGTGCACGTCCTGGTCCATCTCCTCCTCACTGTCGTCGGGTTCCAGAAAGCGCAGTTGTCCCCGGATCGCATTCCTCTGCAGACGGTGCAGCATGAACTCCGCAACCGTGATCGAGGTCCTCACAACGGCCATTACTGTTTCCGTGGTGTCGGCGGGCTCCATGCTTGCAGTGCTATGGCGTTAGCATGGCGCGGAGAAAGGGCGCAAATTATGGGATGCCTACCCACAGTGCACCGCTCGTAATGGGGGTCGGCGGCGCGGAAAAAGGGCGTGAAATATGGAAATGCCTACCCATAGTGCAGCACTCGAAATGGTGCCTGCTGGGGGATCAGGGAACTGTGGGATAGGTACCCACAGTGCAACGCTCGTTATGTCGACGCTTGCAAAAGTTGTGCAGACAGACACTGTCGACTTTCTGTGCTTAGCTGTGCCTAGTGAAGACACACAAAATCGACTGCATACAGTCTGCTTTACAAAATCGAATTAAAGGAAATCGACCTACTGCTGTAGTGAAGACATACCCTTAGACAGGCACTTAACCTTCAGTAGATGCATTCCAGCTGTAATAAATTGATCATCACCACCACAGGAAGCAAGCTGGACAGGTTTTAGTGGTAACTTTTAGTTACCAAAGGTACCGCTGTAAAGTACTACTTGGGATCTACGCACACCACCACTCTCTAATGGCTGGCCCCCAGAATACAATAGAAGTCTAACTATCTGAACTGTGTGAAATATTCACATTGAATCTCACACCAGCTTTGCCCTAGCATGGATTTTAAGCCCAATGTGTTCCCTTAGCACAAGCAGAAGATATCCACAGAGCTATAAAATTCATCAGTTCATCGTCACCTCCTCCCTCCTTATAGTACCCAGGGAGCGGAATATCTATCCCCATTGTGAAAATAAGACAGTGTTGTACAGTAACAGTCCACAGTGCCGCAAAATCAGTATTCTATAGCTTGTATGTTTGTCTTTTGAAACAGCAGGAGGCAGGAGAAGAAAGGAGGTATTCTTCTTGCTTTAAGTTTTCCCACCACAGGGAACACTGGTGGCAGCAATTTGAAGGCTGCTCCCTGAGAAAACTCCAGTAGAATGTATACACTGCTCAGTCAATCCCACCGCCCCTTCAAAAACTTTCATCACATCACCATGTAGGAGTCAAATATATGGGGCAAATTTGTGGAAATATGTATGTTGCAAACATAAGAGAGGCATTGTATACCATTGCATGAATGCCTGAGGGTACATAGCTAAGCTTACAGCAAATAAGCAGTGCTAAATTGTGTTAACGGATCAGTGTTACCAGGCAGTAACACTGTTATTAATGCACACCATGACTACAAATATTATGCACATTTTTTCCTACGTGTTCTGATTTTGATAAACCTGTATTCAGAGCTCAAACAAATGAGAAAATACAAATAAACTTAATTTTACTAAGGTTGTATTATTTTATTATGGAATCTCAGTTTTTTTTCAGATAAACCAACTATGGAAATTTATTACAGCTATTGCTGTTTAAGGAAAAAGTAAGTTATTTTCTAACCACTGTGGGGAAAGCAGTAACAATTATGAACAATCCCTTTAAGGTAAAAAATTGATTTTCCATAAGCTGTCATATCTTTCTGGCTGCTATATTAATTTTCTCTGTACTGCAGTCACTAACTTTACCAATAACATCTTTTCTGCATTCTTATGCAACAGCCTAAGTAATATTACATGTAGCCCAATATTTCACATTTATTTTTGAGAGATCAGGCTCTCAAAACTCCGCTGAAGTAAGCTGTCTCTTATGAAATATTCTTAAGTGTGATACATTATTCTGTTTGGCCTTCAGTACACAGAGAGTTTGCCACACAATCATTTTAAAGGGGGATAATAGGACTCTACAATAAATGTAGCTATGAGATGGGGTCCCATTTAGTTCCAATATTATGGAACTCACTTAGAAAGCCAGTCTCGGCCAAGGCATAGGAATGGGAGGCAAGAAATTTAGGTCCTAGTCCCAGGTCTGACACTGACTGCCTCAGTTACCTCATCTAGGAGATGCATGTGTTGTTACTTTCCCTCTTTGAAAAGCGCCCCCTCCCTCAGGAAAGTTCACTGGAAGGGATTAATGGAGAGCAAATCCCCCAGGATGCTTTCCTTGGAGATATCACCCATAATGTATCATCAGGGGACTGGGGGTTCCCCCACCCATAAACTCATGGAATCCAACAGGACTATTACAAAACTCTGGGGTGGGGTCTTTCCCTGAAGCGGCGCTATGTCTCTGCAGCAGCTCTGGCCATTTGTGGCTCTCCTTGTCTGTCTAGTTACTTAGATAACCCTCATCACCCTCATATTTGATCGTCTTACAGACATGAAAAGACAACAATAATTAAGCCTCCAGCCTCCCAGGACCCCTTCAAGAAGAATGTGTGTCCTTTCTTTAGATGGTCCCCATGAGATTTTTTAGCATAGAATAAATCTTTAATGAAAGGCTTATGGAGCGGCATTGCCTCTATGCATGCCTTCATGTACCCGCTTATAACAAAGTGGGTTTTATTTTTTCACACTGCAATAGCACTGTGATGGGGTCCAGCCTAGACTGTGAGACCACTGAGCCCTCCAAACACACCAACCTGGGCTGCTTTTCACACCATGATGCTGATGTCAAACTACAAGCCTCTGACAGGCACTGCACTTACATAGACATCAGGCAGGAACACACCCAATTGAGTTACAGGAGTGATCTCCCCACTCACAAACCATTAATAGGGAGGCATCGGCCAATTTCCCCCAGGTCCCCAGCCTTGCACCCCAGAACTGTACTGTCTTGCACTAGTCAGAAGCCTGGCCAGGATAAGCTCATTACCTAGTTCATCACTCTCCCAGTGTGGAGTGGACTAGCCTTTGTAGGCTGAGGTGAGATTTGCCAAGCACCTCACCCAAAACACAGTGTTTTAGGTAAAATAGTAACTATAAAAAGATAGATTTTCAGTGATTATAAATAACAGGCATTGAGAGCAAAGTTGGTTACTTAAGAAACAAAAATAAATCCACAATCCATTTTAACTTCAACAGCCTAAGCAAGATTTGTATTAAACAGTGTCTCACCCTAACAGAGGGTACAAGCAGGTTACAGTTCCTCAGTACACAGACTGGATGGCTTTCCAGCCTTGAACAGGGGAAGTTTGGTCCAAAGTCTTTTTCTTGCAGACATCATTCCAGGTATTGAGAGGGAGAGAAGAGGCCAAGTGATGATGTCACTCACCCTCTTTCATACTTTCTTCCCGCTGCTAGAAAGATCCTTGTGGGCATCTGACAGTCCCCATTGATCAAGCAGTCTCCATTGCATACCTGACTTCTGTAAGGAATCTCTGGGATAGTGGATTCTTTTCCTGATGGGCCATTAATGTCAGTCTGGCCCTCCTTTGTTGTAACTAGCAGACTGGTTGTAAGTGTTCTCAACCTCAGTAACACAGAGCAATACTTCATAACTTCACATAGGCCTGGTCTACACTAGTGGGGAAGGTCGACCTAAGATATGCAACTTCAGCTACATGAATAGCGTAGCTAAAGTTGACGCATCTTAGGTCGACTTACCTGCCGTCCTCACGGTGGCAGCGGTCAGCAGCAGGCTCCCCTGTCGACTCTGCCTTGTGCCATTTGGCGAGCTGGAGTTCTGGAGTCAACAGGAGTGCCTCTGGGGATCGATTTATTGCGTCCTGATGAGATGTGATAAATCAATCCCCAATAGATCAATTTATACCCGTTGATCCACCCGGTAGTGTAGACAAGAACATATACTGATAACACATACAGGATATTAATGTTCAACAGATCAAGTCTTTTAACATGATTGGTACAAAACATATCAGTTATAAGACAGTAGTGAATATGGGGGCTTCAGGGGGCTTCTTTGAGGTAGAGTGTCACAAGCAGAAATTTCTATTTGGCTCATGATCACCCTATCTGGTTATAATTCCTGGCATTTTTTGAGTGATCCCTGGGCTAGCCTACAAGGATCTATAGCCTGGAACAAACATTTAAAGTGCCCAGACTACCCTTTTCAAACCTGTTAATTACCTCAAGTTAACTGGGCAATTAATTAATTCAAGACAAAAACTAGTGTGGCCACATCCCTTGTTGGGAACATATACAACAAGGCATCCTTTCTTAAAACTTCAACCTACACCTCCAGAAGACAGGGTAGGCTTCTCTCCTGCTCTGATAACTCAAAGGAGATAAATGGGGCATCCCAAGGGGGTTATCCCTTAACACCCACTAGGTGCTGCATTTTTAGGAGAATTAGCTCTGTGGTATCAATTTACATGAAGGAAAATTGACCCCCACTTGCAACTGGTTTTAAAACAGCTAGATCCAAACCTCAGACCAGACTCCATGGGGCTATATTCACTGCCATAAAAACACCCCTGGCTGTGGCTGATAGTCCAGGCTCCAACCCAAGATCAAACGTCTCGACTGAAAATTGTATACCCCTACAGCCCAAGCCTAGCAAGCCCCAGTCAGCTGACATAGGCCAGCCGTAGGTGTTTTATCACATTTTAGACATACTCTAAGCAGTCTGAATACCAGGTGTCCAGTCTGATTGGCTCTAACTAGATTTTAAACTGATTTATCTGAATCAATCAGAATATTGGGGGACATTTCCCCAGTGTATACCAGGCTTCACAGTAGACTACAATTTCATTGTAAGCAGCTCAGAGCATCATTAAAATCAGAGTAAAAGCAACATTAAACACCCTGATTCTTGGGGGGGGGGGGGGGGTTCCACCATTCTTCATTGTGCTCAGTGTCTCTGCATAGGAAATCACAAAGTGAGAATTTGTGTAAAACATCATTCATATGAAAGTATCAGCATTCTGTGCATCATACGAAAGTATCACAGCATTCACGGCCAATTACAGACTAAGAAAATCATGTAGGACACAGTATATTAGACAGGCAGCACACTAGAACACCAAGGCCAAGTTTAAAAAATGATTGAACATGGGTAAATAAATAGGGATGACCCTGAAATAGCAGAATGTAATTAAAACTCCCCATAGGCCAGGAAGAGAAGAATTGTTTCCATGTGGCTTCCCTTCCCATTTCCATTCTATCTTTTTGCAGCTCTCATATAAATACTGCACAATGCAAGCTGCGACCTTCTAAAGGGATTTTATTTTGCAACTATTTCACAAATGGTACTTTTGTCATTTCGTTTACAATTATCCAGGAAATGCAAGCAGAAAGCAGCTACCTACAGGCTGGACTTAGTAACGGAGTAGTTTGTTAAAAGACTTTTTTCTAGATATCAAAAATGAAGGAGATGACATTTTAGGGCATGTTTTTGTATATTTCAGTGCAGATCCTTCATTATTCAGACTTTTGGGAAGTCGAATGGAGAGGTTTTGCAGAGACAAAATGCTTGCCTAGCTTCAAGGAACACTACATTCCGCGTTGTGGTCCTGTCTGAATTTGGCACTGACTTTCTCTGTCATTTGATCACTCAGAGAAACAGTTAACTCATTATAAACATTTTTTACACTATGAGGACAGATGCTGCTGCATTACCATATACAGTTGTAAGCTGTGTTTCATATATTAAATTTCCAAACCAAATAGAATTGACAATTTTTTGGTCTTACTTTCCAGTGCCTTGTAAAAATTTGAAGAGGGCAGCTTTGTAGTCATTGTGAGGAATGTTTGTGTATTGGAAAGTGACATCCAGTTTAGAGAGGATGGTGTTCTGAGGGAAGATGTAAATATTGTGGAGTTTGGGGAGAAAGTCAGTGGTATCCTGGAGGAAGCTAACCCTTTGTGTAGTGAGTGCTTTGAGGATGATTTCTATGAGTCCTGACCATGGCCAGATATGATCAGTCTGCCTGCTTTCCCTTGTTTGTGTATTTTGGAAAGCATGTAGAAAGCTCCTGAGGTGGGTTAGTGGGGAAAAAGTTTGTAGACTCAGTTGTTTGAGTAAGGGTTTGAGGATATCCTTACATTTCTGTGTTAATTGTGTGGAATATTCTTTGAGTTCTTTATAGTAGTTGGTGCCGGAGTGTTGTCAGTTGGCCTTATTAACATAGTCATCATGGTTGAGGACTACAGTGGTATCCCCTGTCTCTGCTGGTTTGATCACTGTGTGGTGCTTAGATTTCAGGGAGTGTATGGATGTCCTCTTGGCAATGATTATGGTGAATGCAATGTTTGATAAGGATTTTGCAGCCAACCTTTTTCCTGAAGCAAATCAGTGTAATGATCAAGAGAGTGTGGATCGTCCACACTGTGCTGTCCAGTCGGATTGTTCTTTTTTCTTAGGAATATCAGTGGGAACATGGTAATCATGAGTGGTGTCATTCTTGTTGTGAAAGAATTCTTTGAGGCAGAGATAGCATCCTACACATTCCAATGACAAGTGGTACACCTCATCCAATGCACTAAATGCACCAACAGTTAGGTGAGTGAAACCAGACTGTCATTATGCTCTCAGATGAACTCACACAGAAGCTCTCTCTAATATCCTGGGACTGACATGGCTACAACTATAGCATATAACTCAAGAACACCCCCTTTTTTCCCTTGAAGACAAGGCTTGAAAATTTGCATTAGAAGGCAGGAGAGGGCTCCATTCCCCCCAGATCTAGCATTTTGCAGTAGCCAGTCATGGACTTGAGAAACATGCTGTAACTAAAGGTTTCTTCCCTCACACTCACTGTGCTTCACAGCATTTTTGCATAGAAAAGTATTTTGCATACTTAGGCTTTGCTTCCTGGAGCCCTATGTTTGATACTAGGATATTGTGTTTGGGGGGAAGCATATTTATACTAACCGGAAATGTGTGCCTAGTCATGTGCTTGTAGTATTGTATTAATTACTACCTCTTAATCAGCTGGTCATCAGTAGAAAGGGTGTTTTCTCTTTCTGTTACAGTTACCCAGCAGTCATAGGGTGACCAGATGTCTCGATTTTATAGGGACAGTCCCAATATTTGGGACTTTTTCTTATATAGGCTCCTATTCCCCCCACTCCCCCCCAACCATTGTCCCAATTTATCACACTTGCCATCTGGTCAGCCTAAGCGGTAACCAAACCTTATCAACATACAATAAGGTGGTTCCAGCTGTTCACATTATCATTAGGAAAGCCAGATGGCCTTTCTGGCTTGTGACCCACATGGACTTTTTGGTTATGTTGTTAATTCACTTCAATTTTCTAATCATTTTAACAGTTGTAGTGCTATATCTTCAACTACTTCTCTTAGCAGAATGCATTTATTATGTCAACTATTTTTCTCTTAAGAAAGTCTGCCAAGTATACACTTAAGTTAGACTAGCAAAATCAAAGTTACATATTAATGCCAAGGAGAAAAACCTAGCAAAAACTTGGAAAAACAAAAACTTTAGATTTTATTATATCCGTCGGGCTTTAGGGTTCACCTTAGATTTACTAGCATCTATGGAGACCTTTTAAATACAATAAAATGTCTGCCCTAGGTAAGATTGCCAGCACTTTAGAACAAAGGTTTTGTAAGTGGTGGTTTATAATGCAAGCAGGATTTGGAAAGTACATTTTTTTCTTGTCTTGAAGATCAGACTTATTAAGATGGCATGCCCCCTTGGAGGCAACAACATTTTCTTCAGTACTTCAAGCTTGCAATAATACTTTTTCTTGTAAGAAAGGCAAAAGTAGTTTTTTAACCTAGATGAGATTGATGCTATCTGACCAAATATTGTTTTAGCAGGATATGGATTTAAAGCCAGAACAACTTTCATTCCTGTAAGCACAGAAATCATCACTGCCAATATAAATTGTCAATTTTCACTTGACAATTAGATTTAATATTTGTGTTTTTTCACTCTGTTCTTTAACCCATAAAAAATAAATATAGCATTAGCTGTTTTGGCACTATGTTACAATGAATCATAAAATCGAGTAAACTAGGAAGATACAAAAGACTAGTAAATCATCTAGACCCTCTCCTTGTCAAAGCAATTTTGCTCCCTAAAATAAATTTTCTACGGTGCCCCATGTGAAGTCTTCAACCACTACTCAAAGGACTGTCACTGTTACCTAGCTAAGGGCACTTCTGTCCCCTCCTGGTCTCTTCAAATGCATCCCTTCAGGACCCACTTCTCTCAGGATGGAATCATGTGATTCTCAGACTCTCTAATTTATGTCTAGCACCTGCAAGTTCCTTCCAGAAGCAATTCAAATGGTAAACAGTGACCAAACAGCCTTCGTAGACCAAAGTATTTAATTAGAACAAACACATTTAAGAAAAAACAGGTTTTAAAATAATAAAACAGACCATATGCATGTTTAGGTGACCAGGTGTCAAACCACATGGGGATCTGGAAGGTCTAAGCTTCCTAAAGACCCTCCTGGAAGAGTCCATTTCACCCCCCATTTCAGGGAGAGTCTCACTTAAAAGATGCTTGGTCCTTTTGATCAACCTCCCCTGCTCACTTTTCTTAAGATCCTTTTGAACTGATTATAGCCCTTTGGTCTCTTGTACAGCTATACCGCCCTGGAAACGCCTAATCCCGTCAGATCTCAGAAGCTAAGCAGGGTTGAGCCTGGCTAGTACCTGGATGGGAGCCCTCCTGGGAATACCAGGTGCTGTAGGCTAACACTGGCAGTAGGTATAAAATGCCTCCAACGACAGGTGGTGCAACGCATCGGTTGGAGTATACCCCGGTTGTATCACTGGTCCTGTCTGGGCTCCGAATGGAAGCGGATATGCTAACCAAAGCGGACCTTGCCATAGTGTGGGACTAATGCTAAGAAAAACAACATAGCTCTTAGGTCCCAGCATTCAGAACAGCTGTGTCACTTCAGGCTGGGGTCTAGAAGTATGCTACTGTCATGTAATTGCCTTCCTGTTTGTTCTTCACACACACCATACCACAACAGTACATTGAGACAAAGTCTCATAACCCAATACACAACAACCCAGGTCACATATTTTTATACTCTTTGTATCTCTCTGTAGTCTTATATCACACTGCAATTCCATGGTCAGCATACTGACATCTGGTTGGATTTTATGGAAGTCAGACTAATTTTTCCCTTACATAATTCTATCCCATTCTTCCTAGTACCAATCTCACTAATTCTCGGTCACTGTTTCTACTCTTCAGATATTTGTAGATAACCATCATATGCCCACCACTTCCCTTAGTAGTCACCCATTCTGTATGCATTTAACTCTTAATTATTCTTGATACGTTAAATCCTCCAGTTACCTGATCACTTTTGCTGCTGTTCATTAGTTTGTTAATAGCTTTGCGGAATATAGGCCTTGATCCTGCTTTTATTCAAGTTAATAGCAAATGGGTAAAATGCCCTGCAGGTTAGAAAGGGGAGAAAGGACTCTCCTCCTTCTTCCTGTTTCGGCTGGTTGGACTGCAGTTCTAGGCCAGGACTCACACCCAAGTAAGCTGTACTCCTAAAAGCAGTGAAGTTATTTAGGGCTTATCTATAAGAACACTCCATTTGCAGCAAGCTGTGCTATAAATCTACCCCACTCTAGTCTGCAACACACTAAGTGTCTGTGTAGACCCTGCTGCCATGCACTAAAAGTTCTCTGGTGTGCTTTGATCTACTCCCATTCCAAAATAGCATAGATCAAAGCGCACTAGGGAACTTATAGTGTATGGCTAAAAGGTTCACGTGGACTGTTAGTGTGTGACAGGCTAGTATGGGGTAGATTTACACCCTCTCTTGCAGGGAACTAAGTGTTCATATAGACAAACCCTTACGTCAGAATTCATTCCTGATATGCCCTCCCGTAACACAAGGCTATGCCTAAATGCTCAGTTTCACCCCAAAGTGGGCTTCTAATGGGGGCAGAACTTTCTAGAACTAAACAATGTATTCCAGTCCCTCTCGTTCGAGCTGGGAGCATGAGGAGATGCGCTATGCAGGGGTGGGTCAACAGACTAAGAAACATTTCCAGACTAAGGCACATGGCACATATGCACACCCACGTGTGGAATACACGTAGGAACCATCACTTGAAGAACTATGGATATTTGAAAGCCCTTCAATGCAGTATTCTTTATGAATCTTGTTAACACATTGTTTACACCCTATTTCAGGTCATCACTGAAAATGATATACGATTGCCCTTGTAACCCACTCCTGAGATACTCCATTAGATGTTTCCACCATATATCACCATCCTTTGGTCACTGTATTTCGCATGTATTCAGTTCACATAATGCTCCTATCCAATTCAATATAAGCTAGTGTTAGAGTCATATTTTGTGACATGAAATATCAAATACTTATAATCAAGCACCACTAAATTTAGTATCTGAGGGGTAGCCGTGTTAGTCTGGATCTGCAAAAGCGACAAAGAGTCTTGTAGCATCTTATAGACAAACAGATCTTCGAGATCATGAGCTTTCGTGGGCTAAGACCCACTTCATCTGATGAAGTGAGTCTTAGCCCATGCAAGCTCATGACCACTAAATTTGTACTTCAATTTTAAAAAATCCCTTCCAAATGTATTTTATTCATTCATGGTACTTTTTGCTCACACTTCTATTTTTTCCAGAGTATTTTTCCCTTAATAGTTATTTTAGTATTTTACTAAACTAGAAAGTATAGGGTGGTAACTGCCAGACTCTATCCTTTTTCAAAACAACAGTCCTAGGATTGTTTTTCCTTAGTCTTTCAGAACCTCTCTGGTCTTTGTATCTCACCCATATATAGGTGTCTGTGCTGTGGTATGTTCAGGGTAGTACGTATGTGGCGTATACATTCCACCTCTGAACAAACAGCATCAGACGCAGGCATATGATTTTCATTCCGCATCAGATGCAGGCATATGAGTTAACAAAAGTTCAGTTAATGCTAAAAGTAACTAAACAAATAAGTAAGTAAGATAGATTGTTGTTGTTCAGCATCTTATTTTCACTTTCAGTTTACCTACTTTAACCTGAACTTTGCAATGTCCTCTCTAAGTTACTGAAAAATTACTATAATTTCAATATACAGTAATAATTTTCCTTTGCCTGGAAACTTCTCATTTTATGCGCAGTGTTCCTTAAATTTCAAAGAAGGACATAGATTGTCCATAAGTTTTTCTTCGTAGAAGTCAAACAAATCTAATAAGCATGAAAACTACTTTATTCAAATCAAGAAAACAGAAGTCCAGAACTAATAAATATGACATGCCTTCAATGCTGAAATAATAAAACACTGGAATAAAGGGTTATACAAAACTTATTGGATATTCTCACTGAGTTCCTCCCCCAGACTACGGCACTGTCTAGGCCCTGGTTGAGTCTCTGGTCTGTGATGTACAGATGTTCCGCAACACCAGTCCAGTCGTAAGAGACTCAGCCATTTTCAGAGCATCTGTGCATGCACAAATCACATGTAATTTGTGGCATGTGTACAGTACTTCCTATAAACCACTCTCTTCCACAGTTCAGAGTAGTTACCCAAAGGGAAAAAAAATGTAAAAATGTTTAATAGCTACTAAGCCAGTTCATTAATGTGTTAGACTATCTACTGCTGTTTGAATCTTCCATCTGAGGAATATTGTACAGTGCCTAAGACATAACAGTGAAATGCAAGGTAGAACAAATAAATACCCAGGGATAAATGTTTCCAGCTTCCAAAAAATGATTTTGTATCAATTACTAGCATAGGTCACCTTCAACTTTTGTATTAGAGAAAGCCCTTATTTTTATGCATAGTTCTATCTGACAAAAGGGTTCATATTTTCCTTTAGGATAAAAAACAAATGGTATTGAAACTCCTGCAAGTCCCTTAGCTCATTCATTATGTTGAGAGACCCAGAGTATTAGTGCAGGAAACAAAGAGTTCACAGCAGAAACCGAAGGCTGTTCTGGTTGATGTATACCATTAGAATGTCCCTCATCTTCCCAATGTTACACAGCCAGGAGGGAGACATGGATCCTTGAACAGACCTCTAGGTTCACCAGCCCTTGATTGATTAGATCTTTTTTTAGAAAAAACAAAAACAAAATGAGAAATACCAATCTGCTGTTGCAAATGGATTAAATGGCATGCTCACATTTTTCAAACTGTAGTTACATGTTCAAAATAGCTGTGCAGTCCTGAGATCTATTTAAAATAATTTGCATCTTTCTGTATAAATGGTTTTTAGAGAGAGAGAAAGAGAGAGAAGGAGAGATCTCGGAAGTTACTTTAAAAACAAGTCCCCTTGGTTGCTCTGTCCTAAAAACCTTTTCTGTGTTTGCTGTAAGAAAGATCAATGTTAATTTTACAAAGTCTTTGAGTTAATGTATTTTAAAATGTAATGCTATTATTTCAAAATATCAGTCGTGTTCATATTTCATCAGAGAAAAAAAAAAGCACAACCCTTCTGTGACTTCTTATGACGAGGGATTTCTGGGTTTCTCATACAAGCAGATAACTTCTTAATACCCTTTTTGCAAATCTGCAAAGGTGGCAACATTTTATATCATCATTCTGCCCCGTAGCGACAAAGACAAATGTCTATGCATGTTAATCCTTCAAGTTATTTTGAGCTCTCTCACTGAAGCCAATGAGTGCTTAAAAATAGCTCACCAAACTTTGTTCTCTCTTAGGCTGATGTAACTCTGGAGAAAGGCCAGAGAAACCAATGGAGCTTCTCTGAATTTACTGACATTGTAACAGAAGAGAATTTGGCCAAGTATGTTTAATGGTTCAGAATGAGACACAGCCAATTGTTAACACAAGGGCAATAGTGCATCTTGTCATTTCACGTTCAAAGTTCAAACCAAATAATTCTAGACATTCAAAGAAAGGTTAACTTTGTGAACCTTTGTATTTCTCTCTTCCAGCAGGAGCAGAAAAGGAAAGCCTAGTAAACAAACTAACACTTCCATCCACGGCTCTCAAAGAGATTTACAAACATTGAGAAGTCAATCTCATAACACCTCTGTGAGGTGTGTAACTTATCAGCCTTAGTTGATAGGTGGCTGAACTGAAAGAGAGAGAATAAGGGGGAAAGCAATGACCTTATTGAAGTCAATGGGAGTTCTGCCATTGACTTCAATGGGGACAGAGTTTCACCCTAAGTGATTGCCTAATGTCACAAAGCATGATCTGTGTTTGAATCATTAGACAACAGCCCCAGTCTGTCGAAAAGGTTTTACTTCCAGCACTAGCAAACCAAAGAAGCCCTAGAAATCCTGGGTCAATGCATTTTCCAACCACCTTCAAAACTTCAAAAGGGGTTCAGATAATTTTGGGTAAGAACCCAAACTGAGTCCATCCTTTGAAGTTTCTCCACGAACTGATAACCATAAAGTCCATTGTGACAACTATTGCAAAAACCTAATCTAAATCTACCAGCTGCTGCGTCTGAGCCAGTGGAATCCTTTATGTTTTAGGTTCCTTTCCTGCTTGTTCAAACTGGTATTCCAAATTGTCTAGTGCACTAGCAGAGTGGCTACTATGTACTTCTTGAAATAACCTCCTTTAGTAGTTCCACCAAACATAATTCAGGATGAGTGCCTTTTGGGTTGTGTATGAGACTTGCACAATGCATATGGCTGTATTGGGTAGCATCATTGCTCACAAGGGAATGACAGACTCGCCAAGACAAATAGCAGGAAATAATCTCCATTCGCTTTTCATGCCAAAACTCAAACTGATTTCTCCTTGCAAGCTACATTTCTCAAAAATACCCTGTTACCATAATCAGTTACTTTAGCATTCCTTGTTGCTAGGCACATAGGTAGCGTACAGGCAATAAAATGCTTGTCCTACCAAAGAGCAGGCCCCCCATATTCAGCAATGAATGAAGCTTCCACCGTGGTTTTAATTATTTTCACTTTAAAATATTATCTCTCCGAGCAGAAGAAAACTACTAATATTCCATTTGGGTAAATCATTGTGCCAAGGAACATGCATCATAACCATTCAACCTTCAGTAAAATAATTGAATGTGGGGGGTTTTCATCATAGCCATTTAAGGTATCCGGAGAGGATACTTAAGAACTGTAAGGTAACTCTAGTTAACATGATTATCATCAGACAATGACTGTCTAGATACTGAAAGAGAGGAGACCTGGAGCTGCATCACTTGTATGGTAACACCAACAGTAAGAAGTTTGATTAGCACTTAACATCTCCTGTTTATCCTATTCTACTGATTAACTTTATGGAATACAGTGTGATAAAAGGAGAAGAGCTTGTTACTTTCACCAACAGAAGTCAGGTCAATCAAAGATATTACCTGATGCACATCCTCTCTTTCATATCCTCTGATCAACCCAGCTACAAACACTGCAAACGTCAATTACACTGTATTTATTTGTTTATTAAATGTCTTGCAAAACTAGAGGTCACCAAAATACTTCTCTTGTGTTTTTATTCATATAAGTATGTTAATTGTTAACATAGTGTGTGCCCCAAAATTCTCAGGCTAAATATACCCATCTGTGGGGAATTCTGCAACTGAACTTTGCTTCTTGGACCCAGATCTACTCAAAAGTCACCAAATACAGGAGTTAAAGGGCCATCCCTTCCTGTATGTTGGTTGCTCGGTTAAGTGGCCACTAAAGGTTTCTTCAGGTAGCACAGTTCCACCAGAACAGTTTGTATCCCACTGCATCCTCCTCCTAGATCACCTTTCCCTGCCCCTGGGGGCCTGGGCAGCTACATGAGGAACAGCCACAGCACATCCCTGCTGTCAGAATGACATCTCATCCCCTCAGCTGCTTTACTTTATGCCAGATGGCTTCACGATCCAGGGAATGCAATGGTAACTTAGAGATACAAACACCTCCGTTCCATAGCACAATCTTGGCAAAGCTTGAAAACGTGACTTGGATTCTGCATTTGCTGACTTTTGGGAGTTTATTTTCTGAAATTCAATGCACCTCACTAATCCCTTCATCCCTACTGTTTTCTGTTTAGTATTCATAGGGAGACCAATAATCCACCTCGTCCAACATGATGAAACTGCTAGCCCATTAGAGTGGACAATTATGCAATACCATCCCAGTTTGGAAATTTCTTCCATATGCCAAGTTGTTAGTGGTTGCTCATGTCCTGAAACATGAGATATAATATCCCATATACCTTTTTATTCTAATTAACATCACTGTAGATGACTATTATCCTCTGTTTAATCTATTAATTTATCTCATCAGTTTCTAAAAATCTTACTAAGCTCTTTGCTCCATTATATCTTCTGGCAGTGAGTTCCACAGAGTAATCAAGTTAGATTTAAAAAAACCCTCCTAGAGTTAATTTTTTTCCTGAGATCAATAGTGAGGGGATGGCAGATATGGTAGAATAACAGCAATAGTGTTGCATCAGGAAGTAAAAAAGCTAGATTAGCAAGGGAAGGTGAAGAACAGTAAGGGAGAGTTAGGGATTGGAAGCAAGAGAAGAACAGGAGAGACAAATGACCAAACAACTTGCTATTCTCCTCCTCCCTCGCTGATCACAGGGTTGCAGCAACAAGAGAGTTTATATTGCAGTTTCCTATTCAGCATTAAGCTGGCACATCAGGTTCAAATGATTCATGGAGGTTTTTTCCACAGTAAATTAATTTGCTGTATATTAGGCTTCATTCCTAGCAATAGTTTAAACACCCTTCTCAGTGTTGGCTGGAAGCAGTGGCTGGAGACATGCTTACGGTGATTTTAAAGCTAAAAGGCAGGCTTGCCACTCTCAGTGACCTCCAGAGTGAGTAGAATTGCAAATTATAAAGACTGAATTTAATTCAGTACCCAGTAAGCAATTAATATTCCACATACGTGATCCATGAGCAGGACAGGGATGTGAAAAATAACTGAATATTCATGAGTGTAATTCTCTAATCCTAATTTCAAAAGGTAAAATATTATTTTCACATTCACAACAACATGTAGCTCATTTAGATCCAAAAGTATTTTGGGTTTCTTCCAAGTATGGTAGCCAGATGGTGATGTGCAAAAAGGTCATTAGAAACTGTAAACCAAATGAAGAACCACTGTTCTTTGTCCGCTCTAGAAATCCTTAGGATGCAATTGGCCAAATTCATACGACTCATTAGCTATAGCAGGTAGACACAGCAAACTATGCGTGAACAACCAACCTGAACAAATGGGTCGCCTTATTATGGTTGTCTCATACTTTTCCCACCCTCTACTGTTTGTTGCTCTCACCCATTGTGTCTTGTCTTTTATGTAGACAGCAAGGGACTATTATCCTCTGTTAAATCTATTTATTTCTCTCATCAGTTTCTAAAAATATTACTTGATACTTGAAAAGGTGGTGGTGTCAAACCACCTTAAATGAAAATTATTTATCTTGTGGACAAACCGACTTGACTGATATGGAGTCTCAAAAGTTCAAGGCTCAGGCAATGGTATTTAGGACCATTGGCTCAAGTTGTGTGTGTTTAAATATAGTCTGTAAATCTTCCAAGCAGGGGATGTTTTTATATCCCTAGAATCCTTGGAATTCAGCAAAATACCAGACAATGAACTGGGTCCAATGTGTGACCAAATATGTGAGTTAAACAGCTTAGTTAAGGGAACAGGCAAACAGAGACAAGCCGTACCTGGTGATGGGGGGGGGGCGAGGGGTAAAGAAGCAGAATAAAAGCAGTGACTTCAGCAGATGTTACTGGCCATGCTGAGCCCATGTGAGCATGCTCAGTACAAGCCAAGCAGCAAATCTGGGGGAGGGAGGGGCAGAGGGTTCATGACCCTGTGTTCCCCCGTGTGTTGCCTCTATAAGCAAACCTCTGCCTAACCCCTACCTATGCTCAACCAGCAACTCATCCCACATTATTAGGGCTACAATTTTGTCACGGAAGTCATGGATTCAGTGACTTCCAAAGACCTCTGTGCCTTTAGCCCGCAGCACCTTGGAGCTGGAGGTTCCCCCCTTTGCCCATGGTGGCTGGGAGTTGCCAGCGGTGGACAGGGTGCCCTAGGAGCTGGGAGCCGCTGCTCGTAGCTTGGAGCTCTGGGCTACTCTGGGGAAGTACAGGTGTAGGTGCCCTGAACTATAACAGAGCACACATTGTCAGCCTCGTTTTGTCACCCATATTTTTAGTAAAAGTCATGGATAGGTCACGGGCGTCCATTAATTTTTTTTTATTGCCCGTGATTTTTACTAAAAATATGTGTGAAAATTCTTAGCCTTACACAATAGCTCCACTTCCCTTCCCTCATGCAGAGGATACAGAGGCTGAGGTGTGCTCTGTGTCAGTTCAGGGCACCTGAACCTGTACACTTCCCCTGAGTATCTGAATAAAGGCCCCACTCAGGCTTCCAGCTCCCCCCTTTTTTGGATGGTAACCCTGCATTTTACTCCCTTCAGGCTGAGATATTCCAGGCTGCACAGTTCCCTGCCTTCACTGTGTTATTCCCAGCAGAGAGAGGCTGCCCAAGCACACCTGCTTGCTTTCTCCTCAGAGACAATTAATAGTAATTGCTACAGTTACACGATGGCACACAGCACTGTCAATACAAGCCTCATTTATTTTTAAGGTAAAAGCTCTTCAGAGAAGAAATTAAAAACTAAGAAAAGAACCTAAACACATGCTAATAAGCTTACCAAACATCACCCCAGCTCTAACAGGGGCTTCGGCAGAAGCAGTCCTTCAGCACCCCACTCAACGGTTTCCTTGGTGGTCAGAAATTCATCATAGCTTCAGCTCAGAATAAGCCCACTCATAACATGGTTAGTCCATCCTTGATACAGTTAAGGGATCTCTGATCTGGAGTTTCTAGAGCAAGTCGTTTGTAGACCATGGGACTTCCTCCCCAGGGCATAGCTTCAAAGGGTGGATTCGACATGGGCCATTTGCATTCTCCTCTACCCTCAGCTAATTCCTAGGAACCCACTTCCTAAAAGTTCTTCAGATTTCCTAATACCTTCCAGAGATTGCATATACACATACAATTCCACAATAACGCATACACAATTGCAAAGGACCGCTGAATATATTAAACCTAATTCCACCAAGTTCAATGTAATTCCACCAAGTTCAACGTAATTCCACCAAGTTCAACGTAATTCCATAACGTTCATTCAGGATATTGCAGGAAATTGTCAGTCTCTCATGCCCTGTCTGTGAAAGAATTAAGCCACCCTCTATTCTAAAACCATCAGGAATGGTGACGGTGATCTGCTAGGACCTGCACTGAAGTTTACCCTAAGAACTGACCACTCTACCAAGTCTGTTGGCAGAGGCACCAACTCTGTGAGTACTCCAGGGCTGAATGGAAAAAAATAGTGGGTGCTCAGCACCCAGTGGCGGGCCCCATTAATCAGCTCCTCCTCCTCCCCAGCACCTCCCACCCGCTGCCGATCAGCTGTTCAGCGACAGGAAGGAGGCGATAGGGAGACGGGGGAGAACATGGGTAGGAAGAGGCAAGGTGAGGGCGGGGCACACTTGCGGGAGGGAGCAGAATGGGACAGGAAGAGGAAGGGCAGCAATGGGGCCTTGGGCAAAGCAGGGGTCGAGCACACACACCCACACACCGTAAATCAAAGTCAGCTCCTGTGTCTGTTGGTAATAGCCACGGACTTCAAGCTGTAATAAATTTTAAACAAACATACCTTTCATATCCTGCTTGATGACCAAAACTCCAGACTGCTGTGGGTATGTCAAAAACCTACCAGACATTAGGCCGGACTTGACCAGAGAGAACTCTCTTCTGGACCCCATCATCCCCAAAAAATCCTGCCCAGGATACCTGGAAATGCAGTGAGAAAACTACAATTAACTCACAAGGGCAGGCCAGATCAGCTCAGAGACAGAGCGCTGCACTGCCAGAACCTGGGACTGGACGATGGGGAATGGATCACTCAATAAATTATCCTGTTTTGTTTGTTCCCTCTGAAGCACCAAGCACTGGCCACTAGTGAAAAACAGGGTACTGAACTACATGGACCATTGGTATGAGCCACTATGGCCATTTTTAGGTTCTTGGTGTTCTTATGATGAACTTTTATAACCGTGGAAGGGCAGAAGAGCCAAATCAATTTAACATACCTCACCCAAACAGGCCGATCACTGCCAGCAAGTGTAGTGTGAACCCTTCTTTACCCTTTCCCCAGCACATGGAGAAAGGAGGAATGAAAAGGAGAGACCTTCCTTGTCTTCATAAGACCCAGGGTTGGCCGCTCTACAGTCTGCTGGTCAAACACCCCATCTCGATGAATTGGAGGACGCATGTCAATAACTTCCCTACTGTGAAGTAATCTTTCATTTGTCCATCAGCCTGCTTGTCTTACAGTGTACACTCAACCTTAAAAATTGCAGCACAGATCAGTAACATTTTGAGATATCAGACTCTGTATTCATTCAGTGCCTTACTCTACAAATCCCCAAACACACCATCAGTGCTCCTGTTATGTTCATCTTCTATCCTGTTAAGCTACATAAAACCTCTATTCCCTACATATATTTTTGCAATTTTTAAAGTTCATACTAGCATATTACTAGACTGTAAAACCCCATTTCCTACCAAAGGGTCAGTTTCCAATATACGTGAACCTCTACCACCATAGATTCTACCAAAATAATACATAGTTTAACTGCTACTCAATATAGTTAAGATAGTTGAAAAATACAAATTTGCAAGCCATACATTCATCAACACCAAACAGATTTATCATTTCACTTCTGCCATACAACTATTTTAATATAAAAAATTATATAAAGACTTTTATGGCAACCACTGTATACTTTACATTGTGATCTGTTTTATGTAGTGTTGCTATGTGTTAAACAACTGGCAGATTTTATGCCGAAGATAGCTACATTTTACTGGTGGTTGAATTTCTGTCGTTATAACTGTAACTATATTCATAAATAGATATAGAGGCCGGACTTTCCAATGTAAATCAGGAGTAACTCCATTAAAATAGAGTGATATAAGTAAAAGGAGAATCAGGGCTATAGTTTGTAAAATCATGAAGCTCCTTGTGGATACAACATGCTATATTTGTGTAAGCCATTATCATTTGAAAATAATTAACATGTACATAAGTTTATGTTGGTTTCTACTAATTTCTTGTTCGCCTACCTCACCTGCACATTGTACAGATATTCTGAAGATAATTTTCTACAGGAAATTACACATATATTTTGAGTCAATGTTTTGCACTATCTTTCTATTTGTTATTACTCTGTGGTCAAAGATACATTATTTTTAATGGTCTTAGATGGAAAATGAAATTCAGTGTATTTTCATAAGTAGTTGTTGTTCTTTGTAAGTTACAACTTTTTAATACAAGCTGTTCTGGAGAATAGCTGATTGCAATCAGGTTCTATCCAATGCATCCAACCTCCTGTAAAAAGCACCTTTGTAAACATTATATTTTTGTATTATAATTTCAGCACATGCCAAGAAGTGTTTCCACAGTTGTAAACAGTCTGTATATGGCATGTAATATTGCCTCCATCCTTTTCTATATAGATAAAAACTCCTTTCAAACTGAGCTTATCCTTTTTATAGGCAACCATATTTATCATCCTGTTTCATCAAATGGGAGGATGCAAAGCACCCAGGTCTATTACCATAACTGTGTGATGATCAAAAACCTTTCTATCCCACAGTTTATTCTTCTGGAACTTCATACGCTCTAAATGTAGAGGTTTAAGCCCTCTGATGTGGAGGTGGGTTGTTAACAGCAGGTGTACATAACAAGGAGCACTCAGGGTGTGTTAGGGGGATTTGCAGAGTAAGGAACTGTGTGAATACAGTCTGGTATCTCAAAATTTTATTGCTATGTACCACAGTTTGTGTTACTGATGTTGCTCTGATTTCTTTCTTTTTCATTTTCCATCAGTATGTTTGCACATTTTCATTTAGCCTAAAATGAGGAAGTTTAAAAGTGCTTGAACTCCAGACAGGAAAAGTGAGATGAGATTCATACTATATTTATTGGAATGCCCTGTTTTTTCTCATACACTGTACTCAGACTGATGAAGTAATTACTTTCTAGCTTCAAGATACCAATGTAGTTAGCTGATAAAAATGGAACTGGAATCTATTGTCTGTTCACATCAGAAAACTACCTCTTTTTTGGGGGGTCAGTAAAGTTGAAAATGCAATGTTGGGAGCCAGACCAAAAACATTTGTGAAGACTGAAGTGAGGCTCCTTTGCATGAGGGAAGAGGCAAATGGGCAACTCTGCCTTGGAGTTCTGGATCAGGTGCCATTTGGAAGACATCTTTAAGTTCCAGAAGAAGTTCCAATCATGGGGCCCTTAGATAGTGTGCTGTGATAAGTGATATCCAAGATATTTAATTAATGTAATAAAATGTCCATCCGTTAATTCAAATGGCAATTCAAACAGCAGCATCTGATTTTTAATGACATATTGGGATACATCAGAAGTTGGAAGACAATTGTGTCAGTATCATCTGTCTGTGATATATTGTTAGTACTAGACTAGCACACATGCAAAGACAAACCTCCAAGTAATTGTGTTCCATATTATTATATACTCAAGATGTGGTAGCAGTGGGAGGCCGATCAGGTTGGGGGCCTGTTGTGCCAGGTGAAATATAAACATATAGTAAGTGACCATCTCTAAAGAGCTTACCATCTAGAAGACAAGAAATAACAGATGATGGAACAAACAAAAAAAAGAGTCAGGAGGAGGGTTGGGAAGGCACAAAAATTGAAAATTGAAAAACCTACAAAATCTATATTAAAAAGGAGGGTAGAAATCCAGCAAGAAAAAATAATCCCAATGAAAGATGGTGTCATAATACACAAATACAACATCTGAGGAGATTAATTGCACAGGCAATCTTGCCTTTGGCATTCTCCAACTTTTCAGAGGTTCTCTTTGCCATTTCATGTTCTTTTAATGTAAATTTGTTTGTTCCTCTTTTTTTTAAATGAAAAATGATTTCACAATAAAATTTCTTAATGTAGAACTCTCTTGAGGACAACAACAGAATGGCATGTCCTGAGCAAGATGTATACTAGGCTCCAATTCATCGAAGTACTTTAAATTTGTACCTAGCTTTAATCAAGTAAGTAGTCCCAAGTCAATACAACCCTTGTGCTTCCATTGTCCTCTCTCTCAAACCTAGAACCATTGAAAACATTGTTTTCACTATAAATATATCTCAGTGATGTGGTATTCTACAAGGAGCTGATCCTGAACTGACTCATTCAAGCTGGTCTATGCACTGTTCTCTTGGGGACAGCAGACCAGGTGTTTCTGTGAGTGTTTAATGGAGAAGAGGCTGAGCATTACTGGGGAACACTTCAAAGGAGTTCAGGGATTGGGGTACACCTATTGTTAACCTGCAAGGCAAAGTAAAGGCTGGCATAGCACAGAGGAGAGTGTCTGGGTAGCTTAAAGCCTGGTGGTGTCAGGGAGGTGACACCCAGTTAAGCATAGCAAATCTCCCTCTTGCTGGAGGCAGGGGGTAACAAGAGGACTGTCAGTCCTGGGTATCCCAAGAACCATCACAGTCCCCAACAGTGTCAAGCAAGGTGCCATTCTATACAAAGGTATTAATGCTTAGGCAGGCAATTTCATGATTTGCTTTCCATGATCATTCTCGTGAGTAAAACTCAACTGCTTGAATGTTTGCAGGAAGCAAACCCCAAAGTAGTGTGAGCATAGCCAAAGTGAATTTGCATTTCAATTCAAGCTGCCACTCACAGAAAAAAAAAAAATGCAGCAATATTCGCTCAGCTCTACTAATTTCTCTTATGACTTTTAGTGCATTCTGTATTCTTAATTATGAAGACGTACCTAATAATGAAATATTGCAGACTGTTACATGCGAATGATTGTCTACTAGTATTTTATCAAAAAGTATAATTGGAAGCACACTTCGTGAGAAAAATCTGGTTTTGCAGCTGTTTATGCCTGTGGATATATTTACCTTACGTCTCTGATGAAATTTGTAAACGCAGGTGTTGTTTGATTATCCTGCACATTTAACATAATTCATATTGACTTGCAAATTCGTAGATTGAATCAACACATGAAATTCCATTTAGTTCTTTTTCTACTATTTGTATATGGGGGTGGGAAGTATTTCAGTTTTCACAGTCTCTCTTTTGCAGGGAAGGATGAAGGGAGAAATATATGGTGACTGGTTCTCCCCTCCAATGTACCATGAAGCATTTAAGACTAGAATACTTTGTGGAAGGCTATTCAACAGAAAAGATCAGCAACAGCCAGGTCACTCAGTAAAGGCAAAGTCACTGCATCCCTAAGTCACCTTTGTTGCATCCGATAGATCGATGTAGCCATGGGCATACTAGCCATGCCTCTCGCTCTTCCTTGGCCTGCCCTGTATCTCCCCACCATTCTGATTTATTTGGGACTGGCACAGAGCTGGCTCTGCCATGTGTAGCTAAACCACTGCAGTCCTGCTGCAATGGGTGGCCTTACATGAATTTCATATAAACGGTTACTCCAGGGAGCCACCATAGAAATAAGAACAGAGAAGAATTAAGAAAGGATCTACTTGTTCTTAATGGAGGTCTTCCATGTAAGTGTACAGCATACACAGTGCTTAAAAATATAGTTCCTTTTATCTTAACTCCGAAGTATAACAATCCGGTTTCAGATTTTGTACCTTCTAGATTTCTGTATTACATTTTGGGTGACCTGGTCTTCATGAAAACACGTATTTCTGCACATGTGCGTTTAACATTTAATATTAGATACAGAGAGCAAAGAGTTTAATAGGATTTAAACCTTGCTACTTTAATATGTATAAAGCTGTGGGCACAAGGTAATGCCAAATGATTTAGCTTCAGCTCAGGAATGAGGAAATGATTAAAAAGATTCTTCTTATCACAATATATAAGCAATTGCATCCATTTGACATTCATGGCACATGATACTAATGGAAACCGAGAAGGGTCATGAAGATCATATTTTTAATCAACTCGAGTGTCTTCAGGATTAAGCTGCATGAGAGTTTCACCAAACTGCTGAAAAGCTTCAAGCTTTTTAGGACAAGGACTGTCTGTTACATGTCTGTATACCACCTGGTACAAGGGGGTCTCTATAAGCATTCCTGTGATAATAAATAATACAAGACAGTTTGCACATAAAGGCTATTTTGTATGATTTCAGGGAATGATGGAGAAAAAACACCTTTTCATTTGACATGATTTAGCAAATTTCCCAGTATGAGTAAAACGGCTTTAATATGAGGGGAAACAGGAAAAAGGGCAATCTGATGGTCCATGAAGGTGAAAAGTAGAGAAACAGGAGAATAGATATGTCCTTAAACCAGCGAGTAGCAAGAGGGGCATAGTTTGCTAACAGATGTTTTGCAGGCCCAAATCTGGAAACTCCAGAGAAGAGTTTTACTGATTAAAACTATATAGGAACAGAGGAGATTACTCAAAAAGGGGGATTTGAAACTAAAATGTAAGAGAAGAATAAATGTATCATTTGAGGAAATACTGGATTCTCTTGGTCTTGAAACCTCTTTTCATAGTTTTCCTAGGGTCTAATGTTGTCTTCATAATTTGATACACAAATTCTATGGTTTAACATTAGCAGCCGTGTTAGTCTGTATTCGTAAATAAAACGAGGAAGACTTTGTAGCACCTTAGGGACTAACCAGTTTATTTCAACATAAGCTTTCGTGGGCTTTAGCTCACTTCCATCGGATGCATCAAGTTCTATGGGAAGCCTACAAATTAATCCAAGGGCAGAATTTGACACTTAGGGCTTGTCTTCTCTACAGGGGATAAGTCGACCTAAGTTCCGCCACTCCAGCTATGTGAGTAGCATAACTGGAGTCGATATAGCTTAGGTCAATCTACCCCGGTGTCTTCACTGCACAGCATTAATAGGAGATGCTCTCTGGTCGACTTCCCTAAACCCTGGCCTACACTAGGGAGGAGGTGATCAATCTAAGATACACAACTTCAGCTATGAGAATAGTGTAGCTGAAGTCAATGTACTTTGATTGATTTACCATGGCGTCTTCACGGTGGTGAGTCAACTGCTACCACTCCCCCATCGACTCAGTCTGCACCTCTCGTGGTGTTGGCATATAGCAGTCAACGGGAAAGCGCTTGGGGATCAATTTATTGTGTCTAGATATGATAAATCGACCCCTGATAGATCCATCTCTACCCACCAATCCGGCAGGTAATATAGACACATTCTTAGTCTTCTCCAAGAGATGGAGTACCCCGGTCAACAGGAAAGCACTCTGTTGTCAATCAATCCTTGCTAAAGGAGATCAGGCCTTTCTGCCTTTGTAAATCATTTTTTGTTCACAGATTAAGTTTTAGCATAAAAATAATCTGGGCACCTGACAGTTACAGTCCCAGGTCTCAATTCAGCAAAGAACTTCAGCATGTGCTACAAGGGGACACCAACAAGTGGTGGAAGTGGAATGAATTGAAACTACAGAGAGAAAAATCTCTAAAAAATGAAAAAGGGCAAAGAAAAGTGGAAATTATGTATGCTCCAATTAAGCATGAGCTTCAGTACTTTCCTGAAGTCCATCCCTATAGAAAAACAGCTATTTAAGCATGTGGTTAAAGTTAAGCCCATACTTAAATTCTGTCCTGAAGAAAGACGCTTTCCTGAACTGGGGCCTGAGGATGGGATAGGAGATAAAAAATATCATCCATGTCACCATATGCCCCCAAATTACAGTCTCCTCTCTAAAAGAAGAGTGAGTGGGAAATACAGAAATGGCTACAATGCTATTTCTTTCACCTGTGATCTTGCTGTGGATATACCAAAGGACTTCCATTGGGGACAAAAGTATAATCATGTTCCTTCCCAAGGGCCTAATCCTGAACTCTACATAAAGGGATTTGGCCTGCATAAGGAATATAGAATTAAGCCCTAAAGCATTCTTACTGAATAGTGCTATAAATTGTGCATGCACAGGGAAAAAAAAACCCTAACAATCAGATAGGGAATATGATGGCATTTCTTATATTAAAAATAATGTGGGACTTAGAAGATGGTAATGTTTGGCACATCAGGCTAAATTAATCTTTGCTCTAACTGTATAGATGTCAACTGAGCTACACCAGGGATGAATTTGGACCATTATCTTTTTATAGATATCTAGAGAGATGGACGCTTGGAAAGAAAAAGGAAGTGATTTGTTGCCCCAGGCACGGTAAAGTTTGTTGTTCAGCTCAGTTAATTTAAGTACTTAACAGTCAATGGTTCACTTACTGGAACATGTATAATAAAACCACAGCAAAATGTTTTTAGTAACATTTCCCATCACTTTTCACAAAAACATTATTTGAAGTGCATCTGACCACTGAAGGTTTCTGGTGAATTTCTGGTACTTGGGTACAGGTGGATTTTTATAAGAATATCTTCAGAGTTCTGGTGAATTTTTATACCAACATCTTAAATGGTTAGAGAAAAAGCCTTCGGGTGATTTTTTTAACACTTGGAATCCTAGGAGACTGAAAAAAATCCACTCCATGTTACAGTCTGTCCATCATTATCTGATGACATTGCATCACAAAAGCATAAAAGAGCATATCAAACTCACCACCATAACATTAAAAAATTACACCCCTGGAAGAACCTCTAAAGCTTCAGAATTTAGGATCAGTAAAGGAAAACATTCTAATCTTTCTACAGACCTATGTAGGTTCCCACACTCTTGGGCAGGTCTCTTCTCATTCTTTGGTCCCTCCACCACTGATATATTAGATATATGGTGATATATTTGAAAACTAATGATCGTTCTTATAGATCTAAGAGAATCAGCCGGATACTTTACCTTCTTTGGTTGCTAAAAGGAGGCATTAGCCAGATCACATCTGCCATAAACCAAGGAGGATTCATCATTTCCCATGGGAGACTACTCCACTGAGAGAAGGCATGCTGTCAAGAAGCTTTCCCTGGTATTTAAGTGAAATTCAATATGCCATTATCTTGTTCACATCATTTTTTTCAATGCGGAATTTTAGTTCTCAGAAGAAAAACATCCTTTGGGAGGGGAAATATAGTAATTGGACTTACTGTGGATTGTCATTTTGGAGAAATTTTTGGGAGGGAGATAAATGTCTATCTGTAAAAAAGTTACAGCCTGAAAACTATTTAGTTAATTGATCTGTTCTCCATCCCAAACCACACTTATGAAAGAGTATTAAAGCTGGAGTTGGTTAATGGGTAAAGTCTACACCAAGCTACTCTAATTCCTGTTACAGGTATTGGAAGAATAAAGGGGTTAACTTCACAAAAGAAGTCATTTCAGTACTTAAATGTGCTCAAAAACCCAATAGGATTTCCTCTGATTCTAGAAAGTCTGACATAAAATAGAGAAAAATAATGTTTTGAACAGATTTTCTATTTAATGAGAAAGTTTAGAGTCTGACTTTTAAAAAATAAAGGTCCCTTTTCTACATCATGCTGTGAATCTGTTTGTGCTCAAGACTAGATAGGTGCCCATCTAACCTTAATCATGGGCAAGATTCCCAATTTACTGCATGCACGTGCTACAAATACAGTGTAAAATGCACAAGTATTATATATATATATATATATATATATATATATATATATATATATATATATATATATATATATATATATATATATATATATATATATATATATATATATATATATATATATATATATATATATATATAATTATAGTTTGTGTAGAGAACTATATTCTGTATATAAATAAATGTAAATGAAATTCTATATCCATTTGTATTTGGTAATATATATCCAACTAACTAAAGTTAGTCTTTAAGGTGCCACAGGACACCTTAAGGTGCCACAGGACACCTTAAAGACTAACTTTAGTTAGTTAGTTGGATGTATATTATCCAAATACAAATGGATATAGAATTTCATTTACATTTATTTATATACAAAATATAGTTCTCTACACAAACAATGTATGCAACAGTTTGGTTGTTAGTAGATATTATTTCTGATCTGAAACGCTTGAGGGCAAAGTTCACAGAATCAGTAGCGATTCTACTGGTTTGGTCTTGCCTGTGTAATCAGCTGCTGAGTTATGCTAGAGACAAATATGGTCCAAATATACACTACTTGATCCATAATCATGCTTTAGAACAGCGGTTCTCAACCTGTGGGTCGCGACCCCTTTGGGGGTCAAACGACCCTTTCACAGGGGTCGTCTAAGACCATCGGAAAACACATATTTCCGATGGTCTTAGGAACCGAGGCACAGCTCCTCTATCCGTCTCCAGGCGGGACCGCCCACATGCAGATACGCCCACATACGAGTACCCGGCGTGATGACATCATCGTGCCAACCCCATCACATACACCCCGTACAACTCGCGGCGACTGGGGCAGGGCGCGCCGGTCCCCCATCCCCGCCGCGGGTGGGCTCCCGGCTGCGCGCCGGCCACCAGTCCCCGCAGTGGGCGGGCTGGGGGCCGGCGCGCAGCCGGCAGCCCCCCCGCGGCGGGGACGGGGGACCGGGGCGCTCCCAGCAGCCCGCCCACAGCGGTGACGGGGGACCGGCGTGCAACCGGCGTGCAGCGGCGGGGACGGGAGACCGGGGCGTATGCGCGTGTTGTTGTTTTTTTAAGTGGGGGGGTTTTTTTTGTAATTCGGCGGCTTTTCGGCGGAGGGGTCGTGCCGCGCTGCCGGATCACAAAAAGGGGTCGCGGTCTCAACTAGTTTGAGAACCGCTGCTTTAGAAAGATATGGGCATCATACATATCAACCAGTGTAAACACAAAAAGGCGAAGTCTGATGCTGGGCTGAAATGACAGGCACATCAGAATGATTAAAGATCTCCTTAAGGAACAAGAGAAAAAGTGAAACTTTTTAAAAAAGTTAATTGTAATACAATTAACGCAAATATTAATAAAGCAAATAATAAAATACACACACCTTCCCCACTTGTGTGTGTGGACAATGGAATATTGGTGATTGACAACAATAAAAAAAGTCCAACTCTCTCTCCAAACCATGGAAACAGTATTATAATCCTTCCTCCCAGCCCAAGAATTCTTATTTTCATATATTCAGAGGAGAAAAATGCACAATGTCCATAAGTAAGTTATTTTAGCTTAGTAAGCTTAGTTATTTTATATATGATACACACCATACTGTAGTAGTGAATACGTCATACAGAGCTTGCCATTAAAATCTCTACAACTTTGCTTTTGTAAGTAGATGTTACTGTTGAATTAAAAGGTGCCAATATATACTCCTGCTACTCCTTCCAACTCCAGTGTCCCATTGCTAACTGCAGTGTCACCCCTCTCCTGAGTGGTAGCAGAATTCCAGGGCCCTTGCAGGTTAGCTTCCCTGCAAGTGAGTTCAGTGATGCAATCTTGGTATAGTCTAGGTCAGCATTTCTCAAGCTGGAGTCCTCAGGCCCCGCTGATCAACTCCTTCCCCTCCCTCCCAGAGCCTCCTGCATGCCAGGGAACAGCTGTTCATCAGCGTGCAGGAGGTGCTGCGAGGGAGGGAGAAAGAGCAGGGATGGGGGCCTATTCAGGGGAGGAGGCACAATTATTCCGGGGCTGCTGGCACCACTGTTCAACTCCTCTCCCTGCCCCTCCCTTGCCTCTTTGTGTAACACAACTAATGATAATTAGGGTCAGCGGGGACATACAATAGAATCTCAGAGTTACAAATACCGGAGTTACAAACTGACCAGTCAACCACACCCCTCATTTGGAGTCAGAAGTACACAATCAGGCAGCAGTAGAGATCCAAAAAAAAGGCAAATATAGTTCTATACTGTGTTAAACATAAAATTCTAATAAAATAAAGGGAAAGCAGCATTTTTCTGCTGCATAGTAAAGTTTCAAAGCTGTATTAAGTCAATGTTCAGTTTTGAACTTCTGAAAGAACCACAATGTTTTGTTCAGATATTTCCGAGTAATGAGCAAAAAGAACATTATTCTTTTTTTAAGATGCTCATAACTAAGGTTCTAATGTGTGTAATTTTGATGGATAATATTTCTTATTTAAACAATTTTCACCATTGTGCAAAGTTATGGGTTTTAAGCATTTTGTTTTGAGATTTTTATTTATTTAAATTTTCACCATTGTGGGAAATTATTGAGAGTAGGTGGGTCATACAGTTAATGACAGTATACATTGAAGTTCAAAAAGTTAAAGCTTTATAACCATTAAAACAAAATCTTTCAACATCATAAGTCAAAATTTAGCCTTAACTCAAAATCTAAGATCTCAAGCAGCATTTTTCTTACTTTGCCAATCTGTAAATTTTGATTATCTTTGATGGAAATGTTTTTTCCCATCAGTTTGTGTGTATAGAGTGAAATTGACATTTATTGACATTTACTAATAAAATCTAATACTAATCCTTCCAATCCTAAAGATAACACAGGTCTTCTCAGGACTGAATATTTGCTTGCATGCTAAGAAGAACTTGGTTGATACATGTAACTTTAGCACTTAGTGATATCCCCCTCTCCAGGTCTTCTGCTGTCTCTGAGACAATGAACCCTGGATTCAGTGGAACTGCAAAAATTCCACTATGCAAAGAATCTAAGTAACTTTCACAAGTATAATATGGATTGACTGCCCTCTGGAAGAAAAGAAGGAATACAATGGCCATAGAGAAACTATGCTAGGATTCATAGAAGTGGATTCTTTCTTTCCCTCAGGATCTGCCTGGTCCTCCTTAATGGACTACTTTATTCAAGCTGTAGTGTGATGGGAACAGAATTTGAAACTTTCAGTCTGAAGACTCAGAGGAAGCACTGCATTGGTTGACATCTGGAAGGTCATCTTCACAAGCAAAACAGAGCAACTTTTTCTTGAACAAAAAGTGGCGATGGACTGGAATAGGCACCATTTGACATGGAAAGAGGGTTAGATCAAAACAAATGAAAACAAACTGCACAAAATATTAGAAATACAAATATTAAGGCAAGAGGCCCTAGATTCTTACCATAATGCGGACTTTCCATAGTATATATTTTCCAGTGGCAGTGCCTTTAGCAGGGGTGGGAAAACTTTTTGGCCCAAGGGCCACATTGGGGATACAAAATTATATGAAGGGCCGGGTGGGGAAGGCCCCACCCCCAATCTGACCCCCTCACACTCTCCCATCAATTTACCTTAATCTTCTCTTTCCAGTGGAGTACCAGAGCGTGCTAAATTGACTCCCACTGCATCAATCACAGCAGCATCAATCCCGGGTAAGCGTAGACATGACCTTAGTTACTACTGTGAGTGATTCCATTGAAGTCAATGGACTTTATCATGGTAGTTAGCACTCTGACCAACAGTATTTGCATGAATGAGTCATTAAGCTTATTTTTATTATATACAGATTTCAATGCAAGTTATTCTGCTTCAGTTTCTCATATTTCTAAATGTGAGATGGAGTGGAGTGGGGGTCAGTATGGATGGAAGGAAACCTAATCATCATTTTAATATTTTCCTACTACCAACAGCATTCCCTTTTTCACTCTAGTCTACCTGTACCTGCTTTCCCTGCACACTTTGAGATAACACCCAGGGACACAGAAAATAAGGTTTTCATGAAGTACAGCAAGAACTAAGAGATCAGATTTCTAGTCCTTGAAGTCATTAAAATCTCACACTTGATAAAAAACAGGGTTTAGATTTAAAATGATTGGCTTGCACTCTGTAATTTACTGCATTACCTAGTCACTATCCTTTTAGTCATTTGGAGAGGTAAGACTTGTGGTCTAAGTCACCACTTCTCTCTATCAACATAAATTCTCACACTCTTGCAATGGTTCTTTGCAGACTTTAAAAGAGTACATGGCCTTGAATATGAGAGTTTTAAGACTGAGGAAAAGTGCACTTGAAGACTTCATAGCCCATTACAAGAGCAATCCCATTGACCCTGTTTATAAGAACTCACTGAAATGATTTTCAGCCCAGGCTGATAAATTTACCAGAGCTTTTAAACTTCTTTCAAAACCTACCATCAGTTTATATTTCCTGCACTATATGGGTAGTCAGCAAATTAAGAGCTAACTTTCCATAATAATATTAAATTCTTTCTTCCAATCAAGAGAGGATACATACTAGTCTCCGGGTGATAAACACATTTTGGGGACGTTGGGCCCTAAAATTTTTACAATATTTTGTATATATCTTTCAAAAATATTAATTCCTAGAAGATTTTTAATGCTCTTCCTTCGTTGTCCACAAAGCAATATTCACAGCTCCACCAGAAGGCTCCAATAATTGGTCTGACAATTAAAATAAATACCAAGCTGCTGAGAGAAGATTGCCCAGGTCCAATAATTTGCAGTTCTATTTAGCAGGAAAGGATGCTTAAGGGCATTACACAAATAGCATAAAAAGTGCTGTATAATGGCAGTGACATTTTCAGCCATCGTTATCGTAAAAGGCAACCAAATACATATTGTCAACTAGCATACTTGCTACTGCCTGTATTTTAAAAGCATACATTCAAAGAAGCCACATCAAAATTGTTCCAAAAGGTTTGATTTAGGCCGCATCTTTCTTTATACCAATAAGTTTAAAACAATGAATAAACCCTGAAACTCTAACACACAGTTCTTTATACTTAACTAACATGGACAGTTTGGAACACTTCGATCCTTATGGTACAAGTGAATGTCACAAAAAGATCTGAAAACTCCATCCAGGGGCTAGTTCCTGTAGTCTCACCCATACACATCTCCCCACTGGAGTGTGAGTCAGAATTATCCTATTTGGGAATCCCTTTAGAATTGACCCATTAAAGAGAAATCCTAGTGACAAACCTCAGAGATGAAAGCAAATAAATGGAAGGCCAAATAAAGATGACGTCAGAACAAAATTATAACCAAAACTTTTAATCTTGGACCCTTCTCTGGTACCTGCCTCCATGCCGGATTAGGATCAGAACTTCCTCAGAGTTCAGAAGAGCGAGGGTTAGCATCCAGGGTTTTGGTTCAGGCCAGTCTATCCCTGATGTTTAGAGAAACAATACATTTACTAGAAGTGTGTTATCCTTCGACAAGGATTCAGACTTAGTGGAAGGGACCAGAAACCCTTTTGCATTTACTGTTTTATGTGCATATGCTCACCTGCGGAACCATTCTGAATTTTGTGTTGAGAGATCATTGGTGATGTTTTTGTAATACTCTCGGTGCTCAGGTATTCCTGTCATTGATTTGGTCTGTAAGTGCCATGTTTTCAAAGGAAAGGGGAAAACCATATTATTTTCTAAAGCACAAAATGTTCTCTTTTCTTGTTACACAACAGAATTTGCACTTGGTCCCTGTCTGAAGAGGAAGCATACGAGACAACGTAAAGAACAGAAATCACAGAATCGTGGGACTGAGGAGACCTCAAGAGGTAGTCAAGTTCAGTCCCCACCACTCAATAAATCAGCTCCTGTGAAGTCAATTGAATTACAGATTTACTCCAGCTAAAAGTCTGACCCTCAGTTTATATTTGACCTAAATAAGTTTTACTGTACAGTATAAGTATTTTGATTGCATCCCTCTCCTCAGCCTTTGTCTGTTGCTTGCCTGCTTAAAAAGTATCTATCTAGGTACATTACCCCTTTCTCAATCAGGGTGCCTCACAAACATTTATAAATGTAGCCTCATAACACCAGTGTGAAAGAGGGAAGTATTAAATATCTGCAGTTTAGAGAGAGGGATCTGAGGCAAAGACACCAAATGATTTGCCGAAGGTCACATGCAAGCTGTGGCAGGAGCAGGAATTGAACACAGGATCCCCAACTCCTAGCACAGTGCCTTAATCCGAAGAACATTCTTCCACTCCAGGTGTAAACTCTTCAGGGCAGGGAATTGTCCTTCTGAGCATGGGAAAGACACCTGGCACATGTAGGGTTTTATCTGAATAGTACTGATAAAGCATTATTAACCAGGTATATGGGACCATTCAGAGCTGGTGCAAAGATATTTTGCGCCCTAGGCCAAACTTCCACCTTGCACTGAGGCGGCAGGTAACACTCACTGGGCTGGGGTGGAGGCGGTGCCAGGATGAGGCAGGGCAGGGGCAAGTGCCTGTCTCCAGTGCTCAGGCCATGCCAGGGTCAGCAGCCTCTTCAATTCGGAGTCTCCCCCGCTTGCCTGGGGGCCACTCCTCCTCTTAGGCTCCCTGGCTGCTGCCGCTGTGGCTGCCCAGGAGGACGCCGGCAGGGGGCGCCGCCATGAAGGAGACACAAGGGGCCGGGCTAGGGCCCTGCACCTGCCTGCCGAGAGGAGAGCAGTAGGAACCAGGCGCCACTCAGGGGGAGCCGGGCAGCCCAAGCCCAGGGCAGCTGCAGCCTCTGCAGCAGCAGGGACAGGTGAGGAGCGTAGGCCACCATGGGGCAGGAGAGGCTGCGCTGCTGCTGCTGTTTCCTGGCCCTGGCAAGTGGGCCCTGTGGGAAATCCCCTACCCCCCCTAATCCCCAAATGGGGGAAGATCCCATTTGGTAGCTACTGGAGACTGGAGGACCTCAATCTGAACCCTTCACCAGCTGGTTGTTTGTGTTCTTTTTCACATTATTATCTTTCCAAAAAGAGAAGGGGGGGAGGAGGGAACATCATTGAAAAAAGGGACATAAACTAAGCTGAGTATGGCTGACTACTTTTCCCGACTTGAGGATTAGGGCCACCGGCCTACAGGTACCATTAAGTTCTCCATTAAAATCCTGAACTCAGGTGCTGGCAGGCTGGAAAAGAGAATGTCTAATATTATGCAGCAAACATGTATGTGCTTACAATTTCAGATAAGTGACAAGATTTTTCTCTTTATTTGCAAGAGGCGAAATCTCTGCTTGAGTTTCTTGGCATGAGGAAGCGCGTGAATGTTCCACTAACACTTCAGAGGATGCAGCCTGTTGCCCCCAGTATGGCTTGCTAGCCGCTCAAGCCCTGCTTCTCTGTTGCCTTTTTTAGGGGCTGATCTGTGACCCCAGAAGCCAGAAGAGGTGCTAAGAGGGAGCAATCTTGTGTTTTTCTGAGAGCAAGGACGGAGACTGTCCTCTCTTACCCAGGAGGCCCAGGGGAAAATGCTGCCCTTTCCCCATCTGATCACCTAGCATTTTAGTTTGCCCAGAAAGATTTTTTTAACTATTCCCTTTACTTCTTCTAACATCTTATTAGCTTCCCCCTGAAGCATACATACAGTGCAAGTCTGCCACAATTCCATAAGGTAATAAAACTGGGTTTTCCGGCTGAGTGAGGGTTATTTTGTTTAATTTTACTTTGATTCACCACAGGTAATGTATTTCCCTGTGAAACTTAGGCCAGGGTTTAAAAATTAACTGCATGGGTCTAACACCAGAGACTGACAGAACTTAAGGAGTTCTACATAACAGTTATGGGTAGCAAAGAATAAGATAGCTAGTTCAAACTGCAGGGGGAATTTAGATAGGCAGAATGTAATTACCCAAAATGGAACTTAACTAGAATTCATTCGACCTATGTCTTTACTTTTACAAAAAGTGCCATGGGTTCTTATCAACTTCATCTTAGATTCAACATTTAACTTGCACAGTTTTCAAACAGGTTAGAAGTCTCTATCAATTAAAATCTACTTCAAACTGCAGTAGTTTTGAGCCACTCCATTATCATTTTACCTGCTCATTATTGGAAATGGGATATCCACATCTTAATTCACTATTCAAATACATATTCTACTGAGCTCTCGATCATTTTCAGTTATCTGCTCTCCAGGGGATGCCCCTGAGAACGTTACCTTCCCCTGTGAACACTCTGCCACAATAGATAACTGCTGCATTACCACCAGGGCCGGCGCAAGCACTAGGTGACCTAGGCAATCGCCTAGGGCAGCGTGATTTGCGGGGTGGCTTTTAGCCACCCTTGGCGGCATTTCAACGGCAAGTCCTCTGAGAATGGGCATCGCAGCTTTTGGCAGCATTTCAGCGGCCATGGCTGCTTCGCACCACTGTCAGCAATTCGGTGGCAGCTCTACGGTTTTGTTTTGTTTTTGCTTCACCGCCTACGGTGGCAAAACAGCTGACGCCGCCCCTGATTACCACCTAGTAATCGAGATCAGACTATTAGATGATGACTGGATGTATGTTAATATAGTTAGACATAGACCTATTCTGAATGCAACACAAACTACTCCTACTTTAGGACGTTACTTAATGCTTCTCATCTTTGAATGCATCACTTGCTGGAGAACAAAAGTGTGATAGTGTGAGCATGGTAGAGAAAAGGCAAAGATAAACCGATTTGTACAATGGACAGAAGCTCAGTTAATGGCAGCATTAATATATGTGGATGTCATCGGCCAAGGTGCAAGTCTGCCTCTTTTTTTAATACTCCTAAAGCCCACCATCCCCCCCCCCCCCCCACACACACACACATACACACCATTTACTAAATAAATACATGTAAAACCTTGTGACTCTCTCTCTATCCTACTGCAAGCAATGGAGTTCCCACCATATTCTGGAGAGAGTATACATACCTTGAATATGGTCTAAAATTTATTAGGTTTCTTGAAGTCCTTTATAACAAGACAAAAAGCTCACCTTAAGCTTTCTGTGAGCACAAGTCCTAGCGTAGTAGTTTTTTGTTTGTATTTTCAGAATCCCTCTATCACATCCCAGAGTTCCCTCAGTTCCAGACATGTCAACCTTTTATTGTTCTTAGAGCTAATTGACAGAAATAATTCTGCATCTCCAGAAAGGGTTCGTCAGCCTGAAAACATGATGGCTCAATCTTGCATCTATAGCAGGGGTGGGCAAACTATGGCCTGCAGGCCACATCCGGCCCACGGGCCCTTCCTGCTTGGCCTCTGACCTCCCAGCAGAGGAGGCTGCTCCAGCCCCTCCCCTGCTATCTTCCCTCCTCCACAGCCCCAGCATACCATGCCACCAGTACTCTCCACATCTACGGCCTGGCAGGGCTGGCTCCGGCAAGGCCTGAGCTCCTGATGCTCTGAGCGGCATGGTAAGGGGGCGGGACTGCGAGCTCCTGTGGGGCAGCGTGTCTCGTTCCGGCAGGCCTTAATGGTACGGTAAGGGGGCCAGGCCATGGCCTTGGATAAGAAGCAGGGAGTCCCAGGGTGTGGATAGAGGTTGGGGCAGTCAGGGGACAGGGAGCAGTGGAGCTTAAATAGGGGGGGTGCAGTCCCAGGGGGTGGTTAGAGGCAGGGAGGGGGTGGTCAGGGACAGGGAGCAGGGGGTTGAATAGGGAGTGGGGTCCCCGGGAGTGGCTAGGGAAGGGGATCCTGGAGGAGGTGCTCAGGGGACAAGGAACAGGGGAGGTTAGATGGATTGAGAGTTCTGAAGGGGGTGGAAAGTGTGAGGGGGTCAGAGGGGGGACGGGGCCTGATTTCCTTACCCTATCCAGCCCTCCATAAAATTTTTAACTTCGATGTGGCCCTTGGGCCAAAATGTTTGCTCACACCTGATCTATAGGCAAGTCCTAGAACCTGTCAATCTGTTGCATCCAACTGTAAAATTTACTTTGATCCTCTAACGTTTGGTCCATTTTTCCATATTTTAAATTGTTGAGAAAGCTTTAGCATTACTGTAACATCAAATATTCATTGAATATTATTTATATTTGATTATTGAAGCAAAATCAAGTTATCAGAAACAGAAATTTAATTTTTATATTATCAATTACATGCTAGTTCTCTTTCTGTGAAATAACTGTGTGTGATCATACCCCCGTTTTAAAAACTGAAATTGGTCTAGAGGCTAACGTGGTACCAAATACACACAAACTCCAGTCCGCCAGATAGCTGTACTGTATGTGCATGCCACTGCCAGTCCATTGGCAGAACACATCACCTGCCTGCTTAAAAGGTGCTGGGAGAAGTAATGGAGAAAGTGAGCATCACAATGAAGAGTTGGGGTACTGATCCTCTGAGTACTTATGTGAGTAATCCTTCCTCATGTTAGTAGTTCCACTGGAAATGTTTGCATGAGATGGAAATCATTCCCCTGTGTTTAAATCTGAGTTCAGACCTTTGCTTATGTACCTTTCTGTCTCTCTCTCTCTCTCTCTCTCTCTCTCAGACAAGCTATGATAAGGACCTAAATTAAAAGGAAAGAATTGGGTATATTGGATACCTGCATGGATCCTGACCATGCAAACAGTAGCATGTTTAACTTTAAGCATGAGCATAAGTGTTTGCAAGGTCAGAATCTTACTTTGGAATCTGTGTTAGCTAACCAGATTACTTTTCTAATTTAGCCTACTTTATACATATTTTATCTTTGTGCATTTCAGATTCATTTGGATGCCATCAGAATCCTCTGTTGTTCCACTTGCAAGAATAAATTCCTGCAGGAATTTTAGAAAAATTAAAACCAGACTTGAAGAAATATTCCTACTGCCAATTAAACATTGTGAAAAGGTAGATTAATCTCGGTGGACCTCACAGTTGCCAAAGTCACTGTTTAATGTGTTTAGATATAAAGCTAAAAGAAATTTGATAACAGCAATAAGGCAGCTTCAACAGCATAGTTATGAAATAATTACATCCCAAGGGAGTTAGAGGTAATCAGCTACACTCTGTCTCAGTACACCTCGGGGGGGTGCTTATCTTACCATACCACCACCACCCACCGTATCTCATTGCTTAAACGTAGTCTGATAAAAATACAAGGGTTTTTAAGCGCTTGCCCTTTCCCAATTAGAATGATAAAGTCAGTCTCCCTCTCCCCACCCCAAAGTTGTATTTGGGAATAAAACCCTGCCGGAAATTCAGAAAAACATTCAGCATAAGAATATGTTTAGTGTTCAGATTACTCCATAAATCATCAAAATTAGGAAATTCAAATTTAGCATGGCAGGTTGTCCTGATTTCATGCTATTGTGACTTCGATTTGGGTCACAATTTTAATATTATTTAAAGATATTTCAACTTCATGTATTTATGAATTGCCAAAATGAAAGGAAATATTGAAGAGATTTTTATAGGAGATTATGTACCTAAAAGTCAATGAATAAACAAATAATATTGTGTGGTTTATAAATAAAACCTAATAAATACTAATCTCTCACATAAAGGAAACCATTAAGCTTGATTAAATATGCTTATTTACACAATGAATAATAATCTCTGCAGGTTCTGTTACTGTTATTTGTGAATGCTGACAATGTGTTAGGTAAATATGAAATCTCAAAAAATGTACAAAACAAACAAAGAACTCCCCTCTGATATCTCAGAAAGTATAGGAAGATGGTTCCTAGACTGATACTGTTATTCATTTTTCCATTTTCTGAAAGCTGTGTGCTGAGATTGCCAGTAAATGTAATTTTTGATGGTGGAATGTACAATTTACCATACCATATCACTGATCTATCAAGTCCCATATCCTGCCTTCAATAATGGTACATACCCGATGTTTCAGAGTGAATAAGTTTTCACCTATAAGTAATGTGTGATTAAAATTAAATGGGCCTAAGAAGATAAGAACAGCCATACCGGGTCAAACCAATGATCCATTTTGGCCAGTATCTGTCTGACAGTGGGCATTGCCAGATGCTTCAGAGGGAATAAACAGAACAGGGGAATTTTTAGTGATACCTGTCATCTAGTCCCAGCTTCTGGCAGCTGGAAACTGTTCTGTCTTTTACACTGATTTAAACTGGTGCAACTTTGATGACTTAAAATGAATCATTCCTGACTTATACCAGTGTAAATGACAGAAGAATAGCTAACATGGATTTAAAGAATTGCTCCAGTGTCCCATGGAACAAGTGGAATCCTAGAAAAATTACTTCTGGTGGAGCAAAGTCAACATCATTGACTGACACCTCAGGTGGAAACTTTGTTAACGGAAAATTAGTTTTCAGTCTGTTAGATGGTAGTCCTGGTATCGGATGCTTACCAGAGACTGTGTAAAATGAATTGATGCTCGTTCAATTCCCAGTGTATATGGCTCAGGTCCACAAACATATTTAGAGGCCTAACTCCTCAATATAGGCACATAAGTCCCATTTTTAGGCACCAGCTAAAACCTCTTCTTGGCAGCCAGCTAACTCTGTAGGGGCATAAACTCACTTGACACCACATTTTTGTCTGTAAAAGTTCCCTAGGTACCTACAGAGCAATTCTCACGCTTGCTAGCCCAATATTTAATTATTCAATTAAATAATTAATGTGGAACAACTTCCATAGGAGAGATTGAGGGAAGCCCCACTTCAGAGTAGCCCATACTCTAGTGGCTTGGGAACACTCCTGTGAAGTGGCAGACCCTTGTTCAAATCTCTTCTCATCAGGCAGCAGGGGATCTAGAACCAGGGTCTGACACATCTCAGGTGAGTGCTTGAACCACTGAGCTAAAGATTATAAGGGAGGTCCTCACCCACCATGTTTTGTATCCAGTTTGGCAACTTCTGAGCACACCTACCAGATTGAGACTCTCAGGCAAGACAGGTGAGCAAATGTCTATCTTCCCCCAGTTCCTGGGTCACCGAGATAAATGTCTCCTGCCGCCTGGGCTTGGGCACCTATCTCAGAGTGGCAGGGTTTAGAACATACCACTCTATTTGGCATTTCCCATTGTCTAGTTTAGGTGGGGGGGACCTAACAAACTGGCTTTTATGGAATGCACTCTAAGGCGTGGGTCTCTCCCCATTCATTGTATAGGGAGCCTAGATACCTAACTCAGACTGTGTCTATACAGGCCTATGTCTCTTCATCACAGAATGCACCATCACAATTAGAATTCTGGTTGGCAGTCAAAGCACACAGGTCTCAGCCAATAATAAGTGTAGTCTGGGCACCTAATTCAAAGCTTTAGATTCTTAGATGCATAAACATGAACAAAAAAAGCAGAAGTACTTCTGGCACCTTAGAGGCCAACAAATTTATTTCAGCATAAGCTTTCATAGGCTATTGCCCACTTCATCGGATGCAACTACTATAGCCTACATAAGCTTATGATGAAATAAATTTGTTAGTCTCTAAGGTACCACAAGTACTTCTGCTTTTTTTTATGGAAATAGAGTAACATGGCTGCTACTCTGAAACATGAACAGTAATCTACAAAAGAGATTTATTGAGAGCAGCTGGAATGCAGAAAAGGCCTAGATAGGCCAAAATACAGACTTTAATCGAGGCTGGTTTTCTGACTTTCTATTTAGAGCTCTAAAAGACAGTTACAGTGTTCAACTCAGCAATTCTAGACTTGAATTAGGTAGACTACAAAGGGAACTTGACTAACCCTCAACTACTAAATGCTTTAAAATAACCATTTCACTCAATTAAAAAACAGAGGGAAATTCCAATAGCAATTTTTCTAAATGCATTCTGTGATATTAAACTCCTAACTGGATAACGATAACAATTTGAATTACATGTGATATGAAAGTTCAACAACCCAAATACAGTTTCAAGCAAAAAAATAACCAAGTATCACAGCTTCCCCATGAGGTCAGATTATTATCCCCAATTGACAGGCAAAGGAACAGAGGCACAGACAGGTTAAGAGACCAGTCTTGACCCCATCTGTTCACGGACAAGCCAGGAATGGAATCCAGCTCTCCTGACTCCTAATTCAGTACTGTAAGCACAGACTCTTTCCACGTTCATCATTGCATAAAGTCGTCTTTTTGATAGCTATTTTCACTATAAGAATTTCCAAAGTAGAATACTGGTATCCCATTATTGAAAATAGTTTTAAAGAATAAAACTATCTTGATTAATCAATCCACCTCCTGTTACAGGACACTTTCAGATTTTCGGACTCCTATCCTTCTATCCATACCTAAACATGTAAGAAAGGAACAATGTTTCATGTTTGAAAAACAATAAAAACTGAAATCAAAAGAACAAATGCTACTCCTCGATTTGTTCTCAGCCATCCACTAGCCAAAGGGAAGAAACCTCAAACAGCAGTGGACAACTTGTTTAAAAAACTCTGCATCACAGAGACTTACAGAACATATGATATAACTACTCCTAAATACTTTATAGCAAAATTTGACCAAATCAATAGGCTTCAGAGGAGATTTTTTTTTTAATTCTGAAAATTATTTATTCTTGGTGGCCTCTCTTGCCCACCCAGTGGCTGTAGGCTGGAAGTACTTCAGTGAAATCTTGCAAACACAGGAGAGGGACCCAAGCACAGAGAATAAGCGTGCCTCTGAAGTCAGAGAAGAAGCTAGGTCCCTGGAGCTGGCTGATGTAGGAGTGAGAAAAGACCTGGGGGAGAGAACTACAATGTGCAGAATAGCCCCTGAGGGATCTGCACTCTGCAGAACAAGCAAGTTCAAGACCACTTGGATACCATATGGCTCACCCAATACAGTTATTTCATAGCAAACAGAAGGAAGATCCCATCTTGTTCTGTGTGTACAAATATCTGCCCATTGTAAATGGCGGGAAGGGGTTGACCAACAGAAGCTAGAATAATGGCCACCCTTCAAGCAGAAAAAGAGTAGGGTGACCAGATTGGAAGAGTGAAATATCAGGACACATTGGGGGGGGGAATGAATTGGGGGAGAGGGGGTGCAAGGTGAGGGGCATGAGCGGGGGGTGGGACACGAGGGGGAGGGGCATGAGTGGAAGGGTGGGACACAACAGGCACCGGTGTACAGCCATGAGAGGGGGCACACAGCCCTAGGAAGCTGAAAAAGGGGTTGTATAAACCACGGGTCCAGAGGTTAAATATACTATTATTTAGTTTATATATTTAATGAAAATAAATGAATAATCCGATAGTGCTATATTGTTATTGTTTTTATTTTGCGCCCTCCCCTCCCCCAGACACACAGGGAACACCTGACGGCCCTGCATGACTTGGTATATAAAGGGTGGTGGGTGGCACCCTACGAGTGACTCGAACTTCGGGGAGAGAGGGTGGCTTTTTTTCCTTGTGTGCGGGGAACAGCAGTGCCAAACTGCCTGTTCCTGCACCCGGCTTCGACCTTTGGTCCCGGCCACACCATGTGCTTACCATATAACCATGCCCCCGTTTTCCAATTGCACTTTTGTGCAGCTGTGCCTTGTGTGGTTTTAAACTGCGCCTTGCGGGAGGTTTTCTGCGGCGCGGTGGGGAAGATAGAGGAGGTGCTGGCTTTGTTGGCAGGCAGTTTTAAGGACTCTCCCCCACCAGCACCCCCCAATGGGCCCCCACTGGCTAGCACCCAAAAACATATAAACCTCCCTCATTGCCCAGCCCCCCCCCCATCCCAATCTCCCAGACACTCATCCCATCACACCCTGCTCCCTTCTCTAGCCACATTCACCAGCCCTACTGGGAGGTCTTTGGCTTCTAGGGTGAGAGCAACAAAGGGAGTCTCCAGACTCTTCAGCCAAAAGGACTAGCTCTGTGGCTCTCAGGGGCTAGGAAAAGTGCCAGTGGGAGCTGCCGGAGCCTGGAGTGGGGCTTGCAGTCAGGTAAGCATGCAAAGCCCCCTCCCCCGAAGAGCCAGCGGGACCTGCCAGGGGCTGAGGTAGGGAGTCCCAGTGATGCTTACCTGGGGCTGCTCTGTTCTCCTGTCCCAGGAAGTATCCGGCAGGCAGGTCCCTCTGGCTCTTGGGGTCAGGTCAGGATTGGGTCAGGGGGCAGGAGCTGGGTTGCGGGGGATGGGGGGGTGGCCGGGGGCTCTCTGCCCCCTCTGCAAGCAGCCCAGTCCCTGCAGCATGCAGCTGCATGCTCCACGGCAGAGACCTCTCCAGAGGGGAGGGACCTGGCCATTTAGAAGCTGCCTGGGGCAGTGGGGCTGGAAAAGGTGAGAGGAGCCAGAGCCAGGTATGGGGGGTGCACTGCTTGCATGTGCTGGCAGAGGGAGGGAGGGGAGGCACAGAGCCCCCGGCCACCCCCCTCATCAGCGATCATCAGCCCCACGTACAGCCACTGCCCCAGGCAGAGAGTCAGGACAGGTCTCTCTCTGCCGGTGGGGGGGGGGGGGGAAGGGGGGCTGCTTGCCCACAGAGAGAGACCTGACACCCGGGTCCCAGCAACGGGCGGGCTGCTGCTCCGACAGCTCGGTTTTTTTTTATTAAATAACAGACTTTTTGATTTAACGGACACCCCCTCGCCCGAATTAGTCCGTTAAATGGAGGTTTTACTGTACATTTATTTTTTGGTTTCACCTCAAATGCCACTTGAATTTATATATTCCAGCCCAGTTTTAATTTCAAATTATACTGCACCTTTCAGTGTTCCTATAATTGAGCACAAATTGCAGTTTGATATTGTTGCCCTGATATCCAAGCAGACTTCTTCACAAGTTAACAGGGTCTCCAATCAAGAGTTTGGGCTGCGAGAGAGACACAGGCAGACAGAGAGTGAGTGTAAACAGTTTAAGTGAACTTGATCAGGGTTAGTTGACTATGTAAATTGAATTTTCACATGTCATTCTTGTCATTAACTTAATATTTGAACTGAAAGGTTATGGAATATTTATGTCAATTCAGTCTGTTGTATCCAATGGAAACAGAATCAATTTCCTATTTCAGCTGCACTTTTAAGGACCTTTACAAGGGTAAAATATTTATGGCTTGAATTTTTAAGATCATATTGCTATTAGGAATCGTTGTAGACTGATCTAGACAAATAAGAAAAATAAAAAGATTAAAAGAACATTAGTAGTAACTGAAGATTTCAATTTTCCACACTAACCAGGACAATAGTTGTAGGAAGAATAAAACTAACTATTAGTTTGTTGAGTGATTTTTTATTAACAAAGCAGCTAAAACCGATGATATTCTCTTGAACATCTAAGAAATATTGATCACAATGTAGAGAATGATCCTACAAGTTATTCCATTTGCCTGATGCATGACAAACAGATTCTCTTCTGGTTCAACAAGTGAGTGGTAGTGGACATTGTGAATAAGCATGTGGCTATGACCCAGTTACTCAGCTTTCTTGCAGTCATCAGCCAAACTGCAGTAGATCAGGTAGCCCCCCGCAAGGGATTTCTTTCTGCATGGAATCTAAGGAACTGAGAAACCGTCATCTTGAATTTTCCAGGTATACATCGTGTTTTGAAGTTGTATGTGTCTTATGCAAGGCCTGGAAAACCAAAAGACCTGAGGCAGCCTAATGTTTATTCACAATCAGGGCCGGCGACAGGGTGGTACAATGGGTACAGCTGGACCAGGCCCGGGACTTAAGGGGGGCCCCCTTAAGTCCGGGGCGGGCCCGGTACGCAGCTGTACCCCCTAGTTGCCCGGCCTGCACAGCAAGGCGCGGCTCCGGGCAGCCGCTGCAGCGGTCGTCAGCCCCCTCCCCCGGCCCCCAGCAGCTTCCCCCCGCCCCCCATTGCTTCTCCCGGCCGGGCCACGCGGAGCCCCAGTGCGCGGCGGCTCTGCACCCCCAGAGGGGGAAGAGCGCATGCGGGGGGAGGGGGCGTGACTGCAGCGGTGCGTGTCCTGCCTCGGCCTGGTCCGCTGTCCCGCGTGGGGCAGGGAGCAAGCCGGCCACGCTGCCATGGGGTGGGGGGCACCATGCCCCTTGCGCACCGCGGGGTCAGAACAGGGCCGGGGGGGGGGTGGCGGGACACCAGCCGGGGGGGGGGGGCACAAACTATCAGCGTACGGGGCCCCAAAATTCCTGTCACCGGCCCTGTTCACAATGTGCACTACTCAGGGATGGCCCTAGGACAAATAGTGCACTTGCATAGTATATACCTGCCTCCCAACCAGGTATATCAGTATATAGAAGCTCTCCTACACTCAAACAATACTTTCAGCCACCTATTATTTGATTAAATATTTGATTCTTCATCTTTTATACTCTCCACCCATAAAACTCTAGAACTCTGTATCAAAAGCATCTGGTTGTACACTATTATTAAATCTAACGTAAAATCTTATTTTGCTGTTTTCTCACATGTTTGTTTTTACTTTTTTGGACTCTTTTCTGTTGATGCTCCCTTAAGCACTTACAATGCATGTACTTACCTAAAACAGACTTACTGGTCAAAACATAGATTGCACAAAATGTTGAATTAGGAAAATATTTTCAAGTAAAGACAGCACATAAAAGGACAGTGTCAGAGATCCGAGAGGAAGGATGAATATACAGTTAAATCACTGTAATTAGATTTCAGGAAATGTGACTCCAGTTTTTTGGCTCTGCCAATGACATCTTATCTCACCTTAGCCAAATCATTTAATTTTTGTGTGCCTTAGTTTCCCCATCTGTAAAATAGAGAGAATATTCTGACCAAATTTCCTTCACCTTTTGTACGCCTTTCCTAGTTAGATTTCAAACTTTCAGACAGAGATTGTCATTTACTATATGCATATACAAAATTCAGCACAATGGGACCCCAATTTTAGTAGGGCCCTTTAGGCACTACTGTAATGCATTAATAATTATTACTACTTTAGACAATGAAGCCCGAAATAATAGGTTACTATGCATTGGTACTGTTTTATTTTTGTCATCCTCTATGAAATACAAAGAATACACCATAATAAAAACTACTTTTTCAGTGAGGGAAAGAAATGCTTAATGAAATAAAGATCACATTAGAAAAGGTGATTTTAAAAAAAGGATACAAGAAGGCTGACAAAAAAAAAAAGAGGTTAACAAGATCTGCCCAGAATTCTAATCAAAATGACAAAAATAAATAAGGAGTGTTAACATTAAATAATGGAGTTGACAAACAAGACAATATCCAACATGCAACCCAGAAATGGGGAACTAGGGAAAATTCTAATCGAGACTAAAAGCTTCACTTAAGCATTCGTGAATATACCTCAAAAAGCATAAATCTGGAGAATAAATTTTATTAAGGATATAGAAATAGATTTGCAAGAGCACAGTCATTCCCAAGTAAGTTAGTACAATTTTCTTTTCCAGGAAATTTTAGCAAAGGAAGAATTTCTAGTTTTGCTTACCAACAGTTCCCATTTGTAACACTGTGGAAACTGAACTGCCAAATTATTATACAAAGGATTTATAGAAATGGAGAAGTTACAGCAGAGTGAAAACAGTGAACTGAGTAACCTAGTGCTTTAGTAGAGAAATACGGCTGATATTCTTTAAGAAGAAATCAAGAGGTGACCACTCTGAGGCATAACAAAAGTTCTAAAGAGAACACAGAAGAAAAATGCAACAATGATACATGAGCTGCTATGACATTCAGTAAAAAAAAAAAAAAAAAAAAAAAAAAAAGACGCAATTTAGATTAAGAATGTCCATGACAATAAAGGATTTTAAACACCAAAAATATTTTCTCACCAACAGTATAAAAATGTATAGAATAAAATACAAAAGGGCTGCAGTATGAACAAGCAGTATACAGGATTCAAATTTTAAGAAGAGCTAGAGAATACTGGGAGAAAATGAAGACAAGGAACAATTTCTAATTAAAATAAAGACATATAGCCGCTACATGTGGTTTCCTCATACCAGGTCCATATTTCCTAAATTCTTAAATCAGCACAGTGGATAGTTTTCATGGCATCAGCAAGGAAATAGGTCTTTGTAGTGGAAACAGAATGCATTTATATCAAACATTTGCATATACTTATAAGTAAGTGTGCAGACTTCCACTACAAATTGTGGATTGCCACGGGCACACAGGGGTGAAAAATTGCAGGCCTGTTATTTACCAGGCTGCACATGGCAATAGACTATATGGTAAGGGATGCAAGGAGAGTATGGGTCACGACATGAACTGCAGACACACACACACACCTAAAATTAATCAATTTAAAGTTTTATTGGGGATAATTACAAGGGGTAAGGGAGCAGCGTTTGATTAGCTAATAGACTTAATGAAACTTAAAACACACAATGAGTAAAATATCTACTAACAATATTTATAAACAAAGATGCAGCATTTAGTAATAACTGATACTTACAAATACAAACTAACGCATAACGACTGGCAAACGTGGAGGCTCTGTCTGAAAACACGTGAGCAGAGAGAGATGCTTCGAGGGGATCAGGCTCAGTTACGGGAGTACACAGGATACACAGGATTCAGTTTCTCTCTCCTCTCCCTGTCTGCACATGGCAGACAGACCCATAAGTACCAACTATGACATCACAGAAGTGTCATAGGGGACGGGGCCCAAAACCTGTTTGTGTTAGTTTCTGATTGGAATGGGCAATGTTTAAACCAAGTAGGGGAGCAGGTGCCTCAAAGTCTGGTTTCGCCCCCAAAGGTGAGGGTATGCACATTGTTTTAGAATGCGTGCAAAACTGAATGACAAAAGAAAAGGCCAGAGTAATACTGGTATGGGCAAGTTTTACAGGATGCAGACAGGAACTCATCTGAACACAAATCAGCTGAATACAACCATTCAGTTATGCTAAAGGCAAAGCATTCTTTCCTCTAATCTCTTTAATGTATACAGTAGCTTTCCTCGAATTACAGTACAGCTTGATCATTAGCACCGTGTTAGCCTCTTTTCAGAGTTTTAACACTGCATTTTCAAATAAACCAATTATTCATTACATGGCAAAAATAGCAGGAAATGACCATTATAATTAATGTTGCAAAATTGTTTCCATTATAACATGAACTTTCATTTACTCATAATTTTCTGAAAATTCACCCATGGTTGAACTTTTTTATGTGTGGCTTCCACTCTATGGCATTTTGAGGAAAATATTTAAGAAAATCCATTTACCATTCTTTGGGTAATAAAAAAGTGAACTAAATAATTACTATCTGCTTTAAAAAATATATATATATTCTGACCACTTTTATTTAGCCAAAGGAAAGAATTCAAAATGTATAGTACATCATAATCCTGTTAACCTACAGTAGTCTAAATAGCCACATAATATTTAATTATATATTGTGACGGAGTCAGACTAGAAGGGTATAGGAGAGTGCTGGAAGGGAAGTATATCAGCCTCAGGATGAGTACCTTTTGGTTTCCCAGGAGGTGGGTGGGCCTAAGCCCACCTGTTGCTGAAGTCCCTCCCCCAGCCTGGCGGGAGGGACACTAGACCCGGGGCCAATTGATTACGGGGGACAACTAATGAAAAAAGGACAGGGGAGTGCATGAGGGTTACAGGTTTAAAACGAGGGTACAGGATGGGGACACCGAGCAGAGAACCCCACTCAGCGCCCACTGCTCCATGAAAACGCAGAGGGAGGCTGTGGACGCTGCCCAGTGGAACTCTGCCCGGATGCGTGACTGAACGAGTGACCAGATAACCTGAAGGAGACCCCACAGTCGCACCGGACCCCCCCGTCTAGCATCCTCCTCCTGGTGTTATAGATGGTGGCTTTGGCAAGCGCCAGGAGGAGGTTGACGAGGAGGTCTCGCAACTTTGTGGGGCCATGGATGGGGTGTCCAAAATAAAAAGGTGTAGGGAGAAGTGCAGCCAGCTCCTCAATAGGAGGTTCTGGAGGAGCCGGAATAGGGACTGCGGCATGGCGCACTCAAGGTGGGCGTGCGCCAGGTCCTCCTTCGTGCCATGGAAGGGGCAGGTGTCGGGCACGGGAAGGAACCGCGCCAAGTACACGCCCGTGCTCTCGGCTCCATAAAGGAGCCGCCAACTAATATCCCCGGCGGGCCGTGGATCTCAGGATGAGTAGGTCCCTGTTCCCTGGCTAGCCAAACAGAGAAAGTTCTAGAAGGTAGTAGAAACAGCTAGCCTGATTGGGGACACCTGGAGCCAATCAGGGATTGGCTGAAACCAATTAAAAACCCTCCTAGTTAGTCAGGTGGTGTGGGCGTCAGGAGTTTGGAGGCGTTGGAGCAGAGAGCAGTTTGGAGGCATTGGAGCAGAGAGCAGTTTGGAAGGAGGCCCTGAGGTAAGGGTGAAGTGGAGAGTAAAGAAGCAGGGACTGCTGTGGGGAAGTAGCCCAGGGAATTGTATTGTGCTTGGTGGTTAAAAGGTCAGCCATCTTAGCTGATACTATTAGGGTCCCTGGGCTGGAGCCCGGAGTAGAGGGCGGGCCCGGGCTCCACCCTTCTTACCTTCCCCAATTAATCACCGAGACTAGGGAAACAACAGAGACTGTGCCAGGAAAGATAATTTCTCCTCACTGGCTTATGATGAAAATGGCTCAATAGGCTGTGACCTTGTCTCTAAAGAGAGAAGGGCTACTTGGATGGTCACAGTGAGCCTCTGAGGCTAGTGAAATCTGCCAAGAAACGCAGGACCCACAAGTACAGACTTGGAGCTTCGTCACAATATGTTGATTATTTCAAAGTCTCACATATCAAAATCTGAGGCTGAAGCACTGGCAGTAACTGCTTTTGAATTTGATAAAGATCCATGATCAGTGGATTAAAAAAAAATATTTGTAACTGGTGCATCTGGCAGCCATAGTGGATTGAATTCCTTGTGTTCGTTGGACGCTAAACGAGTCTAAAATTGCTTTAGTTTGATCATAGTCAAAAAATACATCTTTTTCTTTCAGTTCCAGTCAGCATACTCAATTTTGCAGGATATAAAAATGAAGTTTGCACATCAAGTTCTTGGAAGCTCAATTTTCTTAACAGAAAAAGAGGAAAGTGCTTTTCGGTTGAAAAAATAAATGAAATGACAGTGTTGTGTACAAATTTGTGTCTCACTCTTTCAAATTTCAGTTTTGTATGGTTTGACTGAAAAGAAAGGGAGGAGCGGAGGAGGACAAGTGTTAAAGATAGATGAAGATCGAAAGGACCTATTTCCATAATAACGTGAGATTGCTTTTTGTGGAGTATTTTCTACTGTGCTGTCCAGCCAGTCAATGTAGTTTTAAATGTCTTAAATGACAGTGTTTCCACCACTTCCCTTTAAAGAAGATTGTGAAGTCCAAGAGCCTTATTCTGAATGGTGCTGGGTGACTCCTGAAAGGTGCTGAGTACCCTATGAAATAAGGGAACTGAGGAATTTCAAACCTCACAGGCTAATATGCTAGGCTGCATTAACAGGAATGTTGTATGCAAGACTCAAGAGGGAATTGTCCTTTACTCAGCACTGGCAAGGCCTCAGATGCAGCACTGTGTCCAATTCTAGGCACCACACTTCAGGAAAGATGTGGATAAATTGGAGAGAGTACAGAGGAGAGCAACAAAAATGATGAAAAGTTTAGAACATTTTGGTCTATGAAGTTAACTTGAAAAAACTGGGCATGTTTAGTCTTGAGAAATGACGACTAAGGGGGACCAAATAGTCTTCAAATATGTTAAGGGTGGTTACAAAAAGAGGGCCTCTCTCTCCATGTCCACCAAAGGTAGGAAGAGAAGTAGTGGTCTTAATCTGTAGCAAGGAAAATTTAGGTTAGATATTATGAAGAACATTCTAACTATAAGGGTAGTTAAGTCCTGAATAGGCTTCCAAGGGAAACTGTGCAATTCCCGTCATTGGAGGTTTTTAAGAACAGGTTGAACAACAACTGTGAGGGACACTAGGTTTATTTGGTCCTGCCATATGCTAAGGACTGCACTTTATGATTTCTTGAGGTCCTTTTCAGACCAACATTTCTATGATTCTATACAGACCAATACATTTCACAGAATTACCCCTCGGTTGAGCCCAATAATTTAGGTTAATCCTCAGGAAACTAAACTGCAGTGGGCCTCAGGCAGAGAATAAGAGAGACCCAGGTGCCATTCATGCCTGCGGCCCCTGCAATGGCAGGGAACTGATTAGGTAGGATATGCCCGGATGATCCGAGCAGACAATCCATGCTGCAGAGGAAGGTGAAAATAATTCCCTCTGACCTGAGGGAAATTCCTTTCTAACCCCAAACCTGGCGATCAGTTTGACCCTTAGCACAAGAGGAAGGCTCAACAGGCAAGCATTTAAGAAAGACGATTTTCTGTATCACTTTAGAGCACTGGTCCACCCTGTCTGAGGTCTTGTCTGCAGCTATAATCCCTAAAGCTTCCAAGGAAGGCAAAAAAACAAAACAAAAAAAGTGGAAAAAGGGGAAAATTTCCTCCCTGCCTTCTGCAGGTGGCCAGCTGAAGCCTTGAAGCATACAATTTGATTATACTCATTGTTTTAATGAAGAGCTGAAAGTTTTATGAGCATGTTGTGAGCAATGCAAAGCTTCCTGTTCTTTCCATGACCCACCAAGGAAGGGAATGATCAGGGGGATTCCATGAATTCACAGACTCCAAGGCCAGGGTGGACCAACATGACCATACATGTCCTGTCTCCTCCCCCCCCCCCCCCCATATAGAAGAATTCATAGAATTTCTCCCAGAAGCTGGATTAACACACATCTTTTAAAAAAGATATCCAATCTCATCTTTGACCCTACCCCGTTTCCATTGCTACGCCGTAATTAGAAACCCTTGGGAGATTGTTTTTTGTATCATAAAAGCCTGTAACTGCCTGATGCAGACACTATCCATGAATTACAAAATGTTCAAAAGCAGTGAAGAAAGAATGCCCACAGGGGTCACAGAAAGGCTGTGGATCAGGCCTACTAAACTTGGATCCTCCTCAGATTCAGCACTTAGGGAACATTCTCTATGTTAGCCTCAAGGGGTTGTTTTGTTTTTTAAGTAATTTTCACCCTCACAACCCAGGGGAGTTATCACAAGCTAAATGAAACAGCATAGCATTTTATAGTCTCTCTCTTAAATGTTGTGGGTGTGAAACTCCAGAAAATTAGCTGTAAAGAGAAAATAACCAATGCATAGGAAAGGGGGGGGGTGACTGGATGAAACGTTCATTGCTGATGGAAGAGAACAACATTTATATGAAATTCATTTTCACTGTTGAAATTATGTTACAGTAGTGACTATTAGAGGAAAATGTTTATAGTAATACAATTAAATTATAAAGAAACAGGCATTAAGTAAATAACCAGAAGACAAGCTGGCAATATTTATAATTTCTTCAAATTTTCATCCCTGTCTGCATTAGTACTGACACCTTCTGCAGCCAAGAAGAAGTCTCAAACAGCCTTCGAGTTAAAGTAAATGATTATAGCTTTCTTTTGAGATCTATATATTGCAGTAAAGGAAGCCTCCATGACCTTGTTCCGATGACAACAGAAGTCAATGGAAAAACTAGCCTATTGTGTTAACATCTATGTGTTTGTAGAAAGTTACGTTTTTCTTACTATTTTTTAAATTCAAAACCCCCCGCACCAAACAGTACAACAGGATATAGAAAAGAAAGGAATACACGTACTAATGAAAAAAAACCAAAACACACCAGAAATCCAACGAACACATTTCATCCAGTATCTAGGAAAGTATCAATGTGGTTTAACAGATCTCATGTACTAATGGTCAGAGTTATTTTAGGATGTACACATTACATTAATAATGTTCTCAGGTCTTACCAATACAGGCCCTGATCCCACAAACTCTTATGCACAAGGGAAGTCCTGTTGGCTTCCATGGGACTTTTCACATGTGCAGGTGCTTGCAGGATCGGGCCAACAGTCCATAAAGTGTTGTCACTGGGAGCCATACATCATTGGACTGGACTGTAAATCTCCAACTTGCTGCATTAATGGCCAAATCCAGATCCCATTATGGTCAGTGGAAAGCCTCCAGCTGAATTTAATCATCTTTTAATAAAGATAATAATAATAATAATAATAATATTTAATAAAAATATATTCTGAATAGCCATATTTCCCTGGTCTTTAATTTAGCTTTTGTCCTCCATTCTCAAGAGCAGCTGTTGTTTTGTCAAATTAACTGTACTCAAATTAAGGTGAGCAGAACCTCTTGGTTTTGAAGTTGTCTGGGTGACTGCCTCTATGTTGAGTTTTCATTTTATGTATCTTTTACTTTTTATCCATTTGGCAGAAGTTTTTTGTCATACTTCATTTGCTTTTGGAAGGAAATCTTATTTACACCAGCAGATGCACCAATGCGTGATTCTTTTAGGGAGACCAGATGTCCCTATTTTATGGGGACAATCCTGATATTTGGGGCTGTTTCTTCTATAGATGCCTATTACTGTCCACCTACTGTCCCAATTTTTCACACTTGCTGTCTGGTCACCCTAGATTATTTCCAGAGCTACCCTTTAACATTTTAAAGGTAGTTCTCTTGTCCTAGGATTTTTTTTAAGGTTTCTTTTCCATTTCAGTCTACGTTTAATCCCAGACTGAAGGGACAGAGACATAAGCAATTCCTTGTTGTAATCTTTGATAGATTAGTGGTATTGATTAGAGAGTTTTGGGTGCTGATGTGAATTTGTCACTTAATCTTATAGGCACGTTTAGCTATTTACCGAGAAATCACAGTGGCAGACTAACAGTGAAGTAAGGCCAAGGGCCAAACCCTTCCACTTCAATAGTTGGCTACACTTGTTAGGAAGAGAAATATTAGATATGTCTAGGGATAAATTACAAATCATTTATTGGGGGGGAGGAATACTATTTCCCTACGTGTCCCAGAATTTCACCTGAAACTGTTCTCTTTATCATTGGGGCAGTGCAATGCAAGACACCATTCTGTGCTAGGCTAGGTAGCATCTTCTGCAGCTCACATGAACAGGAAAGAAGGTCTGCATCCTGTGATTTCTAAAGTATATGCAATCAAATTTAACAAAAAGGACATTGAATGATCTTGACTTTCATTTGAAAGAGCCGTGGTCATACTTACAATATATATGTGTTCGATTATTTTTTTTAAAAAAATACTATATTGGAATATTAAATTTACTTCCAAATTCTATTGTATTAGCAAGTTAGACCTCAAGTGACCTTGGAAGGAATCACAGTTTCAGGTTTTAAACAAATTAAGTGTTTGAAAGGAGGACAAGATTTTCTTTTTTTTAAAAATAGCAATTAATGTTCTCCATTGTCCCTGAATAAAATATTAAGTTCTAGATTCACTAAGGAACTTAGGTGCAGGAATGCTAAGTCACACCCAACTTTTCAGCACCTAGAATCACAGGGATTCACAAAGCCTGTGTCTGGTGTGTGTGCAATGAATGGGGAGTGACCCCCAGAATGAGATTCACAGGAGTCAGGCAGCTCCTTACCAATGGAAAATGCCAAGGCGAGGGTTGTGTCCTAAGCATTGCCCCTCTCCTGGAGATAGGTGTCTAATTCTGGAGTGCAGGGAGGTGACTTTTCCTGCTTGAGATTCTCCGCTCCAAACCCTTCTTTGGGGTTAGGCACCGATACTGTTTTTGCTGGAGAAGGAATAGAAGCTCCCTCATAAGATTTAGCCCCATAGTTAAGCACTTGCCTTTGAGGTGGGAGAGTTCATGTCTCCCTTCTCATAGAATCACAGAATATCAGGTTTGGAAGGAACCTTAGGAGGTCATCTAGTCCAATCCCCTGTTCAAAGCAGGACCAACACCAACTAAATCATCCCAGCCAGGGCTTTGTCAAGCCTGGCTTTAAAAACCTCTAAGGATGGAGATTCCACCACCTCACTGGGTAACCCATTTAGTGCTTCACCACCATCCTAGTGAAATGGGGTTTCCCAATATCCAACCTAGAGGGCAGAAGGGATTTAAACAGGGATCTACCACCTCTCAGGTGAGTGCCCTAAACACTAAGCACTGGGATACTCTCATGCAGGGCTGTCCCAATCGCTTATGTTGAAGCTGTTCCACTGTGGATAAATAGTTTTTAAAAGTCATTGGAGCAGGGAGACAGGATCTTGGGTCTCCCAGGTGAGTGCTACAACCACCAAGATACAGAGTAATTCTCAAGCTCGCTCGCTCTGTCTGGCCCAAGGATTCTTTCATTACTTATCTAGTGTGGAGTAAATTTAACAGGAGAGATTGAGGGAGCCCCTCATCAGAATATCCCATAATCTAGTGGCTAGCGCACTCACCTGACAGGTGGCAAATCTCTGTTCGAATCCCTTCTTCCCATCGGAGAGTGTGGACTTGAACTAGATGACTCCCACATCCCAGAAGAGTGCCCTAACCAAAGGGCTAAAAGATGAGAAAGAACTTCCCCCTGGGTGTTTTGTGTAAGCCCATCTTTAGGTGCCAGATCTGCTGAGATCTGAGCACGCTCACCATATTGAGTCCTGCTGGTGAGTTAGGTGGAGGAACTCCTATCTTCCCCCAGTTTGTGCATCACCCTTGGGCTAAGGAGTCTGGATTCCTAGAATGAGTAGCAGTGTGCACATTCAAAAGCAGCAACAGGTATCCAGGAAATTTTTAGTGCAAAAAATTGGACGCGGAGTGAGTTTCGTCACCTACAGGATTTGGTGGCAGCTAAGCAGAGGCTTTGGAAATTCCAGCAGGGCCCACCTGCCATTTTAGTCACGTCCTTTTGTGAGTCTAGCCCTAACTTTTTTCCCCCCTCACCCCATATGAGTTTTGGGAATGTAATTCAGGATTATTATGGAATATTTTCAGAATATCACCTCCCTGCTAGATTTTGACAACACTAACACCACAAGTTTACTGAAGCAACACAATGCCACATTTCTGGAACTTCTTTATGTTCCAATTCAAATAAGTTACATTGTGATCATGCTAACAACAAAACAGAGGGTCAAAAAACTAAACGAGGAAAACTTAAAAATAATTACTCTGTCAGCAATGCGTAACAGATGGTATACAGAATAGGCAGGTTTTTTAAAAACTTTAGAATACAATTAGTTCTCTTCTGATATATGCACTTCGGAAAGTGTGAAAGCAGAAGTCAAATATAACATTCACTCACCATTTTCAGGGTTTTTAGATGATATTTTGTCCTGGACATTAACTATTGTAGCAATGTTGTAAAGCACTGCAGATAAGGGATTTACATACAGTAACTCCCCCTCTTGTTGATCTTTTTGCTGTCAGGTTCCCAGCACCTGCTACCAAATTCAAATCTGACCTCTGTTCTTTCTGTCACTGCTATTCATCTATCTGATGCCACTGTTTATTCACACTACAATTCTACAAAGCTGCTGTTCACTCATGGGAAGGCACTTCACAGAGGGCTTGATAAACTATTTTGCTTTCTCACAGTGGCACAGTTTAAATGTGTCGCATGGGACGAATTGTTTTCCTAAGCTTGAAACTTTGCGGGTGTGATGTTTATTCAAATACATTCTCCTTTTATTGTGTAGTGAGAAGAATTGGCTACATTTACTGGCTATGGAAAGGAATGGAAAAGGACTGGTAGCATTGACTAAAGGCAGCTATACTCTGCACAGTTGTGAACTGAATCCCATAGACAGCTCTTGAAAAGCCTGTTTGTCTGATCTTCAAGGGTCAGACCCAGATGCACCCCCCAAAGGACAGACTTACAATCCTATCGGTTCATCTCCAGCCCCAAAAGACAATTCCTCCTTCCTTCGACTATCACACCACTCCTTCTAGGATTGGACAATATCCACTGAGTGGCCTACAAAAAAATTCTTCCCCCATTGGTAGTTGAGGCTGGGCCTAGGGCAGGGGTTCTCAACCTTTTTCTTCCTGAGGCCCTCCCTCCCCCACCACCACCATTCCCAACATGCTATAAAAACTCCAAGGCCTGCCTATACCACAGCATGCATATCCACTAGATTAAAAGCCAGGGCTGGCATTAGGGGGTAGCAAGCAGGGCAGGGAAGCGAAGTTGCTCAGGCTTTGACTTCAACCCTGCATGGCAAGGTTTGGGCTTCAGCTTTCTGCCTGGGGCCCCAGCAAGCCTAATGCTGGCCCTGCTGTCTGGTTTATTTTTGTGGATCCCCTGAAACCTGGTCACAGCCCATCGAGGGCCCCGGACCCTGGTTGAGAACTGCTGGTCTTGGGGGATACAACAACTGATTCTCTTGACTATCAACAGTTTTGTGCATATTGGTATATTTATTTTAAGGTAAATTCTCATAAAAGCCTATCTTGCTTAATAAGAGCAGGTGATGTTGACACAGTTACTTTAATGGGCTATATGCCTTTCTCATGCCTTAAACTAATCACACAACTTGGATATTGACAGAGAACGCTACAAAGAAAAATACCTAGGTCTTTCACTGCAAATACTGAATGCTCAGCCAAAGCATAACATGGTGAGTCATCACAAATTAAGAGAACCATTTTAGTGGTTTTGAGTGTGAATTTATCTTGTAGATGACTGATCACCTCACAACACTCCCTGGTGGCCTCAGAGCAGCCCTGCATGCAACCCCTCACCTCACGTTTCCCTTCTTGGATCTCCAAATAAAACTACACAAAGTTTTTCCAGCCCAATTACAACTCCCCTCCTTAGGATCTGATTTACTAACTCAGTTCATAACTAAACATAAAAGTCTTCCCCCCCCCCAGTCAGGGGCAACCCAAACTTCCCTGGTCTAGTCAGAGTCTTTCCTGCCATAGCAGGCTACTCCCAGTTCCTCCTAGCTGGAGCAATATCCCGGACATCAAAGTCTTCCCTACCACAAGCCTCCAAGGCTTCCTTTTACTGCAGCCTTTTGCTCTGTACAGGGAATTGTCTGATTCCCTGCAGACGGGGCTCGTTCTGTAATCAGGATTGGTTTGGCCCCAGGCTCTACAGCCCAATGGCAAATCTTCCTGCAACCGCCCCAATGACTTACCACTTTGTTATATGCTAAAGAAGGTGCCACCCTAATGGAGGAGCAGAGCTCTACATACGCTTTAGTAGCCTGTTTATAAAAACCGTAAACAATAAAAATGATGTGAAAGGAACTTTAAAAATGGAGCTGTTGTCAGCAGGGATTAAATTGTATACCAACAGCAAGGCATTTATGCACTGCTACTTAAACTGTGACAAATGCTTGCAAACATGATAGTTTTTGGATCTTTAATCTGTATGAATGGTGCTTTTAGTCTATGCCTGACTGGAATTCATTTTGGGAAATCAAGAAGAATGTTCTACTCAGTTGTGTGCAGAACTAAACAACCATCCCCAACAAGAGGGCAGGAGTCATCACTTTCATAAATATCAACAGTACCACTCCATACTTTAAAAACTCCCCATGCAGCCTGTCTTTTGGATTCAGAAGGGAATGAATGCATAAGCAGTGTCTGCAAGGTAAAGTAATAAGATTTTACCTAGCTGCCAAGCTACTAGAAAGTGTTTTTGAAGAGGGATTTCCCCCCCCCCTTTCATTTTTCCTTGTATAAACATGTATAATGCAAACATGTGCAAGACAGCAGAGATGACATTAACATGCAATTTTTTAAAAATTACAAAACATCTTGGATGGCAAGTTATTAAAAAAATCATTTCAAATCACTACCCATTTAAATGTACCATTAACTACTGGAAAACTCTGATTGCAGAGAGATGTAAAATAGTTTATCCTTACTCTAATTTATTCCCAGATTAGCTTCAAAGACTCTCAGAGGGAATTATAAACATACCTCTTACAAACAAATCTCTACAAACTGATTTTTTAAAAATGTTTATGGTCCTGTAATGTAATATTTATAAAACAATCTAATTACAAACATTCCAAGGTGTTCTTGAGCTGATAGCAGAAAAGAAAAAAAAATACTTTTATATCTTTCCCTTGGTCTCAGACTGTACCACTTCGAGATTTCTGGAGTGAAAGAGATAGAAGCCAGAAGAAATAAGGGGGGGGAGGGGAAGAGTTAGGATAGAACAATCTTACTGACTTTAATTGTCCATTCCTACTTTTCTGAATCTTTGAAAATAATCAATCACCTAGTTCTTGATGACTTCATGAAATTTCAAGTAACACTCTCCTTATAACATCTGAAATACTTGCAGTATGTCAGGATGAACTAAGGAAATATCAGTTCAAGTTGCTGCTTTTAAAACTAAAGTTTAGTCCACCATTTTTACAGTTCTTTGTTTTTATTGTTTTTGTTTTAAAAATTATCTCCATAGTTCAGCTTTCAAGGGAAAATATCTTTGTTCAGAAGAAATTCTACTGATGAAACACTAACTTTATTTTATTTTAACCTTGTTCTAAGTAAACACATTTTTAAGAGCAGGAACCTACTGCCATCTTGTGGAGTATACATTTTTATAGCTATATGAAACATACTATTCTAATGTGATCAGTTGAAAGAATATCTTTGGCCTCCAACTCTCCTCCCTCCCCCAAAAGTCACCACATACCCCCCATATTTTTCTAAAACATATCCATATTTTTAAAAGTAAAATCAGCCCCAATCCTTCTGGAAATTATGACCAACTGAGAAGACAGAATTTTTAATATTTATACTCCAGGAATGAAGCTGAATTTGAGATAAAATTTGCTTCTCAATTACACCTATCAACTCCCCTAGGAGTTCCCCAGTTGTAACGGAATTCAGCCCTCCGTTTTTAACCAGCAGCCGTTATGTAAATATACCCCTGCTGAGATTTTCAAAGCTGCCTAAGGGTTTTGGCCTCCTCATAGGAATTGGATGTCCAAATGCCCTGGGCAGCTCTGAAAATCTCCAAGATAGTGATTTGATAGTGTTATGGGTCTGGCATGCAAGCAGTATCTATTTAGATAAATAGTTTAGTTGAAGTAATTAGCCTAAGGCCAAATTTTGACATTGAGCCACTGGCCATACTGGGGGCACCTCTTTTCCCTGATCTCCTGTCTGTGGTAAGTACAGAGTGAGCAAGGACGATAGGCTTCCCCCTTTGGGACAACAGGCATTCCCAGGGGAAATGAGAGTTCCGAGAGAGCCGGGAATACAAGAGTTCCAAGAGAGCAGGGAATGCAATTGAGAGGGAATGCAATTGAGCAGGGACTCTTGCTCATGGCATCAAGTGGAAGGGCTCCTTGCATGCCATGATGAATACGGGGGATAACAAGATTATTTTTGTTAAAATTACAGGTCCACATTTATTTGCTGTTGTGTTGGGGATTATGTGATTGCCAGGGTAATTCCAGCAGACAGGATTGTTGACAGGAAGAGCGGGCTATCGCCACACATTCACCAGAAATCGAAGGACAAAGCAGATAGGGTTGGATTTCAAAGCCATAAGCTGATACCATGATGAGGAGGCATAGATTAGTTTGGACCATGTTCAGAGAACCAGGGCACACAGGGGATCTTTGCAATGGATAAAAGTGAAAATGCCAGTGAACTGGGACAGGCTCAGGCAGAAGGCTGATCTATACAGTGTTTTACTGCACAGTTGTGCATGTACAGTGTATGAGCCTGCTGTGCACTGACTGGTCCTGTGGACTCTATTGTGCACTAAAAGTTCCATAGTGTGCTTTGACCTACTCTGCTTGGAAACAGCAGTAAATCAAAGTGCACTATGGAACTTTTAGTGTGTGGCAGCAGACTCCACAAGTCAACTTAGTGTGCAGCAGGCTGGGGCACTGAAGATTCCCACCCCGCCTTGCTGCACACTAACTCGCTACATAGGCACGCCTGGAGGGTGCAGGTCTGCAGAGATGCAGGCTGAACCTAAAACTCAGATGGGGTGACTGCGAGAAGTGGAACCCACCTAAAACGGCAAGGAAAGAATAAGGTTAAGATAAGACAATGCATTTACACTTGTTTTTAACCCAGACCTCTTTGCTTGTGAAGTTCCTATGGAGAAATAAGTCATACTCGATTTTGAATAAGCTGGTTCTCCCTTACTACATTTATCAGCAGGTCTCAACTCCCAAAAAGCAGGGTCCAAACCCAATTGGGCATGCTGGAGACAAATACAATTGGAAAACAGGGGATGTTGTCTAAAAATGGGAAGACTCATGGGGTTCCATTCTGGGAGATGTGCAGGTATAGGACTGTCACTTGAACGAACCACCCATGGAGATAGGACATCCCTAAATATGCTTTGCCTTCCTTATCCACCTTTGTAACAACAGGACCCTGAACAAATAGAGAGGACAGAAGTGAATGGACATTCTGCAAATATTCTCCATCCAGGCCCAATGTAGATCTATGGATGTAAATACAATTTAGGGTACGCATGGAATAGATCTTGGGCCAAGTGTTCAGTCCTTGAAATAGAATCTTGAAACTACTCTAAAGTGGCTGAGGAAGATTCACCAAGCCTGAGTGAATCCTGAGCTGGCACAAAGTCATAATTGGTCCCCCACTCAACCCAGGATCAGGGCGGAGTAATGTAGCTTTCTCCTACCTTTGCCTCGCTCTCAGTTGATGGTTGAACTCATTTTTACTGTCCCTGGCAGATCATGGTCTATAGTGTATGTACATATTTTGTTATACAGAATAAAGGGGAGGAGTTTTGGTATTTTTTTCGCAAAATCCTGTCAGTTGGGTTTAGTATTACAAAATCAAAAGAAAAGACCTGGGGAGAGCTTATGGCTGTGTTTCATTTTGTTCAAATTACCAAAGTTTAAAGGTTCAGAGGAAAGTTTCGTGTTCTGGCCCATCTCTAATGCAGACTAATTTTGAAAATGTGCCTAATGGACATCAATGATTCTTTCCTTCCGTGCACATGCTTTAAGGGGCAGATTCTTATCTTGGGTGCACGCTGCATCTCAAAACAGCCTCCACTGTGCATGCATGCACAAGCACCAGATTAGAGGATTTTCTGGGATACATGTGGCTAGCACCACATATTTGAGATTAGAATGGAACACCAAGGCAATAAGCACAAAATTCTTATAACAAACAAGAAGCTACTACGTTCCTCTAGTTTTCTGAGCTTGTTTCCCCTAGTCCCTTAGCAAACTATCTGATATGATTAAACTGTATGTGGGCTCATTACTCACCATTTTTTTATTTTTTGAATTAATATACTGTGTGTGAGAGAGAGACATTAGGCATTTTATTAGAATCCCAAAGCTTATGGGTTTTGAATAAAGTAGAACCTGGATTCAAACAATCCTGGTTTCAGTTTTGTAAATAAAAAGCGACGCCAGTTTGCCATTCTCTTCTAGTTCTTTGTTCTTCTCAAGTGCCTGCTGGGATCCAAGGGTCTCAGTGTGGCTTACAAATATGAATTGATCCTCTTCACAGGCCTGTGAAGTGGGTAAGTGTGGTTATTTCCAGTGATTGGACTAGGAGTCCACTTAAATTACTTCAATGTATTTTAAATAGAGTTTCATTCAATTTTAATATTAGAAATTATAACTTTGTATTTGCTCTCTGCCAGCACAAAACCCTCATTGTCCCTTGAGTATGCCATGCCATTTAGCTCCATCAACATGACAGTAACTAAAATTTATTCAAAAGAAAATGACTTTGCCATTTCTGGCCATTTAAAACTGGGAAGTTTGTCAACTCTAGAGCTGAATGAATTACTCCTTTTGCAGCAGCACCCAGAGGCTCAATCACCATCAGGCCTCCCTGGCACTACGCACGGGTCCTGCCCCAAGGAACTAATTCACAATGAATAATTTATCTAGCAAATTTGGCCTCTTTCTGTTTGTACAGCGGTATCCATGAGCAGATTGTAATTTCCTCAGCTGTAATCATTAGTCAAAACTTGCTGGAATAAAAATTGGAGGGAAAGAAAGTGAGGGAAGGAGATCAGAGGGGGAAAATGGAGCGTTCTTCCATTCTTGCATGACACACCATCTTATTTTTCCAATTTCCATAAGAACATAAGAATGGCCATACTGGGTCAGACCAAAGGTCCATCTAGCCCAGCATCCTGTCTACCGACAGTGGCCAATGCCAGGTGCCCCGGAGTGAGTGAACCTAACAGGTATGATCGAGCGATCTCTCTCCTGCCATCCATCACCCCCCTCTGACAGACAGAGGCTAGGGACACCATTCATTACCCATCCCGGCTAATAGCCATTTATGGACTTAGCCTCCATGAATTTATCCAGCTCTCTTTTAAACCCTGTTATAGTCCTAGCCTTCACAGCCTCCTCAGGTAAGGAGTTCCACAGGTTGACTGTGCGCTGTGTGAAGAACTACTTCCTTTTATTTGTTTTAAACCTGCTGCACGCCAATTTCATTGAGTGGCCCCTAGTTCTTCTATTTTGGGAACAAGTAAATAACTTTTCCTTATCTACTTCCTCCACACCACTCATAATTTTATATACCTCTATCATATCCCCCCTTAGTCTCCTCTTTTCCAAGCTAAAAAGTCCTAGCCTCTTTAATCTCTCTTCATATGGGACCCGTTCCAAACCCCTAATCATTTTAGTTGCCCTTCTCTGAACCTTTTCTAGTGCCAGTATATCCTTTTTGAGATGAGGAGACCACATTTGTACGCAGTATTCAAGATGTGGGCGCACCATGGATTTGTATAAGGGCAATAAGATATTCTCCGACTTATTCTCTATCCCTTTTTTAATGATTCCTAACATCCTATTTGCTTTTTTGACTGCCGCTGCACACTGCGTGGATGCCTTCAGAGAACTATCCACAATGACTCCCAGGTCTTTTTCCTGATTTGTTGTAGCTAAATTAGCCCCCATCATATTGTATGTATAGTTGGGGTTATTTTTTCCAATGTGCATTACTTTACATTTATCCACATTACATTTCATTTGCCATTTTGTTGCCCAATCACTTAGTTTAGTGAGATCTTTTTGAAGTTCTTCACAGTCCGCTTTGGTCCTTACTACTTTGAGCAGTTTAGTATCATCTGCAAACTTTGCCACATCAGTGTTTACCCCTTCCTCCAAATCATTTATAAATAAGTTGAATAGGATCGGTCCCAGGACTGACCCTTGGGGAACACCACTAGTTACCCCTCTCCATTCTGAAAAAGTTCCATTTATTCCTACCCTTTGTTCCCTGTCTTTTAACCAGTTTTCAATCCATGAGAAGATCTTCCCTCTTATCCCATGGCAGCTTAATTTACGTAAGAGCCTTTGGTGAGGGACCTTGTCAAAGGCTTTCTGGAAATCTAAGTACACTATGTCCACCGGATCCCCCTGGTCCACATGTTTGTTGACCCCTTCAAAGAACTCTAATAGATTAGTAAGACACGATTTCCCTTTGCAGAAACCATGTGGACTTTTGCCCAACAATTTATGCTCTTCTATGTGTCTGACAATTTTATTCTTTACTATTGTTTCAACTAATTTTCCCGGTACGGATATTAGACTGACTCGTCTGTAATTGCCAGGATCACCTCTAGAGCCCTTTTTAAATATTGGCGTTACATTAGCTATCTTCCAGTCACTGGGCACAGTAGCCGATTTAAAGGATAGGTTACAAACCCTCGTTAATAGTGCCGCAATTTCACATTTGAGTTCTTTCAGAACTCTTGGGTGAATGCCATCTGGTCCCGGTGACTTGTTACAGTTAAGTTTATCAATGAGTTCCAGAACCTCCTCTACTGATACTTCAATTTGTAACAATACCTCAGATTTGTCACCTACAAAAGACAGCTCAGGCACTCCACTCCTCAGGTGCAATGTGAAGGGTGAAGCTCATCTACGATAAGGGTGAAGCTCATCTGTGCAGAAGGAAGAGCTCTCTTGGAGATGGATCCTAGACCGTAGAACAAACTCCCACAGGAGCTACGGAATATCACAAACCTCACTACCTTCCACTAAGTGCAAGGCTCATTTCTTTGACTTTGCCTCCTCTAACACACACAGAGCCGCATATACACTCAAAAACGGTTTTAAAACCACTACTAAAGCAAAAACACGACACTGCACACACTGGGGAGATGATGAGAAGGAGAACAAACCATATGTGACAGGTGTTAGTCATGTTGCTTAATGCACTGCTGGAAGGTGTTCAGGAACTATGGTAATTGGGCACTATAAGAATCTGAAGAGAGAATAGAATAATTGGAGCACTGGGCATCCATGGGTAGACAGCAGTATCTTGTACTAAACTACCCTCACTTACACTCTGACAAATGTCACCTGGGAAATATTTTTATGTATCAAACATTAGCTTGCCTACAAAAAGACAAACCTCCCTCCAAACAGGCCTTGAGTATATCAAAAAACATAAACAGAGCTAAGAACAAGAGCCTGCTCCTGAACTCACTGATTACATAGGTGTAACTAAAATGACATCAATTTTGCTTCTCCTCACTTTCCAAATTAATAAGAAAATAGGTCCCAAATTTAGAAATATTTTAAATATCCAGTGCATCTTCTATCAGGGGTCTTCAATCTACCATTGCAGTAGAATGGTTTTGATCAGTATATTATTCCTCTGATTGTAACTTGTGGACTGCTAGTTGGTTCTGCCAAAAGAACAGGAGGGGAAACTAAATTGTATTTTGCTGCTTACCAATGGCTCTGCTTTTCCTTCCTCTGGTAAATGAAAACTCTTTACTGAATAAGAGCTCAGGCATTAGCATTTATTTGTTTACAGATAAGCATGTGGAGTGTGCAATATTTTATACATTTTTGGATATTTGTTTCATATTACAATCTCTGGATGAAGTTTTTAAAACCTTCTGCAGTATTTAAGAAATACAGTGTTCATTTTCCCTTTTTTCCCCTTTGACATACTACGGTATTTTAAAATAAAAACATTTAATCATTTTGCTTGCTTTTTTTAAAAAAAATAGTTCAGTAGCTATGTTATTGATATAGAAATGTGTACACACATGCAGGAGTTGTATTAAAGCATGATAATCATGATATAATTATATCAAGAAACCTAACATGAATCCCCCCTGTAGTGAGCCCGAGTGCTCTCCCTCCTGCAGAGAGGGTGAGGGAGACGCCCCCCCCCTTGGAGGGTGGAGCCAAGATCACCCCGCCCCCCTCGCCGGAAGTGCATGGGCGGGACCGGAACTATAAGAGGCCAGCCCTGCAGCCCAGAGGGGGGAGAGCCAGAGAGGGAGGAGGACGCGCCACCAGACTGGCTGCTCCCCACGGAGGGCCCCAGACCGAGTGGGGCCCCTGACCCTGAGGACGACTGGCCCGGAGTACCTACGGCTGTGTACCCAGAGGAACTGGGGATGGACTGGACAACCGAGGGACACACTCCGTGAGTCAGTCTCTACTGCAAAGACTGTTTGTTTACTGCTGGCTACCTGTGCCACGCCCAGGCTAGAGCCAGCTCACTATATAGACTGTGTACTGCTAAGGCTTAGGCCCAGCTTACCGCAAAAGACTGTTTGCTTGCTGCTGTCTGCCTGTGCTGAGGAGCCCAGGCCGGAACCCGCCCTCCTCGGAAGAGTGGCGGCACACTAGCGGCCGGAACACTAACGGGGCCAGGATAGACGCGGACCACCACCCGGCAGAGGGCGCCCCAGGGGCTGGCGAGCCGATTCCCCCGACGACCAGCCAGAGGCGCAGCCGGGGTAAGTGTGCACCCGCTTACACCCCCCTAAAAAAAAAAAAAATTATATTTTAACAGTGAAAAAAAATCACACAGCAATCAGACATAACTGTAAAAATACAATCTACAAATCCAAACTCTAGGTGCTGCCTTTCAGAAAGTTGGTACATTTTAGGTAAAATAATTGTTTAGGATTGCCTAGTAGGCATCTTATCAAGCAAAGTACCTCCCAGGCAGCTAACAGTTCAGTCTGCCAAGAACGTAACTCTGTGTAGAGCTGTTTCAAAGACAGGAAGATAACTAGACAGATCTGCCTTGGAGGCAGGTCATCAACAAGGGGATGTCTCATAGACAGGTACCTGTTCATGTCTGCCTGGAAAGTAAGTTATAAGCCTTTGTACATCACCTTTCAGGCAGGCAGCTTATTCAGGTCTGCCTGGAAGGCAGGTCAGCATGCAGATATGCCTAACAGGCACAGAATTACACACGTCTGCCTTTCCATTACTTCAAAGATTTCAAGACAAGTAAAGAATTTCATTTTAATGATTTCAGGAGAAAGATATTTCCTGTGAGAAACCATTTGAGCAGTTTCAATATAGTTGCTGAATATGTCAAAGTAAATTCTCTTTAGCTACCCATTCCTAATGCCAAATATGAGAACAAAATTCTACTTGACAAGGATCAGATGGTATTTTTAATATGAAAGGTGGTGTTATTTTATAAGATGTTTCCAGCATAAAGCATCGATGTAGTTGGATACAGATGCAAAAATAAAATTGATGTGGGGCATGTACAGGGTAAAACTATGCCGGACTAATATAAAAAAGACTAACATTTTCTCTCACTTACAGTGATGTAAAATGGGAATAACTCTGTGGAGTTGCATCAGATTTAAAATGGTGTAAGTGAAAGCAGAAGTTGGGCCCCATATGTCATATATGGATGAAATTTATTCACTACTTTTAAAGAAAAAAGGAATAAGATCTCACTCTAGCAGTGTACTTAAATCACATGCCTAATCAAACAGTTTAGATGATCCATTTTGGGATAAAAGATGAAAGGTGAACTTCATATTTCTCAGAACTATTGTTTCAGGTTGTCTGCACCAGTTACACACCAGTTCACATTTTCAGAGGTTTTCACCACAGTTACATTGGCTAGAGAGACTTTTAAAAAAGGGGAGGAGGGTAACTGTTCTAGAGATGATAGTTTAGAAGCGATATTGGTACTGGCCCAGACTGGCCCAAGAATTCTGGACATAAATCAGATAACAGCCTGGAGTGAGGAAGAAACATGGGGATGTTATTCTATCATTGTCTCTTATGGAAGGCTTCGTAACTGCTGAAGCAGCATACGTTAACAATCATTGTTGGCAAGACATTATTGGATTAGCTGGATCAGGGGGCTAATGCAGTATGGCATTTCCAATGTTATTGGTATCCTATAATTGACTATACTGTATTTAGCAACACTTGTCATTCCGTAGAAGAAATGGAATTGAGTCAGAATAGAGGAGTGGGAGAGGCCAGGGGAATATGAAGCCATTTTGTTCTAACAGGGTACATAGTAGGTTTTAATATTGAACTGTTATATTTGTGCATGTATTAAGAGGAACTAGCATTAGTGATAAGAGCAATGGCAGCTTGGAAAACACATGCAGCTAGAAAATAAAATACAATCCAGTGTGCCAACTGGTGAGTACAGTTTGCATATACCACCTAGTAGTATGTGGAAGATATTGCAGTTATAGTCAGGGCCGGCGACAGGGGGGGACAAGGGGGACAACTGTACCGGGCCCCGGCCTTCAGGTACAGCTGTGTACCGGGCCCCCTGAAGTCCGGGGCGGGCCCGGTACACAGCTGTACCCCCTTGTCGCCAGCGCTCGTCAGCCCCCTCCACCGGCCCCCAGCAGCCTCCCCCGCCCCCCTTTGCTTCTCCCGGCCGGGCCACGTGGAGCCCCAGTGCGCGGCGGCTCTGCGCCCCCAGAGGGGGAGAGCGCATGTGGGGGGAGAGGGGCGTGTCCTGCCTCTGGCTGGGGCGGGGGCTGCCGGGCTCCCTCCTCCCCGCCCAGCAGCATTAGCGGGCACCAGGGAGCAAGCTGGTCACGCTGGCGGGGGGCACTGTGCCCCTTGCGTGGTCAGAACAGGGCTGGGGGGGCCCTGCGGGCGGCGGGGGGGGCGCGGGCGGCAGGAGACCGGGGGGGGGCCACAAATGATCAACGTATGGGGCCCCAAAATTTCTGTCGCCGGCCCTGGTTATAGTTAAGTTTATTTCCCAAAATATATCTATCTGATCTTATTCATGTGGATGCCCTTTTTCAGGGTGATGCTGAGTATGGCAAAGACATCCCCCCATTGGAGTATACTCAAGAAACAGTGTGGTAGTAAAGAAACACTAAAACTAAAACCATACAGAGCTGTATTCCATTATAACTAAATATACCACTCAATCATTATTTCTACCTAAATGAAATCTTCTAAAAACTCCGGATACAAGACCCTACACTAGTGTTATGAAGGACCACCTGGTATATCAACTGTCAGCAGGAATCTTAATGAGAGCGATTTATCCTTTCCCAGCAATAGTCCCAAAGGCATCCAAAGAAAGGTCAACCCATTTTTGCAGAGTGTTTCCTCTGTCTGAAAGCTTGATCTTTGGTGTGCCATCTGTAATGTATTTAAAACACTTCCTGTGGAACAGAATCAAGGCAAAAATCTTTGGGTGCGAAATCCACAATACGATTCACTTAGAAAAACTATTCAATGTGTCCACTCTTGTATCTGGACCCCTGACATGTGACAATTATGCCTTCGGCACAGCCCCTCAGTCCAAAGACAAAGTATCTCACCCAAACTGCGGTCAGTTTTTACATTTTTATGTGATCCTATCTACAATGACAGCTAAAAGTGAATGCCAAAAAATATAATATTGTCACCACTGTGTGTTAGGTCTGCATTGGGCTGTATCCCCTGTATGTGTACAGATTGTAAACTTTGGTTTGGCATACTTCACCTATATTTTTCCCCACTATATACAATTCCAAAGGAACATTGAAAAACATTAAGCACCACCTACTGATTTTGTCCCCAGAGACAGTGGCTTAGTGTGGAAAACTGTATTTTTCCAGAAGACCCTGTTCTGTACAGGGGTTTTGTTGTTTTGCTTCGGGAAAGTGTTGAGTTTTTCTTCATACTTGTAGAAGCTTCAGTTCACTTTCTGGTGTAATTAACTGACTGGCAGGAACCTAATTTTTGGAAACTTGTTTCAGTTGGTCATTCTCTAAGCTGAAACAACATATGTTAGATCCTCAGCTATGCTGAACACAACTAAGAAGATTGGGAGGGTCCAAGATGATTCTATTCTAAGATGCCTTTCCACACCCTAAATTCTGGAGCCATTGGGAGCCAAAATATCCCCCAAACATTAAATTAAAGCAGTCTGTAGTGGAGTAGGCCAGTCCATCACTTGAGGATGAGGTGGAATGCTCTGTGCGCCATCCATGCCCCTTTTCAACCCAACAATCCCATTTCCACCTTATGTACTGGGATAACTTTCATGTGTCTCTGTAAATTCCCTTGTGCCAAGGAGGTCTTACACTGTATCTAAAATTTGGCTCTGAATATTGTAGGATATGAACTTTATTATTTGAATTTAAATAGTTAATGTGTTCAAAAATATATTCCGTTATTAGGGAATATGGTGTAATCTTAGTGTTATTTTTTATTTCCTGTTTATTTTGCTTAACTCATAAAAATAAAGAATCTTTTACCTTTATGCCCTATTATTAGTGTAAGTGAATTGCTTGAAATACTGATTTCACAATCATGTTAATTAGGTGTCAAAGTGATCACAAATAATAGTTGCGTTTTCAACATTCAGTTCATTAGTAACACTGATGCAAAAGTGGTCTCAAATGTAATTTATGCTTTGGTAAATATTATGGGCCTGACTGTTGTAAATACAGATTAATTCTACTGACTTCAGTGGAGTAGATCCTGATTTCCAACCAGTGGAATTGTGAGCAAAACCTTCCCTCTAATCTAAATGTAAACAAAGGTCTGGGATCACGAATCTACTTAGTTAACTGTATCATAAGGGCTGTTCAGTAGGTGATTAAGGAGAACAATGTGAAATATCTAAAAGATGTCAGACCTTTCAAGTATCTCTGATCAGGACACTCAAGAAGCAGGGGGAGGAGGGAGGGAGTGATAGACAGCTACAATCACAATTGTACTGTAGAAGCATACCTGCAATTGTACACAAGTTTATATTTTTTCCATGGTTTATTGGCTGTCTTTGAATTCATCTACTACAAGCACATGAAAGGAATACTTGAAATTGTGTGCCTTAAAGTAGCTACAAAGGCTCAGTACTCTATTCAGTCTGCTGGAAGAACACTGGATAACAATAAATACAAGAAACACTTTTATTGCAGGGTCTGAGAAACCATTGCAAAGTGAGTAACAATGGGGCTAAGCATTTAAAGCACTTATGATTGGTTGACACACATGAACTATTCTACGCATTGTCTCATGTCTTAGATTTCAAGATGGTAAAAGGCAAGAGGAAGAGGATGAAATTTGAATTGCCAGAAATGTTTTTCATTCTTCCAAGGCTTTGAACATCTTATTTAAATTATAAGGAAAACTTGCACAAAAGAAATTGATTTAGGATGTTGCTGCAAAGTGGGAATCTACACTACATTTATTTTAGAACCTGCTGAAGCCCATCACTGAGACATGTGAGCACTTTGCATCAATAAAATACTCAAACATATACAATGGTATCCCCTAATTAAGAAAAAAAAGATTGCACGCCCTATGAATACTGTACATCAATCAAAAAGAATCAACACTGGCTTTAGCACACCATTTAGGGAAGCTGGTTCCAGAAAACTGGACCCCTCCATTGGGAAAACCACACTGCCAGCTGTGAAGTCTGTAGCCCTATGAACTGACAAGACAGGGACCTACCACAGCGGTTCTCACCCAGGGATCAAGGGCCTATGAGCAGGTTTCAGGGGGTCCGCCAAACAGGACCAATATTAGAATAGTTGGGGCCCAGAGCAGAGAGCCAAAGCATGACTGTGCAGTGTTAGAGGTTTTAACTTGCTTGGATCCTGTACAGATTGCAGCATCCTGGATAGAGATACCGACAGAACAAGGAGGGGGAAATGAAAAACATTGTGAGCAATTCACCTCTCCCCAATTAGCTTTAATGCTAGTGTGCTAGCATTAGAGTGCTTTAGTTGCAGGGAACGCTAGTTTTAGGCTAGATACTTTATATAAGTTACAAATAATAGTTTGGAGCTAAAAATCCAGAATGGTGCACACACTGATTTTCTATTAGAAAACATCAAAGGTGTAGGACACAGACTAAACTGACCAATAGCAAGTAAGAAACAAAGGTCATTTCTCTTGGAAAAATTCCTTTGAACTCTACCCAGAACCTGACAAATGGGATGGAAATATCTCTAGTACCAGCATCATCAAATAAGTATAAAGCATTCTGCATATTACTGCACATTCCACTATACTTCCAGAATTTGCTTGTTTAATGTTGACATGACATACATAAATCACTTTTTAAAAGAAAATACAGAAAAACTGGTTTTTCTGGTTAGATATACCGATACTTATCGTGCTCATATTCACACCAGTACCTAGAATGATGTTTTGGCCTGCATCTATGTCATATTGGTGGTATTGTTCAAGGCCAGAAAGCAAATCAATAGGTCTGAATGTGCTGTCTATAGGCATTGAACCCTTTACTAGAGGGCATTTCTCCCCTTCTCCCCCCCCCCCTTGTGTGTGTGTGCATATATAAATATAAAAATTTAGGACCACTTTGTTTACATCCTTGTTCAATGTCAATAGAAACTAATCAGATAGCCATCCAAGAGCCATTAGTAATATGGGGGCAGGAGATCAATATTTGCTAAACAAAAAAATGAGAAAATTAGGTGGCAAAGAAGTTTTATCTTCAAACATCTAAAATGTTATGCGGCAATTCTGCTCTTGAATGCACAGGGGGAATCTCTCAATGGAATCTTTCAATGGAAACCCTGTGCATATCACCAAGAGCAGAATTTCACTGTAAACATTTAAGAACCATTTTTAAAAGTATTTAAGTTTGTCTGTTTAAAGGCTTTATTGTCTCTAAAGTGTTTTTTTTTTACAGCAAGTGAAAGTTTTCTCCTATATTTTATATTTAATGTAAATACATTTCAAGGTTTCTTGACTGTGACTACAAATTCTCTCAGCCATTGATTTATTTGCTTCTTTAAATCCTTTAGCTAACTTGCTCTCTTTATATTTATAGTTCTCAGTGCTCCTTTTCAAAAAGTTCTCTCTTACTAATACCTTATATTACTTTAATATTGTGTTTGAAAACTATAAAGGCTTTAATTAATGTACTAGTTTGCAGAATGGTGCTGTCTAGTGGTTAGTTTGATTTACTCTTATTTTTTCAATTTGTTGTATATTGCTACACAATCCTCTACAATGGCCTCATATCTCTTTACCTGTGTTTACAGAACAAGGGCAAATTTCAGTCTGTGTCCTGTCAGCTACACATAAAATATTTCCCACCATTCTATATTAGATTCATGCAGCCCTGCTTGTATTAGCAATTCAGCAAGTTGTAAAAAGGAAAAAAAAGCAATCCTGCACTATTGTATCTTCCCTGAGAAACGTGCTCCCCCTAGATTGGGATTACATTTATGCACAATCAATAACCAAGTAATTAAAGCCACCAATGTTTTGGCCTTTTTACAAGCGTCCCTTATCTGTAAAATCATTTCTTGCTCTACTTTCTCAAATTGTCTTGGAGGTAGAAACAAGAATTGTTGACCACCTTTTTGCCTTTAACCTCTTGTATTAGCTACTTCTGTAGTGCCAGAGTTGTTTTATTTCTCTGAGCAGACAAAGGATTATTCTTTCCAAGTATTGCTGCTCTCCTGCCTTCCTTATTTTGCTAGTTTATTTCTACATGCATTCTAATTCTGGAAATATCCCACCAGTTTTTACTGGGTTTTCTTTGGGAGGAAGGGGGAGAGAAGGTTAGTTCCGATAAATATATTTATTTAAAAAGGACACACATGAAGTGATTAAGACAGTAGAGTCCTCAAAAACAAACATTTGAGTTTGATATACAAGCAATTCCCTACTATTCAGCCATCAGAGTATATCAAGGGTAACATTCTGGCTCCGCTGAAGTCAATGGGAGTTTTGTCATTAAAATCAAATTGAGGAATTTGAATTTATATAGATTTGAATTCAACTTTTTAACAAAACCCAAAGCATTAATTTAAATGTATATTAAGATTCAATTGTAGGTGCTTCTCTACATCTTACTTGTAAATCTGGACAGACAAAAATAGGTGTTTTGAATTCTAATGAAAATGTGCTAATATACTTACACTCAGACACTTCACATTAAGCTATGCCACTTGATTTCAAATGCTTCTATACAATGTTAAACTACAAAGAACAAACTGTCAGAAAGCTGCATATGCTTATCTATCTAAATAGGTACTTATATAGCCAATAGGCACCATGTGATTAAGGGAATACTGTATATGGCCTACAATTTTAATTTTGAAGTTTGAGAAGCCTCACACATTATGCAGTAAGAAAACAAAAAGCTCCTCTTTTCTATTCTATTTAACCTAGAAAAATGTTTGAGAAGTCTCTATTTTTTAAAAAGACAATAATTTACTTAGCTTCTCAGTCTCTGACCCTGAATAAATTTGTGCACATGAATAACTTTACATACATATGTAGTACTTCATTACCATTCACTTTCAGCCAGGGACTACTTGCGTGATGAGTGTTTCCAGGATCAGGGTCTAAAATGGTTAACTCTTTGGGGCAGGATTATTTCTCTATACATTTGTACAGCACCAAGCATAGTGATGCCAGATTGTACAAGGCACCACCACCTAGGCCAGGGGTCGGCAACCCGCGGCTCCGGAGCCGCATGCGGCTCTTTCATCCCTCCGATGCGGCTCCCTGTGTGTGCTAATTTTAACCGTCCCGCAGACTGTTTTCTATGCGGCCCGCCAGCACTGTCCAACCAGTGCACGGAGCCGCAGCCGAAAGAGAGGGGCGGGGTCAATAAGAGGCGAGCGGCGGGGGGGGGGGGAGAAGAACGGAGGCGGAGCCGGGGCCGGGGCACGAGGAGAGGCGGAGCCGGCGGAGAAGTGCGAGTCGGGCCGGGGCCGGGGCAGGAGGCGAAGCGCGGCGGAGCCGGCGGATAAGAGCGAGCCGGGGCCGGGGACGGGGCACAAGGCAAGGCAAGGCAAGGCAAGCTGGGGGAGGGGGGGGGAGGAAGAAGAGCGAGAGCACGGCTGGAGGGGAGGGGGAGGGAAGAATAGCGAGAGCGCGGCTGGAGGGGAGGGGGAGGGAAGAAGAGCGAGAGCACGGCCGGAGCGGGGGGAGGAAGGGGGGGGAGCGGGGGGGGGGAGGAAGGGGGGGAAGAAGAAGAGCGAGAGCACGGCCGGAGGGGGGGGGGAGGGAGGGAAGAAGAGCGAGAGCACGGCCGGAGGGGGGGGGGAGGGAGGGAAGAAGAGCGAGAGCACGGCTGGAGGGGAGGGGGAGGGAAGAAGAGCGAGAGCACGGCTGGAGGGGAGGGGGAGGGAAGAAGAGGGTGGGGGAGGGAAGAAGGGGGAGGGAAGAAGAGAGTGTTATTTCATTTTAAATGTCAAAAGGGTTTTGTGGCTCCCAGTGTTTTCTTTACTGTGGGAAACGGGTCCAAATGGCTCTTTGAGCGGTAAAGGTTGCAGATCCCTGACCTAGGCACAACTGCTATTAAAACAAACACACACATTTCATCTCATTGAATCTATTTCTTACAATGACATCTGACATCAACATTTTTCTAAAAACAATTTCTTCCAGCTAAGAAATCCCACTTTAATTATAGGACAAGTACATCAGAATGCAAGCTGCTTCAAGCTAGGAACTGCTTCTCGATCACTGGTAGAGTATTGAGCTTGAAGGGAACATTCCATTTGTAATTTTTTTTAGAAGTACTAGTACTGTATGTATATCTTCATAACAGGAAGAGGTTTATGGTGCCTCCATTATATTTGTTGCACAGTGGGCAGCTGTAAATTTCCCCAGGATTATCGGAATCTCCAGGTGGTGTAAAACCAGCATCTCCTTCAAACGGATCTAAATTAGGTTTAGGGACTGTTCAGCCCTCAGTCAAGTGAGTGTAATGGTGGCTTAAACTGCCCTTGCCCAGAACCCCTTTCTTTACCTGGGGTACAGCTGAGAATCTAGGCCAGAGGTCGGCAACCTTTCAGAAGAAGTTCAGTGTAATTTAAGACTCCACGTGTCAGTAATACATTTTAAAGTTTTTAGAAAGCCTCTCTGAGTCTATATTATATAAATTAACTATTGTTGTATTTAAAATATTTTTAAAATCTTATTTAAGAAGCTTCATTTAAAATAAAATTAAAATGCAGATCTTATCAATTTAGTGTGATCCTTGCCCTGGCTTTGCCTTGCTGAGTTTCCAATGTGGGCACACCAGGGGGCGGCTGAAGAGAGCTGGGCCAAGGCCAAGAGCAGAGCCCCAGGTTGGCTGCTGGAATCCCAGGCTGTTATAAGTGTGAAGGGTGCCTTGCCTGGGTGGGACTATGTCATCTAACACAGTGTGCCTTGCCTGGGTGGGGCTTGTTATCGGAGACAGGTAACGTAGGAGTTTCCCTGCCATGGGGGAGGGAGGAGCCTCGAGCCCATGAAGAAGGGAGGAGCAAAACAGTCAGTTCCATCTTGGCTGGCCTCAAGGCAGGAGGCAAAAGCCAGGGAGTTCCATCTTGGCTGGTCTCCAGGGAGGAGGCATGGGCCAGGAGAGACCGATCTTGGCTGCACATGAGGCAGGAAGCTTGCCAAGGTAGCTGGCAAGGGTTCTAGACCATCTTTGGCTATAAAGATGGCTCTACCTTTTTCTGATACTTCTACTTAGCTAATGTGAGTATTACCATTTGATTCTTCTAATAAGCCGTGCCTTTTGGGGTGTTCTTTCCTTTTCAGAACAAAGTGGGGAACCCCAAATGTAAAGTGTCTGTATCTCTGCTTTAACCTTTTTCTTTATTAAATTTTCTAGTTATAAAACCGTCTGGTTTATTTCCCTTAGGGTTTTTCTCTGCTTCCAGTTGGGAAGGGGGAAGGGAAGGGAACAGGAACCAGGGCAGATAGGGGCCTAGCTGGAGTGTGAAGACTGTCTCTCCTTACCGTCAGGTTAGATGGGAGAGGGAGGAAGCAGTCTCCAGGTGTCTGCCTCTCAGGTACAGAGAGACAGGGGTGGGGGAAGTCTGCCTTCAGCCGGGGAGGGGGAAGGACAGAAAGCAGCCTCCAGGTATCTGACTTTGAATCCCAGGAAGGGGTACAAAGTTAGGGTCTGGCTCTCAGGTTGAGAGAGACAGGGTTAAGGGAAGTCTGCCTTCAGCTGGTCAGGGTGAAGGGAAGCAGTCTTCAGGTGTCTGACTTTAAAACCCAGGGAGGGGGTACAAAGTCAGGGTTAGGGGAAGATCGGGGGCCCCTCCAAGGTTTTGGAAGTATACCCGATTGGTGGCAGCGATTGGTAACCCCAAGAACCCCAACTGGCAAGGTGGGGGTGTGTGGGGGGGGAAAAGGACTTGTTGGTCTGGCATAGAAGAGGCCCAGCCTTTGTACTCAGGAGCATAAGGGCTGGGGGTAACCCCTCTTACACAGGCCATGAGCGGGCTGAGCAGGGCCGGCAGCCAGGACCCCAAACCGGCAGCAGGCTGAGCAGCTCAGCCCACTGCCCATCCGGGGTTTCGTCCGCCAGCTCCTGCCAGCCACGGCCCCAGCCGCCAGCCCAGCTCAGCCCGCTGCCAGCCTGGGGTTCCATTCACCCAGGCCGACAGCGGGCTGAGCGGGGCCAGCAGCCGGGACCCTCAGGGTGCCATTAAAAATCTGCTTGTATGCCACCTTCGGCATGTGTGCCGTAGGTTACTAACCCCTGACCTAGGCCATGGTGTTTCAAAAATGTTCCTATCATTTTGGCTCATCTTACTTCCAGAATTATCTAGCCTGCCATTTCCAATTTGCTTTTGTTTTGCTAGACTTGATAAGATCTTTCTACCGTTCTTGTTGAAAAGGGCTAGTATAGGAATTACAAAAGAGATATAAAGATCTGGTTTTATACATGTGCAGAACAAATTTACATTATAAATATAAGTATTCATAATATAAACTGACTTCCTGATGAGCAATGAGAGGGGAACATGTCTGTCTATTTGCTTCACACGTTCATTTTCTTGGACACCTTGCTCAGAGGCTGTGCTCAGAACCTATCAGGCCTGATTCTCCAATGCCTCTGTACCTTGTAAAGTCATTTAAACCTATGCAATAGGAGTGGAAAACATATCAAATCAGAATGGAAGTATAAAGGGCTACAAAGTGCAAGTAAACCAAGAAGCTGGCCCACCAGCTTCCAAACAAGGATCCCTGAACACCTGAAGAGTCATTGGTTCTCCTGTCCCAGGGGCATTCCCTATTGTGACTGTCCCTTCCTCACTGCTGCATATTCTTTAGTAGAAGGTAAAATAACCATAGCAATGAAATTAGAATAAAACCAACCATCCAACCATGGAGCTGGAGCAACCCTTAAGTAGCTCCACCTTTGAAAACCTGCCATCTTTCACCTGATTACTACATTCACAACTGTAAAAACTTAACGCACTGCATGCACTTTCCATTAATACTTTAAGACTGCTAGTTTCAAATATTCATCCACATTAGCCTAAAGTTTGGAAGGGGAGAACAAAGGGATGCCATATCCTAATAATATACTTGGATTGTCCATTTTAGAGACTGGTCATCTGAGCATCCATTTCCCAGTGAGCAAAAAGAAAATGAAAACATGCACTAAAGTTATTCCATTATCACTACCTGAAAGCATGTGTAATCCACACACCTCCTGGGTGTGGTGCTCAGAGAGAGATTAATGAGTCTGCTCTGCAGCCTTAGTTTAGTCATATTCCTTTTGGCTCACACATTTAGCTTTAGAGGTCCCAGGTTCGATCCTGCCCAACGATGACCAGGGTCTTTTGGCATTACAAGTGGTTGTAGAACAGACTCATTAATCTCTCTAAGTGGTCTCAGTGCCACTAGATGGGACAGATCACCACACCCAGAAGGTGTGTGGGTTACACATGCAACAGATATGACCCACTGACAAATAGACACCACTGCAGCATTTTTACACAAAAGGAACTTTCTGCAGAAAAAAATACTATTTTAAGCATTCTGTAAACCACTCAGATGAACACATTTGTTGCCTAGCACCTATGCCCAGAGGGAAGGTACAACCAACTTTTAAGCAGGCACCATGCCATTCTAACAGATGGACTTGAGTGCTGACAGTCAAGAGACCACATACATGCATTAACTGTATTTGTGGAGGACATGACTCCCAGCCAAGAGTGGCAAAGCAGCTGTCCATTCTAAGCCTATGCACCTATGATTAAAAGGATGTGACTGCTAATCCAACTCTGAATATTAATCCATCTTTCCAATTCAAACAACAAAAATAAACTCCCGTGGCTACATACAACAGTCATTTAGCACTGCTTAATCAGGTAGAGATGACTCAGCTGGGAAAAATCTGTACCATTAGTTTGAGTGCAGAGGGGCTGTCAAACTTTTATGAAGAAGCATAATAAACTAGTGAATATAATGACCTTTAATAAGTAAATTGGTTGCTGTAACCCTGCATTTTAAATGAAATCTGGATTTATATGCATGTCTAGTCCAATGGTTTTCAACCTGCGGTCCACAAAACCCGTGCGAGTCTGCAGACTATGTCTAAGATTTCCAAAAGGGTCTTCGCACCTCCACGGAACATTTTTTAGAGGTCCGCGGATGGTTGAAAACCACGTCTCATACTGGGTGAGAAAGCTGATTAAAAATAGTGCTGGAGTGCCTGTTAGTCCATTCCAAACCAACTGTTATTTTGAAAATGTACTGGAGCAAAGCGTGTCCTTTATTTCTCAGAGTGATTGCTCCATATTAATATGCCACAATAAACCAATAACCTAGTGGCATAGTGTCTTGATCCTTCAATTGGATCCATGTGGATAGATATTACCTATTCCTATTATTGGCATCAGGCCTTGGAGAGTGTTATAGTTTGCAATTGCCCTGGATCCCTTAGGTCCTAACTTTCCTGTTTCCTTGGCTGTCGTGGGGGAGGCAGCACCTGAAGAGGGAGACAGAGGCTCATCTGCCGAGAAGGGTTATGTAGGGGCAGGTGTCAGGTCCTGCCAAGGCGATACCAGGTCGCAGATTTGGGCAGGCGAGGGAACTCCCTTCCCCGACGAGTCCAGGCCCGGTGTTCACCCCCCCAGGAGAGCCCATGGGAAGGGCCCAGGAAGCCCCTCGCTCACTGCCCCCCTCTGGGCTCGGAACGAGCCTGTGGGGGGAGCGTTCCACTCCCTGCTGCCCAGCCCCTGGCGGGAGAGCCCCCCGCGGCCGGCCGGCCTGCCCCGGTGGCCGCACTTCCCCCAGGAATGCCCCGGGGGCGGCCTGCCCGCGCCGCGGGAACAGGTGCAGGGCTGCCGGGCAGGAGCGCGGCGGCGGCAGCTCCACCTTCCTCGCCTTATTTACGGAGCGGCCACATGCCCGAGCTAAAAGCAGCAGCCATTCAAAGCCCGGCCCCGCCGCTGGAGGGGACCCGGGGCCGCGGCGGCGGCCAGCCGGCAGCTGCCGCGCATAAAAGTCATGGGGCTGGGGGGCCGGCGGGAGCGCCATGAAAGCCGGCGGGGGGGCCGCGTCCGACCCGGAGAGCAGCGGCGGCTGCAGCAGCGAGAGCAGCTCGGACAAGTCCCCGCCGCCCGCCGGGGGCCCGGGCAAGCGCAAGCGGAAGAGCCCCCGGCTGAGCGGGCTGAGCAAGCAGCGGCAGGCGGCCAACGCCCGGGAGCGGGACCGGACCCACAGCGTCAACTCCGCCTTCAGCGCGCTCCGCACGCTCATCCCCACCGAGCCCGCCGACCGCAAGCTCTCCAAGATCGAGACGCTGCGCCTGGCCGCCAGCTACATCGCGCACCTGGCCAACGTGCTGCTCCTGCAGCAGGGCGAGGGGGCGGAGCCGCCTTGCCTGCAGTACCAGCCCCGCCTGCAGGGCGGCAGCGCCGCCGCGGCGCCCCGGCCCATCTGCACCTTCTGCCTCAGTAACCAGAGGAAGCTGGTAAGGCTCAGGGGCTGAGCGCTGCCCCGTCCATCCCAGAGGCAGCTGGGCGAGCGGAGGCGCCCCCCTGCCTCCCAGGGGTTGGTTGTCAGCGTGGCACTGCCCCTAGGGGGGGGCCTAACCTTGTGGCAAGGGGAGCCCCCTTCTCACCCTTTAAAACCAATCTCCCCCCTACAGCAACCACCTAGACTCCACCGTTCTGCTGCCCATGCCTGCCCAGAGCCCATCCTCCTGTTGGCATCCCTGGGAGAGCGGGGTAGACAGGGAGAGCTGAGATGATCTGCTTAGCATCTACAGGGTTCTCAGTACTGTAAACATACCCCCTGCAAAGACTGTCTCTTTAATGGGAAGCAGACCATCTCTCACATATTCACAGGCAGAACATCCTAAATCCCTCTGGGTACAGCTGTGATGCTTGTGTTCAGTTATCATAAACTCCCTTCTTGTAAGCATTGCTTATATGTGTAGAAATCTCCTGTAAGGAAAAATTGTGCTTTATGACCTATAAATTCCAAGCTCCACAAAGTATATAAATCAAAGGGGAGGAAAAAAAAGGAAGAAAATCAGTTAAGTATGACAACCTATTTACCTTGGTCTACCATTTAAAGACTTGTGTCTCTTCACTTCACTCCCTCAGTACCCTAGCAGTTTCAGAAATACTGTGGTCGTGGCTATTTTCATTTAACTGCACTGTTGTATTTCTGATATTTCATAGTTTGTAACAATTTAACTAGCATTAAAATATGATGTTCACTGTTTAATGACATAATTGCTAGGAAGGTAAAGGGTTAAATGTTTGTTTAGTGTGACTGTTAAATATGGTATAATATTAGTAGATGCCAAGTTAGGGGAGAAAGTGATTTTCCTTTTTCTGTGTTGATGTTTCTAATACATATTTTCTGTCCCCTCTTACAGAACAGAGAAGGAGAGAAAAACTTGTCTATTTAAAATTTAAGTGGACATTGAAATCAGATGAGAAGCTTGCACAAATCTTGCACTGACTGTAGAACTGTTTTAGAGAACTTCTCTTTATTCACAATGTTTACACTGAAATTATGCAATGGTAAAAACTACTTTTTAAGCTATAAAAAACCCACTGCTATGCACTTTGTTTTACATTGTGACAGGTTGGTTCAGGGTGTTTTGCCAATGAAACTGAACACTGTGGGGACAGTTGCACCTGGTGTGGCTGCTATTTTAATGCAAGAAATGTTAACCTAAGCAGCCAAGTCCTGATCTTGATGGCTCCTCAATTTATGTCACATGATGAAACTTGAGCTTTGAAACCACACAGCATCTCCTGTCAATGGAAGCTGTCATAACATGCCATCCTCTGTGGCTTGAACCAATATTGGGCTGTACACTCATTTGTGTGAGAGAAAGTGGCAGCTGACACACTCAGGGTCTTTGAAATTACACTGAGATTATTTTAAAGGTACTCACCCAAAAGCCAGGATACTCACAATTAAGTGACCTGTGCCTAGGTGTAGGGTGAGCTGCAGTACAACAGAATGCCTCTGAAAGACAGCCAGGATGGGAGAGGTCACTATCTCAGTACCCAGGAAAGCTGAGAAGTGCTGTGCAAGGGATGTTTTTTTTCATAACACGCAGTGTGTGCTGTGCCAGTCCTCTAAATAGTGTGGGATCTTTCTAAATTTGTTCTTGTTAAGCACAGAATAGGGAGGGTTTCCCCCAGCTCTCTAAATTTATCCATCAGCTAGGTTATTCCCAACTTGTGCCTTTACATCACTGATGTCATTTATCACAGTTTATGAACTCGTAAACTTCATTTGAAATAGAGTCTATAAAGCACAGGTCTGTCATGGTTCCCAATTTGGGCACAATGAAAACTGAAAAAGCAGCTAAAATATTAAATCTCCATATCCAGGTCAATTTACAGTGGATGGTTTAGAAAATGGCAAGTTTTACCTACTTTTTAAAGTTGGATACAGGTTTTAGCTCCCAGTCTCTGTGGGACTTACTAAGCTTTTTAAAAAGAAATCAGACATTGCTAGTGAAGCACAGAATGACCCCAAGGAGTAAGGGTTAACAGTCGCTAAATAAGCATCTCCTGCACTCCTTTGTATGTGTATGTACCTTAAAACTTTGTATGTACCTTAAAAATATAAGCTGTGTGTGTTACATACTTCCCTTAAGTTATTTAAAAGCAATAGAGGGAGTTTCAGCTTTTTGAGATAGCAATAATTTGCGCCATCCTGAGAGGCTTATGTTTGCAGCATAGAGTAATTGTCTTCCCACCACAACCAGGTCACCACTTCTCCTGGTTGGCCACACCCTCTTGTAGCATGCAGCTGCCATATCAAAGTCAATATGGTGGGATAAGAAAAGTTAGGCTGTAGCTGTTGAGGTGTTTATTGTGTAGTTCACGGTCCTTCACCTCACTCCCCACACAACACATACAGAGCAAATTCTGCAGATTTTCCAATAGACACCAAAAAAACATATAGGACACCTCATCACTTTGGTCTTGGAACTTTGAATTCCTGATGCTCTCCGCACTGGACATTTTGCAGTGCCACTTTAAGACACATTCTGTTGTATCTACAGGAGCTGTAGGAAATTTCTCCTCAAAGAGGCTGATCCAACAAAATACTGATTCTAATGGGACTATTCATGTTATTCAAGTTGCACAGGTGCTTCAATGCTTTCTGGAGTGAGGTCTGAATTTCCAGCTTTTAATATGCGGTTATCTATACCGCATCTTTAGCACTCTTTTAGTGCAGTGATTCAAACTGCTGCCAGATTAACTTTTTTGTTTTGGTGTTGATCAGTATTTTCTGTAAAATGGGACATTCGCATTTTTAGACTGTACATTTATTTTTGAGTGCAAATTTCTGCAAATATGCCCTCCAAAGTTTTTTGCTTTGTTTTTAAAATGGTTTTATAATGGCTTAAACTGGTGTAATTTTTTTAAAAAATTTACATTTTTATAGTTTTGAAAGCAGATCTTTATTTTAGATTGTACTGTAGATTACCTTGAAACATGATTAAACTATATAAAATGTTAGCTTAACAGAAAAACAGATTCACTTATGTAACAGTTGTATCTTCCTTTAGGATACTTAAGTGAAAACGTTAAAAAAATGCAATTTCAAATACTTATTTTTTTAGGTTTTATATTACAAATATTCTCTAATTGCAGCAATTCATGAAGTTTAATAAAATAGTAATTTTGGACTTTCATAAACATCTGAACTGATGTTCATTTAATTTTTAATAGAATCTCCTGGCAAATGTAGCATATTTACATTTAGTATGATTGCATTTCTAAGTTTTTAAAGGCAATCAACATTGAAAGGTGTGGTCCACTGTTTTTAATGCAGTGTTAACTTAAAGCTTATTACTTGAAGAAACTCAAACAAGTGATTTGCACAGTGCTCCGGTATTTTTTAAAATGGGATCCCACATACATGGTATTTATGTGCTATGTGTGAAACTTATACAGGATGGTTTTGCTCTTGCTTCCATTTAAGTCAATGACAAAATGGGAGCACTATGCTTTTAAAAAAAAATTTAAAAAAATGGACATACTCCACACTGAATCTGACTTAATGTGGCATTAAATGCTGCAGTCCTTACTCATTAAAACTGTTCACTTCAAGAGGACTGGAGCCAGGGTTATTATTAAATAGGAATTGCATTGTTGGAACACCTATAGGTTCCAGTCTGACCTGCAGTGAGTTAGGCTCGGTGTTATATGCATATAAACAGTACCTGCCCTCTAAAGCCTATGCTGGTGAAATTTCATAGACACAGGCCCCAATTCGGCAGACAGGTGTGAATAACTTTATGCAAGTGAGTACCATTGAACGCAGTAGCGGATATAAACTGTCATAGCTCCATTAAAGTTCTTTGACAATTTAACTGAGGCTCTTCTCCGGTGTCTCTACTCAAGTGCATACATGCATGCAGAACCGAGTCGTTATTGATAAACTGGTTCTCCTAGCAGCGTGAAAGATCTGGATGGTGGACAACGTAATGATACGTTGCTAAATTCATACATGTCTCTTGAAAATTATCAAGCATCACAACTGAGGAATGAAAAATAAATTTACTGGGATGCTCATCTTGTGTTTTACTGTATTTTCTCCATATGAATTTGTCTGTGTGCTGTATCGATTCTGTTTGTCATTCACACATTGTTTGTAGCATGCACAGACTTGGATGTCTAAAACTGAATACTTAAACTCACCTTTGGGCACCTAAATAAAATGATTTTTTTCAAGAGGTGCTGAACACCCTTCCCTCCCTTTGAAAATATTAATTTTATACATATATATTTGAGAATATTGTTCATAATTAAGTGTACTTAATTTAAACCTGTATAATTCTTTTCCCTGTGTAGACGTGGCTATTCAAGTTTAGATACATCGTTTTATCCAGAGGCTCAGTCTCAATTTGATTTTATTAAATAATCATTTTAAAAATTAAACCCCTATACTCCACATTATTATAGCCCCTGAATCTGTTGCAAATGTACAAAGTGCCCACAAATAGGACAAATCAAAATATGATTTGACTAGGTTTATTAAACAACTAATCAAATAGTATATAAACTAATTGGAACGTAGGTCTGAATGTTCTTTCAGGTGTTTGTTACTGTATTTTAAAAATTGTTCTTCAAGCAGAAGTGTTTCCTTTTTAATGTCTACTTGAAAAAATCTAGCTCCTGTATAAAATCCACGTGTGTTTGCAAAATATGCTATTTTGCTAAAATAAACTATTTTTATAACTTGTATAAACAATCAAATGTTTAAGTTCTGGAGGTATGCATCTTTTCTTTCTCTGGCAATTTCATTGTTGAAAATATGCACCGTTGAATACTGTATGTTAAAAGCAGATATTTCTTTGTACCTTTTAAAAGACTCTGTATGATAATCCTTGTATGCTTATTGCAAAGAGGATTTTTTTAAAATTAAAATTCTATATTAGGGCTGGCTGGTAGATGATTTTCATTAATCAGTGTTTCTCAGACTTGCCATGAGCCAATAGCGGTATAATGCAGTTTCCCTTTACTTCCAACTGCTTAAAGTCATATTAAAAGTTTTTTAAAAAAATATTTTGCTAATATTTTTTCCCACATAAGCAATTGTTTTTGTTGCCACAGGGATGTTATGGAATCATGAATAGGAAGATGTGACAGCAAATGAAATGGCACAAAAGAGATAAAGCATTCTCAGCCTAAGGGATATGAGCAGCTATGCAACAAATGTCCAGAGGAGACCAGGCAAATCTAGTCTTACTGTGTTTAGTGAATGCTGCAAAATCTTTAGAAGACCCTGTCCACCCTAAGACTGACATAACACTGACATCCCTTCTGCCCCTAAACCCCACCCAACCAAAAAAGGAAAATGAATACAACCTTAAAACAAACAAACAAAAAAAAAAAACCCTACCCCTACCCTAACAGAGTTTTACACTGAAAGGGGAGAAATACAATAGCTTCCTTGATGTCTACTATGGACTTCACTTTGCTTTCATGTGGAAGGTGCTCAGACCCTTAGGTTACGGGAAGCAGTATAAAACTCTAGGGAGTTAGTCCTTGAGACAACTGCCTCCTACCCCTCCTACCCCCAAAAAACAACCCACAGACCCTCCGCCCTCTGCCTTAAACTCAGACTTCATGGATTTGAAGTTTATTCACAAATCTCAGCCTTTCCAAATTCACTGAAATGGGCACCACTACTTTAATTTTTTCAGTAATAATAAAAATAACTATACGTTTGCTAAGTTCATCTAACAGCATCTGCTCTCATTGTGGGTTCTGGTGTCAGATTGAAGACAGGAACGATGGTCCAAGTATTTAAAATGCTACCCTGGGCAAAAGGATATCCTACCACAGATATCCTGTGTGACCATGGGAAAGTCATGGCCTCTCTATGCCTCGATTCTCTATCTGTAAAATGGGGAGAATAGCATTTACCTACCACCTCACAAGGGTGTTGAGAGGGTAAATACATTAAAGGTTAGGAATAGAGATGGGAGGAAGCAAAACATTTGTTGTTTCAGTGCTTCTGAAAGAGATTTTTAGACTTTCTATCCCATGAAAATTATGAGTTTTCAGCCTTTTTATCCCTATTCAGAATGATTTTCCCTCCTCCAAACATTTTTTTGAAGGGGAAGGGGAATTTTTCCATGAGGGGAATTCAGTTTTCCAGCTAGGTTCTAATTATGGGGTACTCAGATACAATGTGATGGGATCCTTAAGTAGAGGCTTAGCATGTACCAAAAGAGCAGCAAAGTCTTGATTGGTAATAAGAGCATAAAGGATCACGGAAGGAGGTTCAGACAGAGACAAATGAAATAATACAGATAGCCCCAGTGCCAGGGAAGAAACACTTATACAGAGACAGAATACTCATGGGAGCTTGCAGGAATGAAGAAAAATGTGTTTTGCAGTTTAAGTAAAATAAAAGGTTAAATTAGTTTTAAAATAATATATGTTTGTGGAGATCTTGCCAACTGCAGATCCACTAACAGTTGTGGGAAGACCTTGAAAGAGCATGGCTTATTCGAAAAACTGGGCCTGAAAGATAACTGATAAATCAGAAGATGGGACTTCTTATCAGGGCTACTTAATAATAAAGGATTGCGGACATTGAAAAAGCAATGACTCCAAACCAAGCAAATTCTGGGTTTTAGCTAAAGGTAGCAAATGGTAATGGCAACTCTTGTTTGTTAATGGGCATAAAAAGGGCAAACACTGATAATACCTGCCTGATCAAGCTGGAACCAACCAACATGAGACTAAGCACCTCTAGGTTTAATCCCTTCATATCTTAAACACTTATGAATGTTTGTTACTCTTTGGATGTAGTGATTGCTTATTATTTAGGCTTTTAAGACATGTTTAGAGCAATTGTAGAAATGCCTTTTGGCCCTTAGATTTAATAAAGGAATTTATAGTTAGTAGTAATATAGGGTACCACCAGATACTAATTCTAACAGAACCTTTGACAGTTGAGGTAATGGAGACCCATATATGATAAACAGGGCCCATTTATTAATAGGTGCTCAGTGCTATCAAATGTTTTTAAAAACTGGTAGTGAATGTCTAGCCAAATCCAGAAACAGTTACAGCCTATTATGGAATTAGCAGTAGACTGTAGATTTCCTATCTCTTCCACTAACTTTGAGGATCTGGGCCTAAACCTCAGTCTCGCTTTCCCCATCACACAGCATTGTGAGGCTTAGTGCTTGCAAAGGAAAAATTCAATTGAAATAAAAACTTACTGATATGGGTGTTGACACTCACAATGGAAGTAATGTTACTTGTGAACAACAAACAAACATTCCTACCTCTCCAACCCATTTCCTCCCACCAAAAGAATAAAAAAAAAGCTTACATATACAAAACATGCACATGTTATTTAACAGTAGCTGAAAGTAGATGATATAGGAAAAGAAACAGGATAGGAAAGGAATTGTGTCTGGCAGAAAGGTCAGGTATCTGTCAGGTCTAGATGGGATCAGGCAGCTGTGTTCTAACCTGAAAGGGTGTTTGAAGTTGAGCCTTTCTAGGAAAGCAACAACATGTTCAGTATGAAAAGTAGCAAAGTGGACTGGGGGTCTCCAGCCAATAAAGTAAATCCCAAAAGAGGAAGCTCTTAAGCTCATACTTCTCTCATGGAATAAGTTCAGTAGTTGCCCTAAGGTGTGGATATTCTTTAAGCATAGCATTGCTGTGGCAGAGGATATGAAACAGCTGGTTTCAGACGAGATTCTCAGCTGGCGTAAATCAGTGCAACTCCAGTGAGTTAAGAGACATCAGTTTATACGAGCTGAGGATCTAGTCCTTGCCTAGCAAGTTGTAGTCAGATGAAGATCAAAAGATTCTTGATATAGCTGAACCTAGTAATGTACGGGGGGGGTCTGAATCACGATGAAATCTTACATAGTATCCAAGCAGTTTTGAAGTGTAAAGTGTACCACCACTTTGTTATGTTGACCTATTCTTTCAAAATGCTGACAATTTTCCAATTTCCTGAGGAATTTTCTCTACCATTTATATGCCAAGCATTCTTCCTATCCACCTCCCTGCAAACTACCTGACATTAAATAACTAGATTGCCTCATATTGTGAGAAATGCAAGTTGTACTAGATGTGAAGTGTAATGTATGTGCATTTAAAACAGCACTATAATGTTCCTCACTAATCATGAGTGGCAGCACAGGATGTGACTCACTCCAGCTTTGCCTCTCTTTAGTACTGTGATCCAGCCTATCACAAATGTAAGGACTGGTTGCCACCAGTTTTGTATAAAGTCTTCAGTGTGCTGATGATTAAATATTTAGTGCTGAGCATTCCAAGGAAACTGATGCTCATAGAACTTTGGATGCAACATACACAAAACATACAGCCCTTTTCAGAATCTCACTGCTGCTGCTTGTGTCAGGTCTCTGCTGAGTGTTTCTAAATTGAATGTTACCCACTCATTCTCACCTGTGTGCTGAATGCCAGAAAACAGTCTATGCACCACTTCAGTTACTATTTAAGTTCTCAAAATACAGCCTGAGCTTTCCCAGCTACAGCTGAAAATTAACTAAGGCTGAAACTCACCCTCAGTGCCAAAAACTCACAAGAAGGCCCTTTGTGCCACTTCTGCCCTTAAGACACATGCCACTCCCAGTAAAATTTCCATTGACTTCAGTGACAAGACCCCTAACAGAACAACTGCATAATGGAACAAATTACCAAAGCAGGTTGTGGGAATCACCATCACTGGAGGTAGTCAAGACATGACTTTTTAGGGAGAACACTAGTAATCCTAATGCCAGTGTAAAGAGGATGTTCTATAGGTCTCTTGCAACCCAAACTATTTTCTGGTTTGTGAAGTGTGGGAATATTTTTACATCACTTTAAAAAATGATAAGATTTTAAAGTTAATTAGCTCGATAATTAGAACAGTACTTCTTTAAACCAATAGAATCAGTTTAATATCATAAATGGTATGATAGCATGAACAGATTTTTGCCTAAGTGTTTTGTAGCAACCTCGAGGATTTAATATCAACAGAGAGAGTCCATTTCCTAAAGGACAGGTGCCTAAGAACATTTCACAATAAGCCTCCAACCAGTCAGACAACACTTTTCAGTCATCATCCAAAACAATCTCCTTCTCTATAGTTCCTGATTCCAATTGGAAATTTAGAGGTACAATATATGTCATTACCAGTCCAAGAAAAAGTAGTTACAGTCTATGGCATATCTGGTGAGACAGGCAAACTCTCTGTAAAAGGATCCACTTTGTCCATGCTAATGCTATGCAGTATGTAGCTGGATCCAGTTAGAATCAGAATGAAATCATAGACTACTTTTCTGCTTATTTTAGCTTTTGTAAAGAAATAATAGAAATAAAATGCATGTTCTATGATCTACCTCCATATTCCAAAAGAAATGCCATAATATTGCCATATACTTCTGTTAAATGAGATGATCCATTGGTTGGCACATTTTAGTTTCCACTGGAGTGTTGCAAATGAGAGGATTCTAGTCTGTGCATAAAATAAATATACTCCAATATAAATATAAGTGTGGTAGGTGCATATAATTGTCACCATCTCTGCTAGTTTGCACACACTGATGTATCAGAACATTCTACAGGGAAAAACAGCTGGAAAGAGTACTTGAAAAACTGGTTTACAAATCAATAATAAAACCCTCTTTAAATGTTTAATTAATTTAGTCTTTTGAAGGAAGTTACAGGGCCTGATTCCTTTTTACCCCGGGGCCGCATCTACACCTAAAACTTCAGGTCAGCCTAGATACATCACTCAAGACTGTGAAAAATTTCACACACTGTGCAATTCAGAGGGCTCAAATTAGCCCCTATTGTAGGACACATGAAAGAATTCTGCTGTCAACCTAGCTACTACTTCTTGAAAATGTAGATTTACTACAGCAAAGGAACAACCCCTTCTGTCACCATAGCAAATGTCTACACTACAGCACTATATCAGCAACGCTGTAGCACTTGTAGTATAGACATACACTAGGTCTCTTTTGTGTTGCTCTGGGACCATTAAAGGGCCTTACCTTATATTTACAGCCACTTTACACCACTTCAGCAGTGCAAAAGATCCTTTAAGTAAATGAGAATTAAGAGGACTGACTTTATTTTCAATGTAAGTTACATAGGTGCTATCACAGTGCTCTACTCACCGCAGGAGCACTTCTTTCTGGCCATGTCTGGGGATTAGCTGGGGATTAACTCCTTCCTGCAGTTGCATTCCATGGCTCTCTGCGTCTCCTTCTCTGGGGACTCAACTGCTCCTGCTTTGCATCCTAAACCCCTACCAGGTCAGTGTAATTTTCCCCTTCCAGTGGCAGGGGGCATTGCATGCCCCAAAGTCTCACAGCAGCCACGTTCCATTCCCAGTGCCATTTTCCCAGGGGCTAGTAGAGGAGCCCAGGCCTGCTCTCTACACTGGGTTTCAGCCAAAGGACCCTACAACAGGCAGTCACAGTCTGCACAGTCCTCCACCTTACTGTTGTACCTCTGGACTACTTTCTACCTTGCCTTGAGTCACCCTGAACGGAACTACCATTTTTCTCCCTCTCTCAGATACTGGGCTTCATACAGATCACTCTGTCCTGTTCCTATCCAGCTGAGCCTAATCTCTAATTAGTCCTTGCTCCCCTGGCTCCTCCTCCAGGTGCAGCTTAGTTGGTTAATTGATTAACCTGGCCACCTTAACTCCTTCAGGCCTGTGTGGGGTAGATACACCATCACAGGTATCCATTGAGTTTCAATGAAATGTAGGCTTCTAACTCAGTTTAAAAAAAACAAAAAGTGGGTTCTTTTGAAAATGTTCCCCAGGTTCCCTTTTTACATGTGTTGTGAAAAATGGCAACATCTCTGTAATGCAGGGGTCGGCAACCTATGCCACAACAGTGGATTGCGAGCCAATTTCCTTGGCACGCAGCAGAGAGCTCAACCTGCTGCCGCTTTGGGGTTTTCCCAGCTGGACCCTTACCAGCCGGGGTCCCACTGCCTGCCCCACTCAGCTCCCGCTGCCAGCCTGGGTTCCCTACACCCAAGCTAGCAGCAGGAGCTGAGCGGGGCAAGCGGTGGGACCCCGGCTCACAAGGGGCCAGTGGGGGAAATCCCAGAGTGGCGGCAGGCTAAGCGCTCAGCCCACCGCTGCTTTGGGGTTTCCCCCACAGGCTCCTGCCACCCGCTGCCAGCCTGGATTTCCTATACCCTAACTAGCAGCGGGAGCTGACTGGGGCAGGCAGTGGGACCCCAGCTGGCAGGAGCCTGCGGGGGACACCCCAAAGCAGCAGCGGGCTGAGCCGTTCAGCCTGCCCCTGCTCAGGGGTTCCCCCTGCTGGCCCCTGGCCAGCCAGGGTCCCTGCCTGCCCCACTCAGCGCCTTCACCCAGGCTGGCAGCGGGCTGAGACCCCAGCTGGCAGTAGCCTGCGGGGAACACCCCAAAGCGGATGCGGACTGACCCCCTCAGCCTCTCCCTTTTAAAGCCCCGCCGCTTCCAGACTGGCATGCAAAGCCCTGAGTAAATGAAGACTCAGCACACCACCTCTGAAAAGTTGCCAACCTCTGCTGTAATGGCTACCCTCAGCATCACACAAGCATTTTTTGTTTCTATGCTTCTAGCCCAAGGTTTTAGCTGGACTATGCTAACAGCGATGTTATAGACTGTGTCCCCTCTGTTCCCTTCATTTCACATCTCAGAGAGAGGGAAAACACCATGGCAATCTTAGGTATCTGTGTGAAGGAAAGGCAGGTAAACAGAACATTGCTTCTCTGCCCATTACCACCAGCTCTGCTGCATAATCTCCATGCAGCACAGCCATTGAAGAGAAACAGGAGATGAGGCTGGGCCACAGGGAAGAGGAAACAGGAAATGAGCACCCTGCATAGTATGTTTGCAACCCAAATTGCATATATATAAAGAAGAAAACATCTGGTTAATGCAGTTTAAAACACTCTCTCCCTCCCATGCCCAGTGATCCCACTGATGAGGTCACAGATCACGTAGTTGCTGTCTAAGAGCCAAATGTCAGCAGGGCAGCTGGCCCACCTACAATACCATGGCTGGTGGGTGAGAGGAAAAGGTCTGACTGCATCACAGAGGAAAAACTTTATTTATGGCTATTTAAGAACCTGTGGCAGTTGGCCCGGGTTTTCTGGATCCTTGATCTCAGATACAAATCAGACTCTGATGCTGTGCAGAAGGGGGATAATGCATCAGAAACAGTATATGTGTTTCCCTATGCTCTCATTTTTTGCAGAGGGGAACTTTCAGCCCTGTTTACTTTAATATTTAAGGTGAGATTTCAATCTCTAATGGTTAATACATATCATCATGTACCTTATTGAAAATATTTGGTGTTCTACTTTCATGTGAGAGCAGAGCAGGGAGTACTTATATGGTAGCCAGTAAATGTTCCAGATATTAGAGCTTAGAATCCAGTCCTAAAGCATTTTATCACTGTATCCCAATGTGAATCTGCCACTTCTGGTGTCTGTGCAGCAAGGGAAGCATAGAAGCATTGAACTTAGGCAGTTAGGAGTCCCTTAAATGCTACAACACAACAACTAATGGGAAACTCTTGTCCTCAATATTCTGAAGGGCTTGATTCCTGTCTGACTTTTTGCTAATCTATCCAAAAGCAAGTACCACCAGTTTTTTCTGCCCTGTAAAAGAGATCATTTGTATGCACATAATCTGAATAATATGGGCATTAACTTGCAACTACCACTTTAGGGGTTCAGCTGTAGACTGAATTAATCTAAGATTTAGCATTAAAATGCCCTTTTATAGTAACTGACTTTCAAGTGCATGAGGTTACTGTACATATCTGTGTTAATTAGTAGCTCTGCCTAATTTAATTCGAGGCTGCTGACAGAAAGACTTGTGATCAAGAGTATTTTAAACTTGTGACTGACAGTAACAGCAGTGCTACAATCTTCTGTCTCAGTTGGACTAAGTGTTCTGCTCATCTTCATACCCAAACATTTTATTAAACAAGATTTACTGATTAACAACTAAGTTTAATATGTACATATATCTACATATGTTCCTATTAGTATAAATTTGAATTATAATTGAATATACAATTAAACATATTACTATGTGCATTTATTTCTGTTTCTCTCTTTCACAGATATAGTTATGGAATAAGATGTATTTACATCATCCGTAAGAGAGGACTGAACATACCCATACACTGTATAATCCATTTAAACTTTCACTTTCAAGAAATGAAGACAATATCAGAGGGTATCTGATCATTACATTCAATTAGCACATGCACAAAGATAAACTTTAACCTGTTCCACTGCATGGAAAATACAGAGGTTCAGTGTTTTAATGTAACTACCCTGATTTTGGTTTAAATATGCACAGAGGTACTGCAATGCTGAAATAAGGTTTGAAGTTAAAGAAAGTCCCCATAGAATTGTATAGCTATATTTATTTCAGAGTTTGAAAGTCACATGGAAGTCATAGCAAGATGTTTCTGGCTCTTTAACACAGAGATCTCCTGTCTTCAACAATACATCCTTCTGTTTGTGTGTTTAAAATAAAAAGATCCTAAAATATTTGGATTGTAGGTCTAACCATTCTAACGTGCCAGCACTACTGTGTTAGAACAACAAATTGGCTATTACTCAGTAATCTACACAGGTGTGACCTGGCAAAGGTCAGTAGTCAAACACTTTGTTAAGCACAAAAAGTTAAAAATAGATGTTGTAATGATATTTTCATAGTTTTTCAATTTGTAAAATGGATTATCAGTAGCTAAAATTGGATCAACATGTGACTGGAGAGACATGCAAAATACAAACCGCACTCGGTCTTCACGAAAGAAGTGAAATGATCATTTCCAAGGTTATTGCTGATTTTTGCTAATTTTATATTGTTTAGTTGTAAGATTACATTTTTATTACTCTAAAGTGACCAAGGTTACTCGTCCAGCACTGTCTGTCCCTTTTTTAAAAATGAAATGTAGTTTATCTATTTGAACAAAGTCTAGACACATCCTTAACTGACATGATTTAATTCTTCATAATAGCTTGACAATACAGGGGCAGATCCTGCAAACAGCATTAAACTGGGGCGTGCAGAGCTCACGCAGGTAGGCTGCATCTCATTGTGTGCTGCAAAGCTAGGCTCTACATCTCTCAGTGCTATGGATGCGTTAGGGATGTGATGAGAGCATAGCCAAGGGCTTCATGTACAATGTGGATCCACGGGCCACAAAACTGCAGAGGTTGAGTTGTATCCCCCATTCTCAAGGAGAGCCATATGAAGGTAATATGGGGCCTTATGCACACTCTGACACTGGGGCCCCCAGTCACCCGACTCATGTCCTGGTCCTGCCTATGCAAAAGCTGTCTGCTTGGCTAAAGAGAGTCTACCACTAGCCCTCTCTGGGAACTCCTTCTCCAGATCACTGCATCTTGTTTCACAAGTGGGCTGTGGTTCATTCTGGAGAAAGGTCTCTGTCCCCACCCACTGAGAGAGCAACAATAGGGTGACAACAGCAATAGTGCCCCGCTTCCCCTCCCCTCCCCCCCATCAAATCTTACTGGGGTAGTGTTGGCTAGGACAGCCCTCAGCAGCAGGATTCATAACAAGCCAGGGTGCAATTCACAACTCTGAATGATGGTTTCAGATTGTCTACAGGTTTGGGAGGATGTCATTGTCTCCATTACACTTCACGTCATGAGCTTTTCTTCACAACTGTTATGGTGAGGTACTTTTATTTTAATGAAAGCTTAGATTCAGATGTTATCACATAGATCTTGGAGCAATGGCTCCAGGCTTATACCTGTGCCCTAAAATGACCATGGTCTCTGGAGGCAATGTCCCTTTTACTCTGCCTTCACAGGGAATCAGGATTTAGTCCTTTATCTGGTTAGGAAAATAGATTAAGAAAGCCTCAGATGTATGCTGCTAAGGATCCAGTTTCTCTTCCCTATTAACAATAAGAATGAATTAAGAGATTTATTGTGAAGGGGCTTGGGGTTATGGTTTGTTCTGTAATTTTCCTAACTCAAACAAGTGGATGTTACCCTTTTGCGAAATGTTAGTGCTATCTCGTGTGTTTATCTTATTACAGTACTCAGATACAGCAAAACCTACTGTTATATTCCAAGTATATACTGTTCAAAATGCCCCATTAGCTATTTTACAAATATAAAAAACCAGATATTTCTCCTTTAGTCCTGCAGCACAGTGGTTAATGGGTATATCTCTCCAAGAACTGAGAATAAAACATTCATTAAAAAGTGTTCCAATACATTCAGTCCTCCTGCAACGGAATGCTAGAGTGTGTCATCATGGCTTTGTCTTTGCAGCTCAGCTTGTCTTGTTGTCACGAAGAGACACCTTTTGTGCATTTTGTAAATTGAAGTTTAACCTACCAGCAAAACTGAGCTACAAATTTGCTTCTTGTCAGAACCAGACTTTGGGCTTTTGGTTTCACTTTACCCTGAGGCACAGACAGGAGCAAGTAAGAAGTAAACTAGCTCAGAAAAGCCCCAACAGTAATGAAGGGATAGTAGCAAAACCAGTGTGGTATGATATATTCTTTCCTCTGAGCCAGTCAAGCCTTTCTTTGCCTGTTGTGCATGACTGGGAATCTATGTGGTTTCAGGAAGGTCTTGGGAGAGAGAGGAAATGGGACAAGATAGCCACTCTCTGTGGCATGCTTCCCTTCCAAACCAGGGATTATGTGTGCAGATAAATATAATGGTATTCTGAGCAGTGTTATCTTAACTCTGCAGCTTTACTCCCTGGAAGAGGTTGATTCTTCACTGGCATGGACAGAGGGACCAATAGCAATTTAGCTGCTAAGAGATCTATGCCACCAGGGAGGAAAAGGAAAGTAAGCAGTATTATGAACAGTCCAGCACATCATGAGACCTAGTGTGGCATTTGAAAGCCACACAGCGCTGCTTTCTCCACAGCCCCAAACTCTTTCCTGATAGAAGCAGTCACCAGATGCTTCATGGTGTCACCTTCCTGCAGGTTTTAACCCCAGGAGGAGTTGCTGTGGCCCTTAGTTCTGATAGTCCCACTATTGCAACCAGTATCTCAGAAGGCATCAGCTTGCAATTCTCTGTACCACCATTCAAAAGTGGGAAAGCGTCTCTTTGAAGGTTGAATATTATGACTAGAGACAGATCAGAACCAAAATGTTATATCCAAACCTCACTAAATCTAGTTTCAGAATCCCAAACAGGATTTGTAGATGACATGCCTCACAGTTCTATGATGGGTCGAACCAGAACAATGGATTTGAGAAATGCAAACTTTTGAATGTTCAAAATTAAGGGCCAAATCTGAATTTCTGTGGTCCAGTTTCATTTCTAATTACTGTTCTAAATCTTGGCACCAATTCTGTGCAGCTAAATAATTTAAAAATACTAATTACCTTTCTCTCATTCTCTCTCTCTTTGACATCTTTCATATACTTGCAATTGTAGGGCTATCTCATTGTGTTGTACTCTAGTGGAATTTTAATAATGCTTTTCCTATTCTGAAAAAAAATATTTGTAGCTGAGTGAACATACTCAAGGAAAACATGGCAGCCATTATGTTTCCCGTAATATTCCATGTGCAGCTGTGAATATTTGCATTAATGCCAATTAATCTGTAGTGTCATGAACGCAACGAAGGAGTGTTGGCCAAGGTACTGCAGTTTTCCACCACTTTTTTCAAATATTGCAACAAGATCTTTAACATCTTCCTGTACACTACCAGAAATGAGCAGATGGGACTTCAATAAGCTGTCTCATTCACACACAAAAACACCCCATAATGAGGCAGTAAACATTAGTGGTTTGACATGCTACCAATCACAGTTGCCAACTTTCACGTGGTAAATAGGCACCCCGACTTCCACAATAAACCAAAAATCAAGCTAATCCCATTTCAAAACAAGGCCAAAACAGGCCAATCCCCAAGAGCCCCATGTATGACTCTATGTGACTAGGTACACCCGACATGTAGTCTGGGACTGGGGCGGGCCCACTGTGCACCCGACTCTCTCCCTGCTTGACAGGAGCCAATAAAAAAGAAGGAAGCAACAAGCTACAACAAGCTGCAGGCCAAGTAAACAAAAAGCTACAAGCCAAAAAACTAGCCAACAAGTAACTCACAAGCCAATTAAGACTAAAACAAGCCCAATTTCTGCATTTTTTCCACAGGTTTGGCACGTCTGCTACCAATGCAGAGTTATAGAAACAATTTAACTTTTTTCACTTGTATCTCTGCTGTGTGGTATGTCCAATGGGGTGAAGAGTTCAAGGTTTAACACAAGGCCGTGACTCCAGAGGTAATATATGTACATTTTCCAGGGGTGAAAGTAACTTAAAGGACTTACTGGTACTCCAGAGTCCTAAGCAGGGGTGTGGCCTCAACCAGAACGGGCGGGGCCTATAGAGCCCAGAGCCCTTTAAATCACCGCCGGAGCCTCCGGCAGCAGGGCTCGGGCAGCGATTTAAAGGGTCCAGGGCTCTGGCCACCATTACTGCCCCAGGCCCTTTAAACTGCCGCCTGAGCCCTGCTGCCGGGGCTCCAGCAGTGATTTTAAGGGACAGGGACTCCCAGCCACCACTACCACAGCAGAGCTTCAGGCCCTTTTAATCGCCGCAGGAGCCCTGGGGGTCCCGGCTGCCTGGCAGCAGAGTTCTGCCAGAAATTTAAAGGCCCTGGGCTCCAGCTGCTGCTGGGAGCCCCAAGCCGTTTAAATTGCCACCCGGGGAAGTCAATCTGGTATGGCGCTCTTCCCCTATGCCATAGTGGGGCATACTGGCTTACTTTCACCCCTATGTTCTCCATCCTCACTGATCAGCACATTTAGTCAGAATGACTTATTTTCACTTAAGGGAAACAAACAAAAAGAAAGTCTCCATGAGGCTGACTCCCTCCTAACATACTGCATCAACTCTGTCTCACAAAACAACTTTCTGCAAACAGCAGACTCTGAAATATTTAAAGATGCAGTACACAGAGAAAAATCATAAGAATTACATAGCCTTCTAGCCCACACTGAGCATGCTCTTTGATTGGATATGTTCCTTCATTGGATTTTGCATTCTTGGGTACTTGGAGGGGTATATTTTGTTTAATTGTTTGCATCGATATACAATGCAAAACGCACAATACATCTTATAGTAACAATACCTTCTGAATTAGGCACCAGATTTTTTAAGTCAATGAGACTTTTTCTAGTAACTTTCTTCTAACATATTTAGGAAAGTTTCAACTTCTACATCATTTGAGACAGTTTCTGGAATCCAAGACTCAACAAAACAAATAGGAAGTAAAACATCCCTAATTCCAAACTCCACATAGTTCTCCTCCACAAAGATGAGAAAATGGGTTTTGTCAGAGATCTACATAGGGGAAAGAGAATATTTCCCTTCCTCTGAACCACCTGATTCATTCTTACTCCAACTTTTTAGAAATCCTTTATTCTTGTGGGACAAGCAAACTCCAATAAAACTCTCCTTTGTTCCCTATGCTATGATTGACAAGAAATTGCTTGCACCGCTGGCTTATTGACACTATTAAGAATGTCACTTTCAGATGAATGAAGAGTAACAGACAGACAAGCTACATAGAGATAGTTGAAAAAGAGAAAAATTACAAAAGAAAGATGAATTTCTACAGACTTTTCTCCTAATTACCAGATGCTGTATTCTAAACATGACATCCACCTCCTCCTCTTACATCAATTCAACTTTGCAACCTTTTCCAAATCAATCTTGCTGGGTTCAGAAACATTTTTCACGGATTATGCCCTCTGATGCCTGTTTATTTGGAATGTTGCATTCCATCAAAAATGATTATATTGTACTGCCCAGGCGTGGCTCCCCTCTCCTTCTCTTAGGTACCCTGGAGAGCAATATTAGCTGCAGCAGAGTGAATGAAGTTAAAAGTAGGATCTGAGCTGCAATCTTACTTCTGAATTCCCTGGCTAACCGTGTCATTCAAACAGAAGGAAAGAGCATGGGAGGAAACCAAACAGGAGAAGGAAATTGCAGCTTCCCATGTTTATCCGAAGGATAAAGGCATCCCAAGGGAACCAGCACATGAAAATGAAAGCTATATAAAGGATGCCCTTAATAGGTCTAGTAAAGCTTCTAGAAAAAAAAAGGATGGTGAGTAATGAATGCAAGGGACAAGTGAAACTTGGTAGAAGCAGCCCTGATTGAACTGAGTACACTGTTCACTCAATGCTGAGATCTGCAAATCCATGACCCCGTTTGAAGTTCAGCAGAGATATTTAACCAGAGCACACCTCTCCTGTTGTGAAAGCTGCACTTACACTGATTATCAAGGAAATGGAAAACACAGTGTGCATTCTAAGATATAGCATTAGTTCAAAACAGGATAATTTCTGCAGTCTTTGCACCAGCATTGAGTTAGACTATCTGCAGTCTGGATGTTAAAGCAAAAGTTTCTCTTTTCTGTTATTTTCAATTTCCAATTGCCCAGATGAGGCTACTGATATAAAGGGAGGTTGCTTTTTACTTGTTAAGAAGAAAAGCAAAACAAAATAACGAGTCCAATTCCTGCTTGAGAAGAAAGAGAAATAAATTAGATCAGAATAACCACACTGCATACCCACTTTGCATGTGTACCTGACTATACAAGATGCAAGAGAGTGGAAAGTTATGCCAGAGATCAGCAAGTCAAGATGGAAATTTCACCTTAGTTGTCTGAATGCAATATATATGATTGGAACAAAGGGGGGGGGAGGGGAAATGTTCCCCAAGCTGCTAATTTATAAATTGGTGATCTGATTTTGCTCAAATTATCACAGCAACAGCTGCCCCTTTGCTGACAGTCGCTAAGCATTGAACATACAGTCTCAATGGGTTTGGGAAATGTATGAAAGAAAACAGGGGGGGGAGGGCACAACGTGGGGAGGGCAGGCTAGTGCAGGAGTTAGAATGAAGTTGGAGTTCAGTTTAAATATAGCATATTTTCTTCAGAGGTGCTATTATATATCACAGAAAATACAGATATATAGATTAGATTAGATATTCATAGCACAGCAATCTCATACATACAACCACCTAACTTCACTGGCTCTGGCAGTACCACTCAAGTCTCATATTACACATGTAGGTAGGTAGGTTTTCAAGGACAAGTCTGTAAGTACTGAACAAGTTCCTTTGATCTCTACAAGGCTCTTAAATTGTAGATGAGAGCTATACACTTGAATGGTACTTATGTTTTCAAATATTTGCAGGTAATCCACATTTAGTTTCTAGGATGGAGGCCTGCATAAGCAAGTGATTTGCATTTCAAGTGGCCATCCTTTAATTTGTTAGTGTAAATCAGATAAATCTTATAAATCACAGCAGATGTCTGTTATTAGCATATTTGAGTTAGTCAGTCAGTACTGGGGCCTTTGTACCAACAAAGTGTGACAAGCAGTCGGAGGCTTTGAGTGACATTCACCCCAGTACTGAGACCCCAAACAAGGCCTTCTACACCCCTCAATGTTGGGGTAAGGATTTAAGTAGGGCACAAGCGATGCAGAGGTCCATCTGCACTGGGCTGAGTGACAGTTGCCTGACGCGGAGTGGGCTGGGGCCGGATCACTCCACCTACTGCCCCCAGTGCGTTCAGGCCAGACCCCAGCTGCAGTCCTCAGGGGAGTGAGGGCGAGGCTGGGGCGGAAAGAGCCCCCTCCTACGCCCCAAATCCCTCATCTCTGGCTCCACCTCAGAGCCTGCACTCCCAGCCAGAGCCATCACCCCCTACCTCACTCTAACCACCCAGCCTGGTGAAAATAAGCGTGTGAGTGAGGGTAGAGAGAGCAAGCAAGAGAGGGAAGGGGGATGGAGCCTCCACACTGGTTTTGAGGCCTAGGGCAGCTGGACCAAGCAGTTCCATTTCCAAGGAGTGCTAGATGGGTTGCTGCTCAGTGGACTTCAAAGCATGCAGGTTCCAGTGTTTGGATCCAAGTACAATAGCCAGGTGCATATCTAGTGGGGTCCTCAACCAGGGCTATAACAGCATGCTTGGCAGCCACCTGGTAATCCAAAGCCAACCATGCATTTTAAAAATACTTTACATAATGATTTCTTAACAGTACTGAAGGCTACTTAAGATCATGTGTTTTCCCTCTATGATGATTTGTCAACTACCTGTATCCAAACCCCAATTCCTTAGGGTCTGGTTCCACGGATTGAGTGATAGGGTTAAAAGTGGTAAGAAACATTACTCATTCCAAGTATATGATGTTAGATCAGTTAATAGGGGCTTGCAAATATCATTTATTCACTGAATCCCTTTCACATGGGGCACTGCTACGTACCTACAACTTTTCCCCATTGGCTACATATTGTTAGTTTTCAGAGCTGTAGAACCATTTCAACTTTACGTCTTGTATGTGAAATGCAGCAGATTGCTCTCTTTCAACGTGCTGACAAAGAAATGTGGCTCAGTCATGAGGAGAAATTTCATTTGATTCCAAAATTCCTCTCTAGCATGGAATGGAATCTTTATATATTGTGTTTTGATAGCATTTAGGTACAGTGATTTACAGCACTTCTTTATTAGTCTTCTGTTCCAAATTATTTTTCTCCGTGTTACTTTTACCGTTACTGACTGAGAGGTGTTCTTCAATGCTCTGCTTTTAAATACCCCCATTTTACTGTACTGTTAAATACATGTCAAGAATCAGAGAGATAGCCGGGTTAGTCTGGAATTGCAGAAGTGACTAAGTCCTGTGGCACCTTAAAGACTGACTAAAGTTAGTTATGTTATAACACCAGTTAACAGTAGATGGCAGCATAGAGCTGCTTAGCTAGTAAATAATGTCTATGCTGTGTGCAAAATGGACCTAAGGAGGAAAAATAACTTCAGAAGCAGCAACAGAATTGTATGTTTAAACCCACAGCCAACTCTGTTCTCTGTAACAGCACTACAAGTGGTGACAGAGCTTACTATAATATTTCAGGGGGGCACTAGAAGTATTTTTAAATGAATTATGGAAGATAAAGACCCCTTATATATAGGTGGTCTGAACAAAAACTGGTGGCCCAAATGCGCCTGCAGTTTCAACTTTCAGATCCAACTTTCAGATCCAAACCCTGTCTTTGCAACGGAGGCCCATCTCCATAATTAATAAGTCAGCTAGTCCATTTCCCCAGCACTTCAGAGTTCTTGACTACATTCTCTATTTTCCTGGCCAACTAGCATTGGTGCGGGAAGAAGGGATGCTGGGGGTTGCTGCCACATCCCCCAGCTCAAAGCAGTTTCCATTATATACAAGGTTTACAGTTGGTTCAATGGCCCTCAGCACCACCTACTATAAAAACTGTTCCAGAACTAGGGTGACCAGATGTCTTGATTTTTATAGGGGCAGTCCCAATTTTGGGTCTTTTTCTTATATAGGCTCCTATTGCCCCTACCCCCATGCTGATTTTTCACACTTGCTGTCTGGTTACCCTATCCAGAACCGTTGTACAATTTCCCAACCAATTTTTAGAGATTCCCCCCCCCCTATTTCTAAGGCTAAACACTGGTATTGTTAGTTGTTGGTATCTAAACCAGTGGTTGTAGACCAGTGGTTCTATAAATACACTTACCTCTGTGGGTATGCAGAGGTCTTTGAGGGGATACATCAACTCACTTAGATATTTGCCTACATAAAAAGTACTAGTGAAGCCAGTACAAGGTAAAATTTCATACAGTGACTTGTTTCTACTGCTTTCTATACTATACCCTGAAATGTAAGTACAATATTTCTATACTAAATTATTTATTTTATAATCCGGGGTTTCTCAAACTGGGGGTCATACCCCCCCCCCGGGGGATCGCTGAGCGCTCCCCAGGGGGTCACGAGCTCCTGCCGCCGTCGAAAAGCCGCCAAATTGATTGGTTCCACATTCGGCCGCTTTTCGGTGGACATACTGAGCGCTCTTGGAAGCGCTCAGCATGTCCGCCGAAAATAGCCGCTGAATGCGGAAACATTCAATTCGGCGGCTTTTTGGTGGACATACAAGGGTCCGCCACGCTGCCAAGAAAGAGGAAAAAGGGTCGCGGTTCTCAAAAGTTTGAGAACGGCTGTTATAATCATATATTAAAAATGAGAAAGGACACAAGTTACACTGTGCTGTGACAATTTTGTATTTATACATCTGATTTTGTAATCAAATCGTTTTTAAATTTGGTTGTACGCAAGACAAAACAGACTCCTAAAAGAGATAAAGTAGTTTGGAAAGGTTGAGAGCCACTGTTGTAGATCATTTACATTCCAAAGGCCAAAACACTGCAATTTTTCTATTCCCTCTTCTAACTGATATAAATGCAATAGTCATTTGATTTCATCTAAGCTATCAAAAGAGTACGTAGAGGCTAAAATTTGAAGTCACGCCAATTCCCATAGCTCCCTGCTCTTTCAAAATAAAATTGGTCAGAAATGAGTCAACACGGGCATTTTCAAATCTCACACAACAGTCAACTGCTTGCAAATATCAACAAGGCAGCTGTAATAAATACCAAGGCCAATGTTACAAAATACCCAAGAATGCCTCCTGAGTGTACGGGGTTTATTGAACTACGTGCGGGGGGAGGGGGACCTCTTCAGACTAATGAAATTGTAGGAAGTTTTGATCTTGTAGAGATGTCAGTCTTCCTGCTAAAATCTTTTCTGGGCTTATTTATCAAATATTTTCAGCCCTTCTCTTATAGCTCCTCCTATTCCAGTATAAAAGAAAGCTAAATCAATAACACGTCCACTGCTTTCCCCTCATTCCTCCTTTCCCCCCATTTATGGACACCTATACATTTGATTAATAGTAAAGACCTTGGGAATGGTTTCTGACATGTAAAAATATATCACATTTGGCATGGACTTGCGAAAGTAGCATAGGCAATTGGAACATCAGAGGAAGCACCATTTGCTGCTGAGCAGGCACAGGCAGTGCTAATATCATGTGTTCTTAGGCCATAGTTCTACAGTGAACTCATATGCCTGAAACTCAGCCCACAGTTCAGAATTTCTGAATCTCTGTCACTGCTATTTTCACTTATGGCATCTCCAGTTTCTTGTTCTTCTTGGATCATGGCTCTTCCCTTAGTCAGTGATGGTTACTGCGTGGCTGATATCAGGTCGCCTTGCAGAAAGAGTAACATTCCCTGACGCTTTCCCTTGCAGTTCATTGGATTATTTAGTCTCTAAAAAGTCCATCTGTCAAGGAGCAGACGTCAGACCCAGCTGCTCATTTATGAAGAGCGACGGTGAACTGAAACGTATCATCACCAGGCAGTTATTGCCATGGTCTGTCTCAAAGAGTCAAATCTCAAAGTGCCTTAGAAGTTCACAGTGCTTTGAGTTGAAAGGGGCAGCCAACTGGGTCAGTAATCTTTGGTAAGTATCAACCAGACTGAAATCTGTGAAAATACTTTATCCTGCTAGGCAGAGGTAGCAGAGTGGTGGGCTTTCCAGAGAGCAAGATCCCGTGGAAGGGTTTTAGACACATCCAAGGAAGGGACAGCCTGTGACAGCAGCAATGCAGAGAACTCCAACATCTGTGTCAGCCTAATGTTGTGAATGGGTTCAAACAAGTAGTTCCCCCAACCCCATCCATAATATAATCATGTACAATGCCTACTAGCTTCTTGAATTGCATCTCTAAATTTCTTTCAGGTGCTATATAATATCTTTGACTATTCAGTCTGGTAGCTGATCTCGACAGTTCTCTGGTCTCCTCAGTCAATATATCACACACACACACCCTCTCCATTTTCTTTCCTCTCCCCCACCCCTTCCTCTCTTGTTTCCTACGTCTTATTTCCTTTCCCCCTCCTCTAAGCTTCCCTTTTTTAATCTCTGCTCTTAAAGTTCTTAATAAACTTCTCATATCTCAACATCAAAACAGCTTTCCAACGTGAGCTTTCTATTTAATGGGGTGTGGGGGGAAGAAAGGAGGTGCATCAGTCTCTATACATTTAAATACTACAAATAGCCAAAGACCAATGCCAGAATCTACCAGCTGTTACTAAAGTATAAACCAGATTTCTGTCTCCACAGATTATACCTCATTTTAAACCTCAGTAATAATGTACCTCAGGACAAAAGTTTCAGAGTTTGTAACCTATTACTGGAGCTCTGCTTTCAAAAATACATTTGGTCCCCTGGAAATAGCTAAAAAGATACAACTTTGTGTTCGGAGACCTAGCTAGCTAACAAAGCAAAAATCTAAAAGCATTTGTCAATGAGGAATGGTTCTATTTTCATCACAGGATAAGATTGAGAAGAGATGCTATGTATGTGGATGGACCTATAGTGCTATTTAAACAAAAACACATATTTGGTTGAATTTTGAATCATCGGGGAGATAGCTCAAGAGGCAGAACTGGATCACAGAAATATGCAAGAAATTAAACCATAGCTTAACCCAGGCAAGAGGATAATTGCACTGTCTCCAGCGAATATCACAGCCATTGAGCTGCAGTTAATATCTGATCTAGACAACACCAAATATTTAGGTTAATCAATGCCTAACTGCAGCTAGAAAACATACAGTTGAAAATATATAAACAACCAAGATTTATTTTCACTGTTGAGAAGGAAAAACAGGCTCTGCAAACTAGTACCCCTTGGCAAATGGACCTGAAGGTGTTTCCAAAACTGGCTGGCTATAAAGAATTTTGGTATTTATTTATAGTTATCTGCATTTGGCTTTGTGCAAGAGACCAGATTAGATGGCCTATGATTCCTCATGTATGCTTCATCTTTTTCAGGCCATCACAGACCACATTTAATTTGATTTGATTATATATCTATAGAAGATCTAGCCTAGCCATGACTACCCAACTGGGACAATATGCCCTCTGGCAGCCTGTTATGGCTATGGCTCTGTGTCTTTGCTGCAGACCTTCAGCAAAAGCAGTTTTGCAAATGAGGACTGCAAAAATCTTCTGAGGCAACCAGTTAACAAGCTACTAGCAAACAGATTATGCAATTGTTATTTGTGACAAAGCTTTAATTGCGCAATGCTGGTGAATTTAACAAAGTATATACTGTACTGTATCTTTTAGGCAAAGCTTATACACCTGTAACAAATACCATCGGTGGAAGAATCTGGTAACATAACAAACCACAGTGCAGCAATCAAACCAGCCTCAATAATGAATGATGTGCTGCTGAAGTCATTATCTGTTATAACCACAGAATCCTCTGGTAACCATTAATTGTGGCAAGTTATTGGAAAGCTCGTTCATGTGACAAGTTGCAGGAAGTAAAACATTTCAGACAACACGCAATAAATAACACATCATTCCCATCACTACGGCTAATACTTTAAAACTGTTACACATGAACAGAAATTACTTCAGTGACCTATTTAATTCTTCATCATGGCAAATAAAGAACTTGGAACTTTATCGGACACTTTATATTATCCTGCATTTTACACGCCCTTTGTACTTCACATTTACTTTACTTGTAAAACCATTTCCTGTTGAAAGCACATACACAACTAGTTGTGTATAATTTTCCTTTTCATTGTTTGTAACACCGCCACAAGTTGTAGAACAACAATGATTTCTCATTCTTTCCTTCTGTGAAACTAATGCTCTGATGGAAAATGAAGAAAATATGTCAAGCAAACTTCTTTTTTTAACTCTCAGAAATCTGCAGCTGTGTGTGTGACATTTTACTCCAGGGATGCCAAGTCACTAACTTCCCTCACAGGACTCCCTCTCTCCCACCCCATGCAGTGGAAGTAGGCATAACACCAACTCCCCCGATCAGCTGTTTGGCAGCTGCGGGAGGGAGGAGAGCAGAGGGCAGGCAGGAGCCTTGGGGCAGAGCACTGCGGGAACAGGGGGAGAGAGGGCAGGGCCTCAGGGGAGGGGGCGGAGTAGGGTGGGGCCTCAGTGTGGAGCAGGGATGGAAAAATAAAAATCAGCACCTATGGAAGCAGGAGTTTACTTCCGGAACACCTCAAAATGTGTGACAGATCTTGGGTAGAGTCAAAGGCAACTTGGGTGTAACCAAGGTGTGACATTCCCTAGGGTATAATCTGAACTGTTGAACAGCTGTGTCCCACGCAGTTCTCCAAACTATGGTGCCTCTTTCACTGCTTTATGGTGAGAACAGCCACTCCTGGCCAGTTAAAACAGTCTCCAGCATGTAACGTGCTCCCAGTTTCACACTACTGAGTGCTACCAGCTAGCCACCTATGAATTAAACTGCAGAGCCACACCAGCAAGCGCTCTAGTTCCAGACTTTCCCCCAGAAATGTGTACCTTGTACTATCCAACACACTGCTGAACAATGCAAGCTCATATCAAGTCTGTCATTTCATCAATGGAAAGTGATATGCTCCAGCTTTGTTATCCCAAGTGGAATTTCCCCGCATACTTTAACCAAACACACTGGTTAGATAAAAGAGTGAAACACATTTGTTAACCTCAGAAAGAAAAAGATTTTACGTGGCTATAGGCAATGAGGCATAAAATTCAGGGTTGGTTCCCAAAGAAATAAAAATAAAAAACTTGAGCTAATTGCCTCACTAAGCAAACTGGTTAGTCTCTAAGGTGCCACAAATGTTCCTCGTCTTATTAGCAAACTATGAACTTAAATACAAAAGGTTTTTCTCACTATAAGCTTACAGCAGTCTGTACTGGCTGAAGAGTGTCCCCAAATTCAGTTTTTTAGGAGTTGTTGATGACATGAGTAGAGATTAATTATAGTGAAGACAAACATTTTTCTCCCCTCTTTATAATTCAATTTCTTGTGCTAGAAACATCCTTGCTGAGTCGTGGTGACAAAATAATCTCTTGTGGATGTGAAGTTTGAACTGTCTTTATGATGAACTGTCAATTTCTTGTTCACTCCTTTCCCTCTGCCTGAAAATGGCCACTTAACTAAGTGATAGCCCACTTGACTTTTTTGATACCTGTCAGGACGTTCCAGTATCTTTGTCTCTAAAAAACTAGTTTGGGCCCACCTTTCTAACTTTGGAACATGTTAGAGCAATGTTATACAATAGAATCATATAACTTTATATACAATGTTGCCACATATATTTTACTGGGACAATAATGTTCAGCAGATTATGAGTTTTCAAATGATCCCTCATAAGGCATACTTTGTGCAACATTTATAATAGTCTTGTAAAAAGGGTGAACATGGGGTACAGACAGACTCTTCAGGATGGGAGTAGGACAGGAAGGAAGGTGCCTGGAGGAACACTGGAGTAAAATGGGTGCAGGTGAAGTCGCTATGGGAAGGTTGTTCAAGGTAGGGGAGATAGGAATATGAGCTGTTGGGAGGTGAGAGAGAGTTAGGAAACCTCCCCATTCTTCCCTTGTTTCCCATTCGCTTCCCCTATTCAGTCAGACATGTTCTGCCCCTGTCCTTATCAGCAGCACCTAATCCCCACCTCTTCCCGTTTTCACTATGTGGTTGCAACCAGATGTATTGAAATGCTGCTTTATAATGTAAAATAACTAGATGGCCGGGTCATCTCTTCTCCTTTCTCCTCTCCCCTCCCGACTTGCCTCTGCCCCACTCATGTAAATCACTGTCCTTCAGTCCATTCAAAACTGGGGTGACCAAATGTCCCAATTTTATAGGGACAGTCCTGATTTGGGGTTTTTTTTTCTTATATAGGCTCCTATTACCCCCCCAACCCTGGCCTGATTTTTCACACTTGCTGTCTGGTCACCCTAATCCAAAATACAGCTACTAAAATGACTTTCCTGGCCTGCCAAAGAAGTCAAATCATTCTGTCTTCAAATCCCTCCATGGGTAGTTAAGCTGCACTGGTGTGCTGAGAAGCCAGAAGGCCCTATGTTAATGACTTCTTTGGGGTCTTTCAGTGCATTTTGTCATGTTCCCTTTTAGTTCCTATGGACAAGGTTTATTATATTATATTTATGCATTCCACAGTGCCAAGCACATTGTCTGTGCGTACCACAACAACAGGCTGTTTGCTTGAATACTGGCTGCCCCAGCGAGTGAGATTTTGTTATTGTCAGTCATGATGATTGGGGGGAACAAACAGCAATTTGTGTAAATTTCAGTTTTACCTCGGAGTTTTTACAAACTTCAGAAATTTATGGCAACTGCGATTAACACAAAATTACTCCAAGTTTACAGCAATTAGAAGAAAAAATTAAATTTTTATGAGGTAAAACTAGGAGCACGTAGAGATCCGCAGGAGGTATCTTGATGAGGTAGAATTACAAATGCCATTCAGAAGAGAAACATCAAAACACTTTTTAAAGTAAATTATTAAAATGATAGATTTTTTAAAAATATGTAATAGATAAAAATATGTTGCCACTCACAGCGCTCGATCTCAGATTTCCTGTGGTCATAGAATGAAATATAAACTTCAAACATAATGGGTCACATTCATCCCCAGTTTAATACCACATGACTGTAATTGATTAAATTTAACCAGAGTATTTAGGTTTGGAAATTACAGAGACCTTTAACATTCTAAAACAATATATCTGAAGGTCACCTTCTCCTTCTCTTATCATCCAAGTTCTAAATGCATGTTCTATATTTCTTTTAACAGATAATTATGGCATCACTGCCTAAGATCATACAGGTAGTATTATCTGTTTGAATCTCTTTTCTTACCTACAGAAGAAGTCTAAAAGCATCTAATTCTGATGCAACATACTTCAAAATTATATTTTTACCTGCTGTATCCTTTGTTTGTATTATAACATAATTATGATTAAAAGAATGTTTATAAAATATCTGCATGATTTAATGTGCTATACCTGGATTCCAGACTACCTCTTACTTGAAAACCAACTGATTTATTTTAGACCTACAGGAGATATTTATGGTATTAACCTTTCCGTTTATTCTTTTACTTTACTCATGATATCAGATGATGCACCAACTAGTTGCCACTGCTCAGCTACTTCATCAAAGGAATTTGTTAAAATATTAAGTGTCAGAACTACAAAAGATTATTCTCCTAACTCAGAAGACTCATTTCCCAATCAAAAGTCTCACTCCATCTTCCCCAATCAAATTCACAAACAACCCCACCCACAAAACCTTGTGCTTTAATTCCTGGATTTGTGTAGATGGGGTGGATCTTCACAATTTACAACAGCGAAACCCTACACAGAATTCCCTCAGGCAAGGTCCCTTCTTTTAAGATAGGTTCAGAACAAGGCGTAATTACCAGCCCCCCAAGAATGTTGCTGTGCTTCTAATCTCTCCCTATAACCATAGACCAGAGTACTGTTTTCGAGACCCCACCCAGAATCCTCCCTTGATCTCCCACTCACATCAGGTTTGTGGCTGTCTCCCCCCATGGAGATGAGGATAGGATCTGTGATTTTCAGGAAGTCCAGCAATATCAGACAGACTCTAACTATGATTTGGGGACAACCCAAGTCTACCAGGCTAGACACCATTTTGCAGTAATGTGGAGACACCATGTAATCCCAGAAGTCCTGTCTATTACTCCCACCATAGGGCCTCTAATGAATATATAACCTGAATAAATATTCCATTCTTTGTGTCCAAGTCTTCCTCAAGTTGCAGGATGGTACTTTGTTAGTACCTCAAAGAGATATAGATGGAAAGTCCTGACAGAGCATCTCCCCTACTAGCCACACACACACAAAAGAGGCACTTTCAAGTTCTCCTCCCCAATTATCATTTCCAGGAGATATTTAATATTTTCTTCACCAGCAGTCAGACTAATGTTCAGGCCCATCTTTCCTATTCCTCCTGGACTATGGAACAGAATATAGCAATTTCATCAGCTACTTGAACTGCTGTATAACCTCTATTGAGGTACTTGTTTTCATAGGAAAAGTCTCCTCAAAGATCCCTATTCCAGTCTAGAATGCCTTATTTATCCCCAGGTCAAAATTCTGGGGCAAATTTTAGTTCACACCCAGACAAGCCATCTTAGCTATTTGTTTTAGGCAAAAAGCAAATCCCCATACGCCACTATGGCAATCCTTTCAGAGGGAGCTAAATATCCCTCAATATTATATAATCAGATTGGCTCTGACTTCCAAACTGGCCAGTAGATTTAGATCTGTGAGTGGCCCCAAAATAGCAAGCTATTGTTTGAGCTGCTCCAGGAACTGTTCAAGGGCCTCTTGTTGCTCTCTCATAAATTGTTCGCCATTGTTCTTGCCTGGCCAACTGTCTCACTGCTGCTGTTCCTGGTTGCTCCTGTTGAACCAGGTATTTTAGAACCTTCTCCATTTTTCCTTTTACTTAACAATGGTTTGAGCTAAATTGTGCTGACTGCTTGTTGTGGCAGACCAGACCACACCAAACAAAGGTCCACACCTGTGGAGCTCTTTCCCAGAACAAACAAAACACTTCCCCTATCAGGGCTTTCTTGCCCTCAGTCTTTGTGAAGGTAGCTCAGCCTCTCCCCAGATAGGTCAGCCTCAAAGACTTTTCAAATAAAAGCTCAGCATATGCAAACTGAAATAAACCAAACACAAAAGAATGCGTTACTTACCCCTTTTTCTAGAAAAGGTGCCTTAGCCCCTCTGGCTTCCTCTACATCCCTTCCTGTTCTGAAAGACCCAAACCCTTTCCCAGAAGGCCTTGCAAGTGCCCTGGACTGTAGTACTAACTGTCCTGGGGACTACAATGCCCAACTTTCCCTTCTTGGTTCAGAGCGAGAGAAAAAGAGGCTGTCTGGAAGCACCTAGCTCATTTGACTCCTGATAGTTCAGAAAAATTGAAAAATATTTTTGGTTCAATATGAACCAAATCTGAAATCTGTGAAAAGACTTCATCAAAATGTTTGACCCAAAATGGATTTTTTTTTATCATTTTGATTATCTGGATTCACAAAACAGCCAGAGGATAAAGTAGTTAGCAGGTGGTTACCTGGGCAGTTTATAAATCACAGTGGCAATTCAGTCATTCGTAATGACAATGAATATACACTGGACCAAGGAATTCAAGGTAGAGTAATTCCACAGAACAGTGGGTTAGGCAGTTGCCTGGAGTGTGGGAGCTCCATGTTCAAGTCCTTGGTCTAATGAATATTTATTTATTTATACAAAGTGGAACAGCTGTAGTAGGAGAGATTGAAAGTCACCCACCTGGGACTATCCCATGGTGCAATCGCTGGGCCATTCTCTAGCCCAGTAGGAGAATCAAGTTCAAATCTTTACATCAGGCAGAGGAGGGAATTTAATGTCACACTCCCTTTCAGTACCCAGCCCAAGCCAAGGAAGGTAATGATCTAACCAGTGAACCAAAGTCAGTGATGAATCCTGGTCACGTGTGACATTGGCCAGTTGCACATATGCTAAAAAAAACTGGGTTAAAAATTATATGGAGATCTCCTCCTCTGGCCATTTCTGAATAGTAGTGAAGTCCTGGAAAAGAAAAACAAAAGCAAGGAAGGCAAAAGTATTTGACAAATTTGTGAGTAGTTCTGGGTCAAATAAAACAGCATTGTTTCCAAGAATAAACTATTTGTCAAAAAAGTTTGACTCAGCTCTACTTTCTCAAGTTATCCATAATCTCAAGTTAGTTTTACTAACAAACACAGTTGAGGATTTTTAATACATTTTATTTTTACCCTGTGTCCCTTTAAATTACAAAACAGTAGAGTCAACACAAAAGAAAATCTTTGATCTATGAAGTAAAAAAAATCAATTTTAAAAGTTGACACTAGTGAGTGACTAACTACAAGCCTTAATGGCCTACAACAGCTATACCAAATTTAGCAGCTCCCAGGCTGCATTATTGACTATAATTCTTTCATCTTATAATGGTAGCATTGACTATAAGAAATCAGTAGAACATATTATGCTGACTATCTATCTCAGCTTTCTCATGACAAGCCAACTGACAATATCTGTAAAATACAGTATCTTTTATAGTCCAAGTTAAATTGTCATTAATAACTCATGGAACTAATGAGGAGACTTAGGGCATGTCTTCACTACGACTTAACGTCGTCTTTAGCGACGTTAAGTCGAAATAAACATGTACCCGTCTTCACATCCATGCCATTAAAGTCGATTTAAAGGGCCCTCAAAATCGACTTTTGTACTCCTCCAAAACGAGAGGAGTAGCGCTGAAATCGACCTCTCTAGGTCGATTGCGGACTAGTGAAGAGGCATGGGACTTTAAGCCTCCGACCTCCGAGCAGCTCCGCAGACCCCCCCGCCCGCCCAAGCAGCCCCGCGCCGGCTCCCCCCGCCCTAGCAGCTCTGCAGACCCCCCCCCCCCCCCCGCCTGCCCGAGCAGGGGTTCACGGTGCTGCTCGGGCGGGCGGGCGGGGGGTCCGGCGCGGGGCTGCTCGGGCGGGCGGGGGGGTCCGGCGCGGGGCTGCTTGGGTGGGCGGGGGGGTTCGCGGGGCTGCTCGGGCAGGCGGGGGGGGGGGGGGGTCCAGCACTCCCGCAATGCGGGCTATGTCAACCCCTGCAAAAGTTGAAGGACAGACACTGTCGACCACTGTCGACCTGCTGTCCTTTGTGGGGACACAGTGATTCGATTTTCTAAAGTAGACTTTAGAAAATCGACTTAAGGGAAATCAACCTACTGCTGTAGTGAAGACATACCCTTAGAGTCCATGTTTCCCTCACATATGCAAAAAATACCTGTAAATAGTTGTTTAGGTATTGTAGGGAATGGAGAATTCTGTTTTCTTTACAGGAAAGACCAATTACTAGCTGAGCCCAGTAGTGTACATTATTTTCCAGTTTAGAATAATTATCCTCAAAATGTAGAGGAAGCCCAAGAACTTGCATGTAGTCCATGATGTCATATGGCACAAAAAAGGCATAGAACTATCAGTAAGTTAGAGGTTTGGTTATGGTTTGGGTGTTATGAAAAACTTACCAAACAGTTTATCTACAGGTGATGGATGGACTTATAAAATTAGACAGCTGATGACGATGCACAAGATGAACAATTTGAAAACAGACACATAATACAAATACCTGAACCTGTGACTTCAATCACCACTTATCTTGGAAAAGATACATTAATAAAGAATAAGATGAGGAAGACTTTGTAGCACCTTAGAGACTAACCAGTTTATTTCAGCATAAGCTTTCATGGGCTATAGCCCACTTCATCGGATGCCTAGAATGGAACAGAAATAAGATGCATTTATACACACAGAAAGCAAAAAAAAGTTGTACATTAGCATACCAATTCTAAGAGGCTGTTTAATATGGATGGACCCACGAAAGCTTATGCTGAAATAAACTGATTAGTCTCTAAGGTGTTACAAAGTTCCTTGTCTTATTTATGTATACAGACTAACATGGCTGCTAATCTTAAATTAATAAAGAAGTTTCTTGTTAAAAGATAAAGGACAGGAATAAATGGTAAATTTTCAGAATGGAGAGGGATAACTAGTGCTATTCCCCAAGGGTCAGTCCTAGGACCAATCCTATTCAACTTATTCATAAATGATCTGGAGAAAGGGGGTAAATAGTGAGATAGCAAAGTTTGCAGATGATACTAAACGGCTCAAGATAGTTAAGACCAAAGCAGACTGTGAAGAACTTCAAAAAGATCTCACAAAACTAAGTGACTGGGCAACAAAATGGCAATGAAATGTAATGTGGATAAATGTAAAGTAATGCACATTGGGAAAAATAACCCCAACTATACGTGCAATATGATAGGGGTAATTTAGCTACAACTAATCAGGAAAGAGATCTTGGAGTCATCATGGATAGTTCTCTGAAGACATCCACCCAGTGTGCAGCAGCAGTCAAAAAAGCAAACAGAATGTTAGGAATCGTTTAAAAAGGGATAGTGAATAAGCGAGAATATCTTATTTCACTTATATGAATCCATGGTACGCCCACATCTTGAATACTGAGTACAGATGTGGTGGTCTCATCTCAAAAAAGATATACTGGCATTAGAAAAAGTTCAGAGGTGAGCAACTAAAAGAATTAGGGGTTTGGAATGGGTCCCATATAAAGAGAGAATAAAGAGGCTAGGACTTTCCAGCTTTGAAAAGAGGAGACTAAAAGGGAATATGATAGAGGTATATAAAATCATGAGTGGTGTGGAGAAAGTGAATAAGGAAAAGTTCCCATAATATAAGAACTAGGGGCCACCAAATGAAATTAATGAGCAGCAGGTTTAAAAACAAATAAAAGGAAGTTCTTCTCCACACAGCACACAGTCAACCTGTGGAACTCCTTGCCTGAGGAGGTTGTGAAGGCTAGGAATATAACAGGGTTTAAAAGAGAACTAGATAAATTCATGGAAGTTAAGTCCATTAATGGCTATTAGCCAGGAGGGTAAGGAATGGTGTCCCTAACCTCTGTTTGTCAGAAAGTGGTGATGGATGACAGGAGAGAGATCACTTGATCGTTACCTGTCTAAAACTGATAAATAGAATTGTTTGTAAATTGTTCATGTTATACATCATAAGTAAAGTTTTATGAATGAAACTTCATTCATTCACAAAACCGAGTACCCCAATAACTGACTAATTAAACTTCTGCTCACTGTTTACCATTCTATAGTAACTATGGTTCACCATCTGCCATTTCTTACATTTGTCCATATTGTAACTCAAACTCCATTTTAACTTGTCTTAAACTCCATTTTAAAATGCTCACTCCATTTTGTAAACCTTGCTGTAAAAGTTGTTCTGCAAAACCCTGATGTAATCTAATTAATTTAATTGTGTAAATAAGGTATGCATGGATGATGGAATCAACCTCCAGCCTGTCCTGATGAAAAAGTGTGAACACCAACAGCTAAAGATGCAGCCAATAGCCCTAACAAAGTAAGAGGAGTCCACCCTAAAAAGAAAAGAACAAAGGTCCAATTGAAGGAACATCAAAGCCAGGTCCCAGGCTGAAAGTCAGGTCTGCAATTGACGGGTAATCAATCACACAGATCCCAGAGGCAGCATGACACAGCAACACCTAGAGATGCTGGATTCAAACTAAAAGCCTATAAAAAGGATGGGTGAGATAGAAAACTTTGGGTAACGTTCTGCTGCCAACATCAAGGGGTATCGGTGCGCACCTGACAGAGACCCAGCCCCTCCTTGTGCCCAGCTACCTTGGCCAGTTAGCCGCCACAAGCTATGATCCCAAGCTGTGAACCCAAGCCATGGACTCAAGCTACGTTCAGGACGGGTAACTATACAGCAGACGCAGAACATCCAGTGTCATAAGTGTAAAGTGCTAAAGAGGCTTATTCTGCCAGTATGGGGTTAATGTTACCTGAGAACAAGTGACGTCAGAGCTTCCCTGCCACGAGGGAGGGAGGGAGGTTAGTTTTTAGTTTCAGTTTTGCCTGCCATGCCAGCTTGGGCAAGGGTCCCAGAGCTTGTCTTTAGCTATTAAGAATGACTCCACTTTCCTACTTATATTCCTAATTAGCTGTACTGTAAGTATAATATGTTGATTTTCCATAAGTTCTGTACCTATTTAGGGTGTCTCTATCCTTTTCAGAGGGGAAGTTAGAGAACTCTAGATTGTGAAGTTGTACTGTAAGTCTATGTTCTATTCTCTTTTCTTTATTACATCTTTTTAGTTATAAAAAGTGTTTGGTTTATTTCCCTTAAGGTTCTCTCTGCTTTCAAACTGGGAAGAGAGTGAGGAAGGGGAATAGGTAATGGACAAGCTCAGAGTGTGAGCTGAAGTGTGGAGTCTGTCTCTCCCTACCTTCAGGCTAGAAGGGGGAGAGGGAGGGGAAGCAGCCTCTGAGTGTCCGGCTCTCAGGGAGAGAGACGGAGTTTGGGGGAGTCCGAATACCCCTCTCCAGGGCCTTGGAGATTTACTCGGATGGTGGCAGCTTGGGGCACCCCAATTTCCCAGCTGGTATAGTCTGGGGGTGTGGGGGTGTGAAGATTTAACTTAAGCTGGGAAGCAGCTGGAGTTAGTTGGTCTGACATAGAAGCACAGAGCACAGAGAAGGGGTGTAGAGACTCTTACAGTGTGTGTGTGTGCATGTGTTGTGTATACATAGGGATTAGATATTAGCTATTGGTTATAAATCAAATTGTGTTATAATAAACGTGACATTCTTGTCTTGTCCCCTGAAAAGATCCTGTGTAGTTTTATCTGTGTAACACCTGTTAGGTTCACTCCCTCCGGGACACCTGGCATTGGCCACTGTCAGTAGACAGAATACTGGGCTGGATAGACCTTTGGTCTGACCCAGTATGGCCATTCTTATGTGTCTACTTTTGCCAACTTTTCATTTTCTTAACCTCGATCAAGAAATAGAGCCTGTTATAAGACGTTTTATACTCTGTAAATGACAATTATACTAGTTTTACTATACTGTATTTTTGGAAAAGTTTGTCTCTGTGCCTTTCTGTATCTACCAATTACTTACACTCCTGACCAATCTGAACGAATAAAGGAAAATATTTCATTTGTACGTCTGTTCATAACCATTCTAAAGACTGATCTTTATACCCTTCACTATTCTGTTTTCAGTGGCAACTCATTCATGCCAATTTCAGATTTCTTTATCACTGCTAATGTCAGGTAGTTCACAATAAAAAATCCTATTTGTTTTATCTGATAAATGTGTGAGTGATTCATTCTCAACTGAGCTGGAAGTAGAACCATTAATGGAATCTAGGATTTTATTTTATGTATTTAGTTAGTTTTAAGCACTGGCTGAAAGCATTCTTTAGTCTAATGTTAGCCTCTCAGACCAGTAAAGGATTATTTTGGCACAATGTGAAACTATTGGTATGATGTTATATGGAAATGTATTAAAAATATTTGCAGATCCCTCTCTTATTAGGCAACTTGGTGGACTTTTTAGTGAGGCTGGTTTGCACATTTTTTCTCCTGGAGAGAACAGGAGCCGTGGGCTATGAGTGTATTGATTTTCATGATTTATTTACCTTACCTCATGGAAACACTAATAAAGAAAATTTTAAAACTTTCATGTGACAAATAGATCTCTTCAAAAAACCATTTCAGAACTTTCTTCTTTCAGTGTCTCCATTCTCTCCTCTTTCCAATTTCATTTGCCAGTTCTGCTTTTAACATTCCTTTTCTGAACTAGAGGCACACGGCCAGTCTGCATGACTCTCTGAACTGAAATGTTTTAGAACTGGACTCAGTCCAGCACTAACCTGCTTAGAACTTTATCTTTTCTTTCAAGCTACATATTGGTTCCAGGACCCTCGTCTGTCAGACTTCTAATAGACTTTTATATTCAAACAAACAGGGCCTGATTATTCAGTAACTTGTATTTTTGTAGACATTTATACCCATGCCGAGTGTAAAATACTATTAGCTCAGAATAGAACTTGCACACAAAAAGGGGTGTAGCAATGAAAAAAGCACGTACCATGTTTTCTTTTAACTTAGGACTTCTGAAACAATTTAGTGCAGGAATCATGAAGGAATTTAATTCTGAGCCACTGAAAGTACCCCCAAAATGAGTCTATAAAAGTGGTCAGTCTAACACTTATCTAAATACTCAAGTAGTGATAAATCTCTCTTAGTGTGAGTTATAGTGTGAGTTATAAAGGCTGCAAAAACAGCCTAGTCAGATTACACAGCACGAATATTCATGTAATATCAAGTGTGACAAAGCTCTGTCCTTGTCTCCATGCATCACACACTTCCTGGCAGATTTTGCTAGCCTCAGAGCTGCATGTGGCTCTTTTACAGTTGAAGTGTGGCTCACAGAGCCCCTCATGCTCCCCTGCCATTCTCCACCTATCAGACTGGGGGAGGGGGAGCTCAGAGCGGGCTAGGGGCTTCAGCCCTGCAGGAGGTGCCTACCAGGGCTCAAGACTTCAGCAGGGGCAAGGCTAAAGCCCCTGAGCCCTGGCAGGTGCATCCAGCAGGGCTGAACTACTGAGTCCCAGCAGGCGTGCCCAGCCCTCGAACTTCTGAAGATTATCGTATGCATCTCAGACGGTCAGTAAGTTTGGTCACCCCTGCTCTATTATAATAATAATGATAAACTATTAATGTCAGTGTAATGGGGTCCCATACTTTAATCCTTGCACCATATTGGGGTGAAAAGTAAACTTAATCATCTGGCAAAATCCTCTTTCTTCTCTACTTTCCCCCATTTCTTGTCCTGGACCTTATAAGTAGAGTTCCACAGTTCAAAGATCCATACAATAGGAGGCAGGGTGCGAAAGGCTTGGCATGGAGGCACTGGACACAGATTATTTCCTCCAGCCTTTTTGTGTGGAGTCTGCACTCGGGGCATTCTGGAATCAGCTTCACTCAGATGAGTCCTTGAAAGCACTCTTCCTGTTTGCTTCCACTGACCTCAAAGGGATTCCTTGTAGAAGGCAAGCTGGATTTGGACTTCAGCATCCTGCCATATACTGTGTGCATTCCCCTGAAATATGCTGGAGCATTATATGACTGACATCTCTTTGAGACCTGCATGTACACAAGGGTCTAGGTTCCGCTGTCTGTTACGCCATTATAAATCTGAAGTAGTCACCGACTTCTGATAACTCTGACGCACATTAGTGTTACTGAGGTCAGAACATAGCTCAAACTGTGTTATCTCCTTAGTCTATTCCAGAAAACAAACTTTTAGAATAAACTCAGAAATACCTACAAAGTCTTTGAGTCCATGTGAATTGTTATGGCTTTTTAAAAGAAATTACAAAGACTTCCGCTGCAGAAAATTTGTACTTAAATAATGAATGATATTGTGACAGCAAGTACAAAACTCCAAAGATCTAATCCTTCTCCTTTAACTCAAATGGATGATGTGCTTTTTCCCCTTAAACATGTGAATTAACAGTGGGGTGCCAGGCAGCCTTAACGTTCAGTTTCCTCACTTTTGTCAGTTTGTGTCTCAACTTTTATCCTATTTCAATATATATTTTTCTGTATTTAGTGTATCAAAGCACTTAGCTTGGTTTGATAAGTTGTAAAGATGTATGTTACAGGAAAAGTGTAGGCTCAGCAGGAACCAGTAATGTCATTTTAAGATATCTTCTTCATTTCTGTAGCCAGGCCTAGCTGGTAATTTGTTACATCCCCTGCTGGTAAAATACATCTTATAAACTTGCATGCTTCTGGGGTGAATGAAAGCTTAATTGGCTCCCAGTATGACAGCAAGAGGAGGAACAAGATGAAGGCTTTGTCTCCCATGATGAAAGAGGAACACCTTACCTCCGCATGCAAGACAAAGATGTACAGATGAACCGAAAATGAGAGTGGGAGAAACAAGGCTTCCCCCATGGTGTGATAACAATTGTTCCCAAAACTATCCCATAAAGACATGTCAACTGGTGTCACTCCACCTATGACCTGCATCAGAGGAAATAGGAAGAATGCTTGAGTGTAATAATTTCCTAAACGCTTCAGCAAAATGAAGAAAACAGAAACAGGAGAAAAGAAAAATACAATTAAAGTATAAGGGCAGGTCGACAGTACCGCGAGGATCGGCGCTGTGATATCGATCTATCGGGGGTCGATTTATCGCGTCAAGTCTAGACATGATAAATAGATCCCCGAGTGCTCTCCCATCGACTCCTGTACTCCACCACCGCGAGAGGAACAGGCGGAGTTGTCGGGGGAAGTGGCAACAGTGCAGACACCGCAGGAAGTCAATCTAAGTACGTCGACTTCAACTATGCTATTCTCATAGCTGAAGTTGCGTATCTTAGATCAATTCTACACACACACTCTAGTGTAGACCAGGGTTAAATTGAGTAGCTGAAGCATTAAAAAGATTCATATGAGGGATCCATTTTAGATTACAAAATTCACCTTTTCTAAATAACTAACTGATGAGGAAGTTCCTTCCTTGTGGTTTATGCCTACGAATAAGTTTATGCTGAAGAAGAGCTCTGTGCAGACATGCCAACTCTTGTGAATTGATCGCAGGAGATGCAATTTCTGGATAAAATTAAGCCTTACTAATGATCTTGCAATAGAACTCTCAAATGTTAGGATTATTATTTTTTTCAGATGCAGCTGGAAAAAAAAAACAAAAAACCCCTGACCTCTGAAAGGTCTAAGAGTGAGGCTTAGATTTACACAGAAATCCTGTCAGCCCAATACAGGGAACATCCCTCGTGTTAAAACCCTGTTTACCTCTGTACTAAATAAACCTGATATCTAACTTTTATTACTGTTACATGCACAGACTACATGAAAAGAACATTTCTGTGGTTGCAAAGTCAAGCACTTGAAAGTTAGGAAATGCCAGATTTATGGTTGCCTTTCCAACCTTAATTCTTCCCCGTCTTGTGCATCTGTCCTGTGCATTAAATGAGACAGGCGTCCTGCGGGGAAAGTACATGATCACATAACTAAAGACTGTATTATAATGCATGTGCACCAGGATAGAACTAAGGTTACAACGGCAACTATTGATCTGGCATTTCCTAACTTCTGAGTGCTTGACTTTGCAACCTAAATAAAAAAAATTCATTGCAGGGTTTTATATTAATGGAATTCCCCTGTTTTTTAAAAAAGGAAAAGGATAAAAATAAGTTATTTTATGCACAACTAAAACAAACCAGCCCTACATCAACAGCACTTGAACACTAAACCTTCAGCACTGCAACACAGACTCTATCATTTGAGCCATAGGACTGGCTATATTAGGAACACCAGGAGAAGGCTGTTATTCCAGAAGGTGAGGAGATGGAGCATGGAGGGGATGGGGACAGAATAGGCCACTAGGGTCATGTGCTGGGTCTGAATGGTGGTCATGAGGAGCCCGGTTTGTCTCCCTCCTCCCTACCCGCTTAGAGAGTGTCTCCTCTCCCATGTGATGCTCCTCCCCCTGCCTCCCACCTGATCCTCTGAGTTATCCACTGTCTGTTGTCTATTTTATAACAACTGGTCCCAAACTATACACAGTATTCTGAATGTGGTCTTATCTCCTATATCTTTTTTCTTTCTTACAACATCACATTGCAAGATCACATTTACTTTGGCATCCATTATCATTTCAAACCCTTCCCAGCACAACAGTTACCAATAACAACAATCTTAGATTTTAGATGTTATATATCTTTTATATTGCTTGTTTATTTAATCCCTCTAATGAGTTATTTCATGCAAATTTGATTGATGTTCAATATTCAGGTCATTTATGAAGTTGTGAAACAGTACTGGGCCCAGTACTGAAGCCATGGAGCTTTGATATCTCTACAATCTAGATTATCATTCTGTTTATGGTGTAACTGCCAAGTTTGTACCCACCTAACAGTATTTTTATTCTAGTAACATCGTAAAGTCTAAGTGCTGGTTTACACACAGTTTTTGTACCAACAGTACAAAACTGTGTTTAGAATAGCCATTAGATTTGGACATATGGTCACATGCCACAGTTATAGGATACTAAATCAGAAAGATCATTGTTATGACTTTAGGCGGTAATTTCTAAATCCCCAATTCAGGAAGGCACCTGTATTTGGGAAAGCACTTAAATATGTGCTTAACTTTAAGCACATGCATAAATCCTACTGAAGTCAATAAAGATAAGCACATACTTAACTGTTTTCTTGAATATGAAAGGACTTAAACACAGGCTTAAGTGCCTTCCTGAATTGGGGACTAAATTACTAAAATCCAAATACATTATGGCCACTTCTAAAACGCATAATACATAATAAATTCTGTTTCCTTGCAAATCCTTCCTCACGAGTAACCCCACTGACCCAATAGTATTACTAAGGTGAATGAGGATTACTCACATGAGTAAAGCTTTCAGAACTTGCCTCTTTAAATTGTATTTCTAACAAAGAAAATTATGAGACTAATCTGGCATGGTCTGTTCTTTATTAAACTAGGCTGCATGTTGGTCATCGGCTTGTCTTTTAAGATCTTACAGATCAATTCCTTTATTATTTGCTCAAGTGTTTTACTTGGTGACACTTAGCTTTGACTAACTGGTCACTAATTTCTTTGTTCACCCTTTTTATTTTTCTTTCATGTTCATAAAAAGCCTTTACATGTATTGATTACCTGTATTGCAGTCATCCTACTTTTAATTAGCAAACTATTTTTACCACTTTACTTAAAGCTGTGTCAGCACCTCCATTATAAAGCTTGTTTTTTCAAAGGTTTTTATTTGCCATAAAAATTGACCTGGCTTTCATCTTTTATTTACTTATAGATCTCAGCACACAGGTACATTTGATTTACTTGCTTTAAAAAAACCTTTGAATATATAACAATTGTAGGAATGTAGAGGAGTTAGAGATTTATATTTTATTTAAAGTATTTCTCAACCTCAATTTTTAAATTGTATACAAATTAAAGACTAAAAGGTGCTAAGTACCGCAACTCATGCTGAAGTAAAAGGGAACAAAGGACATTTAACACCATCCAGGTGCCACTCAATACCTCAGGCTTTAAATTTGGAAATGTAATGAACTCCTGCATTGTAATAAACCTGGGATCAGTATTACTGCAACACCAACCTCTACTACTTGAGCCAAAACAGTGATTCTGTTAGCCTGTGTTTTCAAAGAATTAGAAGTAGCTACTAATTGTATTTATCTCTATTAAACTTGTAATAAGATAGAGGTAAACAATGTGATCTAATTAACTTGTAAGTGCTAAACTTCGGTTCCTGCCTGTTATGTTTCATTACAATATTCTATTAATTCAAAGATCAAAAGGGGATGTTAACATTTAGATTAAACTTGGGGGGTAATGATATCACTGTTTTCATTTCTCTTTGAAGTTTGTAGTAAACTACTTATGAGCCATTTGAATGGTTAATTGTGTTAGGCTAATGAAGTCAACTAATTACGGGTGTATGACTACAAATAGAGATATACCTCAAAGCAATTCTTCATCCAAAGAATACCTGCCATGATCACTTAGGGTAAGGTTACACTAGAGATTATAGCGCGTTTGTGTATAGCGCTTCCCAATTTAGCGCAATAGGTATTGCGCTACAGCGTGTGCACATCAAGACCCTGCAGCGCTAAAGAATAGACACATTTGCGGCGCTTCTGGCGTCAGTGAGAGTACCGCAATAGGGCAGGTATCCCACAGAGCACCTCTTCTCAATCTGGCACAGTGCCTTGTGGGGAAGGGGGCGTTTTCTACGGCCATTCTGCATCCGGTTACAACTCCGTGATGCTTTCTTTTATATCCCAGCAATCCTTTTAGTTTCCGGCCACCTCTGGTGCCCTTTCTCAACGGTTTCAGCATTTCTCAATGCTCCGTTGCCCGATTTCCTTGTGCGGTAATGGATCACGGACTGCTGCGGAGCATGCTGGCGAGTGTTGCCAGCGCAACTCTCTGCATGGCAGAGTTTTTTCTTGAAAGGGAATGTGAAAGTAGTGATGAGTCTGGAGAGGAACTCGAGATAGAGCCGAGGAACAAATTAGACACTAAGCTGATCATTGCATTAACGGACATGCTCACGACCGTGGAACGCTGCTTCTGGGCACGGGAAACGAGCACTGACTGGTGGGATCGCATCGTCTTGCAAGTGTGGGACGATGAGCAGTGGCTGCAAAACTTTCGCATGAGAAAAGCCACTTTCATGGGACTGTGTGCTGAACTCGCCCCCGTCCTGCAGCGCCAGGACACCAGATTGAGAGCTGCCATCCTGGTGGAGAAGCGGGCGGCTATAGCACTCTGGAAGCTGGCCACCCCTGAGAACTACCTATCGGTGGCCAACCACTTTGGGGTGGGGAAGTCGACCGTTGGAGTCGTGCTGATGGAAGTTTGCAAGGCCATTAATCGCCTTCTGCTATGAAAAATCATGACCCTTGCTGACGTGCGTGACATCGTGGCTGGCTTTGAGCAGATGGGGTTCCCTAACTGTGGAGGGGCGATCGATGGGACCCATATACCTATTCTGCCCCCCGAACACCTAGCTGACCAGTACATTAACCAAAAGGGGTACTTCTCCATGGTTCTTCAGGCGCTTATGGATCACCGTGGGTGGTTCACTGACATTAATGCAGGCTGGTCGGGAAAGGTGCATGACGCACGCATCTTCCGCAACAGCGGCCTGTTCAGGAAGCTGCAAGAAGGCACTTTTTTCCCAGACCACAGGATCCCCGTGGGGAAAGTGGAAATGCCCATTGTTATTCTTGGCGACCCCGCTTACCCTCTAATGCCCTGGCTCATGAAACCCTACACGGGGAGCCTGGACAGCAGCCAGGAAAGGTTCAACTACAGGCTGAACCGCTGTTGAATGACTGTGGAAAGAGCCTTTGGGTGTCTTAAAGCCCGCTGGAGATGCCTTTATGGCAAGCTAGACTTGGCAGAGGGAAGTATATCCGCGGTTATTTCCGCGTGCTGTGCCCTACATAATCTCTGTGAGCGGAAGGGCGAAGTCTTCACTATGGCATGGACCTCGGAGGTTCAACAACTGGAGGCCACGTATGCTCAGCCAGAGAGCAGGGCTATTAGAGGGGCCCAGCGCGAGGGTACAAAGATCAGGGAAGCCTTGAGGGAGCATTTTCTGGCTGAAAGCGAGTTCTAATGGGAATTGCAGAGGGAGGGAGGGAGGGAGGGAGGGAGGGAGGTTGCGGGTTAGCAGTCTGTTAATCGGATAAGGCAGTTGCTTTTATGTACCTATTACACACATGTGTACACCGAATACAGAAACCCATTTATTAAAAAGAATTCATTTATGAACAGTTTTCTCATAATCTGAAATAAAAGTTGCAAAACATTAAAGTTTGTGGTGGGGGAAGACGGGGTGTGAAATTGGTTTGAGGGATGAAGGGTGTGAAATATGTTCGCGGGAGGAAGGGGTGTGAAATTTGGGTTGGAAAGGGGACAGTTACATATTGGTGTATGTCCTGGACTCATAATCGCCAAAGCCCTCCAAATTGGTGTACTCCCCCAACCCATTCTGCGGAGTGTGGTCATGCCTGTTAGTAGGGGTTGGGTGCAGTGGATAAGGGTGCTGGATCTGTGGGGTGGTCGGTGAAGGGATGGGGGTTGGAGGCAGCTGTGGGTGGTAATAAGCAGCCAGCTGTTGATACTGGCCTGGAGGGGACAGAGGGCCAGGAGGGGAATGGCTAGGGGGCAAGTGGTAAGGAGGGTGGTGTTCAGGGGCCTGCTGCTCCTGAACAGCAGCGATCCGCTGCAGAGTCTGTATTTGCAGCTCTAGCATTCTAAGCAGCTTGTCAGTGCGGTAATCAGCACGGTCTTCACGAGCCATCTCTCTCTCCTTCCTTTGTTGTTCCCTCCGCTGTTCCAAACGGCTCATCTGCTCCTCCCTACGTTGGCTGTCAGCGCGGTTGTCCATTGAAGCCTGTTCCAGAACTTGCCTCAGAACCTCCTCTTTGCTCTTTCTCGGTTTGCTTCGCAGTCTACTCACTTTTTGAGCCACACATGTAGCTGGTGAGGATGTCAAGGGCAGAGCTGGGAAAAGTTACAGTTTCAGAGTTAAAAGACAAGATCCCATTGTTTGCAACAGACACTCTTGGGGAGTCCCACGCATTCCTTGAATCTTTTGTGCAGTTCCCCTGTTCAAATAAGCCATTTCACCCACAGAGGTAACCAAGGATCCCCAGGCATGGTGAGTCTCTGGGACAAACACTGCTTCCCTGCCTTTCTATACCATTGTTTGGGGGGAGATATCTCTCTGTTGTGTGTGACGGAGCAAGAGAGGGCGGGGATTCTAAGAAGATGTGGCTTCCGCCCAGGCCCATATGCCGCTTGCATCTGTGCAGCAATGCTCCCCCCCCCCCCTTAGAAGAGTGGTGTGGACTGGTGACCGTGGCCGGGACAGCGAACACACTGGGGCTACTGCGAAACCTCCGGAGGCATATTGCAAGAGCTCTTATTGAGACCTTTGCAGAAATCACTGATGAGGATTACCGTGAGGTGATAGAGCACATCAATGCACTATTCCATATGTAGCCAACCATGGAAGCATTCTTCTCCACCCTCTGCAAATCTGTCTGCCCTCCCCCCTAGAAAAGTTTGCTGTACCTGTGCAAACCGGTGTTGGAACCACAGCACCTGCAGCCGCCAGATGCTGTGGCTCGCTCTGGGTGCATTCTGGGCTTGAGAACAGTTCCTGGCTGCATGTATCCAGTGATTCCTCATTGCCCTGGCTCGCTCCTGCTGATGTGTCTGCCTCATCCCCCTCCTCCTCGTCTGGGTCCTGCTGCGAATCGCCGTGCTGATAGTCTCCAGCATCCATTCCCCCACCACCACCACCTTCAGTAGGGGGCTGGGAAGAAGTGTCCTGGGTGTTCGCTGGCGCGCACGTTGCATCACCACCTAGGATCGCATCCAGAGCCTGGTAGAACTTGCAAAACACAGGGGCTGCCCCAGAGCGGCTGTTTGCATCACGGGCTTTGCGATATGCAATCCTAAGCTCCTTTACTTTTGCCCAGCACTGCAGAGTGTCTCGTTCATACCCTCTGTCTCTCATGGCCCCTGATATCAGGGAATCGGTATCATAATTTCTGCGTCCAGACTGCAACTGAGACTGTACAGCCGTTTCCCCCCAACAGCTAATGAGGTCCGTGACCTCATGATCAGACCACGCTCGAGATCGCTTATTGCGAGGAGGCATGGGACGTGGAGTCATGGCTGAAGCAAAATGGTTACCTGAGGAGCACTCCACGCCGGGCTGTAGTAAACAGGAAAAGGATTTTCAAATTTACCTGGGAATTTAAGGGGAGGGTCTGACGTGTGGTCACCTGAGGACGCGACAGAAGAGTTTTAAATGATGGACAGAGAGGCTCTAATGGGAATTCTGGGCCAGTCTGGAGGAGGCTGGAGGCTCATTAACGCGCAATGGGTGTTCACATTCGCACCCTTGCGCCATAGCGCTAGCGCAAAAAGCCTTATCACGTTCGGAAAGGTGGTTTTACAGTTGCGCTTTAAGCGGAGACTTATTGCGCAAAAGGTGACTTGCAAGTGTGTAAGGTTAGAGAGTTATAGCGCTACTGGAGGCTTTTAGCGCTATAAAGCGCCAGTCTAACCATGCCCTTACTGCCAAGAGGTTTAACAGTTGAGTTTCAGCTTTAAAAGACCTTTGTGGCCTGATCCTTACTATGGTAGAACCTCAGTGTTACAAAGACCACAGTTACAAGCTGACCTGGCAATCACTCACTGGAACTGGAAATATGCAATCAGGCAGCAGCAGAGACACACACACAAGAAGACCAAATACAGTACAGTACTGTGTTAAACATAAACTTCTAAAATATAAAAGGAAAGTTTTTTAGAAAAAAAGATTTCACAAGGTAAGGAAATGTTTCTGTGCTTGTTTCATTTAAGTTAAGGTGGTTACAAGCATCATTTTTCTTCTGCATAGTAAGTTTTCAAAGCTGTGTTAAATCAATGTTCAGTCGTAAACTTTTGAAATAACAGCCATGTTTTGTTCAGCGTTACAAACAACCTCCATTCCTGGGGTATTGGTAACTCTGAGGGTCTCATATCTGCTTAAACTTAGTCAGAAAAAGTTCAAGTCTCAAGACTGAGGTCTCTGGGTGTACCCTGGAATATACCTGTGAATTCTCATGGAAGAATTTGAACAAACTCTACACATGGACTACCTATTGAACTGATTCAGAAAGGACTTTTACAAATCAGTAGCCTCACCATCTCTATTATGAAATTGACATAAGAACTTTACTCAGATCTGTATGTATAATTATCTTTAACCAGAGTAATTCTCCTTTTTCGTTTTTAATAAATCTTAGGTTTAGTTAATAAGAATTGGCTGTGAGCATGTATTTGAGTAAGATCTGAAATATTCATTGGCCTGGTGAATAATGTATCCAATCTCTTGGGATTGGTAGAACTTTATATATGATGAATAAGATTTTAAGAAACCCTCACTATATAGACCTGGCTGTCTGGGTGGGAGTCAAATACTAGATTGCTAACCAGTAAGGTATTACAGAAGCTGTTTTGTTACTGGAATGGTGAATCTAATCATAAGAATAAATCACCAGTTTTGGGGATCATCTGCCCTATTCTTTGCAGTTTGCTCCAATTGAGCATTCTGTGTAGCCCTTCCAGCGATCTCGGTCATGTGAGGATTCTGCAGTCCAAGGTCTCACCATCTCCACAAATTACAGCTTTTCATAAGGAATATAAGTGGTGACAAAATGGATGCTTGTTGAATGCCAGATGTAAGGGCCTTTGCCCAGCACTGCTTTCTGAAATCTCTCGGAGAAGAAAGAGTGAACCCATTTAACAGCTACTCCATCCATTGTTTTCTTTCTGGTGTGGGCCCCAGTTCTTCCCTCTACCCTCAGTGGTGAACCTTGACATGTTCATTGTTGATTATGCACCTACTTTGTTCCTTTTTATTTGCTCTATTAAAATTAGAGGACAGAATGGGGAGAAGGGTGTGGTGGAGTGGAGGACATTCTTTAAGATTAACCAAAATAAATGAGTTTGAACAGCAATTTAAAGAGTGAGACTGAATGCCACACTGGGACAGGGATAAATAAAAGTCTTATTTGCTTCTGCTTGTATGTTATTTTATAGAGGAACAGAAGTTTCTGTTGACTGGATTCACTAACTTTGCAAATCTTCTGTTAATCATCTTTGTCCTTACCCTGTAGTTACAGGCAGACGTGGTTTGGGACCATATTTGGCACTGAGGCCATACTGTGGGCATCCCAGAACTGAATCATCTAGTTCATCCCCCAGCCAGGGCAGCACTGTTCCTGCAGTTTACGTATTTTATAACCTTCAGGAAAAGATGTTTTTATTTTCTTAAAATTAGACCAGAAAATTAACACATCCACATTCAAACAACATTTTAGGTCGACACTAACACACCAAAGCAAGGGAATGCAAAGTTTAGGCCTAATATTTTGTTCTTAACTGTGAATTCTCTAGGATGGAATACAACTAATAATATTTACCATTTACTGTGCGTGATACTTTTCATCTCCAAAGCGCTATACAAACATTTACTCTCAGTTAATCTGGGAAAAGTATGATTTAAGGCCAATGTTAGATACTTTGTTTGACAATGTTAAAGTCATTTAAATTGAGTCTGTTTGTATTTAATAGGATAGAACTAAAGTACTTTAGTTTAAATGCTATTGTTCCATTAAAAGCCAATTACAGAAATTCAGCTGCTTGAATTTATAGCATACAGCTTTTCATTTTAGAAAGATCTATCTAAATACTTCATCCAAATTTAGTCTTTATAACGCTGACTAATTGCATAACATTCTTTTCAACCTACTGCATAATGTAGTCCTGATTTGGAAATAAAATCTTTGCACTGTGCTTGCATATGTCTCTAGCTATATGTTGGCAATACTGCCTTTGTACAGCAGATAGCGCTCAAGATGTTTCCATTTATTAGAGGGAAGAAAGACTGTGTTATTGCTACTATGCTTAGGAATGCATTTGTCTGATGGTAATCTATCTAGCTCAGCATAGAACAGGATGCTATGTAGATGTTGCTGCCTTGATAGGAATGGGCAGTCTCATTAATACATTAGCTGATTTAATAATTGTTTAACTTATATGCGGATAAATATAATTTATTTTCATTGAAATTAGCATTCGTAGTCCCCAAACAAAGATGTTTGTAGAAGGCACCATTTATTTTTAACCCAGGATATGGAAGTAACATTTAGATACAGATTCTGTTAGATAAGTGTAAATTCATATGTCATTTAAATTGATTATTCTCTATTTTTTTAAAAAAGTAAAAATACAGCACGTGCAGATCTGCTAAAGAGGACATGGAACTTAGGCAAACTTTCAAAATATTAAATACTATAAAAATATCTGGATGGTATCAATGTATATGTGTTTGTTCAAGGTAGTTTCTGTATCTTGGTAGTGTGGTGGACATGAACTCATTTTAGAGTTTGACTAGTTGAACTTTGTTTATTGTTATGGACCAGTGTAATTTTTCAGATCCAAATGAATACCTGAGATTTAAGACTATATCCCATGCACAGAATACAATTCCATATATAACACATACAGAAAAGGAACCTAGTTCAGAAACTAATGGATACAAATACCTTATTGCAATCATCTGGTAAAATTGTGCCAGTTTTCGTGGTCAGTTAAAAGATTTTTAAACTTTTTTTTTTTTTACTAGTGAGGCTTTGAGAAGTTTAAAATATGGGGCAGTCAGAATAAAATTGGAACATGGAGTTTGTAATGAGATGAGACATGGCAAGAGAAAATCAGGGGGAAACTAATCTGCAAATGACAGGCATGGTTTTGAAAAATGAAACGACTGCTGCTATCCCAATTTCAGCCTGGTGGTAGAGAGGTTGCATATCACATCACATGCAAATTACAGATTAGAAAGATGTGGCACTGCCAAGCTCAGAACAATCGCATCAATTAAAAATAAAAGCACTACCACTTCACTTCCACAGAAAGCAGTAGGTGTCTGTGTTCAATGCAACTATCTGTTCTATGAGCACTCCAGAACTTCAGCTGAATAGTTTGCCTCATGAACACACCATGTTTTCAACACTTTACTTCTCCTTTTTCAGCATTTATCTTATCATATGGCACTTAGAGGAAAGAGGACAGAGAGTGAAAACCATCAAGCTTCTTATCCTATTCTCAAAAATTGGCCCAAGTGTGTGTTTTTGTTGTTTTTTGTAGCCACTAAAATAAAATTATTTCATCCTGGATCTTTTTGAACATGTGTATCAATTGACTTGCCATGTGTGTATCTCATTACCTAGTTGCTAGATTCTACTCTCTTCTGTAACATGAGCATTAACACGCTTTTTCCTGAATGTGAAAACAATCTGCTCTGAACTAAGAACTTTCTCTCCCCTAATAGATGCTTTTCTAGCTCAGAGAAATGAGTTAATTAATAGTGTGCGTGTGCTCTGATGCCCTGGAGAAAGTTTTAAGTGTCTCCAGAGTTATGGTGATGATGGACCCTAGCTGTGATGAAACAGCTGGTGTAGCCACCTGCATTCATGCTCCCTTGGAAGAAGCAATGGCCCTTGCTAAGGTATGTTAAATGGAAAAGTGTATTTTATAAAGGATAGTCAGTCTTTCTGGCAACATTCTCCAGTCACCTGGGAAGAGAGTGAAATCTCATTGGGTTGAACCCTACATCGTTTCCTATAACTAGCTCTACATCCCTACACGCTGTAACATAAACTGACTTTTGCAAGTCCTGTAACTGGGTAGCCCTGCTTCTGCCGAGCATCATTCTCCCATTGAACAAGGCTGAAAACAAACCACACACTTCCCCCTACACTCTCCAGCACTGTAGCTGAGCTGCAGATAGAGATTTATAAGGGGGAAGAGGCACTATCAATACAAGAGGCTTTCCTAAAAGTCAGGATAAAATGTGTAAATTAAGCCAAACCATCCTCCCTTTCCTTTTAGAGGGGAAAGCAGGGAGACCAGGGAGATGGGGGGGTGGAGGTTAAAGAGTTGATCATTTAAATACTTGTCTTTAGCCAGCGGGCTAGCGGGGTGGGAATGATGTTCAAGGCGATTCCCCCAGGCGTCCTGCCCAGGGGTGAAAAACCTGCTGTCCGTGGCCAGTCCTGATCCCGCGGCTCCCCCTCCTAACCCAGCCGCCTCAGCTCCTCCCCGGCTGTGGCGCCCCGGCCCGTCCGATCTGCCCCGTGGGACCCGCCCCGCGGCGCCCCCCTCCCGGACCCCGGCTCCTCACTGCCCCCCCCCTCCCCGCCCAACTCCTCGGCGGGACCCCGCCGCTCCCAAGCTCCGCCCCGCCCTGCCTCGCGCAGCCCGCGCGCGCGGGGCGGGCAGCGGGAACCGGCTGGCGTGCGCGGCGGGGATGCAGCTGCCGCTGCTCGGCCCCCGGGGGGCGGAGGGGGCGGGGGGAGGAGGCGCGGGGAGGTGACGGCCCCCTCGGATCTCAGGTCCAGTCCTGCAGCGGCACGGAAGGGCTCTGCCGTGGCCAGTTGAGGGGGCCCCGCTGCCTGCCAAGCGGAGCGCTGCGCGGAGGATTTGTGTCGGGGGTTTGATTCTCCCTGCTTTGTGTTTTGCTTAAGGTGATCACAGTGGTATGTCCCTGTACTCAGTCCTGCCCCCCAAAGTGGAGATGTGCAAGATCCAAGTAAGGGAAATCATCTCCTAGACTCCAAGCCAGAATGATGTACCTGCAGCCCCTGCCTCTTATTGTGGTACAGAGCTTCCTTCAGCTTGTAAGTCTGCTTTTTTTATATATATCAATCTCTATGCTAGAAGTAACGGCAGAGCCCTTGGAAATCTATAGCCAAGGCGTTTGCATCTATCTCGGTGTCAAAGCAGCCAGCATTCCTTTGCAGGTTGTTATGTAGGCTAGAAGTACCTGAAAGCAGAGTCTTTGCAGAGGGCTTATTTAATTATCTAGGGGGAGTTTAGTTTTTTGTAACCCCCTCTCAGATATCCAAAGTAATGGAGCACATGCCCCTTTATCAAACATTTGTGCTAGGTGGTGACTATGCTGGATTGTGGCATTTAACACTCTTTTCTGCCTGCTTGTTTCGTGCAACTTTAAGAGCAACTAAATACGAGTTCTTAACACACAATCTGTATATTCTCTCCCATTAAACTGCTGTCATGTTACGTGGGAAAGGAAATCATTGTTGTCCACCTGCCTACTGTCTTTTGGAGATAAAATAGGGAGTAGAGTTTAATGCAATAAAGGCTGCCACAATTTGCACCAAAGCAACTGATTGTTACAGTCCCATAAATTAAGATTCTCTTTTAGGAATGCCATAGTTTTCTCTGTACTTTTTGTAATATTTTTCAGTAAGTTTAATTGGGATTTCAAATTTCTAAGGCCTATATTTTAAATAATGCTCCTAACAGTAGAAGCTGTGACTGTCTATTGGACATATCTGTGACTGTGGACATGTTAAATATCCTGAGCTATGCCATGCTTCAAAGTACCACAATTCCACTTCTTAACCTTACTCTAGATCCACAGTCAGCATTAGGCAGTACCAATTTAGTCAACTATTTTAAGGAAGTGGATGCCAAACACTGGCTTAAAATTATTTGTCCTTATGAACTTTTCTGTTTTCCTAACTGCACATAAAACAGTTATTGTAGAGTTTATGATTTTTGTTGGACTCCACACAAGGATTTCTGTCTATTTGGATTCGATACAGGAAGATGTGCCTGTGTAGTACTGTTTAATTATACGTTAAATGCAAAAGAATTTGAGTGACTGACGTAGTAGGTTTAAGCAATATAGATTTTAAAAGCTGAAGCTACACAATGAAATTAAAATGAGATGCTTAATTTGAAATAGGTGTGTAAAGAGTGTAATCTCTAGCATACCTCTTTTAATGAGAAAATAAAATTCTTGTTCTTGAGATATTAGTGAAAAATAAACTGAATTTGAGAAAAAAATAAAGAACCTGAAAATGAGTTTGCCAGCCTCACCTGAAAGCAAAGAAAACATTATTGCGATTTTATTTCAAAATGCTTTTTTTCAGGAGCATGTTAATTACGTGAGCAGTTATCTCTGATTTATGCTGCAAAAGTTCTGCCTCTCTTCCTAGCTGTCTTGTATCTGAAAGTTTGTCACCATACTCAATAGGGAATGTGTAATAAACCTTGAAGGGATTAAACACCCTTCTTAAGAACTGGATTCTAATATTACAGCATGAGTTGATTGATTAGTTTTTGAGGAAGCTTATGTCAAATTCTAATCCGTTTTTGGATTGTGCTTGTCTTGTAATGTTTTTTGCTTCAGCACTTTATCATGGCAGTGAAGTACGGAGCTGCAGTCTTGCGATAAGGCACACATTTCTTTCACACTGCTATCCTTTTGGACAATAAAAGACTGTTTACATTCTTCACATTCTTACAGCAGGGTTTCTAGCTAACCAACACACAGGGGTTAGGGATGTGAATGGAAAGCAGTAAATGGATTACAAAGTTGCTGAGGAGGAGAGAACTAAATTGAAACACTTTTTCTTTTTCTTATTACCAGATATCAAAGGGACTGATTAAAACTTGTCCCAACAGGCATCAGTTGTGCTCCACATTTTTTATGGATGATGATGTGAATTTACTTGCTGTGGTCTTTAAAATTGTTTCATGTGAACACCGATCACTTTGAAGAATCAAAATATGGGGTTTTTTATGCTACAAAAATCACATGCAGTCAATACCTGTTCTTAGATGATACAAGCTGTATAACTGGGGGGGGGGGTATTTTCCTGCCTTTTTACTATTTACATCACAAACAATTAAAGCTTTGGAGGCACTTAGTCCTGCAATTCTTATCATTAATTTAATCAAAAATAATTTGAAACAAAGCAAGAATGTCTTAGATTTTTGAAGTATTTTTAGGAGTACCAAGTAATGCTAATATTTAAAAAGTTGTGTTTATACTTTTGTGTTATACTGGATTATATCAGGACATTTATTTACCATTTGCTTTCTGTTAACTAAAGTTAAGCTATAGTTTCATTGTTATTTTGTTCTAAACAGAGAATACTCATTTGAATTTTGAACACTTGGTACCTATGGTGGTATATAGATTAGATTTTTCAAATGAATAATTGCTTCTTGGAATCTAATTAGTAGAATTTTAGCAAGCTGATGTTGGTGATATTTAAATATCAATTCATTTTATCTTTTTAAACCATCAAAGATCAACATAGAAAATCTTAATATACTACAAGGGGCTCCTCATTTCAGCCAATAAAAGCAAATTCACATTTTTAGAGTTGTGAAAGAGCAGCGGTTCTCAAAGTAGGGGTTGGTACCCCTCAGGGGGTCAGGAGGTTATTACATGGGGATCTGTGATCTGTGAACCTCCACCCCAAACCCTGCTTTGCCTCCAGGATTTATAATGGTGTTAAATATATTTTGAAAGTGTTTTTAATTTATAAGGGAGGGGGGGTCGCACTCACAAGCTTCCTATGTGAAAGGGGTCACCTGTCCAAAAGTTTGAGAACCACTGTGAGAGAGCAAAATGCTTGTAACCCAGCAAACTTTGTATAATCAGCAAGTCAACTCAAAATTTCTTGCAGGATTTGGGATGATGTTTTTTTAGGTTAATTTCTACTTAAGTATGTACTATTCATGTTTAATGGGAAAAGATGCTAAAATGTAAAAAGTAAATACTGTGCCATATTTCTTAAGGCATTTAAAACTAAAAATAAAAAATACACTTTATCCAGTTTCAGTTCAAAATCAGTATATGCTTTTCAAATACAAATGGAAGTCTGCATACACATACACACTTTTTTACACTACTTTATATATTCAAGTATATTAAACAATGAGAATGCATGCTATTATATCTGATTACAGATGTGTGCTAACTCACTTCTCTAGAAATATCTTCAATTTATAAATCAGTTTACTCCATACATCCCTAGTCAATATACATCAGTATTATAATTTGTGCACAGTCAATACTTATCTGGGCAGTTATTGGCTAAACGGCAACAAGACAAAATAAAAAGCTGCTACAGTATTATAACCAATAGTTACAATTGCTTTGCTATTAATATTAAGATGTTCAATTGTTATTTCATTACTCAGTGCTGCATTAGTAATTATATTTTATGAATAATGAAATCACCCACATTAGAAGTGGAAAAGAACCAAAGTACTAGGGTCATCTACTACATCCTGTATCAATACTGGATTATTTTCTACAATACATTTGCCAGTATTTTGTCAAATCTAATATTAAGAGTCTGAAGAGAGGGCTTCCTCTGCTCTACTTGGGAGATTATTGCCCATATTAATAAATCTTATTGTTAGCAATTTTTCCTGATATTTAGCATGCTTTTTTCTTAACTTCATTATATTTCCCCTATTTATATTTTGCTGATGGAAAATGTCATGTGTTTCACAACAGCATTTTAAAATTATTTATATAGGTCCCTAGTTTAAAATGTTTGGAACTACTTAAACAATCAAAAACAAACAATGCACCTTTGCTTTCTTAATTCCAGGTACTATTAATGATCATGTATTTCTACATAGATACAAGTCTGATTTTCCTGTATCTCGGTAAGAATGGACCGGTAGTTCTTTATCTCAGTGTTTTACATTTATAGACAAATGCTAGTGCAGTGTATTGTAAGGGTTCTATAACAGGGTAGTTTAACTGCTTGTTTGTTTGAATTCTACTTCCCAAAGCTTTGCAGCATAAGATTTGGAAATATATATATATATATATATATATATATATATATATATATATATATATATAGCAACACTTTCTAGTGCCTATAGTTCAAGTTATATCAGCATTCTCATTAAACTCATTTCTAACTTAGCCATAAACATTCTCACTTGGCAAAAAGTTGTCAAACATGCTGTTCATGTAAGATCCAGTTGTTTTATAAATACCTTTTAAAAGCAGATGAGTTATTTTTAAGTTGCTTGTGATTGTGCGTGTGTGTGTGCACACACGCAACGGAGAAGTCTAGTTAAGAACTTTTACCTCTGTAAGACTGGTTAATGTAGTTTTGGTTTAAGGTAAAATCAATAAAAAAATTAGTCCATTTGTGTTTTTTTTAAAAAAAAATACCTAAAATAAAATTACCTTTTATTAAAATTTAGATTGGACAAACAATCCAAAATTCTCAGACACAATCTCTGTTAAAATAGAGTTAAATCGTTGATAAGAAGGTACAACTGTAAAGGGAAAAGAACCTGACTGGAACATTGTAATATTAGAAGAAACACAAACATCTTGAAAGTTAGCTTATTAACATATTATCAATTTTTGCAATTAATAGATGTGTTGAAAAGTATGAAATGCACTGCTAAGGTCCCCTCAGACCTGAATTATGCCTCCTTATCCTTGCTAACCTGGGCCTCTTCTATGTTAGGGTAATTGTGCCTGCAATAATCAAGCTGGTTGACATGGCAAATTCTGGATATTTTGCATTTCAGAAAATCAAAACTCTCCAGTCGCCTTAAATCCTATGGGTGAAATCCTGTTCTTATTGAATTCAGTAGGAGTTGTGCTGTTGACTTCAGTAGGGCCAACATTTCACCTTGTTTATCTTGGTGTTTTGCTTGACACTGCAGAAAACATAAATAGATGGATAGATAAAACCACATCTATCATGGCTTAATGCAGCAGAGTATAGGTAGTTTAAGGAGGATGGAAGGAGACTGAAGTTTAAAACAGATCAACCGTAGTGGGTAGTAGGATTAACAAAGCTGTGAAATTTCCAATGCGTGAAAGATGTCTATTAAGAAGGTGGAATGGAAATTATATTTCAATTTGTATTAATAAAATATAATGGTGATAGCTTGCACATTCCACAAAAGGATCTAAACATGATTTTCAAATATTGGTTGATCTAGTCCCATGCAGTAAGTAAATATTAGTCACTTTTTACATGTAGCGTGACTGAGGTACAGAGAAGTTAAGGATATTGTTTTTAAAAAAATCACACAGCAAGACAGTGTAGAAAACTGATGCCTGGTCTCCTGATGGTGATGCCCAAGCCTAATGCACTAGATCACAAAGCATCTCCCATCTTCCCAAGCCACTCACTCAACCTCTACATCTCAGTTTCCCGATCTGTAGAATGGGGATGATACTGTTTGCCTCACAACCTCTGCTGAAATACACAATAAATATGTGCAATCATTTTTGCTAATTATTAGTAACCTAATTTAACATATGGTAAAAATGGAGATAGAGAGAGGGTAATAGAGACGAGATCCCATTTTCAGAAGTGACATGAGGTATGTCTACAATGCAGTAAAAGACCTGCGGCTGGCCCAGATCAGTTGACTCAGGCTAAGGTGCTATAAAATTGAAGCATAGACGTTTGAGTTTGGGCTGGAGCCTGAATGTCTACACTGTAGTTTTATAGCCTCTCAGCCTGAGACCCACAAGCCTGAGTCAACTGACTGGGCCATCTGCAGCTGTGCTGTGTAGATCTACCCTGGGGTACTTAGGAACCTAAGTCTTGTTGAAAGTAAATGGGACCTAGGACTTAGGGCAAGATTTTTAAAGGTATTTTGCTACCTAGAGATGTGGACAGGTAGCCAGAGAGATTTTCAAAAGCACCTAATAGGTGCCTAACCCACCTAGGTGCTTAAAGCTCTATAGGCTCTGTCTGTATCTTCAGAGCACCAAAATCTTTGAAAATCTGTCCCTAAGCCTCTAGGTCCCAGTGACTTTCTACTAAGTCATTTAGGTGCTCTTGAAAATTTTACTCTAAATGCTTGGCAGGGGGTTGGCAGCAGGAGATGCTGTGGTCTAGTGGTTTGGACGTGGGCCTAGAACTCATGAGATCCAGGCGCTATTTCTGGTAACATTTATTCATGCATCATGCTCCCCTTAGACATAATAGGAAGTTGGTGCATACAGCGTTTAAAATTGTGTCTAAATAACCATATACACTGAACACCAAGCCATAAAGGCTCCAAATAAGTCAGTATCTCTACTAGTTGAATAACAAGCTTTTAAAGGGGTTTTTATTGTTATTTTTATTAATATTACATGCTGACAAGATAAACTTTTATGGCTCCAGTTCAACTATCTCAGCCTATCCGATCAATAATACACATTTTTAAACAATTCCTTGTGTGTATGTATGTATGTATTTATAGCATAGCTCTTAACATCTGAAGAATCATTAGGATATAGTGGGTCATTAAACTAACATTTTACAATTGCTTAAATATATTTTCATAGACCATTAAAGTCAATTGTACTAATTCATTCTTGAGAGAAGAATTGTACTAATTCATTCTTGAGCTTCATTTGTGAGAAGCATTGCCCTTTTCTTTTTTGCCAATCTAAACTGATTTTAAGTAGTAAAAGTGCCTTTGTCTTTACCAATAAATAGATACGGGGCTGGCTTCTTTCAGGTGCAAGGGATGTATTTTCACGTATCTTTTTATTTCTCTTTATCAAATTGCCATGTGACCAAATTCTTCTACAAGGATGAGGTGTTTGCCTGGGAATTGCTAGTGGACCAATAAGTGGGAGACTGAAAAAAGAGGAGAAGGTGTGAAAGTTATCATGCCAACATAAATCAACCCTAGGTTTGACTCCCAAACATCATATTCTCCTTCAACTCTTCTCCTGAGTTCAAAGCCAAAATAACCTATTTATGTTTTAGAATATTTCCAAAAATTTCTAAATTATGTCCTTTAGTTGTCTTTATATTTAATTTATACTCTTGATTTGCAATTAAGTCTAATAGCTTAAAATACTGTAGAGCATCTTTAGGAAGTGTATAGAATTATGCAACTTAGAGAAAAGGGACCTGATCGGTTATCTAATCTATACCCCTGTCAGCCCAGGATTGCTCCCTGTGGTATATTTTGTATCATGCTGTCTAGTCTAGTTTTTAATAACTCATTCAACTTAGCTTCCACCACTTGCATTAGTAATCTATCCCAGTTCCACAGTTTAACAGATCATATAATTTGCAAGTTTTTCCTGATATTTAATCTTTTTTTCCCCTAATTTAATCTAATTTGTTCCACTCTGAATCATGCAAACAATTTCTCACCCTCTTTTGACCTTTATTCCAAGCACTATTATTATTTATATTTTAGTAGCACCCAAAATGCGCTAGACTCTGTGCAGATGTAACTCTACTGTCAGAGTCGGCAGCAACAAGGGCCAGGTTCAGCATTTAGGAATTTCTCAAAACAATGCAAAACAGAACTGACTCGAGCCCCTACCCAGTGATCTGGGAACAGGGCCAGCGACAGGAATTTTGGGGCCCCGTACGGCAGACCGTACGGGCCCCCCACCCCGGTCTCCTGCCGCCTGCGGGGCCCCCCCCCCCCGCCAGTCTCCCGCCGCCCGCGGGCCCCCCCCGCCAGTCTCCCGCCGCCCGCGGGGCCCCCCGCCAGTCTCCCGCCGCCCGCGGGGCCCCCCGCCAGTCTCCCGCCGCCCGCGGGGCCCCCCGCCAGTCTCCCGCCGCCCCCGGCCCCCCCCGCCCCCGGCCAGTCTCCCGCCGCCTGCGCTCCCCCCCCCGTCTCCTGCCTCCCGCGGCCCCCCCCGGCCAATCTCCCGCGGGCCCCCCCCGGCCGGTCTCCTGCCTCCCGCGCCCCCCCCGCCAATCTCCCGCCGCCCGAGGGCCCCCCCTCCGCCGGTCTCCTACCTCCCGCGGCCCCCCGCTGGCCGGTCTCCCGCAGCCCCCCCCCCCGGCCGGTCTCCTGCCTCCCGCGCCCCACCCCCGCTGATCTCCTGCCTCCCGCGGGCCCCCCCCGGCCGGTCTCCTGCCTCCCACGCCCCCCCCGGCCGGTCTCCTGCCTCCCACGCCCCCCCCGGCCGGTCTCCTGCCTCCCACGCCCCCCCCCCCGGCCGGTCTCCTGCCTCCCACGCCCCCCCCGGCCGGTCTCCTGCCTCCCACGCCCCCCCCCGGCCGGTCTCCTGCCTCCCACGCCCCCCCCCCCGGCCGGTCTCCTGCCTCCCACGCCCCCCCCCCGGCCGGTCTCCTGCCTCCCACACCCCCCCCGGCCGGTCTCCTGCCTCCCACGCCCCCCCCCCCCGGCCGGTCTCCTGCCTCCCACGCCCCCCCCCCCCGGCCAGTCTCCTGCCTCCCACGCGCCCCCCCCCCCGGCCGGTCTCCTGCCTCCCACGCCCCCCCCCCCCCGGCCGGTCTCCTGCCTCCCACGCCCCCCCCAGCCGATCTCCCGCGGCCCCCCCGCCGATCTCCTGCCTCCCGTGGCCCCCCCCCGCCGATCTCCAGCGCCCCCCCGGCCGGTCTCCTGCCTCCCGCGCCCCCCCCCCGCCGATCTCCTGCCTCCCGCGGGCCCCCCCCCCGGCCGGTCTCCTGCGTCCCGCCCCCCCGGCCGATCTCCCGCGGCCCCCCTGGCCGGTCTCCTGCCTCCCGCAGCCCCCCCCCCCGGCCGGTCTCCTGCGTCCCGCCCCCCCCCCGGCCGATCTCCCGCGCCCCCCCGGCCGATCTCCCGCGCCCCCCCGGCCGGTCTCCTGCCTTCCGCGGCCCCCCCCCCCGCCGATCTCCAGCGCCCCCCCCCGGCCGGTCTCCTGCCTCCCGCGCCCCCCCCCCGCCGATCTCCCACGGCCCCCCCCCCCGCCGATCTCCTGCCTCCCGCGGCCCCCCCCCCCCGGCCGATCTCCCGCGGCCCCCCCCGGCCAGTCTCCTACCTCCTGCGGGCCCCAACCCCCGCATGTGCTGCGGCCACGTGGCCGGCCGGGAGAAGCAAAGGGGGGCGGGGCATGCTGCCGGGAGAAGCAAAGGGGTGCGGGGGAGGCTGCTGGGTGCCGGAGGAGGGGGCTGGTGAGCGCGGCAGCGGCTGCCCGAGCCGCGCCTAGCTTACAGCCCCAGCGACAACGGTTACAGCTGTACCGGCCCCGGACTTCAGGGGGGCCCCCTTGAAGTCCGGGGCCCGGTACAGCTGTAACCGTTGTACCACCCTGTCGCCGGCCCTGTCTGGGAAAACTAACCACCACCTTTAACAGATCCTGGTAACCCAAGCCCACCAACAGCAATTCCAGGCCCCAGGGCAGAACAGTCAATGAGCCCCTACGCATGCGTAAGTCACACCCACATTGACATTTGGGCAGTGCTGTGCCTGCCCTGGCTGGCTGCCCAGCGAGCTGCTGGCTGCTCTGCTGAGCACACTCTTCCAGCATGACCAGGGCTTCCACATGCCCACCCAGAAGGGTTGCTAATTGTCTAATTATGTAAACCCAAAGACCCTTGCCCCGACTCCTGCCCCACCCCTTCCTGGAAGCCGTGCCCTCTCCTGCCCCATCCCCTGCTCACTCCACCCCCCTCCCTCTGTTGCTTGCTGTCCCCTACACGCACTCACTTTCATCAGGCTGGGGCACGGGGTTTGGGTGCCGGAGAGGGTGCGAGGCTCTAGGAGGGAGTGTGGGTATGGGAGGGGGTGCAGGCTCTGGGAGTGAGTTTGGGTGCAGGGTTTGGGCTCTGGGAGGGAGTTTGGGCATGGGAGGGGTGTGGGCTCTGGGAGGGAGTTTGGGTGCGTGAGGGGGTGCAGGCTTTGGGAGGAAGTTTGGGTGTGGCAGGGGGTTGGGGTGCAGGAAGGAGTCAGGGGGTCAGCGCTTACCTCGGGCAGCTCCCGAAAACAACCAGCACACCCCTCTGGCAGTAGTTCCTAGGTGGGGGGCTCAGAGGGTCTCTGAATGCCACTGCATGCAGGCACCGCCTCTGCAGCTCCCATTGGTCACAGTTCCCAGCCAATGGGAGTTGCAGAATCGGCACTGGGGAGTGGAAGTCCCCCACAGAAGCTGTAGGGCGGTTCCGGCTGCTTCCAGAAATGGTGCAGAGTGAGGGCGAGCAGGAAGCCTGCCTTAGCTCTGCTGCAAGCAGGGGGCCCAGGGCCCTGGGCAGTTGCCCCATTTGTCCCCCCACTACTATCAGCAGGCCTGCGGGTACCTCTAAGAGGCTATACTTCGCCCCCGCCCCCACCCCCACCCCCCCCCCCACACACACAAAAGCACTGAGTCTGTGTATAGCAAAAGAAAACTTTTAACAGGGAAAGGAAACCAAGCATTCATTTGTGAAAACAACACAACCATGATTCAAATGCATGTAACCACAAGCAAACACCCAACGCACAGTACATATGGGCAATGTCCTTTGCCCCAATTTCCTACCGTGCAGTGTAAAAGTCCAACAAATAAACGTCCCTTTCCTTTCACTACATCCCATTGTCAGCTGGTAGTTCTTAGTCATCAAAGACCCAGAGCTCAGAGGTGGGTTCACCTGCCACCCAGGAAGTGGAGAAGGGGGTCAAGCAATGGCTCTGGTGATGCTGAGCCACTCTGCAACTGGCTTATTGTGGCTGCTAACTCTGCTGCTCCCTACCACTTCTCTCTTGCCACGTGCTGGGGTTCCACCATTTAGCCCAGCTCTTACTGATTTCAACTCTCAGTGATTTCACTGTGTAGCCTTTTCCTGCAACACTGTCTACATACCAGCTCAAAGGCTTAGCCCCTAGACCTGCTATCACTGATTCAGCTCTGGTAATCACTGATAAGAAACATTGGACTAGGAGCTGATTAGATTCAGCTGAATCTTTAAACACTGGAGAGGGGAGGGAAGGGAAGGGGAGGGTCAGGTGGACTCAGTTTAAGCAGAGTCCATAAGGATAGGTAGGAGCAACTGTCCCTTCCTCCTGTGTCTTTAACTGGGAGTTGGCATCCCTGCCTCTGCTTTGCAAGTGAGATTTATGGTGACCCCCTCAATCAGGACATACCAAGTATAGTTTTGCTGTCCTTTACTCATACAATAAGGATACTATTTCATTACCCCAACATTAAATGCAAAAAATGAATTGTAGCCCCAAACCAGGGAGAATTGATCACTTTGGCAAAGCAGCTCCATCTGCTGAGCACCTAGGCAGGTGAGGTGTGTCTATGAAAATACAGTCTGCTCCTGAAGTCTTCCCCTCCCCCCCTCAGTTCATTACTAAATGCCAGGGGAGAGCTCATTTAGACCCTGCTTATTCAGATAGGGGTTGGCTAAACTTACATTTTATAGCGCTCTAACTTGCTGGCTCAAGGGTGTGAAAAATGACCCCCTGGAGTACAGCAAGTCTGAGCACTTTAAAGCACTAGTGTGGACAGGCTTGTGGAGGTGGATTACTAGGAGCACTGGGAGAGCTCTCTCCCATGCCCTTTGTCATGTCCTAAAAAGCTTGCCATCAAAGGCTCTGATCCTGCAAGGAGCTCTGTGGATGGATATTCTGTGCCTATGTAGTCAATTGCAATAAGCACAGCGCTTCTTACAGGATTGGGGCTTACACGATTAAAAAATCCAAAACAAATAAAGGGTGGAAGAGAGACAGAACATTATGAAAGTGTTAGTTTTATGAATTTAGTTTTGCACTTAAAACAAGGATTCGAGTACTTCTATGTACAAAGATATCTACCGTATATCCTTCCCAGAATTACAGCGCTTTTGAGTATAGAATACACTTTGAGAATTTACAAGTAATTAGTTAGATTTAGAATTAATTTTAAAAGGATCTTTCTGCTTCACTTCTACAAGCCCAGAGGGGTAGCTCTGAGTATTCTGCACAGCCCAGCTGCTCCTCCCACTGGCCAGTCCAGTCTACATCCTCTCTTGCAATATGGACCCTGGGATTCATGGCATACTATTTATAGGAGGATGGAGCCACACTGCTCCGGAGGAGGCTGATGTCCCCACTATATCTGGATCTGTGGTGTTAGGGGAAGTTATCCAGGCCAGTGAACACTGTGCCACCTACTCTAGGAATATGTCCATTAACTTAATATGCTACTGTTTACCCCGTCTGTTGTTTATAATCCAGTTTCTAGTTCATGTGATACTTTTCATATACTGTTTGAATTTATTTTTCTAGTGGAATTTGATGAGATACTGAATCATTGCCTTTCCTAAAGCCAACCTGTATTAAAGCTACACTGCATTCAAAACAACCCAATGTTCTGATGTCATATTTTGAAGACAAAAAATGTCACAGATGAGAGTACAAAGCCGTAATTTAGAGTAAAATACACTATAGGGAGTTTGTAATTATTCCAAAATCAAGCACTAGAAACCCATAAAGTTCAGAGTTACAGCTACACTTCAACAAAACTGAAACATACTAAGCTATGAAAATGCACAGCGAAGGCACTCAAACAACCTTCAGTTTGCCTCATAGTGACACCATGAAGAGAAAAATATGGAAAAAACAAACTTCAAGTCTTTAAATATCCATTTAATCTTATCTGGGACCACAGATACTAAAATGCCTTAATTATCTGTCTATGCATAGCATCACAAAATGGTGGCGTTAAGGTTGTTTAAGTGCTTTAACTGTGTATTTCCAAACCTCAACATTTTAAAGATATTTTTAAAGTGTAACCTTAATTCTTAATACCCTGGAATTCTAATGCTTGGTTTTGGGATAATTATAACAGTCCTGTAATGTATCTTACTCTAAATTACTGATATGTCCTCTCAACTCCCATCTTAATTTTCCCCCTGGGAATGTCCTTGTTTTTTAAGAAAACTCTTAAAAAATTCATACACAGACACTAAATAAGAAATCCAAAGACAATGATGCTTGTGATATTTCTGAGTTGAAGATGTGATGTAGCAACCTTAAAACATTTTTTTAAGGGCAGATATTCCAGAACATCATTTCAGCTGCTTTGTGCTGCTCTGTTCTAATGAATCTGGCTGCTAGTTTTCAATTTACATAGAGGGTTAGGGGGCTGTGCTATGCAGACTGGCACCATGTTAAAGGATGAGTAGGAGAAGCCCAGTTCATGAATTTCAATGCTTTTGCACTTTAAAATCAGCCCTTATATGTCTGCCTCAGTTTCCCCAGCAATGCTGCTACAGTGCACGGTTGAACCAAGGCAGCAAAACCCTGGGGAGCATTTCAGCCACTTAAGTATGTGGTCAAACCCCACTCAGCTGTGGAGAAAGGCTGTCCAATGAACCCTTTTAGTCTGTGGATCCCAGGTACACTTGGATGTTGCTTTTGTTTATTTGCCCAGTTTGTTAATCACCTATAAGGATGCAGAAAACTTTCTGGCTTTGTTTTCTAACAAAGGATTTTTTTTTTTACAAAGAAAGGTCTTAGTGTGGCTGTCCCCTATTGAGGCAAAAGGCCAACTGGATTAAATGTGGATTTTTGTTTTCTTTTGCGGTTTTAACATTCAGCCAAGCATTCCAAAAACTGTGGATGCTATGAAGATTACATTATTTGTATATATTGCATTTTTTTTCTTCTGACACTCTCTCCCTGTCAAGGTCTCCTTGCTGGAGCAATGAGCTCTGGTGTGTAAAATTCACATCAAGATCGAACAGTACAGCAAGCTGTGCTTCCACTGCAGTGCACACATTAGCATTTGGGGGGAAGTGAAATCTGGGTTTTTTTCCCTCTCAAAACCCCGCTTTAGTTATAGCAAAAACAGTAAAACTACTGCTGACAGATTTTCCCACCAAGTTCCAAAAACAGTGAAATCCATTTCAATATAATCCTTTCCCAATTTTCCCCCAGTTCAACTTTGAAAACCGAATGCACAATTTAAAGTGCACAAATCAAAATCTGCTTAAAATAATACTCATGCATTTTGATTGTGTATAATTATTATAGCTTTCAAAAATAAAATCTGTTTCCCCCGTTAGGACAAGAAAGCAAATTCCCCAGTGTGTATCACTCTCCCAGCCCATTCTATTTAAAATAAAATGTGTTAGAAGGAAACACCAGTAAATATATGGGGGAAAGAAAAAAATTGGCATGTTTCATACTCAAATCCATTTAATTTATTAAACCTTTTATGCAGATTTTAATGATGTAATATCCATTATCAGCTATGGAGAGCCTGAAATTGCCAAGACTAGGGAATTTAAGCCTGGTATCTTATTTAGGGATATGCTGCTTTTTGGAAGGGGGGTGGCTCTGCTACTATATACTTGCTTATTTCACCCAAGACTCATTTTATTGTTTTTAATCATCACAATATTCTATATTATTAGCCATCAGGAAGAGAGAGAGAGAGAGAGAGATCCTGATGTAACCCACATAATAACCATGAATACTAGCCTACTGTTAAATTCAGCCTTTGATAACATCTTAATGCAATTCTAAATGAACGTAATAGTTTAATTTCTTGGTGGAGTAAAAAGATTAATGTGGCGAATGCTACATATATAATAGTCACTATCTTAATTTAGGTATGATGGATTGGGTTGTCTTATCCAGTTCAGACTTGCTACTAGATTTTTTAATTGGTGTTAATAAAGCTGATAACTGAGGAGACAACTTTAAATGGTATGCAAATTTTAAATATATAGTCCCCCAGGGTGCAAACCAGCATCCACTTTCATTAAAGTCTTTTTTAATCATGGTTTAGATTTGGACCCAGATTTAACCAAAAAGGGGAATAGCCAGATCTGGGATTTTGGTCCAGGCACATCTTCAACACAATATTCATTGGCAGAGGAATATAAGAACTTCTAATGGCATAACAAAATACACACATGTAAATGGGCAAAATACCACACAATTTACTGTTAACCTATTCAATGAGTAGTTCTCTCAGTTGCAGAATAACATCCTTATATCACTGGCACATGTTCTGCTCATAAGTCATTGAAATGCTAAGCCTGTCTTTTTATGTTCTCTCCTATGTGCCCTGAGACATGAAAGCATGAATATTTTCATCAGTGAAAAACGTCACCCATTCCCCATTGTGACAGAGGATGTGGCCTGTCCAAAAGATCTGGCCTGGCTGCTGCTACTCCTGATTTGGTGCCCTGGGCAACTGGGTATAAAGTAAAGGCCACGCTGAATTATGCTGGGACACCTTTACCCCGAACCTTGGGCTGTGCTGATGCTGACACCGTTTAGGATCTGGGCCAAGAGGTTTGTCATGTGTAGGACTTGTCTCTAAAGCGTATGGCGAATTCACTTAGGAGTGGATGGAGAGAGAGTTGTGGTGGTGACTTTTAATTACATGTTTATACTGTCAAAAGCTCTAGCGCAGATGCAGTTGCACTGTCAAAAGAATGCTTCTGTTATTATGGCTTATTTTGTCCAGGGAACTGGTATAAGCTGCACTGGGAGAAAGCAGTATTTTGCTGGTATAGTAGATTAAGCTTAGTAGCAACCCCTTGGTTGCCAATAAGAAGTTGATATGTTGCAGCAGTTGCTAATAAGTGGAAAGCAGGTTTGTGAAGCAGGAGCCAGGGAAGGAAGCACTGGTAGATACTTTCCCTGAATGCAGCCCTGCAAATCTGCCTGTGTACAAAGCAGCAGCAGGGAGGGGGCTTTTCACAGGGAGCAAGGTCTGGGAATTGGGGCTCAGCATGTCCCAGTACTTCCTTCCCTACATGCAATCCCATAGCAGTGCAGGCCCCAGAGAGCACAGGAAGAGTTACTGTGCAACTTACCGCCTCCCCCCAGTCCCAGCCCCTGTCCCTTATCTTCTGTATGACTCTGTTCACATGCAGGTTTGTAGGGCTGTAGCCCCAGCAGGAACTGCTAGGATGGTCTGAGCACTAGCTGCAGGCAGGTTTGCACAGCTGCAGTTAAATCAGGCACATCCTAGCACTTCCTGCCTTGGCTGCAGTGCCACATACTTGCCTGCAGGGGGTGCTTGGCATGTGCCAGTGCCTCTCTCTGGGGCTGCAACCCCACATACTTGCCTGAAGGTGGCAATCTTCTTCCAAAAAATGATACTACTTATAAGAGTCATGCTATTGCCAATATCTCGATCTCATTAACATTAAAGTCTTATGGGATTGGTTCCCAGAAAAATGTTGCTAATAAACAGAGGTTGTTAATATCTGGGTTTCTATTAAGTGGGCTCTGGTATAGGCTGTATCTACCCTGGGTGGGAGTTGTTGGTATAATTATACCAACATACCTCTTCTAATGTAAACTGGGACCTAGTTAGATTCAGAAGAATGGAGAAACAATGTGGTGAATGGTCCCCTTTAATCTATCAGTGCTTTTATAGTAAAAAAAACCAACATTATATCTAACAATGATGATGATGGGTGATGGTCTCCCACTTCCACCTCTGAGCCTTCTTCGACATTGGCCTATGGCTGGAATGCCCTTGCTATCTCAGCCTGGCATACCTGCACCATTCTTATCTTTCATATCCTTTCTTTTGGCATGCTTCTTCGATGTATCCTATTAGTCTTAATTCACCAATAGGCACTGCTGCTGTTTTACCCAACAAAATAAGACAAGCCACTGTGCCACTGTTGTCTATTGTTTGTCTTCAATTGTGAGTTCTTCAGGGAAAAGCTGTCTTCTACACGCTGCTCTGAATAGGGGCTGAGCACACGGTCAGTGCTCTGGAAGATTAAATACAGTAATACATAAAAATGGCCTATCTAAAAGACCAGTAATACCAAGGATTATACATGAGCACCCTAGAAGACTCAAGCTGTTTCTCTCACATCTTCATCAATTTCTTAATTAAGAAGTGTCCCATCAGCTCCTGGGAGCTGCATTTTGCTGCAAATAATTACACTTCTGATAGCTGTCAATGTGTATAAATGTAAAATCAATTATAAGTCTTTTTTTAGAGGTGCACTAGAAAGAAGCCATGTGTTCTGTTGATATTAGTCAGATACTACTTCAGACGTCCCATTCCTAAAGAAAAAGTTAGACAAGTGTGTAAAATAATCCTACTACCTTGTGCTTCAACCAGCTTCCTTACAAATCATCACAGCTAAAAAGATAAAACTTCCTAGATAGAGCTAGGATAAAGCTGTTCTCCTGGTGTTGCTGGTAGTAATCAGAAATTTGAACAATAAATGTGTATGAGAGATTCATTAGTTTGGTTAGAAACATCAAATTTTATACCTACCTGGATGATGCAATATATGGAAGAGCAAATCCTTTCACAGAAATAAAAGCATACATATAAAATTACTAACCCTGGAGGAGATAGTACAGTAGGACTTTGGTAATACGCACTTTGTTAAACTACACCCTTTATAAATGACATTAAAAATTGACAGTTTCATCCCCCTTCCCAGCAAAAATTTAATAGCAGATTCCATAGTGAGATCTATGACTAAATTAGTTTTATAAAATATTCTTCAGTATATTACAGTTTATTTACTAATGTACCACAAATTGTTACAATTAAATACTAACTACAATTGATATAAAGTGATTAAAGTTCATTTTATAATGCATCAGCTTTTCTCCTCCAGTTTCTTTGCTCACTTTCTCTCTATGGCTCCAGTTCTGCAGCACCTAGTAGTGCAGACACTTGTGCCCATTCAGGGTGGCACTACAGCCCTTGGAATCCACATGGGGCTAGGGGACCTTCACTAGCTGCACCCAGTGCAAGATCGTGGTCTAATTCAGTAATTCACAACAGGTCTTTCTCCGTCTCCATTGAGACAATGAAATTCTATTGTGTTTCTCCAAAAGCATCATTCTTCCTGGCAAATTATTCTTCCTTTTTCATGATTCTGTCTATAGCTTTGAGTTTTTAATATAGGCACCAACATCTTTTTCTCCTCTCGGAGACATAAACAAGTAGAATTCCTTGCTTGGTCTTCGCTGTTGTTGCCAACATATGTCATCTATCTTTCATGTTACAGAAAAATCACTGGAATAGCAGATATAAATACCTTGCTCCCCAAAGTAAATGACCCAGATTCAAATGATTATATAAAATTTCCTCCAGAATTGGTGTCTTTAAATTGCCACAACTTTATTAGGGTCTTTTGAATTTCAGCCTGGCAAAGGAAGATCCCATACCCAAGATACTGCACTTGAGACAGTGATTGAAGTCTATCTATCCAAGTGCTGTACTGTTCTCCGTACAACCCCCATATGAAATTTTGTGTATATATTAACAACTCACCAATGTCTAAATGAACAGATTGCAACGTGAGGAAGAAGCATCACATTGCATGACATGCTGTGTGTGTGTATCCACAACACAACTCCCTTGGAATTTAGCAAGTAAAAACGAACCAAAAATTGAATATGTTTGCGACAAGCCCTGAAAACGACTTTCATTTCAAGGAAAGACAAGTGTAAAATCAAATCAAATAAAAGGGTTATTTTCCTTAAGGTTGTTGCCACTTTCACCCTCTGAATGAAATGGCTAACCTGCAGTCAGCCAGAGTTTTATACCAAATCCAGAAGGGAACATCTCTGATGCTAAAGTGTTCAGTGATTGAATGGACTTGCTATCCTGCCCAGTGGTAACTGCATCTCTAACTTATCATCTAGGCCTTAAAGTTGTTGAACCCAAGTTTCTAAACATAAGCTATCTTTGGAGGCCCATTTAAGATTTTTTTAAATGGTGATATCTTACATTAAAACTACATTTTCACCTGCTTTAGCCAAAAAAGAAATCATTGTATTTGCCTTCACTAAGGGTATCATAGGCCTTGTTGACCTCAGTTCATTTTATGGATCTTGAAGGGTGAACACAAAGAGACTGAGACCATGATGGTAAAGTGCTCAGTACTCTTTATGTCAGTAGGACTTTTACTATTTTATCCCCTGGAATTGCATTTTACTAAGTTAAAGTTTAATTAATGTAAAATCTCCCTAGATATGCAGAGTCCCTGATTAAGGTTCTTCAAAACCTGATACTAAGAACTTTCAGTTAAATACTTTGAAAGCAATTTATTTAAAGTCTTCAGAAATAAAGAAAATTACAGTTTGAATATCTTTCTTGGAATTATTCCTTCTAATATTCATTTTGTATTTACATCATGCTTTTCATCCAACAGTCTTAAAGCATTTTATCAATAATAATTATTTAAGGTATTATTACATCAATGTTATAGAATGTGTGAACCCAGTTTAAGGGGAGATGGGGCCAGCTACACCTGTACCGTAATTCATTAGCTGCTTCCCAGACTGTGAGGGTGGGACTAAGGAAGTCAGGTGACAGCTTAATGGACTGAGGGAGGTCACTCTCCCCAGTGGGTAGGCTCCTGTGGAAGGCCCTGAAGCAGGGATTGCCGGAGGCTGGGTACTCCAACGCAACCAGCCCAGAGGCCTAGTGCTCTATACCAGAGCACTAAATGGTGCTAAGAACAAAGCCCAGGTGGGGCTGGCAATGATACCATAGAACTAATCTGGGACTATCCCAGAGCCAAAATTAGCCCAGAAAAGGGCTGGGAACAAAGCCCAGAGGATGAGCTGAAGCAGTGCCCTGAAAGGCCAGAAAAACTGTTTTGTTTGTTGGGACTTTTTAGTTTGGCCTGTTGCTATCCTCTAAGGGGTTAAGTTTGCTTGCAACCTGGCTGGAGGGTTAAGTCACATCACTAGCACAGACTGGTGTGTTCAGAGCTGAGGAAATCGAGGCAGGAAACACTGGCAGTGTCACGTTTGAGCAGCCAGGGGCATTAGGGGGCTTGAACAACAGTCAGTCTTTTAGAGAGGTTGAGTGAGGTTCTGTGGCCTGCAATGTGCAGGTCAGAGATCAATGCTTCTCAACCGGGGTCGCCAGGACCAGCATTAGATTTGCTGGGACCCATGGCTGAAGCCTAAGCTCCACCCCACCCAGGGCAGGAGGGCTCAGGCTCCAACCCTCTCTTCCTCCACCCGGGGTGGTGGGGCTTGGGCTCCCCTCCCCCAGGTCATGTAATAACTTTGTTGTCTGAACTGGGTTGCAGTGCAATGAAATTTGAGAACCCCTGGACTAGATGATCACAATAGTTCCTTCTGGCCTTAAAGTTTATGAGTCTATGAGAAGGGTAAACTGTGGCGTAGAGAGATTCAGTGACAACTCAGGTCCTGCAGTAAGGGCCAGATTCTCAGGTATGTAAGTGCCTAACTCCCATTACAATCATCAGAGCTAGATGTCTAAATACCTTCGTTAACCTGGGCTTAAGTCAGTGATAGAATCAGCAATGGAATCTATGACCCTGAGCACTTCAAACGAGTTGTACTTTCTTATACAAGAACCAGATTCCTCCCACTGTGTTTATTACTGTACCAGTGAGCTAGATGTTTGGCTCAGTGGCAGATGGTACATAACCCCGGTATTTACAAACTAATTGTAAAGCCAAAGTTAACCTAGCCTGCTGCAAAATGGAAAGTCATTATCTGCAAGTCTTGCTCTAAATGAACTAAAAGTGCACAGTGATCCACAAAAGGTAGATCTCTAATAAGGTCTGGCGCCTTTGCTGATTCACACTAAAAAGAATCAGAGAGGTAGCCGTGTTAATCTGGAATAGCAGAGGTAACAAAGAGTCCTGTGGCACCTTAAAGACTAACTATAAAGTTTTGAAGCATAAGCTTTCGTGGGCTAATGAAGTTGGTATTAGCTCATGAAAGCTTATGCTTCAAAACTTTATAGTTAGTCTTTAAGGTGCCACAGGACTCTTTGTTACCACTAAAAAGAGAGAAACATTCGGTACTTTCAGTATTAGGTGATAAATTTGGTCATTAACACTGGTGCAAAGAATAGCCCAAAGAGTGCTGGTGTGTTGACACACCCTGTTTGGTAGTATCAAAAGGACTAGTGGGGCATAAAGGGCATTCCCTGAGTAGGTGGTACCTTTGGAAGTAAGGCATGCTGTGTGGCTTTGCAATACTGGCCCTGTAAGAATTGTTCCACTCTGGCTTGTCTCTCAAAGTCAGCATTTACATATCACCGGCAACACACTTTTCTAGGGACATATCATGAATGTATAAGAGCTCCTCAGAAATTTTACAAAATACCATGAATATGGGTTTCTGGTCCAAAAATAAACTGAAACGTTAAACAAAAACTAATTTTTACTTCAGATACTGATTATTATATTCTTATCTACATTATCTGCAGACATAGTGATGTTAACTTATTGAGTGCTTAGACCAGCCCTAGGAAAAATATTTTGTAATTCTCAGTAACCCATTCAAGATCCCACTGACTTTAACTGGTGGTTTGTGTACAGTGAACTCAAAAGTTAAACAAAGTAGCCAGCCTATCCTTGGAGTCAGACCGCTGATTTTTATTCTTACAAAAACAATGTCATTTTGACTCATGTATTAGTCTGCATTTGATGTATCAAGGGGTTTTAGATTAAGTTAAGAAATTCTAGATGTTCAAACAATAGACATTAGTCTCAACGGCTGAAAATTGATCCAGTATTGTGATATTTTACAGATTTGGAAGAAAAACGTTGAATAGCTACTTAGTTTGACCCACAGTTTATTCACATATGTAGTGACAAGCTGGTCAGAGAGGACAGCTTTACCATAAGATTTGGCATTTGAACACCTGTGAGGAGATGTGCATTTTAAAAACAGAATGTTGAAGCGAAATAAACTGGCCCTCAAATGTCCCAACATAAACTTCTGATGCTTTTTCTTGGTTACTGTCCCAGAAGATGCCCCTCAATCATAATCCAAACTAAATATATAAGGTAACGGTATTTAGACAGACTCCCAAAGTGAACATTATAAAGCAAGTCAGGCTTTAGACATCCTGGCTGTAGCAACAGCAAGAAGAAATCCCTACTTCTTTCTTAGACTTCAGTATTTCCTCTCTCGCTGTCTTCTCCAACTTAGTCCCTGATAGTCTGAATCCCTGAAGGGTGAAGGATATTAGTGTTTACTGCCAATTTCTGTAAGAAACACTTGCCTACCCATCCATGCTGTTTAACGGAGTGCAGAGCTGATTGTCTGAGGAAGGTTTTTAACTCCATCCCTCCCAGACCCTGTGTAGGGCCTTTCCCTTATACTGAAGCCCCAGTAGTACTGCACTGGGATTTGCTAGCACAGATCTTTGTTCCACAGTCTGTATGAGTGGATCTTGATTAAATACCAGGTCTGTTTCTGGAATAGTTGAAGAACTGTATTGCAAAGAATCAAATGCCTGAATCCACAAAGGTTTCTTGCTCCAAGTTTTAAAATGCTCCTTATTCCACTCCACTGTGTCTCAGTATCGATTCACATACCGGTATAAGGACTATGCAAGATAAATGTTTTATGACACTATAAGTACTATGAATTCTCAAATTATGTAAGTACAAATACTTAGTTACCTATGGCAAGTGGACTGATGGCAATTGGCAAGCTTTATAAACCATGACTGTACAGGATGCAGCAAGTATTTATTTCTCAGCTGCAAAAATATTTTTTTAATAGTAATGTTTACATTAGGGATCAAACAACTCGTTTTGCTTAATCTCAAACGCACAAATATCCTGAAAGTTTGAGAATAGCCTGAATAGTGTTGTTATTCTTGTTAAAATATTATTTTAAATGCAGGGAAAACAATGGAACTATGGAGTAAAAGATGAGCAGAGTCAAAAATACATACAGAAAGACTGAAAAAAGGAGCAGAATGGTGCAGTGAAATTCTGAGTATACTCAGTATGTACCAAACAATAGATAGTTTGTCCCCTTGTGTTACCTTATCCTTGCATATATTAAGGGATGATTCACTTCCTAATATTATCACAACATTTCTTCATGTTAAAAACCATGCTTGTTTTAATCTAAATCACCTTTAAACACACGCCACATGCCAGTTTTTACACACACACCCCCCAAACTACAATTAATTTTGCAGCCCCCAAAACACTGAGATTTGCAAAACTGGAATTCTTCATGGTTTCCCATCCCTTTTATAAAGCTCTTCATAAACACTATATTTTATTGTACAATCTTCACTATGGAGACAAAAGCTAAAAGCAAGGACAAAAAAGGATAAAAACAACCCCTGCTAGACTACTATTTATTTTGGTGTTATATTTTCCTCCTAAGGAGCCCACATCTCAAACACCCCAACTTTAAATCTCCTCCTGTACCTGGTAGGACCTGAGTCTGAATGGCAGAACAGTTGTTCTGTTTCCTAAAAGGAACTAGGTGGAGACCCCTTCCCAGTTTCTAAATGCCACTGCTTATTCAGCCAAAGGAGTCACAGCTGACAGTGAGAGAGCACTATCTCTAGGGCTGAGTGCAATTACTTGATAGCTCCCCCAGCCTCACCACTGTGACTGAGAAATTGACCTAGGTCAGCCCCCGTGCACCAGTGCAAAGCACTAACCTCTAGCTAACATTTGGTCTTTCTTTAAACACATTTGTTTTCACATAGTGCATGTTGTAATTTTATTGGGGATGTAGTTACACATTTTTTTTACCTCTACTCTTTTCTGTTACCATTTTTATCTCATAGGTTTAAAAAAATCCTGGCAAAGCCCCTGAAACAAATTCAGTTTTCCATGGCAGTATTTATTTGTTTGAGTTAGTGGCAGAGAGTAGAGTGGGAGCGACATTTCAGCTCTTCTGCAACTTTCTCAAACATATAGGAATGAGATAAGTTGGAGGGAAAGACAGAAAGCTAGTTTTCATTGCGATAAGAATTAACATTTTAGATGATGAAAGATATTACACATGAGTGGGTCGCTTCTAGAAAGCAATGAAATAAAATTAGGCTCCCTGCTTAGAAGCATCTGGCACCCTTATAACCTTGTTCACATAATTATAACTCTGTTTATTAAAAAGAATTATGTAACAATATGGTTGGTTTATGCTGATGTGATTGACTTAGCAACTTAATTGGACTATGCTACATACTAGAGCAAAAAAATTAATTTAATTAACTGATTCATTTGAGGATGACTGGAAGCACTACACACTATGCTTCACTTCTTTAAAGGTGTGCAATGGTTTGATCCTGCAAGGCACTGAGTTGATTCGACTAGCAGAGAAGCACACCCAGCATCTCACAAAGATTTCTCCACACCATGCAGAATCAAGCTCTTGGGCTCTGATCCAAAGATCACTGAAGCTAGTGAGAGTCTTCCCATTGATTTCAAAGTGATTTCAAAATCAATTCCCAAATGAACAAAGGGTCAAAACAAACTAGATACTTCATGGATTCGTGCAATAATGGGACAAAACATGGGGAATACTTAGGTAGAAAACAGCTGTCTCTCCTCTGAGCTAGCCCCCATAATATTTCCTTCTTTCAAACATGCCTTCCCTGACAACATGCCAAAAAAGTAGCATGTTTCATCCACATTTTACTGATTTCAATTAAAGTTAGGAGCCTAAATCCCTCTGAGTATCTGGGCCTTAGTTCCTCTTTGAGACACGTATTGGTTTCTCTTATCAGGGCCGTCCCTAGCTAGTCTGGGGCTCTACGCAGCCCCCCTGTGGGGGTTGGAGGGCAGGCCTCTGTGGGAAGAGGGGGGGGGCTAGCCCAGGCCTCTGGTGGGGGGGAGGGGCTGGCTGGAGGTGGGGGGAACCACCCCCCAGCACTCACTGGCAGCGTGGCTGGGGCTGGGTCACTGCACTTCCCACCACTGGTGAGTGCAGACCCAGCCTTGCTGCAGAGCTTAGGAGAGTGGGGGTGGGGCGGGGGCAGAGCAGTGGTGGGAAGAGGCAGGGCGGGGCAGAGAAGGGGCGGGGGCCTTGGGGAAGAGCCAGAGCAGGGGCTGGAGCAGCTGCGCAGGGCACCAGGAAATGTGGTGCCCCAAGTTTCCTGGAGCCCTACACGGCTGCGTGCTTTGGGTATGGGTAAGGCCAGCCCTGTCTCTTGTACTGCCCTTGTATGTTTACTTCCTGACTAAACAGGAGCTGTGTAAACCCCTTATTGCCTCACTATGGCTGCTGTATTTTGCTGTGGCGTGAATAGACTTTCTGGGTCTCTTCACTTTATAGGTCTGTTCAAAAGGCCTTTTATGGCCAAGAGACTATTGCAAGCTGGCCAGATCCTGGTGCTGTTTATAACTAACTCCACTGAAGTTGGATCTACACCAATTTAAAAGAGGTCAGAATCTGGGCACCGTTTCTCAAACTTTGCAGAATTACAAAAATCTTCTCGTCTCAGCCACTGCTGGTACTGTATCCATTTCTCTAATTAAATGAAGGGAGAAAAAAAACCCTAAAAAATCTAAATTAAAGTCACTTTAGGATCCAATTTAAAACACAAAAGCAGAAATAAGGCTGAAACTCCAAATTTATTGTACCTAGATATTGCAGCACATCTGGTACATGAGATAATGCCCTGTTTTGCAGCATTAGTGACAAGGCAGAAAAAAAGGGAAATGAAGGACAGAGTTTCAAATCTCAGTGTTATATTACTTTACTGCTGGGAGCAAACTGTCTGTTTATCAGGTTATTGTAGGCTCTGTGGTTTGATTTCCTCTGTTTGTTATAAGAATATACAAGAGATTAAAAAAAAAGAAAAAAGAGTGGCTCTGTGATAAATATTTTACAACAGTCACTCTCAGCAGTCCGTCACAAACTCCTGGTGTATGTCTTGAGTGTGTGATTGTAATATTCAGCCAAATATCAAAAAATGAAACTGGTATTCAGTTGAGGCAATGGATAAAGCTGTATGTGACAACCACATATATTCTGTGTGATCATTTATCACATCCGGATATTAGTAATTAAAAACAAAACCAGTACTTACCCATTCTCATAACAGAATATAGGCACTAGATACTACTACTCCGATTCTGCTCTAACTTCTGTGGTCATGGTCACACATCATCAGTTATTATTTACATGTCTGGCTGGTATTGTACAGACATGAGGACAAGACAAGATCCGTGTCCCGTGGAATTTGCAGACTATATGGGCATGAGCCATCTCTTACTGCAGTCAATGGGAATCCTGATGGGCCTGCTTCTGAAGTCCGTAACTTGTGGTATGGGACTTTTCCTCATGTATTCTGGTTGCAACTCCACCAGAGAGGTCTTTCGGGGCCATCTGCCTATCCCAAGTCAGGGTAAAGGGGGAGGGTTGGGCGTGGGACTAGCAACTCCACCCCATAAAAAATCAACTTGCTACAGAAACGCCAACAATAGAGATAGAGACTTTTAGCCTGGAAAAAGAAGGGTCTTCAACTCGAAGACACATGACGCTGGGTGGTGAAAGCCGTGAGGAAACCACTAAGCTGATCACCCTTCTTGCAACCAGGAAGAAATCAGAAGGAGAAGATGGGGCTGGATAGGACACAAATTACACAAGCAGTCAACCAACATCACCAGACAGGCACTGCGGTGGAACCCCCAAGGCAAGCGGAAAAGAGGCCATCCAAGAAACACCTGGCAACGCGACCGTCAGGCTGACACCACAAAAATGGGCTACACCTGGAAGCAGCTAGAGAGAATGGCCCAGGATAGAGGACTCTGGAGATCTGTAGTTGGTGGCCCATACCCCGACTGGGGTGACGGGCATAAATAATAAATAATTCTGGTTGCAGAATGGAAGCCTATTCTGTTATGAAGACAGCATCACAAGCTGGAATTTTTGTAATATTTAAAATGAACTGTAGTAGCTTTGAAACCAGAATTAACTTTTTAAGTGTACCCATTGCACTTGTGATTCAGAGAAGTATGTGTGGAAATCCAGTACATCCCTGATAATCATTGTTGAAGATTCTTATCTTAGTTTTTTACATATGATATTATGGCAGTTAAAACTTTTCCAGAAAGAATTACTTTTTCTTGGGTAAACCAATACATTTGTCTCTAAAAATCAAAGCAGACTAACGCTCTGGGAAGGTTAGAGCCCTTCTCATGAATACTACTTCGCTGTCTCTGTAGACCAGAGAGCTGCAATGACAAGCCAGTTTGCTTGACGGTAGTGGCAAAATGATGATTTTAAAGTGGAGATTGCAGAAGTGAAACATGAGACAGGCAGGGTAGCCTTAGGCACACATTAAACCTTCAGTCTGCCAGGTTCCTGAGTTCATTTCAGAACAGGAGGAGATCAGAGGTGCGGAGGTGCCAGAAGGGAAACAGCAGTTGGAGGATCATGGTCTGGCCATGGGGAGAAGAGAAGTAGCAGTCACTGCCACAGAGCGGCAAGAAGGCAGAAAAGCCTCCTCATAATCTCTCTTCCTTCCCACAATCTGTGCTGGGTCACAGTGCGTACTGACCTTGAAGAAGAAGGGAGAAAAAGCAGCTAAGCCAATTATGCTGCAGGCACCTGGAGAATGAACAATGGTTCCACCCAACTATCCAACTGCAAACAGGTGCACTTGAAATAGTGCTCAGATTATTTTCAGCTATCAGAACTTTTGCTGAAGTTCACTCAATATCTATCCAAAGTCAAACATGGGCCTTGGATTCCTTATGGACAGCAACTAGGTAGTGCCTCTTTGCAGACTGGAAGATGACGTTTGGGCCTAAGACTGCTGGGTGTCCAGTTTTCTACTGGAACACCTAGTTGAAAAAGGACCCAGGCAGCTCTGGGCAGCACCAATGACCAGGCTGTTAAAAGTCCAGTCAGCAGCACAGCAGGGCTAAGACTTTTAGGCCTAGGGGCAGCCAGGGGTCTCCATGTGCTGCCTCCATCCCAAGCGCTGACTCCACAGCTCCCATTGGCTGGGAACTGTGGCCAATGAGAGCTGCAGGGGCAGCACCTATGGACGGGGCAGCACACAGAGCGACCTGGCCACACCTCCACAGAATAGCCGGAGGCAGGACATGACACTGCTTTCGGGAGCCACTAGAGGTGAGTGCCATGCATAGCCTGCACCCCATCCCTCTGTCCCAGCCCTGTTCCCTCTCCTGCTCTCTGAACCTCTTGATCCCAGCCCAGAGCACCTTCCAGCACCCCAAAACCCTCAATCCTGGCCCCACACTGGAGCTCTCAAACCTCTCCTCTGTCCACACATGCTCTCCAACCCCCTGGTTAAGTCCGGAGCCATCCTCTTCATCACGAACTCCTCATTCCTGGCCCCACCACAGAACCCACATCCCCAGCTCGGAGCCCGTATCCCCTCCCATATTCCAAACCCCTCAGCCTAGAGCCCCGTCCTTAACTCCAGCCCCACTTCAGAGCCTGCACCCCCTGCCGGAACCCTCACCGTCTCCTGCATCCAAACCCACTGCCTCAACCCGGAGCCCCCTCCTGCACCCTGAACTCCTCATTTCTGGCCCCAATTCCCAGGGCCACACCCCAAGCCAGAGCCCTCATTCACTCCTGCACCCCAGCTCCTGAGCCTGAAAGTGAATGAGAGTGGGGGAGAGCGCGCAACAGAGAGAGGGGGGATTGGAGTGAGTGGGGATGGGGTAGGGAATCAGAACAAGGAACTGATCTCATGCTGGCCCTGCAGCTCCTCTTATACTAGCCTGCTGGGCCCTGATTGGCTGTTTCCCATACAGCTACTCTAGGCAACTTGGAGGACCCCTCCACTGCCCTTTTCTGGGGTGGGATATAGCATGGCCACACAGCCTCCATCAGGGGCCTCCGACCTAGTCCTCCCCATCATGCCTACCATCAGTTTTTCCCCAGCCCACCAAATCTCTCATGTCTCCTGCTTCAGAACAACAACTTGTTTCTCATCTATTCACAAGTCATGGCTTGTGTGTGTGTGTGTGTGTGTGTCTGTTTGTTTTTAAAAAACATAAAACCAAAGAAACTTCATGCCGCTTCCTGTCAGTATTGGTGCTGAGTCCCTTGTCATAAATTCAGTCCACTCTATTGCCTGTGATGCTTGTGTAGTCACACCTGAAGTGTAGGTTAGTGAGCTAACCCATCTGGTGCACAGTGCAGCAGCTGAGGCCCAAAAGGTAGAGTTAGGCCATCTGAAGGAGCATAATAAAGTTTCCATCCGCAAAAATAATCCAAACATTCTATGTCAATGCATATTTTCACCTGTGAGCCAGAGTGGTGTATGAATCCAGAAGGGGAAACAGTGTGTGATAGAATGGTGATAAAGTAATTAATGCTGCCATGGAATGAAGGGGATGTTTCTGCAGAAGTTGGTCCCAATGTGCTGTGGCATATGTGGGCCCTGCCTCTAGTGCACTCACTTTGCTGCCAACTCTGGAGAATTTATTGTTACGTTTGGCATTTTCCTTAAAGCCTCGTCTCCAGGAGTCAAGTGATGATGGGAGAATCTCAGCTTTCATTTAAAAATAAATAAAGGAAGTTTATAGTCTTCATGGTTCAGGGAAAAGCTTGAAAACATCAATGGAGTATACCCATAAAGGCTAAAAGATGGTAAGGCACATAAAAAGAACCAATTTTTTTTAATCATGATTTTTAAGGCCTGATTTAATATTTTCAAACTCAGACTATTTCATTGAGACATTATACTACAATATCAATTTTAATATATAGACATATTTAATACTATGTATGATATACTGAATATTTTATATTAGTGCTTTAAGTTCAACACTATCAAAATGAAACAATTCAGTGGTTCTGAATTGAAATTTTCAGAACTTTCATTGTGCTGGAAATTTCTAAAAGTTATCTTGTAATTCCGATTTGGAATGAAAACACATTTTGAAATGTCAGAATTGCCTGTGGAATAGAAATGTTCTTGTGTGACCAGCTCTAACAGGGAGCCTTTCGTCTCTCACGCAGCATGCTGTGGAGGTGATCTCCACAGCTCATGGCAGAGGGGAAGAGAACCCAGGCATATGCTGGAGGCTTGCTAGGGATGTGGCCAGTGGCTCCATGAATGTATTTTTTGAGGGCAGTGGGGGAGGGAGGACATAGTAATAGGAGTGAATCACAGCTGGCCCTAGACGAAATGGGGCCCCAGGTAAGGAGCATTTTCAGCACCTTCCCCATCATTTGTTAAAGTTAAACTTTTGAATACCTTATTTTTTATTGCATTTGCAGCCCATTTCACGATTTTGATGCACAATCTGCATGCATGAAGAATCGCTGTCATATAAGATGATACATTTGCATCTTAGGATCTGTACATCTGTATTTATTCATACCATATTGTGACAGACCGCTCTCTCACCCCCCTCAGGAACACAAGCAGGAAACCCTTCTCTGCTCCAAAAAGTGCTCTTTATTCACAGTGCAGGCCCCACCACCAATACATGCAGCTTGTCCAGTCCTTCGGTATACAACTCACAGCTCCACAGACTCTGTATACTCCAGCTTACAGTTTGCAACTCTTGAATAGCTCAAACCCACAGCTCTGAATCACTCAAACCACACCACACTCTATACCATCCCCACCACCCTGGGCTTGCTTCCTGGCAGGCCTTTTATCCCCCTGAGGAGGCTGCCAGGTGCCACTCATCCCTGTTGATTGCCCTGCAAGCCAGGTGGCTGATTAGCCTTCCTGCAAGGGAAGTTTTTAGAGGGCTTTTCTCCCTCTTAAAGGGCCGGCAGGGCTGGCTCGGCACTCCTGGCCAGCGCCCTGCCACAATATGTAAGCAAATAAAAAAATTGTTTCCTCTAAGCTTACAGAATCTTTTTAATTTTAAGAACTGAAATGTACTAACATCAAGAAATTGAGCTGTGCACCAGCATTGGGTGGACCAGTATTAAATAGTGTTACAGTAGGTGACAGCCTTAAAATGTTAACCTTTTGCACTAAGGGACTAAGGTTGTTTTCTCGCCTTTGCCCTTGTAAACTGAAGCACAGCGTCATAGAGATCCAAAGACTGGCCAATGCCTTTTCAAGCAGCAAAACAGCAAGCGATGTCAGTCTCTCATCGGCCACCATCAATCAAAGATATGTTTCAGTGAGCCCAAGCTTCGAAAAGCTGTGCTCACCACTCACAACTGAGACCGGCAGAAAGCTATCCACACATTAGGAAAAGTGTCCTTCAGCTCTACATCATGAATAAATTGGAGAACTTGGAGTGGAGAGTGCTTCCCATGTTGCAAAATGTAACAGATATTGTCCAATTCGACACAGAGGTCTTTATCATTGATGTCCAAACATTCCCCATGTCACAGCATCCCGTGAAGCGCCATACAATTGTTTAAGACTGTCTTCCTGCCTGCTTGCTGAAAACAGAACATATATCCTTTCCAGTACTCCAAAGCGAGATACTGAATCTCAAGAAGGTGGCACTGCATCTGAGACAACCAGGTTGAAGCGATTGCCAGCTACAAGGCACGAAGAAAGCTCTTGGATTCAGTGCAAAGATCCTTTCCTGGACACCACTGTTTCTTCCCTTTATGTTCACGCTGTTGTTACAGACTTGACAGTTCTGAAGTTTTATTTTATTCTCATTCAAAATGTTCATAAACAAAAGTTCTGTTCGGCCTTTTTCAGTAGAGTCATCCACAGACCAGAAACGGATAAAGAGTTCCTTTACTTGGATACAGCCATCCTCGTTGTCAACATATCTTACTGTAAATGACGTCTTTTCACTGTAACTAACATCGGGAGTTCAGTCCATTATTACAGTGTAGTGCTTCGCTTTGCCGAGTCACATCAATAAGTTATCAAGCACATTCCTTGCCATAAGGTCAATCAATTTGTTTTGAATTGTTTTGCTTTACGAACTACTCAACATATTTCCCAAGGAGCTCTACCAAATCGAGGAAATTACTGTTATGTTCAATAAACAACTTATCCGATGAGCCCCGGAAAGCCAAATTATTCTTTGCAGTGAAGAGAGTAATTGAGATCAGACTCTCAAGCATGTTCCTCCAGTGCTGGGTTTTTACATTAATAATGCACTGGTTTTCTGCATCCAGGCATTTATTCAGCTCGAGCCTGGATTCAACCTCCATCCATTTGGCATAGGGTGGCCATAAAATGGCCGGGTGACTTTTCATGTTGCTTCAGAGCATCTGCTCTAAGTTATGGCAGTAATTGTACCCAGAAAGCGCAAACAAGAATTTAGCATTCTTTTCAAATGTTTTGCAACAAAAACAGAACACTTTGTCGCTGATTCAGTTTCTCAGTATTCTCGAGCATTCTTTCACAGTGTGACACTGAGAAGTGTTGCTTCTACTCATTTACTGGAAATGTCATATTCTCGATTTTGCCCAGCCCATTCAAAATTGTATGGCCAATATCGGCAGAATTTAGGATCACCAGCCATAAAGCAGGATCTGATGTATCTATTTGGGTGTGCAATTTTTCTCATGGCTTTTTTCTGTCATCATCCTTTTCATGTAAAGGAGATTTTTCTTTTTTCTTTATGCCGCCAGGAAAACTGCACGGTTCTCCATTACTTTCCTCACATTTCCATTCCTTGTCTTCAGGCAAATCAGCTAATTCCTTAGTAATAGTACTTCCATTATTTACACTTCTCTCCTCAATTTCTCCTGCACTGGGATGGTCACTACTGCCTGATATCATATTGTTCCCATATTTTCCCATAAAATTTGCCCTTTGCTGCAAACTAGATTGCAATTGAGCTTTTTGCTTCCTATCCTAAACTCATGAAGGCTTCTTCAGGGGCATCTTTTATTTTCTATGTGGGGAAAACAGCATTAGGAAGCACAAAAATCTACATTCTGCAGTCTTAGAAAGTCATCAAACATTACATGTAAGCGTGGCAAAAGTAGTAACAGTATTTCTTTTAAATTTTTGCATAGATAGAGGTTTGATAGATCTCTCTGGCATCTCATTAAATAGGTCCTTTGTTAGTCCCGATTTACACTCTTCAAGTCTTAATTTCACAATTACACAATAAAACAAGATTCTCAGTTTCACAGCTAGGTTTTCACTTCACTTTGTTCTTATATCTCACTGACTCACGGGCCATGCCCCATCCCTTATATACTCGCGAGATTATGGCGGACAACATTCTAGAAGGTTCAAGGAAAATATAGTTCTCAGAAAGTCTGGAAGGTTCCACAAGATTCTATAAAGATCCAGAACATTCTAGGAGGTTAGTGAAAAATGAAACCACTCATAGAATACCTGAAACATTTTACTTCAAACTTCTATTTTCTCTTTTGTGTCTAAGAACAAAAACAGCAATTCGGGTGTCCCCCACCCCAAACCGAGCACCCCAGGAAGTCACCTGCCCCTAAATCCAGCCCTCCACAGAGTAGAATGCCTCATGCCCAACAATAGCAGCAATGACCCTGTGGCACATGTGGTTCAGACCCTACTTTTTAATGGGACCTGAAGAGTCTCTCTCCCCTAGCTCCTTGTAATTCATATACACAAAGCTATTTTACATTGGTTTGGCTTGTGGGCTGAGGATTTGGTCATTTGAAACAGAAATCCCTTCCTGCTATCACCAGCCTAATGGTATTAAGTGGCATGTACTGTAGGTGGTCCATTAGGAAGTAAAATATAAATCTTGCCTGCAGCTATGGATTCTTCCGAACTGGTTCAATCTGTTTTTAAAAACACAAAACTAAATTAGTGCACAAGCAGTGGTTGCTTTTCAGATTACCAAATTCCATCTCTGAAACAAGTCCTGTATTTGCAAGAGAGCTCTACACAATGTTTGATAGAAAAAAATCCAAAAGGAGATATGAACACCACATTGCTAGAGGGATCAAACTGCTTTTGTTGTCAGAAAGCAGATGGGACTGGAACCTGTGGGAAGATAATGGGAGCTGTTGAAGGAAGAGAATTTGGATAATTCAGACAAGCATCTAAACTTTTGTGCTGAAATCCTGGCCCCATTGACTTCATTGGAACCAGGATTTTGTCCTTTATGCGTATACAAAATGAACTCAAATTTGAGCCTTTGCAGGGTATGCAGTTATTAATACAGATAGCACAGACACAGAGGTTACTGACCCATTAATGTAGTCTATGCTGATACAATAATATTATTTGCAGTGCCCTAGCAGGGGGTTTGTGTGTACATTTTACTTTTTTCGAGCCTTTTCTTTTAAACGTCTTTCTTTAGTACAAAATCTCAAATGACCTCTTCCTGAATTCTTGTGTTCAGGGTTATGCAATTTCTTTCCTTAAACATACATTTTAGTTCCCTATGAGTTTAAAGCAACATGGAGGAAGTTCTCCCCTTTCTGTTATCTTTGATGCTTCTTTCACAAACTATACACATATTGCTAATGTGGCTCTTCCATTCAGCATAACACTTTCAAATTGTGGAAACAGTCCAGTAAAAACATGCCAATAGGAAAAGAAATAAGTCCCAGGAAGAGATCAAATCGGTATCTGGGGAGTTTACATTAATTCACACTAAAAATAGGAAGAAGTGATGATAAACCCACTGGAGTCCCTTTTCTAGTTGGAGGCAGTTTATGCAGAACAACTAGATTTGAAATTACCTTCATGTAGTACAGTGCTGGCGGTTTGTCTCTGAATTTTCTTGCAGGTTGAAAGATATTCAGAGTGACCAAATTGTGTATGTATTTGATATTATGTCATTCTCCTGGCTTCAGCCAGATGCCAGTGCCATCTCTCCCCATTCCTTTCTTAAAGCAAAGTAATACATTTGCTACATCTGGATACCCAATAGAAGGCTAAAGGATTCTTATTCAAGCCCTGATAAAATATGCAGAGATTGGAATTTACGGTTTGGGCCCACCGCTTTGAAAATTACTTACTTTGAAGTTTGGGGATTAGCTCTAGCTGGCCCTCGTCCTGAACAAAAATCATCAGAAATTTATGAACATGCCTAAATTAAAAATTAGTTATAAGCCCTAGTTTTTACTGGGAATAACTGTGTGTAATTTTTGTTGTTGTTTTTTAATCCAGAATCTGAATTATGTTTAAATTGATAATCTGAAAATGCCTTAACCAATTTATCTCTAACCCCACCCCGTGTGTCCTTCCTGGACATAAGACTATACATTTTCAGGCTAAAAGGAAGGATTTTCCCTCCTTTCAGTGGTATATGGGAGGGTTGAACAAATTAAAAGGGATTAAAATTGTGTTTATAACAGAAGCTCTCATACAGACTTAAGTACAGAGTCACGGCCGCTGCTCCAGAACTCAGAGGAGAAAGATCAGCACATTGAGCAGTGCACAGGCGGTGCCAGTGTGGCTGGCTGCTCCTAGTCACAGGGTCATAGTGTGTTGCCTTAAAAAAATAATAATAATAAGGCCTCTCAGTCAGTGATTTTGTTTCTTTTTTTAAAAAAAGCAATTTGGGTTAGAAGGCAACATTCATGCATATAGGTAAACAGTCAGTAAGAGAGCAAGAAGTGCCCCAGCATGCTACCGATGAAGTGGGTATTAGCCCACGAAAACTTATGCTTCAATACTTTAGTTAAGTCTTTAAGGTGTCCCTGGACTCTTTATCACTTCTGCTTTATGCTAGTTGGCTTTAATGGGGAAGGATTTAAATTAAATGTTGAAAACTGTCATGGTCTTTCATGCATAACATGAGGAGAATAGTAACTTGAGACACCACGCCATGCTGTTGCATGTGAAGTCAGCATGAGAACACAAACAACACGTGCGCACATAGGTAACAGTGTCTAAGTGCCTTCCACTGCTTGCATCCGATGAAGTGGGTATTAGCCCACGAAAGCTTATGCTTCAAAACTTTATAGTTAGTCTTTAAGGTGCCACAGGACTTTGTTACCTCTGCTATTCCAGACTAACACGGCTACCTCTCTGATTCAGTGTCTAAATTGTTGCAGGTGCTCCAGTGTGCCACCTCTTTAGACTCACAGAAGGGGCAAGTGAAAGAGATGAAGTATTTTTTGGCCCTTCCCTACTCCCAAGTGCCATCTGCACTGGGGAGGATGAGAAAGGAGGGAAGCAGAACTCTGATTTTGGATGCCTACGGAAAAAAAAAGCGTGTATGACTATAAAATCATATAAATGTAGCACTGGAAGGAACCTTGAGAGGTCATCAAATCCAGCCTCCTGTGCGAGGCAGGATCACACTCCATAATACATTGTTTTTAAGAAGAAAGCATGTCTCACACTCATTTACAAGGGGACCCGTGGCCTAGCACTGGAGTTGAGCAAACCACTGCCAAAAATTTCAACCACAACCTGTTTCACATTTTTCAATAAATTGGCTTGGACTGTGTTTACACACTTTTGTGTTTCCTTTCAGTACGTATTCTACTCAAGGCATTTGCTGGCAGAAGTGTTCCCTGTTATACAAACACTGGAGACTATTTGTTGAAAGTACATTTTGAATTTGGGAACAGCAGTAAACCCCCTCCCCACCACTACCACCTTTTCAGAAAGTTGGCACTAGAGGTTGAAAAACAGCAGGAGTAATTCAGTCTTGAGTAGTGCTAGTTAACAGATCCTCAGCTGGTATAAATCAGCTTAGTCCCAGCTACTTGGGTGCCAAAAGTGTGGCCCCTGGATTAAATGCAGAAGGAGCCCGGGACAGCTCAGCTCAAGATAAGCATGGCATGCTGGGTTCTGTAGTGTTCCTAGCAGATCATTGTCACGTATTGTGTTACCTTAAGATGATGAATAAGAATAATGCAAATTGAGCCGTACTGTTCTGCCATTGACACCGCAGGGCCCAGCATGTTCCATCTTGATCTATTTTCCAAGATGGATTCCAGTAATGGGAATTGAAGACACTTAGCACCTCATAGGACCAGAGCCCTATGACCTTCTGTTTGAATCAGGAGTAAACGGCAGAGGCTTTGAAACATCTGCATTTTTATTTCATGTATGTAATACTTATCCCCATACTCAACAATAAAGGTATTTCATATTAGAGATCTCTCATCACCATCCGTATTGCCCACTGGAGCCAACAGAGCTTGAAAGCACCCAATACTTCATAGGACTGGGCTCTTAATTATCTTTCTCACTTTAGTAATGTGTTATGAGGCTCAGCCATCAATGAAGCAACAACAAAAGCTTATGACTTACTTAAATAATGGTGTTCGAAGCCTATTAAAATATAACTGCTTGTCTTAAAATAGGATTAATTAAAATATACAAGAAAAATGCAATTCACTTACATTTTATACACATCCCACTGTGGACTTTCCCTAACACATCCCCAGAAGTAATATTCTGGGCAGCATGGTGTTCTCAATACTGCCATCAAAAGCAAAGATGAATATAAAACTTTTTCAAAATTTGGCTCAAGTACTATCATTGTTAGATATTTCATAATCTGTAACTCTAGTCATTGCTGTTTTGCAAGATAATTCCAGCAGTGATCTAACTTTTGACAGTATCCAGAGTGACTGGAAATAGTTTGCTCCAGCACCTTTGTCTTCTAAAGACCATTTGGGGCTTGTTATTTTAAATCCTTTTGCAGACTGATTTATCACTTCAAACATCTGTCAGCTGTGCTTTGTCTTGAAACTGATAATAATAGTGTTGCTGATTTTTCAACAGCAGCTGTTAGAGGTTCATTAGTTAGACTCTCAAAGGGTGTAGATAACTGTAATATTTTTCTTTGTTAATGATCTCCTACGTGTTATAATAATACAAATTCTGGAATCTGCTCAAAATTTGCAGCTTCTTTCTGTACTTCTAGCTTGCTAAAACTATTAGTTTTATTATATTATTAAAATATTCTCCCATAAAGCAGTTAAAATAAAAAGAGGTGTCATGTTGCAGAGTTAAATAGGCATTCAAAGCAATATTTGCTATTGTGTATTTATGGGCAAGGCGAACCAGCCAGGGTTGAACATTCTGATCCAAACCCAAACAGATTCCAAAGTTCTAAGGGGTTAAGTCTGGATCCATGTACATTCAGGCCCATTTCTAGTTTAAATTTTGTACTTCACTAATATCAGAAGATTTATTTCTTGTGGATGCTACTGATTTCCATGAAAGTATCCCCGCCCCCACTCTATAAACTATTCTTAATTATTAGCTTTGCTATTATTCTTAAAATACATTCCCTAAATCTCTTCCAAAGTTGCTTCTATTTAAGTGCTATAGTTACTCTTGCTAGATGCTCCTGGGGACTGGAACATCTGTGAACTCTCCTGCAGTTAGGAGCCTATCGGCACTACTGCTGGTTCAACCAGCAATGCTAACCAACAGATAATTACAGTTTGAAATTAGTATTTTAATTAACTGATTTTAGCAAATGTAAAGTGAAATCTCTCAGGCATTACAGAAAGTAGCAGGAGAGAAAATTATTAACTATAAAGTTCAGCAGATGGATGGTCAGCAGGTGATAGCTTGGCAAAGAATGTTAAGTGTTCCCATTTTAATCTGCAATAAGAGAAAGCTAATTTAGGGCCCGGCTCTGTGAGGTGCTGAGAAGCTTCTGCAAGTGGCATCATGACTGCAGTGTGGGATGAGGGCAGGATTGAGCCATAGAAAAGTGAGTTGAAACTTTTTTCTAAAATTCAGCTAAATACGTTTAAGAAGTTGGTTTAGATCCCAAGTTTCTTCAGAAGCCACCCGTTCTATCATGTGAAGCACATGAGCCGATACATGGAAGTCAGAACAGGTAGCTGGATCATGGCATTAATCTGTAACAGATGCAACTGTTGACTCAATAAGAATATCTGAAAATCAGCGCCTATTTACATATCTTCCAAAGTACCAGGCCCAGGTTTTCTTTGCATTAGCTGATGATGCAACACCTACAGCAATGGAAGGAAGGGCGCTCCCCAAACTGTGGTACCCATTAGTGATGTCGATTCTTGGAGATGGAAATAAATTTGAGACTTGGAAGGTAGGGCTCCTTGTAATTAGTTCCCTTTTAAAATGTATTTATGGGTAATTTTAAGCCAACATGGCTCAGGAATCCTTAACAGGAGAGCCTTCAGGAAAGCCTTCAGGAGTTATTGGAAGAAATAGTAAAAATCTCAGCTTTAGAAGGGATAGGAACCCTCAAACTTCAGGGCACATGCCAGCCAGCTTCTAACAATTGAGGCTCAAGAGGAAACATTTGTTGGAGGCAGGGCAGGATTGAGGCAATTCTGTGTTCTAGGCATACCCAGCATGCCCCATCCCTCCCCCAAGAGGCAAGCTTTGAGGTATGAAGTCTTTTGTCCCCAGCAGTAGCAGCAGGGGCCCTCAGCACTTCTCTCAGCAGTCAGGGGACATCTGATTGGCTGGCTCACTGCAAGTTTCTCCTCCTGCCACGCAGTTCTCTGCTGGCAGGGCCCTCCAGAGTAAAGGGTCCTGGAGATAACACCTCATTGAATTGTATGGTGCAGTTGATAGAGGCCGGAAGGGACCATTGTGATGACGTAGGCTGATCTTCTGTATAACACAGGCCATAGAACATCCCCAAAATAACCCGGAGAGCAGATCTTTTAGAAAATATCCACTCTGGGTTTGAAAATTGTCAGTGATGGAGAACGCCAACATGACCGTTGGTCAATTGTTCCAGTGGTTAATTACTTTCCAAATGTATACCTTATTCCCAGTCTGAATTTGTCTAGTTTCAGCTTCCAGCCATTGCATTGTGTTATACTTCTTTCTCTGCTAGAACCCATTTTTAAACATTTGTTCTCCATGTTGTTCCCCACTTATAGAATGTAATCAAGTCACACCATAACCTTCTCTTTGTTAAACTAAAGTTCACACCTGGGGTTGCAAATTTTGGTTGGGCAAATTCCTGGCGGTTTCTTCACGTGACAATCTTTAAGTAAAGATTAATCTTTAATTCATGGAGACTCCAGGACAATCCTGGAGGATTGGCAACCCTATCACACCTTCTACAGCTGTTGTTCCAGGTTGTTTACAGGCTCAGGCCAATATCACTGTCTCTGTTACACTCACATCACGTTTCCAAGCTTTGCAGTTAGGAGGACTGAAAACTTGCTTTAAAAGATTTGACTGTACTAAAATTTCTAAAATGGTCTCTAATTACGAGAAACAGTATGCAAAAAAAACAGTGACCAGCTGAACAATCATTTGCATAGCACATTTTATTCAGAAAGATTCCAGGACATTTGATTACAATATAGAAATTGTTTTCTGGTGGTAGAGAAAGTAATCTCCAGAGACAGGTTTTACGAAGCACAGCAACACCACACAAAGAGTTTAGGACAAGAGTGTGAAGAACTGTTCTCATATTGACAGATGAGTAAAGCATGTACTTTAAATCCAAAGATTTATGTTAGATTAAGGAAAATATAAAAACAAAAGTAAAGCTCCATGAGAAACTACAATATGTGTTTTCTTTCAGAACAGGTAGGAGCAATTCAGAAAACAAAATGGCTGTTCTCAGCAAACAGGTAGATTAATTCACAATATATATTATACTATATACATTGTGTACTCTGCAAGCAATTTACCCAACATTTTGGATAGGCAAAATGTAATTACTATTGCAGGTTAGGAAATACAAAGCATTTTTCACAAACAAATTTTGAAAGAAAACAATTTTTGTTTCCCAGAAATGTTTTATTTTCGTTTTTTTAAGAAAAAGTTTGTGAAAAACCCATTTTTTTCACCAAAAACTAGACAATTTTAAACAAAGTTATTTTCTGCAAAAATGTTCATTTAGCGGGGGAAAAAATTACGTTTATTATCGAAAAAAGGTTTGTTGGTAAAATGTTGATCATGTATAATAATTATAGGGATCTGGATAGCACACTAGAGGTAATAAAAGATGCCATTAAATCTTTAATGACCCCCTGACACTAGGATCTTCGGTTTTCATCACAACTAAAAGGCAGTACGTCCAACAGCAGCGTCCATTCTGCAACACTAATTCACTAATGACCCATAAGGGAAAAGAATGCTCTGTACTGAATAACTAACCCAGCTTCCTGAGACAGATTGCATTTCCTTTGAAGTCTTTTGTCCAATCACCAGGCCCAAATCTGCTTGGTTTAGAACAGGGGTTCTCAAACGGTGGGTCGCGAGCTGATTTTTCCGCCTAAAAGTCGCCGCTTTCGGCGGCTTTTCGGCGGACGTGCCGAGCTATTTCGGGAGCGCTCGGCATGTCCACCGAAAATAGCCGCCGAATGAATTACTTCTGCATTTGGCGGCTATTTTCAGTGGACACACAAGAGGTCGCGCTGCCGTGCTGCTCATGAAAAAAGGGGTCGCCGTAAAGGTAAGTTTGAGACCTGCTGGTTTAGAAGATATAGTGAGCTCACAGCCTAAATCGGAATGTCTGCAAACATGGAGCCAGTGTGTTTCTAGTGTGAGTTTTTTATGGGTTTTTTTGTTTGAAAGTTACTTTGCGCTTTCATCAAAAGTTTTCTATTTGATTCCTTAACTCTTTCCTATATATTTATTCTCTTGGAGCTTTGCATGGAGAAAAAAAAAAAAAGGCAAATTGTCTTTCAGAGTGCTCATAGAGTTCCCACATTACCGGCACCAACTTAAAGGAAGAATTGGCCTATTCAACATTAGCAGCAAAAACAGTGCTGAGTTATAGATTTCCTTTTACATTTCCAATTTATATTTTCTGTGTTAACTTCTGTGTCAGTCTGGCTTTTAAACTTTTACACACTTTAAACTTTTAAAAGGTATCTGAAAAAGGCTAAGAGTTAAATAAATCTTCGTGCAAGCTGAGCAAAGTTTGCAATTGTTTTCATGCCTCCTTCAGATGTTTGAGTTCCTATTTGTACTTATCAGTATTAATAGCTTTTCAGACAATGATGTATTATGTCAGGAAATATTAATATCCACAATTAATATACTGATATATAGTTTGAGTCTGTCATTCCTCATTCCCTTTCTGTCACTTTCCTATTATACTGCTCCGACAATTCCCTAAAGATTCAGAAGAGATATGGCTTTGGGGGAACTCATACCACTAATCATTGATAGCAATATGTTGTGCTGCAGAGATTGTTTTCAGTTTTGTCAGCAGGGATGATACTATGGTGTATCTTCTCTATAGGGAGGGAAGTTCTTTGTAAGATTCATTTACAAGCAGAAAATTTAATGGGCTGCAAAGTTCGATCATGAGGGTTTTTTTCTGCTGAAGCAGCTTGTCATTTTAGTTTTAACTACAGGAGACAGGACAGAATTGTTAAAGCAATCCAATTATATAATCTATTGAACGGGATTTCTGGCCACCTTTCATTAGTGCAGCAAAGTTGCAATAGCTGTAGATGCTTTAAAACTCCCCAGCTGCAAAGCAATTTGCAAACCCCAAATATAGTAAAGGACTGATTTTTAGAGGTGCTATGCACCCACAGCTTTCACAGCTTTCTGATGGAATTCTGGATACTCAGCGCTTCGGAATAATGAGGCCCTGTATTGCAGTGTTCTGCTTTTGAATGGGTATCTTTGCTGAAATATGCATTATCCTAAAACAGAGTAAAAATAGTTAATATCTTTTAAAATGAGACTGCTGATTAAGAAAATGAAAACCAGATGCATGACTTCTATTGGTTTTAACTGAGCAATAATGCAAAGATTCAATAATCTCTAAATGGAGGTAGAAGGGCTGCCGTAGTGGCTGGCTGTTATTTACATTTTAAGAGGGTGAATTGCAAAATGACAACTGTTTTAGTTTCGGAATAGGTGTTCAATGCCCTTGCTAGCCAGGCTGTGAAGCGAAGGTCATTCCAAGGTTTGTGTTTTAACCTCTTTTTAATTCCCACCTCCCATACCTTGCTCTGATTAGCATGGTTGAACTGTGGCAGCAATTTGTATGTGATCTTTTCATTTACATTGAGGAAAAATTAATTCAAAGTTTTGAACAAATGTATAACAACTCAGATTGCTCTGTTAATCAAAGTAAATAGGGAGAGTCTTTAGTATTGTTGGGGTATTACCGTTATCCACTGTATTCGCTGTAATTCTTCTCTCTTTAGTCTAGTTCTAGCAAATATAGAGCCTAATCCTGACATTACAGATACTGGTTTTGGCCCGTTTTAATCCTAAACTACAATTCTGCCCACATTCAAACTACAGGTGTTTTGCATTTTGCAGTGAAAATCTCTCACTAGGAATGGCAAGGTACTAGGAAACAGAGCATCAGGAAATAAGTGGCGGTGGCTAACATTTTTATGCTTAGAACTGGGAGAGGTATTGTTAAGTGGATAATACTAGCTTTGCTGTAGCCAGTGAGCAGTAGGCCTGAATTTTTTCTTTGTAAAATATGCTTTAAACAGGATAGCCTGAAACAAATAAATATGCAATTAAAGACTGATAAAGTGAGTACAAAATTGCTGAAAGTGAGATATAGTGAAAGAGCATGGCCAGAGAAACTCCTGTTCTGTCCTGGCCACAGAACCAAACCTTATTCAACATTCAGAGTGCTTTGATAAGTGATCTCTTCCCTTCTCAGTCAATCCAACCCTCTGCAGCCTCCCAGAGGGCTCCCTGGGTAGAATTCTGAGTCAAAGCTCCAACCAGCCCTTCCCTCAGTTTCTCATCATTGCCAGCACAACTATTGGTAACTGTGCTCTGATTTGCTACTCAGGTAACAGCTGCACTCTGTGACCACTCCCCCACATGCACAAGGAGATAAAATGCTGCCTAAACACTGGAGTCCACCCTGCCCACGTCCAGTGTACGAGGTAGAAAGATAAGTTAAAACCAAGTTGCCGTGTTTTCAATGCTGTTTCAACCCAAGTTAAGAACACACTTGTTTTTACAGTGTGATACTGTGTGTGTACTGCACTCTGCTTTCCACAGGTTCTCCAAGCACAGCAGGGAGTTGGGTCTTCAGAACTTAGGCACTGAAGAATAAAGCACCAGAGGAAACAAAGGGGAAAACTGGGACTCCTGAAAGGGAAGGAGAGACTATGGATCCCATGAAAGCTTATGCCCAAATACATTTGTTAGTCTCTAAAGTGCCACAAGGACTCCTCATTGTTTTTGCTGATAGAGACTAACATGGCTACCACTCTGTAACCTTTCTGTGTTAAAGAGTCCTGTGGCACCTTAAAGACTAACTAAAGTACAGTATTGAAGCATAAGCTTTCGTGGGCTAATACCCACTTTGTCAGATGTATCCGACAAAGTGGGTATTAGCCCACGAAAGCTTATACTTCAATACTTTAGTTAGTCTTTAAGGTGCCATAGGACTCTGTCACTCCTGCAATTCCAGACCAACACAACTACCTCTCTGATTCTTTCTGTATTAGTACATTTTTAAAAAATAGTACCCCAGAAAGTGTCCAGAGAGTGGGGAAAGTTGTATAGGCTGAGGATCCCTGAGCTTTATCTCTGGTGAAGAGGTGTTTGGTAAATTGTTGAAGCCCTGGCAAATTTATAGCCATGTTTATTTCACTCCTATCTGCTAATTTAGTACTCAGAGAATTTAAATAAGAGAGTTGGGCGAGATCCTCCATTTGAGAATTTATGCTGACTGCTCCTTATGTCGCAAACCTATCTTATTTTAGTCATTCTAATAGGTTCCCCGCAACTGAAATCAAATTCAGAGACCTGTTGTATTTTTCTAAAGCTTCCTCTTTTTTCCGAAGTATGGGAGCTACATGATATTGACCTTTCAAAAATATTTGTCGTCATTAAATAATTTGCATCCGTTTCACACAAAATGGACCAAGGGAGGGAAACACAGGGAGTAATCCTTCTGTAAATCATTACATACACTCAACTTCCATTGACTTCAGCTAAAGTTGTTTAGCTCACATTTATCAGTGGTATATTATGTCCTTATACTCCAGCTCACCAGGTTCTTGTGGAAAACATAACTTTTTTAAGCATGGTAAGAATTGTTTTTTTCCACCAATGTTAGGAAAAGAGCCCTTTATCAGTATCTTGTATAGCATGTGCATAAAAAATACTGCCTAATTCTCTGAATGTATCTTGCAAAATTGTCCTCATTAAATTGGAAACTGTTCATATTGCCATGTATAGCCATTTTAGCTTTACATTTTTATTTTTAATACATCCTCATTACTAGTTCTCTAGTATGTTTCACAGTGTGCATGCAAAGTAGTTACATAAAAACAACTACTCTTGCTGGAACACTTTAATGTAACGCTACTTGGTTTCTTAGAATCCAGAGTAACACACAATAATCCCAAATCAGAGAGAAACAACAGGCTGCCCCATAAGCAGAGAGCCACAACTCAGCCCCCATGCCTTATTCTAGGCTGACTGACTGCTGGTAGGACCAGATTGCATGCCTTCCGACAGACACACCCCCCCCCCCCCACCACCACCACCACCACCACCTACAACCAGGACAGGAAAGTCCATGAGAATTTAAAGTGATAGATCATAATTTTAACACAATTTTCAGAACACCACAGTGTAAATGTCTGGGAATCAAAAATCAGAATGTCCATCACTTGGAAAATTCAGATATTTGCTCTGATCCAGAATTGGGATGAAAAATAGAAATGCTAAATTTTTTCTTGGAAGAACAGAAAGTTCTGAAAATTTTCCATTAAAAAATTACAAAGCAATTCATTTTGGCTCTGTTCAGCACTGAACTGCATCTTTTGAACTGCAGTGCCTCATGGGAGTTAGAGTTCAGGTTCTTCATGCCCCCATTCTTCTCTCTAGGCTGGATGATGACATCTCCCCATGATGTCACAGCAGTTCAACCAGAGGGGAGACCACTGTGCATCCTGGGAAATGTAGCCCAGCTTATAAAGGAGAACAAAGGCATAAGGCACCTGAACTGCACTCCCATGAAGCATTGGGTAGCTCAGACAGTTCAAGGATGAACTGAGCCAAAATGCAGTGTTTTATTCTGTTCAAAAAACCAAAATGTTCTGATTCAGATTGACCCAAATTATATTTCATTTAGATTGTCCCAATGGGATATGGAACTTTCAGCAAAATCAAAGTTTTTCCCAGGGAAATTTTGATTTTATGGAAACTGCACTGTCCACCAGAAACATTTAGATAGAAAATGCTTCATCAGCTGTATTGGTAACTACTCATTTAATCAATGCCAAGGGTAGACACTCAAATTTGCTAACCTATGTAATCCAACAGTCTCGGATCTACCTACCCAAAGAGGATGCATTTATCTGTCAGCTACCCAGTTGATGGATCAGATTTGGCAAAGTGCTGAGACTTTCCTTAAGTAGCATCTTCTTTTAACTGGACTACACAGAACAGCCATTAGTGATTTCACTCAGTCACTTGACATCTTTAACGGGGTAGGCCTTGATTCAGCCAAGCACCTGTTCATGTGCTTTGCAGAATAGGGATGGACTTAAGCATGTGCTTAAGTGCTTTGCTTAATCAGGGCCTTCATTCCCAGCCAGAAATGCCCCTGGTATGTGAATTAAATGGTCTTTATCCTGATAAAAGCATATGGGTGCACAACAAATTCTGAAAAACATGTCTGTGACTAGATAGCATCAAAAATGGCTCTTTTGTATAGTCTGATTAAAAGAAGATGATCCCTAATTCCTAAATTCCTTATAGCATTCCTGACAGCAGTCACATCTGCCACCATAAAACCCATCACAGCCTCTGCCTTTGGGAGAAACACATTTAATTATCAGTAAAGTTCAAGCTCAGCTTGTTATGATGAATTATTAGAATCTGTCATCATTTTCCTACCAAAAAGGCTGTAATGGAATACAATTTTATATTTTCCCGTTTAATTGATGAAGGTCTGAGTTTTTATTAATCTCGCTGAGCTCAAGTGTAAGATGCTGAAAAAGCGAATATGATATCATTGTATCTAGATAATGTGTGTGCTTTGCAAAATTGATAAGCCCTGTCAAGGCATAAATTATTTAAAATTTGATAAATGTGTTGAAATCATTGAATGTTCAAACAGATAAAGCAGAACAATTTCTCTTCCTCTCTCCTTTTTCCAAGCTCAGAGTTTTGTTCCACCAATTCAGTGATTTTGCATTATTATTGCAATACACAGTAAAAGACTGCAGACATACTGAAATTAGCATGGAGAAGCCAGAGAAGTGCCATAAGAAGTTATAGTGTAGACATTAATACTTATTTTTTCAAATAAAACCATGGTACTGGGACAGCATTCGGAGGTCTGGTCTACACTGGAAAATTCATTCAGCTTAGTTGTGTTGCTCAGGGTATGTGAAAAAGCCTGAGAAACTTAGTTAAACTAACCTAAGACCTCCTTTAGATAGCACTAGGTTGATAGAATAATTTTTCCACTGACTTAGCTACCGCCTCTCGGGGAGAACCCCTTTCCTAAGGCTATGTCTACACTGGGGCTTTTGTCGACAGAACTTATCAGTCAAGTGAAACAAAAGTTTCACCAACAAAAGCGCCAGTGTAAACAGCACTATGTCAACAGGAGATCATCTCCCACCAGCATAGCTACCGCTACTTGTTGGGGCTGGCTTTATTATGCATGTGGGAAAGAGCTCTTCTGCTGGCATAGCGCAGCTACACAGGAGACCTTACAGCACACAGCTGCAACTTTACAGTGGTGCCGGTGTAAGGTCTGTTGTATAGACACAGCCCAAGTAGTGCCTACTTTGAATAGCTACAGAGATGCGGCTGCAGTGGTGCTGCTGTAGCATTTCAAATGTAAACAAGTCCTGAGTGAGTTAGCTACCTCCAGACTCTAGCTTCCCACGTAAGTGAAGCTGTGATAAGAGTGTATTCAGGCAGCTAGAAAAGGTTCACAACAACGTTGGCCCTCATGACCTCCCTCTGCCTGCTCACTGGTGGATGGAATAATGGTTCAGATCTATTTTCTTCCGATAACTATTTCTCTCCCTCCCCCAACTCATTTGCATTAATTTCTGAGAGACTTGAAATGACTCCCGGCAGGGATTCTCACTGATCAGCTGTGAAAATCATGTCCCAAGATTGACTGATAACTTGGAGTAAAACCCTAGAACATCAGGACAATTCGACCGTTACAAGGATAACAATTCTTATCGTCTTCTGTTTATTTAATATGACATTTTAAGGTGTCACCCACATGAAAAGCTCTGGTGTCTGGGAGCATGTACAAAACAAATAAAGTAAAAATATAAATAGGACCAGTGTCCAAAATATGGACTCTGCTTCAATCTCACCCAGACAAGGGCATTCTTCATTCAATATAGCCTTCTTTCTCAGACAAAGCCTGGGAGAAAGAAAACCATGAGCAAGGGATGGACTTCCTGCGGAGCTGCGTAAGTGAGACCAGGCATGAAATCCTGCCTCCACTGAAGTCAGTGACCAAACTCTCATTGACTTCAATTGGGCCAGAATTTTACCCCATGTCTCTAATCAAGTAAACTTGATTATGGTTTAAAAGTGCCTTCATGGGGAGAAAATAGCAGGTATGAAAGGGCTCCTTAATCTAGAGTAGAAAAGCATCTCAGGAAGCAATGAATACAAATTAAAGCCACACAAATTAAATTAGAAACAAGTCACATATGGAACAAACTACCAAGAGAAGTAGCAGATTCTCCATTTCTTGATACCCTCAGATCAAGATAAGGTGCTTTTCTAGCGAATATGCTGTGTACTCAAACAAGCATATGGGCCCAAGGCAGAGTAACAGTGATTTCTGTGGTCTGTCTCAAACTAGAATGATCTAAAGGTCCTTTCCGCTTCAAAACCTATGACTGTGGCTTTAGGGCAACGGTGTCCAATACATTCGCCACTAGTCACATGTGGCTAATAGGCTATTGAATAGTGCATGTGACTTTTTTTATAATGTGGATAATAAGAAAAATTCAAAACCACAGGTGTGGCTAGCAGTGTGCCTAGCATTGGATGTCTATTGTATACCGCTGCTTTAGGGGAGTAAGCAAAAGCTGGTGTAACAAGCAGGATCTACTACAGAAGGCAAACAAATTAAAAGATACAAGTTCTCTCACTTTACTAAACAAGAGTTTTCAACTATTCAAACAACAATGGTCTTCACTACAGGGAAGGCTACACAGCAAAATGGTGAGATGCTGAAGTCAGTTTTCCAGCATGTGCTACATTCTTTTAATACTGACGTTTTTTATTTCCTGTAAATTGCTAGCCAAAGTGAATAAACAACTTATCAAAAGGCACAGGGCCGTGCTCGCTAATAATCAAAAGCTATCATCAAATAAGGAGTCTTTGAAATATATAGAGGAAAAGGAACCCTTGGAGAGTTCTGGTCTCTGTTGTAAAACCTTTCGACTTAAAAATAAAAAATCTGCACAAATAAAATAAAGATATAGATAGAAAAGCACAGACATTATTCACGTTTCTAACAATCCAACCATATTCCTCTCCCGGGTTCCTGTGGTGTATGCACTGTGCATTGCCCCGGCAAGTCCAAAGTCAAGTCGTTCTTTGTTAGCAATATTTTTAAACTAAACATTTGCAGAACAAAGCATTTCCCTAGTAAAAGCTTGTGTAGCCTCTTTTCAAGCAACTGATTCACGTTAACTTTTGCATCTGCTGAGCCTTGTTCTCTCTATAGAATTAGTGTGACAAGATAACAGTAGGAATGGAGGTGGAGTCAAATATTAAAGTTTATGGTTTTCTTAACCACTTCCAGCAATGTTTATTTCTTCCTCTTCCCCCTGAATAAAATATTCCTTGCATCAGAGTATTCATTCCCATAGCTCAATGATTTGTATAACCGGCTGTTTGGATATTGTGCAAAAATAGACAGAAAATTGTCAGATGCAGTCATCTGTGTCACCTTTGTTACAGGAACATGTCAGATTATCCTTTGTGAAGACAATCTTGGGGGGTTTATATACCACATGCGCTTATGTAATGTAATGCAATCTGATGCTATTGGTTTAACACAATACAATGTTGTGATCCCAGCACCTTGGTTAATGATAGCTCACCCCCTAAAGCCCCATTGACACCACAAATAGAGTTGTGTTTTTGTTATTAGTTTGTGACACTCATTTGACCCTGTTGCAGCACAAACACCTGAACTGTGTCCATACAGTTACACTTTTCACATCAGAACCATGCAGTTTGTGTAGCCACACCCACCATGTTGTAGCAGTGAATTCTGAGACAAGGTGGCCAGCAGCCCCATACTGTCTCACTGTGGGATAGAGCACCTTAATGAAATGTGCAGAGCATTACTGCAACCCTTTTAGGATTCCTTGCTACAAACAGAACTGGGAGAAAAAAAGTCTGGTCAAACAGATGACACAAGCATAAGAGTCTCCACTATAAGGTGAAAAAGAAAGTATGTTGAGCTAGGCAGAGAAAGACAATTGTGTGCAAGCCTATACCACTGGCAAAAGGCAAAACACTATGAGCTGCCATGTTACTTTCACAATTTGCATGTAGACACACAAACACGTTCACAGCCAATCTCATCAATTTCTGTTCTACACTTTGTTTCCTCCAGTGCAGCTGCCATTAATGTTGGCAAGAGCAGAAGCACAAGTGCAGACTGGGCACCTGCATTTACCCAGGGAGTCATCAAACCCTGCTCAGAACAGGCCCAGAGAAGAGTTTCTGGAAGCCTTCTTGTTTCCAGGCAGGCAGGAAAATATGATTTTAACAGCCTTCATCATGGTATTTCAACTTTGCTACTTCTGGGCCCCAGTTGGACTCTAAGTGCAGCAAAATAGCTATCTTTATTCATTTTTCAGAAAAAGTTCATGGCAGGTTTTGGACTGAGAGGGGTGAAAGTGTGGATCCATTCTTGTTTCATCCAAGCAATATGGTATTTTTGTAACAAGGCAGCTGGTGGTTATTTTCTTAGCAGTGGTTATGGCAAGCTGTGCTAGGAAGGTGCTATTCCCAAAACCATCCTGCTGCTCTGGGTATCTCTACACTACCTGCCGGATAGCAATTGATCCATCAGAGGTCGATTTATCGCGTCTAGTCTAGACATGATAAATTGATCCCCAAGCGCTCTCCCGTCGACTCCTGTACTCCTCTGCAGTGAGAGGCACAAGCAGAGTTGACAGGGGAGTGGCAGCAGTCAACTCACCGCCATGAAGATGCCGCAGCAAGTGGATCTAAGTACGTTGACTTCAGCTACGTTATTCTCATAGCTGAAGTTGTGAATCTTAGATCCATCCCCCACCCCACCCCACCCGCAGTGTGGACAAGGGCTTTTTAACTAATGAACAGGGTGTGAGTGGCTAAAGCACCATCCACAAACATGTCATTTCTTCACCTGGGCCCTTTCATCATATTGACAGTTTTCCATAGCATCATTACAGCAGAGCTTTTTGTGTGGTTATAGATAAGCATCTGTCAGTGTTTCCATTAGAATCCCCTATATTTATGAGTTGATAACTCAGCCATAAAAAATTAGTCCACCAGCAGAAACTTGACATACAAGGTCTCTGCCAAGAGTGATCTTTATTGTCTTTTTCCCCTTTCCTAATTGGAGTCTTAATGATGAGTGTTTATTCATTTTTAAGTGGAGATCTGGTCTGGCTAGTAAATTTGGATCCAGATTTCAAAGCTGGCAAGTTTTGGGCTAGTATGTTGCACAGAGAGGGAGTTAGCTGTAGATTTAAATGTAGATGCAAACTCATAGTCTGAACCCCCTACAACATTTCGACTGAAGATTTTGGTTCAGGTCCCTCTCAATTTTTACTTTATAAAAAGACTATGAAAAGTAACTTTGTATGTTCAGATGCTGTTTTAGAGTGTTATTACTAGAAAACATGAGTGTTTGTAAAGAGAACATAACAGACTGGGGCCTTTTAGTTTTCTGTTTTTTGCAGGGTGAGAAGATGGGAGAAGTGAAACATTGAGAAGAATGGATTTCATTATAGATTCAAGAAAATGGATCCGGAAAAGTGCTAAAGATATGGCATGCCTAACAGTATCACTATAGAACAATATTTTTGTCTAGTCTCATTTGTACTGAGGCCTGCCCCAGAATTATACAAAAGTAACGCATTTCTATATTTATTAAGTGTCATCTAAGCTATTCTGAAGGACCATACACACACATATTTTATCAGCTTCAGATTAATGATTCACATTTTTGTGAATTTTTGAGTTTTGCACCTCTACTTCTTATACAATGAATGAGAGAGAGAGAGAGAGATCTCAGAATAGGATTCACAAAAGCCAGCATGCTAGCTTCTCACCTAACTTAGCCAGTAGCAGGTGCCAAACTAAGGGGTGTATCCTAAACCCCGCCGCTCAAGGGAACGTGGTATCTAAATGCAGGATAAAGGGATCCTCCCTCTTCTTGGTATTCTCAGCTGCAAATCCCCTCTTAGAGGTAAACACTTTTGCAGGCAGCAGCAGTGTGGAGGACCTCTCTCAACTTTTATCCCAATGGTTACAGTATTCACCTGGGACATGGGAGACTTCCCATTCATGTCCCCCTCTTCACATGAGAGAGAGAGAGAGAGAGAGAAGGGATTTGAACAGGAATCTACAAACCCTCAGGCGAAAGCCCTAGTCCCTTGGGCTCTGGAATAGTTTCATGTAGAGCTGCACCTGGGCTTGTCTACACATGGGATAATACGCTATCTGGGGAAGTGTGATTTCTGAAGCTCACTAATGTACTATGCACTGATTGGCCTCATGTAGACCTTGCTGGTGTCCACTGATGCTTTCCTTGTGCACTTTAATATAGTGCAATTTCAAACAGCACTGCATTGAACATTATGCTACTATGTAGAAAAGCCCTTAGTTTTCCTGTTGAAGCTGTGGCACTGTGAATAACAAATGAAAGCATCATTGGGCCAGAGAGAGAGAGAGAGAGAGAGAGAGCACGATCACATGTGCAAGCAAGCATGAGAATGGCTCTATAGCCTAATTGCTAGAGCAGGGATGAGCAAACGTTTTGGCCCAAGGGCCACATCAGTGTTGCAGAATTGTACGGAGGGCCTCAGTCTGGTAGGCAAGGTCCGAGTACACTCACTGGACTGAGTCCTGCAGGTGCAATCTTCTCCCTGCTTTGTGCATTGCTTTGGGGCATAGGCATCCAGATGCCTAGAGGGGGGCAGCAATATGCATGTGCAGAGGCAGAAATGTAGATGCCTAGAGAACGTTTACAGCAAAACTGTAGGTGCCGAGTGAGCGAGGTCAGTAGCAGGAGACTGGATTTTGTGAATCACTTGGCCGCATTCTGGGATTTAGGTAGTTAAAATGGCAGTTAGATATCCACATCTTTTTGTGTGCCAAATGCTAACTATGTGATGTTTGTGGTCAGACATTGGCTGAGTGTGTGTTCTCTTTGTGTGCTCTACTGGTTCTGGTCAGGTAGCCTGCACAGCAGGCTCCAATCGAACTGCCAATAACCACAAACTCAGTTCGTAGCAAAGGAACTAGACCAGGCTTATTGTCGACAGAGCACGGTATTGGTGCTTTATACTTGCTACTAGGGATGTAAATATAATTTAAAAAAATAACCCTTCAAATGGTTAAAATATGTCATTTAAACAGTTTGCTGATTAAGCGGCTGGGGCTGATCCGGCCAGCCCAGGGTTAACAGTTAAGGTGGGTAAACCAGTAATACTAAAGGCTTACTGGTTAACCTTTTACATCCCTACTTGCTACAAGTACACTCAATGCATGTATGCCCATGACAATGGATGCAGCCCATTTAGTGACAGGACTTTCCACTATCCCTCGAAGACTCTCCCTCTGAGACGCCATTTTATACATCAATGCAAACAAGTTACATACTGCCCCTCTGATACAGTTAGTTGGTACTCTCTGACGTAACCAGTTACCACCCATCACCTTGTACATGTCCATCCATCACACTGACTATCTTTAGGATGGGGAAGTGTGTTCCTGTTATCTTTAGGGAATGTATTGGTATCAAGGTGTTCTGGTACCATCCTTCTGGAATGTGTCTTCAGAGAACAGGGTCTGAAGGGAAGGGTGGGGAAGAGGTACTATGCATAGATTAGTTGGGAGAGTGTCCCAGGTGAAAATAGTAACAGAAAATTCTTCTTTGTCACTTCACTTTACCTCTATCTCTTGAGGCTAAGAAGTCGGTCTTTTCCCTTTGAGCCCCAGTCCTGGAAATCCTTATTCATAGCGGTAGTATTTACTCATTGAAGTAGTCCCCAGGCCTACATATAAAAGATAGTCATACAAGTAAGGGGTTGGACACTACTTATATACAACTAAATATTAACCACCACCCCCTTATCTTCACATTTTCACTTTTTCTCTTTTGAAACAGATATTTTGTGACACTAAACAAATAGTCCATGCCACAGAAGTGCTGGATTGGGAAGACAAAGATGCTGCAGAGACATTGGTCAACAACGTTGTCCATTCCAGGATCATCAACCCTTTACGCCTATTTGTTAAGCCATCTCCAGTGTTGAAACATGGCCAGATGTCATACTCAGACAGCATAGAAAACTTCTGGGATTGGTTAGCCAACATCACTGAGGTTCAAGAATCTCTTGCACGGACTAAGCGCAGACCAATAGTAAAAACTGGGAAATTCAAGAAAATGTTTGGTTGGGGCGACTTCCATTCCAACATCAAAACTGTTAAACTAAACCTCCTCATCACAGGGAAAATTGTTGATCATGGCAATGGAACGTTCAGCGTTTATTTCCGACATAACTCAACAGGTCTTGGAAATGTTTCTGTAAGCCTGGTGCCACCTTCCAAGGTGGTGGAATTTGAATCTTCTCCACAGTCAACACTGGAGACCAAGGAGTCCAAATCCTTCAACTGCCGAATTGAGTATGAAAAAACAGATCGAGCAAAGAAAACTGCCTTGTGCAATTTTGACCCTTCAAAGATCTGCTACCAAGAGCAGACACAAAGCCATGTTTCTTGGTTGTGTTCTAAACCATTTAAAGTTATCTGCATTTACATTGCTTTTTACAGCGTAGATTACAAACTGGTGCAAAAGGTCTGCCCTGATTATAATTACCATAGTGAGACGCCCTACTTGTCCTCTGGCTGATGTAATTCATATTCTGAGTAACTGTAGAAATATACCATTGATCATAAATATGAGTTTCCTTTAATCTTCTGAAGAGGACACTGCTTCCCTATCAGGTTAAATATGTCTTTGCAAAAATTGTAGATGTTTGTGCTGTTTCATAAATATTCAACCTGTTTATGTAACATCATTTTCATTTAACACAATTACATTCTGGCTATGTTGTTAATAATAAGGGAAATATCAGACATTAGCAAAATGTGACAAAGAGGAACAAAATTATGCATGTGCTAAACACTGATCTTGAAAGTTATCTTTATTGAGATAGGTTTAAAGGGTTGCTTTAGATAGCAGATGCAGCAAAATATTTTACTTATACTTTGTATATACAGCAGCTTGCATCCTGAGCTCCCCATCCTGACTGGGAACTGTAGGTGCAAACAAAATACAAACAACAAACAATAAGATGAAAACAAGTGGACCAGACCGGCAAGCTCTTCACACTCAAAACTCAATAATTTCAACAACTCTTCAATTGATGTCAACAGGACTGTCACACACAGAGGATTTGATTAATTGAGTGCTAATATTTAAATAAAATGCAATTTCTATTAAAGAAATGAAAGAGAATTAAATGCCTGTCCGGTGTTTTGGCAATAACGCCTAATCACTGGGATAGAAGAGTAGTTTCTTCAAATTCTTACCTGTGAAAATGCAATGATGTTAGTCTGTTAGACCCACCGAATATACAGGTTTGGTTTACATTTTCCCCTATTGTGCTCACCATGGTTTTGATTTATACTTGGATTTATACTGGTACTAGTTTTACAGTGGTAATAGAAATATAAGTGGAAAAACATGGTCTGTGTTCATTGAGTCCCAGAACAAACAACAGAGAGTGGGTTTCCATTTAAAGGAAAGTATTTACCTTAACATCTTGCTATCCTGTGCATCCTGATTTATTACCTTCCTGGAAATGGAAAAGTATCACAAGATAAGGCCAATACCCCAATAAAACATGTTTTTGGTTTTTCATGAAACTCAGTTAAACTATCAGAGAGGTAGCCGTGTTAGTCTGGAATAGCAGAGGTAACAGAGTCCTGTGGCGCCTTAAAGACTAACTATAAAGTTATAACTGCTTGCATCCGACGAAGTGGGTATTAGCCCACGAAAGCTTATGCTTCAGAACTTTATAGTTAGTCTTTAAGGTGCCACAGGACTCTTTGTTACCTCAGTTAAACTAGTTAGTACCTTTTAAGACACAAAATCCACAATCCCTGAAAAAGAAAAGGTCAACAGAAATCTAGACACCACGCCTCATATAAGATTACAAACCACTGCCATCAGTACATCACATTTCATTATACGCCCAGATCCCCAGCTGGTATAAATTTATATCACTAGAGGATCTGGCTCTATATGCTGCTTATGTAGGGACTGATACTGTTCTCCTGAAGTCAATGGCAAAATCGATTTCAACAGTTTGGGATCAAGCAAAAATGACATTTGTATTTATTTTTGTTATTGTTTTTACGACCATTGCGGATTACCAAGATGTGTGTAAAGAGAAGCCAGCTCCTGTTTCTCTTTTCTGATGTCACAGTTTAGTGTCTGATGTCACAGCTCTTGGTCAAGGTTTGGAAAGGGATTGGCTGGAAAAGAGAGAGCTGGTTATTACTACGAACTGTGGAGCACTGACAGAAAAGTACATGAAAATAAGAAGTTTTGCTAATGCAGTTGTGCTTCTGGGTCAACAAGTAGATAGAGTATCTGTCAAATAAAAAAGGATGTCACTCACTACATTATGTCTCTATTCTTACTTATTGCAAAGCCTCTATGGAAAAAAAAAACCTTTGTTAAAGAAAATGATTAATTTGTTTTTGTCTTAAAGTTACAAAGTTTAGAAATGTGGATTTGTTTATAAAAATCTAAAAGTTTCTTGTCGCAGATTAGTCCATACAAATGGTCTTTGAGTTTCAGATGGGTTTTCGTTTGCTTACCTACATGATGTTCTGTTTTGTGTTCTGTATAATGTGTCTTAGATTTAGCTGTATATATGCTAGTATTTATATTGCTATATTCTATACGTTCAGTGTTTGGTGCTTCTGTAATTTAGTTGTAAGCCACCATTTTATTGCCATGTAGTTTTACCCAGTTCTATAAACTATTGAAAAAACTACAAAGTATTTATTGTAGAGTATGTGGAAATCATATATGTATATATACTTAAATCTATGTGTACATATACAGAATATGTGTGTACATGTATTTCCATGTAAATAAAGAGAGTTTACTAAATCTGTCATTTGTTTGTGGCATATTTAATTTAAAAAATGTTTGTGGTGGTGTTGTTCTTCTTACATATTTACTTACTTAGTGATTCACTTATATGAACTTTTTTTCCTGTTCAGTACTGATTCTTATTCCAGATGTATAGTTGTCCGTCAGAATTCAGTGTGCAGTAGCAGTCAGCAGAACAGAGTATGGTAAAATTCTATAGCGTTTAAGTTTATGGGGCACAGATGACCGAGAAAAGAAATTTAAGTTTTGCATGAGAGGCAACAAAATTCATACCATGGGCTGTTTAATCAATGACGTGGCTACTGAATAAGGATTTAAAAAAAAAAATTAAGATACATTTTTACAGGTGTTTATAAAAGGGGAGCCACAATCCTGAAATGAGGTCGTCACAGGTAGACCTCCCAAGCATAAATCATTGAAGGATCAGGGGCCTCATTGATTCTTCTTTGAGTGATGGTCCTTATTGTATTCCACTGAGTTTATATGCATGTGCTCGGAGTTGGAGCTTTTCAAAATAGTAATGTCCATCATTCCGTGGATGCACCCTTGCATTACCTTGTGGTTTAGCCTGATTCTGCTACAGATGCCTCATTCTGTGCAGCAGTTCTCTGTTCCGCAATCCTGTCATCTTCCCTGCATCCTCCTCCTAGCTAGATACTGCTTGTTAATCACTCTCCATGGAATACAATAGGGACCATCACTTGAAGAAGAAGGGGAGGTTACTTACCTTTAACTGAACATTCTTCGAGATGTGTGGTCTCTACCTGTAGTCCAATCCCACCTTCCTTCCCCTCTTTTGCAGATCTGGTATATCGAGATGGAGTGACCAAATCTTTGGTTCCTTCTCCAACTTGCCCTTTATCGCCTCAGGAGAAACCACAAGGCAGTACACAAGGGTGCATGTTGGTATGATGGACATTACTATTTTGAAAAGCGCCAGCTCTGGGCACATGTTCATAACCCTCAGTGGAATACAGATAGGGACCACACATCTTAAAGAACCTCCAGTTACAGGTTAAGTCACTTCCCCATATTCAGTTCTTCCTCAGGTACACTCCCATTAATGTCTGGATCACCCTCTCACACAAACATCCTCATAACTTCCCTCCAGGCTGCGGATTCCAAATTGCACAAAAGAGACTACACGGGGGCTGGGGTAGAAGAGCATCGCTACTGGAGCCACTAAGCCTCTTTCAAACCGTGGCTGGGACATAAGAGGACCAACAAAGAACATCCCTTCCACACAAATAATATTGGCCAGACTATTCTGTTAAGACCTCAGTATCCGCCCCACATTTAGAAAATATCTCCCGTGTATTGGACTAGGTTGTGACCTCCTATAATATCTGGAGGATGCTTTATATGACAGCTTATTTAGCACTGTGCAAATGGTATTTCTTTCTTTCAAATGTTTCAATTATTTATTGCCAGGGACATGTTGGGTTAGCATGCTCTAGCTTTATCCTTTTTCCCTTGAGAAGCCAAGTTTTCAGCCACTGAAAATGGATTCTGCAACACAAAGAAAGTAAAGTACATGTGCTTGTGAAGATAAGATTCCAAGCAGCACAGGAATGGATAACTTAGTAAGGAGAACTCCAGAAAAAAGTTGCCCAGCCAACATTAACTGCACAAGAGCTTTTGCTGTGAATGGTGGAGATTGACAATGAGAACAATAGTAAAGGATGTTTTGTTTATATTCATTAAAAAAACTTCAACTAAAATAAACATTCAGAAGCATTATAATTATAGTACTAGGCCACAGTAATGGGGGGAGGGCAATTTGCCTTATGTGAGAAATCTGACATCTATGGGAACATTCACAGAAAGCGAGCAGGATTTGACACGTGCATCATTTTCCAATTTGTTAATTTTTACTCCATCTTCCCCCATAAGCGAATCATTCATAAAACTTTTTGTTTACAGTAAACAATCTAAGTCATATGCCCAGAATTTAAGGGCTTTTCTATGTGGGAAAATAGATTGGACTAGCTCCCCGAATAGACACATTCTGGAATAAGAGAGTCCATTCAGGGAGCTATTCCAGAATGGCCATAGAGCAATAGCTATTCCAGTTATTTCCTCATTTAGACAAGCCCTAAGGATTGCTAGAAGTGAGCTACAACTCTTATTTACTAGCCATATTCCAACAATGTGCTAGGATAACCTGCAGATATATTTTGACATTTCAGATATTTGCCAGACAAGCATTTGACCTATATAGTGTGGGGTAGGAACTCTGAGCTTGGCAATAACCATCATATGGATCAAGACAAAAAAACATCCGTTGCATGTGGATACATGCTGCACACCTGCATTAACAGATGAGGTCAGCTGTGTGCTGCACAATTCAGTGTGATACACTTGGCCCGTGGAGCACAGGTTGACCATCTTGCTTTCAAATCTGTTACATTATTTTTATGTAACGAGAGAAAATACTTCACTCTTATTTTTAAAAATATTTTAAAATGGAATTAAAAGAAATGTCTTACTTAAACCCAGAAATGAAGACTGACTGCTGAGTTCCCTCCAATACCTACTTAACAGGGCAGCTCAATGACAGAGTCTTAAGCTTAACTCTGTGTTTTCAGGCTACCAGTGTAAACAATCAGAATTAATTCAATATAATTATGTACTGTATCTGACAGCTATGTAGGCTCAACTATACTGGTCACTTGCTACAGTAGCAGATGTTTTAAAATTAATTTTGAGACATGTTAGGGAGCAATAATTGTCACTCTTTGTGAACCTGAATTAGAATTATATTTAGAAATTGAAGGCAATTTACACCTTCACTTAAAATCTGTTAACATATGACATTTGGTAAAATAAAATAAGCAAGCAGTGAGTTGCAAATGTTTGTAGCGAACAGCTTATACATTAACCCTTTATTTAAAAAGAATCCTAAAATGTAGTTATATTTTAACCAAAACACATCTAACAAATCTTTTTTTCTCATTATATCATTACAATCTTTTGGTTTTTTTGTATAATCATCTTTGTTCTTCATTTTAAATTTGGTGGTTCAAATTCTGCCTTTAGATGCATTTAAAAAGATGGATAATTGAAAAAACATCAGGATCCCAATATAAGGCTAGAATTATATTTTTCTTTAGCCAACAGAAAATCCTTTTCAAACAATAGGGGTCATTCAGTGGATTGGTTGATCTGTTTTTGCTTTTCTTCTATAAGAATTTTGATCATTTGGCCCCAGAGGTTTCTGTGTTATATTGATAGATAGCACTCTACAGGCTCAGGCCAGTTAGAAGTGCTGAAAAGGTGCTTGGCAGCTGGCAGGATCACAACCATAATGTTGAAGATAAGGAAGCATGGCTTTGCGGTCAAGGTATTAGACTAGGACTCAGGAGGTCGAGGTTCTGTGGCAGACGTCCAGTGTGACCTTGGGCAAATTGCTTAATGTGGGGGCCTCAATTCCCTATTTGTAAAACTAAAATGCTATTTTTCAATCTCATAAGAGTGGTGTGAGAATATTTAGGCTGGTCGTGTGCAAAGACCACTGCTTATCATGCTGTCCAGTATTGTCCTATTGCTTTCTTGTATTTCCACATCTGTCTATATCCCTCTGTTGTCTTTTGTCTTATACTTCTTAGATTATAAACTCCTGGGGGCAGGGACAATCTTTTGTTCCGTGTTTGTACAGCCTCTAGCGCAAGGGGGTCGTGGTCCATGCCTAGGGCACTATCGTAATATAAATAATAAATAAGGTACGAGATGCTTAGGGTCAAAAGCGGTGAGCACTATAGAAAAATCTGCAAGGCCAACAGAGCATCTTTCACTTATGAGTTTATTGGGCTTTGCTAGGTATGCACACTCTTCTTTAGTACAGTATGTGAATTCACCGACTAGTGTGATAAAAAGTGAACCCCAAAAGGTAACCTCTATTCCAACTGTAAGAGCTGCCATAGCACCCGAATGAAAGTGCTCAGCATAGGATCGGTGTCTCATTGGTTCACTGGGAATGGAATGTTATTATGAATATTAATTAGGTGCATACAAGAATGTTAGAATTCTGTTAATCAATGAGATGGTGTTTTAGCCTCAAGACCGGCATAATCTGGCTAATTTCTTATTTATATAATAATAATGTGGTTCCCCCACCATTACTCTCCATATTCAGATATATGGAAAGATCTGCAATGACAAGTACCGTGTTTCCCCGAAAATAAGACAGTGTCTTATATTAATTTTTGCTCCCAAAATTACATTACATTATATTACAGCGAGAGGCAAAACTGGAAGTACGTCTTATTTTCGGGGGATGTCTTACTTTCGGGGAAACAGGGTAAATATATATCCCAGACAGCTCAATGATAGGCATATCATCAAGGCGGTTTTTAGCCGTGGGATGCCTCATTCAAAAAAACTAGACAATATAATTCCCACCTCTATCTCTTCAGTGATAATCATCTCTCACATATATTTAGTATAAGTACTTTCCATTCCATATTAAATAAAATGACATTTATATAATATATTGGCAAACTTGCTTTGAATTATAATTGGAGAACACTACTTGCACTGTACTTGTCACTGATAAAAATCTAAGGATTAGTGTAATCCATTCATGGGTTTATGGAAACAGTCATTCAAGGAATGCCACAGATTCATATAATATCCCTGAGTACTGGATTTAGGTCTATGGAGTTAAATCATGTGTCACCAGACAGCTCCCTATTGATTGTGCACCTGAAGCTGTTCAAGTGCGTGGAATACATGGAGTTCATGAAACATGCTTCTGATTCATTAGTTTTAGACAGAAGAATGTGAATTACAAGGGGCTAAAACATCCCACTTCTGGTCAAACCACACCTTATTTTGAAGATCTTCCCACACTGGCCTATTAAACCTGATTTGAAGACCTATACCTAGAGAGAACATATCGGCCGCAACATGTTATTTTGGAGGTTGGCAGTAGTGTTGGAAATGTTGGAAATATCTTAGTGCAGAGACTTCTCAGTCTCTCAGATTTTTTGGTCCCTATATTTGCTACACATCTGTACATTTAAAAAACAAACACACACCAGGATTAAACCCCAAATTCTAGCACCTCTAGTTTTGAGTCCCAATCTAACCTGGACTCAACATAAAAGCTGCAAGGGAAAAGCCAAGAAGAATACACTATGCAAAGACATAAACCAGTCCCTAACTTGGCACAAATCCACCACCAGCTGTAGCCCAATTAAAAAACAATACGTTCACAGGAAAACAATTTACTCAGAACAGATCTACCTACTTACCATTTGGAGGAATTTGACACAAGGGCTTACTGGAATATCTTTTAGGGGGGTGGGTTTTATAAAAAGATACGTGAAATAAGCTCCTTTTCAATCTATCAAAAATAGCAACAGTCAAACAGATCAAATGGAATAGTGATATAAAATATATTTAATTTTCTTAAAAGAAGAGAGCTTTAACTAAAAGATATTTAAGAAGTTGACCAGTGGTATTTTATTTCCTGCAGTTCATTGAAAGTCTTTATCCATGACTCCAAGGTGCTTTTACAGTAGTTAAAATGTGCAATAAAATACATGTAAATGAATTGGCCAGGTAGGACCATCTAGTCTAGATGGTCATATTCACCTGATGATTGTATAAATAAGCACATGTGCAGCTAAACTGTTAGTGCCATGCTTAAAACTGCAGTCAGGACTAACTTCTGAAATGTTTTGGGAGCAAAAGCAGATCATTTGGGGGCATGTGGTAACTAGAAGTGCCTGTTGCACATGGACTGTGCGTGAAACAGGGGCACCCTTTTGTTTGGAGAGTGAAAAGATTTCCTGAGGTGAAGAAAGGTTTGGGTCCCATGTTGCTGAGAGCTTACAGTGGCCTTAATGATAATTCTGGTGTTCTGTTAAGGGGAAACCTGATGGACAACTACTTAGGTTATGCCTGATTACCTAATTTTATTTATTAAAAATATTTCAGGTGATTTGAAATCAAGTTCACCCATTTCAATCCTATCTAGTCTTTGAGACTCGCCCTCTCTCCTCACTCCTATTGTTGCCACCAGGGCTGTCCCTGGGTGGGGAGCAGGTTCCAGGGTGGAACTGACGTCACTTCTGGGACCGACTGCTCTGGGGGTGGGTAGGAGGCAGTGCCTTCCCAAACAGCCATCTGTGGCCCTGCCCACACTCCTAAGGGCCCCGCTTCGGCGGTTCTGGTGGGCCCCAGGGGGCTGGGGCCATGCCGCCCACCTTCATGCTGCCGCCATGTGCTCTCCCTCCCAGTGCGCTCTCCCTCAGGCGGAAGGGGTGGGGCTTCCCCCAGCCAGTGGTTTGCCCACCACCCATGTGTCGCTGGCCAATCACACTGGTCTGAGGGGCCCCACAAACCGCGGGGCCCCACAAACCGCAGGGCCCAGAACAGTTGCCCCTTTTCACCGTCCCCTAGGGACAGCTCTGGTTGCGACACATCTTATTTCAAGTTATGTTGTGAACTCATCTGGGGAAGGCATCTGTACAGAGTCCCGCAAGATGAGGTCCTTGCTCAGAATTGGGACTTTGAGCAGTACCACAATAGAAATAAGGCCTAAGGCTGCTTTTTGTTGTTGTTTCTGACATTTTCTTTCTTTCTTGGCAGACATTCCATTATTTTTCCTACATCTGTTACCTCAGCCAGCTGAGAAAGCTGGGAGAGGTGCCTGTTTATTACCATCCTGATCTGAGGTGACTGCACTGCACCCTTCAGTGCATCAACAGCCCCTTCAATTCACTGAGAACGGTGTTTCAATCAGCAGCTCTATATCCCTGCCTGGCAGTTTTAGCTACATCCGATGCAAATTCAATTTCTGCTTCTCTCTGTTCTCTTGCCTGGTTCCCAGATGTAAGGCCGTTTAAGCTCTTTCATCACTATGCAGTCAATTAAGTTTTGAGTTACCTTATCTTAACAGCTCCAAATAAGCTGGTGATCTTCCTGAAAGGTGATATGTTGTAATTGGTTCCAAACTGGAAATAAAGAGAAAAGTGAAATAGGAGATGGGGAGGCCATTGGTAGTTAGCCCTAGACTTAAAAATTGGCACAGAAGAAGTTAACAGGTTAAAGGCCAAGTTTTTAGTATAGGTCAGTTTGGATACAACAAATTAGCACACTAATTACTTACCCGGGATCTTTTCTTTTTGAGATGTGATTAATAAGGCAGAAGCTGCCAGTTTCCAAAGTAGTGAAGGAACTTGGTCAGGTTTATTACCAATGAAGCACAGTGCTTACGCCCCAGTCCAACACTTACAGGTACACTAACACGTGTATGCCCGTGACAATCGACCAGCTCAGTGAATGGCGGGACTTTCCATTCTCCCCTTGGCTAGACAAAGACATTGCTTCTGAGATACATCTTTACACATAGACACAAACAAATTATGTATTACCCCAATGTACCTTGTACATGTTGGTTTGATCAAAACATCTCTATCCATCATGCTGTCATCCTGACCTTATCTTTAGGACGGGTCAGAGCGTTCCTGTTACCTTTGAGGAATGTGCTGGTATCAAGGTGTTCTGGTTCCATCATTCTGGAATGTGTTTGCGTATATATTCTTATGCCTAGCATTACTTAGGAATATGGGTTTCTGCAAGATCAACCTTGTTCTTGTCAGATTCTGTGAGCAGGGCCTGCCTCTTCCTCACGATTTAACTTTTCTTTATATTAGCAAGTTTTGACCATTACTTTAGCTCAGGCCTCATACAAGATCTCTAATAGAAGGCCTTATGTTTCAGGTCCTCATCTTACTACAGTATTATTTGATAAATATGACAGTGTAATTAGTCTTAAAGCATACACACTTAACTGTCAGGGTGGTAGCCGTGTTAGTCTGGAATAGCAGAGTTAACAAAGTCCTGTGGCACCTTAAAGACTAACTATAAAGTTTTGAAGCATGAGCTTTCGTGGGCTAATACCCACTTCGTCTACTGCCTGCATCCGACGAAGTGGGTATTAGCCCACGAAAGCTCATGCTTCAAAACTTTATAGTTAGTCTTTAAGGTGCCACAGGACTTTGTTAACACTTAACTGTGGCATTCCTGACTTGAGTGTTTAACTCCTGCAACCATTCTCTTCATATGGGTTTTTTAAAATTTTATTTTAATGAACCCAGTATCAATTCAGAACTAGACACCTGCAAGTTTTATGATTTTGTTTTAAACTACTCTCTTTTTTTTTGACACTCGGGCATTATGTATGCAGTAAACTATGGGAATAGAATCTTCTTTCCCTTGAAATTCTTTTAAAATGTAAATATCCGAGTTTGAGGATACATCATCATCTCACACACAATATACAATTTGGTAAAAGATTCTGTTATAAATCACAAAATGCTCACATTAGCCAAATTATCCTGTATTACCGTTTTTCACTCCTGAAAAATCAAGATTGCTGTTCGCTTCAAAGGCTTGCTATTGACAGTCCTATAGAGGTGATAGCTTCAGCTTCCAATAAAGTTCTTTTCATCTGGTTTTACGATTGGAGGGGAGGGAGTGAAGTGGCCTCTAAAGTGAAGAAAATGGATATTGCAGGAATCCCGTTTCGACCAAAGCTTTTGGGACATTTTCAGGCACAATATAGCTACGCAGAAAGTAAAAGTGCCATCAAATTAAAATGGAGTGCTAGGTAGTCTAGATTGATAAAGTCAGCAAAGCTGGTGGATGCGGTCAGGAAATTCAGGGAGTCCTCACTCTGCTGGAGGAAGGAAATGGGGAGAAAGAGAATGGTACCTAATGCTGCAAAGCACCTTTAAAAGCATACAGCCCATTATTAAAATACAAGTACTGCATCATTGTGCCAGAAGTAGATTAATGGAGCTTCCAGTTTAGGAAAGAATTCAAAGCTTATTTCACATTCACTTTTATTCCCACTTGTATTAAATTCCTTATGCTACACCATCTCATTTGAATTTTTTGAATTGGTTTTATATAGTATCATTTACTGATGAACTATCTTTAATTACATAACACATATACACTCTCCAACTGCATTGTTAATGAAAGTGTTTTTAATTAAATGGCTCTCTGCATAATATTCAGTCATTAATTCCACATGCTCAGGATGTTCAGATTCTATTCTTATGGTCTGGGGAAAGTTTTTTACTTTGGGGTGAGGGATAATTCTGAAGTGATAGTTTTAAAATTGAAGTTGAAAATCATTATGAGTATTGAAATTACCCTCTTAGCAGCTGGCACTGCAGTTCCTTTCTACCATGCATTATCAATTCTTCAGCTCAAATACTCCTGCTCTTCCATGTGTAATAGGGTGGCTTACAGGCTAGGAGGCCCGGGGCCAGCCAACCCTGATTATTAAAGAGACACACCTGAGCAGGAATCACCCGATTCCCCTTAGAACAGGAAGCTGCAGCCAGGCTGCTGGCCTTCCAACCAAAGAGAGATTGTTCTCGGGAATATAAATATTGCTGGGAGCAAGTAGGCTCCCGCAGAAAAATCTGGAAGTTGGGGAGTGAGACAAAAGCAGGGAAGTCCTGGATGTGACCTGATAAGGAGGTAAATGGCTGGGCTTGAGGAGAGACTTGAGAACTTTATTTTGAATATTTTGTTAATTGAATGATGCCTGTCTATTCCACAGACAATACTGTGCTCATGTTCATTATCTTTTCAGAAATTGAATGCTTGGACAATCCATGTGCAATGACATCTCTGACTGCATCACCAGCAGGGACTGAACCAAGGATATCTAGATAGAATAGCATGAACAGGGCAGGGGAAAGTAGTACAGTAAAACCTCGATTTAACAGACTAATTCGGGCGACTGGGTGTCCGTTAAACCAAAAAGTCCGTTATTTAATAATTAGAAAAAAAAACCAGCCTGCCCAATTAGTCCTTATTTCGAGGTTTTACTGTATTCCCCTCCACCGAAAAGCCGCCTTTTTTTCTAAATAAAACTAAAAAAAAAAAAAAAAGCCCTGGACCCCCATACACCCCAGCCCCAGTCCCCGCTGGCGGCCGGGGCTCGCGGCTCCAGGCACCGCGCTCCCCGGGACTAGGGGCTCGCTCCCCGGGGCTCGCGGCTCCAGCCGCCGCGCTCCCCGGGGCTCGCGGCTCCAGCCGCCGCGCTCCCCGGGGCTCGCGGCTCCAGCCGCCGCGCTCCCCGGGGCTCGCGGCTCCAGCCGCCGCGCTCCCCGGGGCTCGCGGCTCCAGCTGCCGCCCGGGGCTCGCGGCTCCAGCTGCCGCCCGGGGAGTGCGGCTGAATCCGCGCTCCCCCGGGCTCGGGGCTCACTCCCCGGGGCTCGCAGCTCCAGCTGCCGCCCGGGGAGCGCGGCTGAATCCGCGCTTCCCCGGGCTCGGGGCTCCAGCTGACTGCCAGGACCCGGGCAGCCAGCGGGACCCGGGCGGGCGCCGGCAGGCAGCCCGCCCGCTGCCAGGACCCGGGCGGCAGCGGGGAGCCGGCAGCCGGACCTCGATAAACAGATTTCGGATGCATCGGACTTTCTTTAAAATTTTGTCCGTTGCATCCGAAGTCCGTTAAATCGAGGTCCGTTAAATCGAAGGTTTACTGTATGTGGAAGAGTGTGACGGGATGGGACTCACCCCTGGGGCTCCTCCTGCTGGCTGTCCTGGGAATTAGCTGTTCACCCGTGCACCCTCTTCTGGTGGTGCTTTGCTACCATAACGTCTGCTCCTCAACCCATGTCGCTCCAAGGACCGTGACATCCTCTTTAGGACATAGCCTTCCAGCTGTGTCACACTTTGCTCTCCCCTGTTCTGTGGGGGGGAACAGCAGTCCACCATCCAGCCCCTCTCTCAGTGGTGAGTGGTGGAGAGGGGGACCCGGGCCTACTCTGGGTCCTGTCCCAAAGACCCTGTAGATGGCAGCCACATGCTGCATCTCCTCCAACCCTTCAGGCCACTTCCCTGGGCCACTTCCCTGCATCCCCAGCACCTTCTCTGCCCTTGTCTCAGGGCCTCAGAATGCAAGTAGTCAGCTAGGTGCTCGCTCACACTCCCCTGATCCTGCCCAGCACTGCTGTCCCAGATGTTAGCTTTCTTCCTCCTACAAGGCAGCCAGACCTCCCTCCTCAAGCTCCAGGGAGACACTGAAGCTGCTCTGTTCTGCAGCCCTGCTAATATGGGCCAGCCTGTTCCTGATTGGCTGCCTCCTGTGCAGCCTCCCAGGGGCTCTATTAACCCCTTACTGGCCAGTGTGGGGCAGATGCCCCATCACAAATAGCAATGGCAGTCTGGATCTGCTATGTATTTATGAAAGACCCTTTATGATATTACTACAGTGTGTCCGGTTTTTGGCTGTGAAAAACAGTCTGAGAAAACACTAAGAAAACAATATTGTTTAATACATCAGCCACCTGAAAAAGATACCGTTCAGAAAGATCAGAGGCCTCAAATGCTTTTAATAGGGATTTCATGAGAGAAGAGAAATAACTTGTATTTTTATACAACAAACCTAATTTCAATATATGCCCATACTCCAAGCATTTAATGTCTCCATAAAACATTGCATCATAATGAAGATAATGGAAAGAATGACTTTCAGCACTATTTAATTAGCATTTGGTGCTAACTCATTATTTCGGTACAATTAATTTGACATCTTGCTGTATGTCCTGCACAGATTTCATTCTGGAGGGCTGTTTTATTGGTGGGACATAAGTAAAGCCAGACATATGCACCTTCCCTGAGGCTTCTGGAGGATACACGATGAAATATGGATCATATGATTGACATTTTAATCTACTCCAGAATATTGAACGCATTATATATTGAAGACTAACATAAGCGGGTATATTTGTTTAGTACATTTTTTAAATAAAGGAAATATCTTTACTAAAAACGTTCTCAGAGAAGAAATTACACCATCATTCCTGATTTTACACCGATGGTACCGGTGGGTTAAGACATGCTATTATAACTCAGTGAAATAAAACAAGCAAAGGTTTGGTAGGCATCCCAAATAATTAAATTTAAATATTCCTTTTCAACCAGCAGTTTTAAGGTGACTGCCAATAAACCCAAGGACTCCTCCATGCCAAAAAGTAATGGAGAAAGGCATTTTTAAAAGTTATCACGGGACAATATCACTAATTCAAAGTAATGATTGAGAGCCCAAACGAACCAAAGGGTGGCGGCACCTAAGCGACAATAGATGTTTTACAAATGGGTGTGCATAGCCCAGAGCCCAATGTATTTCCTAGGGAAAAATAGGTTAAACTCATTCTAATCAAAATGAGTAGATTCCTGTTCATTTGAAAATACACTGCAGCAGTGCATTTAAAGTGTTTTGATCTCCTGAGGAAATACTTGGCTTGTCCTCACAACAAATCTGCATTTTTCAGAAATACTGGAGCCTGAATATGCAAATGATAAGAATGTATTAATTATCATTAGTCATTCTTTCACAAAGACTAAAAGTAATTGGAGAAATAATTTGAGAAAATTGAAGTACGTGACAGAACGCATTAAGATTCATCGAGTTTCAATTCTCTTGTTCTGTCAGCTTGTCAAAAGTAGATGTCTGCTACTCCAGCATTAGTGGTTTAAACATTTCATCCCCCCAACTCCCACCCCCCAAACTGGTATACCATTTAGGTCTCCTTATAATTTGTTTTGAAATTAACTAGATCTGGCATGGTACATTTTCTATTTAATGGGCAATATTACAAGCAAGATTAACGGAAAGGCTTGCAAAGCATTGTGTTTAAGAAACTTAATTAGGTGTGATCCTCACTAGTAGTGAGCTTAAAGGGACAAGGTGAATGCTTTATTGGTGAGAGACAAGCTTTCAAGCTCTCTCACCAACAGAAGTTGGTCCAATAAAAGATTACTGCCTCACTCACTTTGCCTCTCTAATATCCTGGGACCAACACTGCCACAAACGCTGCATATTGGTTATCTTAACGAGTTTACTAGATGAAGTATCCTGTATTGTCACAATTGACTTGGAAGGTGCCATCATATAAATATAAATATGCCAGATATGCAAGTGGAATGAATTTACCCATAAAGTCCATAACAAAGCATTTATGTTGCTCTATATCTACACCCTGCACCAATTCACCTTGAATAGAGAGATCTGAATATGCAACACATTCCAAATACCATTTACTCAAACATCTAAGGAGAATTTGGATAATGTCACTTCAATATTTTAAATCACAGTAAAAAATTAGTTTATTATATGCAGGCTTCTAAACAGTTCTGTCTCAATATAGGACTTCAAAATCAGCACTACCAATTCAAACTGCCCCTTATTCAAGTCAACTGCCTCTTAGGTCAGCAATTATTACACAACACAACCTAAATGGAACCCAAGGACTTAATCCCTGAAGCAGCTCAGTTGGCAATTTAAACTGCTCCAAGTACCCCAAGTACCATTAATGGTCTTTTAGAGCTGTGGTCTCAGCCTTTTGCCTGAATTGGCTGGGGCTGTAATATGCAAAGGCAGCCTACTTATTTCCTGGCATGGGACTGTCTTATTAAACAATGATTAAGGATTGGTGACTGACCTGATGGGACTCTCATCCATTACTCCTAAGGGATGAGCTGATGTTATTAAAGCTTTTCAATAATAGAATATTTAGATCAGTTCTATACTATCCCTTCACCGCAATTCGCAGACTGTTAATACTTGTTTATGTTGAGCCTAGAATTTAATTTTGAACTTTCATTTCAATTCTCCTAGTTACACAGGCTTGTACCACCCAAAACTCTCCCCCACCACTTTTCTGGCATTTGTATCTTCTCTCGATCCTCCCATGAGAGCTTAGCCAAGATCTACACACAGTTTACCTGCAGATCACTGACTGCAGCCAAGAAACACACAATGCAACTCAAGAGACGGCTATTAGGAGCAGTTATGGCAGGCAGGGACTGCTGAAGTGTAGACACCCCCTGGTCATGTTCCCTCTTTCTCCCCGCTGTGGGCTCTTATGCCAGTTGTAGGCAAAGCAATAAGAGGAGCTACAACTCCAGGCATATGCCACTGAAAAAACCCTCCCCCACCATCTACATTTGGATGATCCTCTCATGGTTGGCTATCTTGGTTTTAAGGGTCAGTTTGAGCCAACATAATGCACAGCAGGCCAAAGACAGGAGAGAATTGAGCCTCGGTACTTTCCATCTTTCCTTCAGGCTTTTATTGTTGTGTGAAGACATATAGACAACATAGCAGCATATTAGCACCATTGAATGTGCATCTTCCTTTCTACAACACATTGCATGGTGTGTCTGGAAACAACACTCAGGTCTTAATTTGGTAGGGGTAAGGGTGGTGGTGCCACAATAATGCTACAGACTATTTCTTGCATGCTTCAGTAGCAGATAATTTGTTTTTTGAATTTCAAGGCCTGATAAATATAACTGAACTGGGTTGGAAAATTATGTGCACCTAATACATACAAATTAACCTTAAACCTTTCAGAGTTATTTTAAAAGTCAAAATGATTTACTTGGGAAAAAGGTCAAAATATTCTGGCTTCCAAAAACTTTTATTTGTCAAGGGAGTTTGGCATGTTAAACATATCAGTCTTCGCAAATACCGTACTTCTAAAATGTGCTTTTAGCTGTTAATAATCATCAATTAGCTGTAGTGAGTGGCACGGTATTTCAAAACATTTAGCAATGAAGTTACAGAATATTCATATATGTAAATACATGCAAAGAAAGAACTTCAACTTCCAGGCCATATGGTGCATTGGGACACATGGGTGCTACTCCCAGCTCTGCCACTGACTTACTGTGTGGCTTTGGGAAAGTTTTTAGATACATCAGGATGAAAGAATTTGCATGGAAACTTGCACAGTATCTGCCTATGCCATTACGGTCAAGACAGAACTATCAACAATGTGTTTTTGTGAGCCTAAAAATTATTCAACAATTGAAATTTTAAAGTAACTGAACAATGATGTCATCATTTCAGAGAGCAAAATAACTGAGAATTTTAAACTCAACTTAAACTAGTTATTTTTTCAAGAATGACTAAACATGGTATAGGCCTATATATATTCTCCAGAGTTACATATTTGCTTAACTTTATGAACATAAGAATGGCCATACTGTGTCAGACCAAAGGTCCATCCAGCCGAGTATCCTGTCTACCGACAGTGGCCAATGTCAGGTGCCCTGGAGGAGGGAGTGAACCTAACAGGTAATGATCAAGTGATCTCTTTCTTGCCATCCATCACCCCGCTCTGACGAACAGAGGCTAGGGACACCATTCCTTACCCATCCTGGCTAACAGCCATTAATGGACTTAACCTCCATGAATTTATCCTGTTCTCTTTTAAACCCTGTTATATTCCTAGCCTTCACAACCTCCTCAGGCAAGGAGTTCCACAGGTTGACTGTGCTGTGTGAACTTCTTTTTATTTCTTTTAAACCCGCTACCCATTAATTTTATACGGTGGTCCATAGTTCTTATATTATAGGAACAAGTAAATCACTTTTCTTTATTCACTCTCTCCACTACTCCATTTTATATACATTTATCGCACACACCCCCTAGTCTCCTCTTTTTCAAGCTGAAAAGCCCTAGCCTCTTTAGTCTCTCCTCATATGGGACCTGTTCCAAACCCATGATCATTTTAGTTACCCTTCTCTGAACCTTTTCTAATGCCAGTATGTCCTTTTTGAGATGAGACCACATCTGTATGCAGTATTCAAGATGTGGGCACACCATGGATTTATAGAGGGGTAATAAGATATTAGCTATTCCCGTCATAAGGGTACAGAAGCTGATTTAAAGGACTGGTTACAAACCATAGTTAATAGTTCCGCAATTTCACATTTGAGTTCTTTCAGAACTCTTGGATGAATGCCATCTGGTCCCGGTGACTTGTTACATTAAGTTTATCAATTAGTTACAAAACCTCCCCTAGTGACACTTCAATCTGTGACAATTCCTGATTTGTCACCTACAGAAGACAGCTCAGGTTTGGGAATCTCCTTAACGTTCTCAGCCCTGAAGACTGAGCAAATAATTCATTTAGTTTTTCCTCAATGACTTTGTCATCTTTAAGTGCTCATTTTGTATCTCTATCGTCCAGGGGCTGCACTGGTTGTTTAGCAGGCTTCCTGCTTATGATGTATTTTTTTAAAAAAAAATTGTTATTGCCCTGAGTTTTTGGCTAGATATTCTTCAAAGTCCTTTTTGGCTTTTCTTATTACATTTTTACACTTAACTTGGCAGTGTTTATATTCCTTTCTAGATACCTCACTAGGATTTGACTTCCACTTTTTTAAAAGATGCCTTTTTATCTGTTTCTTTTACATGGTTATGCCGTGGTGACTCTTTTTTAGATCTTTTACTGTGTTTTTTAATTTGGGGATATACATTTAAGTTGGGCTTCTATTATGGCATCTTTGAAAAGCGTCCATACAATCCATGAACTGTGAGTAGTTGCATTAACTTCCCTGGGACTGTTGTCAGTGTATAAAGTTAAGCACATGCATATGTTTTTGCAGGATCAAGGCCATAACAGCTGTGTGTGTCTTTCACGGACTTCCACAAAATGTGCTTCCCTAACTGCTGGGACAGCAAACTAAAAGTCAAGCTGTTCTTTTTTGGCTTCCTTTTCATCACTAATAATAAGTAAATTCCAATAGAACAATTTTGTTGATTCACAACCCACAACAGAATCCAGAATTCACTGACTTGACTGCCATCATTCTGGTGCCATATTCATATTACAATTTATAATTTATTGCAATAAAAATAAGTTACATAAAAACAGTTTGTATCACTGTGTTCCAAAAATCTAGCCAGAATCCCAAACAAATACCAGTGTCAGGCACCGACACCTTATTTTGGAACAGAATCTTTCAAAGGAAGTTAAATCTTCTTTACTCCACAAGATTTAGAATGTATTTTGAAGGATACTAATGTAATCTGTGGTGGAATACTTTAGTACGGACTCAAAACCAAAAAGCCTTTCTACTCTTTCTGTAAAGTCATGCCAAACAGAAATTCTGCTGTCTTGTTTTTCCCTCCCAGGAGTTCCAAATTGCAGTGTAACTTATCTGTCATTTATAATATTTAAACAATGAAAAATTCAGTGGCATATTGTGCACTGGGTTGTCAACTCTCCAGGATTGTCCTGGAGTCTGCAGGAATTAAAAATTAATCTTTAATTAAAGCTTGTCATCTGAGAAAACCTCCAGAATATTTCCAACCAAAACTGGCAACCCTAATTGTTCATAAATGAAAACAAGGATGCACATAAAACTGTCAATGTAAAATATTGGATTGAGATAACTTGTTTGCCTGAGGATGCAATACCAGCACTCTTTTCTAGAACACACACAAATATTGTCAGCAGAATCTGTTTTTTGTGGTAGCAGTAGAAAAGAAAGTCCCTTGCATCATAGATCTGAAGTGCTCTATTCCATTTCTGTGCTTATATTTCTTTCAGCTTTCTATAGCAGAAGAATGAGTCTTCAGACTAGATGATGCAACAATAAAATAAGCTACTCAGGGTACACAGTGGAAAATTACAAAAGAGCCTACAGCAAGATAAGCAGTCTAAGAAATCTAGTACACTTTGAGCAGTCTCAATTGCTGTATGATCATAATTTTAAATGCGAAGTCATTTCTGTATGATGCACACAGTCAATTTTATCTTTAATATAATCTGTTAAAAATAAACTCATCCAGTCATATTTGTATTGGAATTTAATTGTCCAATATCCTTGTGACATGCACTGCAAACAACTCCATCATTTGTAATGGAAGTTCAGACTGACAGACAGAAAACCTCAAACTTAAATGTTTTCAAAGAGCATTACTGAGTGCACTGCATACTTGGTTTAAAATAAAGGATACACTAAGTTACATTACAATTAAAAACAAATCAACATTTTTGATAGTTAAATTAAGTTTCTAAAGCCAGTGTAGGTTATCATGACTACTAAATAATGACAAGTTATAAAATTCAAGGGAGTAGCATCAAGATGTGTGTTGTATGAACTGGCACTTATCACATGTAACCATTGCTAGACCAGTGGTTCTCAGCTGTGGTCCACTGCTTGTTCTGGGAAAGCGCGTCAGGCCAATGTGTGCTGCGGGAAGCGTTGGACAGCACATCACTTGGCCCACACTTCCTGCGGCTCCCATTGGCCCTGGAGCTGTGAACCTGCGGCTGAACCTGCAGAGGCAGCAGATAAACAACCCGGCCTGGAGTGCCGGGGCTTTCCCTGAACAAGTGGTGGACCACAGTTGAGAACCACTGGTCTAGACTGTTGCACAGTTGGCATTCTGTGTAGCAGGGAAAGTGCCTTTTATTTCCATGACTTATCCTACTGGCCCATCAAGATTTGCTACTCAATTTTTTTCTCTTAAAATATAAAGTTGAAATATACATGTTGAAACAAGTAAACTATCCCCCAAAAGTTGCTGAAGACAATATATGTTTGTGCTGAGATAATATCCTGTTATATCTTTACTGTAGAATATTTATGATCTACAGCAGGGGTTGGCAACCTTTCAGAAGTGAAAAGAACAGTACTTGTGGCCCCTTCGAGACTAACAAATTTATTTAAGCATAAGCTTTTGTAGGCTACAGCACTTCATCAGATGCATAGAATGGAACAGAGTAAGAAGATATATATATATACACACATACAGAGAACATGCAAAAGAGCAAGTTGCCCTATTCTAAGAGGCTGTTTAATTAAGATGAGCTATTATCAGTAGGAGAAAAAAAACTTTTGTAGTGATAATCAAGATGGCCCATATCAGACAGTTGACAAGGTGTGACGATACTTAACATGGAGAAATAGATTCAATTTGTGCAATGACCCAGTCACTCCCAGTCTCTATTCAAACTTAAGTTAATGGTGTCCCATTTTCAAATTAATTCCAGTTCAGCAGCATCTCATTGGAGTCTTTTTGAAGTTTTTCTCTTGTAAAGTTGTCACCTTCAAATCTGTTATTGAGTGACCAGGGAGGTTGAAATGTTCTCCTACTGGTTTTTGAATGTTATGATTCCTGATGTCAGATTTGGGTCCATTAGTTCTTTTGTGTAGACTGTCAAGTTTGGCCGAAGTACATGACAGAGGAGCATTGCTGGCACATGATGGCATATATCACATTGGTAGATGTGCAGGTGAATGAGCCCCTGATGGTGTGGCTGATGTGATTAGGTCCTATCGGGGTGTCAGTTGAATAAATATGTGGACAGAGTTGGCATCAGGCTTTGTTGCAAGGATAGGTTCCTGGGTTAGTGTTTTTGGTGTGTGGTGTGTGGCTGCTGGTGAGTATTTGTTTCAGGTTGGGGGGCTGTCTGTAAGGGCATGGTTAGACTGGCGCTTTATAGCGCTAAAAGCCTCCAGTAGCGCTATAACTCTCTAACCTTACACACTTGCAAGTCACATTTTGCGCAATATGTCTCCGCTTAAAGCGCAACTGTAAAACCACCTTTCCGAACGTGATAAGGCTTTTTGCGCTAGTGCTATGGCGCAAGGGTGTGAATGTGAACACCCATTGCGCGTTAATGAGCCTCCAGCCTCCTCCAGCCTGGCCCAGAATTCCCATTAGAGCCTCTCTGGCTATCATTTAAAACTCTTCTGTCCCGTCCTCAGGTGACCACACATCAGACCCTCCCCTTAAATTCCCAGGTAAATTTGAAAATCCTTTTCCTGTTTACTGCAGCCAGGCGTGGAGTGCTCCTCAGGTAACCATTTTGCTTCAGCCATGACTCCACGTCCCATGCCTCCTCGCAATAAGCGATCTCGAGCGTGGTCTGATCATGAGGTCACGGACCTCATCAGCTGTTGGGGGGGAAAACGGCTGTACAGTCTCAGTTGCAGTCTAGCCGCAGAAATTATGATACCGATTCCCTGATATCAGGGGCCATGGGTATGGACGAGACACTCTGCAGTGCTGGGCAAAAGTAAAGGAGCTTAGGATTGCATATTGCAAAGCCCGCGATGCAAACAGCCGCTCTGGGGCAGCCCCTGTGTTTTGCAAGTTCTACCAGTCTCTGGATGCGATCCTGGGTGGTGACGCAACGTGCGCGCCAGCGAACACCCAGGACACTTCTTCCAGGCCCCCCTACTGAAGGTGGTGGGGGGGAGGGAATGGATGCTGCAGACTATCAGCACGGCGATTCGCAGCAGGACCCAGATGAGGAGGATGGGGATGAGGCAGACACGTAGGCAGGAGCAAGCCAGGGCAATGAGGAATCACTGGATACATGCAGCCAGGAACTGTTCTCAAGCCCAGAATGCACGCAGAGCGAGCCACAGCATCTGGCGGCTGCAGGTGCTGTGGTTCAAACACCAGTTTGCACAGGTACAGCAAACTTTTCTAGGGGGGAGGGCAGACAGATCTGCAGAGGGTGGAGAAGAATGCTTCCATGGTTGGCTACATATGGAATAGTGCATTGATGTACTCTATCACCTCACGGTAATCCTCATCAGTGATTTCTGCAAAGGTCTCAATAAGAGCTCTTGCAATATGCCTCCGGAGGTTTTGCGGTAGCCCCAGTGTGTTCGCTGTCCCGGCCATGGTCACCAGTCCACGCCACTCTTCTAAGGGGGGGGCTGGAGGGAGAGGCATTGCCGCATAGATGCAAGCCGCGTATGGGCCTGGGCGGAAGCCACATCTCCTTAGAATCCCCGCCCTCTCTTGCTCCGTCACACGCAACAGAGAGATATCTTCCAGCACGAAAACCTACACAGAATGTTGGGATAATTCTTATCAGAACGCAGTTCCCAGTAACTCCCTCCGCTCCCCCAAAACAATGGTATAGAAAGGCAGGGAAACAGTGTTTGTCCCAGAGACTCACCATGCCTGGGGATCCTTGGTTACCTCTGTGGGTGAAATGGCTTATTTGGACAAGGGAACTGCACAAAAGATTCAAGGAATGCGTGGGACTCCCCAAGAGTGTCTGTTGCAAACAATGGGATCTTGTCTTTTAACTCTGAAATTGTAACTTTTCCCAGCTCTGCCCTTGACATCCTCACCAGCTGCATGTGTGGCTCAAAAAGTGAGTAGACTGCGAAGCAAACCGAGGAAGAGCAAAGAGGAGGTTCTGAGGCAAGTTCTGGAACAGGCTTCAATGGACAACCGCGCTGACAGCCAACTTAGGGAGGAGCAGATGAGCCGTTTGGAACAGCGGAGGGAAAAACAAAGGAAGGAGAGAGAGATGGCTCGCGAAGACCGTGCTGATTAAGAACATAAGAACATAAGAACGGCCATACTGGGTCAGACCAAAGGTCCATCTAGCCCAGCATCCTGTCTACCGACAGTGGCCAATGCCAGGTGCCCCAGAGTGAGTGAACCTAACAGGTATGATCGAGCGATCTCTCTCCTGCCATCCATCACCCCCCTCTGACAGACAGAGGCTAGGGACACCATCACCATTACCGCACTGACAAGCTGCTTAGAATGCTAGAGCTGCAAATAGACTCTGCAGCGGATCACTGCTGTTCAGGAGCAGCAGGCCCCTGAACGTCACCCCTCCCTTATCACTTGCCCCCTAGCCATTCCCCTCCTGGCCCTCTGTCCCCTCCAGGCCAGTATCAACAGCTGGCTGCTTATTACCACCCACAGGTGCCTCCAACCCCCATCCCTTCACTGACCACCCCACAGATCCAGCACTCTTATCCACTGCACCCAACCCCTACTAACAGGCATTACCGCACTCCGCAGAATGGGTTGGGGGAGTATACCAATTCGGAGGGCATTGGAGATTATGAGTCAAGGACATACACCAATATGTAACTGTCACCTTTCCAACTCCAATTTCACACCCCTTCCTCCATCAAACCAATTCCACACCCCTTGCGCACACAATTTCACACCCTTCTTCCCTGAAACCGATTTCACACCCCTTGTTCCCCCACCACAAACTTTAATGTTTTTCAACTTTTATTTCAGATTATGAGAAAGCTGTTCAATAAATGAATTATTTTTAATAAATGGGTTTCTGTATTCAGTGCACACGTGTGTGTAACAGGTAGATAAAAGCAACCGCCTTATCTGATTAACAGACAGCTACCCTGCAACTTCCCTTCCTCCCTCTGCAATTCCCCATTAGAACTCGCTTTCAGCCAGAAAATGCTCCCTCAAGGCTTCCCTGATCCTTGTACCCTCGTGCTGGGCCCCTCTAATAGCCCTGCTCTCTGGCTGAGCATATGTGGCCTCCAGGTGTTGAACCTCCGAGGCCCATGCCATAGTGAAGGCTTCGCCCTTCCGCTCACAGAGATTATGTAGGGCACAGCACGCGGAAATAACCGCGGCTATACTTCCCTCTGCCAAGTCTAGCTTGCCATAAAGGCATCTCCAGCGGGTTTTAAGACACCCAAAGGCTCTTTCCACAGTCATTAGACAGCGGCTCAGCCTGTAGTTGAACCTTTCCTGGCTGCTGTCCAGGCTCCCCATGCAGGGCTTCATGAGCCAGGGCATTAGAGGGTAAGCAGGGTCGCCAAGAATCACAATGGGCATTTCCACTTCCCCCACGGGGATCCTGTGGTCTGGGAAAAAAGTGCCTTCTTGCAGCTTGCAGAACAGGCTGCTGTTGCGGAAGATGCGTGCATCATGCACCTTTCCCGACCAGCCTGCATTAATGTCAGTGAACCACCCACAGTGATCCACAAGTGCCTGAAGAACCATGGAGAAGTACCCCTTTCGGTTAATGTACTGGTCACCTAGGTGTTCGGGGGGCAGAATAGGTATATGGGTCCCATTGATCGCCCCTCCACAGTTAGGGAACCCCATCTGCTCAAAGCCAGCCACGATGTCACGCACGTCAGCAAGGGTCACGATTTTTCGTAGGAGAAGGCGATTAATGGCCTTGCACACTTCCATCAGCACGACTCCAACTGTTGACTTCCCCACCCCAAAAAGTGGTTGGCAACAGATCGGTAGTTGTCTGGGGTGGCCAGCTTCCAGAGTGCTATAGCCACCCGCTTCTCCACCGGGATGGCAGCTCTCAATCTGGTGTCCTGGTGCTGCAGGACGGGGGCGAGTTCAGCACACAGTCCCATGAAAGTGGCTTTTCTCATGCGAAAGTTTTGCAGCCACTGCTCATCGTCCCACACTTGCAAGACGATGCGATCCCACCAGTCAGTGCTCGTTTTCCGTGCCCAGAAGCAGCGTTCCACGGTCGTGAGCATGTCCGTTAAAGCAATGAGCAGCTTAGTGTCTAATTTGTTCCTCGGCTCTATCTCGAGTTTCTCTCCAGACTCATCACTACTGTCACGTTCCCTTTCAAGAAAAAACTCTGCCACGCAGAGTTGTGCTGGCAACACTCGCCAGCATGCTCCGCAGCAGTTCATGGTCCATTACAGCACAGGGGAAATGGGCAACGGAGCATTGAGAAATGCTGAAACCGTTGAGAAAGGGCGCCAGAGGTGGCCGGAAACTAAAAGGATTGCTGGGATATAAAAGAAAGCATCACTGGGAGTTGTAACCAGATGCAGAATGGCCGCAAAAAATGCGCCCTTCCCCACAAGGCACTGTGCCAGATTGAGAAGAGGTGCTCTGTGGGATACCTGCCCTATTGCGGTACTCTCACTGACGCCAGAAGCGCCGCAAATGTGTCTATTCTTTAGCGCTGCAGGGTCTCGCTGTAGCGCAATACCTATTGCGCTAAATTGGGAAGTGCTATACACAAACGCGCTATAATCTCTAGTGTAACCTTACCCTTAGTGAGGGCTGGTCTGTCTCCCAAGATGAGTGAGGGATCGTCAAACTGAATCTATTTCCATGTTAAGTATCCTCACACCTTCTTGTCAACTCTGATATGGATCTTTATTATCAATACAATTTTTTTTCTCCTGCTGATAATAGCTCATCTTAATTAAATAGCCTCTTAGAATAGGGCAACTTCCTCCTTTTCATGTTTTCGGAATGTGTATACAGTAAAACCTCCATTTAACGGACTAATTCGGGCGAGGAGGTGTCCATTACATGAAAAAGTCCGTTATTTAATAATAAAAAACGAGCTGTCGTAGCAGCAGCCCAACCGCCACAGGGACCCGGGTGGCAGCCAGGAGCCGTCAGCCAGCCCGCCCGGGTCCCGGCTGCTGGGACACGGGCGGCAGCCGGGAACTGTCAGCCAGCCCACCCGGGTCTGACCCAGGTGGCAGCCGGGAGCCGTCAGCCAGCCCGCCCGGGTTCTGGCTGATGGGACCCGGGCGGCAGCCGGGAGCCAGCCCACCCACTGCCGTGACCCGGGCGGCAGCGGGGAGCCGGGAGCCAGCCCACCCACTGCCGTGACCCGGGCGGCAGCGGGGAGCCGGCAGGCAGCCCACCCACTGCCGTGACCCGGGCGGCAGCGGGGAGCCGGCAGGCAGCCCGCCTGCTGCCGTGACCCGGGCGGAAGCCGGGAGACGGCAGGCAGCCCGCCTGCTGCTGTGACCCGGGCGGCAGCCGGGAGACGGCAGGCAGCCCGCCTGCTGCCGTGACCCGGGCGGCAGCCGGGAGACGGTAGGCAGCCCGCCCGCCTGCTGCCGTGACCCGGGAGGCAGCGGGGAGCCGGCAGCCAGCCCATGACAAATGGATTTCGGATGCATCAGACTTCCTTAGAAATTTTGTCCGTTGCATCCGAAGTCCGTTAAATCGAGGGTTTACTGTATACATCTTCCTGCAATATGATGAAGTGGGCTGTAGCCTACGAAAGCTTATGCTTAAATACATTTGTTAGGTTCTAAGGTGCCACAAGTACTCCTGTTCTTTTTGTGGATACACACTAACATGGCTGCTACACTGAAACCTTTCAGAAGTGATGTGCCACGTCTTCATTTATTCACTCTAATTTAAGGTTTCACGTGCCACTAATATATTTTAATGTTTTTAGAAGGTCTCTTTCTATAAGTCTTTAATATATAACTAAACTATTATTGTATGCAAAGTACATGAAGTTTTAAAAATGTTTAAGAAGCTTCTCAAAATTAAATTAAAATGCAGAGCCCCCCGGACCAGTGGTCAGAAACCAAGTAGTGTGAGTGCCACTGAAAATCAACTCGTGTGCCACCTTTGGCACCCGTGCCTTAGGTTGCCTACCTTTGATCTAAAGTATTTGGTAAGGAAAAGCTCTCTTAGATGCCTATCAGTTTCCCAATATGAAAACATGGAAACAGGAAGTGACTCACTAAACTTTAGCACAAGAAGAAAACAATTTTGTCTCAATGCTAAATTTAAATTTAGTAAGCCACACAAAGCAAGGAATTATTGTGAGATGACAAAGTAAATGCCTTATCTCCACAGAAGGAAAGATGACTTATAACGTGCTCCTTATAAAAATATAGTACGTCTCAAGTAGGCAGACTCAGAAAACTTAACCAGAAGAGTTTTCTTTAACATCAACTAAAATGTAGTGCCTAGTTAAATAATTTTTTTGTAATGACCTGCATAGTATAAGCTAAATTTCATAGTAGGTTTGTTTTCTGTACTAGATCAGTAAAGGTTCCTTTGAAGTGAACTGGGTGGGGACATAGTTAATAACTGTTGGCATGCACCTCAGAAAGAAGGAAGTTAATTAAGCTCACTAGGCTGACTCTGGAGTCAGATAACTGCTTAAGATCCTAGTCATAGGCAAAGAGGGTGAAAAGGGCCTTTAGTGCTTACCAGTGTCAGGAAAACAGATGAATTTTAAGTTGCTTAAGCATTGCTACGCAGGTATTTCTTTTTGTTACAGTCAAGATTACCTTTTGGTCCCTGTTAATTGATGTAGTAACTTACCTCGATAGTGTCCATTTCTGAAACTCTATCTTTCTTAAAGTCTTATGTTTTCCTCCAAATCCAGTGTAATTTACATTCTTTAAATCAGCATTGCAAATAGTTCTATGCATTTTTGCAAATATTAAATAAAATCACGATACAAAATATCTACAATACATTAAATGAGTTATCAATACAGGTCAAACCCAAACATTTTTTTGTAACAAATGTTAATGTCACCCGCATTTCTGCCCCTCATATACCTATGTCCACTCATTAATTTTCTTGGGCTTTCAATGAGTCTTGTACGATCCTCGTAAGGTCTGGGTTCTGTGGGAATGTGGTGTAAATGGAAAAGACAAGGATATTTTAGAAAGCCTCCACTACCCCCTTATTTTTAAACCAAAGGATTTTAGCTTGGATACCTCCCCCAATGACCACCACTTTGGAAGTATTGCACAGAGAGAAGTTGGCCTCTAAAATATTTAGAGTTATAGGTCAAAACATTTAAACGCCAGCCTGAAGACTAACCAAAAGCCAGTGACTATTGTGGAACAAGGTTGCGATATGCTCTCTTCTGGAAGAGCCACCAATAACATCCTACACTATTTTAACTTTCTGAATTGTCTTATGTATATACTCTGATCTCAAGAGAAGAGGCATAGGTAACTACAGTGAGTTCCAAATCCAAAAGAAAATACAAGTTGCACAGAAGAATTCTGTTTAAGTAACAACTTTATTGTAACTTGATGTGCTGAAATGCAAAAAAATATTTTCAGCAACAAGATACAAAAAGTATTTCACCATTAACATCAGCTGATAAAAATGCTGGATGGTTTGATGCAAGTGTTCACGTATCTGAATTCTCAATCATTTCCACCTCAAAACAAGTCTAAATCATTTAATTAGTTTCATTTCTAAAATAGGACTCATTTATGTTAAGCCTTCTTTTTCAAGTCTCAAAAACGAGGGTTAGCTAGGTTACAGAGAGTGATGAAGCCTACCAATACAAAACACTTACAAAAATGAATTCCCTTTCCAAACTAAGTCCATTTACTGCAAACAAAAGCCGTACTGTGAGACTAATTAAAATAGACTATAAACTACACACCTACCAAGAGATCAATGCCAGTTGAGAGAAAAGTTAATAGTGAATTTTAACATCAATTAAAATTAAGAATATTTAATTGGGGTAAAGTGTCATTTTAATGTTAGTCCTGACCGCTATTAGTTGTATCTCAGTTTGCACTCAGATATCTTCTATAACCTTATTCCATGAGTGTGGATTATTCTATGAGCGTAGGCAGTACACAGGCCTTATGCGGTCCCTAAACATAGTGGTGAGTTTCACTCTAAATATATAAATCACTATGAGAATCAAATGCTTGAAGTGTAAGACCCAAATCACCCCAGATAATTTAAACCTTCCTTTGTGCCTGCAATTTCCACATTTTAGAAATCACAAAACAAAAGATCAGTCAATAATCATGCAATTATATTATATTTTTGCAGGAGACCATTATCTAATACACAAGTCTGTAAACCTTGCTAAAAGTTTTAATATCCAGATAATCTCAATTTAAGAACCAAATAAAAACCAAGCAAAATATGGTGGAGTTCAAATCAGTATTCCATAACTTGTATCTACCTCTACTCTAGTTATTTTTGTAGCAAGCAGCATTCTTCTTAATAACTTATAAAATACCTTTTTAAAAGATTTAATATACTATTAATTTCAAAGGTATCCTAGAAAAGGCACTCTGTGTTCATACTTCAGAATGCAGTAAATGGACTATAAAACAAAGGATTTAAAATTTCATCCATTCAAAACACCTCCCAGAAGAGACCCAAATGGAAAATTGATGTAATTAGTTCTACCATCATTCCAATAGTGAACTGAGTGCTTATTTTTGAAACGTCAAAGAAAGAGACCACACTAAATCGCAGATACACACAGACACACACATAAACACACCACACATGCAGGGTTCTCCCTAGAAAAGTTTGGAAGTGGTAGTAGCTATTGTATATTTAAGAGAGTAGTGGCAGAAAGCCAAAACATGACACAATCACACTTTGTGCTTCAAATCCTTTAAACATACTAAATACATTTTCAGCATTTCTGTGTGCTGGCCCAAAAAAACAGTACTTTTATATTAGAGAATTTGACATCTGCTGAATTTAAAACTGATCATTGTATTTTTAAAAGGACATGCTCTTGAGATGTGGGGAATAAAAACAAGGGGCTGAATCTAAAGGAGAAAGTTGTTCTTACCAGCTATTTATTTGGGTCCGGTGAGAACACTGCATGTGGTTAAATCAAGAATGAGGTGAATGAATTAGTGCACACTTAAGAATACAGCAATTGTTTGACCTTTTTCTTAAGAGCTGACAAAAAGTTATACATAATAAATTAAACCAAATATAAGCAGATCAACTGTCATGATTTTTCCATTACTGTAATGTCTGGTGTGCACTGCCTTACTGGAAAAATGGACATTTCTACAAATGTAGATATTCTTACAGCACAGTGTTTGACATTTTTTGGTACAAAGTGTGCTATTAAGCTTTTAAAAAATCTTCAAAACAAAATCCTTAAGCTTCTCATTAGATAGCTGTATGTTGTAATTTAGAACAAGCTGAACTGGACAATCATAATTACAGTATTAAATATTCAAGTCACTTTGTATATTAGAGCTGCAAGTTTCAACAGTGAGCTTGTTCATGATGAGTACGAATATATTAGTTCTAATTTGTTATACACACTGCAGCAAAAATGTTACTATTTTGGAGGGAACAAGGATCCTTATAAACCCTATCAGGAAGAATGCTAACAAAATCTTCATTTAGATAAATATTTAAAGAAAAAAATTGCTAAATGCTAAATTGCTCCACAGAGTCAGGTAAGATGTCCCCTGTACCATTCAGATACTTGTCTAAGAATGCTTCTGATTTTATATTTAAGCCACAAAGATTTAGTTCAAACACAGTGTGTGCAAGCATTTGGAGATTTGTTTTTTAAAAAACTGGCCTGGGCACTTATTTCTGGTTGGTCTATGCTAAAGGTTTACTTGGTAACAAAATATAAACGTATATATAACTTTACTCACCTAAAACTTCATTAGGATTGATTCTGAGAAATCTTAACGAAATTGGGAAGGAGATATCTTTTCAGAAGGTAAATCTTAAATTTCATTTTCCATGTAAGTCTACAGGCAAACTGAAGTCTTTATCTTAATAATAGGTTTACAAGTTACAGTGAGATCTCCTCCCATTTCCCACTGTTAAATGCAATCTTGCCAACCAACAAATATAGCATATTATCACCCTTACAGTAAATTCAATGTTATAACTCAGGAAACATTTAGAATGTGCACTACTGCAGATTCCCCCCCCCCCCCCACCCACCCATTGTAAACAAAGCTATCAAACACTGAAAATGTTGGTATTAAAGCTAATGTTCATATAATAAAGAACTGGCCCATGATAAGCAGTTTACAAATGTTTCATCCTTTTCACATTATGCAGAATTTCAATACCATCCACAATGCTAGTACAATAACTGAAATGCTAGAAAAAGCAAGTCTATGCTTGCAAATACCATCTGACATTTCAGGGATCTATTCTTCCTACTACATGTTACTTCCACTTGTTTGAATGGAAATTGTGCACACATGTTGAGTCTCCAGAGAACAGACCATCTTCCAAAGTTTTGTCATTCACATGCCTCTCAAAAATGTGAAAATATTCAACATAGAACATGAAAGCTTACAATATTCACGCTCAATTAAGTCTTCAAAGACATGCTTTTCTTGTTCGTAATAACAAAACTAAATCCCATGTGGCTGTGGGCATCTTAAAATGTATTTAAAAATTTACGCCACAATTACCTGTACCTCATTAATTCATCAAAAGCAAAATATATATGTACCACACAACATACAAAAGTTACGCATTAAAAGTGCATATTCAGAATCCATTTGGCCCATTTCTTAAATTTACATTTGGTCATTCTATGCATCCTTTACTTTTCTATGTAACCATACACGTGGGATATAAATAATTTTCCTTCAAATACAATACTATTCTCTCTTCACAGAAAAATCTTTACCTCTCACCCTACTCTCCATTCAATGTAAACTAGTGATGGACCATAAAGAAACACAGGCAAAAGGTTTATTTTGTGTTTCTTTTTTAACGTTTGTTGGACAGCTTTGACATACACACAATAGGCATTACAAACTATATTGAAAATACATTTTTGGGCCAAACCATTGCATATTTGCCCCCACAATGAAAAATAAATTATGTTCAAAGCAGTATATTGCCATTAATAGCTTGTTGTCATCTTCTGAAAGTAAACTGGTTCTCCGTATGTATTGTACTTGGATTGGGGGCACATTATGTGCCTCCAGCTCAAGTGCTCTTAATGAGAGTCTAGTTGAAACCTTCCAGTTAGCACAGAACCAAACTATAATCTTCATTTTTTTATTTTTATTTTTGAAAATAATGGAAGATCCCTTTCAAAAGTTAATCTTCAGTTATCAACTTTACTGCATTATGGAGCTAGTGCAATCCTGTATAGCCTAGTCAAAAAGACAAGGCACAATAAAAAAAAAAAAAAAGATACATTAGACTATATGGACTAGAGAGTCATTGAAGATAATTTAAGGCCTTTCAGTGAATTAGAGAGTAATCAGTCTAATTTAAAGCTGAGGATTAAACCATAAATTATCCAACTGAAAAGCAAACAATAGGCTTTTTCAGCTTCTGTTCTGTGGACAAGGATAACAAAAATTCTTGTTATGGTTTGTGAAAACACCTCTGGACATTGAGGAGTAGAGTCATTTCAGTTTCTCTAAAGTTCATGGAAGATTTCATGACTGCTTTAGCCGTTTGCGTGGAATGCCAAACTGTGGACATTGTGCAGATGCTAATGCTCGAAAGGCCTCTGCCACTAAGTGAGGATGAGAGTGGATCATGGACTTCCAGCCTGCTGTTTCCATTATGTCTGTTGCTTGGCTGAAAATAAAAGGTTTAAGAATAATCACAGTTAAAATTTATTATGTCCATATAATGCTGAATCCTATACAATCTGAATCCAGAAAATACTTAGAATGATTTGACATGTGGAATACTGTAATTGAGTACAGTTGTATGTTATTTGTAACCAACACTGTCGCTTATACTTTAGTGAAATTACAGATTAACAAAGAAATATATTTAGCATTGTTATGTAATTTAATTTTCCCCAGAATGAAATGATCTATGCCATACCTTCAGCCTAGACTATACACCAATCGTGTGGTAATCTTTACGAAGAGTATCAACATATTTTACACGCCAGTTAGAATTCTTCACTACTGAGCTCACTGACCCTGTGGCAGTACATACTGTATCCTGGGGGACATATGGATATAAAAACTTTTTGTTGTAGGCGAGTAAAGGAAAAGTACCCTTAGAAACTGTCCAGAAGTTCCAGCTCCCCTGTACAGATGTTGGGAGAACGCAAGAATAGATGGGCCAGGCCAACTTCAGTCACAACACTTACAGGAAAGCATGCAACCACAGAGAGCTAGGTTGTACAGAAGCAGAGGATAGCTGTTTTTTATACCTTTGTTTTTAAAGTTACCTTTCTAAATGATTTGGAACAGTCAAACTATGTACCAGCTAACCTAGCTAAGTGCGTGATCTTATCTATCAAGGCTCTTATATGGATGCCCAGCACTGGAAATATGTTTGCTAACATTTTTCTCCCTTCCCTTCCTGCTTGCCTCACTTATCTGTTGACTTTTCTTTCACATTAGAATGAGAACTCTGTATTTGCTGAGTTTCTAATACCACAGAGTCCTGATCCTGGCTGGAGCCTTTGTCAAAATACAAAACAGCAGCCCTACTCCCTCCCACCTATGTTCTAGCCTGCCATAGTTGTTCTCTATTCCATCTGCTCTGGAGTAAGGCCTCTTACTCTGCTGCAGCCTCATGGGCACAAAGAGAAATTTAGCAGGTTTATATATAAAGGGAGGAAAAGATGCATTTGTAGTTTGCTGCTGCTGCTGCTCTCTCACTTCTCCCCACAGCAGCAAACTGAACCAAAATGAGTGAGTAAAAGCTAATGCTGGCTGCTGTTGTCATCTTCCGGCAGGGAACAGACTAGCCTCAGCTATTCTCCTTTGTGGATGGGAAAATAAAGTGGGGGAAGAACTGTGGGGAAGTATCTCCCAGAAAGCAAGGCTGCTGTTGCAGCAGCTTTACTTCACTTGCAATGAGCAGTTATCTCAATCATGTGAGAATGAAGGTGGCATTACAAAGGACACCCTCCACTGCTAAACAGACTATAGCAGGTTTGTCTTTACTCCCATGGCAGTCAAAGCAGAGTGCTGCTCTCTTGTACTAGTGGGTAATTCGGGATGTACTTCTGTGTAGGAAAAGAAAACTTTAAACTTTGTGAATCATTTTACTTACTTGCTATTCCAGTTTTTCCCATCTTTACACCCAAATTGTCTAAGAACACTGCACCTATGACAGGGGAAGTTATACAAAAACGTTTAGCAGGAAGGGATATTTAAGTACAGATATTTAAGGCATTATTTCAAGTGTTATAAAGGAACATTACTTGCCTGTTAATAAAATCTATTGCTTGTGCTTTCAACTGTTCTGCGCTGTGCAAATCTGCGAGGATAAGAATGTCAGCAACATTTTCTACAGAGAGGTTACTACAGAGGGCCTCTTCACACATGACCTTCAGCCGTTCCAGTGCATACTAATGGGGAAAAAAAAAGCTATACTAATCATTCTTCACACTTATTCTTTCTGCTGTGATCTGTAAAGTACAACAAATCTAAAAAACAATTTGCCACAATCCTGTGAAGTGCTTAGCATCATTCCTGATTTAATTATTCGGGGGGACACTAGTCCAACCCCTAACTTAAAATTCATGTACTTTCCCTCTCCCTCTGTACTAATATGAAGAAAAGCTAAAGAAAAGCCATAAATATTATTTAAATATTAGGATTATAGGAACTGCAATATCAGATCAGACAACTGGATCGATAATCCAGGAAAATATTTGACAGTGTCCAGTCCCAGAAATTTCAGATTAAAGTGCAAGAAACCTCAGAGGAAAATTATGTAAAATTCCAATGGAGGGGAAGGTTCTTCCTAACCCCTGCCAGTGATTTGCTTATTCCCCAAATAGAACATCCATACCTGAATTATTAGACATAAGTCAACTCCTCCTAACCTTTTACCCTCAATGGTATACTGTGGCAATGCGTTCCAAAGGTATATATGAGTTCAAAAAAACCAACCCAACAACCCTGGCCAGTTATAAATTTGTTGTATTTCATTAAATGTTCAATAATTCTTATACAACATAAAGTGCGAATAAGGAGTACCTAATTTCCCTACGGAAAGCTTTATTTTTTGTATACTTTTAGAATATCCCCCATTCATCTCTTTCAGGGAGAAATTGTGATAGGTACTATGCAAATAAAGTATCACAATCCTGAATTTAAAGAATCCCAAACTCACGTCACATAACAGAAATTTTTCAATGCCTCAAATCATTTAGTTTTCCCAACTCTGTACCTCTCATATATCTGCTATATTCCTGAGATAGGGTGACCAGAACTGAACCCAGCCATCTAGGCTATTAATATGTAAAGGAACCATTTTGTGTATTCTCTTTTGTATTGTATACTTCTTAACAGATTACTTTTTGACCACTGCTGCACACTGAGCAGGTTTTCATTAAGCTGTACATAACACCATCCAGATCTTTTTTCTGTGTGGTGTGTTATTTTAAAATCCATCAACTGTACAAGTAATTCCAAAGTCTCCATGACAAATTTAGAATCACCGCACAAAATATTGAAGCTGCTACATGCATTTGCATTTTATTTATATTAATATTTGCAGAAGACAAAGGAAAAATCCACCACTTTATTTCTTAGCCAATTTTTTCTATTCTCAGACCACATTATTTTTATTTTAGATGTACTGTTGTACTGTTGTCTAGGATGCTTCTATTTGGAGTATATAAATAAAAGCCAGTTATGATAAAGCCATCCATAGCAGACAAGATAAGACGTTTAATAGAGTTGCTTCTATAACATTGCAGAACTAGTTTTTCGACTTATTTTTCATTCATGAGAAAGGCAGAGCAAGCAGCCTTTGGCAGTTTCTAGTTATTACATTCTCTGTATTTAGCAATCATGCCTTGGATAAAAGTCTTCATTCATAGAGAAACACAACTGCTCCAGTTCTCTCCACTCTTGAGTGCCTTTAACATCTGTCTCAGACTCAATGAGATCTTGAAGATGAGGCACTGTCAGAGAGAGGTATGAGAAGAGAACTGAACTACTGCATCATCAAAGCCTGGACGGCACTAATCCAATAGTTCAGAAGGAATGAAGTTTTTGACAAATTTAGACAGTAAGGGTCATGTGTTAGGGTTGATTATGAGAACTACAAACCTTACTTCAGAACCACGATAATTAGTTTAAGATATAATTTCAGATTAGTATAATATAATAAACAAACCAGTATAAGAATTTTTTTCCATATAATAAAAAATCTGCTTCTCTAACCTAGTAGGAGTCTTTATGCAAAGTTAACCAAACAGTTGGTGAAGGACCTGATAACACAGCTACATTACTGGGCATGACAACAGATAAATGTAGACAAGTCTAAGGTAATGCACCTTGAAAGGAACAAAGCGAACAGTTCAAAAATGGCTGGCTTTTAAATTAGCTATATCCACTTAGAAGAAGGTAACTAAGACTTCATAGGGGCCACTTACATGAAATTTCAGCTCAATGTGCAACAGAAGTGGAAAGAACAAAGATGATATTACATTTGTACAGTATTTTTAAAAGATTTTGGAATAGTACGAGGTCACCTTGAATACTGTGTTGTTGTTTAAGTCCCACATTTTAAAAAGGGCAGAGCAGAGCAGAAGGAGGAACATTTCAGAGGAATGGTGAAAATATTTAGAGAGTAGTCTTAAAGGGTAAATATTTAAAGGTAAGAATTAAGTACAAGGACAGATTAGAACTATTTAGAATAGTAAGGAGACAGAAAGATGACAAACCTATGGAAGTAGTAATGGTTTAGAAAAGGAGGTCATTAAAGTCCTGTTATTTATCCTGTCTCATAATACAAAGATCAAGGACACACTTTTGTCAATACTGATCTAAATGATATTTAATGCTTCTCTAATTTCTTTGGAAAAATCTCTGTAGTACATACTTCTAGCAGTCATGGAAAGTTTTATATATTTCTAATCTTCCCACCATTCAAAAATCTGTCTCCCTCCAAGCCAATTCATTTCATATATCTGTTGGTGCACCTGCTTATTTTTCTTAGATGATATCAATTGTGGTAGTACAGTAAAACCTCGATTTAACGGACTTCGGATGCAATGGACAAAATTTCTGATCCATTATCAGACCGCGACCCCTCCCGGCTGCTGCCCAGTCCCGGCAGCAGGCGGGCCGGCTCCCGCCAGCGGGCGGGCGGGCTGGCTGCCGGCTCCCGCCCGGGTCCCAGCAGCGGGTGGGCTGCGGAGCTGACGCCCCGCCCCAGTGGCGGGCGGGCTGCTGCTCCGACAGCTCAGGTGTTTTTTTTAATTAAATAACGGACTTTTTGATTTAATGGACACCCCCTCGCCTGAATTAGTCCGTTAAATCGAGGTTTTACTGTATTTAAATAATTCAAAAATATACATTTGTAAAATAGGGATTTAAAAAAAAATTCTGAGGACTTTAAGAGCTAATTACTTACTTTGTCTGCAGCTGCCAACAAGTTGTCAGCCATTTTGTCAAGGTTTGGCGCTTTCCCTGTGTAAATGAATCTCATCATTTCTTTAAAAACCTCAGGGTCTACATCATTTATTTCTACACGATTCTGTTGAACAAAAAAAAAAAAGGAGAACCATAACATCTACTCATTTTGGAGTAAACATTTAAGATCGCCTGGTTTACTTATTACAAGTTTTATTTCATATCCATCATATAGAACCTTACAGGGTTAAGTTGGCACTTCTAGATTCAACTATAGACCTATAGTCAAGCTCCTCTTTTGCCAGCAGCTTTATCAGTTAGCCAGATGGACATCATAGCTCCTTTTAGACATGGTTGGATTTGTATGGAATCTGCAGTGCAAAAGTTATCTTAATGTATATGCAGAAAATCCTAAATATGGTCTATGGAATTATTAAAAATACATCCTGGCCTCGATTTAAATCCATCAACAGTCCTTTGAACAGAAGAGACTATAAATAATGGAGAGAGCAAGAAGTTAGCCATCAGCAAGGAGGAGAGTCAGCCTTAATTTGCTCAGTTTAATAGGGCTAATTTGTTCTGAAAGTGATTCTTAAAGGAGGCCTGGCAAAGACTGCATTTGTACCTCACCTGAATCCCACAGTTTAGGGCTCTCCATTAAGAAACACCTGGCCCTGGTCTTTGCAAGTTAGAACCTGAATTTCATCAGCATCCCTAAATACAGCTGTTGCAGTAGGGTAGGGTGTTGAGAGACAGGCTGTAAAAAGACAAGGACCAGGATCTTGAAATGGATACAGAATTGGAAAAGCCATTATGCATTTTGAAGCAGCTGTAGTTTTTAGTACAGAGTCCTCCTCACCTGTGGGATTCACTTATAAGAGGAAACATCATTGTACCCTGCAGGACTCCAGGTGAGAACCTTCCGTGAAAGTAATACTGCCCACTAAAATTCCTTTTAGGATTTAACCAAGAGCAAGGCATGAATCCATGGTAATGAAATTCCACCTACTGCTGCTGCATCATGGAAGCTCTTGGCAGTACACTGGTAAGAACAGAGTTAATATATATATGCACAGACTAAAATCACAGACTCATGTTCACCCAGGCTCAATGGGACAAAATTCTTTTGCAAGCAACCCCAATATTGCCCATGAAATGCACTTCATATTCCATTTCTCACTTCCCAAACACACCCAATGATGGTTTCGTTGAAAATCCTCATGAACATTAAAACTAGTCAGTGATATTCAACGATGGATTGTTTTTATTTTTTGCTAAGTTCTGCAGGTGATCCAGATCCATGTGGGCTTTCACGGTTGCATTGTTATCCAGGTGACTTGCCTCAAAATCTTATTTCCCATTTATGCTAAGGAAGGAGGAAGCTTGCAACTAACTACACCAGCTCACTTTGAGCTCCACAGACTTGAGCTGTAGTGGTGTTTGCCAGACAGTCCAGCTGCCCTGCCTACTTTTATGGTTCCCGACGCTCCTTGGCTGCAAGCTGGAGTCTATCTTGCTGCTGCCTAGCTACATGGAACAGGATAGAGAGCATGCCCCATAACAGAGCTGAAGGAAGTCCCAACAGAGACAGGAAAATGCCTTTCCGGCGCCTGAGTGCAGCAAAATGGTGAATTTCATCTCATCTTAGAAAAATACCAAATTTTGAGCCCTGAAATCATTGAGTCCATCGGTCACTAACTGTGATGAAGGGTAACCTGCAAACCCAGGAAAAAATACTGCATCATTTAATCCTTTATTGATATTTTCAATGATATCTTCACATCCATAAAGGCTAGAAAGAGAACCAAGATCTAGCATATAATACTGCTCCAAGGGCAGAAACCCATGGCAAGTTCTATAGCTGCAGAACTATGGAATACACTCAAGTTCAGGCCTAGAACAATTCAGGTAAGTGTCATCTCTAGATCTAATAGGTACTAGAAGGATTCCAAGATAATGTTACAGCTAAGATACAACTGAAATAGTTTAGCCATTATCTACCAGATAACCATGCCTACAGAGAAGATACTAGAGAATTTGGGATAACTAGCATGTGATTGTTTCTTGAGACTGTATGTCCTTCCTAGAGTTTCAAAATGTGTTAGGTTGCCCTTTCTCTTAAGGACGTGATGACATTCACATAGTGGCCCCATCCACTGAGAGTTACCTTTCACTAACCAAAAGGAGAAAGGATACAGTTTGCATGAAGTGGCACCGATTTACCTCATTGCTTTTAGAATGGGTGCTTGCAAAGCTAGTCCAAACCCAGTCAGACCAAGCAATAGTTACCTATTCTGCACTAGTTCCACAATTCTATAGTACTGGAGAAATTGCTAGAATTTGAAGTATTCTTTTCCATTGTATAAGTAGATGGTTCCTCACTGTAGGAGATATAAAGAGCATGAAGCAGTCTGGACTGATTAAACTACTATCCCTGTAGACCAGCTGTATGCTTGAAGTGTTTGTGCAATCTGTGGTTGAAGAGAAGGATCTCAATCTCCCTCAAGGCTTCACTGCGAAGTTAATTTGAGTTACAACGCTAACCTTACCTGTAGTCACGTACACATAAAATCCATTAACTCGAGTGTGGTTGAGCTTTTACCTCTAGTTGGCTGGCTCATAAGTGGTATAGGCTACCGCTGATGTGAGTGCAACTTGCAGCTCCTAATACAACTAATTTAAAATGGACATGCCGTGGCTCCATTTAAATGCCACTAATTCTGCAGAACCTCACCACAATTCTCTTTGTGTGCTCAGAAATGACAAATTTCACAATTAATTGGGAAGACTCAGTGTCTCATCTTACTGCAGTACAAAAAAACAGGGGGATACGCCCCAAAAGTCTTAGTGCCACACAAAGATGAGTGCAGCACCAGAATGGACATAGCAGCTCAAGTGTAATTTCGCAATGTGGCCACTCTCATTTGAGCTACACTAGTTTGAGAGAGGATAGGGTGGCATCAATTCAATGATGCCTTGAGATATTTACCTGGTAGACACAACTTTTCCATGTTAAATACTCACTTTTATCTTTATCAATCCATGAAGTACAATTGAGTTTTCTATAATTTTTTCCTTGTCTTTGGAATCAAAAGGAGTGTGGCACCTTAAACTTTCAGTCACGCTTACCTTTTTGCTTTCCTCCATTTCATGTTCAAACATTGCATTAAAAACTGGGGAACGAGCTGTAGCAAAAGAATTAAGCATTAAATACAATTAAATAGCTGGATTTTAAAGAAATGATTTAATAAAACAAACATGTTACATTACAAAAGTAAAAAAGTACCTGCAAGGACAGACTTATGAGCTTTGAATTCTTGTCCGCCTACATAAAAACTGCAATCTGTAAATCTTGTGGTTTCCCAGAGATTCCCTAAATCTTCTGCTAGTCGACATTCAGGTACCTTCAAAGTGTTTGTATTAGACTGTCCTGATATATTTACTGAGTCTTGGACCACGCTTACCTAACAGAAAATCACAGTAAGACAGAAACTCCTTCATAACTGAATAATATAATAATTAAAACTTGAGCAATTCTTAGACAAAACAAAAATATGTTTGGTGCTTCTGTCTCTCCCTCACAACCCTAAACCAGTCAAAATGCAACAGTGGGAAAGACTGCATTTCAAAGCGTCTAGGTTTTATGAAACAATACTACAGCCAAAGAAACAAACCTTTTAAGAAGTATAAGAGAAATAAGCCTTTTCTTTTCAAGGATATAAACATCTGTTCATTTAGTTAATTATCTGACCATGACAAAAATCAAGAGCATGATGCCACAAACAGTATGATAAAGAGGCCAGAGATTAAATCAAAGGCAGACACTACTCTTGGGGGAGAAATGGAATCTCTAATTTAAAAGTATTGCTATTTCAGAGACAAATCAACAAAATATAAGACCCCTCATACACCTGAGGAACAGAACAGATATTAATAAACCTACAACACTTAAAGGCTCTCCCCTTTACTGAATCCAAACTGATTATGTGAGCACAGAAGAAGAGTTTCATAAAAGTGATGCTGTGTAGTTCTTATCAGTAAATTACCCCAATTAGTCAAAATGTGAACTTGTACAACTTTATTTAAAACAGTAGACTGATAAAGTAAATGAACTAGGTACCAGTAAAAGACAGCGCCTTCATTATTCAGTTTGCTTTTACCCCACTGGGGCACAAATTAAATGTGGATACTTTCCTCTTAAGAATTTAAAAGAAGTGGTTCTAGAAAAAAATAGGTCTATAATGTAGCATAGAGGCACCCTGTAAATTCAAATTATGTGCATAAGATGTGAAATTTGCTTTTAAATTAAATTAAATGAAGAAGATTGTGAAAGACGTGCATCTGAAGCGGTTCTTGACTTTTCTCCCTGTAGTTCGCTGGCTTTTTTTGTCTTTGGGAAGGAATGGGAAGATGATAGTGGAGTTCTTCTGATCTGTTTCTGAGGGTCTGCACTGAAACTAAAACCTTATTTTTACAAAACTGGCATAGGCAAAAACCAAAATATTGAAAATATCCTGAATAGAGTATTTTCTGTTTCTGAGAGGATATCCTATAATATTGAAAATTAAGGCCATAATCCTGTAATCACTTCAAAAAGGCACAAATTACTCCCAGGAATAATTCCATTGACTTCAGCGGGGCTACACTTCCTTAAGGTTAGAAATTCACAAATATTTGCATTTTTTATTGTACTCGATGATAAAATCTGTCATTTCAAAACAAAATTGCTGCAATGTTAACAATGAAAAGTTATTTAGACTTTCAATATGTAAACAAAGTCACTATGACCTTTTTAATATGTACAGGTCAGGGTTTTTTTGGTTTTTTTTTCCTTTTAAGATTCTCTCTCTGCTAAACCCATATTTAGGCACCTCCGAGTAGGACTTTCAAAAGCACCCACATGACTCACAGGCACAATTTCCATTGTCTTCAAACTATAATCCTGATGGAGGAGTGTGACCCAATGAAGCAATTCCATTTTCCTGATTTGTGAAAAGTCAATGTGTCTGGGGATGGTGCTGGTTGCACATATAGCACAGTTGTGTTTTGAGATTTTGTTGTTCTCACAGTAAGGATGTTAATAAGGCCCTGGACTTGCCTCTTTCACAACAGAGTCAATTACAATTCCAAATTTCTCAGGAGAAAATAAATTAAAAGTCTACAAATAATAAAGAAATAAATATATCTACATTAGTACTTTAAGAGTATAAAATGGGGGAAAAGTAAAGAACTATCAACTTGTAAATAAAAAGGTTAAACTTAAAAAAATCAATCGAAAAATTGATTAAAAATCATGCTTTTTATCCATCCTGCTACTTGTCAGTGGTGACTAAGCTTGTTAAGTAGCTGAGCATAACCCTGCTTGGCTGTTTGGCACTCCAGGTCTTTGCTGTCAGTGAAATCATAACCATATTACCATATCCTGCTGGTCACAGGAACAATCGGTAGCAAATAATAAGACATTCTTGCATGCAGTACTCTACATTAAATCTGAGGCAGACTAAATAATCCTCCTTCAGCCTGAATGGAAGGAAGAAGCATGTGAAGTTCTCCCTCCTTGACTTGGAGTTCTGGAACCCCATGCAGTGACTCCCCCTGAAAACCAGGGGTAGGTGTATCTGCTACTTTTTTCCCCCCAAAATGTGCATACAGTAGATTCACTTGTTAGTAACCTCATGGTTGCTAGCCAAAAAAGTTGCCATTATCCAGCAGTTGTTAATAAGCAGTAGGTAGGTTGTGGGGCTTTAGCCAGGGAAGGAAGTCCTGGGAACATGCCTTCTCTGACTGCAGATTTGTAAACGGAAACTATGATTCACCAAAGCCATGCTGACATTTCCCCCCCAACATACTGTGTTTAGCTAGGTGTCTGATAATTCTGTTCTTTACTATAGCTCCAACCAATTTTCTAGATACTGAAGTTATGTTTACTGGCCTGCAATTGCCAATATAGCCTTTTTTTTTTTTTTTTAAACCCACAAAAAACCATCATTACATTAGCTATCATCCAGTAATTTGGTAGAGGCTGATTTCAGCGATAGATTACATACCACATTTAGCAGTTCTGCAATTTCATACTTGAGCTCCTTCAGAACTCTTGGGGGAATACCTTGTGACTTAACTGTTTAATTTATCAGTTTATTCCAAAACCCATTCTATTGACATCTCAATCTGGGACAATTCTTCAAATTTGTCACCTCTCCCTGTGTTCCAGCAACAGGGGAGCATGAGGGCCCATTGAGCCATACAATATACTTGTCCTTATGAGCTAGAGCGGGAGGCTGCGGGGAGGGCAACAGTGACGCAAGAAACCATGCAGCGCCGCAGCCCCCAAAACACCCAGGTCTCCCTGAGGAAAGCCCTAGTGCAGGGGTCTCAAATACAAGGTCCACAGGCTGGGGTTATTTCCTGCGACCTGCCAAGTTCCCCACATGCACCCCCCCGCCCCTCCCTTATTTCCTGCAGCCTGCCAAATTCTCCTCCCCCCAGCATGCCACATACCCACTCCTTTGCTTGCCTCCAGGTGCTTCCCGCTGCCAAACAGCTGTTTGGTGTGGCTTAGCAGGGAAGGGGTGGAAAGAGGCAGAGAAGGGGCGGGGCCTAATGGAAGGGTAGAGTAGGGGTGGGGCCAGGGCAAGCAGGGGAGGAGGTGTGTGTCCCTGATGCAGCCCTCTGGCCAATTTACTAGACCTCGTGTGGCCCTCCTAGTGATTAGAGTTTGAGATCCCTGTGGCCTAGTGCCCACACTGCAGCCTTCCTCCCCAATGCTGTCCTGCCCACAGCCTCCCGACCCAGCCACAGCACAAGACTCCAGCAGTGGATGCAGGCTACCTAGCTCCTTACTTCCTGTACAGTCATCAGGTAGAGGCAGGTTTGCAGGGCTGCACCCAGGGAAGGAAGCATTTGGATGTGCCAAGCTCTGGCACTTCTTTCCTTGACTGCAGCCCCACTAATCTACCTGCAGCCAGGAGCTTCCTTTCCAAAAAAGTTCTCGATATGTGGCATGCCATTGTCAATATCCAAATCCTACTAAAGTTAAAGTCAAAGAGATGGGATTGGTTCCTGTCAAAACATTGCTATTTACCAGAAATTGTCAATATAAAGCAGCTTCCACAGTATATCACTGTAATTTAAAAGTAGTAATTACCGATTTTTGGCTAGCAACTGTCTCCAGGCCTGTGTATGAGTAACGTAAAAACAGGGATGCAGAATTAAAACTGAAATTTTTTGTGTCATTTGTAGGTGGGTTCTTTTGTCATAGTGCCTCAAAACCGTGTAAAGTTTTCCACATAGCAGCCTAAAAGCTACAACAGAAGAGTGGAATAAGTGCAGTTTAAGCAGGATTCAACCTTAATTATATAGCCTTGCTTAGGTGTTCAACCAGAAGTTATTTTAACAAACTTATTGTAAACTACCAGATATGATGCTACTTTCTGATTTTACAGGCAGAATACCTCTAACACTTAATATGAGCCAATGATATTTTGAAACTATGGAGAACTTTAATGGGAAGAATTGATTTTTTTTTTTTAGATTAAATAATATATGTTTGAATTTATTGTTAGGAATACCAATTTCTTAATAGTACAGATAAGTCTCCTATGTTCAAAATTATATATGTATCTTATCTTTAAAATTATATAGTGCAACTCATTTTCAAATATAAATGCTATCAGGTAAAGCTAGTTCAGTGTAGATTATTTGATACTGGGCAGGTTTTAAAAAGCACTCAGGAGGATCCTCATATAGTCGAGTATTTGCTACATTTGCTTTTATCAACCAAATAATTGTATTCAGAATAAATTCATCATGCAACTAATTTAACTTGTCTGTCTAAGTGAAAATAAGATGCACTGTATTTGCACCATCTAGTCTCAGGGGCCACATTTCAATTATTCTTCCTACACAGCATAATGACATATAATTAAGTTGTAATCTTGCCAAGACAATTTTACACATTTCCTGTAAATACGCAGATCAAAGCAAACTTATTAGCAGTTAAAGCATCTATCATCCCCCTAAGCCACTAATCAGTCCATGGCAGCAGTGATAACCTGCCAATGTATATTTAATGCCAGATGCAGTAAGATCACAACTGATCTCTGGGTTCCATTTTTTAAAAAGTCGTAAGCTGTCTTACTGAATTTTAGTAAGACCATTTAGGTTACTGGCATAATTTATTATGATTTACATTTTATTTCCTCGTATGTTTCTCCATAATGCTAAAATTAACTCCATGATATACACTAAGTATACAGGTATTTATTCTGTTCTGCTGTTCTGCTTTAAGTGACTTGCACGTTTGTTCACACAGCAATGTTATAAAGGTAATAAGTTATGCAACTAGCCTTCAGGCTAAAATCCAAAATATAAGTCAGAGCAGTAAACCTACAGTAGTTCAATTTTAAGAATGTAACTATATAAATTTTTAAGCTCCCTCTCATGAACAGAAGTTGCTGTAAGAAACTTGCCAGTGTCTGAGAAATTAAGACAGCTATTCATTAAAGAACTAATGTCCATTTTACTTGAGAAACTTGCTCACTTGCTAAAATGTACTAGTTATGATTGTAGTATTGTTGATCTTGACATTTAGCTTGCTTTGTAATAACAATCTAAGATTCAAATGTATTCCTGAGCTAGTGGAGAACAATCTGATTGTTCTTCTAAATAGATTTTTACTGAAAAGAGCAACCTCACTATACTTTGAGTTTCCATCTATGAGATGCATCAACCACCTTTTGTGTAAGCAGCTCTACAGCTCATTCCCTAGTCACTCAGAGAAGCCCAATAGGTTCACTGTAATAAGATCACATCCATGTTGGCATTTAGTACATATAGATCAAAGAAGGAAATACTTAACACACCATATTCACATTTATAGTTTTAAACTTGCTGATTTATCATATCTACAAGAAAGTACATAATTTTATTAAATAGAATGTTTTTGCTTAGATTTTTAAAAGCTGTATTAGTTAAAAACCCATACCTCACAAAATAATGTAAGCTTGTCATCTGGTAACAAACCATTAGCTTCATCAAGTAAAAAATCTCTTCGGATAAATTTTTTAAAACCCCAATCCTTGCCTTGCACAAATCGATATGCTCTTTGGCTTTCTGGTAAAAAAACAAAAGAAACAAAACAGGTATGCTCAAGCAAAACATTATGTTAAACAAAGTTAATAAGAGGTAACTGAGCTAAAAAAAAAAATCAATGCTGGGAAAGCTTAAGAGTTAAATTGATTTAACTAAAGTCAGTTTAACATAGTTCATGTTTTGTGTCATGTTAGAAAATCCTACACAATATTTACTTTGTTTTTAAAAGACTTGTCCAGAATAATTTTATCTATATTGCTGCCTAGAATTATCTAGAATAAGATTATTTGCACTAAAATCAAAGACTCTTCATTTAGATATTTCCTCTCTATTAGCTAATTTGTGTAATCACCCAAGCTGGTTGGGAAAAAAATTTAAATCAGACAACTCTTGTCATTCAAAAGCAAAATTGTTTGTGAGAAAGGGTTGGTTTTGATGAATTTTTTGAAAAAAGTTTTGAAATTATCAATTTGTTTTGACAAAAATGTCCTCTTTTTCAGGTCAAAATGACCTTCATTTAGATATTTTAAAATTATTTTAGGAAACAATAAAAGCAGTTGTTTTGATTTTGATGTCTCAACTGATGTAATTTGAACTTTTTAGATCTTGGTTACTGAGTTTTCAAGATTTCAACTTTCTCCCCATTTTGGGTCAGGGAAATTTTTCAAAATCTTGAAAACAGTAATGAAAGCTTTTATCTTAACAATTATAAATCTATTGACATCAAAGATGGCACAGGTGTAAATGAGTTAATGAAAGCACAATATGGTGTGGAGAACCTTTATTACTGGGAATAATGAACAAGAGAACTTAATTTACCTCTCAATAACTATACTGAGTTTATAGGACTAGCAGTTTGAAAAGCAATCTTACTTGCAAAATGATCATGTGATCTGAAGTCAGTCACAAACATGGAAACCTCTACTCCACCACCACCAAATGCCACTTATTCTGAACACACTGAAGATCAGTGTACATGCAAGCCAAAAAGGCTTACCTGGATCTTATTTTTTATTTAGGTAATGGACATCCTAAATGTTTTAGTAATCAAGCCTTTGGCATGTAAAATTACACACCAAAAATCCTAAATTATTTAGATTGCAAAGGTAGGGACTTGAAAGTGAGGAAATGCCATACATAAGGGTTCACTGGCAACCCGAATTCTCCCCTCTTGGGCATGTAAAGGGGTGGTGTGGCCCCCTGCTGGCCGGGAGGGAGATAACCCCTGGCAAGAGCCGGAAGGGGCAGAGCCAGGCCCTGTTAAGCCCCGCCCCCGGAAGGTCAGGGGCCGACCCGGAAGTAGAAAAGCCCTGCCTCAGAGCTCAGTTGGCAGGCAGACACCGGGGAGACCAGACGCTCCGGGGCGGGCTCCGGCCCGAGAGCAGCCGAGCCCGCCGCTTCCCCGCTATTGGGAGCGGCCGCCAGCGTTGCCGCCTGCCAGGTACCCCGGGGAGCCGCTGAGCCAGCCGCCAGCCCGCTACTGGGAGGAACTACCGAGGCTGCCGTCCGCCCACTACCCGGAGGAGCCACTGGACCGGCCGTCCGCCCGCGACTGGGAGGAACTACCGAGGCTGCCGTCCGCCCACTACCCGGAGGAGCCACTGGACCGGCCGTCCGCCCGCGACTGGGAGGAACTACCGAGGCTGCCGTCCGCCTACTACCCAGAGGAGCCGCCAACAGACTCGGCCTGCTATCCGGAGGAGGACTTGCCAGACCTGCCGCCCGATAGCGACTCTGAGGAGCCCATGAACCTGGGGCCTGCGGAGGACCCAGAGACGGCCCAGGTACCCTGGGAGGGGGAGTGGGGAAGTAGCCCGGGGGAAGGCCCTGAGCCAATGTCAGTGTGTTGCGGTCAGGATCCCCACTGACTGCAGCGAGCCTTCCGCTGCTAGGGCCCCGGGCTGGGGCGCAGTGGAAGAGGGTGGGCCTGCGCCCCCCCTGCCACCCCATTGGTGGGTAGCAGTCTCCCACCTCACACCAATACCTGGTCTACTAGCTCCCGAACTATTGTTCAGTCCCTGCTTAGGGCCTGAACCCTCTGACTCCGCATACTCGTTATTGTTCACCCTGACTCAGGGACCAGACTCATTGAACAGTGCTCAGCCCTGCCTGAGGGTCTGAGCCCCTGACTGTTGAACAGGGCTCAGCCCTGCCTGAGGGTCTGAGCCCCTGACTGTGGAACAGTGCTCAGCCCTGCCTGAGGGCCTGAGCCCCTCACTATTGGACAGTGCTCAGCCCTGCCTGAGGGTCTGAGCCCCTGACTGTGGAACAGTGCTCAGCCCTGCCTGAGGGCCTGAGCCCCTGACTATTGGACAGTGCTCAGCCCTGCCCGAGGGCCTGAGCCCCTCACTATTGAACAGTGCTCAGCCCTGCCTGAGGGTCTGAGCCCCTGACTGTTGAACAGGGCTCAGCCCTGCCTGAGGGTCTGAGCCCCTGACTGTGGAACAGTGCTCAGCCCTGCCTGAGGGCCTGAGCCCCTGACTATTGGACAGTGCTCAGCCCTGCCTGAGGGCCTGAGCCCCTCACTATTGGACAGTGCTCAGCCCTGCCTGAGGGCCTGAGCCCCTCACTATTGGACAGTGCTCGGCCCTACCTGAGGGCCTGAGCCCTAACGTGGACCCACTGCGGCTCCCGCCTGGCGCGAAGGTGGGAGTTAGGACCCTGCGGCCCCGCTAGTTCCCCTTAGGGCCGCACGGTCGCGTAGGGGAGGGTAGGACTTGCCCGCCGGACCGGCGGAAGGGGGCGGAGCCCCAGTTACCTACCCTTACAGGCATTATTATACAGTTTTTAATTCCATGATCACGAACTATTTTGCGCCCCACCCACCAGACCCTGTCCCATTCAATGCATAAAGTGGTTTTTCAATATTTCTTTCCTCGTTGCCCAATGCTTTGTTTACTGCAACAATATCGAAATCCTGCACTGAATACAAAGTTATTCATTTCTTCATGGTCTTTTCTAGTGTCCTCATCACGGTAGCATCTGATAGTCTCACAAACATTTATTCATCTTCACATCTTCTCTAGAATCCCCATTTCGAATATGGGGAAACAAACAAACCAAGTGACCTGCCAGAGGCTATATAGTGAATCATCAGTAGAACAAGGCGAAGTCACGATTTCTTGAATCCCAACAACATGCTCATGCAAACTCTCTCCTCTGGACTCTTTCCAATTTGTCTACATTTTCCCTAGAAGTATGGCACCCAGAATTAGCCTCAGCGGTGCTGAGTGGAGCATAACAATTACCTTCCACATCGTACATACAACACTCCACTTAATACAACACAAAATTATACTTGCCTTTTTTGCAATTGCATCACATTGTTGATTCATTTAATATATTATTCACAGTAATCCCAGACCTTTTTCAGCAGTACTACTTCCTAGCTAGTGATTCCCCATTTTATAGCTATGCACTGAAATTTTTTCCTTCCCAAGCATAATACTTTACACTTCAATTTCATCTTGTTCATACCTGACCAATTCTCCAATTATCAAAGTAATTTTGAACTCTAATACTGTCCTCCAAAGTGTGTACAACTTGGTGTCCTCCACCAATTTTAAAAGCATATTCTTCATCTCATTATCTAATACATTAATAAAAATACAAGGTTTCAAGATTGTTGTTTTTTAAATAATGGAAAGTATTAGCTATCCTAAATCTAGGGGCGTAGTCAGTCCCCTCCATAGTAAAGATGAGTCACGTTATCCTTTAAAATGCTTTCTTACCAAGTCAATGTGTATATGTTCTAATTTAAAACTGAATCTGTAAATGTCAAGTGACTATTTTTTAAAAAAAGTCACTCAGCAGGTCACGTTGATTTGCCAACACTAATAATCTGGTCATTATGATGTAGAAGGTTTGACATACAGAATAATCACAATTGGCAATTTATGTGATTACACTTATGTGGTTACACTATATGCAGGGTCCTCAGCCAGTTTCATATCATCAAGATTTGTTTTAAAAACAGCTTTCTTCCCAACTCAAAAACCAATCCAATAGTACTGCAAATGTTAATTATCACCTTCTTTGGATAAAAAGCAACAGCTTTGAGATGCATGAGAATTCTGAAAAGTACTTCAAGAATTACCTCTGACGAAAAAACTTTTATAGTTTGCACATGGAGAAGCTCTCTCAGAACTGTGCCAACATGAAATCATTAGTGAAATTTTTTCCAAATAAATCCATCTCTAAAAAGGAGTGTTTAATTCCTACTTCAGCTATCTTCATTTGACAGTTCAGTAACTTTTATAATATGGTAAGGTAAAAAAAATGCAGCACTGTCAGTCAAAATAGTTTAATGAATACGAATAAGCTCAAATATAAACTTATAGAAAGGTCTCATTTCTTTCTTCTGCAGTTAATTTTATTTTTGTGGCAACACTGGATAAGAAAAAAAATTGAAAACTGCAATAAATTTGACTGCATGATATGAAGGACTTGGATAGCCATCCTTTTGTGTTGTATGTAAGCCTGTATAAAAATAAGGCAGCTCCAGATTCAGGAGTCAATAGGAACCTAAATAAAATAATTGGAAAGGCATTGAAAACAAGATTCAAGAGTAACGGTATTCGACCACACGGCCCAAAGGTGTGTCAGCGGTGAACTCTATTCAACCACATGGCCCAAAAGTGTGTCAGCGGTGAACTCAAAACTTATGAGTTGCCACTACAAAAACTGCAAAGGGTGAAGTTTACTTATTTGTGATTTCTGATTTTCAAACTAGAGTAAACAACTAAACACACTGGTTTCAACACTTCTTGCTTATCAGTATTTTAAATAAAAAATGAATGAAAACTAATAGCTCGCTAACATACGATCCCTATTCACGTATTTCACATGGACATATCTATTAGACATCATGCACCACACCTTTAATTAATTGCATGACTGGCTAAGGAGATTGTATTAAACTAAATAAAGGATGTTATCCTGTCAAGAGGTACAGGAGTAAATGAGGCTTAAAGGGATGGAATATATTGTTTCCACCTATGGTTGACAGGAGAAGAACAACTAGCTCTGGCAGGCATATCATTTGCATATTATGTTACCCCAATGTTATCTGTGCCAGGTTCTCTGTTGTATTATTTGGGGCCGTGTTCTGTTTTTGGAAGTTATTTAAGTAATGCACACAGATGTAGTTATGTAAGGGGAGAAATCACAGGAGGTATAGCCTGGGTCATCCTGAGATAGAAAGCAATGAGGACCCAAAAATTCAAGGAAGCCCAGTGGCTCTAGGGTCCTCTGAATTTCCCATCCAGAGATCTGACAACCTGTGCAGGCATCATTTTGAGTGTCTGAACATTTAAACAGTTAACTAACTGCACTGCTGCACAGTTTCGTCATATTTGGTGTTTTTCTTAAGCACTCCACCTCCTTGAATCAAGTAGTTACAGGAGAATCTGAACTTTCATGTAAAAAAGTTTCCAGACATTATCCTGTGAAAGAAAAGTTTGAAAACATGAAACCAAAGACTCATAAGCAAAAAGGCATATATACAAAGAACCCCATTTAAAATAAATAAATAAATAACTCTTGATCTTTTGGGAACCTGGCTCATGATTTCTGAAAGCTTGGGATTGACTATACTGGAACTGGGAAGAAGTAGACCAAAGTTTAGAGTTTTCTACACACATGTAAAGAGATGCCAATAAAAAAAAGTATTTCAATTTAACATAATATGGAAATCAATCAGCAAGTGTCAGTGCATGAGGAACAATAAGTAAATAAATCCTCTATAAAAAGCAGCAAAATTCGGGTAACATAAAACAAAATCCACTATAAGAGAGATAACAGAATAAAGATTGAGTCTGAAAGGAATGACTGTGGTTAGCAATCTATTATACTTTACAAGATTAGCTGAATGTTCATAGAGGTGAAAAATATGAAAAGTTGTTTTTTTTTTAATTGAATGAAGATCATATTGGGATCTTAAACATTAGATATTTTGAAGTTTTCCTCAGTGTTGAATCTTCTATTTTAAAAGTAAAAGGAAGTTCATTCCAGAGTTTAATATCATGAGGATTTCCTTAAAAAGCTGCATTACACCATTTGTAATTCCACTTACCCATTGCTTTTGTTTCTTCTCTTTTAGCATTCAAAAGGGAAAATTTGAATTTTGCTCTGACTTCACTTTTTGGACAACTGACTAAAAGCAAATATAATGATAGGTAATCTTTGCTTTCATCATCTAAACCCTTTGGGTTTACTCTCAGGCACCTGAAACAAATGTAAAGGACTAAATTTTAAAATTACATCATGATGATATACACCAACATTTTAATGTTTCCCTTGTATTCCCTCTCCCTTTATGATTGCTGTAACCATGACGTATCTGAAAAACACTAGATACTTATTAGTATCTAGATTATAAACCTTTCAGAAACTTCTCTTGATTCAACATGTAATACGTTACTTAACTTTTCAAGCCTTAAGTTAAAAAGGCCACAAGCAACTGACAAAACGAAGAGATCTTACCACTTCATCTTGTCATTTGGCCCTGATGAAAATGTAGAACTCTTTAAAACTTCACCCATTTCTTCTCGGCAAAAACTGAAGTTATTAATGGTCCACATGTAGGAAAATTTCACTACTTTAACCTGAACAAAAAAGATGTAGAAAATTATTTCAATCTGATGCTTCAGTTTGTAATTGACTTACCATATAGGTAATTGCTACCAATGAGAACTACTTGAACTGTCAGCACTGTTCAACTTGTTATAGGGAAAACATTTGCCGTTCTACACTGATCTCATGAAAAGAAAAACCCAACCACTGAAGCTCGTATAACAGGGTTTCTCAAACCGGGGGTCGTGACTCCCCTTGGGGTCGTGAGCTCCCGGCGCTGCTTAAAAGTCACCGAACAAATTACTTCCGCATTCGGCGGCTTTTCAGCGGACATGACGAGCTATTTTGGGAGCTCGGCATGTCTGCCAAAAATAGCCACCGAATGCAGAAGTAATTTATTCGTCGGCTTTTCGGAAGACATACAAGGGTCGCCACTCAAAGTGACTTTGTAAAAAGGGGTCATGGTTCAGCAAAGTTTGAGAACCGCTGTTGTATAAGATACCTGCGTGTAACACCAGCTTTCAGCCACAGGTCCACTGGACATCTCTCCAGGAGGTGGAGGGGTGGGGACTCTTGACATTGCCACCGTTATTGCAGATTGACAGTATTAAGGCAGCAGTTCACACTTCAGCAATTTTCCTACAAAAAATAAGATTACTATCTATATATATAAAAGTCAAGTGGTGTATGTATGTATGACTGCGAACTCCTCCCGCACCGTTTGAGCCAGAGACTTGAATTTTGGTACAGTGAGGGGTCTTGGGGTCTAGATGCTGGTAAGGGTCGAAAAATTTTCGGATCTCACCTCTGACGCCCCCCAAGGGTGAAAGTCTTTCAGGGCCAATCACATCAGCTGGGCGGTTAGCTGATGGTGATGTCATAATACCCCCCTCCAAAAGACACCTCACTCGTTCAGCTCACCCCTCCCTCCTCCAACAGAACCCCAGAGATCCCTCAGTTCTCTGCCCCTCCCCCCTCCCAACGGAACCCCGGAGATCCCTCAGTTCTCTGCCCCTCCCCCCTCCCAACGGAACCCCAGAATCCATCAGCTCTGTGCCGCCCCCCACCTGCGAAGGTCCCCGAAATCCCTCAGCTCTGGGCCCCCTCCCCCCCTGCGACGGATCTGAGTTGGATTTGGTGGGACGGTAAGTGAGGTGGGGGTGTCGGGTTCGGTCGGGGGGGTGAGGTGAGGGTGTCGGGTTTGCTTGGGGGGGTGGGAAGGTGTCGGGGTGGGTGAGGGGTGAGGTGTGGGTGTTGGGGTTGTTCAGGGGGTGTCAGCTGTCTGCCACCTCCCCACCTCCGACTGACCCCAGCAGCGCCAGGCACTTATGCTAGTATTTAATAAAATGAAGTGACCAAAGAATAGTTTGGGTGGGGTGGGGTGGTAAATAAGCCTATTACTACAATTTGGTACCCTGGTTATTGTTTTAACTGTGTAGCTTTGAAATTTCATTAGGTAAATTACAGAAAATATCAAAAGCAACAGCTAGCAGAGAAGGCAATGGTTTGTGTTTAAATCTACACTAGCTAGGTCCCATACACTCATTGAGAAGCACATTTTACCCAAAGAGCTGCAAGCTGGATCCCAATGTGATATTTATAGAACAGCAGAGACAACCTATACATCGTCCATCAAAAATAACTATGCTATTCGACCACTGCTATCGCCAATTACCACCTTGACCCCTCTAGTCATATTATAAGCCTTCTCTTGTGAACTGGGTCTTTTTGTTTGTAAAGTGCCTTGCATGTTGTATGCAATAAATGAATAATGATAAAGTGAATTGAAAATGCCTGTGGGGCCACAAGTTGTGGTGGAAAGGGATGCTGGTTATCTGGGGGACATCTGGGGGGAGAATCCAATGGCACAGGGATCATTAGAAGAAAAGATACATTTTTAAAGAGTAGTATTTTCTTCATACTTCTATTAAGTAGAATTAAGGACAAGGCATAAATTCATTTTTTTTTAAATGAAGTAGCCATATTACTGGCAATAAGCCATGAATACATCTGTATACAACTGCCACAAATATTATGTAGTTGGAAGCTCTTTTAAGTGCCTCCAAGGCATAGCCTAAAATGTTCTTGCTGTGGTTTACTCTTACATCTCAGTATCATGTTTTCTCCAACATACTAGAAATTGAGATAAACTGGATGTAAACATGTAAAGCACATTCCTACAATAAAATATTTAAGAAATATCCTCAGCACGTGAAGCCTCTTTTAACCAAGTCCTTAACTATCACTGAAACTAGAGTGTGACCACCATACTACAGGTGTGATAACCACGAGCAGTTTTGTTTCTATAAATAGCAAGATTATTTAACTAAATACCGCAAACATTAAATATATAAGAAAAACTTCACATTTTCTGATAAAAGAGACTTAACTAAGTCTAGATATTTTCCCCACTATTTTAGGAGTCATGATAAATAAGGATTTTTTCCCCCTAACTTCAAGTTTATTTTATCAATTTTACCATGAAGTCAATTTTTAAAAATTGTTTCAATATGGTTTATATATAAAGCAACATGGCTAACTCACGATGACAGGAAAAACATACATATTTGTATTTAAATGGTAATGATTGACTACAATCCAGATTAAGTTCTGAAATCTTATTTTACTCATGTTTGAGTAACTAAACACACCTATATTGACAATTATTGCACTGAATAAGGAGAAAACAGTCTTGCAGATGGCACTAAAACAGGAAAAAATGCATAAATTTTCTAAAAGCAAAAAAACCAATACCAACAAATATTACATTTTCCTTTGCCTCTCTCCCCAGCCATAGTTCTGCCTGCTTTCCTACTAAGTTTAGATTGCCAGTCCTTTCAAACAATTTTTTTTTGATTAGTTGTGCCATTTGGTTAAAAAATACCAAAATAGCTTTTCTTCTTCTTCCTCCCTCCACACAGGTCTGTCCCCTTCTCTTTCTTCTTCCTACAGCTGTCTTCCTACAGCTCAGCTGGAATGTTCTCCCCCAAACCTCGAAGATACTGGGCTTACTGTCTCTCCTCACTGGTTTCTCAGAGAAGATACTGGTCCGGAATTCAGAATGAAGTCTGCAGAAACTGAAGCCCTCTCTACTACATGGGAGCCACAAAAGCTAGAGGGCTCTGTATTTCCCCAGCAAGACCCAGCCTGGGATATCATAGAGAACCCCAGCAGGTCTGTTACAGAGATGGACTAGGGGGAGGGAGCAGAGCAAAAGGCCCCTTACCACACTTTACAGTGGTGGCAATTATCTATGCTCTATCTACGGTCCTCCACTGGCAGCCTGACTGAGTCAGCGACTGAGCAGTCAAGAGCATGGCTGCTGTTGCAGGCTCTATGGACTCATTATAAGCATGATCCTACCATAGGCACACAGAAGCACTCCCTCTATGGTGATGAGGAGAAGGAGCTGCTTTGCCTCTGGAGCTAGTTTTTCCCAATCCTTCCCAAGGGCAAAGAACTGGGTGACCTGACTCAGACGGGGCTGTGAGGAAGAACTATGGGCTGTCCATAAAGAAGGGGAGAGCGAGAGGGAGAGATTTGTTTTTGCCTCTGGACTTTTCCAGCCTAGCTTGTTCCCTGAGGGGTACCAGCTGCTGGAATTTCCTGAAAAGGGAAATCAGTGCTGAGGAGACAATCTTCCTTAAACACAAATGCTATCCTTGGGCGCAACTAGGAATTAGGTGAACAAACGTTGGCCCAAATTGTTAGAAATTTGAACAAAGTTTGGAATTTCCCCTCAGAAAAATTTTGAAACGGCAAGGTCTGGCTACATCACCACGGGAGGCAGGTAATACTGGAGGAAATTAAAGGAACAGGACATTCCCCTCCCGCCAGTGACAGATAGATTTGTCAATGTCCTCAAGCTGAAATCAGGCTGATGTACCCATTGTAACAGATCTGTGGACCTTCGGACGACGAAGATATTTCCTCCTTCTCTGCCTCAATTTTCCTTAGCTGTGCTCTCTGCCAAACTCTGGTCAAATAGTTATTCTGCTTCTGGTAGTCAGAAATTTTCCCTTCCCTATACACAGGATAAGTGGTGATAGAATCTTCGTCCCCTTCACATTCCCCCAAGACCACTGACTGGGGTTTAATTTTCTCAACCAGCAGTGCCATCAACAGAAGCTCCCCACCCCATCCCACCCCAGCCTAAAGAAGTTGACAAGCAAGTTAACCTTTTGTAATTTAGACTTACCCAAATTTGGTCTTTGATGGCAATATTAAAAATGTAGACTACTTCTCAAAGGTAAGTTAGTGTATATGAATCAATTCCACATTTCATTTCTATTAAATACAGTAAAACCTCGATTTAACGGACTAATTCAGGCGAGGGGGGTGTCCGTTAAATCAAAAAGTCCGTTATTTAATAAAAATAAAAAACCGAGCTGTCGGAGCAGCAGCCCGCCCGCCACAGGGTCAGGGCGGCAGCTCCGCAGCCCACCCACTGCTGGGACCTGGGCGGCAGCCGGGAGCCGGCAGCCAGCCCGCCCGCCCGCTGGCGGGAGCCGGGAGCCAGCCCGCCTGCTGCTGGGACTGGGGCAGCAGCCGGGAGGGGTCGCGGTCTGATATGGATCAGAAATTTTGTCTGTTGCATCCGAAGTCCGTTAAATCGAGGTCCGTTAAATCGAGGTTTTACTGTATCTAAATTTAGAAAGCAGATATGAAGTGGACTCCAATGTGTACGTTTACACAGATGAACATTTGATTTGTTAATGTGAAGTCAATACAAACAATGAAATGAGTTTGCAAACTGATTCAAATTAACATGGTCTAGCTCTAGTGATACCATTCCAATCCCCACAATCAAAGCAGTTCTGCTGGATTTTAAATTTAATTTCATGTGATTAGAATCAATATAATAATTTTTGACATATACTATCTGGGAGAAGGAAATACTAAGTTTTCAAATACCTGATTATTTAAAATCTCGTCTTCCAATCCTGGTCTAAAGCACAGTACGAAAACTCAATTGAGGATGCATCACAGTGTCAAACTAGCACATAGGAAACACAGAATGAGGGGCATGTAACTATTTTACATGTCCTCTTTCCCTTAACCACAGTGACGTGCACACAGGAACCGTGTACCAGCTGTCATTAGATACAGGTCTCTTACACTAGGGCAATAAACCTATGGATGGTTAAAATGGGTTTCACATCACTTTACCAGAGCAATTTTCTTCCCTCCCAAATCCTATAGATACTTAAACAAAATTTCTCAGCCATGAGAAGTCTTATTTATTAAGCTGTTCTGTCAAAATATTAGTCTTGTAAACTGACCATTTTGTTCTTTAAAATAATTAAATAAAATGTCATTGGAAAGAAAATCTGAATCTGAGGACAAGACAGTCAAAAAACTAATTAAAAGGAACAATCTGTTACCCTTATCCAGACGTCTGACTGTCTGCAAAGAACTACACTGCATGACGCAACGAATATAAAAAAATCATTACATCTAAATACAAATCATAGAATATCAGGGTTCGAAGGGACCTCAAAAGGTCATCTAGTCCAACCCCCTGCTCAAAGCAGGACCAATCCCCAACAGATTAAGATTAAGTACACTACTGTTCAAAAAGGTCAAACTGCATTCTCTGTATACCAAACTATGCTAGACTAAATTTCCTGCTGGAAGATGCACAGCATTTACTCAATATGTATTTGCTAAGTAAAAGCAATGCAATTTGCCAATCTGTTCATTTGTTCCTTAGAAGAGGATGTTGAAAGTAACAGGTAATTCTAAAAAACGCATACAAAATAGTATTTACCTAATATTTACTATTTCTTATCACATCCACTACTCTGGCCCTGGAATCTAAGCACCTAATATATGCTAATTCAATTACTGTACTTCAACTACTAAACATTTTTTCTGTTAGATATGTTACTTTTCTGTTAGAATTATTCTGTAGCCAAGTAATCTTTAAATTAGGTGTTTATACCTTAGAAATATTAAAATGATAAAGCCTTGCTATCTTTATTTTTGGGAGGACTTGTTGGATAACTTGTATGAGGAGCAAGAGTGTCAACTTCTTAAAAGGAGATTCTCTCTTAAGCACTTTAAAACAGATTGTTGACAAGGACAGTTTTCTAGTCTCTGTTTCAATATCACTCAAGTCCCACTCCTTTCCATCATTGTAGTTTCTTTTTTGGCAGATTTAGAGCTACATACTCCATACCACGCTGAACACCCAGATGTGTCCAATGACCCAGATCCTGATCAGAGCACCCACTGAAGCAGCAAGAAATTGACAAGATGGTTCACTTTCACTTCTGCTCTAAAATCAAAGCAGCAAAGCATGGGTTTTGTTAAATTTCTATGCACTTTAACTGTAAAACTGCTTTAGTCAAGACTCAAGTTATCCAGTAAAAATGAACAGCCAGGCTGATTGGGGAGGCACAGCCTTCCTATGGCCGGCCCTCTAGTTTTGCAACCCTGATGTAGCTCTCGGGCCAAAAAGGTTGCCCAACCCTGGACTACACCAAGGGTAGTACAAGTAGGGGAAAGCAAGCAAGTACACATCAAGTTTTTGTACCTTTGGAAAACTGCCATTTCTGGACAATAAGCATATGAATAGTTAATCAAAAGAGTTACCAGAAACGGAGTAAGGTATATTCATCTAAAGAATCTTCCCACTGGAATCAGAATACATACAGGAGTTTTAAAACCAACCCACAACTACATTTACCCTCCCTTTCAAACCAACAGTGCACAGTCATCATTTTAGTGACACTGGATGTGTTTACTGTAATAATTCTAATATTCCATTTCTAATCCAATAGATCTCTAGCCTTAATATGAAGTTAGCAGTTCTGCTGTTTTTAATCTAATAGAGATGCAGTTCATTACAACTGGTTGATCGTAAGTTTCCCATTTTATAAAATGACATCTTTGCCATGCCTCTCTTTGTTGCTACTGGTAAAATAAACATGAACTTACATTTTGGGGGCTTTATACTCACAATAACTCAGTTTTATGCTCCATAACGTGCATTGAACAATGAAGTCATCTATCCACTGAAGTCAATGACAATGAAAGGTGGGGAAAAGCCAGATAAAAATTCTCAGTGCTAAATGAAGTATACTATAGCTATACTGAAGGATTGCTAGAAGACAGGGAAACTTTACCACTTTCCTCCAACCATGTATGGATATCAAGTAAAGACTAGAAACCCAATATCCTCGTTATCTTATCAGTTCTTATTCTCCAATTATCATTTGTGCTCCTCCAAATTTCCTCTAATTTTAATTATTTTTGAGTGCTCAAAGCTAGATGCTGTACTTGTGGAATTTTCCTCAGTTGCTGCAAAAAGTATAGTAGTATGCTTTCTTGGTTCACATATATACCTATTAGCAAAACTCAGAATTATCCTTGCATCAATGATTTCATAATGCAATGGATAAAAATTTGATTAAAAATCAGTTTTATTTAAATTCAATATAGAAAATACACCAATTTAAAATTGACAGCCTATATTAAGATCTAAGCTTATTATAATCATTTAAATGAAATACAAAAAATATTAAGCAGCACATGTTCGCTGCCAATTTTTAAAGAAAGTCACTGAACAGGTGGAAGTCAGTGGCTATGCACGGGGAACCAGAGTTTGCTGAAGTGCTAACCCAGCATCTGACTGCGGTAGCATCTTCTGCAAGTGCAGAGAGAATAATAATCTTCAGTTCAGTTTATTCAACTATTTCAGTTCAATGGGTAGTTCATTCAAAATTAGGAAATCGAGTTGAAAAAGCAGCAAAGTTTGCTTTCCTCTTTCAAATATAAATAAAACGAGCTGTGAACATGTGAGAAGAGGAGGACTAGCAGTTATAAAATCCTCAAGGAAAGAGAATCAGAAACTAGTTAAATATGCTAACTAGGAACTTCCTTTGTTTAATAAGTTACTTTGTTTTAAATGCAAAACATGTTTAATAAACTTTTCTTCTTATGTATCTAGCACATTGAAGAGTACTATTTAATAAAACTAAAATACTTTTTGTGCATGTTTAATTACATTTGAGTTTCCATCCAAACAGAGCCTGACACAAATCACAAGTAAGAAATTGATCTAGTAAATAAAATTAATGATTCACCATTTTCTAACAAAGAAAATAATTTGAATAAATGTAATTAAAGCTACGTAATTGTTTAAATAAATGTGTGTAGATATAATGTACCTTTCTGGTTAACCAAAAGGAACTTCAAATTTTGTCTAAAAGGCTATATGTAGTTGCAAATTAATATATTTTAATTGTATCTGATGAAGCGGGTATTAGCTCAGTATGCTTCAATACTTTTGTTAAGTCTTTAAGGTGTCACAGGACTCTGTCGCTTCTGCAGATCCAGACTAACACGACTACCTCTCAGATTCTCTACATTTGAATGGTTACCAACCGAATCAGAATCAAACTTGCTTAAATAAAATAACTAAAGTACAAATGCAAAAGAGTTAAAATCAGTTATTTAAATTGTTTTGATGTAAATGAATTCACCGGGCATAATATTATAGGAAACTGCTGAAAATATTGATTAGGTCATCTAGTCCATTTTCCCCCAGGAGATCCCTGGGGATAAAAAGCAAGATTGTTTCTTACAGTATATTTCTTTTGCATTACCCACTCTTGTTTTTTGTGACCCAAATGATGGGTTTTCCACCTCTATTCCTCTTGGGAGACTCTCCCATTCTAATAGTTTATTACCAATAGGATTTTTCCTGGTATACAACCAAAAAGTTCCTTCCCCTGCTTAGTTTCCCCATAGTATTCTCCTCCTTACACAAATTATTAGCATATGAAACTACATTAAATGAACATCTCTTTTCAAACAATGACATTTTGTGTATAAAAAACAAAACAAGACTGAACAAGCTGAAAGTTGTTTTGGTTTTTTTACAACTGTTATATGGATACAGAAACTATTTCTTTAGCAAAATTTTAAAATGAGTGTTTTCTTAATTTGTAGGAAGGGCACTGGATTGTCCTCTGTAGAGACAGTATCTACTACATAATTAAATTTTGCTAGGTGTAACTTAATTAAATTGGTTAAAGAATTAATTAAATTGGTTAAAGAATTGTTTTACGATGTTAGGATTGTTAGAGAATTGTTTAATAATATTTTAGTAAAATGATTGGTTCAGGTATAGCTGAGAAGGACTCAGGAGTTCCCTAACCTCCTGCTCGAGGGAAGAGCAGAAACGCAATAAGCCCTGTTGTTTCTTCTCTCTGTGAGCAAGGTGGATTTACATAAGAGCTGCATGAGAAATGGGCGCCCTTACTCCCTACTTGTTCTTCCATGTGTGTGCTGCTCTCCCTCTCATCCCTCCAAGGCTGCCTGTTTGGAGGAGAGTGAGAAAGCAGCAGTGGTATGGTCAATGGATGAGATGGATCCAGACAAGTTGGATCCAGTTAGCCCAGACATTTTTGTGCTCTGTTCTGCCAGCTTCTTTGTATCTCTGGTGGCCTGAGAGAGAGGTCCTTACCAAAAAAGCCTTCACAAATGAAAAATAAAAAAGGATCCCCTTTTTGGTTGTTTTGGTCTATTTTTTTATTGCTCTGAGCAGGAGGTCTTGTAAAGCCTCCCTGCAACTGTTCAAGGCAGAATGATCTGGCTGGGTCTTCACAGGAGTAACTACTGCCTTGATTGATATGTCTGGTTCTGCCTCCAAGGCTTTGCATGCTAAGACCCATCATAATGAATCTGCAAGCTTTCCCTGCAAAGAAGAATGTCAATAAGCATGGACAAAGACACAGTGTAGACCACTCCTAGAATGTCTCACGGAACACCTCCACGTCCAATGCGGATCATGTATAATCCCTGTGGCAACCACAGCAAACTACTTTAATAAAAAAATATAGGGAAGTGTTTAATGTAATTTAATAGTTGGAAACCAAGAGGAGAGCCAACATCATGTGACCAGCCTGCTCTCTGCAGACCACAGTTTAAAAACTGCTGCATTACAGTGTATTATTCTCTAAGGTGCTAAAGTATTCCTCGCTTTTATTCTAAATACTTATAGATAAATCCAAATGACAGTTATCAGGTATCTGATAAAAATATATTTGATGATGCAGCTATTTGAAATAACTGTTCCCTCACAAAATTCAGTTAACTGTAGAGAATGACTCATTATTTTGGGAGGTTATTTCTTGCTGCAATTTTTGCTATGTTGTTTGCTTCAATTTCTTATTAATCTTTAGACAGGTTATTTGAATATTAACCTGATCCTGAATAAATATGGATTGTATGATAACATTTTATTGTAACTTTGCTTTAATACAAAGATTTTTAAAAAACAATGCCCAAAATGTAATGTAGTACCCAAACTGAGGACAAGCCAATAATGAGCAAGAATACAAGTTACCTTGCTTAAATCATATGATAATCCTATTAACATAGCCAGACATAACATTTGGCTCTTTGTAAAGCTATTTTGCTAACTCATCAACTTTACTCACACTCTTCTCTAGTGTTACTAATGTAGTTTTCCTCCCACCTCTTATATTCATGCAGTTCTTGCAGAGAGAACTCATATCAATTAGTTACAGCCTCCAGGAGCGAGGAGTGTCTTTAGTAAGAATGCAGTGTAATTGTCCATGAAATTAGTAGCCATTTAGAGTGTCCAATGCTTTGACTGATTCTTCAAATGTCTTTATTGACTCTTTTTTCATTTCATCCATTTCTCCAATGTATTATTCAAAGAGTTTTTAAATTCTAACCTCCACAGCATTTGCAGTCTCTCCCAGCTATGAATCATCCACAAAGTTTGATTACTATAAATATAGCCCCATGCCACTATTACTACTTTCTTTTCAAAAATCAGAGAAAAAATGTTTTGTTCAGACAGATAGGAGAGCAACCTCTAAGATATATATCCATCTTCCTGCAGAATAAGTTCTATAAACTAAATTTTGTCCATTCTACTTCAGTTAAAATTAGAAAATGCCAAATACGTCACAACCCTAGTTGTGCTTCTCTTGCTGGCAATCCCCCCTAGACTGAAAGGAATCCCAGCCTCTGCTTTCATGGGTGTTTAAGCCTTCAAAGTCTGCACAGAGACCAGGTTTAGGCACTATCTCAGTTCTGGAGTCCTAGATTCACTGTCAGAGTGAGACCCCTCATGTAATACTCCCTCCTGAGAACGGCTGCCACGTGTCCCAATGCCTAGCCCATGGAACCACTACGTACTCCTCAGACTCTCCACGTATTTTAAATATTCCTCTTCTTAGAATTCCATCCAAATGTGAGCGCTCTTCAAAGGGCACACATTGTGTGTGGTGTTCGGCACCTACCCACTTTGCACAGGACTCAAATACAACATTGTCTTTTATTATATGTTTGCACAGTGCCTAGCACAAGGGGGTCCTCGGCTTTAACGCAATACAAAAGGAACAACTGGTGTACTGTCAATGTCAAATGAGCAATCTGTCTGCTCTGACAGCTGCCCATGTACAGAGTGAAAATTTCTCTGCCTTGCCTGGCCCTTCAGTCCTCTCATTATCCCAGAAGTGTTCCCTAGCCATGATTCCCCCCTCCTCCTGTACCCCAACTCTGTAAATTTTCAGCTAATGGTGGTTCAGCAGCTGAAACCCTAACTCTGGAAAGAAGACATGTGAGAAGGCATGACCAAGGGATTACAGTGCATCCTCTACAGAAAAGCAGAGAAGGAAGGGGATATGGTGGCAGTAGCTCAGAAAGCAGATTCTCAGCCTGTAAACTATGGGTACTTCTACACTGGAAAAAAAAATGTGGCAGAATCTTAGAGCCTGGGTCAACCAATCCAGACTTGTGCTACACAGCTAAAAATAACAGTATAGACATTCCTGCTCAGGCTGGAGGCCAGGCTGCGAAACCAAGAGAGGAAGGTGGGTCTCAGAGCTCAGGCTCCAGCACCAGCAGAAACAGCCATACTGCTATTTTTAGCCCCATAGTGTGAGCCTGAATCAGTTGACCAAGGCTTCGAGACTTGCTGTTGCATGGAAGATTTTGTTTTTGTTTTTTTGCAGTTGGAGGTTTACCGAGGCGCTGTCACAATTGACAGAGCCTCAGTTGTGTCAGCATGTTGCATAGTCAATTGAGCTGAGAGTTTACCTGTGTAAAAACACTAAGTTGTATATCAGATGACAACCCACAATTCACATTGATGTAGGGCAGGGGTCTCAGACACCCGGCCTATGGGTCTCATGAGGCCCACAGTGTTATTTCCTGCGACCAGTCAAGCTCCCCATACCCATCCCACCCACCCTGCACAGTTATTTCCTGCAGCCCACCGAGCTCCCCTCCCCACGGCGTGCTGCGTCCCCCTCCTCTGCTTACCTCCAGGCACTTGCTTAGCGCTTTCCAGGAGGGAGAGTGGAGGAGCAGCGCACTCAGTGGAGGAAGCAGCGTAGGGGCAGGGTGGAGTGGGGGCGGGGCCTCATGGAAGGGATGGAGTGGAGGTGGGGCATCAGGGAGGGGGTTGTCAGTGATGTGGCTCTCGGGCCAGTATACTATTCCTCATGTGTCCCTCCTAGTGATTCAAGTTTGAGATCCCTGGTGTAGGGCAACCCAAGGATGGACGCAAGGGCAAATGTTACACCAGTTGATGGCGGAAACACTCAGTTGTTCATACTTCAGTATATATGATGCTATCAGCTGAAGCAGCACAATTGAATGCTCTAGTGTAGACAAACAGCAGAAACACTCAAAACTTTTGGCTTGGTTTTAACAAAACATATTTAGCTCATTGTCAATGTCTGTTAAAAAGGATGCTTTTTAATGAATTTAACATGTTCTAACCCTTCACAAGCTCACAATTTACATTCCCTTGAGAACTTTCCACTCCCCACTTCCATCCCATAAGAAGTCCAACACCAAAAACCGTGAAGATCGCACTGATTACCCTCAACGTGTCTGAGGCAATTCAGTTTGGCAATCCTTCTGTCCAGGTAACCACAATTCAGTTTGTGTAGAGTACACTTGAAATCAACATGGCCTTGCCTCACCCTCTGGAAAAACAGCACAGGAAGGGAAGTAGCATTGATAAATTAAAATAAAGGTCAAATTATCAAACTGTGTGTCTAGTTAACATGCTTTACACCACATTACTTTGGTCACCCCTGCAACAAAGTATTTTACAGAAATATAGAATTGTAGCTGTTCATTTTTACAGGAAAGACTCTTTTTAGCGAAATAAGCAAGTACTAGCGATGTAGATAAGTAACAAGATTCACTAAGCTTATAGATTCAATCTTTCTAGATCCTGTAGTAGCAATGAGTTTCTGAATCAGCAAAGAGAAATGTATTACACTCCCTACTAAGTTTCCTAAGTGACACATGCCTACACAAATCCAAAGAACACTGGCAGTCAGTTAAGAGATTACAAAACATAATTTACATACATTATATCTTGTACATTTTTAAAAGATCTCTTTCTTTGACAAATTAAAATTTTCACCAGGTCATTGAACCTAGGGTCCTTTGATCTGCCGAATGTCCTCAAAAATAGGCAAACCAAGTTAAAAAAATTTAAAAAAATTACTCCCAAACTGAGCATAAACCTGCAAAACTGCAGCTAAAAAATTTGCAAAAAAGTTACAAACAACTGAAAATGACCCCTAAAAATAATATCTTCCACTGTTGTATGCAGTGTTATCCTTTCCCTGTTAGTCCCAGGATATTCGAGACACAAGGTGGGTGAAATATCTTCTATTGGACCAACTTCTGTTGGTGACAGAGACAAGCTTTAAAGATTAGAGCCTGAAGAGCTTGAAAAGCATGCGTCTCTCTCACCAACAAAAGTGAGTCCAAAAAAAAGATATTACCTAACCCACTTTGTCCCTAAAACAGACATTTCTGCATTATGTAAGCATACCTTCACACTGTGCCTATATGCAGATGCATGCACAGTACTAGAAAAATCTACTAAGCTACAGTGAGTAGACATCTTCTCAGGATGAACAACAATTTCTACCAAATCAAGGATTTCATTTAAAAATAGTTCTAGCCTCTGTGGTGCAAAGATTACCTTCCAAACATGGATCAAAGCAAATTAAAGCAGTGATGTCTGCCCCAAAGTGTACACAAATAGCTGCAGCAGTGTGGTGTCACTGCCTCTGCTGAAGCAACTGCACAGGAAGTAAGATGCCTTAACTGGACTGTTGTGAAAACAAAATATTCTGGGAAACCAAGGCAACCTAGCAATGAGATATGTGGGGTAGGACATGAGGAAAGGAGGTGAGAGAGGTTCCTGTTACTCTGACACGCATAGGATTATTCTGGGGTGTCAGTGAAAGGATCCAACAAAAATAATTTAACACAGAATCATTCGTTGGGTGGGATTCATTATTTTTTCTGAAGCAGTGCTTAAGGAGGACTCATCGAACACAGAAGACACTTTGATAGGCCTCTTACAACGATGCGGGGAAAAGAAAAAATAGCAAACAAGAGGGACAATGGTCATACAGTGAAGGTGCCAAAGAAAAGACCTCAGTTAGTGCAAAAACTGGAGAGGCATTCAACTGCTGTCCATCCCAATTAAAATATTTACATGCATCATTCTAGACAGAATGAAGAAAGCTGTAGATTCAAGGCTATGACAACAAGAGGCAGGGCGAACAGGAGAAATCATGCATAGCTGAAATAGTAACCTTACATATCTCAGAACTATTGATCAAATATCAGTCACACACTATGAATTTTCATAGATTTCCAAAAAACCTTTGATACAGTGGATAGATGTCTTATAGAAGTTACTATGCCACTATGGAATTCCTCCAGAAATGAGACTGATCATTCAGAGCTTCTATGAAAAATATGACATCAAATAATACATAAGAGCAAATTAACTAAGCCATTAGAGGTAACCACCAGAGTCAGACATGGATGTCATATGTCACCTAAGTCAAGACCTTCATCTACTGGTAATTGATGGGGTACAGAGAAAGACCACAAAACTACCAAGAGAGAGAATGTACTTTAACAGAGAAGCTAGAAGACCTCGCCTTTGCAGACAACATCAATGTGATGTCCCATGCCCACAAAGATAGGCAATTAAAACAAATGATCTCCAGGCTTATGCACAACTAATAGGGCTGAATCAACGCCAAGAAAACAAAAAATGCCTCTCAGTAGCATGATCCAGAGAGAGAATGCTACTAGCGGAAAAGCCACCCCAAATCTACTTCTCACCAATACAGTGGAAAAAACAGAGAATGGGAAAATTATGAGAAATCTTGGTACTTGTAACTTTCGTTGTCATATAGAGCTTATCACCATAGTATCTCAGCACCTACATACAACTCAGTATGGAAAGAAACAGTTTCAGAGTACAAAGTTCTGCATGAGTGCAGGATGTAAAAAGAAATGTGAAGTACTATACAAAAAGGCTGAGGTTTAAAAAAAAGTTTGTAGCTCAAAATCAAAACAAGCAAGACTCAGTAGAAAGAGAAATCATCAACTTCAACATTACTCAAAATTGAATCTGAACACCTATTATTTCAATAAACAAAACATTTGAAAAAATATATTTTTTCCAAAAGTTTACTGTGTGTATTTGACAATATCTCGTTTAACTATTTTCCATATGCAAGTCAGCCAGTTTCTTTTATTTGCAGCTTTAAAAGTTCAGATACTCAAAAAACCACAAAAATTGGCAAAGGGATTTACTAACTGAAATTACTTTTATTGAATTTTCTGAAAATAACTAACCTTCAAGCTGGTATCCCTCTAACAATTGTAATCAGTATGTACTGACTGTTAAAGAGACAAGCTTTTCCTGTTTTTAATTATCTGGAGATTTTTGCCATTGTTTCTTTTTCGCTGGCATATACCTTTATGGATAGCTACTGACAGGTTTAATTTACCATGGTCTTCTAGGCCCAGGGCCTCCTGGATAATCATGCATATGGTCCTACTTGACTTTCGGGATGAGTTGCAGACAAGAGATGAAAAATTGTGGAAAAGTAATAACGAACTTTATTATTTGCGGTAATAAAGTCCATTATTACTTTTCTGCAGTCATCAGCCCAGGGCTGAGAGCAGAGTGCTCCAGGGCTCCCACTGTCAAAACTGCAGTGGAAGCCTAATATTATAGAATCTGCAATTTCTGAAATATTGCAAGTAAATAAGGCCCTGATTATGTAATTAAAATTCAACAAATTACATACTTTGAAAACAATCAACTATTAGTTGCTGAAATTAAAATCTGGTAGAAGCCCGTTTAATGACTGTTCAGTGCGGCACAAAGACCCAAGCAGAAAATGTCTGGATATTTTAAAAATATGTCAACTTGAGATCTAGTCAGTTTCAAAGGACTGTTATGAAGAGTAGAAAAGAACCCAGCTTGAATCTCAGATGCCACATTGACTTTGCATGGCTGACAGCTAGAAACTCCATCTTTTGATTCACATAAACACATTTGAAAGCCACTGACCCTCAAACATCAGACAAATGATTTACTTTAAAAAGTAACCGTTAGATAGATATGGATGAATAACACCATATAAGACAGATATATATAGGTCTATATCTATCTATATATGGGGGGGGGGGGAGAAGAGAGATTTATATATATCTATATATACACATACTATAAAAGCTAGGCATAAAATATAAGTATTTTTACAGAGCAAAACTGCACTTTAATAGCAAACTAAGCTATCACGTTCACAATATCTTCAAAGTTAATAGAGTTCATTGCAATACAAAATAAACTTCATTCTTAAGTTATACTTTTTCAAAAGTTAGTAATATTTTTGTTCGTTAATTTAGTTTATTCATAGTCTTTCCCTTACTAAAATACTATCTGCCCTTTAACTATCACCTGTCTTAAAATGCCTTGTCTACAATACAGAACCACCACATCAAGACACTGAAGTTGAACAGTAAAATTTGAGGTATCAGCTGGATTTCAGTGGACCACATAACCATATGAAAGACAGCTTCGGACAACTTCATTTCCTGTTCATACTTCAAATTGTAGCGATTTTAACCAGGTAAGAGAATTGTTTTATATCCAAGTCCCCAACACAGATATATTCTTTAACAGCCCAAACTGTAGTAGATGAATCAAAGGTGATACTGAAAATACTATTCATTGCCATAATTTAGAATTAAGTTCTGCAAGTTACTCAACCCAAAACAAAGATTATTTTTTACTTTTTTTTTTGTTCTGAGGAGGAAGATGTAGAATTTTCGTAGAAGGCTACAACCCACATTACAATATTGTGTCAGAAAATAAGTAGAAAAGGTCCAGGCAGTAAGCACAGGATACACAGACAACAATGAAATAAGATTTTGGATAGTCACTTTCATGTCTCCCTCAGCCAATGCCTAAACTAATTAGCTCATACTAGAGTGTCTCTCTCTAGTCTAGCTGTTATATAGAGGTATACACAGAGGAAATAAATCACAAACTGACCTTTCTACCTCTCATAACTTAATGATCAGGTTGTGACACGTTATTTTGGGGGGTAAGTAAGGACATAGACCAGTGCTTTCTACAGTCAGTTTGTTAAAAAATTTCCCCAAATTCAACTCATCTGTTAGAATAACACTCGTTTACAGAGTAGCTGCAGCAGCACTCAGACACAAGTATCAAGAGCTCAGCAAAAGGAACCAAGGAACCTTCCTGCCCTGTTTCCAAGCTACTACCCCAATGGGAATAGGAGCTCCATCATTATCATTGCCTATTCAAACCCTAGATTAAAGAGGAAAGGGTTGGGTACCTGATAGATTTCAAGCAGAAATATGTAAAAGGTGTCTGAGGGAAAGCCAGAACCCCCCCCCCCCCAAAGTTCCTTGGGGACGTGTAAGGGATAGAAAAAGTGGGGAACGGGGGGACACCGCCCCTTCTGTATGCCTCTGCCCTGCATCAACCCCCCCATAAACTGAACTCCACAGGCCTTCCTTACACAATATCCTCATCTTGAGGAGCAGCTGCCAGGGGAAGGGGAGTGAAGTCAGAGTCCCATCCACCTTGCAGGACTGGGGTAAAGGCCTCACTCCTCTGCCTGGGATTCAGTGCTTGGAGAGGGGAGGTCCAACCCTCTGGGGTCCAGTGTGCCAGGCCTCGCTACTCCAGGACTACCGGAGTGTGTTGGGAGAGAAGGGCCAACCCCGCGGCCCCTCCGCTGGGGGCGGGACGGGGCCAGTCAGCTCGCTGTCGGGGGGAGGCAGGTTGCAGTCTCCGGGAGGGGGGCGGTGCGTAAACCTGACCCCGGGAGCCCCGGGCACGCCCAGGCTGCGGAGAGCCACTGGCTCGGGAGCGGGGCCTCACTACTGCTTGCGGGGCCCGTGTCCCCCGGCGGCCCTAGGGCTGGGAGACGGGCGGCAGAGCCCGGGCTGCTAGCAAAGGCCAAGGGCGAAGCCCCCCGCCCCCCGGTGTTTGAGCCCCTGGACTGAGGCGCCCTGGGGGCTCGGAGACTTACCGGAGCGCGGCGCTGGCTAGGCGGCTCGGCGGCGGGTCTCATGCTGGCGGGCGGTCACTGGTGCCTGGCGGGAGGGGGGAGCAGCGAGGCAGGGCGGTCGCGGAGCCACATTTCCGCCCCCTCACAACCTTCCTTGCTACGAGCGCCGGGAACGAAGCCGAGACCCCCCCACCCCTGCCCGACACCTCCCGGCTCCCGTACAGCTCCAGCCGCCTCACTTCCGGGCAGGGAGGGGGGTCACGCGGCGTGCGGGGATGACCTCACATCCGGGTTCTCGCGGGGGTGGCGCTGCCACGTGCTGCGCAGACGAGGTCTCTCCTCCCCGCGCGCGCGTTCTGCCCGGCCTGCAAAGAGCGGCGTCAGCAGCGCAGCGTCTGGCGTGACGGACGGGGGCTTTGTCACGAGCTGGGGGACGCGTGGCCTCTGGGGTTGGGGCGGCCTCTGCCCGGTTTCTTTGCCAACTCTGCCTAGGAAATCGAGTCAGAGCCGGGCATAGTCCTGCCAGCCAGGGTGCAGGCGAGGGGCCGACCCAGCGCGCCGGGTGGCGCTTGGCGAGTCTCCACCCCCCCCCCCCACCTTTGACACCCCCAGTGGCTGAGGCCAGGTCCAGACAGCCCGGGCACTCCGCTCCCTTAACATCGGGAGTGGGAGCCTTGTGTCTCGGGGCATCTTAACGTTATAACTCAGCCAAGTCAGAACAAATTCACAGAGATAGGCAAAGGCACTGCTTGAGCAGTGTATTCACTGCCAAATGGTTGCTGCAAACCATGGAGATATTTCCAAAAGAAACAAGCCACAAACACAAATGGGGGGAAATTTTCATAATGAAAAGTGGCAGGCAGTCTAAATACAGGGGGTCAATACCACTCCCCCTAGATAAAGTTAAAAGTAAGACTGCAATTCATAACTATAAGAAAAAGAAGAACCTCTTGAGTCTTTAGGGAAAGAATCTCCCGATGGAAATCACCTGGGGCAGAATAAGTTCCTGATTTTGGTGGGGAAGGCTAGAAAATTCTCTAGTGGACAGGAGACATGGTTTATTGTTGGTCTTGTAGACTCACTTCATCTTTCTCATGTAGTTAAAGAGTAACAAAGCTACATTTCCATTTTAAGTTTGTTGTGATATCTATATCCTTCCAGTCCTAAAGAAAATGGAAATCAGCTGATATTTTGAAATGTGAAAAACAAACAAAACCCAAACACCACTCCTACATAAGCAGGAAAAATTTCGCACCACTTTTAGTTTCAGAGAACACTTAGGCAGATTTCATACACTAGAAAGGAACAGTAAAGAGTGCAAGCTTTATTTACGAGTTCAAGAATAGCAGCCGTGTCAGTCTGTATCCTTAAAGAAAGCGAGGAATACTTGTAGCATCTTAGAGACTAACTAGTAATTTAGTTTACAATTAAAAGGCTTGACACTGGAACCCAGGTAAACAGAGCACCTGTACCTTTTGTGTGAAATGTTTGCAGTAGCTGTGACTTGGGTTGCAAGTACTGTATTCTGAGCTCAGGGGAAAAGAGCATTTAAATATTCTATTCAGCTTACAGATACATAATATAAATTTATTAATGAAAAGAAACATCTCTATAATCTGGCTACAATAAAAAGTGCCATAGGAATATCTATGATGTTTAGTGTAATGCTTTCTGAGCTCTATAGGGCAGATATGATATTTGTTAAGAAGTTTGTCCTTATAAACAAATTTTGGGAGTTTAGAGAATATCTGAATCCCTACTAATTTTCAATTCTAATAATGCTATATACACCATTCCATACTGTATGTGAAAAAATCTGTAATAATATCTTGTATCACTATAGAAAAGGACACCAATAAAGTTGCTGAATCCAAGTATACAGATAGTAAAAGATTGTATGGGGTTGATTAATGCAGTTATGTATATAAAGTTGTGAGAACGTGTTCTATATTAACACAATGTCGAGTTCTGTTAAGAGTTCCTGAGTGTTTTGATTTAGGAATCTAACAGAAAAATATGTTGTCACAGACTAAAATTACTACTTTAAAAAGACATAGGACACATTTTCAAAAACACTGAAGTGATTTAGAATCCTAAATTACCTAAATACTTTTGAAAGTTTTATCTATAAGTAGTTTATTTTGAGCCGAAATGTTAAGAATGAAATTCACCCCGTGTGGAAGGCCAGTACAAGTCCTATTTCCCACATAAACCCATAAAACAAATTCACATCCATGGAGAGGGTCTAATCCTAAAGAAATGTCTTCAGGATTTGAAATATTTATTTTTAAGTACATACACTAATGTGTTGTTGAAATTCATTTTTAAATAGGGCTAACATTTCAAGGAATCAATAACATTGAAATTTCATGTGGAAAACCTTAGAATGCTGCTATGAATTCATAAACAATGGAAATAGCTCCCTAGTGTTTGATGCCTATCATAGACTGTTACTGCCACTAGTTCAGATTTAATATCTTTCTTACAGCTCAATATTGTTGTAAGTTCTATATTTCTCATTAATAAGCAGTATCCCACTGCTGATGTTTTCTTATAATTTTTGTCCTGTTGGTGACAAGCATTTTAAATCTCATGACATGCTGTGATTCATAACTCTGGTAGTTTCCTTTAACTCTGGGGTTTGATAGATCAGAATGGGAACATTCAGATTCCTAGAGCCACAGCATTAACTCAAGTAGCTCAGAGGAATAATGTAATATAAGTAGATTGCATCATTCAATACTGGATATGCCATCTAGATAGAAAGTTTAAAACTAGTGGTCAGGAGAAATGAATTAAAACAGTCACTGGCCTCTTGAGTAAGACTGCTCACAGATATAAAATGTAATGATCTGACAACTCCTGTTTGCCCCATGAATTATTCTATAATGTAATTGGATGAATGCTACATTTGATATTTTAGATATTTTATCAACTCCTACACCAAATTTACATAACATAAATGCTAATTGGTGAGGAAAATTAAACAGTAAACTCTCATTCATGCTATGTTCAGATAAAGTAAAAGACACATTTTTATCAAAGGTGAATAATATTTTTCTGAAGTAATCTATTGACACTTGATTTTTTTGGACAAAAGGAGCCATGACTCAAGCAGTTGCAGTGAACGGTATTGTATCTTCTCATATGCAAATTTCTCCCTGTATTTATTTTAGTGCTAGAATTACTAAGATTTCCATATTTAAGTCCATAAAAAGCCTGACGTTCTTAAAATTCAAAGAAATAATTTTTCTTGATATGACTGATTTCTGTCTTGATATTCGTGCAGCATTTTTCACTAAATACTAGGCGTTTAGGGTCTGAACTTCTCTCTTGCCAGTTTTGCACCTGAGTTTCAAGAGTTAGGCCTGATTTACATATGTGTGAATGAGAGAAAATCAGGCCTGCTACTTGTACAGTGGTCACATCTTAAAAAAACGAGGTTCACTATAAAACAAAAATGGTAACCCATTATTTTGTTCAAATAAATTACTTATAAATAATAGTTCATTAGTATAACCTGGTTATGGGTGTCAGATTGATATCTTTGTCCATGAAAATGGTACTGAATTCTGATGAGTTAATTCATGGTCTACACTCAGCTATTTATAACTTCAGATAAACTAGAGAAACAATGCCAATATATGATCCGAGGTATGCACTGAAGAAATATATTGTAGCCCTTTTGAACAAGAGGGTATTACAAAATGAATTTTTGTATCATTTAAGCAAAGATTAATAGTTTGAAGCAATGTACACTAGACCTATCCAGTTGCAATCAAAGGATTTTTCAATGATTCTGCTCAGTAAGATTAACTTATGTGTATTGAAAATATTTCAGTTCAAAATGATTTTATAGGCCACTCTAGCCTCTTCCCCCTACATTATCAATGTGGTATACTGTGATTTAGTCACTCGGCTGCTAGTGATGTTAATAGGAGTCATACAGCTAAATGGTCACACATTGCTTTGAGAAGGTACAAGACAGCTGTGTGCTCTGGCTGAGCCTTCTCAACACCATGACAGTCTTACAAAGAAGAATAAGTACTATCCTTCATCATGTTTACAGTTTAAAAGAATCATCCTAATAGGAAACTGGGTTCAGAAATATCATTAAGGGCTGAATTATATCTAAATAACTCACAGCTATTCAGATTTAAGCATGAAAATCCTTCGTAACTCACTACATTAAACCTGGATATTCCAGCATATGTGGTGCTGCGTGCACTACTGAGGGGCCTCAAGGGTGGCCAACCTGAGCCATAATACGTCAGCAGCCCCCCATCAGCTCCCGTTGCCACTCCCAGTGCCTCCCACCCATCGGCAGCCCCATTGATCAGCACCTTCCCCTTCCTCCGGATCAGATGTTTTGTGGTATGCAGGAGGCTCTGGAGGAAAGGGGGAGGAGTGAGGGCATGACAGACTCAGGGGAGGGCGCGGGAAGTGGGGCCGGGGCCTGTGGCAGAGCCAGGGGCTGAGCAGTGAGCACCCCCTCCCCCCCCCCCGACACACTGGAAAATTGACACCTGTAGCTCCAGCTCTAGAGTCGGTGCCTATTCAAGGATCTGCATATGAACTTCTTTCGAGCTACATGTGTCTTTGGAGCCACAGGTTGGCCTCCCCTGCTCTACAGTCTGATTGTATCTATTATATTTGGTAAGGCGAACTCTCTAAAGAATGATTCATGTCTCCATTGTTGTCTGATTACTTATACAGTGCAGATCTCACAAGTAACTAGTCCCAAAGGAGAATGTAAATGAAAGAGAGTGTGGCTCTAGCTGTAGTATGAGTAGACCTGGAGAAAGAGGGTCGGAACAGAAGTTTCAGAAGAGTTTGGTGTGACATCAGAGGCACAGGACTGTAAGTTGGGACCCAGCTGCTCTCGCCCTCTTTCTCTAACTGTAGAGCCTCAGCACATAGCACCTGCCACTCAACATACTTATTAGAGATCTCTTCCCTGCAACTCAGCTTGCTGTATTACTTAGTACTAAGGAAACATCCCCTACTTCCTTACCCCAGCTTCAGGGAGCCTTGCTATCACAGTATTGTTCCTCTTCCTTGATTGGTGAGGTAAAGACCCAATAGGCAAGGGGACCTAAAGTGTGAGCAGCTGGAGGATCTGATGCCTTGCTGGGAAGTTTCTGGGGCTCCAAGCCCTTCCAGCTAATAGGTGGAGCAGCAGCTGCTGAGAGAAGAGAGGTCCCAATCAGAGTCCTGCATCCCTTTCTTTCTTTAAAGGACAATCTGTCTCCCTGCTGGTTCTGCCTTCCCTCCGGAATGGAAAAGGAAGCAAGTCATCCCTTGATGCTTACCCTTCTTCTCTAGGGCAAGAATGAAAGACAGACTGCACAGCCCTTTGGGGAGACAGATAAATGATACAGAACTGATGGAGTGGGAATTTTATGTAAAACTAGCGAAAATACCCGGCGTTGCTTGGGTCAGTCGGAGGTGGGGAGGGGGCAGACAGTTGAGCGAGTGCGGGGTCCGTTGGAGGGGGGAGGGGGCAGAGAGCAAACCTGACACCCCCACCTCACCCCCCCCAACCAAACCCAACACCCCCACCTCACTTACCCCTCGACCAACCCCAACTCACATTTTCACCCCCCCACCCAAACCCAACACCCCCACGTCTCCCCCTACCAACACCCCCTGACCAACACCCATGCCTCACCCCCCGTAGACCAAACCTGACACACCCACCTCACTTCCCCCCCAACCAAACCCGACACCCCTACCTACCACCACAAACAAACCCGACACCCACACCTCACTTACCCCTCGACCAACCCTGACACCCCTTCTCAGCCCCCAACCAAACCCAACACCCCCACCTTACCCCCCCAAACCCAACACCCCCTGACCAACCCCAACACCCACACCTCACGCCTCCTAACACCTTCCCACCCCCCCCAGACCAAACCTGACACCCCCTGCTCACTTACTCCCCCGACCAAACCCGACACCCCCACCTCACCCCCCGACCAAACCCGACACCCCTACCTCACTTACCCTCTGACCAAACCCAACTCGGGTCCATCGGAGGTGGGGAGGGGGCAGAGAGCTGAGGGATTCCGGGGTCCGTTGGAGGGGGGAGGGGGCAGAGAGCTGAGCGAGTGCGGTGTCTGTTGGAGGGGGTATTATGACATCATAACTATGTCACAGAGAACAGCAGCTGCCCAGCTGATGTGATTGGCCTTTAAAGAATTTCACCCCTGGGGGGCGTCAGAGGTGAGATTTGAAAAATTTTCGACTCTTACCCTGATTAGGACCCTAAGACCTCTAACTGTACCAAATTTCAAGTCTCTAGCTCAAATGGTGTGGAAGGAGTAAGCGTTCATACATACATACACGCATACACCATTTGACTTTTATATATATAGATTTTGTATGAATACTGCAGTGCCTCAGTTTCCCCTATATGCTTCATTGTTTACTAGGTGCAGGGAAGAGAGCTGTTTATTCTTTGCAGAGGCCCAGAGAAGCAGGGGTGACTGATACCTAGGTGTCTTGCGGTTTGAAGCCCAGGTCCATGAAGACAATGGCAAAGTAAAAAATGGGGACATTTGCTACCTAGGAACTAATAACCAGGATAGCCCTTCTGCTCTGCAGGAAGCCAGCTGTGTTTGACCAGCTGGAAAACAAAGAACTGAGGAGGGCCCAGATGGGACTGTCCCAAGAACTGCAAAGGGGACACAGAGCCAAAGCAAATGGTGGACACCACATGGCTGTAGTGCTGGGTAACTAAAATAGGCCAGGCTGCAACTTTCTTTTTTCTGTGCTAACTAAGGACTTCCTACTCTGTGTTCCAGACATTGAATAAATCCTACTGTTTTTACAGCACTGGCTGAGAGTCACTGTAGATCATAGAATATCAGGGTTGGAAGGGACCTCAGGAGATCATCTAGTCTAGTCCAACCCCCTGCTCAAAGCAGGACTAATCTGTAATTAAATCATCCAACAGATTTTTGCCCCATATCCCTAAATGGCCCCCTTGAGGACTGAACTCACAACAACCCTGGGTTTAGCAGGCCAGTGCTCAAACCACTGAACTATCCTTCCCCCCTATGTTGACGGTGGGGGTGCTTTGCTCCCTTTGGTGTACAGATGTCCAAATCAGGTGGACTTGTTGAAGGGGGCTCACGATGTGATGCAGAGTTGCTGAAGGCTCTGAAATTTGGTCCAAGGAAGTGAAACCAAGTGGCTTACCGTAGTGAAAGAGTGAGACTTCAAGGAGTTGTTCCAGCACACTGGACCTGCAGATCCATGACACAAAGTTTGTATAAAATCTCCTAAAAAATTTTAATCGTCTAACATGCAGGAAATCCCATCAGATAATTCAAGACTTTCTGGGAAAGGAGCTGTCATAAGTGTGAAGTGCTTGAGAGTTGTTGTTTTACCTGTATGGGGTTAACTGAGGGAAGGGGGGTGACGTCAGAGTAGCCCACCTGGAGGAAGAACCAGGAAGTTAGTTCAGTTCGTCCCAGAGCTTTTGGGCTAGCTCGACCTCTATTCCAGCTATGGAAACTCTTCTCCCCTCTCCCAGCTTTGGGAGAGATGGAGCACCCTTCTATTTCTAAGATTAGACTAACTGTAAGTTGCATTTTGATCTCATAAATTTTGTACCTGATTTAGAGTGTCACTAACCTTCCAGGGGGTAAAATCTTGAGGGAGGGATTAGAAAGCTTTATATCTGTGAAGTTGTATTTTAAGTTTTCTCTTTTCTTTATTAAACCTTTTTTGTTATAAAAAGTGTTTGGTTATTCCCTTAAAGTTGTCCTAGCTTTGGATTTGACCCAGTTCCCGGGTAAGGGGGCGGGGGTTAGTGTATCTGAGATTCTCTCCTAAGAGCAGGGAGGAGTGGCTGGTGCTCAGAGTCTGTGTCCTCATCTCTCCCGGTACAAGAGGGAGAGGGGGAAGGGGGAAGCAGTGTCTAAGGGTCCCAATCTCTCAGGGAGAGGGAAGGGGAGTTTGGGGTGTTCGTGTGCCCCCCTCCAGGGTCTTGGATATTCACATGAATGGTGACAGCATGGTCCCCATTTCCCAACTGGTAGAGTGTGGGTTTTGGGGGTTCAAAAGACTTAACTTAGGCTGGAGAAGCAGCTTATAGTTAAGGGGTCATAGGAGAGACCCCCTCTGTTACCCCAGTGTCTCAGAGGGAGGAGGTTTTCTCTCCACAGGAGCCCTTGGACTTTTTAAAGAGATGTACATGTTCTCTCACTTGTAAGTGGTAGTATTTATGGAAACAGGAGTGGGAAATATGCCCCTATGTAACTACACACAGGACACACATACACTTTTGCTTGCTTGACAGTGAGCCTGCTTGGGAACACAAACTCTTTTTGGATACAATTCTTCTTTTTTCTCCCTAAGAGTATGTCTACACAAGGCTAAAAAACCCATGGCTCGCCGGGATCAACTGATTCGGGCTCACAGGCCTCAGGTTCTAGGACTGAAAAATTGCTGGGTAGCCGTTTGGGATCAGGATTTAACTTGCTCTCTGGGATGCTTAAGGGTGCCAGGTTCTAGAGCTTAGGCTTGGGCTTCATGGCAATTTTTAGCCCCACAGCCCAAGTCCCACAATCAGTGGGCTGACCCAGGCTAACCACGGCCATGCCACGTGCTTTTATCCCTGTGTAGATGTCCCCTATGTGCTCAGATACCATGGTAATGGGCCCAGATTAAAAACCTAGACAGGGTAGTCCCCATTCTATGCCATTTGCTCTGTCTCTGTTTACCACAAGGTGCAATGTCACATTACTGAGACCTGTGAAACCAAAATTGGCACAGTCCCCGCACTCCTTTACCCACTAATTAGCTCATCTCCTATTGGTGGGAATGTGGTTTTCCAGTTCACTTTTATAGATGCAACACTTACAACTGAACATAAACTCTTAATATCGCTGTTAACAAAGCTGCATATTTACATCGCTTAAAGTTTACACTGTGTTTGGGGTTTTTAATTAAAAAAAGAATCTTGTATTTAGGTGAGTTGTTTATTCCTCGAAAAGGTGTACCGGGCGGATACTCTGGGTTTTTTTTCTGCTTACACAGTGACTGAAAATGGCCATACATATTTTTGTGAACATTTGTTTTTAAAAAATGCACTCTGGCAGAGACCTTCAGCTTAGAGTGAGTTTTTACGATCAGTTATAAAAATCTGAAACTAAGCATTTATATTGACAGAGGTAACAAAGAGTCCTGTGGCACCTTAAAGACTAACTAAAGTATTGAAGCATAAGCTTTCGTGGGCTAATACCCACTTTGTCACCAACGAAAGCTTATACTTCAATACTTTAGTTAGTCTTTAAGGTGCCACAGGACTCTTTGTTACCTCTGCTATTCCAGACTAACACGGTTACCTCTGCTATTCCAGACTAACACGGTTGACATTTATATTAAAATGACTGTCAGGCTTTTCACTCTGTCATTGATAGCAGGTGGCATCACATTTTGCTGTCTCCAGGGGGACTCCTTCTCTTTGTTGCTTCTGTGATCACATTGCCTGACCCAATAATTTCATTTCAGCTATATGATCAGTTCGATATGTATCCCACACTCCACAAGTGCCAACTTACGATGAGGGGTTTTAAAATTAATTTTATAAAATAACTTAAAAAAATTAAAATATAGGTTAATTGCAGACAACGGTGGGCCCCATTTCTTACTGCTTGTGATAATCTTTTGTTATGTAATGAATAATGGACTCAAATAAAGTTGTTCTGTAATACTTGTTTGATTATTTCTCTTTCTCTCAAAGAGACCCCGAGAAGTAGTTTGACTTAACATTAGTTTTTATAACATCCTATATAATAAAAGGCCAGGGGAAGTTTGTCCGAAGCCGTCATGCACAGTAGAAATGGCCCAGACACACAGCATGCTGGGAGTTGTACTTCGGTGGCAAAAAATGGCCGGGCAGGTAACGGGGACTTGGGGTGTCAGCAAACGGAGGGGGGGAGTGAATGCTGCTGGGGGGATGGGAGGGAGTGGGCTGGGCTGTCGGGCGCATGACGAGGGGTTGAGGGTCCGTTGGAGTGGGGGAGGGGGAGAGAGCTGAGCGAGTGGGGGTGGCGTTGGAGTGGGGGAGGGGAGAGAGCTGAGCGAGTGGGGGGGCCGTTGGAGTGGGGGTGAGGGGTGAGAGAGCTGAGCGACTGGGGGGGCGTTGGAGGGAGAGGGGGGAGAGATCTGAGCGAGTGCGGGGGCCGTTGGAGTGGGAGGAGGGGTGAGAGAGCTGAGCAAGTGGGGGGGCTGTTGGAGTGGGGAGGAAGGGTGAGAGAGCTGAGCGAGTGGGGGGGGCATTGGAGGGGGGAGAGGGGAGAGAGCTGAGTGAGTGGGGGGGCCTTGGAGGGGGGAGGGGGGAGAGAGATGAGCGAGTGGGGGGCCGTTGGAGGGAGGGAGGGGGGAGAGAGAGCTGAGAGAGTGGGGGGGCCATTGGAGGGGGGAGGGGGGAGAGAGGAGAGAGCTGAGCGAGTGGGGTGGCCGTTGGAGGGGGGAGGGGGAGAGAGCTGAGCGAGTGGGGGGGCCGCGAGCCGTTACCGTTGGCCCATGTACACGGGCTTTTACACTAGTATTACTATAAATAATAAAGAGTATTAGAATCTAATTTCAAGAAAAACAGTTTTTGTTTGAATTTCACTGTTTCCTTGCAGTATTTTCAACCCAAACAATGACCATGGGGCTAGCCAGGATGTCAAGCTGACTAGTGTATTTTTGTTGTATAGGCCTAATGAAGTATAACAAGTAAATAACAGCCAGCAAAAATAGCAAAGAGGAAATTATGGTCCTGATCCTGCAATTGACTCCACACTAGTGAATGCTTGCTCTCACAGGGAGCCCCACATAAGGGCTCCATGCAGATACAAAGGTCCGTCCACACAGATCCAGTTGCAGATCTGAGGCCCCAGGCCTGCACAGACTAATTTATTTATTCTCATAGTGCAAAGCACCATAAAGTGGCATCACAACAACAGTAAACACAACACAATCATTGGCCAGTATTCACGTGGTATTGAGAAATACACCATATCACATTCAGTCCAGACACACTTTGTTGAAGCTTGCCCAATCCCCTGCAAAACTTGTTTCAGCAGTCTTTCCCTGCTCATCTCAGGACCGACGTCCTGCAAATTCAAGGTTTGTACTTCTGATCCCATGATGATATGAAGTATCAATCCATGGTTCTGTTGTAAATTCAAATGACTGTCTTGTCACTAGTCATGTGTGAAATATAGCTAATACCCCACAATCACCTGTAGTATTTCCTTGCAACAGCAGAAAGCCTCTTACTCTCCTGTTTCTTTAGCGTCCATATCTTACATGTGTAGCAAGATGTTGAAGACAAGAGACTGCAGCAATTTCAGATAATGCTTTCTTAGCTCAAGGGAGCCGAGAACACTTCATAGCAATACCTTTGCTTCTCCAAACCTGGCTGGGCATCACCAGAGCAACAGTTGCAAGTCCAATTCTCTGTCAGATCTTTAAGCAAAGATTTAGGCCCTGATAATACAAATACTTAAACATATGCTTAACTTTATGGCAATGACAATGAAACTACTAACACGCATAATGCCATATAAGCATGTGCTTAAGTCTTTGCCTGATTAAGAGCTAACATATTATGTTCTCTTAGTTTCAATACTCTATGCTGGTATTATTAATGCAGATAAGGAAGTTAGTTAAAAGAAAATCTACATTGATCCTGATAATGTCCTTTTAGACTGGAGTTTGGATACATTTTCTTTAATCACTTCTGTTTTTCACCCCTCTAAAATTAAGATGCTTAGGCTATCATGTAAAGAACAGAATTGTCATTTGATCCTGAAAGCAGTCTTGAAAATAAAGTGTGTTATCTCAAAGTCATTGACAGCCATGAATGACACTTTTAAAAGATGAATTCAAACTGTACAGTGAAAGAGTAGGCTTGAAATACAAAACATCTATTTGTTATAACAAGGTCTAAGGTATTAGCAGACAATAACAGCAGGTTGAAAAGAGAGATGGAAAGGAAGCAATAGTCATAGGTACATAGTGTAGCTTGAGGCAATCCAAGGTTCTTTGAGTCATGTCTCGCTAATGATAATTTTAAGGACACTACTGAATATGATCAGTGTGTTTTGAGAAGCAAGGCATAGATCATCAATGAGATACCTGGCAGAAAAGAAATGGAGATGAATTGGCACAAGAGAAAGCTTTAGTTCAGTTAATCAAAGTGTCTGTTTAAAATACTTTTGATTTGTGGCTTTGGTATCTGGATGTTGTAGACATCTGCTTTTATTTTTCATCCAATAGTCTATGAAAGAATAAATAATTTGGTAGTGTCTGGAGTGATAGTCAAGATCACTGGTTTTAACACTTTGATCAGTCTCTCTTTGTTGGCCAATTGGGCTTTATCAACTGTTAGGGATATTAATTTCTCTGACTTGTTTTCTTCAATATGGTTTCTGTGCAACTGCTCTTAAGGAGCTAGAGGCAGGTGGTCAGAGTGTATCAACAGAAAAATCACATCAGTCAGCCTGTAGTTTAAAGGGACTATTATGTCCCAATCTGCCTGTCTGCCATCCTGGCAATGTAATCTATGGTTGTAAATTTTGATGGGTATGGTGAGTCTCATAAAAAACATGTACCCAGCCCCTAGTTCTCACTTCTGGCCTAAAGGAAGGTGCATTTTTGATGAATATGCATAGACTTTAAGACCAGAAAGGGCCATGTGATCATCTAGTTCTAGTTTGACCTGCATAACATAGTCTGTAGGATTTCACAAAGTAATAATACTTTACTCTAATATAGCACTTTTCATTACTAGATTCCAAAGTGCTTCATAATCTTTAGTGAGTTTATCACCATTACACCCTTCTGAGGTAGGAAACTATTATCCCCATTTTACATATGGGGAGCTGAGGCACAGAGAGACTAAGTGACTTGCTTGGGACCAGATAGGAAGTCTGTGGCAAAACAGACAAGAAGTAACCCTAAATCTCTCTAGTGCCAGGCTAACGCCCTAGCCACTGAACCAGTAATATCTTCATTAACTTATGGCTGAGTTAGCATGCATCTTTTAGAAGGTACTTAACTCTTGGCATAGAGACTTCAAGGGATAGAAAAAACTCTGATGAATGACCAACCCCCAGAATTTCCTGCAAAGATGTGCCTTACTGAAGACCTGTCTTCATCCTTGTGGTAACAAAGTCCTGTGGCACCTTAAAGACTAACTATAAAGTTTTGAAGCATAAGCTTTCGTGGGCTAATACCCACTTCGTTGGATGCAAGCCATCCTTGTGATAATCTAAGCACTGATGCTCAGAGAACAGAGTAAATCCCTGGCTGTGTTTGAGAAGATGAAACATTCACTGAAACTGAGGACCAAAGGCAGAAGGGCTTCATTGAGGCCACGCTTCCCCATTGCACAAGTGCACACTCATTATACATCTTCATTAGGAATGTTCTCAGGGTTGTGCACATGATCAGTTGAAAAAGACAGATCAGATCCTTTATATACAATTGATCATGTGCACAACCTCTGAGTTGGTGAACAGAAGGGTCAACATAATCCCATTTCACCTTTTATACCCTATTATATCTAGCTGCTTCTTTTCTGCCATGAGATTTTATAATCTCACCCAAGTGAGGTTCCAATCTCCCCATTTGACAACCCAGAAAACATCTTTGATTCCCTTCCTTCAGGCCAGGGAAGGAGTTTAACTCTTGACTTCCAAACCCTGAAAGAGGTTGTGGAAGTTCCAACACCCTGTCCATTAAACAGCATCAAGAGAGTGCCTTTAGGAGGATAAATTGCCACTTCTGAATCTGTTCAGGCTAACCAAACGTATAACAGGCTTTCTTTAAAGATAACTTAAAATAACCATTATTTCCAATGCCAGTTTACATTAACGAGTCCCATCATTAACCATGTCGTCTCCAACCTAGGCAAGAGGAAGAATTCCCAAATGAGTTTAAAACCCTAGTTAGCTATCCCAGTCATGTTTCTGGAGCAACATTTCTCCCTTTTTAGAGACATCCTCCTGTCATCTGAAGAGTAAGCCTTCATAGAAACTATAATTGTGCCTAAAGAGGGAGTTGTTAATGTGATGGCAGAAGGACATCAGCTGGAAACAGAGTATATGGGCCTTATCTCAGAAGTATATGCACCACGCCTTAGGCTCTTTCACCTCAAGTTAAAGGTTTGGCTATTTTCTCTTCAGATGCACAGGATCACACAATAGCAAATTAAAAGTAATTAGTGTGTGATGTTCTCTCAGCAGGGGCAGATGTTTCTACCTATGAAAAGACTATGGTTCAAGGGTATTGTGTTTTTGTTGATTTATTTAAAAAAGACAATTCTATCAAAAAAAATCTACTTGAAATAACAAGTATTACTAATCATGGTACTTTGTACATAGCACCTTTCATCAGAGGATCTCAGAGTGTTTTCCAGTCATTGAGACATATGCTATTTTCTCTGTGGGAAAGTTTAGCAAAATACACTGGAATGCAGTCATCCCACAATAGCAAATGCTGGAGAGAAAGGGCACACAATGAGAGCTAAGTTTTGTGCAGCTATTTTTGTACAGATGAGGGACTTTAGAAGATTTGACCTCATGCTATTAGAATATACACAGGCCCTGAAAGATTGCCTGGTGCAGCATGGAACAGATCCAGACGGATCAATTTGAGCCAGTATAGCTCATACAGCAGCATTTATAGTTACAGTGATACTGCAACTATGTAGTGCAACATGCTGGTTAACACCATGCTTAGCACTAGGCCTTGACTTTCTTGCTATAAAAAAACCCTGTATTTTTTTTCTTTCGCAAAACTAATGAATCTGAGCTACCCCAAGGCCATGGTTACACTTACAGGATTATAGCGCTTTTGGTTATAGCGTGTCCCATATACAGCAATAGGTATTGCGCTAGAGCGTGTGCACACTTAGACCCGCCAGCGCTAGAGCATGGCCACATTTGCGGCACTTCAGGCGACATTAGGAGTAGTGCAATAGGGCAGGTATCCCACAGAGCACCTCTTCCCAATCTGGCGCAATGCCTTGTGGGAAGGAGGTGTCACTTGCGGGCATTCTGCATCCGGTTCCAACTCCCCGTGATGTTTTTTGTCATATCCCAGCAATCCCGGTGTTTCCGTCCACCTCAGGTGCCATCTTTCCGCAGTTTCAGCAAGGCGCGCTCCGTCGTCCGTTTTTTCGTGTGCCGTAATGGATCGCAAACTGCCGAGGAGCATGCTGGCAAGTGTCGCCAGCACAACTCTCTGTGCAGTGGAGTTCATTCTTGACATGGAACATGACAGTAGTGATGGGTCTGAAGACGAGCTCGAGCCGAGGAACACATTGGACACTAAACTGATCGTCGCTTTAATGGACATGCTCACGACCGTGGAACCCCGCTTCTGGGCACTGGAAACAAGCACTGAATGGTGGGATCGCATCGTCATGCAAGTGTGGGACGATGAGCAGTGGCTGCAAAACTTTCGCATGAAAAAAGCCACTTTCATGGGACTGTGTGCTGAACTCGGCCCCGCCCTGCAGCACAAGGACACCAGATTGAGAGCTGCCATCCTGATGGAGAAGCGGGCGGCTATAGCACTCTGGAAGCTGGCCACCCCCAGACAACTACCAATCGGTGGACAACCACTTTGGGGTGGGAAAGTCTACCATTAGAGTCGTATTGATGCAAGTGTGCAGGGCCATTAATAGCCTCCTGCTATGAAAAATTGTGACTCTTGGTGACGTGTGTGACATCATGGCTGGCTTTGAACAAATGGGTTTCCCTAACTGTGGAGGGGCGATCGATGGGACCCATACACCTATTCTGGTGCCCGCCCACCTAGCAGACGAATACATTAACCGAAAGGGGTACTTCTCCATGGTTCTTCAGGCGCTTGTGGATCACCGTGGGCGTTTTACTGACATTAATGCAGGCTGGTCGGGAAAGGTGCATGACGCACGCATCTTCCGCAACACCAGCCTGTTCAGGAAGCTGCAAGAAGGCACTTTTTTTCCTGACCAGAGGATCCCCGTGGGGGAAGTTGAAATGCCCATTGTGATTCTTGGTGACCCCGCTTACCCTTTAATGCCCTGGCTCATGAAACCCTACACAGGGAGCCTGGACAGCAGCCAGGAAAGGTTCAACTACAGGCTGAGCCGCTGTCGAATGATTGTGGAGTGTGCTTTTGGGCATCTCAAGGCGCGCTGGCTCTGTCTTTATGGGAAGCTAGACTTGGCAGAGGGAAGTATCCCCGCAGAGTTCAGGGGGGGTTCAGTTGGGGTGGGAAGAGGAGGGGGGTGCAATTGGGGTAGGAAGGGGTCAATCAGAGATTGGCGTATGTCTTGGCCTCATAACCCCCAATGCCCTTCGAGTTGCTGTGTTCCCCCAACCCCATTTGTGGAGGGCGATTATGCTTGTTATTAGGGGTTGAGTGCAGTGGATGAGGGTGCTGGGTCTGTGGGTTGGTTGGTGAAGATGGAGTTGGAGGCTGCCGTGGGTGGTAATAAACAGGCAGCTGTTGATAGTGGCCCGAAGGTGACAGAGGGCCAGAAGGGGAAGGGTTAGGGGCAACTGACAATGGGGGCGGTGAGCACGGTGCTACTTCTCCTCCTGAATGGCAGCGATCTGCTGCAGAGTCTCTACTTGCAGCTGTAATATTGTAAACAGCTTGTCAGCGCGCTTGCGAGCCATCTCCCTCAACTGGATCTGTTCATCCCTCCGCTTGCTCTCATTCTCCCGCCACTGCTGTGCAATGCGATTCTCCGTTACAGACTGTTGCTTAACTTGTTGTAAAAGATCTTCCTTGCTTTTTCGTGGATTCTTTCTAATCCTCCTCAGCTTCTCAGCTGCAGATAAGACTAACGTTGATGGGGTGTTCAAAGTCGATACTAGGGAAAGTCAGTGCAAAGTTAAAACAGAGGATTCCCTTGTTCAGAACAGACAGTACTATGATTCCAGACAGTGCTATGATTCCCCCGCATTCCATGTTTCTCTGTCCCGTTGCTCTGTCCCACACAGCTATAGCATACAGACAGCAATGGAGCGCCTGCCATGGTGAGTTGTCTCAGGATGCAGGGGGAATGATTGTTTCCCTGCCTTGCTGTCCTATGGCTTGGGGGGAGCAGAGGGCATTTGCGGGAACCATACTCTGAGCACTGTCCCAACATTCTCTGTATAGGTGTTCATGCTGGAAGATATCTCGCTGCTGCAGGTGACGGAGCAAGAAAGGGAGGGCATTCTAATGAGATGTGGATTTTGGCCAGGCCCATATGCAGCTTGCCTCTGTGCAGCAATGCTCCCCCCACCCCTCGTAGAACAGTGGCGTGGACTGGTGACCGTGAACGGGTCAGGGACCATGCTGGCTCTCCCGAGAAACCTGCGCAGGCACATTGCAAGAGCTCTTATTGAGACCTTTGAAGAAATCACGGATGACGATTACTACAATGTGATAGAGTACATCAATGCACTATTCCACATGTAGGCAAGCATGCGGCAAGCATCCCTTTCCACCCTCGCCCAAGTTGCCTGCCTTCCCTATAGAAAAGTAGCTGTACCTGCACGAATCCGCTGCTGCTGCCCTTCCCCCCGCAACCGCCGGATGCTGTGGCTGGCTCTGGCTGCCCTCCGGGCTTGAGAAGAGTTCCTGGCTGCATGTGTCCTGTGACTCCTCCGTGCCCTGGGTCGCTGCCGTGGCTGCTGCCTCCTCCACCTCTCCGTCTTGCTCCTCTCCGTCCTCCTCTTCTTCGGCCTCCTCTCTCCCCTCCTCCCCCCGCCCCTTCAGTGGTGGGCTGGGAAGAAGTGTCCTGGGTGGTCGATGGAGTGTATGTTGGATCACCACCAAGTATCACGTGCAGCTCATTGTAGAATGTGCAAGTCACAGGGACTTCCCCAGAGCTGCTGTTTGCGTTGTGGGCTATGCGATAGGCAATCCTAAGCTCCTTTACTTTTGCCGGCACTGCAGAGTGTCCCGGTCAAGGGCTCTTTCCGCCATGGTCCGTGATATCAGGACATATGTATCGTAATTCCTGCAGCTAAACCGCAGCTGAGACTGGACAGTCTCTTCCCCCAACAACTGATGAGGTCCATCACCTTGCTATTGTTTCACGGTGAAGCTCGCTTATTGCGAGGAGGCATGGCATGTGGAGTCATGGCCAAGCAAAATGGTTACCTGCAACGATTGCCTGAGGAGCACTCCATGCCTGGCTAGAGCAAACAGGAAGGGGATTTTCAAATTTCCCTGGGAATTTAAGGGGCGGGTCTGATGTGTGGTCACCTGAGGACATGACAGAAGAGTTTGAAAGTGATGACCAGAGTGGCTCAGATGGGAATTATGGGCCAGGCTGGAGGCTAATTAACGCACAGTGGGTGTTCACATTCGCACCGTAGCGCTACAGCGGTAGCGCAACAGCCCTTATTCCCCATGAGGAGGTGGATTACCACAAGTACTATAAACTCGGACTTATAGCGCAATTGCCAGTGTGGATGGGTAGGGAGTTATAGCGCTCCTGGAGGCTTTATAGTGCTTTAAAGTGCCAGTGTAACCAAGGCCCAAGTGACAAAACAGTGAAGAAAAGACACTTTAGTCTTACCATGAGGTAACTTTGGTGAGATAGTGCTGCATCCCTGCCACAAGCTAAACACCAGACCAATAGCACTGACCTCACCAAGTTTGCCTCGTGGTAAGATTAAAATGCCTCCTATTCACTGTGCTTTTTGCTCTTGGGGGTAGCTCATGCGTATTAATTATCCCAAGGTAAAAAATACATCTTTTTAGCCATGAAGGCAAGGGCTTACTCAGAACAAGTGCAATCATAAGAGTTGTGCATGTTGTGTGCCCCTGCAGACTTTTGTGTCCGGTGCATCATGTATTAGAGGCAAGCTAGGAGAGGGAATAGTGCTGGCAGTGCTATAATGTTGCAGTTCAGAGAAGGCTTAAGCTGGCAGTGAAGGAGAGCAGCAAGTGTGCAGCATTTACTCTTCTTTACCTTACACACTGAAAAACCTTTGATGGGAGTGGGGCTTTTTCCCCATGCTGAGTGGGCAGGGCAGGAGTTGGAGAAAGAGTCTGAGAGCAGCTGCTGGACATGGCATGCTCTTTTTGGGTGTCGGATAATTTCCACACAGAATTTCATTCAGGATTTTAATGTTGGTTCAGCCAGCGGGTTACACTCTAAAGAGGAATTCTCCAGCAACTACTGGAAAACATCATATAAGAAGAAAGCCCAGGCAGTAGTGTGGAAGCATTTGGCCTCTATGGTAATGACTCAGACTCCTAAAAGAATCCTGAGATCCACAGATCACAGAACACCTGCACATTGAGGGTATGGTTAGACTGGCGCTTTGTAGCGCTAAAACCCCTTCTTTAGCGCTACAATTACACTGACCGAACACACTTCAAAGGCACATTTTGCGCTTTTACTGACTGTTTAAAGCGCTACTGTTAAACCTCAAAAACGAGAGGCATAAAGCTTTTAGCGCTACCGTTTTAGCGCAAGGGTTGGAATGTGCACACCCCTTGCGTGATAATGAGCCTCCAGCCTCCAGCATCCTGGCCCAGAATTCCCAATTACATCCTCTCTGGCCACCATTTAAAACTCTTCTGTCGCGTCCTCAGGTGACCCTACGTCAGACCCTCCCCCACATTCCATTTGAAATTAGAAAAACCGGCCTGCTGCTGCGGCAGGGCTGCCGGGTCCCCGCCGCTGCGGGCAGGGCTGCCGGGTCCCCTGCCGCTGCAGGCGGCAGGGCTGCGATTTCCCCTGCCACTGTGGGCGGCAGGGCTGCGATTTCCCCTGCCGCTGCGGGCAGGGCTGCGATTTCCCCTGCCACTGTGAGCGGCAGGGCAGCCGGGTCCCCTGCCACTGTGGGCGGCAGGGATGCCGGGTCCCCTGCCACTGTGGGCGGCAGGGATGCCGGGTCCCCTGCTGCTGTGGGCGGCAGGGATGCCAGGTCCCCTGCCGCTGTGGGTGGCAGGGATGCCGGGTCCCCTGCCGCTATGGGAGGCAGGGATGCCGGGTACGCCCCTGCCCCGGTCCCCGCCACTGCGGGCAGGGCTGCGGGCGGGCTGCCTGGTCCCCACCGGTGGCGGCAGGGCTGCTGGTTCCCTGCCGCTGCCGGCGGCAGCCACGCCACACTCCCAGCCCCTGCCCCGGTCCCCGCCGCTGCGGGCAGGGCTGCGGGCGGGCTGCCTGGTCCCCGCCGGCGGCAGGAGCTCGTGACCCCCCGGGGAGCACTCCGCTACGCCCCCCATCTCGACCCCAAGTTTGAGAAACCCCGAATAAGAAAGGGAGGTGTGTGTGCAGAGCCTGTCAGTTTTGGAAAAGTAACTGACAGCCGGAAGTTCCCTCCCTATGCACAGGTTCCCAGTTCCCCCTCACCCCACTCCTTTGCAAAGCAGGTTGCACCCAGCTGAATGCTGGGATACCTGCCCTATTCCGCTACTCTCACTGCCACCAGAAGCTCTGCAAATGTGTGCATTCTTTGGCACTACAGGGATTAAATGTGTACAGCCTCTAGCGCAAAACCTATTGCGCTAAATTGGGAAGCGCTATAAAAAAACCCGCTACAATCTGTAGTCTAATCATACCCTTAGGTTGCAGAATCCTATGCCACAGGACTAGGAGACAAATCCTATCTCCCAGATGGGAGAACTGGAGAAAATTCATATAGGAGAACGTACACTGGGATATCTTGTGACCACTGAAAGAAAATTCTCTTTCAATCGCTGCAAATGGCTTCTACGTCACAGTTTTACAAACCAGTGTGTTTCTGCTCACACAAAATGTCACAAATGACAATTATAAAAGTAGTCCCAGTGCCATTAAAACTGACAGGATATAAAATGTGCTCTGTTTTATAACTTGGATATAAACTGAAAGCTAAGAAGACAGCACATATTTCTGCACTTGAAAAATATCCACCAGAATCTTCTTTCAGGGACAGCTTGAAAAGACAAATTATACTGGAGTCCCTCAATATGTCATAGTAGAAAACAGCTTCTAAGCTGTTGAGAGAAGCTTTTGGATGAATCATATATCATTTAGTCTTAGAATTTATAAATCCTGCTAGTTCAGGGTTTTTCCCCCCTCACAGTATCAGAAACATATCACCCAACCACAACCCAGTACATATTACCGAACTAACCTTCCAAACAAAGATGGCGTACCTCAGTTGTGTATTTATGTATATCCCATCTCAAACATCTCCTCTACTTATTTCCCAGGGAACCCTCACCCCCATTTGAGGCAGGGATGCTCCGGGGCCCGGGGGAGGCACACGGGGGTATCATGTGGGGTCCAGGGGACACCCAGGGGAGGCACGTTGGGGCAGCAGGTGGGTCCGGGGGAGAGACCCGGCCCCAAACATTGGTGGAGCCGGGCCCCTGGGCCCTGAATATTGCTGGAGCACAGGCACCGTGGCCCCACATACCTTGCCACCCTGTGTGATGGCAGGAGTCTGTGTGGAAGAATCTAGACTATCTTGTGAACTGAAGAAAGGAGAACTGCAGAACAGCGAGTCTCGTGTTACACAAGCTCACATACTATTTAAGGGAAAGAAGGGATGTCCAAATCATCCATGTGCTGCTAAAGATACAGGAGTCAGTCTACTGTGATACAAGACACTGTGAGTGTTGGTCAATTGGACTTGTCTACACTTACATTGTATAGCGCTCTAACTTGCTGGCAAACTTGCAAAATCACCCGTCCAGAGTGCAGCAAGTCTGAGTGCATTAAAGAGCTAGTGTGGACAGGCTCCGAGTGCTCAGAGCTAATCCCCTTGACAGCGCTCTGAAGTTTCAAGTGTGGCCATGCTCTGAAATAAGGACCATAGGTCACATCACATTCCCTACCTCCTGCAGTAAGATCTAATGAAGTGAAAATTCCACAAGGGTCTCCTCACTATTTTTTCTGGACTATTCCCTCTAGTGTTAGGGCTGTCAAAAAAAATAGATGATTTCTCATGGAAATATAATTATTTTGGTTTTTACAGTCGTTTATAAGGTGGCAGGGTTGCTTTATTCCACCATTGATGTGCCTGTGTTCTCACTATACAAAGCTGCTGAATGCACTACAGTAAACAGAATTTTTGATTACATCACTGCAGGAGTACTTCTAGTCATTCAGCAGGACATTCAGTCGGCAGAAACAGTCTTAAAAAAAAAATCCCACCAGAGGTTCCGTTTTGTTCCTGGATGTTCATATGCTCATGGGAAGTGTTTTCACAGACTGCCTCTGAATAATGAATCTTTGTTTTTGAAGTGTTTGTGAAACATTGAAAGACAAAAATCTTCCCTCTCTTAAACACAGCTACCCCTGCAAACAAACATCCAGAAGATTTTGTTCCTCTACTCTATAAACCATTGTTTCTGTCATGTGTGTCCTTTCCATAATTTCTCTAAATGTGAGGCAAGTTTTCCATTCAGAGGTCAGTAGTAGCAAAAATACAGGAGGCTTTCATGACAGCTAAAAGTTGGACCATAAAAAAGGAAACAAACAATTTCTATTTTTGTATTCCAGAATGTTTAGTTTTATGGTTTTTATTTATTTGGGCCTATGTCAGTAACAATTTCTATCATCCAATTTCCGTTCAGTGGCCAATGAGAAATACGTTGGAGATTTCTGACCAGCTCCTATTGGACAAGTGCCCAGAGCACAAAAAACTTCACTTTGATGATCCTGATGATTAGTCTCAGCAGAGATGCCAAGAAGTGAAATGGAATGAAAAGTGATCGGGCCTTACAGTGCCATTGAACACAGTGGAGCTCTAGCGATTTATACAAGCTGAGGATCTAGTCCTGAGAGAGCTGTGTGTCCTACCACATAAGAGCATTGTGGGGAGATACTTGTTCTGGCACCGGGGATATGTTGTACTTGTTCTGAATTCTAGCTTCTTTATATGCACTAAATCCGCTGATATTTTTTTTCTTAAATGTGATTTATTTATTTGGATGACAAAATTGAAAAATACCAGCAACTTAAAGGTTAATGGAACCACTGATACCACCTTAATTAGAGCAGTGTAAATGCATCTCTATAATTACTGGTAATGCTTATCTTTGTTTCTCATGCAACATTCAACCAATGAGGTAGGGCCTCCAGCATCAGAGGAAAAGTGGGCATCTGGATCTGTTTGAATGAGTGACGTCTGACAGAGTTATCACACTAATGCAGAAATGAGTCATTTCAGAACGCACTCAAAATCAATCTTCAGGCAACCCACCTGGGAAAATTAGATGCCAGAATGCCAATAACAAGCACACCACAAAAAATGTATTTTATGAAGGTGGGATGGTGAGAGAGACAAGCTTTTGAGCTAACAGAAGTTGGTTCAATAAAAGATATTACCTCACCCACCTTGTCTCTCAAATATCCTGGGACCAACAGAGCTATAACACTGCATACAGAGATGAAGAATGAAATTCTAAACTGCATTCTGACCAACTAAATTACAGGGAGGACACTCATCTGAGATGTTTGTGATGTAGATTTTTAGAGTTGGCTAGTGCTTGGCAAAGATCTAAGCTGCCTACCACAACAGCTGTAAAAGGCCCCAAGCCAAAACCTTTTCTTACCAGATTGACTGAGATCTCTATGTGAAACCTTTGAGCTGCAGAAGGCCCATAATGCAGTGTAGTATATCGCTTCTCGGCCTTTTGGCTAAGAAAGCATTATCTAAAAAGTTATTTCTGTCTTGTCAAAACACACTAGGAAGATATAGCTGTTACAAGAACTCTTCTGTTTCCATCTGCTCATTGGTGGGCTCATGACATGAAAGAAGGTAAGGACACCAGCGCGTGAGTTTTAACCAGGCTGCAACTTTACTAGTCAAATTATATCCAAGTTTCCCATCAGGGGACAGCTCCCTGCAGTCATTTGCACCCCACTGATCCTTGGTGTGCCAATCTGTAGTGGGGTGACTGCCCCACTCCAAGTGAGAAAGGGCTAGAACAGCCAGACAGCCTACACAGACCAGCAGCCAATCAGCAAAGGCCTGTGGAGAGCCAATCAGGGCCGGGATGGGCCCTATATAAAGACTGCCTAGCTAAGGAGAAGTCAATCTCTCACTGACTAATGAGGGAGAAGGATTGTCTCCTGAGGTAAGGAGGTAAGTACCTTGGGAAGAGCAGTTCTGGGCAGGCTTGGGGGAGCAGAGGAGAACTCTAGCCCATCAGCTGCCAGGATGTGGGCTCTGATTAGAAGGGCCGAGAAGGTGCAAGGGGCCAAAGTGGAAATGACCCGGGGATGGTAGGCTAGCAAGGGGAGAGGAGGAGGGCAGAGAGGCTGCTGCTAGAGGGTCCCTGGGTCAAGACCCAGAGTACCAGGCGGGCCTGGGTCCTCCCCCTTGTACTGCACATGGCCACGGAGTGTGGCCGAGACATACTGCAACATGCCCCTGACCTGACTAGAGTCTGGGGTTGTGGTTGGCACTGGGACAGGTGCAAGCAGAAAGACTGTTTACCCATCCCCATGGAAGGGGTTGAGAATGGAAGAGGGGGCACTACCAGAGGATGCTGCCAAGTGGAGAGCAATGTGGGTCCTAAAACCAGCAGAGCAGACAATGGGCGAGTCACCACGTGCAGAGGGTGCTCCATGGCTGACAAGCTAATTCCTGGGCTGACCAGCAGGAGGCGTTGCAGTGATGAGTCTTGACACCATTACACCATCCTTCGCCGATTCTTGGGGTGCCAGTCATCATACCAGGAGATTTTCTGGAGGACTTTACCCACCCATGAGCATCCCTCTCCCTTTCGGGGCATTGAGGCAAGAGGGGACTTCAACCCCTGCCAGCCCACTGTAAACCACATCACATGTCCCAACATGACATAGGACCAGGTTATATGTGGGTTGTAAAAGTCTCCCATTATTGCTGCTTTATTAGATTTAGTTCCCTCCTTGATCTCATTCAACATTACACTCTCTCTCTCCCCCCCCCCCCATATATATATTGCTGATCCAGAGACAAAGTACCTTTGTTTATATGTATTTGATAGGCCGCGGTTCAAAATATGTGCTTAGCTACAAATATTAAAGTATTTTAAAATGTGTTTTCACCTTAGGTGAATAAAAACAAAGATTTTTGAAATTTTTATGAAACATTTTTATTTAAAAAAATCAAATACCAACCCCCTATTTAGTTAAAATAATATTTTTATTTCTGCACTTTCTAGTATGAAAAACCAATAAACATATGTCAAAACGTACACTGAAGTTCAGGTGTCTGATCAATCTCAAAAGCTCTCTTACTACAAGTGAAAAATAAGGGGAAAGCAGCCTAGGAGCTCGTGGAAACCGACAGTGATGAATTAGCCACTGGGCCAATGGAGCCCATGTCCAGGAGCACTGGCTAAGGGAGGAGAGGGGGGCGGCTGGGAAAAATGGGTGCCACTCCAATCTGCTCTGCCCACCCGGCACTCCTGCCAAGGAGCAGGCTCAGAGTGTGGGAATTGGCACACTCTGCCCTCCCCTCCCCCCCCCCCCCGCTCCTGCCAGGGAGCAGGGAAGCCCCTGCGCCCCAACCCCATCCCCGATAGGAGTGCCAGGCAAACAGGAGAAGCCCCCGTGCCCTGACCACTTTCCCCCAGCAGGAGTGCCGGTGGGAGGGTGGAGGGGCCCGCAGGTCAGGTGGAAGGGATGGGGAGGGACCCCCACTTGCTCTGGCATAGGACCCCACAAACTCTTAATCTGCCCGTGGAAACCGAGTACCACAGTTCATGGCCTCCAAATAGATAGCATGAGTTTTTCTGATTTCAGTGCAGTTGCATTCACACACCTCAGGGCAAAATTTAGCCCTTAATGTCTCTACGGACATAGATTCAATAATATTGATAAATAACTTCCTTTAAACATATATTTAACATTTTTACATATATCATACCTATACACACACCACTATAGTTTATAAATCTTTTAAAAGGTTTTCAATCTTAAAAATCATTTTTAGCATAAACAATTAGTTAATCATATAGTCCTGTATATAAGGACATTATCTGTATTTCCTGAAAATAATCCCTCATTCTATTTATCTGTGAGGCTAACTCACTTACTCCTATACTTTATACTATTCTGTGACAATTTAGATCTTGTGTGGATTTCCTTTACTGGAATATGAGTTTTCTAGCTACTTGCTCTTGGCAAACATTGTTTCTCTAGCCTACAGATGTGTGTAGATCTCATAATACACAGATTCTTAGGCCCTGACTACACTAAAAATGCTACAGTCTTGCTGCTGTAGTACTTCAACATAGACACTACCTACACCAACAGGATGGGTTTTCCCACTGGTGTAGGTAATCCACTTCTCCAGATGTGCTATCTAGCATTATCTACACGGACTCAACAACACTGCTCAGCGAAGTGATGTGGATGTTTAGTGCCCCTAATTTAACCAACCTCATTTTCTAGCGTAGACCAGACCTCAGACCACTATCCCAAGTCACATGCAGTAGATTTGTATTGCCTTTCCTTCAGTTTCAGCACTTGCCATTTCTCATTCTTCCTGTAAAATACAGCATGAACAGCAACCATCTGGACAGCTATAGTCCTACTGCTGTCATACTTCTGAGATTCATACTGTAGTCCTGCCTATGGAGAGATATAGTCCTGTAAACAAGTTTATGTTGAGATCATTTTAATTGGTGGCACAACGTGCAGTCACAGAGTCTGGTTCTGCAAGCATGCATATGAATACCTGTCACAAATGTAAAGCGAAGGGTAACAACCTTTATGTATGCAGTAATATAAAATCCCTCCTGACCAGAGGTATAGAATCACTTACCTGTAACGGGTTAATCAGTTCAATTAACCTATTTGACACCTGACCAGAAGGACCAATGGGGAAAGAAGATACTTTCAAATCTGGGGGGTGGAGAGGAGGTTTTGTTTGTGCTATTTGTTGTGTCCTTTCTGGGACAGAGATGGACCAGGGCAGGAAAAACTATCTCCCAAAATCCTACCTGAAATTAACATCTAGGATTACAAAAATTGTAAGTAAAGGCACTATATTATCTTTTGTTTTAGCTTGTGAATTTTCCCTATGCAAGTCCTGTTTTTAGTCCTGTTTTTTTGTAACATTGAAGCCAAGCCTAGAGAGGAATCGTCTGTGTTTTAAATCTTTTTATTAGCCTGTAAATTTGCTTTCCATCCTGATTTTGCAGAGGTAGGTGATCCTTTTACTTTTTAAAAATAAAATTCTCCTTTTAAGAACTGATTGATTTTCAATGTCCTAAAAGCCCAGGGGTTTGGTCTGTGCTCACCTGTACCAATTGGTGAGGATATTATTCTCAAGCCTCCCCAGGAAAGGGGGTGAAGAGCCGTGGGAGAATATTTTGGGGAAATAGGAACTCCAAGTGGTCCTTTCCCTGAATCTTTGTCTAAATCACTTGGTGGTGGCAGCAATCCTGTCCAAGGACAAGGAAAGGAATTTGTGCCTTGGGAAAGTTTTTAACTTAAGCTGGTAGAAATAAACTTAGGATTTTTTTCATGTGGGTCCCCACAGCTGTACCCCAGAGTTCAGAGGGAACCCTTTACTCACATGTGCAGTCCCATTGGCTTCATTATGACTCCTCACATGCGTGTTTGCAGGATTTGGGCTGGTAAATGCTATGAATCATCCATCTGGAAGTCTACTTATGTTAATTTTGGAAGATGCTGTTGCTGTTTGTTCAGTGCCAGCTACACTGTTAGTCGCATAATATTATAGTCTTAAAGAGTCAATCCTCCTTCACCAACTCATGTCATAGTTTCTTCCTCTTGAGCTTTCCTTGTGGAGGAAGAGTAGAAGGGGCAAGGAAGGGACAAGATTTTGATAAAATTAAGGCACATTATTTATATTTTCTGACACTGTTCAACATTTGTCTTGTTCTTTTGTACAATTACACATTCAAATCCCAATTCTGCCAATACTCCTTCAAGTGACATGAACTATCTTGACTGATGTGAGAAGTCATTATTATTCATTATTTTCATTAAGGTAGGGCCTACAATGTGTGAAGCACTGTCAGCCCATGTATAGTTAGACTCAGTCCTTTACCCCAAAATGTTACAATTTATTGGCCCAACCCTGCAAGCATTTGGTGCATAACCCTAAGAGGTGCAAGTTAGGACAAGAGGGAGTTTAGGGCCCCAAGTAACTCCTACTTAGCACTTCACAGGAACAAGCCCTTAAAATCTTGAATGGGATTAATCCCATGAGTAAAGTTACCTACATGCAGATTTGGTCTCTAAGAATCATAGGACTGGAAGGGACCTTAAAAGGTCATCTAGTCCAGTCTCCTGTACTTATGGCAGGACTAAGTATTATACGTAGGCAACATATGAATGATGAGAGGAAGAGGAATAAGCCATGCAAAGGCTTTTTTAAAAATGAGTATTTTTTAATATGAAGTACTTGCCAGTTGCTGTTAAACCATTATTATCTGGCTCATAGTTTGCAAGTGTTATGGTAAAAGTGGACCTTGAGGAGCAATTTGAAGAGCGGTGGTTGTAGGGATCAGTTCAGGGAGCACATTCAATATATAAAGGGTGCAGTGGAAGAAGTGGCAAATGGAAGTGGTTGAGGTTGATATCATTGGAGAAGTGCCAGATAATGTGCTCAGATACAAGAGCAGATAATAGTTAGAACTCCCATTACAAAGGGAGGAAGCGTGTTAGGTCAGGAGGAAGATAAATATGCTAAAGACATTTTAGGAAATTTTAAATCTTTTCCTTGCCACTTTAGCAAATGAAAGTGAATTATGTTTGACTGTGAATGGGTAGTTACGATTTTAAAATAGCTGGGTTCTTTCCTGACATTCACCTAGTTCAGTTTTTACTCTGAAATGCAAGCAGAATCTCATTATGTGATATATACCCATGAAAAGACAATTCTTCCAGAGACTATATTATTATGGCAGCAAAAATTGCTCTTTTGTATTATTTCAATGATCAAGATAATTTATATGGATTCTTAGAACGCTCAGCTAAGCTGGTCAATAGTGTTTTTAATTATACTGAACTTACAAAATTATAACATGGCTGTGCTAAATCAAACACAATATTAGTGGATGCAGGTGCAATATAGACAGTAGTATTGTGCTTCTAAGTCATTTAAAATGTTTGACTTTTACAGGTCCAGATCTTAAGCACATGTTAAATAGTAATAGGTGGTTTGGATAAAAGAAGAACTGATCTAAACCCTCATCAGAAACAGACCTAATCTGAATCAACCCAGTTCAAAACAAAACCAACTACAAACATTTTAGAATTTACTTGAATTTTATTATGTTCCATTCTCATATGCCTCTGCCCTCCCTGATTTCTGACCCGGAGTCAGACCCCAGTAATTCTTTCTCCCAATCTTTGTAGACCAAGTGAAACCAGGAAGCAAATCTCAACAGAAAATAGTCTTTGGCTAGATTTGTACCTCTGCTTTTTAGATGCAAGAAATTCTGGCAGTTCACTACTGTCTAGATTAGAACATGAGAGTGTTCATCTTGACCAAATTTGTGTTCAGAATCCAGTAAATCTTTCATGCCTTCAATTAACTATAATGACCTTAAATGGATATGAATAACAACAAAAACGGGATCAAGTTAACATGGGAGGGGGTGTGGGGTGTCATTTATAAGCTACCTCCATCCACTTCATTCTAGGAATTGTGCAGGAAGCACTGCTGCTGCAGCAAGGGAACAACACAGAGGGCACCCCAATGCAGACACACAAAGGACCTGTGGGTTACCTACTTGCCTTTAATAGAGAAATGGACTGGAACAGGCACCTCTGGAACTAGGCCTGAGGAGCCCTACCCTCTTTTGGATGCCCTAAGGGGTCATACTATGAACTACTACTGTTTTATTTTGAAGAGGTAACAAAGTCCTGTGGCACCTTAAAGACTAACTATAAAGTTTTGAAGCATAAGCTTTTGTGGGCTAATACCACTGCTTGCATCCGACGAAGTGGGTATTAGCCCACGAAAGCTTATGCTTCAAAACTTTATAGTTAGTCTTTAAGGTGCCACAGGACTTTGTTACCTCTGGTATTCCAGACTAACACGGCTACCTCTCTGATTCTTCTTTTGAAGAGTAACTGCTTAAGCCACTGTACCATGGGTTATTTGCAACCTTTCTCTTTCTTGTCAGTCCTAGTAAAATATCCCTTTACTGTAGTTATGTGCTAAAATGCCTTCAGCACTTGCCTCTAAAAGTCATGGTACCTCTGGCATTCTACAGAGTATTTTAAGAGGTTTCTAGCATCACAGCACTGAGCAGTCAGTAATGGCAAGTGGATAAGTAGGAGATAGTTTCTGTAAATGGATAAAGGCTGTTGTTATTAATTTAGTTATAGTCCAAGCAGCACGTGCTTCACTGTATCAGAAAGTTGTTTGGCTCATCATTTAAACCAAACTGATGTCTTGGTGGAGGCTAGTCAACCCAATGGATCATCTAGGAAAGCCAAGGATCTGTCCTTAATGCATGCCTTGGCTATTTGACTGACTGGCTTTATTATTCAGAGGGGCAAGTAAATGAGTTAAGAGCCCCTGACTCCTTATGTGGTGAATTTGGCAGAATAAGAAGGAGCAGCAATATGCAGCAACTACAGCCAAGGTTTGAAAACTGGCAACTTGAATTTTAGAGCCTTTGTGTGGAACATGAACAAACTATTGTATTTAAAGTAAATAAGGTTTTTAAAATATTGAAGAAACTTCATTTAAAATAAAATTAAAATGCACATCTTATCAGTTTAGTGTGATCCTTGCCCTTGCTTTTCCTTGCTGAGTTTTCCAATGTGGGCACAAGGGGCGGCTGAAGAGCACTGGGCCAAGGCCAGGAGCAGAGCCCTGGGCTGGCTGCTGGAACCCCAGGCCAGCAGTGGGCTGAGCGGGGCCAGTAGCTGGTAACCAGACTGGCAGCAGGCTGAGCCGCTCAGCCCACCGCCGCCCTCACTCAGTCCGCTGCTGGTCTGGGGTTCTGGCTGCCAGCCCCTTGCTAGCCAGGGTCCCGGCCGCTGGCCCCGCTCAGCCTGCTGCCAATCTGGGGTTCCGTTCACCCAGGCCAGCAGCGAGCTGAGCGGGGCCAGCGGCTGGTATCCCTGACTGGCAGCAGGCCAGGCGGCTGAACCCGCTGTCAGTTTGGGGTTTTGTCTGCCAGCTCCTGCCAGCCATGGTCTTGGCCATCAGCCCCGCTCAGCCCGCTGCTAGTCTGGAGTTCCATTTACACAGGCTGGCAGCAAGCTGAGTGGAGCCAGCGGCTGGGACCTGCAGCGTGCCATTAAAAATTGGCTCACGTGCCACCTTTGGCAGACGTGTCATAGGTTGCTGACCCCTATTTTTTACCTATTATGAAAGATCTCATTAAATTATTTGTGGTGTGAAAAAACAAACAAGCTATACCCATAATTGGGTTGACTGAAGTGAAGATCTTGGAAGTGAATTTGATATGTATTTAGTGCAAATACTGAAAAGCTGACAAGGAGAAATGAAACATTTCACAGACACAAACACTCAACTAATGTGGCATTTAAAACAATGAAACTTTTATAGAGTGGAATTGCATGAATTGAATCACCATACAACTTTAATATCAATAAAGATTCTTCCCCCCCCCCCCCCCCACCTGCACGTCTGTATAATTTTCTTTCTTTTAGCTTCTCAATTCTTAAAGGTCCATGCTGCAGGATGATTTTAATAATTTTTAGCTAATAAATGGATATGTAATTTATATGCACAATGTTTTCAGCCTGATGCCTTGTCAGAATAGCAATAAGGTAATAGGATTGCTGTTGCAGTTAAATATGAGTGATTTTTTAAAATTTGGTAGTCTCCTTGGTAAGTACTGCACAGAAACACTTAAACAGAGCTAGATAATCATTAGAGTCTAAACTAGCTTTCAGAGTCAGACTACTAATAACAAAAAAGGGGAAAAAAGGTAGTGTACATAATCTCCAGAATGCCTCTTTTAATAAGACTGTAACATCTCAAGAGCTATGCAGAAGAGACGTTTCAAGATTAGATGTTAGGGTTTGTCTTAAACTAGTAACACTTTACAATAACCGAGGCCTATCCTCATACATTTTGTTTATAGAAGCATTTGGTATACTTTGTAAAGACCCACTTATCCATCCCAGAGAGACCAGCTGGAACCTAGTCTATCTGGGTCCTCCCTGTACCTATTAGGGGAGCACCTACTATGTGCCAGTTTACACTTCTGACTTCTGTTGCTCCCTGACTGCAAGCTGGACTCCAAGGAACTGTATCTTGGTAGTAAAACTGGAGAACAAGGAGCAGCTGCAGGAAGGTCCCAGCAGGCTAGGAAGAAGAAAACAATGCTGAGCACCTATTACAGCAAAATGTCAAATGGAGAACAGGAATGCTGAATTGCATAGTTCTGCAGCCACTGAATCTCCAAGTGCCTGTGGTGCTGATTGAGATGAATGGGAGCAGTTCACACCACTCAGAGCCATTGTTTCAGCTCTTTGTCAGTTTAGGTTTAGGCAAGGGGTATCCCTGCAGCAGTTTACACTAGATTACCTTTTTCTTCATAACCATAAAGCCTACAGGCTTATTTTAACAAGTGAAAGCTGAGATTCCAAGGGAGAATTCTGAATCAAGGGGTGATTTCCATGGCAAATTCTGCAGCTGTGTAATAGGTGGAACCTTGCTGTTAACAGCCAACCCAGAACAGGTGCTCAAGCTGGCTCAGCATGCATGGAAATTACTTACACTACTGCACAGGCCTGCTCATACTCTCTGTGTTCCCCAACGCTGCTAACGCGAGCATAAAATGAAGAGGGGGAAGTTTGGGGACCAGCACCCTTCTTTTATTAGCAGTAGAATTCCTCAGCTCAGGATATTCCAGGTAAGGTATTGGTGGTAAGAAACAGAGCATGTAAATGACATACTGTGTAACGGCAAAATCTGTCTGCCCCTTTCTCCCTCAATTCAATATCCAATCAATGAGTCTTGTACTGGACACACCCGACTTTACAGAATGAATGTGTAACCATTTATTTAGAAAGTTAGCAAACTGTCAGACAGCCCCTCATCTGGGTTTATTGACTGATGTATAACATGCTATGTGTCATTGATCAAGAGTATTTCCCACTGGTTTAAAAACAGCCCATGGCTTTTTATAATCCTCTTACTTCCAGCTGTTCACATGGGTATCTGGACCTTCATTCTCTATATAGGACATAAGGAAAGGTTAGGAGTTATTACTATGAATAGAGGTTATTCATAATCAACAAGAAATTGAGACATTTACTGCAGCACAATAAACATATCATTCATTGCCCTAGAAAATAGGGCTATAAAATACAACTACAATATTCATCAGGAGCTCAGATCACTGCTCTATTGCCCCTACATTCCCTGGCACTGGTAACGTGAACAGAAACCCTGCTGTGTCTCCATCCCAGTTTGAAAGAGATTTCCTATAAACACAATGGATAGTAGTAGAAACAGTAAGTGCCCCCACTGTATTTGGAATATAGCTTATTACTTCACTGCATGATTGTTATAGTATGAGGAAAAGTCTAAAGAGTAATAAATATCATATTTCAGTGGATGCCAGTTCTCATCCAGTCCCATGCTGGTCACCACATACATGATAGTTCTTCGTTTAGTCACATGAGAATGTTCTTATTCCGTCATTGTCTGGCAGAGGACTCTTGCAGTTCATACAATTTCATTTCAGGAGTTGTCCTAATTCCTACATGACCAATGCACAGTGCATTCCATTAAATCCAAATCCCTTTGCCTTCTCCCTTTAGTGTACTTAGTGAAGGGCAGATAAGCAGTTAGGAAGTGAGTGACTCTTTTGTATGGGTGTGTGGAGTCCACAAGTAATTGCAGCAGCCTGAAATACCTTAAATTCACAATCTGATCTCTCATGTCTTGATTGCATTTTATTCAGCAAGCCCAAAAGATTGCATTAGGTACACAACAGGAGCGGGTGCTCTTCTTCATGAGTTAAATGTACAAACAATATTTGGCTTCATAACATACCACTAAGTAAAAAAAAGAGGAAATTGTATTTAAGGAAATCAGTTGTACACACAAGGATATGGCTATGCAACATCACTTAATTTTAGAGACAAGTGTGTGGTTAATTTCCCTAGGTAACAAATATACTCCAAAAGGAGGTTTTTACCTGAATTCAAACTATTGATCATGTGCAGTTTTTCTTTAGCCATCTTTCATTCCCATTCTTGGTTGTTAATTTGATAACAATCAGTTACATTTGTCACAAGTATTGAACCTTTCTGAAATGCACTGAAAATAGACTTGAGAGCAGGCGTTCACTGTTTCTACTAGTATCCATTGTGTTTATAGGAAATCTTTTTCAAATTCCATGAGTTTCCCAGGCTTACAAACTCTGTGCAAGATTAATTTAAGGCATATGGGGTTTAAAAATGAAATCAGGAAAAATCAGCTCAGCAAGAACTGTGAATAAAATGATTAAATCAGTTGCTAACACTATGGTAGAAGACAGAGGGCTCCATGCTAGCTATAGATTTGAGAGGTCAGATGCTTTATTATAGCAAGGAGGAAGACAATCCTATGAAAATTGGAACAAAGTGGCAGTACACATACAGTTGCCCTCTAATAGAATGGTTGACTATATAATGGAAATATTTGGTCACTTTTCTTTTTGATAGGACTGCTTCAAATATTGGTCCCCTGCCCAGGTGTGTTGCTTATAGCTCCTTTATTCCGTTGTCCAACCATAATCGGTCATCATCCCTTTATACTAAAGTAATTGTACCAGAATGGGGTAAATTTTCCAAACAAACTAGTATGTGTGGTTGCTATTAGTTTATTTTAAAAACCATCTGGCAAAAAGGTTAGCATGAATGGTCCACCATGTCCCATTTTGGAAAGTCAGGTTTTATTTGCAAATGATGGTATGAAGCCATGGGAATAATGTTAAGAGGGAGTGTCTGGTTTTGATTTGACTGTATATAAACTACACAACTCGGTCAAGGTCAAAGTCTACACATCACCATCTACACCAGTAGCAGCATCTTCTAGGCGATGTTGCGAATTACACTCACAGGTCACACACACGGTTCAAGAGAACCTCTATGAATTACACCTTCAGGTCACGTACAGCTCGAAAACTGTTACGAATTATACCCACCAGTCACGCAGAGTTCGAGTCTAGGCTGAGGCACACAACCCAAGTCCAAACTGCAGATCACTTAACCAAAGATACCAAGTTTATTACGCTGCGCGTGGTACCTCCCGCTAACCAGGAGGAACCCTGAATACAGACGAAGAATGGGTCATATACTCCTCAGTAGTGCATGCACACCGCGTGCATCGAAACTTACAGCCTATGGAGGGGCATTTTTCTTATCTCCCACCTATCCATTGTAGGTATTCTGCTCGTGATCATATGCTGATGTTACAGTGGAGAGCTTATCAGGTCCGAACTGTTTTAAGGCTTTTCCTGTCTTTGTCTGGTCAGCAGCAGTTTCAAGTATCCCCTGGAGGCCCCCTTCCCCCCCTTCCTCTGGTATGTGCTGTGCTGGCCTTTTAGATAAGGGCCGACAGGATCTTCAAAATGGAGTTACACGAGCTAACTTTCTTTAACAGCGAAAGGTCTCTGTGTTGTTGTTATCCTCTTAGAGGTCTGTTGCTTGGCTACTGTCAACATTCCCAGCTTCAGTGAAAGTGAGTTTTGAATAAATGCTGGAAGGAGGACAACTTCCATACTATAAGAACAGGTATAATCAAGACAGGCCATGATTTTTATTTTAAAAACCCATATGCAAGTGCTTTATCAAGTATTGCTAAACTACATTGTTGCCTGGCTTTCAGTTCATGAGAAGTAAATAGAATTAATCTCTTTAGGTTTTGGTGACTTCAGAGCTTATAAGTACTTTGGGGGCAGGGACTGAGTCTCTTGATATGTGTTTGTACAGTGCCAAGTGCAATGTGACCTTGCACCTGGCTGGGAATCTGGATATTACCTAAATGTAACAGTAAAAGAAAATAATAAAGCATTTCTATCTAGGGCATCACTAATGAACCCATCACCAGAGGATTCCCCCCCCCCCCTTGGTTCTTAGATATTGCAGTTCCCTATAAAAAAACATAGACAGAAATGTGGATGGCAGTATGTATGAGCCCCAAGTTGTATAGAGGAGAAGTTTTGGGAAGTACCTAAAAAAAGCAGAAACAGCAAAATGAGGACTTTTCATTAATTCATTCTCTCTCTCCCCTCTGGAGCATCAGACTTGCATCAATATGATTTGACATTTTAGAAGCTGGCACCAATAAGAAAAGAGGTTTCTGTGTTATGTCAGATCGAGCACTAAACTTAATAGGATTTTCTAGCATTTTAAATTGCAATGCAATCATTAAACTAAGTACAACGAAATTCAGCAACGTAGCTCACAGAAGTAACACCAGTTCTTGTCTGTCACCTTTCTGTGTAAGCTCAAAAGCTTGTCTCTTTAATCAACAGAAGTTAGTCCTATAAAAGTTATTAGTCCTCACCGCCAGCAGCTTTCAGTATATTTACCATCTTCTCTGCTGGTCCAGTCCTACTTCCAAAGATTTAAAAAAATCCTATTACTTTATATGGGAACAGGAATGGATGTAAGACCTACATCTAAGGTAAGTGTTTGATGTTGCTTTGTTGTGTGGTTAAGTACATTATTGGAGCTTAATATTTTTATCTCTGTAATAGAGACAGAAAAAAAGATAGGTTGTACACTACTTAGGATGGGGATTAACAGTAGACCGACAAAATGCACTGGGAGCATAGGGGAAAGTTCTCCTCTAGAGAGGTAACAAAGAGTCCTGTGGCACCTTAAAGACTAACTATAAAGTTTTGAAGCATAAGCTTTCGTGGGCTAATACCCACTTTGTCGGATGCAAGCAGTGGAAGTGTCCAGAAGTGGACACTTCCACTGCTTGCATCCGACAAAGTGGGTATTAGCCCACGAAAGCTTATGCTTCAAAACTTTATAGTTTAGTCTTTAAGGTGCCACAGGACTCTTTGTTACCTCTGGTATTCCAGACTAACACAGCTACCTCTCTGATTCTTCTCCTCCAGAGAGGTTTTCTTTTTAATAGTGGGTGTGGCCTGACAGTGTTTATATTTACATAGGGGCTTCATGGGAGAAGGGAGTTTTGAGGCAGGATTTGACATTTCATTTGCAGATTTCCTCCTGCCACTTGCAGAGAGATTGGTTCATTCTACCATTGATGGCTGGGGTCATATGACCCTGTTCTTTTTGGTTTGTGGCATTTAGGCTACATTATTGATCTGTACTGTGGATTTTGCATAGTGACTAATAGGTACTCACTAATGTGGAGGAGATTACTTACTGCCAAATGTGTAATTAGCACCGTACTTGAGGCACATCATTGTATCAGCAAAGGAAACTTCCTTGGTTACACTGATGTCAGATATCACTATATAAAAAACTAGTGTAAAAGCCCATGTACACGGGACAACGGTAAGGGCTCTCGTGCCCCCCCCCTCGCCCAGCCCCCAACGCCCCCCCAACACCCCCTCCCCCCACACCCCCTCACCCAGTCCCACCACCCAGCCCACTTCAATGCCCCCGCCCATCCCCCTCCCCCCCCACCCCCTCGTCCAGCCCCCCTCAATGCCCCCCCTCACCAAGGCCCCCCCTCGCCCCTCCAAGCCCCCCCTCACCCAGCCCCCCTCCAAGGCCCCCCTCCCTTGCCCAGCCCCTTCCCCCCTCCAAGGCCCCCCCCTTGCTCAGCTCCCTCCCCTGCAATGACCCCCCCCCCCCGCTCAGCTCCCTCAACCCCTCGTCATGCACCCGACAGCCCAGCTAACTTTATATGTATAACTGCTCCTTGGTGCTCTAGCTCCATGTGAGTGAGGCGGGCATGCGCGGTGGCCATTTTGTGCCTCCGAACTACAACCCCCAGCATGCCGTTTGTCCGGGCCGTCTCTACTGTGCATGATGGCTTCACACACACTTCTCTAGCCGATTATTAAATAGGATAGTCCCAAGGGATATAAGCATCTTTAGTTTCTGATTTTTAGTAAGTCCTTCAATGTAAAATTGATATATTTGGGCTCATCCTTCCTCTTTCTTAGTTGTGTGGGATTAACAGATACACTGCCACTTATTCCATTATTTGTCATATTTTTTCTGTTTAAAATTAAAATATCTTTTTAAAAAGTAGTCAGATCTGTTAGTAATTTGAAAACAGAAAATAATACATGTTTTTTTCAGATACTATTATTTCAACTCAAAATGTCGACCACAGTGAAAAAGATAAATTACCTTGGCCCCCGTTCAGGAGAGCAGCCCCATCTAGGAAACCACTTTGGATTGTGCTTATCTTTAAGCATTTCATTCAGTCCCAGGGAGTTCAATGAGACTGTAGCCCATGGTTTAAGTATGGGCCCAAGTGATTTCTGGAGTAGAGATGGATTTAAATATGAGATTAATCCTGTACTGAGTCAGACCCACATAGTAGAAGCAAGCACGTCTGGATAAAGGCCTGATCCAATTCCTATTAAAGTCAATGGGAGCCTTTATATGGATTTAAATGAGACTTGGATCAGGTTTTAAGAGAAGTCAGGAGAGTATTGGCAGGTTTAAGATTAGCAGCCGTGTTAGTCTGTATCCGTAAATAAGACGAGGAAGACTTTGTAGCACCTTAGAGACTAACCAGTTAGTCTCTAAGGTGCTACAAAGTCTTCCTCCTCTTAATTAGGAGAATATTGCTATTTTCAGAGCAGAGGAGGGGGGCCTTGGAGGGGGGCCTTGGCGAGGGGGGGCTGGGTGGGGGGCATTGAGGGGGGCTGGACGAAAGCCACCTTTGCTTTATCTAATTCTGCCACCTTCATCAGAGAGAAGTAGCTAGTTGCCCTGTCCTGGTCTACTCAGATAGGAGGCTGCCTGCTAGTTCAATTTACAGATTAAATTAATCCCAGGAGTGCTGAAGGCATAAAAAAAGAGACTCTGTTTGGAGTAACAATGACAATCCTTTTTTAACTTAATAGGACACATCCAACAACTTTTGTAAAGGTATTTGTTAATGTTCCTAAAGCAGTAACTATGGTTTTACATATATTTCTTCTTAGGTTGTAGTACCCCCCTTCCATAATTAGTGTTGCCATATTTTGATCATGATTAGTTTGGGGGAATATTAATCACACTTTATTTCTCACTAGTCCATTAGCTGATAAAGTAGGCATTAACTGTTGATAATGATCAGTTTCTCATGGATTGTTGCTCAGTGATACTGTATATTTTAGTTTTATGGCTCCATATCTGTCTTAGAGATTGAACTAATAGTTATACAAATATCAGGCTTGTTTAAATATGTCTTCATTTAGCAAACTACCTTCAGTTCTAATGTTGGTGGGCATCATGATTTTATTTAACAGCACATTATATGGTACTTGTTTTAATTTCACAGGAATCACAGGAAACTGTCCTGGAGGGCTGTGTTGTAATTTTATTTAGTTCTGCAAGCAGATGATCAGACATAATTAAAGATAAATGCAGTAGGATAAGGTATCCAGACTTTGAATGAGGCCTCATTGGCGACATACCAGAAACCCAAGGGAGGACATAATTTGCATGAAATGGAGTAAATTGAAGCCACACACATCTTTAATATGGTGGTCTGGTCTGCTAAAACAATAGATCCCAGCACAGTCAGGCATCGTCTAATGGGGTAGGCAAACTTTTTGGCCTGAGGGCCACATCGGGGTTTCAAAACTGTGTGGAGAGCTGGGTAGGGAAGGCTATGCCTCCCCAAACAGCCTGGCCCCTTCTCCCTATCTGCCTCCTCCCACTTCCCACCCCCTAACTGCCCCCCCCTCAGAATCTCCAATGCATCCAACCCCCTCTGCTCTTTGTCCCCTGACCACCCCCTCCTGGGACCCCACCCCTAACCTGCCTGCCTATCCCCTATCCAACCCCCTATCTCCATCCCCTGACTGCCCCCTTCAGAATCCCCGACCCATCCAACCCCCCCCTTGTCCCCTGACTACCCCCTTCTGAGACCCCCTCCTTACCCTAATAACCTCCGTTCCCTGTCCCCTAACTGTTCCCCAGGCCCCTCTGTCCCTTATCCAATCCCACGGCCCCCATGCTGCTCAAAGCAGTGTGTCTACAAACCCACATTTTATAAAGACACTGTCAAGTGATTTTGTATTTTGTCCATTATTTGTACTTTCTGTTTATGACACTATCATAGAAATGTCTGCCCAAACTCATGGCAAATGCAGTATCTTTCTTGGTGCACTGGGATCAGCATTGGGGAAGTGTGTTTGTTAGTTAATTTCTTCTAAATAGCCAGCAGAGGGAGCACAGAACTCTGATTTTCACAATTTTTTTTTTAGATGTCTAAATATTAGCTTATCAGGTATTTTAAAATACATATAAACTAAATCCCAGTCCTGAAAATACTTAAGTACATGCTTAACAAAACAGGTGAGTAGTTTTGTGGACAATGATTCTCATGAGAAAAGCTAAGTATGTACATAACTGCAACAGCTTTAAGGTAAGTCATGTTCTAGACCTAAACTCTTGCTTTTGCATTTCTCTCCTTTCTTTATGGCCTGATTCTGCAATACTTTACCTGTGAACAGTAATTATTTATGTGATTAATCTCAATGAAGTCAAGGGGATTATTCTGAGTAATGAGAATTTTGATTTTGGGCTTCAATGCCCTGGACCTGCAATAGAATATTTGCAATGATAAGAATCCATTGATACAGATCCCATTACAGGATTGGGGCCTTTTTATGAGATGCCTTTTGGGATAGAGTGTGCAGGAAATGTACTATGCAAAATAGAGCCCCAATCTTCTAGACACAGACTCCGCATTGACTTCAGTGGAAAGTCTGCATGTAGAAAGGTATTTGCCGTGTGCAGAGGGCCAGCTCAAGGTGTAGGTCCCATTTAAACTGTAAAATAAGGCTTAAATTGTGCATCAGCCTTGCATTGACCTTCTGCAGAAGAGTGAATTTCAACTGTAGCATCCTTGAGGATCATGCCAAAAGCTGCTTTGAGTTGAGTTCCATTGGAAATGTCAGGGTTCCTATAAAAGAAAGATACAATTTAAATAAGTTTCTTTTACTAGTAAATGGAATGGAACAAAATAAAGCAAATCACTTATTTGTTAGGGGCTTGACCTGCAATGTAGTGATACCCTGGGCATCCTCAGATATCAGTGGGCGTTGAGTGCTCAGCACCTTGCAGAATCAAGCCCTAAAAGACTATGTGTACTTTACTTGGCAGAACGTGTTCACTTTTAAACACTATATTGTCTAGGTGGAGTCAGAATATGAAATCTTAATGGGTTTATCCATCAGAGCATAATGCAAAAGGGGAAGGTTCTGCATTTCTTTTTAGCAATGACCATAGATATGAGATCTGTTCTCCAAATTAGAGGTGTTGGCAGACTTAATTACTCAGACAATTGTTTTTAGATTATTTTAAAATAAAAAAATATCAAATGGATTTTGAATATATTTAGTTTTATCGGAAAATACACTTTGACACACTACTGGACCCTTCCTGTGTTGCTGGCAGCAACAAGGGTTGGGCTCAGTTAGCTAATGAGGACCCTCTTATACTTAACAAACACCACTGTCTCAAGCCCCACTCATAATTTCTGGGATCACTAAATACCTTTTCTGGGCACCCTAATAGGCAATATTACCCCAAATGCAAGCACTGAGTCTGTGTATGCAAAAAGGAACACAATAACAATATATTTACATGAATGATAACTAAAATATTCCGCCATGGTAATTGCCCTAGTATTCTGTTAACTCTATTACCCACCTAGCAGGCAAATATTACTTTTACCTCCATAACTTCTCTCTTCCTCATCTGCTCAGCCTTACTTGCACTTTGGTATCCGTGGGTAGTGTAGGGCCAGAATCCTGAGGTGCACAAAGGTGTTCTTCTCCTGCAGGTTTACCAACTAATCCACCAACGGTGATTTCAGCTTTATTTAGATTGAAGAACCTTACCACACTTCATTCAGTTTTGCTGTGGTCCTCTGTATTCTCGCCCTACAGCATGACTTTTCAGTGATAAGACACACCACAGTACATAGAACCTTTATGTAAAATCCTTGTTACAAAATAAGATCCCTTTTTATGACTTGTTCACTTCCATTACTCAACCAATTCTGAGTCTGTGCTCCCTTATAATGACTCCCAAAGTATTCTGGAGGAATTCTGGATAGAAATCTTATTCAAATGTAGCCTTCTCTGTTAAGTAGCCATACTTTCTCTGTTAACTAATACAAGAGGGAAGAGAGCTCCTTCCCCTGTGGAGCTGCTGACCATCTGGAGTTCTGGATAAATTCCTTATGCAGATGAAGCAATTCACCAACAGATAGGCGCAGATAACTCTTTACCTTCTAGAGCTTCAGACCATAGGGCTTACACTATTTTTAAAAACAATTACTTGTAAATAAGCCCTTTGGCTGTAACCTTGATTTGTTTTTATATATAAATTTTGTTCCTACAAATAAGAGCTCTGTTGTGGATTGGGAACCTGTAAAAGCCTTTCTCTTTTAAGGATTTCTATAGCACCCACCTCTATAGTATCTAAGGCTTTGTCTACGCTATCTCGCTTTTACCTACACGGCTGTGGTGACACACCCATGCCACTAAAAGGCACAATGTACCGGTAGCTGCTGTTTGTTGGCAGGAGAAAGTTCTCTTGCTGACAAAAAAACTTGCAACCCCAATGAATGGCAGCAGCCGACAAAACACTGTTCACACTAGTGCTTTTTGTCGGTGAAACTTTTGTCATTTGGGGGGGAGGGGAAAGAGATATTAATGACAAACGTTGTGCAGAGGAAATTCCAGTGTAGACAAAGCCCTAGTGCTCCTAGTACAGGCCAAACTTTCAGTACTTTAACACCATCTGCCCTTCCTTTCTTCCTTCCTTATTTATGATTGCTCAAATTCCCTGCTGAATACCCAAACACAAATTTGAAAATCCACTTGATACTGTAGAGTATGTATATTTCGCATATGTAAGCCTTCATATATATTACAAAGAGTGAGAAAAAGAAAGATCTGTATGATTTTAAGCAATTGTCCTTCTTAGTGTGGAAAAAATGAGGGTGCATTCTTTACCCCATTAAGATACATGTTATATGCAGTGAAGGAAGTCAGTACATGACACTATGAAAAGCTAGAAGTACAACAAAGGAATGATCCCTGAGCCTCTAGCACCAGCTGTGATATGACATGCAGAATGATGTACCAGTTGTCTGATCAATAGCTTTTACTTTTAGGACAATTATTTCTTGGCAGCCAACCTAATGCAATTACGTATGTTTTTCTGCAACAAGCTAACACTTTATGCGACTGAGGCAACAGATGCAGTACACTAAAGAGCTTATTTGCATAAATATCAAAGTATAGTTGCCAGAATTCCAAAAGTCTATACTTTGTGTAGGGTCACACTTTAATTGTAGACATTATACTAACTCTAAGAATCTTACCACACATTTATTAAAAATGACATGGTGTTCAGTCATTTTGGACAATCAGAGGAAATCTCTTTCAGTATTTGGAAATGTAGCAATATAGGCTAAAAATAACAATTACTGCTGGTATGAACTACAAAGTAAGGAAAGGTGAGGACATATCGATTTTAAGGAAGTCTCTCCTGGGTTATTGCGCTATGGGAAATTTTCAGAAAGAAATCGAAACCAGGCAAATCTCACCTTATTTGCTAAAATTCTGAAACTCAGGACGACTTTGCTGCTGTTCCTCAACCTGGGGCTATGTTTGGAGTAAACCTGGGAAATGATTCTTATGACTCTGAGCTGTTGATGTTTCAGGTGGAAACCACATGCAACTACAGATTTTCCCTAGATCTCCGTGCATACAATGCTTAGCATAATGGGTCCCCAGGCCTGGGGTGGGGGTGGGGGCTTTGGATGGTACAAAAATAGAAATTGTTGTTGTTACTAATTACTGTTACTATTGTTTTTACTTATTCAATGGCTTTATTATGGATTTGACTGACTCAAGTGGTTTCAGCTGAAAGTAGCTTGAGTTTGGGTGTTTATAGATCGTATGTAACTTTATGCTGTAAGGGAGGGACTGTTATTGTATCAGGTGGATTATCAGTTTCTAATCGTTCTCTCTCTTGCCCTCTTGTAACTTGAGTACTAAAAAGGAAATATCAACTTTATTACTACTGCCAGCTAATAGATTTTCCTTACGTCAAAGGTGGAGATTTGACTGCATGCATGTGTGAGCACACACTCACTTTTGGTAAGGGAATTTGGACAGGGTGAAGGGGATCCTGCAGCAATATCTGCACAAAAAAGAATTGTAGCAATGAAAATAAATCATATAAACTGGGAACTTCTGTTTGTAAATTAGACACAAGATATTTTCTTGAGGGACATACTAATTTTTATTGTTCAGCATGTCAAATATAGTGTGAAACTTCTATAGAAAAATATATATACCTTGTGTTTGAATGTCTGGTCCATGCAAACAAATTAGAGAGATTTATGGTGTTGTATGATCACTTGTTCAAGTGTGGTTATAAAGGGCAACAATAATGATGACAGATCACCCCTGTTCACTTCAAAGAGTAATGTTGCCTCCCTCATCTAACCACGTGACCAGATCCTAGGTGTCTAATTGCTTGAGCATTTTTGAGTTGAGTCAGGAAGCTCATTTAGGTCACCTAGTAGATAGTGGATTTTTATATCAGAGCAATATTTCCAACTGAGAATGTCCATAGATGACCTGATATTCCTTAGGGACAGCTTCATCACCTGGGAGAGAACGGACTTTACTATTGTGTTAAATGTTTGGGCCATAATGAATTGTTAAAAAAGCAAAAATGGGATAGGTCTCTTAAAGCTGCTGGAAACATAAGGACTGACTCCTTTGGTGAGGATCCAAACACTGATGAAGAATAGGGCCAGAAAATGCCACCTGCTGAAACTTTTCTTATTTCCCTCAGTAGAGTTTAAAAGATTGGATTGAAACCTTCCTTTAACATCTTCCATCTTCTGTATCTGTGAATGGATAAACAATAATCTAAGAGTTTGTAAATTAATTGCTAGTTATTTGGAAGTTGAAAGACAGAAAATACTATCTTTTCTCTGAATTTACTAACATCTGATCTATCAGTGGCATGTACTTCCTTTACTCTCCCAGATAATCCTTATTCACATGAATAGTTGCAAAGACTTTAGTGGGACTACCTGCATGAATAAGCCTTGCATATGGGAATATGGGTGGCAGGTTTAGGCTCATGTTTTTATTATCTTACTGTTTATATGATTTTATTGTTGTGAGGTTACATTGGCGTGCTTGTACTTTGATATTTTGAAATAAAAGTTCCCTAAACATCATTAATGTTTAAAGTCTTTAAAACATATAATCTTTTAAGTACATACGGAAGGCTCAATCCCTTTTTGTGTGCCCTGGGGCAGTAAAATGGGTGACAATACCTACCTCAGGGAGTGTTGAGAAGCTTCTCATTAGACTTCATAAAATACTTTGAGATCCACCTATAAAAGGCACTACGGAACTGCAAAGCATCATTCATGATTATGACCTCTGACTGGAAGGAGCTAACAGAACAAGCTGGGCTAATTGTAGTACTATTTTGTTTATTTGGCTAGGTAGCTGGTCTGGTGAAGGATTAAGGGCATGTCAAGATTTTCTACAAGGAAGCTCTAATGAAGAGAGTAAGTGTGGTCCTTTCACTGCAAGAAAAGTTGAAGGGAAGCCTCCAGTTGTATGATTGAGCCCAACCAGAGCAATTTGTTGGGATGAACATGTTCGTTCGTTCGTTCTTTTGTTCTTTTGTTCTTTCGTTCTTTTGTTCTTTCGTTCTTTCTTTCATATATCATTCTGGAACTGTCACTTCTCACTGTGTTAATACACGTAATTCCTTTTATTGTGATCACTGCAAAAAACAGGTGACTCTAATTGTGAAAGACAGTGCCCACTGAACTCAATGAGAATTTTGCCACTGATTTCAGTGGGAACAAAGTCAAGATTGTAGAAAAAGCTAGAAGCAAGAATAAAATATCACAAAAATAAAAATATAAAAAAAAGAAATACTGAACATCCATGATTTCAGGAATGCTTGGACAAGGAAATACTGGCTGCCAAGAAGGATCGTGGGAGGCTAAATGAGCTAGTAAAAGAGCTGCAAGGAAGACAGTAAGCTAGTCAGTGAGGGAGATAAAGAAAATAAATATTTCAATGAACTACTTAGTAACAGTGAATCATGGACAGTGAAAACACTTCATAATATCATCCTAATGGTTCCAAGCCTAGACTGGAAATTGCAATTCGAGGTGAGTCAGATAGGTACCAGAGTTGGGTATTTCCTTGCCCAAGCATTCCTGAGTTTTAAGAGCTAGGTCAACTATTTTGTTTAAACCACCTACAATGCCTCTGAACTTGCTTGTCTTGATTTTAGATGCTTTAGGACTTGATGGAATTCCATTAAAATCAATCAAATAACCCTATTGACTTCAATGGGCTTTGGACAACTTCATAATCTCTGAATATTAAACCAGAAACAATATTTCTGTGAGTGACATCATAAAATACCCAGTGCTGTGATGTATTGGGTTCTAGTAGCTAGAAAATGTTTGGACTTGTGAATGTGGAAAAGCCCTTGGCTCAGATCTGGTGAGTTGCAGAGCACATACAAAAAGAAGAAAAAGTTATGTTTTGGTTTCAGGTTGAAGAAGGTGCCATACAAGATGATACCTCTTTGATATTATTGATGTGTATTCCCAATCTAAGTAAGACTTCCTTTATAAAAGGAAAGCAAGGGCTAGTGAGAACCTCAGAAAAGGATATGATTTGCAGGGAGCAGAATAAGTGGTGAGGCAGAGGATGACCTGAAATAGCACATGGAGGGGTGTGTGTGTGTGTGTGAAATGTTATAGACACAAAATAATGAAAAAACATCATAATACCTATATATTGTGGAGAAATAAGATAGGTGATAGCACCTATCTTTTGCTGCATTAAAAAAAGGAAGAGGCATCTATATAGGAATTCAAAAGGCATTAATCTCCTCATTGTGTCTCCTGAGTACTCTTACAACTCTTAGGAGCTGCAGGAAAGTGTGTCTGTCTACAGGAGAGAATGCATGTGCTTTGCTGAGATGAATAAACAAATAGGCCTGGGACTATGGAAATGATAGGTGGATATGTTTTTTGGAATTTAAACAACTGTATTACTCAGTATGGAAAGATTGTGTCTGGGAATTGATGGAACTCTGCGGACTCACTAGAAGGATTGGATATATACAAAAGAATGATGAGTTGATGCTGAGATGCTAGACTGGTTTAAAGTGAGGCTGGAAATGTATCAGGTTTGTGTCTTGTCCCCAAAGTTATTCAACACTCTCAAGGACAAGCTCCTTAACAATTTTATTGGAATGCAACACAAAAGATTATCATCCTGAAAGTATGAGGGTAGGCTAAGAATTAGGAATAATAATTACCATAGGATCATATGTAAATAATAATAAGAGTTTATTTCTGAATTACCAAAAATATTCATTCTTTTCATTGTAGAAAATACAAAAAACAGCTATTTCCTGCCCAAGAAGATTTCAACCTAGGAAACTATAGAGGGAAAGTTTAAAGGCGGTTATAGGATTGTAGAAGAAGGACAGTAAAGTTGAATCAAATATGTGAGCATTGTAGGCAGTGATCTAAATTTTGCACACCTGGATTCCTCAAACGTGGCCTGATTTTTAGTAATGCTGAGAAATGCTAACTCTCATGGAATATGCAGGTTCTCTGCACCTGTGCAGATCAGCCTATTTCTGCTTGGGTTCCTAACTATGAATTTAGTATTATAATAATACAAATTTAGGTTTGAAAAGTCTGGACTTATCTATAAAGATATAGATAGATATATTAGATATATATCTAATATCTATGTGTGTGTATGTGTATATATATATTTAAAAAGGTCACCTGTTCTGTCAACCAGTCTCTTTCTCAGTTAGTATTATTCAACTAAAATAAATATCAGTTTTCTGGGTAGCCTCAAATTTATCCATGTTTCCACATCCAAGGAAAAAACTGGGACATTTCCACCACATCTCCTCCTGGTTTCTATTTAGATATGTAGTAATGGCTAATTTCAGCATTCAACTTAATGGAAATTATTTTTCTACCTTTAGAATTTGCAATTTAATAGCTTATTTGGGGTTGCAACAGTATTGTTCAAAAATTCTCAGATAAACAAATCTGTAACTGAGCACAGTTAATTTACATAATGTACAAAAAGTACACCTGAATTTTAATTTAAATGTAACTGAAGCAGCAACAGTTCTGAAATCATTAATTGGAAGAAAATGAAAAATCATGAGTGACATTAATTAGGTATGAAACTTGGCCATAATTGGTTTCACTCTTTGCCATTAACATATGCAACTTTGTTGGAAAAATTCATTTCTGCAAGTAGGTTCTAGGTCCTTGTTTCCAAGTGTAAATTCTTGTGCACTGGGATCCCTTGAAAGAGCAATATGAATGTTCCATTGATACAAGAGTTGCAGGGAAAACCCTTGCACATGATTCAAAATATTTTATAGTGGGCATTATTTTAAAAAAGCTATATTCCAAAGAACTGCATGTAGGATATATATGCTACTAAATATCTATATATGCTACTAGAAGAGACCAGTCCCATACAAACACATTATACTGCCCTGAGGAGCTTATTAAAATCTAAGTATGAAATAAGAGACCGTGGATGCAACCATCCATTGTCAAGTGCTAGTAAAATATGCAAAGTATACATGCATCCCCCTAGGTTCTCTGGCACTTTTAGAGCATTCTCAAACTGTTCCATTGGGACTCATGGACTGCTGAAAATGAGTTAAATTAGTAAAACGAAGTGGAAATAGTTTAATTCATTTGGGGGCAGTAATGACTATAGATTTGGCCCCTTAAGCTTTTCCACTGACCTCTTACTCCTGATTAAGGAAGCCATGAGGAGGCTTTAGAATGGTTTTGCTGTATTGTGCTTTCTTTTAAAGCTCAACCTCGTAATGGCTGCTTAGCATTGTACATGAATACTTCAGAGATGCCTTGCAGTATAGTGAGCTTTTTGATAGGCTTACACTTCACCATTGTTTCCAATGAGTCCTTTAAGGATTATTTTGTATATTGAAATCAGCCTTACTCAGAGTTCTCCACTGTTCACTGACCTTCCCAATTAGCATCCACTTTTACTGAAGCCTGTGAGAACTGGTTGCAACTTACAATGCCATGTTGAATGCAGTGATGATGAAGGCTGTTCTGTTGAAGATCCCAAGATCTTCATTCCAAATACATATATATCCTGGTATACATTTTAGAAAGAAATAATACTTGATAGGAAACATTTTTCTGTTAGAATTTCTTCCAATTTATATTTTTCAGATTTCTCTGTTATATTTCTGAGATTATAAATGTACATGGTGCCCTGAGGGTTCCTTTGTTTGTATTCTAGGGCGTCTTACAAGCTATTCTGGTTCCAAGCTATTGGACTGCAAAGCAAAGTGGAGTGGGAGTTGTATTTTATTGTGTTTTTCTTTTCAACTGTCTGATTCTTTTTCTTTTTTTATCTTTATTGCCAGATGTTTCTTTCCTTCCTTTCCTTTCTTCTGCTTCTTTTTTAGTATCTATGAATTTAATATCGTTATATGCTCACACTTTCCCCATAAATGAAGATGAGCTTTAATATGTTTTGTGGGAGAGAATACGGTCTTTCATTTCCTAAAGATCTCCCAAATGCTCATGCCGTGATCCCAAGAGTCGTCAAGTGGCCTCGATCTCCTGAAAGTAAATGATTGGAGAGTGTTTAGGGCCGTTACAGAATCATGTCTGTGATGCCAAAAATGGTACGAGAGAGAGAGAGAGCTCACGACTCCCATTGATTTCAATAAGCATTGGATTGGGTCCTGAAGCCTTGCAATTTCATGGTTCACCTAGAACTCCATATTTTGTTTTGGAGGGGTGGCAAGAGATTAGCGGTACCCTATCATGTGACAGAACGTGATATCAGAGTGAGTGTCATGCCTTCCCATCAGCCATGTCCTTGAGGTGAGAGAGTCAGCCCTCCCCTTCTTTTTCAATATGCTTCATGTAAACTGGCTTAAGCATGGTTCCAGCTAACTCAGCTTCTAAAATTATTTGATCAATTTCTACTGGCAGGATTAAGTACTAATTCAGTGTTTTATATAATTTGCTTTGGGAAGGAAAAACTAGTCGTCCTCCCCCCCCCCCCCCCCCTTGTCACACTGTTGTAGGCTTTGGTCATGGTTCCAGCATGGTTTGGCCTATCCACCCTGGCTGGTAAAAATCTTATTAGAGAGTTGCTTAGTTGGAATCATGTTTACTTAAATCAAGTGCCAGCTTCATCCCTGTGGAAACCCCATCTAAATCAGGAGACTTACACTAGGCCCATTTTAAAAACTTCATTTGAAGCAAAGTCCTTAGCACAAATTTCAGTCCTGGTGAAGTCGGTGGAGTAGCTCTTGCTTATGTGGTCCTCCATGAGGCCAGGTCTAGAAGCAATTTTTACCAGTCCCTTTTCTCTGGTCTGTGTTCTCATTATATACAGCATTGCCCCGTCCTCCGAAATTACAGTTACAATTTATTTTACAGTTAGTACAATACTCAGCACTTATTGTGCCCAGGATTTTTCATCACCAGAGGCTGAGAAACCACCTCTGTCTTTGCACCCTGAGCAACAGCTGAAATCAGGTGGTACACTCTTGCGCTCAGTAACTAAATCTGAATTTCTGGGGTTGGTGGCTGGATGTTCAAAGCTGAAGGTGCTTGACTCTGGAATTTGCTCCCTTTTTCAATTCAACTGGCTTTCAGGGCTTAGGGGAAACTTTATAGTGGATAATTGTTGATTAAGCTTAACACTTGATTTCAGGGGTTAAGTTTATTTACATTTAGTTAACATTTTTTGTGTCTGTAAATAATTTGTATTCATTCATCCAGCCTTAAAAACATAGAACAGTTTTTAGAAATAAAAACGCTTTACATGCATATTTTCAGTTTTACAAATCTGAACCTGAAACCCCAATAGGATTTTTTTCCTTCTAAAGGTATGGCTATGCTACCCGCCGAATTGGCGGGTAGTGCTCGATGTATCAGGGATCAATTTATCGTGTCTCATCTGAGGCGATTAATCGATCCCCGAATCAACGGCTGTACTCCACCTCGGCAGGAGGAGTAAGCGGAGTCGGAGCTGAAGTTGCATACCTTAGTTCAAACCTCTTCCCCCCCCTCCAGTGTAGCCCAGCCCTAAATTCAGGACATATTTGCAATACTGTAATAGCATTTTGTCTTTACTTGAGATTTAAACAGCAGCTATTGATGAGAAGATGTGTCAGAAATCAGAAAAACAAGAATTGCTTTTGTCACCAATTAGCAATGTTTTAATTTAAGGTGATAATGTGTGGCTTATAAAATGTCTCCGCTACTATCCTTGATTGATGGAGGCTGTTTTAGAAGAACTGCAAAGAGAAATTGTTTTATGTATCAGAATGATATGGTAATTTCAACCAGTGATTTTGAAGAATTTTAAGGATAATATACTGCAGCAAACAGGATTAACTCTGAACTCAGTAATTTCTGTGGAAATGAGGCAAGACTACTTAAGATACTGAGTATTAAAAAAATCATACTCGGATCCTGCAGCAATTTTAAAAATGCAGTCACTTCATATGTCTGTGTAGTAAATTTTCAGTCTCAGTGGTTTTAATCAGATACACAAACCCTACTTCCTGTAAATTATCATGCAAAGGAGATTTAAGTTATAAACATATGTTATACACTTTCAATGGTTTTTTTTTTAAAGGATAGGTGAATATACAAAATGTCATGGAAAAGAAAAGTAACAACTGGATGAAAGACATTAGCTAGACATTTAATTTTGCACAAAACAAAAATTCTGAAATTTGATTTGGACTGTATTTCATTTTGATAGTGTCGACACATTTTGTTTGGACTTTTATATTGTATTAACATATAAATATAGACTAACTATATAAACATAAATTATTAATTTTAATATGGTTACATCTAAATGAAATGTTTTGTTTTTCCCATCAAAAAGTTTAATCACAATCTACAAGTTTCTGTGAAACATTTTGATTTTGACAAAACTGCATTTTTGATGGATTTTTTTTAAAAAAAAACAGCTTTAGTTCTTACATGTCTACAATAATTCACACTATGGGGCCTTTAGAAACTACCCTACTACATACAGTAATTTCAGTAGTGCAATAAATATTTATATATAGCCAAATAGAGAAATGCCTCCTTCAGAGTGAATTAAAATGAATCGGATTGTGTTTTGCAGTTATAGCCTGTTCGGCCAAGTATCTCTCAGGAGAGTTAAATAAAACCACATGAGCCCTGTCTGTCTGCACATGAGCCCTGTCTGCACAATGTTCACACTGGTGGAGCAGCACCAGTGGTGAGGTTTGGGTATGAAGACTGGTAGTGGAGCCCAAGAGGGGTCCTGAAGATACTATTCTAGGAATCATTTGCACAGAGATTAGATGGAAACACTCACATGTGCAAACCTAGCCCTTGACTCGGGCCATGCAGGCTCCCTGGGCAGCTGAGTCACTAGAGACAGCGTTCTCAGTGGCAGGGCAAGGGAAAGTCAGTGGCAAGTATCTTTTGTTGTGTGGGGCTTCTTGTGCTCTCACCCCTGCTGGGGCTGCAGAGTTTACTGTACCCATTGGGCTAGAATAGCTTCGCTCTGGCCTGGAGGGCGTAGTCCTCTTCCTCTTCCCCTTTACCCTCCCCCCCCCCCCAACACCCTGCACATCGACCTGGTCCAGCAAGTGGACGGAATGCGGGTCAGATGATTTGCCTCTAAGACTTGGCAAATCAATTGGAGTTGACAGGGGTAATTTTGGTATTGGATTGTTCTGGCCCCAATCAAAATCACTTAGAAGGAGACTGCCTTTATCCACTCAGTCTTGCAGACCCTGCAGCTAAACCCTCACAGGACATTTGACCCAATAAAATCTCTCACGTGCTAGAAATTCCATATCTAATTTTGTCACATTGCTGTCAAATCCAAAATGATGTGCATGTGAAGGAATATTTCATAAAATAGAAGTTTCACACCAAAACGTTCCTTTTTATTCTGTCCGTTTTGACTCTCAAAGATGATTCACCGGGTCCCTCACATGAATTTAAATCTGACTTTCTATTTGTGAACAGATTAGGGCCAGCTACTGAAAATAAAGATTCCATACTAGAGGCTGAGAAACTAGCCACATATCTGATTATGCTCGAGATCATTTCAATGGCTAATCAAAAAATGAATCCTCACTTGATTACATTTGTACAGATTACACTTCAGTTTTGTATCAGCTAATCATGAAACCAGAAAATATACTAACGCATATGCCAGATTCTTTAGTAAGACCTGTTAAAGTGTTACCAGCTCTTCTTTATTTGGAGGGAGGGAAGGAGCTAGCACGGTGTCAGAGATACAGCCTACACCCTACTGCATCCCAGAGGCTACAGGACAGACTACAGAGTAGCTCTGCTGCAAGACCATAATCAGGGGTGCAGAAGTAGATTCCTCCATCCAGGATGTCTGGACTGCTGCTATTCAGGCTGGGCTCTGATACCCACATTTAAGCAAGATGCACATGGGGGAGGGGAACAAAAGATGAATCAATGGTTCTTGGATGGGTGGGGGTGTTCTCCAGCACTTCTAGAAGCTTTGGGCCTGCCTCAGGCCTCAGACCCAGTAGTTGCTGACATCAGGGTTGCTCCCTACTGAGTCTATCACTTAAGGCACAATAAAAGCCTCTAAAATTATTATTATTAATTCTTTCTTACGTCATAGTTCAGGGCTGCACCTGGTCCACCCAGGGAACCCACCTTCAACTTCCGGCTCTGCAACCATCACCCCTGTTGGGCAGAGACCTGTCCAGCCTGACCAGAGTTTTTTCAGGCTGCACACTCCCCCGTGTACACTGCAATATCCACAGCAACCCAAACAGGCCAGCACCTGCACTTTGCTTTCTCTTCCAAGGCTATGAACAATGTGATTGCCAACAGTTACAAATTACCTTTCTAAGCAAGCACATTCAGTCTTAATCATTAGAGCGAAAACATTAAAAACATTAAAGGTTCCTATACGGATGCTAAAAGTTTACCAGTCAGACTTCTCTTTTACATACAATGCAACTCCCCCACCTTTTCTCCCCTGCCTGTCCTTCCTGAACAGTTTATATCCATCCAGGACAGTACTCCAGTCATTTGAGTTATCCCACCAAGTCTCTGTTATTCCAATCATATTATAATTCCTTGACTGTGCCATGACTTCCAATTCTCCCTGCTTGTTTCCCAGACTTCTTGCATTTGTGTATTGTCATTTAAGATAACTCTCGTCATCCTGCTTTCTCAATATGAGGCAGAAGTCTGTCCCTCTTGTGCTCTCCCATTTGTGCTTCCTCCTGGTATCCCACTTACCTCAGGGCTTTGGTCTCCTTCCCCTGGCGAAGGAGGAGATCTTTGACATGTTCCTTAAGAAAATAGAGCAAAACCAAGAGCAGCCCATTTAAGGGTTTTTAAACCATAATTAACCTCGTTTGTGCAGTCTAACAAGTATTACAAGAACTGGAGGACCAGATCCTTAGCAGGTGTAAATCAACATTGTACCATTGAACTAAATGGAGCTGTACTGATTTACTCCAATGGAGGAGCAGTTTCTGGTTCTCCAACTGTTGCCATTTTAAATTGTTGATTTTGATTTGAGTCCTTTAAAAACGGTAACAGTCAAACAGTATTCCGTTTGAAATGTCATCTTTAACTAATACATATGTATAGTCTACATAAGTCTCTCTCTATATCTTTTCTTTTAAACACCAGCCAGCTGTATTTCCTTTACTACTTTTGAAATACATTTATTCTGAGCCTTCCTTTTAACTTTCAGTAGAGGTTTATAAACTGTAGCAAAGCCAGTAGGTTTTAAAGGGGTAAACACAGTGATAAACACCTCATTAAAAAGGAAGTGTCCTTCCATTTGTCATTTGATTGCTCTAATAAAATGTGGGTGCATCAAAATGAAAAATGTAAAGATGCCATCTGATGTGCTTAAGGATATTTGAGGGAAAATAATTGAATTGCTAGAGTTACATAAACAAAAAGCAATCTGGCACTTTTCCTAGCTCCAGGCTAAAACGAAGGAAATAAAGACTGAATCCTGTACAGTGCTGAATACTTTCTACAGGCTACTGAGTAATCCCAGATCTCACAGTGGGAGTGGAGTATGCTCAGTGCCTCATACTTGGTGCTTAGCACCTCCCAGCATCATCACTAAGAAGAATGGGAAGGTTCAGAATTAAGGGTCCTGTTTCTCTTTGTGAAATGAGTTGGCCTTTATAGATTCACTGTATATTCTGCTGTGAAAACAACAGCACTATTCAACAGGAATTTGAAAATTCTAGGCATAGAAGAAATGACTCAGACAAACAGGCTATGTCCAAATTTGTCACTTTTTCTTCTATAACATTTCTACTCACACAGTTATAACTCATAGCCTGGTATTCATCATTTCCTACCTTTTGGTAGCCTCCTCTTATTTGGTCTTCCTGACTCCCAAAATGACCTTCAAAAATAAGTTGCTAAAATTATTTGTTTTGCCCATTACTCCTTATTCTGTCATCTGGTACAACAGCGAACAGTCTAGATCCATCCTCTTTGGAACCCCCTTTCAGGTAGTTGAAAGCAGCTTTCAAATCCCTCCCCCTTCATTCTTCTCCTCTGTAGACTGACTAATAATAATGGTCACTTTCTGTTCCCCTCGGATCCCTTCACTAAGTCTCACATTCATGCTTCTAGTTCTATCCCACTTGTGTTCCACCCTGCTTATCCACTTTTTACCACCCTTGTCTCCTTCACTGCCCATTGTGCTAGTGCGATATTTCACTTGTCCATTTCTCCCACCACTCTTTTTGCACCCTCAGCCTCACATAGAAGACCTTCACTTAGATCGCTTTCCCTGAGCTAATCTGGATGGCCACTGCCTTCTTCTCATTTAATCCTTTGTTCATGGCACCTATGATTCCCATGGGGCTCCATACAGGCACAGGAGTCTTCCTATCACAGCTTCATGGGAAAAGTTTTAAGGAGGGCTTTGCAGGAGAAGAATGAGGTGGCTTTGCAGATGTTTATGGAGAGCTCCGAGGGCCAATTGGAGGCTCCCAGCTGGGAGCTCTCAGCCCCCGTGCCTCCAACTGCCCCTCTTCAGTAGGTGGAAGTGCTCCTGATGAGGACTCTCACCACCAACAGGAGGGGAGTGTGGACATCAACCACTGCAGTAATTACTGAGGTGGCTGAAAGTCGACCTAACATAGGTTGACTTAGTGCTCTAGGGTAAACGTGCCCTTAGACATAGCTTAGGTGTGGGACTTAGAGAGAGGTACGAATCAAAGATGACATAAGGGTTACAGAGCCAAGTGACAGGTGAGATGACATGTTGTCCATGGTGATTGATGAAGGAGGGGTCCGGGAAGATTTTTTTGGGGGGATGATTAAGACCTCTATGTTTGCCATGTGTAGCCTGAGCACACAGCTCGACACCCAAGAGGAGATGTAAGAGACGCAGGCAGAGATTATAGTTTGGATAAGGAGACATGTCTGGAAATTAAGGTGACCAGACAGCAAATGTAAAAAATCAGGACAAGGGGTGGGGAGTAATATGAGCCTATATAAGAAAAAGACCCAGAAATTGGGGCTGTCCCAATAAAACCGGGACATCTAGTCACTCTACTGGAAGTTGAATTTGTGTTTGCAGATGAGATTACCCGGAAATATTGTTTAGGGGAGAAGAGAACAGGAACAGGAACAAGAACAGAGTCCTGTGGAGCCCACCACAGCCAACGTGTGGCTCTGCGCACTGCCTGTCTGCACACATCACCCCTGTAGCTCCCATTGTCTGTGGTTCCCAGCCAATGAAACCTGCAGGGGTGGCACTTAGGATGGGGGCAGCATATGGAGCCCCCTGGGTGCCCCTATGCATAGGAGCCAGAGGGGGAACATGACAGCTGCTTCCTGGAGCCTCATGGTGCAGAGTCTAGCGCGGATCCTGCCAGCCCTGCTGTGCAATGCCACCAACCGGACAGTCAATGGCCTGGTCAGTGGTGCTGGCCAGAGCCACCAGGATCCTTTTTCGAGCAGGTGTTCTGGTCAAAAACTGGACACCTGGTCATGCTCCCCCACTCCCGCAAAGTAGCAGCTGGCCCATTTAACTGCAGGTACTCATACTACACAAAGGTGTTTTTCAGAGTGGAATACATTAAAGATTTAAGCACTGATGATAGTGTTATTACCTGGAATGAGTAAAAATGGCTGTGGAAGTAATATTTATAGTACAAACACATTAGCCCTTGGGTGGATAAGTGGTTCATAAAATTCAGTGCAGCCTATTGTGAAATAATGTAGCCAATTACCAAATAATAAATATAAAGATTGCACCATATATAGAAGCACAACACATTTATATGAGAAAGAGACCAGGAAGGGACTGTAGATAATAAAGAAAGACATTAGCACTATTTTCTGGTAACAGCAATAATAATGAAAAAAGAGCAAACAAGTTTCTGTGTCAAACCTGCAGAAATTATTCTGGCATGCTATTGGTCTCATTAAAACATACTATGCTCTGTTTTAGCCACTTTTCTATAGAAAGACTTTGAAAAGGTGCAGCAGAGGGCAATCCAAAATGATTTAGTAACAAGGATATGATTTATGAAGAGAGATTGGTCATATTTGTCCTCTATAGCTAAAGAACAGGAGATTAAAGGGTGATTCTTATATAGGTATATAAAATCCTGAACAAATGAAAATGGATTGGTGCCAACATGCAGTTTCCATGTCATGAACTAATTTAAAACAAGAGATCATGGATTAATATTAAGGAGGAAACAAGCCTATAAGCAATCCAGGCAGATTTTCTTTGTTCTGGTGGTGAGAGAACATAAAATGAAAGGCAGAAACAGAAATAACTCTAAACCCAGCTGAAAAGAGAGTTAGAAATAAATCAGAAGGAGAGATTGATTATAAATGTATATTGCAGTGAGAGAGATTATTGAAATTCTCCATCCTATTAAAAAAAAAAAAAAAGGAAAAAACCAAACAAGCAGCAAGGTTTTGGTTCCTAAATTTTGTTTGCTGCACATGCATGAAGAAATTGCCGTACAATAGACAAATACAAACAGATACTTATCAGAGCACTTCAGGCCGCAGAGAAATTGTCATAATCGGGAACCCAGAATTTTTACTCTCAGCTGCCAATGACTTGAAACAATTTTTGGTCATTGTCTCGATAGAAAGGGTAATAAAACTTGCAACAAAATGGCAGGCTTTAGTTCTGAACTTGCAACTGTGGGTGCCAAATGACACCAATGGGATTTGTGCCCTTTAATCAGATAAGGGATCCAAACAGTTCAGGCTCTGCCTAAAAGGCACTCAAACATATATATAAGGACACTGAAACTGGAGAACAACAAAATCAACCATACATGGCCCATTTATTTCATTACCCAGATAGGAATTCCCCACTTTAGCTCTGAGATCATACTGCACCGTTAGGCATGCCATACATATCTCTAGTCAACTAGGTAGATGAGATGGCCCCTAAGAGCCACACATGGAGGGACCTGAGGTGTATCCCATCCCTTTGGGGCAGAATAATGACTCAGCTGGTTCTTTCTCTTTGCCTAGATTAGGCAATGCATTGTCTTTGGGATTCAGTCGGAGCAGGAAAGATAGTTGGGGTGAGGGGTGGGGAGGACAGGGCCCTCTGGGATTGTGGAATGAGGATGAAAATCATCCCCTCATAAAGCATGGGGCACAAATGCAGAGCAGCAAGACCTCCTTCCACACAGGGATGTTGTAGGATAAATCCATTAATGCATGTGAGGCCCTAAGGTGCTACAGTGATAGTGCCAAAGAAATGCCTATAAATAAAACAGATAACCACAGAAAGAACTGTCTGAACAATGCTCTGAGCAAAATGTGTAATGATGACTCACATTTTGTAAAGGCCAAAGCATATTGGCAAATCTGATTAGGGTAGAAGACCCTCAAAATGTTCTGGATCTCCTAATTAATTTAATGGGTTGAGTAACAACAAAGGCTCCTATTCTGCTGTCACTTGTACTGATGTACATCTGGAGTAACTCCAGTGAAATCAGTGGAGTTATTTCTGGTTTACAGTAGGGTGAGAGAAGAATCAGGCCCAATCAGCCTAGTTCTGTAAATTCTTACTCATTTGGTTTGTCCCATTAATTTCAGCAGAACAATGCACACAAATAAATGTTCGCAGGATAGGGCCTAATAAAATAACTAACATTTATAGCATAGACATGCCCTAAATTGAGTTAAGTTTGAATTTACTACTAATCTGGCTTGTGTAGAAAACACCTCTGAGGTTTCAAGCTTCTAAATAACAATAGCAATATAGTTATTTCTTAGTTATGAAATAAGTGTAATATCTTTTATGCCATTGAATATAAAAGTATGTTGTAAAATTTCCTTGTTTTATTGCTGTCTTGCCTATGGTACAGGGCTGATTAGTGAAATGTTAAATATATGCTAAAACTACTTTTTCTTTTTACACATAGTTCAAGCAAAGAGACATTAAATTACTCACAGGTCCAATTTTAAATTTAAATAAAAACTCATTTAATTTTACTTTGCAATCAGGTAAATTAATGAGATGGAATCAAAACAATATGCTGTAATTGCATTTATAAATTATTCCTTCTGTCCTTCATGAGTGTTCTTTCTGTTTAAGATATTGAAATTTGGTGTCTAAATATAAAGTGCAGTAACATCTGGTTCTAATTGCTGGTTTGAATAATATAGACAAACCTTCAAGCCTTTCATTCTTTTGAAAGGAGGCTTTTAGTGGGAGATTCTGAGTCAAAGGTTGTAAAAATCTCATGCCACTAAAAATAGCTAATATCTCAAATACTTTCTAGAACTAAATGATTACTTTATTATAAGGCCCCATTTGATAGAATATATTTGCTCTGCTTTTATTATTTAGAAAGAAAATGTATTTGTGAACCAGTTAGATTTGCTATGATTTATGGGTTCATATTATTTGTTATTGAAAGTGTTAAGATACTTGCCTAGTAACGGAAAAATAATTAATTTATTCTCAGACTCTCATGAATTTCAGTATAAAAGATTGTCCTTCGAAAACGGTGTACTGAAAGTGTGCTTTTGATTATTTGTTATTTATTATTCTCCTCTTATAAATGTTTGTCAGCCAATGAAGGAGCAGGACCAATAGCATGTGACAAGTCACACAACTGAAAAAGCAAACAGTATAAGTGAACCGTTCACAAATAAACTATAATCTGAAAATTACTCAGACAAACCTTTTGCTAAATTCTTAAGAACAATGAGTGTGGTTGAAAATAACCAAGATTGGACTGTCATGTTACTGTCAATGTAGCCCAACAGCTAAAATCTGGTTACTGATCTTCCTTCCTATGCTGTTAAATCAAGTGTGTAGAAAATAAAAATGAGCCTGAATCTTCATTGCCTTACACCTTGTGTGGCCAATTACACCTGTAAAAAGTTTTAGTAGCATTTTACCTCCTGTTGTGTACTTACTTTGCACAGGCATAAAGGATAACCAAGATGCAAGCATCTGATTCTTCATTGGCTAATAGATAAGAAGCAGGGAAATGGTATTTAGTTGCCCCCAAGTCCTATTTTCCAGTCTTTTTGTTTACATTGTAGCTACAGAGACTATGCTCATTACTGTGATATCTGAGCCATTCACAAAACTATATAGAGTTTGCAGACAGAGATTTTTCTCCTAGTCTTCAGAAACAGAAGCTAGTCCGCCTCTTTCACCTCTCAGTTGTACTGATGTCTACACTACAGAGATTACAGCGGTGCAGCTGCACTGGTACAGTTGCACCGCTGTAGTGTGGTTTAGTGCAAATGCTCTAAGCTGAGGGGAGAGAGTTCTCCCATCAGTTACTCGGGCCCCTGTGAGCGGCGGTAGCTATGATAGTGGAAGAAGCTCTCCTGTTGACATAGTGCTGTCCCCACTGCCCCTTAGGTTGGTCCAACTTACATCACTCAGGGGAAGAGGGTGGCTTATTCACACTCCTGAATGACATAACTTATGCAGACCTAACCCCTAGGGTGTAAGTAGCTCTTTACTACTGTTAAGCCCACTGACATTGGAAAAGTTACTTCTGGGTTAGGCCCCAATTCAGCCAGGTATTTAAGCACATGCCTAACTTTAACCGTGTGAGTTTTCCCAGTTGAAGCTGGTGCTTTGCACTGATGTCAGATGAGAACCAGGCTCACTCGGTGTGTGTGTGTGTGTGTGTGTGTGTGTGTGTGCACGCGTGTGTGTGTATTTAATTTACTTGGTTTTGTTTTTTAATTTGTTTTAGTGGGAAGGCTTGGTTGAAGTAGGTTTGCATTTTGCTCCTAAGGCATTCCCAACCTCTCTTGAGTGGCATATGGTTTTTAATCTGTTCAGTGAGTGCAACGGCAACCTCAATAAAGGGACTTGAGGGTAGGGAATGCAATCTCATAGGACTCACTCCCCATAGAAATGATAAGTTGTTTCAGCCAGCAACATTTATTAACATTCCTGAATGAATCCCTCCAAACCTTCCCACTCGCAGCTTTTTCAGGACATCACCCACTTTATTGACAGACATTTTGAAGAACAAGCAAGCACAAGTTGTGTCATGATCTCTGTTTGATCTCATCCAAATCATCTTTTCATTGTTGTGTAGGGAGAGAAGTCTGGGGAAGTCATAGTTAATGGCCAAACACAATCACAGTGCCCTGTGTTTCATAGGGCTGTCATAATTGCAGAGACAATATTTCAGTACTATTAAAAAAAATATACACTGACCCAGATTTAATATGCTAACTTTAAAGCTTGGATTGCCCTAGGCTGAGTGAGGATTTTTCCTTTGTGTGGCGAATCATTCCAAGCATGGCTGGCAGTAGCACTGATACAGTATACCGTAATTCTCTTTCTGTACAGCCAAAATGTGCCATCTGATAGCTACCGGCTGATCATTTGAGAGAGAAGCTTTCTGTGTCCATCATGAACATTTTGATGTGCAGTATTTGTTGTGATGGTGGCAATAATATCTCGCTGCATCCTACACAGCAGAGGGAGGCCTTCAGCCTTCCAACGGAAAGCAGCCGCCTTAGGTACCAGCCTTCCTATGCTAGTTAGTTGATGGGCTACAAAGACAGCTATGTGATCAGCCCAGATTGTGCAAGAGCACCGGGCATTAAACAAGGGCGTAGACATATTCCCAGTCCTTTATCCATTTATATGCACAGCCAAAAAAAGTTTGCAGTGAGGAAAAAAAAAGTTCTTCTGTTCTGATCTACCTGACCTCTTGTACTGAGCTCCTTTGATTGTACTGAGCAAAGGCAGATCAATTGCTACTGAATATGAAGAGCCAAAATATAATCCTCTCCCCTCCCCTCTCACTTTCCACTGAGAGAGTGTCTGGTAGGTTAGAAGTAAGGATGAGTCCTTCCTACACACTTAGGATCTAAGGCCACATGTTTCCAATGTTCAGTGGAGGGGGGAATTCAGAGCTGGGATGAAATTCTGGCCCCACTGCAGTCAATGGGAGTTTTGACGTTGACTACAATGGAGCAAGGATTTCACCCCTGAGTTTTTGGCTCAGCCCATGGTGGGGATGTCTACATTGCATTGTGTAGATATAGCTGCTGACTCTTGGTGGGAGAAAGCTTTGGAAACCTCTGCTGCCCACAAAGACTCACCAGACCAGGAAAAGGTTAAAGGTAAACTCTGACCTGGGGTTTAGCTGTACCTAACTGCTATGGACAAGCCAGACCGCTATAGATTCAGAGCATGTCTGAAGTAAGGTTTCCAAAGGGAGAAAGGACTTTAGAAGGGAAAGAGATTCTGAAAACACCCAAGTGGGGCCTAGTAAAGTCCTAGCCTATCACAGCGCCTAAAAACATGGATTCTGGAGCAGCACAAAGCAACCTTAATTCAGGGCAGGATCAGGCCCACTGCATTCCGTTGCTGATGTGTCAGCCACCTAGCAGAGAGAGCAATAATAAGAAACACTCCCAGAATTGCACTGACATTGCTGCCAAGACAGCAAAATACTGAGTGGGCCCACAGGTACTTTGCTATTAAGATTTCTCAGCTATACTTGAAGGAAGACTGGGTTGATTTCCCACCACTCACCCCACCTCTAATGAGTAAACTAAAAAGATAACAGATGGTTGAATGTAAACTTACACTAGAAATTCCACTAGAGAAAAATGTGTAACCTTTTTTATAATATCTAGAAAAGGGTGTTGCAGATGCTTATAGGAATAATAACGGCAGCTAGGGTTCTACTAGGGAGAGTGAAAATAATCCACATAGGTCAGGTTTTGCTCTGAAGCATCAGCTGGCTCAGGAAGAATTTCTTCTCTCACCCATGGTGCAATATTGAATGGTCAGCAGTCAAAAATGTGAAAACTCTTTTTCTATCTTACTGAATCTAGAAGGGGAGGTGCTGGAAGAATTCATTGTCTGTCTGTGTTGAAAGCTAAAAGGCTACCTTAAATAGAGAGTAAATTACAGATACAATAGTAAGTAAAAACACTAAAATCATAACTTTTCAAATTTTAACTAATCAAATACACTTTGTTTCATATATTTGGTTGAATAAAATTATTCTGACACTATTCCTACAACTATTATTAATTATCTAACCATCCTTCATGCTGCATGCATGAGCGTCTCTATTTATTTTATTTTTTAATGCCTCATGCACTGTGCTGACACTGTACGATTTCAATAATTGGATCCCCCCCCCTTTAGCGCAGGGAATACAGATTATTGTATTGCTTTGTTGGATGCTAGATAGGCCTGTCTTTCATGATGGCTGAAAATCAGTGTACAGGATAGGAAATGGCATTACATATTTCAAAATAGTAGCTGTAATCACTGAGGCTAAGGGTAATGATTTTTGGTTTGGAATGCTCTGATAAAGATGATGATAGCGCTATTGAAAAATACACAAATCATCAGGCATTCACAAACCGCAGGTAAGGTACCAGGCAGTCTAGCCGAGAACTGCAATGAGAATCCCAAAGCTTCAGACATGTATGGCTATAAAGGTCCAAAACTTTGTTCCCAGTATAACAAAGCACTTGGCCATGTATTTAAGCCGCCTTGAAGCCAATGACATTTAAGCATATGCTTAACTTTAAGTAAGTGTTTAACTTATCTGTTGAATTAGTGTCTTTGTGAGTAAATGAAGGCAGACTCAAAATAAATATGCATAAAATTAATGCTTAATTGCTGATTTACTTTCCTTCTGCCTGTGCTGAACAAGATGATATGAACTATTGTATTTACTTCTCAGATGGATCAATCTATTTGCCTTTGATTATTCAGTATCCTATGAAGATTTAGGCCCATTCAGGAAATCATTTAAGAATGTGCTTAAGTTTATGTCTGTTCAACAAAACACTAAAGCATGTGTTTAAGTGCATGCTTTCGTGCCATTGACTTCAACAGAACTAAAGCATGTGCTTACAGTTAAGAGCATTACTTAAGTCATTTCTTGAACTGGAGCCTTACAGCATTCTTTCGTACAAAGAGCAACATGAGACATTAGTATTTACTGTTGGCAATAGCTCTTAGCTTCAAAATTTGGAACCTAGACTAGATTTGGATTTGCACAAAATTTTGGGTTGGGGATCTGGATTAGGGAGTTCATTTTAGCTGATTACAGAGAGCAGCTGCAAAATTTGGATTTGGATGTGGATTCGGAACCATTCCTCACCAATTTTAGGGTTTTTTGGATCCAGGGGTTTTGTCCAGATCCATCTTGGATCAAAATAGTGAAGGTTTGTATATTGTGTGATCTCTCTCACCAGAAGATTTTATTAATATGATTCTTTGGAGTATTTTAAGATTTTAATAAAGCTTTTCACTTTATTTCATTTGCTGACCTTGACCTCCGTTGCCTCCTGAAAGAATTGTCTAGTGAGTGCATTTTAAATCCTTTTGAATATGCATTTGGTCTGTGTAAAACCCATTTGAAACTTCCTGTTACCCTGGAAGCAGATTGAATTGTAGGTCAAATCTGAGGTCAAGTGTTCAGATGTATTGTATTCTCACAGGAATAGTTGTGGTGATTTTCTTTTACAGTCTCAAAAAACTGTTCCCCTTCTCACTGTTTTCTTCTTATATCACTAGTTCTCCCTCTGGTGTCTGAGCTCTATCCCAACTGCAGTTTTCACCAAGGCAACGGAGTGTCACCCACAAAACTAATCACAGCAGACTGAAATACTGCAGCTGCTGAATCTTCTTCCAGCAGACTATGTGCTGGTATATACAAAGTCTTTAAGCAGCCTTCCTTTCCCCAACACATTCTAATGAGATCTACCCCTTTCAGTAAGACCCTTAGCTTTCAAGAGACCTATCCACCATATGATAATATTTTGAGCCATGTCAATAATCCTACCAATACTTATTACTTACATTAGTGATACTCGGACCTCAGTTGTTTAGGAGACAAATTAGCAATCAACATTACCCAAAAGAGCCACAGTAGTATGAATAAATAGTTTCATATTTAAACAGTATGATGGGAAATAGTTAGTATGTATAAATATAAATATAATTCTCACAACAAAATGACTGACCAAGTATTATCATTTTATCAATTACAATTGGTTAATAACATCATAAAAGCATTCTGATTGGTTAATACTTAAACCACACAGGGTTCTAATATCACGTGCTGCAAAGAGCCGCAGGAGACACATTAAAGAGGTGCTTGCAAGCCTCAGTCTGAGTATCACTGACTTACATAGTGCTTTACATTATTGAAGTGTGATATGCCAATAATAATTCATTAATTGTTCCAATACTGTGGTGGGGAAGGTCCACAGTATTTATCTCCATCACAGATGACGAAATGGAGGCACAGAGGTTAAGTGATTTGCCCAAAGCCATTGACAAACCCAAGAATAGACATGCTCAAATTCGCTCTTTTAGCCCATTGTCGTGCTGCCTTTGCATTTTAATGGACTGATTGCTTCGGAAGAGAACTCATGCACTTACTCTTGTCTTGTCACAAGCCCCACGTTCGGAACTGCAAGGAGATGCCCTGGCCCAGCAGCAGACCAGGAATGCAATTGTGAATCAGGGTCCCAATCTTAGGGCTTGACTGCACTGAGAAGTTAGTATGCAGCAAGCTAGGCTGTGAATTTACAGCATACTAGCGATGCCATATTTAATTGCTGATTTACTTTTTTGCTGCTTGTGCTCTTACTGCACTAAAAGTGCCCTCGGGAGATTTAGGTACACATTAGAATTTACTGAGCTACAGCGCACTAAGGTACTTGGTGGTCAGTAAGAATTTCCACACCGGGAGGTAGCGCAGAGTAGCTAGTGTAAATTCACACCCTCGCTTGCTGCATATTAACTGCCCATGTAAACAAGTCCTGCCATCTAGTTTCCTTCTGTGCTCAGGTAGGGAAGTATCCTTCACTGCAACGTTAACTTGTTCCCAAATCTTTTGCATAAAAACCAGCTGTGAATGCCTCAATGTTTGCCTCATGTCTGTAGTCGGCTGCACAGGTTTACACTTCCGCATTCTCACAGAAAAGACACAAAGAGGTTGAGAAGATGAACCACAGTTTTGTTTCCGCTCAGAGTTCTGTCAATTGACCATTAACAGGCTTTCCTCAGCTACACAGCACTGGCCAAATCTATTCCAGTCCATTCACACAGTGCCTTTATTTCTTTACTATCCCGTCTGAGAAATTTTAATATTTTGACTTTTCATCCTGATTGGGATGAAAACAAATATCAAGTAACCTGAATTTCCTGCAGAACAGATATTTTGATTTTCACCTACCTCTGTCTGTATGTATTTGATGGATAAAGAGAGACCTGCAGTTTCCACTGTTATCAGTCCACCTCTGTCTAATAAGATGTTTTCATTCCAGTCTTCTATGATCCTGCTGCCTAGATAGAACAGTGGTAACCTCATTAGATTCATAAATAGACACATTATGCTGAGAGAGAGAGAGGGAAGAGAGAGAGATCCAATTAAAAGAAACATGACTTGTGAAATAATCTAATATTGATTATCATTTGGTATCATTACTAGCCATTTTAAGATGATTTTATTTATGATTTATATTGCAATAGTACCAAAAAGCCCCAGTCTTGTTTGAGTGCCATTTGGGCAGGTGCTATGCAAATCTATAAAGACAGAATCCTTGTTCCAAAGAACTTACATTCTAAAATAGAAGCACAGAGGAGAGAGAAACTAAGCAATTAATCAGGTTGATGGCAGGCAGACATCATGGTAGCTCCATGTTTATTGTTTCAAACCATATTTACTTTTGGTTCTTAGGGTGGTGTGCTGGTGCTAGGGTGTTGGTGTTGGCTTGTGATATAGAGATAGTCTTGTGTGGTCCCTTCTGGCCTTCAACTCAAATTGCTATGGGAAGGACAACCAAATTCATTGCCACAAATTCAGTTATCAATGAAATAACTACAAAGAGTTCTTACTGTACATAAAATGTCTATATTGTTAGTTCCTAATGCCCTCTATTACATTTTTTTCTGTGAAGTCACTAACATACTCTGTAAGCTGGATATAGAATCTTCCTACACCCGAAAAGCAAGCTTTTCTTCTGTAAAAAAACATTCCCAAGCTGCACCGGGATTTATGACGATGTTTTTATAAAGCACTCATTATTACAAGACTGGTGGATACATTGAGGCTCACCACAGAGGATAAATGGCAGCACTGTATGGCACAAAGTACATCCCGTGAGCTTTGAGAGTGGTGTTGGCCAGAGTTCACCACTGTGAAGTTTATTGCAGCTCCCATTGAATGTACAGTAATAGTAGTAGAATCTGGCCCCTTTTCTACTAAACAAGATAATATTGCACACAATATCAGCACATGTGGGTGATTTTTAGCAAAGTGAATTAACCTCTTGTAAAACAAACAGTCCCCCCCAACCCAAGCTATTATATATGTCGCTGCGATATACAGAGAAACCTCCATTTAACGGACTAATTTGGGCGAGGGGGTGTCTGTTAAATGAAAAATTCCGTTATTTAATATTAATAATAAAAAAACGAGCTGTCTGAGCAGCAGCCTGCCTGCCACATGGTCGGGGCGGCAGCTCCGCAGCCCGCCCACTGCCGGGACCCGGGCGGCAGCCGGGAGCCGGCAGCCAGCCCGCCCGCTGCCTGGACCCGGGCGGCAGCCGGGAGCCGGCAGCCAGCCCGCGAGAAATAGATTTGGGATGCATCAGACTTGCTCAGAAATTTTGTCCGTTGCATCCGAAGTCCGTTAAATCGAGGTCCGTTAAATCGAGGTTTTACTGTACTCACATTTCCTTGTTTTAAAGTCACTCACAAGGCTTGTTCTGCTCTGATTAGCTTATTAGTTAATGCTGGATCAGAAAGGCAGTTTTGGGGCATTGTCTGTCAACTTAGTGGAAATTAGGACAGCGAATGTCTTCAATTGTCTTTGCTCATTACACGTCTCTACAGATGTTCAGTGTTTTAATATTTCACCCCTTGTAAACCGGTCTTGATTCTTTTCAATTAATTGGATGTACAACTAGTTAATCAACTAAATTTGTAAACAATATAATATACAAAAGAGATAGGCTTGTTACTCAAACAACTGTCACCTTGTATTTTAATATACTAGCAACCACAAGTGCTAAGATATATTTTCATGTCTCCAACTATAAGATAAATGTGTTTAAAAGGAAAATTTCTATGGATTGTCTCAAGAAAGGAACCAGTAACCTACTCTTGCAAACTACATATTCATTGCTGATGAGTGATCCAATTGAAATCAATGGTTGCATGGTACTCATGTGAGTAAAAGTTTGCAAACAGGTCCCCAGTATTGCTATTTACCTTAGTTACTGTATATATTTTACCAAGGTCCATAACTTAATGCATCCCGTAACAGCCCATGGTGTCTAATAGAAAGCCAGAACATGTCTTGAATAACTCTCTCTGTGCTATCCCATGAACATCAGTATGTCAAAATTTCATGTAGGTTTTCATTTTGAGCAATCTAGATTACCGTTCTCCTGGCAGTAAAATGAAAAGACGATGCTAGTTCTGAGACTAGCCTTGTGCTTTCACCACTAGAAAAAAGGTTTTGTTTCATTAAAACTGAGGCAGACGTAGCTCCGAAATATCTTCAGATGTCTGTTTGTAGTAGTAGGGCAGATTTGGATGATATATGTCAGTACTTTACAGCTGTAAGTTGACTAGAAAGTGAACTATACATGATCTGTTTCTCTGTGGAATCCTTTCTGAAGTGACCTGTAAGGCACCACTACTCATTTCTCAAGACCCATTTTTTTCTTTGATGCATTCAAGTCATAAGTAAGGATAGGTTGAAGGGCAGTTGAGTTAGATATAAGCACTTTTATTTTGTTTTGTGTATATAATGTACAGCATGTATAAAAATTGCGTATTTGGCTTGTATTGCTCCTGTGTCATCTTCTCCTACTTCTGACTGTAGCCAGTTGTGTGATATTAGGAATTTCTCTGTTTCCTTGTGTATAAACCAGGGAAGAGGATATTTATGTTCTTGTAGAAACAGCATGCGGCATAACTAAATTATATTCATCTCCCGCTGTATAAGAGCAAAAATATTGTGGTCAAAGAGTGGCAGAGGCATGGCTAAAACTGAGAGGCTCCCAGCTCTCTGCTTGAGACTCCAGCCCGCGCAAGCTTCTCCAGCTGTGGAATAAGTGGGTTTTAATTGAGCTGGAAACTCACATTTGCAAACTCTTGAATGAAAGTGTTTTTTTTCACCTTTTTTTCACATGACTTGATGTGAAAATGTGCTGAAATTCCAGACCAAAGTTCTCATCAGTGTTGCCCAGCTCTGCTTAGCCCAATCTTCTCACCTTAATGGTACAAATGATCCCTCAATAGCAGGAAAAGAAGTAATTATTTCCTTCAGATAAATAAAATAACATGTTCTGAAAATCAAAGGTCATGGTGTATACTACCCTATGCTATTATGTACTTTTTATGGACATACATAGACATGAGTGTATATTGTGATGAAAAAGGTAACACTATAATGCCATGTAAAATAATAGTAGATGGTAATGTAACTGTCTATTGGGACAACTTATACTTATGGAAGCATAAGATGGACAGACTATGCTAGCAGGAAGCAAGGGGACAGTTTCAGCAGTTTGGTATATTAAAAATGTCAATTACACTTGCTATCAATAGTCTGAAGAATACAATCTAAAATTCAACGAAGATTTATAACATTTGTGATTAGAGTGTAAAATATAACAGAGCCTACAACATTCAGATGCCTACTGGCATTTACTTTTACCTTACACAGCTCATATCAGTTATGAAATTTTTTTATGTGCTCTGTAACAGCATTGAAATAGAAATTTATTTATAAAGTAACTGCAAGGGAATTCAGCATTTTCAAAGTGTAGTATTTGGTCTGCTTAATCAGCCAAATCTCTAGAGAAAACTAACAGTCTGATTAAATGTGTTTTGACACTATAGAGGCTTAAAAATATACTATGATTTAGTAAAATATGCCATGGTATTAATATTAAGCTAGACCTGTGCCATTTGGTATGTGATCTCTTAAACTCTATATTCGGATTGCCAGATTATTATATTGTCTGGAATCATCTAGAGAAACAATGGTATCCAGTGACTTGCGAACAGTGATGCTATACAATCGGAAAACTCTAGAAATCCATGCTAAGAAATGCTTTCCCCACTTTACCATCCTTACCCATCCTTACCCATCCTGTCAGAAGGACGGTGTTGTGGGACAACTTGCTTTATACAATGTGCACCTTGTGTACACCATACAATGTTGTAGCATTCATAAAGGTTCATTGACTTCATTGGTGGCTGCTCATACACAAAGATGGCAAAATCAGGCCCTAAATTAATGTGTTTAATTATGTTAATATTGTCCCTTGGGACAGGACTCCATTTGTCACCATTTGCCAACATCATGCTGAATGTATAATAATTATCTGTGTTCCAGTTTTTGTAGTCAACTGTGTTTCCATTTTAACAGTATTTTGATATTATCTACACTTTTTTAGTTTCCCCTCGAGTATATCATATAGAAACATGAGAATGGTCTTCCCCGGTATGGCCAATGGTCTATATAGCCTAGTGTCCTGGCAGTGGCCAGTGCCAGATGCTTCAAAGGGAATGAACAGAACTGGACAATTATGGAATGATCCATCGCCTGCCATTGCATCCCAGGTTCTAGCAGTCAGAGGCTATTAGCTAATCATCTTGGCTAATAGCCATCGATGGACTTATGCTCCATTAACTTATCTAAATCTTTTTTGAATTAAATTATATTTTTAGCCTTCAAAACATCTTCTGACAATGAGTTCTACAATTTGTGTGAAGAAATGTTTCCTTATGTTTATTTTAAACCTGCTGCCTGGTAATTTTGCTGGGTGTCTCCTGGTTCTTATTCATTCTCTCCACATCATTCATGATTTTATAGACCTCTATCATATCCCCTCTTGTTATCTCTTTATAAACTGAACAGTCCCAGTCTTTTTAATCTCTCCTCATATGGAAGCTGTTCCATACCCTTAATCACTTTTATTAGTCTTCCCTGTACCTTTTCCATTTCTAATATCGGTTTTGAGATGAGCCTGTGGAGTTTCCAGCAAATTATCTTCTCAGGGGCATGGATGGCCACAAAATATGGAAGAGCGTGAGACTTCCAAATCCAGAGATCTACTAGATCTGTAGCGGCATGAGCCAGCCATATTGGCATCTGGCCTTCTTTGTTTCTCCGCTGCCTTCTCACCAGTCAGTATGTCTCCAGTATGAGCTGAACAGTTATTGGCTAGATTCCTCTGTAGTTCTAAGCTTTATGATTATCCGACTGGATTTTCATGTGGAAATGGGGCAGGTATGCAGGGAATGGAGTTGCAGTAAGCAGCCAGGTGCCACCCCTTACTGCCCCTAGCTCTTCCTCCAAACCTTCTGGAGACCCCTTCTTGAATGGTATTGTGAAAGCAACACTTTCACACATGCTGGGGAAGATCCATCCATGAATGGTCCCCTATGTATATGCCTACACACGAGACTCTTGACTTGGTGTGATTCAGAACATGAGCTGCCTACAGATTTCTGCTTACAAATTGACCACTTTATTAATTGTTACAGCAATTTAGCTGGGATTGATTTAGAAGAAATACTTCCTTTTGTGGGCACTGCTCTGAGTTAATTGATTGCAATATGAATTATGCATCCCACGCCAAAAACAAGGGTGAGAAAGGGAAGCCAAGGTTCGCTATATTTCAGAAGGGTACTAGGGCAATTACAGTCCTATCTGAAAAAAAGGCTGAGTAACTTTGATATGAGAATATGTGTTGGTTTGTCAGAAATAAAGCCTGGTCTAGCTTCCATTGAAGTCAGTGGCAAAATTTTCATTGACCAAAGGAAGCAGAACTGGACCCTAGTAACACTCCACAGTTGACCCATACACGTCGATTTTAGCGCTACTCCCCTCGTCGGGGAGGAATACAGAAATCGTTTTTGAGGGCCCTTTAAATCGACACAAATGGCGGCTGTGTGAGGACGGGTGCAGGTTTATGTTGACTTAACACCGCTAAAGTCGACCTTAAGTCGTAGTGTAGACAGTCTGGGATCTGGCCATTGCATGGCAATGCAAAAAAAAAAGCCATTTGGAGGCTCAACAGGCACTTTAGGCAAGTAGCAAGCAATGTAATTTCATGTGTTTTTTGTCAATAAAGCAAATTTCTGAAGCACGATTAAGACATAAGACATATCAATTTGCCTTTGATATTACTTAATTAAGTTGATTACTATAAATGTCATACAATATTGGACAGCCTATTCATTATGGTCATTTTGAAATGTAACCTAAGCTTAGCTGGAAATGCAAGTAATTGTTGTTTGTGGGGTTTTTATATTTTTTTAAATTGCAAATTTGATATTGAAGCTGGAGAGCTATTCAATATAAGTGAACAAGGGGTGGGAAAGCAGAACTACTTCAGCTAAACCTGGACTGTAGTATTTACTGCTGAATTAAAAATAGCTCCAGAATGCAAATGATTACATGAACTCCAACAGTTATTTAAAAACAATCTCTGTCGCAGGGGAATCAAGGCCAGCATCTGGAATATATATATATATATTCCATATGGCAAACACAATTGCGTATGTAATATGTAGCCCAATTGTCAAGTGTCACTCCTCTTGTGTGACTGTAACAGATTTGGCATCCTGTCACACCTGCCTGTGGCTTAGCTGTAATGTCAGGTCTGGCTGAGCTGCAGTTCTCCTGCAGTCCCTAGAGCGCACTGAGGAGTGTGCTGGGAAGTTGAGCAGCTGGGCAGTTGCTAGATGAGCTCTCCACACTGAGCAAACAGGAAATGGAACTTCAATTATTCATTTAAAAGTGGAGAGGTGTGGGCAGCAGAGTTCAAAACTGTTCCCAGAGTGGTCACAGCGGGGCATTGTAGGACACTTCATGGAGGCTACTAAAGTCAACTTAAGTAACACAGCATCTACACTGATACTGCGTTGACCTAAGTGCTATGCCTCTCGAGAAGGTGGAGTTAAGTCAGTGTAGCATGAGAGTTACATAGATAGGAGCATCATCTTAGCGCAGACGCTTACAGTTAGGTCAGTGTAAGCTGCCTTGCATTGACCTAACTCTGTAGTGTAGATCAGGCCAAAGATATAAAACAAAATCTAACACCTTTTGAATGCTGAATTCTTATCACTAACTACTAGAATGCAATGTGTAGACCAATAATCAGTAGCCTAAATTGCTCAGGGAATAATTTCAAATAACAAATACAACATTTTTTAAAATTGTAAGTTGTTTGCAGAGAAACTGTGAATTGTAAATGGAAAATGTAAAAGAGTAGAAGCTAGGAGACCTAATTTCACAAGGGAAGTACAAACATGTTGTCTATGAATTATTAGTGGGTGCCACTCATCTCTCACTGGGAACAGGTCTGCAAACATAACAAATTAGTATTGTTGGCAGATGTACTATGCTTCTTAATGCAGAGTGAAAATCAGTTTCTGTCCCATGGGAAATTTTGATATTTGTTTACATCTTGAATTGGGACAAATAGTCAAAAGATCAACATTTTTTGCAAATGAAGTTTTGAGAAACTTCAATTTGGAAATGCCAAAGTGAGATGTTCTGACATTTTTGATCAAAATGGAACATTTTGACATTCTGGAATCAAAGCGTTTCATTTTGATGTATGGAACCAAATTGAAAGATTTCATTTGGAATCAGTTCAAAGTTAAACTGCATTTGCCAAAAGTGCTGTGGTAGTTGTCTCATAGACTTTAAGGCCAGAAGGGACCATCATGATCATCTAATCTGACTTCCTGTCCATTGCAGGCCACAGAACCTTGCCTGCTCATTGCTTTAATAAACCCATACCCTCTGGCTGAGTTACTGAAGTCCTCAAATAATGATTTAAAGACTTCAAGTTACAGAGAATCCACCATTCATTCTAGTTTAAATCTGCAAGTGACCCACTCCCACATCCTGCAGAAGAAGGAAACCTCCCCTTACTCCCTGGGTCTCTGCCACTTTGACCCAGTAGCGTTGCTGCGATGGGGGGGGGGGGGGAAGCAGCCACGCTCCCCGAGCCCAGAATTCCAAAAGTGGCACCTTCCACCGTTTCTTGGGTTGGCTGCACTGCTGTGTGTAGTGGGTTTTGACTTGGAGCTGGGCCGAGCCATGGAGGTGAGCGACACAGGCATGAAGAGGCCATGACCATCAGTAGGAGTGGGAGGTCCCCCTTTTTCCCCAGTCAGTGGAGCTGCCTGTGTGCTGCTCTTGGCGGGGTTGGGGCTGCAGTATCCCACTCTGGCTCCTTTACTACAAGGAGACTCTACCGCACTGACTCCAGGCTCACCCGGCTCTTGGCACTGAGGAGGGGAGTGGGCTGGGCCGGGGGGCCGCTCTGCACCTTCCCGGGGAGATGCCAGCCCCCTAAGACTCTCACTTTGCATGGAGGCGCTTCACCTGCCAGCCTCTGTCCTGTGTGATTCTGAAGGGCACGTCCCTAGAGTGGGGCATTTGGGCCAGTACTCTGAGGTGTTTTTAGTTTGGGCTTTTGACAGCACTTTGTATAGAGTCAGTTTCACTATCACTTTCCAGGGGTCGGGCACATCCCCTATTGTTTGTGTCACATAGCAACAAAGGAAATTTAAAGAGAGAGAGAGAGAGAGAGAGAGATTTGATTGCATGAAATCAGACAACTTGACTCAGAAGTAAGGGCAGTATATTGAAATACTTTAGACTCAGCCTTAAAACAACTACATTTTAAATAGACTAGGTTCATCTACATTTGAAAATAAAAAGCAGGCAAACACCAACAAAAGTAATAGAATTAATTAACTTAAAATAATTGTTCAGCCTACACCACTCACCCCTCAGTGCATTTTCTTGAACTATTGTCATCTTGATCCAAAATGAGTGTGTTTTTCACATTTCTCTAATATTATCATTTTCATATTATCTAGGTGTTAAATAAAGGTTTAAAAGATGTATTGTAGCAGTCTGAGTGCAGGCCATCTTCTCAATCTCCTCCAGATCACTAGTAAGTATATATTCTTAAGTTTCTGAAATGCAGATATTGCAGCTCTTAACAAGAGTTTTGTAGTTTTATCTGAAACAGTGCTGTTCCAAACCATGGGGTACCTCGCGAAACGATCATTTAGCCAACTGAAAATCATTGTCCTACCTGCATTCAACAATGGGAGAAGAAATATTGTCTGGGTTAGCCTTACTGTTTACTGAGAGAGAGTTGGCTACTGAAGTAGACTATAACAAAGTAATAGATAACGTTGCTAGAATGAAGCCTAGATAAAAGAGACTGTTGTAGATGGATCATACATTATTTATATGTTTTGATTTACTTTTGAAATTTAAAATAACAAGTCAGTAAAATAGCAATTTGCTCATGTGTATTATTTAGCATTGATCTTACAAATATGTGAACTTACTGTGAAAGGTCTTTTTGAAATTTAAGTACAAAATAACACAAGTACTTATTTTGAAACTATTATCTTCTGAGTGTTTTTATTTTAAACACAAAATAAATATCTGTAATAACTTAGTTTATTCCGTGTGTGAAGTGGTGCCTTTTTTTGGTGCTCACTCCCCCTGATGTTAAAACCTGGCAACGCCACTGCTTTGACCCAGGGGAAAGTTCCTTCTTGACACCAAATATAGCAAGCAGTTGAACCCTGAGCATATTCTCAGTGGTACCAGATGACAGAACAAGAAGTAATGGTCTCAAGTTGCAGTGGGGGAGGTTTAGGTTGGATATTAGGAAAAACTTTTTCACTAGGAGGGTGGTGAAGCACTGGAATGGGTTGTCTAGGGCGGTTGTAGAATCACCTTCCTTAGAGGTTTTTAAGGTCAGGCTTGACAAAGCCCTGGCTGGGATGATTTAGTTTGGGATTGGTCCTGCCTTGAGCAGGGGGTTGGACTAGATGACCTCCTGAGGTCCCTTCCAACCCTGATATTCTATGATTGGCAAGACCCACCAGCCAGACACCTGGGAAAGGATTCTCCATATTAACTCAGAGCCCTCCCTATCTAGTGTCCCATCACTGGCCATTGGGGATATTTGCTAATAGCAGAACCAGACCAGCTACATGCCATTGTAGGCATTTTCATGATAATTGTATGCCTCAGGCCCTTATTCTTCCCTGTGGGATGGATTCCTTTGGTGGATTATGTATCCCATGATGCACCAGACTCAGGTGGTTTACATGGTGCATTGCTCAGGCTCAGAAGGGAGACTGCGACCTGGCCAATGAGTCCAGCCCATAGGAGCTTGGGGAAATTAATATTTTGTAGATATTGCATTTTTCCATTAAAAATCATTTTGCTGAAAAATTCCCAATTAGTTCTTAGTCCCCTTGGGACAGCCAGTATCTCATGGATAGTTAGCCTAACTTCTAGCCAACAAGTTCAGTTCTGCCACTCTCACCAGGGCCAAAGAAGCTAGTGTGTGGAAGTATGTTGGTGAGGGGAGTTTGTGTTGTAGACTTTGATCATCCAAATTAACTTTGCACCTTAATGTTTTGTTTGCTGCCTTCAATTTTCTCTGTTACCTTCTTTTCTCTCCCTTCCCTCTACAATTATGAATTTGCTTCTGTCAGCAGGAACGATGACTTTGCTATATGCCTTGAACTTTTCTTGGACTTTTATGACCATCATTTTTTATTTCATTTTTCCTTTGCTCAGTTATTCTCCAAATGAAATAAATTCTTTATTGTCAGAGTTTTTCGTTTTATCGTGTAGTTTTAAGTTTCCCTTTAGAGGTGATGTCTGTCTCTACCAACTTGCAGAAATGCAGTGAGTCAGTGAGTTTGTGAAGGTAAGTGCTAAACCTGTCACACTACGGCTCATGGATAAGTATTAATTATGATAGACACATGTTTTCATGTCTCCTTCAGGGAGGATTTCAGTGTAAAAGCTTTTATCTACCTCTTTACTGTTGCAGTTTCTCAAGTGTGATCTAATTACAGTCTTGCAAAGTCAGAGCATTCCTTGCAGTTTGCCACTGTGCTGTAGCATAAAATGTTTTGGAACAGAACACCTTTGTAGCCAGGATAATTACATTTTCTCCACTCTCCATTACCATAGTATCTGAGCATGTCAGTCTTGATTGTATTTATTCTCACAACGCCTCCAGGAAGTAGGGAAGTGCTATTATTTCCATTTTACAGATGAACAAACTGAGGCAGAGAGAGACTAAGGCCTGGATCCATGGAGGGAGATAGGTGTGGCAATGCTGAGTGTCACAGAACCTATACAATCATAAGAACAACACCATGCTCCACAAAACTTGAATTAGGTGCTTGCCCTTCCTATCCAATAAATGGGGAGAGAGAGGCACCTTAGAATGGGATCCATAAAAGCCAGAAGGCTAAATGGGAGTCATCTAAGCTAGCCAATAGGAGATGCCAATAACAGGGATGTGTCCTAAGCTCCACCCGCCATCTCAGAAACAGGCAATTACCTACACTCTGAACTTAGGCAACTATCTCTCTGAGCGGTCCACAACCAGGACCCCATAATAGGGAGTCAGGCAGCTTAGGCGCCTAAGTAGTTTATTGTGGGAATAAATTTGATGCCTGGCTCACTCCAAACAAAACAGCTGGAGGAGGAGCTGGTGCCCCATGTTAAACATTTAGCCCAGTGGTTAGAAAACTTGCCTTGATTGTAGAACACTCAGATTCAATTCTCTGCTCTGCCTAAGACACTAACCACCTAATTATAGGATATTTTGATATGGGCTTCCCTTTGTCTCTCCCATTGAAGCTGTTTTACTCTGGATCAAATAATAGATGCATACGTAGTTAGGTGAGAGATTTATGCATGATAGAAGAGCCAAAACCGGCACTTAGGCACCTAAATCCAAGACTTGGGTATCTACTTTTGTGGATCTAGACCTGAGATTTACCCAAAGTCACAGAAGAAGTCTGCAGAGGAGCTGGAAATTGAGGCCTGGTTTCCTTTTCTTCCATGAATATCTTGTTCATGGAAATTGCAAAATTGAAGCAAGTGTTAGGGACTACTGACAATAAAGTACAATTTTAAGTCATAAATTTGAATTTTTACACTGGCAACCTGATTCTAAGAGCTCTGCTCATCCAGATGAGGGATTGGGTAGGGCCCCTTATCCTTCTTTCTCCCCACTTCCTGGGTATTAGGACAACCAATCCTGATTGTCTGGGGAGAGTGCCACTCCAGAACAAGGACACAATTGACTACAGAGGTGCGGTGTTTGAACTAGGAGCTGCAAGGGGGGAGTTATTTGTTGCACTAGTGATTGCAAAAAAGGACAAACAGTCTGGAGCTGCTAGGATGGTGGAGACCACACAGTCAGACTCACCGCTCTGAGCTCATAGCACACACCTGCCTCAGAGTGCATGGACAGATCAGACTGACATAAGAGAGTTGGCTTTGACATGGGACACAGAGTCTGAGCGTGTCTAGCTAGCCATGTGGGGGGCTGTATGCTGTACCAGGGAGTCTGTGTAATCTCCACTAGAGGTCCTTCCCCGGTTTTACTCCTGACTTTGCCTGGGTTAGATAAAGTGTGCTACTGTTTCCAGGACGTTAACTCTGACCCCCCACAGGAGAGAGGGTTGGTTTTTGTTCAGAGGTGTGTGGCTGCGCCCAGGGCCTCTTTCCCCACCTCGGAGAATCCCCGACCTGACATGGAACTAGACTTGGACTATAGGCCTCTGCAGGGGTGTAGGAACTTGATTACATCCCTATGTGTCCTTGGACCAGGTCTCTGAGCAAACATAAGCGGTGTCTCTGAGCCTCCCTAGTCTTGGCTCTGCCACTAACGTTCCAGCCAGTACAGTTGAACCAGTTGGGGTATGGTTGGGGAATTGGCTGCTGGTATATGCCAGCAGAAAATTATTACACACAACATGCCTGCCTCACCCCATGTTTCTTCCCTCTCTGTCATCAAAGGGAAATGGATGAAACTGTGCACTGTGAATGGGTGTCCATGATATGCAATGCCTCTGGGGCTATTTCTGTTCTAAGGGCGCACACTAGCTCCAGTCAAGACCAGAAATATACCATGTGTCCAGTCAAAGCAATTCATATTTAGATAATCTAATATTTTCTCATGAACAAGTTACAGACCAAGAGATTTTTCTGTGAATGTGTTCAAATAACAAGCAGTTTGTGACCTGAGGGGAAAAAAAGGTGGAATTAATTGGATAAATTATTTGTTATGAATGATTAAATCTTACATTACAAATCCTGAGCTCACATTTTTGGGTGCTGTCTCTATTCTAATAGACAAAAGCAATTCTGGAGGCCACACTATCATGTGCTACAAATGAATTATTTCAGCAGCAGACTTGTATTCTGCTGAGAAAATAGTTGTTAAGAAATAATATAAAGACCACTGTGGATCTCTAAAGGGGTTTGCTTCTACCACTGGCTATTATCTAAATTGGATGTTGTCTTGAAAGACAGGCTGAATAAACAGAATAACACTAGCAATCCCTGTACTGTAAGGTTAAAGATTCAGCGGCTTTTTCTGATCTCACTTATACCAGTTTTACAGTGACTTACTACAGACTTATGTGTAAGCCCTGTGTCCTGAAGCTTTCAAGGGCACGGAGCTGTCTGCATTTATCGGTTGGTGAAGAGGGGTACAGAATAGCCACAGAGATGATTCAGCAGCATTAGCTATTTACCCAGACTTCTTAGATAGACAGAAGTTCCATAGGTGAAGGAACTTTCTGCCCCATCTGTTTGTAAATGTGGGGGGTGAGAAGGAATACAACATAAAGGGTCTATTTTGCATCATCTTTTTACCCAAAATTATTCTGGAGACACTTTGGGAGTCACCATAATTGAACATAAACTCAGAATTGATTGTGTAGTGGAACTGACTTAAGGGAAAGGAAAATGTCTCTTACTCGCAATTGTGTTCCTGAGTGGTTATAAGTTTATTAAAGGCCTTTTTTTACTGGTGACCCCTTTCACATTGCAAGCCTGTGAGCATGACCTCCTCCTAATAACTTAAATACCCTTTTAAATATTTTAACTCTATTATAAATACTGGTGGCAAGCAGGGTTTGGGATGGAGATTGACAGCACATGGCCTGCTATGTGATGAATTTGTGAATCCCTGAGGGGTCCCGACCTCCAGTTTGAGAACCACTGTGCTACAAGGTCTTCTCTACTAATGATTTTGTTCTGCTGGGAGGACTCTGTTGTGAGAGAACTGTAGCAGAGCAGAAAGAACTCCAGTATGGCCCTAAATAAAGTTGAAAACACTGTAGCTGGGTTAGTTGGTGGAGCATCAGAATAGGAGCAGGTAGCACTTCCTAAGGGACTGGAGACAGACGTACTGGAGCATGCCTCAGGACTCGGGTGCTCTATGCTGCCCTCTGCCACAACCCGTGAGTAGGGTTTAGCAGCTGGAGTAAAGGAGATATCTGTTATATGCTCACACTGGCAGGTACAAAAGAGAGGGAACAGACTACTGCCTAAGTTATTTTGGAAGCTGTCTTATCATTCATAAATTCATACATCATTGTTGTATTCCCAAGATGATGCTGTTTCCTTTCCCCCCTGTAACGGGGTCGGTCACTCACCCCTGCGGCGCCTCCCGCTGGTCGTCTGGGGAATCAGCTCCTTCAGCGTCCAGAGCGCCCTCCGCAGGTGGACGCCCCGCTCCTTTGCTGGCCCCGTGTCCCTCCCGGACCCCGGTGACCTCCAACTGTGGGGGCTGCACCCCTGCAGTACCCCCTTTGGTGTGAGGGTCTCCCCTCCCCAGGGGAACCCTCTACCCCCTATTCCCACCTCGCCTCAGAGTGTGCCACTGTCAGTCACTACTTGCCCCCGCTCACTGGGGCGGACTGCAGTCTCATGGCTACTCATCACCGGCAAGATGGAGTTGGCCTGCTGCTGCTATCACCAGCCCTGGGCCGCCCCCTGGCAACCCCTAGTACCCCGTGGGTCGGGCCTTCTCTAGGCTCAGTAAGCTGGGGCCTTCTCGCTAGAGCTAAGGCTCCCCGGCTCCCAGCGAGCCTTGCCCTCACCCTGTCCCAGTCTGGGTACCCCGGTACAGGCTCCGTGCAGCCAGGCCCTGTCTCCCTCTGCTTACAGAGAAGACTGACTTTAGGCCCTTGCCTGCACTTGCAGCCTGGGACTCTCAGGCTAGAGCTTTCCCCAGCTCCTACCGCCTAGCCCCAGTCCTGCACCCAGCTCAGTACCTTCCTTTAGGCTTCCTGCAGCAGGCCTGTCTCACTCTGACTGCCCAGGAGACTGCCTGTCTCCCAGCCTTTATACTCTGGCTGGGAGTGTTTGGGGCGTGGCCACACAGCTGAGCCAAACTCCCAATTAGCCTGGGAGTTTCCAGGCTCCCAGCCACAGTGCCCCTTGCAGGCTCTTTTAAACCCCTTTTGGGGCTTTTCCAAGCCCCTTCTGGTAGGGGGCGGGTGGTCACCCCGCCACACCCCCTAATAAAGTTTTCCTGATCTCAGACACAGACTCAGTGTTTGGGGGTGGGGAAAATATGGTCTACTGAGGGCAGCAAAGAAGGAGTTTAGTGATCCCAGCAATTCTGGGTGGGGCCTGAGCTGGTGCTGATCGTTTGAATTAAGCAGGACCCCTAGCTACTTGAACCGGCCCCATGTTGCTCTGACAACACCTGGCAGAAGGGTTATTCACACAGGGTGAGTTCAGAATCAGGCTCTTAAAGGAGATTATGGGTCTAATTCTGCTCTCACTTGCACTAGCAGAAACTCATTGAAACCACCCATGCCTAGTATAGAATCCAGCATGGAGGTGCCTGTGCAACTGAGAGTGGAATTTGGCCAAAGGATGAGGTTCTCTACAGCTCCACTAAGGGCATGGTTAGACTGGTGCTTTGCAGCGCAAAACCCCTCCTGTAGCACTATAATTTTCATAGCGAACACACTTCAAAGGGAGATTTTGCGAAATGACTCCCTGTTTAAAGCGCAAGTGTTAAACCTCCTTTTCCAGAGTGATAAGCCTTTTTGCGCTAACGTTATAGCACAAGGGTGGGAATGTGGACACCCATGGGATTTCTTGCATGCCTCCAAGCCATGTAAAGCTATCAGCAAGCCATTAAAGACAATCAACTTGCCATGTAAGGCAAATGACGTGAGGTGTTGTTTTATAAAGGCGGAAGTAACTTTGCAGTTTATCTGTAACAACTCACACAGCAAATAACCAGTGAAAATGCTTGCGGACGGAGCTGGGTGTCTGAAATAGGCAGCCTGTCAGTTTTCGCTAATGAAAAGTAACTGACAGCCAGATCTCATCTCCCTGTGAACAACTTCCCAGTTCCCCCTCACCCCCCCCTTTGCAAAGCACGTTGCACCCAGCTGCATGCTGGGATACCTGCCCTATCCCGCAACTGCTACTGCCGGCAGAAGCGCTACAAATGTAGCCATTATTTTGCGCTACAAGGTTTCAATTTGTACAGTCTCTAGCACGATACCTATTGCGCTACATTGGGAAGTGCTACAAATAAACGCGCTACAATCTTCAGTCTAACCATACCTTAAGAGTGTTGTGTACACAGCAGTTGAGAGGTGTGACTTTGAACCCGGGTTATGCGCTAGTTCTGCTCAAGTGAGTGTGTTAAAAATAGCAGCGTGGCTGCAACAGCTCAAATTAGCTGCCTGAGAATGTGCCAAGGGAGTCGGACAGGATTATACTTGGGTGGCTACTTGTGTTGCTGCGTGTCTGTTTGCCCAGCCTGGGACTCCCAGCTGCTGAGCACCACACTCTGTGAGGCTCAGCACAAAACTTTCAGCCCAGGTGGAGGGAGACTAAGGATAATTTCGGCTGGAACTGAGCTTTTACAGTCCCTTGAAGCCGCTTTGGCCCTCCAGTCTAAAGAGTCTGAAGCAGGAGTGAAAATCTTACACTCTGATTTAGAACAGAATCTAGATCTTGAAGTTAGCAGACTAAATTCCTTCCAGTGTGATATCCCACCCTCACCCCTCCACCCCACCATGGCATAAGTGAGTTATGTCAGGGAAGAATTTGGCCTATTGGGTCCTAATAGATGTTTAATAACTAGGATTTTCCACAAGTGGAAACCATTTTCAGTTCTGTCTTAAACCTATTTGCCAAGGCAGAGTACCTCAGCTCTCTGGAATATCTTGTATTTGAAAGAGACAGAGGATCAGTACGTGGGATTTAACCTTATTGCCGGTAAAATACAAGATTAGAATTTGTATTGAGATCTCTTATGGATGTGGAGCAGGCAGAGGCAAGACCATTTAAATCCCATAAACAAGACAGAAATCTAGTAATACAGCAAGAGCATGTATATTGCAGCTATAAAATGTCTCTGATAGAATTGCAGCTGCAGGTTGGGAACTGTAACAACATTTTCATTGCCTCTATAGTAATGTCTATATTGCTAGGTTTACTTGATTTTTTTCCCCCACTTAATAACGACACTATGTTAATCTAATTGGCTGTGAAAAGGAAAATCTTTGGAAAAAGTCATTTCCCTCTCTCCCCAAAGTAGTTTTCTTTCTGTAGTGAAGCCATTATAGTGAGGACACTGACAGGATTTAGGGTGCTGACAGATGACAGCAACTGTACTGTACTCTACTTCCTGTACTTCCCTTTTAAAGGGATAATTTTTATTTAAATTGGGTCCTGATTTTCGGTGGTGGGGGGAATGGTAAGGGGAACAAGCTTTTTGCAACCTAATACTGGTAGAAATGTTTCCACAATTTGTTTTTCAATTCCATTGAAAACTGCTATTTTTAAACAATGAGACCCAGACATTGCAGCTCTAAGGCTCTGCAAATGAAACTGGCTATAAATAAAAGTGAAGCTGGAAGAGTTGATGTTCATGGACCAAGCTAAGAAAAATATTACTGTGATCTGGGTTACTTACAAGTAATCTGGATTTTAAAATTTTTCTCTACCTTTCAATACTCTAAGTTGTCTCTAGACATACATAAAGAAGTGTCTATTTACAATCAATACTTTTTAAACTGACAGCATCCAGCAATGTTTCAGTTTGAATCTGATCCAAAGTTGTAGGGTGTTTTGATGTAGTTCCCTAGTTCAGGTGCACAAGATCATATGAATGGCCATACTGGGTCAGACCAGTGGCCCATCCTAGTATGCTGTCTTTTTACAGTGGCCAATGCCAGATGCTTCAGAGGGAATGAAGCAGGGTGATTATCAAGTTACCCATTCTTTGTCATCCTGTCCCAGCATCTGGCAATCTCAGGCTAGGGACACTCAAAGCATGGAGTTGCATCCCTGACCATCTTGTATAATAGACATTGATGGACCTATGCACCAGGAACCTTATCTAATTCTGTTTTCAACCAGTTATATTTTTGGCCTTCACAACATCCCCTGGCAATGAGTTCCACAGGTTGACTGTGCATTGTGTGAAGAAGTACTTCCTTTTTGTTTGGTTTGGTTTGTTTTTAAATCTAATAATTTCATTGGATGATCCCTCGTTCTCATGTTAGGTAAAGGGGTAAATAACACTTCCTTATTTACTTTCACCTCACCATTCATGATTTTATAGACCTCTAACATATCCCCTGGTGTCTCTCTTCTACAATGAACAGTCCCCATCACTTGAATTTCTCCTCATATGGAAGCTGTTCCATAACCTTAATGACTTTTGTTGCTCTCTTCTCTGTACCTTTTTCATATCTCCTTTCAGATGAGGTGACCAGAAATGCACATAGTATTCCAGGTGCAGGTGTGCTATAGATTTATATAGCAGCATTATGACGTTTACTGCCTTATCTATCCCTTTCCTAATTGTTCCTACATGTACATTGTGCTGTGGTGGGATGAAGGCCTAGCCCCAGGGGCAAGAACTGCCACTGTCCAGGATGAGTGTGGGGCTGGCTTGCTCTGAATTCTTGGGCCCAGCCCCACAGGACAGGAGCCACCATTGCCTGGGTGAATGCAGGGTAAGCTTGCTTTCCAGTTGCCTCCTTTCCTCACATCTTCAAGGGCCTCGCCTCTGCACTGAGCTGGGATGGAGTCTGCACAGCAATACCCCCACCCCTGCATACACCAGAGAGCCTGCCCCCGCCCCCATGAAAGTGGGGGCTTGTCCTGCATGGAGAGTGGGGTTGCCCACTCCATGCACCTAGAGAGTCCTTTCCCACAGACTGTGGAGCCTGGTCACTCAGCACTCCCCCCATCTCTCACAGAATAGTTTAACCCTCTGCCTATGGGCAGTCAACTCCTCTTACCTCAGCATGGCTTTCAACAAGGATTTGCATAAGAAGTTAGTATACAGATACCTCGGTATTGGAAATGGGGCCTGAAAAATTGGCTGGAAGATCTGGATTAGGATTTTTAACATCCAAAAGTTCAGCAGTATTTGGATCTGTGGTTTTGGTTTGGCCCATTATACACTTGGCCAGCTGCAAAATTTGGTTCCTAGTTAGAATTCCAAAACCCTCACAAAGGTTAGGGAATGTGGGACCTGGTCCAGCAAAGCACTGAAATATAGGCATAACTTTAAGCATTTGTTTAAAAGTTTTGATTCATTCAAGATGATATAGGTAGGTCACTGATGAATGAAAAAGTCAAAGGATGATAGTAAAGCAGAACAAATAACTTGGTAAAAGAAAATTAGTGAGTTTCCCTGGAGGTTGGACCAATCCTACTGAAGATATTTGTCTAACTGACCTTGAAACAGGAATAAATTGCCTAGTATCAAAATTTACTGACTCAGAGTTCTAGGAGTGGGACATTCTAGGAGTGGGATATCAGGATGGTTGCCCAGGGTGCCAACTTCCAAGGGGTACTCTACCACTGTGATTCTTTTCTTTGCTCTGCTGGTTGGCTGACATTTTGTTCTTTTGCTTGGCTATTCTGGGGGTGTCACTGAAAATGTCCTCTGCTCCGGCAGATAAAATGCCTAGTATCACTGATGTACTGAGTGATAATGCAAAGACTAGAGCACTAGGCATGAAAGTGGCAAAGGTAGAGTGCTTGGAAAGTGTAAAGCCAAACATTGCAACCTGGGTCCATCTCTAAGTGTCCAGAGAAGAGCAGAAGGCTCATTTGGGGTATCAAGGAATGGGGCTATTCTGGGTAGTAATGTCTTCAGAACTAGACATAGGAGACTACGGTTGACAAATACGAAATTCAAAGACTCATTGATATGACTTAAGTGCTGTACAAACAGGTATAACATGATCTCAGTCCCAGATGTCAGAGTCTTTTGGGATAAATTCGGTGTTCCCAAGGTAGCCATGGTGGGTTGTTCCTGCAGAGGTGTAGCTAAGCAGTGGTGATTGGGGACATAGGCATTGTTCTGCAAACAGAGGGCAACTAGAAGTAGAATACTGTTAGAGACAGTGGGGACTGTTGTAACCTATGAAAAGATGTAGCATATTTCACTGGCCTTGTTCTAAGGGCTAGCAGGTGTGTAGTTGTATTTATCCAACCAGGTCAGTCATGTTCTCTTTGCAGGGGGCTGCTGTAACTTAGGCCTGGGCTGCAAAAAGGCCACAAGAGACCACCTGGCAGTCCAGAGTAGTCACTCTAGTGTTCCAACCACCCTACACCCCACCACTCCTTCCCACCACATCCCTGGCACTGCAAGGGGGAGAAGTTGTGTAGGGCTGTTATGCCAACTCTGTACCACCCTTTGAAACTCCCTGGACAATGGAAGTTCACAACCTGACCATCTGGCTGCTTCAGGACCCCTTTAGTCTGCAGGTATTATGAAAAATGGTGAGAATTTGGGCCAGGGAGTGCCTGCTAAGTGGGCTTGCTGGGAGGAAAACTTGCTCCTATGTCCTCCCTCCCACCTAACATAGTCGCTCATGAAAGCGAGACTCGAATCCTAAATTAACATGAAGAGCAGGCTACCTGTTGTGACATAGCAGTGGCCACCTGTGTGAAAGAACAGTATTCTTACGTTTACTTCTATGGAAACAAGAAACCGGAGGGCACTGCCTCAACTGCAAGTGGAGGAAAATGTGCATCTGAAATTCATGATGATAATGGAAAATAAAGTCAGCATTATGTTTCTACCCTTAGGCCTTTTTAGGAACAAGCAATAAAGGACAAAAGTAGTTATGGGGCAAAGATATTAAAGAAATGTATAAAAAATATAAGGAACATAAAGTTTAGTTGCAATGCAATGTATTATTTTGTATTGATTTTATTTGCTTTGCTGCAATTATTGTGCCATTTAAACAGTAGTTTCACTGGAAGAATTAGCTTTCTCTTTATAATGCATTTCAAATTGTTGGTGTATGGCACAGTGTTTTTTATGATACTTGTTAAGTTCGGATCTGATTTCCCTTGTATTTAGCTGACACTGAAAGAAGTTGGTCCAATAAAAGCTATTGCATCACCCACCTTGTTTCTGTAATCGAGAAGGTAGTCAAGCAAATCCACTGTGGAAACAATACTTCTCTCTGATTGGCAGGCCAAGTGCCTACTGGTTAGTTTCATGTAGGGTGACCAGACAGCAAGTTGGAAAAATTGGGATGGGGGGGGAGGGGCAATTGGCACTTATATAAGAAAAAGCCCCAAATATTGGGACTGTCCCTATAAAATCAGGACATCTGGTCACCCTAGTTTCATGTTTAATTAATTTACTGTAGCTGTCTGAGCTCTATTTAGTCATAGGTTTCTCCTGGAACAAGATGGCCAAACCCAGGTTTCAGGCTTCTGGTACAGGCAATCCACCTGAGGATAATGGTGCAACCAGCCCATAACACCTGCTCCCACTGGTGCAGCCCCAAAAGTGTGCACGGCTTGTCAGGGAGGAGTCTAGGGCCTTAGGGAGATTCTCTGATTCAGCACTTCCCCTGAGCAGCATCTTCTGTGAAAGTCCAGGCAGAAAGCATAAAAGTTGCCCTCCTGTCTTGGAATTGCTGATGGAAGTTAGCAGTGGAAAGACATTCCCATGGAGTTCTTTCCCACCCAAGTAACTCTGGAGGGTGTGTGTGGGGGGAGGAGGAGGGGGTTATAGTTGAACCCCCAATGTGGAAGAAGGCAGTCACAGTTGCCTTAAAGTGTGAACATTTTCCTTCTATGATATATTTTGCAATGTGATTAGGTTACTATCCATATGCTGGTGTTCTCAGTTCAAGAGAGATCTGGTTTCTTGTTCATTGTGGGGCTTTAGGAATATTTGTGTATGTGGTGTTGGAGAGGAGTCAGTGGGGTGTAAAGAGGAGCACCTGTGAGAGCCAAGAACTAGTTTGGGAGCCGAGAGAATAATTGGGTGTGCTTACTCCGTAGCATCTCCTGCTGGCTGGGCATGATATTGCGGGCTCTCCCTTCAGTCTCCTCTTCCCTGGTTTACTGTCTCTGCTGGGGAATTCACGTGGCTAAGCCCTCCAGTGGGGGCACTCTGAATTCAGTCCCCTTGTAGGATACCAAAAGTCCACACAAATAAAATTATTTGCCCGCTTTGGGCTCCTCTTCATGTTGCACTCTGGGCTCCCTTTGAGTCTCTGCTCTGGGAGAGAGCCCTGACTCCCCTCACAGTCTCAGCCCTTCTGGGCTGTGTTTATTTTTTTCTGTGTTCTGGGGAGGAGCACTGATTCCCAAGCTACTTCCCAAGAGTCTTGGGGAGTCTTTCCAAACCAGACGTCAGGGCCTAGTAACAGAAGCCCAGCTTGCTCCCTGTGGTTCCTCCTCTACACTGAATTCTGTGCCCTTTCATCAGGCCCAGATGTTTAACAGGCTTATATGTGTAAACAAAGCACAAAGACATTGTGTGTGGTGCTGCTGCCTGGGTTGGTTATGAGTCAATCACTGGGTTAAAATTTGTAAGGACACCACCACCTGCTCCTCTTGTTGTTTTGGGGGTTTCGTTGTGCTCTGAGACTGCTTACTGGATTGGCCCTTGCAGGGGAATGCATAGTTTGAGGACCCCTCTGTTTATGGGCATGGGCACCTAGACAGGCATTGTGTGCATGATCATTGGCAGAAGCTTAGGTGGTGAAGAGACTTTAATGGTGGAAATTTAAGTGCCTATGGGATTTTAGTCACCTAGGGAGTCAAGCAGCCACAGAGAGGGGTTTTGAATCTCTCAAGAGCTTAAAAGGTAAGAATCTAGCTGTCACTTTTGTGGATCTAGGCCCTTAGTTTTTTCATTGAGAGAAAAAAAGTCCATAATCCTCTCTTCTTCTGTTACTCAAAGACCTAGATCTTAGGGGTAATTGATTTCACTGCAGAAATTGCCCTAACAGACTGTTGTTGACTTTATGGAAGTCTTCTTTAAGGATGCTTGTGTTTAGATACTAGGAAGTATGAAGTCTTAATCTCCCAAGGCTTTAGTAGCTCCTGAGCCTTGTCTTTCTGCTCCCAAAATATGTACTGTTAGTATATAGGCTGGTTTGTCAGCCTGAGATAAAATTTTGGGTTTGACTTTTTAACACTCTTATACTAATATGTGTGAACAAAGGACAAAGACATTGTGTGTGTTGCTGCTGCCTGGCCAGATGGGTTGCTTAGTATAACGGAAGAGGTAAGGGATAGAACTAAAGTGTTACAGAGTATGGTGGGAGTGTAAATATGAGCATATACTGAAAGGCTGCCTGGCTCCTTTCTGAAGCCAAGGTCCATCAAGCAACCAGTTAGGAGAGGCTTAAGAAACACTAAAAGCCAAAGAAAAGCCTGGCCTTGGCCTGAACACAACCTCGCTCCTTACCCCTCCCAGGGATACAGAAGAGGTGGGACAAAGACCCTCTAAAATGGTTGTAAGGGGTGTGACTAGAGACGTGTGCTGCAGGTATATTTGGGCCTGCTAAGGAGGAGGAAGGGGGAATGAAGCATGGAGATACAGGCAAGGCTCTGTGGTGTCAGAGCTGGGAAGGGGAACATGGGGTAAATGCTCTGTGGCATCAGAGTTGGGAACAGAACACTGGGAAAGAGACTCTGCTAGAATGTAGCGCTATACATATGCTTTCTTGGAACTGACCCCAATAAACATCACATTGCCTGCACTTCAGACTTCTGCTCTTCTGCCTTCTGTCTGCGTGACAAGAACCAGGGGAGGGGGTGAAGGGAAAGCTCTCTAGCAGGTACAGTACATAGACTTAGTACACCTTTACTCAGCATTATTCTTCTGACTGTGAAGTTACGTCAGAGGCCTGTTCCAGGAAAGAGCTATGGAAGACCACCAAAAGTCCATCTCTCTGCCCTCTTCCTCATGAGGGAATGTGTTGCTGCTTCACCAACAACCTTTACAGAAGCGTGGTAAGGTTATTTTAAATAAATATTCTTAAAGTGAGCAGGAATAATCAGGGCCGGCTCTACCTTTTTTGCTGATCCAAGCAAAAAAAAAATAATAGCCGCCCAAACTGCTAACGCAAAAAAAAAAAGGGCAGCCGAATTGTGCCGCCCCAAGATTGACCGGAATGCCACCCCTGAGAATGTGCCGCCCCAGGAGCCGGCCCTGGGAGTAATACCCAGGGATCCCATAATAGGCACAGCTATGATTCCCCTGGCGTGGTGACCAGCAGCACTATCATATGTGTCATAAGTGCCTTCTTACCTTAGTCATTAGCCAGCAAACTAGCACCCTAGTCATGCCTTTGCTGTGATGGCTCAGGCCTCATTGCCACATGGATCTAACATGCTGTTATCAAATAACCTGATTTATGCCACTCACATTTTGTGCTCTCTCAGATGGCTAGTTTACATGCACAGGTGCACAGTATACACGATGAGAATTGAACTGGGCCCTGTGTCTTTGCAAAACCAACGTGATTAAACAAAGCTTCAAATAGTATAAAGCATTGTGTATGTCTTGGTATATAAGGTGCTCAGATGCCATAAGGGTGAGCACAATATAACTACCTACGTAGACCGATGACAAGTTGTTACCCAAATTGAAGTTGTTTCATTGTTAGTATACAGTTATATTAGTACAGCAACAGTATGAAACTTAGACTGTGTAGAGTAAATCTGGATTGAAGAGTTTTTTGGAGCAATTTTTAAAAATGGAGACATAAAAGCTTTTGATCTTGCTGGTCCTTGTTTCTTACTCATTGATTTATTGCTGTGGAAATTACACTTATTGGGAACTAGCATAAGTGCCCGGCGTTGCTCGGGTCAGTCGGAGGTGGGGAGGGGGCAGACAGCTGACACCCCCTGACCAACCCCAACACCCACACCTCACCCCTCACCCACCCCGACACCTTCCCACCCCCCCCCCCCGACCAACCCCAACACCCCCCGGCTCACTTACCCCCCGACCAAACCCGACAACCCCACCTGACCCCCCCCAAGCAAACCCGACACCCACACCTCACCCCCTGAGCAAACCCGACACCCCCACCTCACCCCCCGACCGAACAGTGTATTTAATAATCTGTGTGCTACACAGTGCACCGTGAGCCGGGGGGGTGTCGGGTTTGGTCTGGGGGGGTGGGAAGTTGCCGGAGTGGGTGAGGGGTGAGGTGTGGGTGTTGGGGTTGGTCAGGGGGTTTTGCGGTTGGTGGGGGGGTGAGGTGGGGGTGTCGGGTTCGGTTGGGGGGTAAGTGAGCCAGGGGGTGTCGGGTTTGGTCTGGGGGGGTGGGAAGGTGTCGGGGTGGGTGAGGGGTGAGGTGTGGGTGTTGCGGTTGGTCAGGGGGTGTTGCGGTTGGTGGGGGGGTGAGGTGGGGGTGTCGGGTTCGGTCGGGGGTAAGTGAGCCAGGGGGTGTCGGGTTTGGTCTGGGGGGGGGAAGGTGTCGGGGTGGGTGAGGGGTGAGGTGTGGGTGTTGGGGTTGGTCAGGGGGTGTTGCGGTTGGTGGGGGGTGAGGTGGCGGTGTCGGGTTTGGTCGGGGGGTAAGTGAGCCGGGGGGGGTGTCGGGTTTGGTCTGGGCACCCACCCCGACACCTTCCCCCCCCCCCAGACCAAACCCAACACCCACACCTCACCCCTCACCCACCCCGACACCTTCCCACCCCCCCAGACCAACCCCGACACCCCCCGGCTCACTTACCCCCCGGCCAAACCCGACACCCCCACCTGACCCCCCAAGCAAACCCGACACCCCCACCTCACCCCCCGACCGAACCCGACACCCCCACCTCACTTACCATCCCACCAAACCCAACTCGGATCCGTCGCGGGGGGGGGGCCCAGAGCCGAGGGATTCTGGGGACCTTCGCAGGTGGGGGGGGGGGCACGGGGCTGATGGAGTCTGGGGTTCTGTTGGGAGGGGGGAGGGACAGAGAACTGAGGGATCTCCGGGGTTCCGTTGGAGGAGGAGGGGCGAGCTGAGCGAGTGCGGTGTCTGTTGGAGGGGGTATTATGACATCATCAGCACCTAACCGCCCAGCCGATGTGATTGGCCCTGAAAGACTTTCACCCCTGGGTGGCGTCAGAGGTGAGATCCGAAAATTTTTCGACCCTTATGAGGATCTAGACCCCAAGACCCCTCACTGTACCAAATTTCAAGTCTCTGGCTCAAACGGTGCGGGAGGAGTTCGCTGTCATACATACATACATACATACATACATACATACATACACCACTTGACTTTTATATATATAGATAGATTATTAACAGAATGTTTATCTTTATTTTGAATTATATTTGTATGTCAGGTGTCAGTGTCAAAATCTTCATGTAGCTATTACTCCATATTGTGCTGGGGGAGGCACTGACAGCATCTCTTTGGGGTCTATGAATTTTTGTCTACAAACGAGAACTCACAAGCTGGTCATGAACACCAGACAGTAATGATGTCATCTTGTCCCTTTTCCTGTTTCCCTTTTATCCCATCCAATTTTAAAAATATATTTCATTACTGTTAAAAATGACAGATTCTGCCAAAACAAATATATGAAAAAAGGTCTAACAATATGACTAATCACAGCCTTTTGCTCCAATATAAAACACACACCATTGTTCATAAAAGGTAGGAGTCTGCCAGTCACTAAGTGCTTAGATGAGGTGTTCAGCACCTTCAACTCCCATTAAAGACAATGGCAGTTGTCAGGGGCTCCTTCTTGAAATCAAGGAGCAAGTCCAAAATTATTTCATCTATATGTCTCAAGTAGATTTCCAGTCTCTTCTTCACTGATTTGCTGTAAATGAACGAATGCTCATTAACAAGAAATCCAAGTCAGTGTGTCATATGATTATGTGCATAAACACAAAAATATTTTGAATCATGAATTCTGTGACTAATACTACATCTTATGTAGATGCGACATAAGATTTTTAAGTTCACAGGATGAGAGCTATTTTCATCTTTGTACTACTAGCCCTGAAAAATAAATTGATCTAACTGTTGAATCTAACGTGGCTGTCTTTAGAAGGGATAATATGTGTAAGATTTTTTTTTTCCAAATAGACCTTGTATTTCTCTGTATCTTATTTGGCCAATATTTGATGATGGTGAAACAAGTCATATACAAACAGGTTTGTTCTTTTTAATGAACTGAGTATGTTGTATAATCGATTTGCCAGGTTTGTGTTAAACTACAGCGTTGGGAGTCATTACTATGAGATGTTATCTACTTTGAACTGGCTTCTTTTCCCATCTTAAGTAAATTCAATTTCTTCCTTTTGTGATAAATGGAGTTTCAGGTCCTGGGGTTTTGTTCTGTTCTGGCTCCTTATGAAGCTGATAGCTTACCTGTTAGAATTCATATATAGGTATACATGTGTGTGCACTTACTCATGCGCACATGGAGGTCCATTTAGAAAAACAGGTCCTACTGTGGAATTAGTTATTAAGTCATTTCTGTTGGTGGTTTTGGTGCCAAATTTTCAAATGTGTGCATAAAAGTATACATGAAGGTTTGTGTGTATCCAGCTTGGGCATGCCAACATCCCAATGCATGTGCAAAAGTAGGTTGTGCAGAAAAGTCAGGATTGACATCATGGTTTCATTTTTCTATGTGGGGCAAATGTGGAGGATAGCATATATCCTTTCTCTTGTATGCTTGAAAATTTGGCCTTTAGTTAGTTGGTTTGTTTTGGCATTGTCGTGTTTTTAAAACATTAATGGGATTTGAATAATAATGCAATAGTAGTAAGTAGACAGACAATAGTGCTTACCAAAATAGTTCAGCTACTCTGTGTATGACAGTGTATAAGCATGACTGTGTATTGAAGAAATTCTGTAAACAAATGCTGCATGCTGAATTTGACACCTTATCCATTAGTTTAAGACACTTACACAGAAGAAATTCCACAAAGGTGAGTTTAAGGAAGTATAGAAGGGATATAAATTAGTGTAGCATAGACTTTCCTCTAGTACCCCTAAACAGGCTTTTCAACTAAACACTATTCACCAGCGATAAAGTCATGAATGGCAAAATCTTGGCTCCCTTTCCAAAGCCTGAATAAATGGGTATGGCACAGGGAAACTCCCTGGATATAAAAGGAATAGAATTTGGATAGCCTGGAAGTAGGACTGTGGAAAATTGTCTTGTCTCATCTGAGACAGAGGTAACAGGGTGGAATAGAATTTACCAAAGCTTGCAAGGCAAGATTAAGGTTCAGATAAGGGGAAGTAGGTATTTAGGTCATTATTGTTTTTACCCTTTGCTCTGCATGCTTTGTATCTTTGGGTGAATGATGCTTTGTTTTGAAGAAGTTGGTTTTGGGTCACTTTAATCAGCTCTCTCATTACAGGTCCCCAGGGGAAAAGGGTTGTCCAGTGCCAGCACAGTTGGGCCCACCATGTTAACACAGTGGGGAAAATGGGGGGCTGCCACAGGGAAATCTGATCCAAGTATGGTTGGACTGTGGGGTTCCTCCTTTGAGTGAGGTGCAGGAAGAGCTAGGCCTGCCACCTGAGGGGTGTACTTGAGAGGGACTAAAAAGGGTCTAGTGTAGCTTGCCCTATAACCATCACAAGGACATATGTGGTGTCAATCCCCAGCTTCTACAATAGCCACTGTGCTCTTGCAACTCCCAGCAAGCTTTGGCCAGTGGAACATGACAAGAAAACCCACTGGCAAAGCCTCCACCAAGCCCTGCTCCCAAGTCATTGTTGGTTGTGCAGTGGAAAAACCACCATGGAGCTCTGCAGTGCATATGTGTGTGGAGTCACAAGGCATGGCCCCAGTCAAATCATGATGATGCAGCTGTGTTTGCAGGAGTGTCCATTGCAGAGCGAGGACAATCTCCCTTAGAACTTACACATAATGTAAAAAAATAGAAATGTTGCAGTGTGTGAGTAACAGTGCACACAGATAGCACTGCATATTCAATGCGCTACACACAGACATACCACTCCCACTCCCAGTTTTTTTCAGTCTTGTGGGAATACTATTTCAACTATTCAGTTTCGAAAACTGGTGGCTTTTCAATCAATACAACTGACATCTAGATTTACTCATGAATTGAAGGGTTAATGGTGGAGGATTCAGAGAGAGAACATCATACTTAGGATGTAGCCTGCAATACAGTAAAACCTTTCCCAAACCCAAGCAAAACAATAAGAAACAATAAATATTCTTTGAATAACCCTTTTTATATGGTTAATCTAAATCATCCATGATCCAGTCTGACATGAAGACATATTGGCTACTTGCTATCATGCATATCTTAATATTTAGTGCTGATTGTAACAGTGAATGTGACATTGAACATAAAACAGTTGACGCCTTTGCTGAAATAATCTTTAAATTATCCTGGACCTTAAACAGAATGTATTTTTGCATGAACTAGAGTTTGTCCTATTTATATAGAATGTCCTCACCTCACCTTAGCCACCATTTCTCATCAAATGTTATATACTACAGGACATGAAATTTTACTTTGTTCCTTATTCTTCCTAAAGTTCAAATTTTCACATGACCTTGGTTCTCCAGGCCTTGATTTACACATATTAACAGCTTTATAAGTCAGGGTTTGTTTGCTCTATTGTCTATAAACAGAACAGTGTTACTGATATAATTACCAGTGGCTTTTTTCCTATTGTTTTTGGCATGTGCTAATATTTTGGATTCCAGATAACTGATACAAGTAATTAATTTGCTTCCATTTTTTTCTTTAGTAGACAATAAATAAGCTCATATTTTTTTTTCTTCAGTAAGGACTGAGTAGATATGAGAGATCTCTTTCTATGGTGCAATTAATAGCATCATCATTGTAACACAATTTACTTAGAAGGTGTCATAAGTATAAAGTGCCTTAGGGTATGTCTTCACTACCCGCCGAATCGGCGGGTAGCGATCGATTTTCTGGCGATCGATTTCTCGTGTCTTATGAAGATGCGAGAAATCGATCGCTCGCGCCACCCCCGTCGACTGCGGAACTCCAGCTTGCCGGGAGGCGCAAGCTGGAGTCGACGGGGGAGCGCGCCGCTGACTGCCGCCGCCATGAGGACGGACGGTAAGTTGGCTGCAGATATGCAAACTTCAGCTACGTGATTAACGTGATTGGTGACTCCAGCTTCAGCTACGTGATTAACGTAGCTGAAGTTGCATATCTGCAATCGATCCCCCCCGTAGTGGAGACCTTAGAATTACTGTGTTACCTGTAAAGGGTTAAAACCTGAACAGGAGAGGGGATGATGTAAGAGCTGGCATTCCAAGAGACAAAGAAGTTTAGTTTCACTTTTCCTGGGCACTCAGCCTGTCTCCATCTCCTCCCCGGCTCTGGGGAAATGAATCACCTTTCTACTCATCCCTTGATAAGTTTCTAAATCAGCCTGGCAGTAAGTGAAATTGTTAATTGTATAAGCTTGTAATTGATCTATGGTGTCTTTAGCCTCATCAGGGAGAGAAATCCCAAGGCTAGGAACTGAGTATCTGTGAAGTCTGTGTAAGCTGTAGGCTCTTCTCTTTTCTCTATTAAACCTTTTTTTGTTATAAGAACCATCTGTTAATTCTATTGGAGGGACCCTAGCTTGGATCGGAGTCTGTGTTCTCAATCTCTCCCAGGTAGCAAGGGGGAGGGAATGTTACTATCGGGGGTTTACCCCACCCCATAGTTTACCCACCCCATAGTTTTGGAGTAATCATGTTAATGGTGGCAGCGGATTCCAAGCCCCAAATGGAGAAGTTTGGGTTTTGGGGGAAAAGATTTAACCTAGGCTGGGAAAGTAGCTTAGAGTTAATTGGTCTTTCACATAAGAGATCCCCACAACTTTACCCTAGAGTTTAGAATGGGGAAGGGAATCTCTTACAGAAGGGTTTGCACATGACACTTTAGCAGTTGTTTCCACTAAACTGCAATCTAAGTAAACTGTATTTCAGGTTTTTATATGCTCATTTGTCTACTGTAATGTTATTACTGTAAGAGTCATAGGTTTCTTCAGTCATACACTATGATCTGTAAAAGTTAAATCAATTATTTTTGCATGAAGAGCAGTTTACATAAAACCAAGTAATTATATTTCTGATAGAGGAATAAATTAGTTAACTAAATAAATGTATTGTGGATTGAAGTTATGCCTATAAGAGACCTTTACTGAAATGAAAAAAAGTTCAGTTTCAAATGGAGATCTGTCCTCAAAAGGTCAGGGAGAGAAGTGGTTCAATATTTACAGCAGGTATGATGCCATCATTTCTGGGCATTAAAGAGACCATGGACTGTATAGATGAACTCAACAGAAAATCAATTTATAGGTTATGAGATAGTAAATCACTTTGCAAGTTAAAAGCAACTTTATTTTCCCAAGTCATATATAATGGTGCCAAAAAATTCCACTGGGGCTCGACAATTTGCCTGAATTTTGAAGAAATCTTTTTGCAGAAATACCTAATTATTTCCTTCTTTTGTAGCTAACCCTGTTTTTCACGGAGGTGCAAAGCACTAGAGTAGTGACCTCTTCTGTCCCGAAAGAGCTTGGATAACTCAGTATCAGGCAGTCACATTAATAGTGTTTAATGTTCCACAGTTTTACCTATTATTATTATTATTTATTTATTAATACTACTGTCATGTCTACAAGCCCTACTCATAGACCAGGACCCCACTCTGCTAGGCACTGTACAAACAGAGAACAAAAAGGCGTCCCTGCCCCAAGAGGCTTACAATCTAAGTTCAAGACAAAAGACAACAAATGGTTACAGACAGATAATATTGATCAGCATGGCAAGCCATGGTGTTTGCACACTAGTAACCTAACCATTGTCAAGTATTTTGTGGGCATCACAGCAAAGGAGAGCGTTGAGAAGGGATTTGAAGGTGAACATCAATTAGTTTTGTGGGTGTTTACGGACAGCATGAGGGGCAGCCTGAAGGGAGAAAGCAGTAAGGGATGTGTATGGAAAATTTAACAAGTGGGCACAATGGGACTTGATGGAGGAAGAACCAAAACCAGACCTACTTGTAACTTTGCTGTCATCAGAACTCTCACAGTGCATATGTGTTCAGGTGACAATCCTTAGTGTCACACTCTCTAGCTGACAGGAGATTTCCCCAGCTAGGGAAGCACACACCACACCCAAGTCTTTCTTAAGGTCCTGTGACAAAGTGATTCACCAGCTTCACAGCTGGGTGTGGCACTGCAGGATTTTTCTCCGTTATAGTTCTGAAGTTATCCAGATCTGCTGGGGGTTCCCCCTTTTTATGATTTGCCCCTCCAACCAGGACACCTTTGAGTCTTACCCCTTTCAGGGTAATTCGGATTCAAATCCAAAAGACAAGAAAAACTCAAAGATTAGTAGCCTCACTGCCAGGCCCTCAGCCCCCATCTGGGGCGTGTTGTTCTTGACCCCTTTCAGTCTGGAAGCCTGCTCGTCTCCCCTTGGTGTGGGAGAGAGGTAGGGGAACCCAGGGACACCCTCTCCTCTGGGTTCAGTGCTGTTTTAGGCAACTTAGAATTGTTCCTTCAATTCCCCCACTACTTCCCTGGGCGGCTCCTGACTTACTCTGCTTGTCAGCATCTTCCATAGGTTTGCGAATGCTGCTATTCCTGCCATGGATTTGTTGTGCCTCCTCACAACTTATTTCCAGTTGCCTACTGAGAAGCTTCTGTAAACCTGCCCTCAGCCTCTCCAGCGATAGCTGGGCTGAATTTCAAACAACCCTTCTGGTCCCCTGCAGTACTCCTGGGTGTGGTTCAAGGCAGTTCCTCAGTCCTTCTCTCCTCATGGCAGGTGTCCCCCAGAGTCCTCGGTAGAGCTGGATTCGTAACTTCAGCCAGCTGTGTGGCCTCGGTCCGCTTCCTCAACTGGCCCCTTTCCCCCTCAGTTAGTCCCTAGGTCAGAGGGTTCTGCAAGCCAGACTTCTCTTACTGGTGTTTGCCTCCTAGCAGAGAGAGCTCTGTCCACCTCCCAGGACTGGGCCTTCTAATCCAGTCTTTGTCCTTTTAAGGCTCCTCCTCCTCCTCCAAGATTGGCATGTGCAGCAAGAAAGGGGGCTGCCTGAGCCAAAAAGAGAAGCTGCTTTTTAACCCCTTCCTCCCTGGTGTGGGGTACAACCCATTACAGTCCCTTTCCTCAGAGTGGCAATTCATGTTTACAGCAAAGTTACAAACAAAACAAAATAAAATAAAACAACTCCACTTTAAACCCTACTCTCAAGCTCTAGAGGCTTTTCCATGCTATAAACAGCGGGGGAACACATCCTTTCCATATGGCATTCCCTCCTCCTGGAGCGACCTTCCTCTTCCTAATATACCCCACCCAGGTGGGTGATAGGCAGTGATATTTTAACTCTTTCCAGATTGCTGCTTTACCTTGTCACACACCTATATGCAAAATTCAATATCACTTTAGGGAGTAAAATATTTGGATAAACAATTTAAAATCATCGTGCTATCATGATGGACAGCATGCCCAGCAGACAGGACATTGGAGTGGGACTCAGGAGAGCTGGATACTATGCCAGTGAGCCGCTGTATTACCTTCATCTCTGTATTCTCTTCCATTCTGTCTGCCTTGTCTACTTAGTCTATAAACTCTTCAATATAAAGTCTTTTTGAACAGTGCCTAGCATGCTGGGGTCTCTATGGTCCACTGAAATAAAATCATAAATAATAAAAATAATAATGAAAGATTTCACTGTTACTAAATTAGATGATTGATAGAAATGGATCAATTTACAGTCTCATTCTCATATCATCCTCGCTACTTATTCTGAAATATTTCTTTCGAATAGAAACAAGAGACACATGGACTGTTATGAAAAATATAACAACCCAGCCCTTCATGATTCTTTTTTAGCCAGCACCTTTCTTCTGGTTTGGATACACAATTTCTTTACTCCTCCATCTCCATTTTATGAGCACAGTTCCCTCCAGACCTGGTATGAGTGCAAGGTTGTGACTTCTCGCATTGTCCCGTAAGGTCACTGGGGAGAAATACTCCTGCTTCATTTGTTATTGCTTCTGTATGTTTATTTTTGGTGGCCCCGCTGGTTAGGACCTAGTCTTTGTGCTCTTTAATTTTTTTATGCCAACCAATATGGGGCCCAAAGTAGGCAGGATGAGTCCAACTATATGTGATCGCTGCCTCTGAGCACATTTAACCCAGATTCCAGTGCAGAATATTGAATAACCATTTTCATATAGGCAAGCTCTGTCAAAGCAAAGCTCTCACAAAATGTCATGAACCTGCTATAGAAATTGGAGTGGGATTAAAATTAAGACCCTTACATAATGGAAGCAATAATGAAGGATATGACTCATACCTTTCAATTGCTAAGTTATCTCAGTGGGAAAGGTGACTTGACATTTCCCAGATTTTTAAGGATTTTAAATTCACACTCCGCAATAATGACAGTTTCTTAATCAGCTTATATTAAGAGTTGAATACATGAGGGCATTTCCAGTCTTCTTTATGCGGGCCATGAGCCACTGACCAAAAATTTCTTATGCTTACAAAGATTCAGGTTGTAAATATGATCTTGACATACAATTTATTTTTAAATGGGATGTCTACTTGAAAAAGTCTCATGATAGATATGTAACTGTTGTGAGAAATTAAATCAGTGCATGCAATAATGTACAATGAAGAGAGAGGAGGGAAAAAACTAATGATTGTTAAAAAAGTTGATAGAAGAACAATATCCTCCAGTGAACATGTTACAAGTGAGCCCTTCTGAAGAGAATTTCTGTAGGTCATTAAATTGATAAGATCAACTTATTCAAAATTGATGCCCAAGGAATATCTTCAGAGTCCAATGGAAAGAGTTTTTGCAAATCAGAAATTCTAAATAGAGCAAATCTATCTAAAGCATCAGAAGAGAGTGCTTGACACATTAAGGAAGTGCTTTAAAGATGCCACCAACATGACTTCCAGGGCAAGTGATAATATGAACAGCACCTGAAAGGAAAAAAGAGGGTAACGTAGAGAAACATTTACCCAGACTAGAGAAAGAAGTCAAATCCATCAACATGTCACTCAGAAACTTGAACAGACCAGCACAAGACTGAAATATATCGCAGAAACTAGTGGTTTCTGTGGCCCCTCCCATGTCAAAGTTTTAAATATAAGAACACCCATAAATGAATAAATGTTATAGTAATCAGTTATTCAACAGAGGAATGACTATATGTTTATTGACTGCACTCAAAGTTTAAAAGGCCCTTTGTGACAGGAAGTCCCACCAGGCTCTGTTGAGTTGTGTACTCGTTGGGTCAGAGTTTGTGTGTTCCTCTGTCTTTAGAAAGTAGCAAGCTCATTTCTGGATGTTGTTATAATATAATTAATAACGACAATAATAGTTTAGCACTGCAGAAAATGATTCTGTATTTGTAACCATTGCTGAAACAGTGGTACTGAGTGATGGCCGTATTTAGACAGACTGCTGATGCAGGAGTACAGAAACTGGAAAGATATCAACCAGCCTGATTTAAGACTTGGAGAGAGTACCGAGCCATGAGATTGATAGTACAAAAGAAATCTTTTTGGTTGAGGTCCATGGCTCGCATCAGAGCTCTTGGGATTGATAACCTGCAGAGCTATCAATCTCAGAGCAGCAAATGGAACTACTGTTCTTTACTAAGAATGGGGCATATTAAATACCCTGACATTGATTAGATTGAGAACTGTAAAATGACTAAGAGTACATATTTGTAGCAATAATACAGTGCTGATTCTTTATGTAGTCTGTTGAACCACTTAAAAAAAAATCAGCAGCTTTTTCAGTCTCAGCTTCAGAAAGCAGCGGGTCATGTTTAGAATAAAAAAAATAAATGGAAGCTGGCTAACATCTTCACTGTGGTGGTCCTTTTTAAAAAATAATTTTTTGTCGTTGAAAATAAGAAATGAAATTCATGACGTAGTCTGATATTATTTTCCGTTGGTCACCCACTAAATAGCGTAACCATTACAGCACAATCAGCTTAGGATGCATTTTCCATTTATAAGTGATGATTTCAGATAGGTCCTGCCTTTTCATCCTTTGGCCTCATTGCCACCAGTAGAATTTTGTGTCTGGACCCATGAGCAGAGCCCCAGTGAATTAAATGAAGCTTGACCCAAGCATAGGGGTTTGTCTACATATTTGCTTGCAGGTTCAGGGTCTTTGTTTTAATCATATAGTTTAGTTCCATTTTAACCATACTTCCTCCTTTGAGGCCTCTACACAGTCACAGTATGACACAGAAAGCTCTGACTTGGGCTCTCTCAAATCAGCTAAGGTGGGAATCAGCTCTTTTGGAGGCACTGGTGCCCTGACAACTCTTACTCAAAGAAAATCCACTCAGACCAGGCTATCAGGTAAGACCAGGTGGAAATACTGGCCAATCATGAGCCAGCAGACCAATTAAGAAGGCTTGCCTGCTTCGTCTCAGGCCCATGTAGGGTCAGAGTCGGACAGAGCAGAACCCCCGCTCAGTGATAGCCTAGAACTCCAGGCCAGGTCAGCCAGGCCAAGGTCTTGCCCTGAGCCATTGAGATAAGTGTTTGACTTGGAGTTTTTGTTTTCTTTGTGTATTTAAAGGCACAGACAAAGCTGAGTTTGTTATTGAGCTGGGTGTGGAGTGATTCCAAAATGACAGCCACAACCGATGGATTGGGACAGGGAGCACCAGTGCTACTACACTTGGGCGAGCAGCGGTGCTATAGAGCAGCCCCACCAACCACATAAATAGTATATACCACCAGCTGTGTAGATGGAAACTGCTAGTAACACAAAAACAACAAAGTCAAAGGACATCAGTAGGAGTAGGAAAAAATGTGACTTTTTATCCAAAAAGCTGAGGGAAGAACCCAGGGAATTTGGGGATTTCCCACACCCCAGAAATCTTCACAGTTTACCAGGAAGTTCAGTTGTTCAGCAAAACATTTCAGGTAATATAGAACTTTTTCCAAACAAGTGGGTCTTTATAAGGGAATTTATTCAGAGTACAAAAAAACCCCATATTTTCTGACTAATTGCATTTGTTTATAGTGTATGATTGGAAGGCATGTTAAAATGGGGTATTGGAGAGGGAGGAGCTGTGACTTCTCCCTTCACTGGGAGTTCCTCTCAATTACTTGTTACTCCTCTTCAGAGTTTGCTTTCTCACTCTGTGATGCTAAAATCTCTTTTTTTCTCCTCTTATGTTTCTTGTCTTTCTTTGACCCTGCCTTGAATCTTTTCTGAAGATCTCTCCCAAAGGCACTCTTTCACATTGAATCTCCCTGTGTCTTTCTCCTTTAGTGGCCTCATTTCTACCTCCTAAACCCCATTTCTGCCCCTGACATATCTGAAAATCACATTGCCTGTTGGTCACAGGAAGATCTCAAGACTGGGATACAAATAAAGGACAATAAAAAATTCAAGATGATTTTTTTTTTCATGAGAAAGCAGTGTTCCCATAATCAGTAGAATGAATTCCAGAAGCTGTCACACACAGTAGTTTATATATATATATATAATGACGTTTAGTAATTAATTTTGTTAGGAAAATCATCCTTAAAGCAATTGATTCTAAATATAGGTGTGTATGGATAAAGAATTAAATGGGTTTTGAGCATACTTACTGCACATGACAAAATACAAGGCACAGTAGGCCTAATTTTGAGTGTATGAGTGTCTTTAAGTGTTTCTTTTAGTAAAATGGATTCCAGGGGACAGTATCTGCTAATCCAGTAGCTCCATAAAAAATCTCAAGTTATTGCTGTCTCAGTCATTAAGGAAGACTCTAGTGACTGTACTTAGATTTTGAGAAGGCATTTCATGGTAGGGAATTTGATGTCAAAAGTGCAAATTAAAAGTTAGCTGAAGGGTAGTTATTGAACATACTCCAGCTGTAAATCTAGATTTACTAATGAATGCTGGAAAAAGGTTTTTACTGAAATACAAATAACACATTAGTGTCAGATTCTACTGCCCTTACTCCTCCACTAGTCCCACTAAAATGTATGGAACTAATAGTAGAGAGAGATTCTATTCATCATGAACAGAATATGAGGCTTAATTAGTAGCTGACTCTCCATGTCTCATGTCAACCCAATGCAGGAAAAAAGCCCAAAAAGAATCCCAACTATATTGAGAATAGTATATTTAGAGGTACTGTAAAAGAGCAAGAATAGTTCACTTGGGAAGAGAGCAAGGTAATTTAAATGATGTTTATTTCTGACAAATGAAATTCAGTTCTGGTAACTGAAGAACAAAGAATAAAAACAAAAGCTGTTTGTAAACAGGAAAAAGTGCTGATACAGATAATTAAAGCAATCTGGGAATTTCTGCATTAAAAGAATCCCAACAGTCTTCATTCCAGTGTGCAGTGGCAGTGAAAAACAAATCAAATAGTGGCCTGGATTGTTTTACTAGCCAAATATAATATAAACGCAAGGGGGATACAGGTAGTTTTATTGTTCCATTGAATATAGTTGGGCATTGCTGAGAGCACTGTTGATAATACTAGTTATGGCAAAGTAGAAAATATATAGTTGCTTTTTAGAAGATGAATCACAAAGCAGCCAGCCATAGGAGAGGAGAGGAGCAAAATACAGGTTGAAACTACCATGACCATACTTAAGTTATCCATATGTGAAAAAAGAGTTCAATGAATTCAAGCAAATTCCCCACAGTGATCAAGAGGATACACTTAAAAAAATTGAGGAAAGTGGAAAGCTAAAGGGAAGTCTAGACAAAATTACCTCACAGAAACAAATAAGCACATTAAATAACACTCCTTATCCCCATATGTAAGCATATGAAAACAGCAACCGTACTCCAGGCACTTGCAGTGCCTACATTTCTAAACAGCAGCAGAAAAAGCTAACTGGAAAATAGCAAAGAAAAAAATGGCATCCTTCTAAGATAACCTTATGCTGTTATGAACCATCTAGATGCTAGCCGGCAACATAAAAATATTGCATTAACTTCACTGCAACTGTTCAAAAACAACTAATGTTACCTCTGAATACCAGTCATCTATAGTGGTGCTAATGGAGTGGTGAAGGAATGGAATCATGACAAGGACCCCTTTGAGTCTGTTAATGATCATGCCCATAAACTAATCAATTATTTCTGAAAAGTAGTGGTCATAGCAATGAAAAAGGCATCTGAGCAATCTAAGAAATTATTGATAGTTGAGGAACTGCAACTATTATTAATTCCTTGACTGCTGTCAAACTTCCAGGCAGGATGCATTTGCTGTGCTGCTGAATATTTTATTAGTTACATTTCTAAAGTATTATTGACATCAGTGGGATGTTAATGAAAAGATGGCAGCACAACAAGTAACCTAAAGGGTCAATAGAGAAATAGTTAAGGACAGAGTAAATCACCTTGCCGTATATCAGCTGATACAGACAAATCAGCATAGCTTCTGCAACAGTAAATTGTGCCTGTCAAGCTTGTTAGAGTTCTTATAATCAACAGAACAGTAAATAGAAGGAAACCAGTTGTTCCTCACAAAACCAATTAAGGACACTAACAAACGTTGTTATCCAGAGGTGTTCTGGCTAAGAAGGTACTAACTAGGTCAGCTGGTCTCTGAAAAGGGGCTGAAGCTGCACTGAGGGGAGAAAGGAACCTGCTATACAGGCTATTCTATAGTACATTTTTATAGGTCTAACTCCAGGGTTTTCAAACCGTGGGTCGTGACCCCTTGCAAGATGCTTCTGCCGCCGAAAAGCCTTAACCAGACGCGATAAATCGATCGTCAGAAGAAATAAAGAAAAGAAATAAATGGAGATATACCAATCTCCTAGAACTGGAAAGACCTTGGAGGTCATCGAGTCCAGTCCCCTGCCTACACTAGCAGGATTTTTGCCCCAGATCCCTAAATGGCCCCCTCAAGGATTGAACTCACAACCCTGGGTTTAGCAGGCCAACGCTCAAACCACTGAGCTATCCCCCCACCCCAGAAGATCGATCCTGGACCGTGGTAGTGAAGACGAGCCCATAGAGTTTGAAAGAGCTTCAGAAATTACTTCATAAATAATTCTACCACATACTAGCCTGCACTCCTGACCCTCTCCCAGGCTTCTGCCCCAGCCCTGATCCCCCTGCCTCTCTCCAAACCACTTGATCCCAGCCTAGAGCACCCTCCTGCACCCCAATCCATTCATCCCCAGCCCCACCCCAGAACCTGCACCCCCAGCATCCCAGCCCCATCAGCCAGCCCCGTGAAAATGAGCAAGTGAGTAAGGGTGGGGAGCATAGGCGTGCCAGCACACTTCATTAGGGTGTGCATCCAGGGATTTTTATTTATTTTAAAGGCGCCACACTCTGCATGCAAAGCCCCCGCTCCTTTTTTTGAGACATTAGGGTGTGCCTGGGCACACCTGGCACACTGTGCACACGCCTATGGTGGGGCGAGTGAACAACAGAGGGAGAGAGGATGGAGTGAGCAGAGGGAGGTGCCCCAGAGAAAGGGTGGGGCATGGGCTGGGCCTTATAGGAGGGCTGGGGCAGGGGGTGGGGTAAGGATGTTTGGTGGTGTGCAAATAGAAAGTTGGAAATCCTTGTCTATCTGTGTATCCCCTTGCCAGCCTGTTCCACTGACCCTTCCATTCATACAATCCAGTCTCTTTCCTAGGTTTAGGGGTACTGTAGTGGCTTAGTGTTCCTTTTGATCTCTCCCTCTTCCCAGCTGGGCCAAAATAGCTATCTTTTCTGGACTGTGACCAAGGAGTCATCCCTTCATGGCTATTATGTGTGTATGTCAGATGCTCCTTATCTCAGCCATTGTTTTACTTTCCCTGCTTGGTTCCTTTAACAACCCTTTTGATCTAACTCCATAGTAAGTAACCCATCATAAACATACACACAGTGGTCTGAAGCATATTAATAAAAAATACAGCTATTTCCCAATTCCTCAAACTGACCAGCCCCCCGCTGGGGTTACAGAGGGTAGCCAGAAACATTAGACCTACCTAACTTCTGAAATTCACCTCTGTGGAGAGGGCCAACTCAAGGCCTGTGCATCGCTTCAGGTTCACATAAAATCTTCAGTATTATTTTGCTTATAGTTCCTGTCCAGGTGCGTTGGGAGAAAGAAATTCCTTGCCTTCCATCCCCCTCCCCACCTCCACTGCCTACTCTCACCTGATAAGCAGCAATACCCCTTTCTGTGGCACACATACAACTATTTACCCAGAGGACTAGCGGGAATGAAAATATAAGACAAAAAGCTATTAACAAATAACTGTTGCTCCATTAAGGTATACAATGAATTGCACAGAGCAGAATATTGTAGCTGATTTAATATAGATTTTTATTTGGCACATGTTGCAGTACCTGTAGAATATTTTGGTAAATTACTGATGTCAGTTGTATTTCTCTTGGAGACTAGGGAAATAGGTTATTGGCACAATAAAACATCTAGAGGCATTTAAAATGTCAGTCTAATAGCAAGAACCAGTAAGGCTTTTAATTACCTTCTGTGCAATTTTTTTAATTGCTTTGATGGCTGCAGCGCCTAGTGAGTTCCTGACAGAGCAGCTGCAACTGACTTAGTATAAACATTTTGTGAGGCTCTTAGAAAAAGTGTTAGGAGATGGAATAGACCTATTGGGTGTTATGTAGGACATGTATGTGGTGTCAGGGAATCTCATACTCATTTTGTATCCGGTGTTTTGCCCAACTCAGGTAAATGGCTGGATAGTTACTCTACAGCTGGATCTCCCCCGCCTTTGCTGAAAGGGGTGTCAGCCACTGCTTGTGTGGAGCCTGCTCTGTGCTGCGGAGCTCCCCTTTCAGAGGAGGAAAAGCCCAGACATTATGGTCTCAGCAACTGGGGCAAGAATTGCAGGGCTTCATGCGGCAGAGTGGAGGTCAGAGATGGTCCTTGGCCTCTGGCAGATTCCCTAGGAGTTACACAGGGCTTGGTTTGCTTTCTAGGGTCAAATCTGACCTGTCTGGGGTCAAATCAAACTCTTGCCCTACTCCACTAGTAGAAAACTTCATGGAAATGTTCCTCTTCACTTCTGTTTTAATAAGTAATTTTAAAATAAGTGTTGTAACACTTCATGGTTCACACCATGTGCACCGAATGAGGCAGAGATCTTGTGGAAGTAATATGGGATTATCTAATTAAAGATCATATAATAAGGTATGCATGTATACCCTCTAAAGTCTTTTATATCCCCCTCCCCACATATATATGTGTTTTCTCGAAAAATGTATAATATGCTGCTTCCCTGTTGTTCTAATAAAATACCTTATACATAAAGATTTAGAAAAAATACTTTACATTTATATATTCTTCCATCAAAATATGAATGAGCTAATCCCTACAACTCTTCTTTGAGTAACCCCACCATTATTATATTATGGTGGGGAAACGGCACCAAAAAGAAGTTAAACTGAAGGTAGCCCAGAGTCATTCATCTGGTCATTGACGGGACTGGGAATAAAACCCAGAATGCCTGAGTTTCTGTCCTGTGCTTTCTGCCCATCCACCCACCCAAATTTGGCTTGTTTTGTAGGCCCCACTGAAATCTAAAAACAAATGCATTCTCTGGCCTATATATTCAGCTGTGAAACATACAGAAGCAAGGTTGTGTTTTACATATTGTTACATCTGACAAAGCATGTATAAAGATATACAGCGAGATTATAACATGTAAAGACAAGGACTAGAATCATGGATAATTTCTTAATTATAATGTTTTGTGAGCAGTACTGTGTTGCATGGAATTACATATATAGATTGATAGACACAGACTTCCAAGACCCCTGAAAATCATGTATAAGCTAACTTACATTGATCTGTGTGCTTAATTAATGAAGGTTCAGCTGATCACAAGTACATATCAATACAATTGACATCACAAGAATATAAACATGCAAAAATCTCTTGGCAGATAGTCCCTGAAACAAAGCCTAATTCTGTTTTTTAATGAGCCATTGAATTATTCCATATAGTGAGATCTCCTGTCACAATTGCAGCTTAGGCTCTGTGTCTGCTGTTATGCCACTAGAGATAAACAATCAGTAAGAATGATCAGACAGGCAATCAGTGAAATAAATTGAAGTGTAAAAACAAATTGCACACACCTTCAGCTATGAAATATTTAGATATCTTGATCAAATTATGTAACTAATGGAGATCTTTAGCTTGCTTTTGCTTACACTCTCAACTTATTTTATAGATTTCTTTAAAAAAGTATATGGAGGAAGGACAGTTGGGTGGCTGGGGTGGGGACTAGGCTGGGACTCTGGAGATCTAGGTTAAATGCTCTATTCTGCCAGACTTCCCATGTGACCTTGAGCATGTCAGTTAGTCTCTCTCTGTGCTTCAGTTCCCCATCTATAATTGTACTGAGCCTTCTAACAATATTAAAAGGTACCTTTCCCAGGCCGTGGGCACTTTTCTTTCTTAAAGAGCACAAATCAATATGTAAAGAAAATCCACCTGTATACTCCCTCGATCCAAAGGCCATAAAGCAGCTAATCCTTGAAAGCAATATTACAGTGTCACCCAAGGCAATGCCTCCCTCCCCAGGTGAGAGGCTGGTTCATCTTTTGAAAGGGAGACTTGGGAGAGTCAAGCTGCCACGTTGGCCAATCTTCAAAGAGGCTCCAAGTTCAGATATGTCAGATGGAAATTACTTGGGAGGTCAACAGTATGCATTAAGCTATGGTCATGTGCCAGCAGATCAAGGGATGTGATTGTTCCCAACCAATCAGGCAGTGTATACAACTCCTAAGGGAGTATAGATGTGCATGTCTCAATTAGATCACATGTGTGATGACACCTACGTGACATACATAAATAACATTGAATCAGATCTTTGATCAGTGTATTGCTGCATTCTGCAGTAGCTTTAGTTTTGTGGAGCCATGTGACATATTGTATCTATCATGCCTCTTTTGTTCCCTCACTTGCATTCCACCCACTAAATCATCTCCCTTAAGCCTTATGCTCATATTCCACAGTACAACGCAGCTTCACACAGCTGCTATTAAAAAAAAAATCACCACCCCCACTTCCCCACCCCCCCAATTTACTCTCTCTCCCAACCAAGTATTTGAAATGTTCTCCAAAAATTACTCTGGTCTGATTCCCAGGATGGAAAATATACAGTACGAGACAATGGGAGATTGAAGGCCCAATAGTGCGTAACCCTGGTTGAAAATGGGTATTGACATGGTCAGAAAGGAGAGATGCCCAGCCTTTCAGGAGGAGACTCAGTTTATATTTAATCTCTGGAAGGTCCTGTGATTCTAGCTTTCAAATTTCTGACATTTTTATGAACAGAAAAACCACTGTAGGTCACTTTTAGAGGTTTTTATGGCTCCATCCTGGACAGTTGAGGGGTAACTAAGACACCTGGCCTTATAGGCAGAGGGATACAAAAAATGGTCTTAATAAATATATTTAAAGCGCACCAAGATATTTCTTAAATAATTTTATCTGTGAAATATGTAGCATGGACACAATTCATGAAAGTCTGGTGTCCTTTAAAACTTTTATTAACACTCATTGGCGCTGATCAGCAAAATATCTTATGGCTCCACCAGTCGATTTTTCCAAACTCATGCTGATTTAAACTTTTTATACCATCACACCATCAAGTATTCCTGCGATAAATACTATGGTATTAATCAATTTCTAGTCATGACATCCTTTGGTAAGGCTAAGCCACAGTCACAGCCAGAAGTGGGTATGGGTGCAGGCATTTTTCTGTTCTCTTTAGCTAAGAAATCTATCCTTTAGCAGCACTCAGAAGAAGTTGCAAGCGTTCATGTGACTTCCTTTCATATTGCAATTTCTGGAATTCATGGCTATCGTCAGAAATTCTATAAAGTTTTAAAAACACTTTAATTGGGAAACAAAACATATAGCTAGTTAACTTTAATTGAGAAACAGCTTAAAAGTGGTTGAGTGAAAACTTAGCTGTTTCGGTGGAAATGCAAAGTTTTGAGCTAATTCGCTGATGTTCAAAGTAATTTGTGATTAAGGTTATCTGTAATATCTAACCTTTTAGTAAATGCCAGCTGCATAATGACTGTCGGCTTTCTCTCCTCAGATAGTACACTGCAGAAGGTTTTGTCTGACCATAAGAATCTATTTAATGAGACTCTAATGGGAAATGACCAGAATCTGAATACTACAGATTAAAAGTGACAATGCTAATTGACTGCAGAGGTATCTACATGAAGAGGGACCAGAAAAATCATTTAAGTCTAAATGAAGTTGGACTGATTTGATATTTGAAAAAGCATTACATTCTTCTTGTGTTTGGCAGGGTGAATTAATTGCTTCATGTGTCGTAGAGAATAGACTTCCGTATAACAATGGGCTAAGATTGTTGGGGAATGAAGAACATTAATTGGTTGGGGGATTATGGCTGGAGTTACTTACTGCAAATGCAGATTGTAGTATCGAAATTACTAATATAGATGGATTCTGTGTTAGTGATACTTGGTATGAGTATTCTTTTAGAACTTTAGAAAGGTTTTAATAACTTGATCTCAGACATTTGTGATTTCAACTAGTAGAAACTGCAGATCTTCTTGACTTCCTCTTAAGATCTTCATTTATCCTTTTCTTTCCTTTATATGGTTCTGATTTTTATAGTGTATTTTGTAAAAAAAAAAAACAAAAAAAAAAACTTTCAGCATATCTAGAGGGGAAAAAAGTAACTGTAATTATGCTTTAGAAAAGCAACTTGAGAATGTATTCATAACTGAATTAACTGGAGAATAAATTAAATCTGGCATGTGCCTGTCTCATCTCAAAGACAGCCAGGTACCTTTTGTTTTCTGATAAATGCTGCTAAGCTGTTTTCTACACATGGGCACAAATTCTCCTCTCAGTTATCCTGGCTGAAATCAGGATTACCTCCACTGAAGTATGCAGTGTTACACCAATGTAAGACTGGTGTATTTGAAAGGAGAATCAGGCACATTATATCTACTTCCAATGAGATATTATAGATGTACTAAAAATGCAGTATTTTCCATATTTTAGTTTCATGAAAAAATCATGCTAATATTTCTTTAGAAGAAACTTGTGATAAACAACCTTCCAAACTACTCAGTGAAATTCTTTTCTGACAGAACTTCATGCGCTTCAGTGGAGTTATGCCAATAGAGAATTTGGCCAATTATATGCAAATAATTTTGACAAAAGCCTGGGAATTCAAAAAAGAGACTCCAGCAACTTACATTCTGGTCCGTTTTTTCCAAACAGTTAAAAGTAGTTTCAGTTACAACACCTGCTACCGAGCCTCCTTTTCAATTTTTGTTTTATAATCACCTGTTTTGGTTCCCTGTGGCTGTTTGAAAGACCCGGATGAATAAAGAGAAAATTGACAAGCTAAGGCCTCAGTCCCTGCAAACGCCTTTGCATGTTCTAAACTTTCAGCAAGTGGGCAATTTCATTTAGATCATTGGAACTACTCACATGCTATAAACTGATCTTTGCAAAATAAGGAACTAAAAGAGCTTGCCATTCCTTTGGGGGGAGAGAGGCAAAAATGACAATTTGGCACTTTATTGTAAAACAATGTATGCGGCTTTTTGACCAACTATTCTAAAAAGCAAATATATCTGAGAAATTATGCAATTAGCTATAGAGAATGTGATACCCATTGTGCAAAGGAAACAAACAGGAAAATTGGAGAAATATTTCTCTATACTTCTTTGATTATTGGAATCTTATGTGTTGCTTGTAATAGTAGAAGACAAGAATTAAGAGAGAGGTTATTTTAGAAGCCTTATTTTTAAGGCAAAAATGTATATTCAGCTTGCATATTAGGCTGAGTTAAAGATAACTTCTTAACTGAATTCTTTCCATAACATTTCTGGATACAGGGTACCCTTACTGCCATGCTATATATGATATATCATTCTAGTCTCTTCAGCAATATAAAATAATAATAATCCACAATTATTTGCACAGCATGGAGTTGGGAAATGTATCGAAGTAATCAGCTTGAAACTGAACTACAGGTCAAGTTGCAGTTGAATATGGCTTGATTCTTTCCTTGCTTGTTTTAGTTTTACACCAATGTAGTTACTGTAACAATAGTAATATCTAATGTAATTCTGTTGACTTCGGTATATCTACTCCTGATTTATACCAGTATAAGTGAAAAGACTTGCCTTCATTCTATCAACTTTAGTTTCATAAAAGATATAGCATAGTTCTTGGTTTTGTATGTGTCTATGAATGTTAGCAATTACAAAGAATTCATGACTAGAGCCATTTGAATATTAAAAGCAAGGGCATGTGCATACTATGGCTTTGGTTAGATTTGACTATACTGGTCTTTGAGACTTTTATTATTCACAAAGGTTCAAAACGTCACTGCATAATTTAGTCAAAGACATTAGATATCAAATTACTCAAACTTGTATTTTTGATTCAATGTTTGAAGTGAAATAGGTGTATTTAACTCATTCGTGTCTTGGGTGATCAGTTCTGAAGCTTAAATACCAAATGCCAACATTAGGTGCTTCACAAGTAAACAATAAACTGCCATTTGTTTGTTTCTAATAGTTGATAAATATCTTTAATGACAGAATAGATCTGCAAATAATTGGATTGGGTTGTAAGTATTTTGGGAAAGCCAAAAAAAGGCCAGCTCTGTATCTGATTTAAAGAATGAAGTCATTTAGCTTTCCCCAGAACAGAACCGTGTTGGCGTGATCATGAATAAATTGTTCTTAAACTCTGGCCTGCATATGAATGTGAATGTAGTTCAATATCTTAGTCCACGTAATGCTTGGTCTCTCTACTGACACAAGTAACATGGGGGCCAGTTAGTGCCAATTGTGCTTTGGACACCTATACATTGGGGCCAGCACTAAGACAGCCCTCTGTTGACAACATTTGGTCACAACTGACTTGGGGTGGATCTGATGTGCTAAATATCGTCCATTACTATCTCCCCTCCCTGCCCCACCACACTCTGAGCTATTCTGTCCATCAAAATATAGCATATTTATGGAAGTATGTTGTGACAATATTCATAAAATGTTGTGGTTATAAAAGAAATAGAAGAATAACAATGTATTTTGAGATACAGATCAGAGTGAAGCTAATTTAGCCATCATTTGGATACAGTGCCATTGTTGGTCATTTCTATGAAACACCTGTCTCCTATACGGTGAGGAAAATTCCCCACACAAGAAACAGGCCATCAGTGACAGGCTCTTACCAGATCCAAACCTGGACCTTGCTGTTTGTTTTTTCCCATCACAGGCATTTCTAAAATGGTACTTAGCCACTTTTGAGTCAAATAATGTCCCTTCTTGGGGTCTGGTTTATGAAAACAACATTACAATTCAAATGTCAGCGTACATCAAAACAAGTTTTCCCCTCATACCACAATTTCTTCAGCCCCTTGCAGGGCTCAAGTTTTTTCCTAAAAACTCAGTTTCTGATTACTCTTATTTCTTCAAGCCTCTTCCTCTTAATGCTTCTATCACTGCCCTCACTGCAGGTTGCTCCAGCCAGGTCTTTCCATCTGGCTGGTATGGAAAACCCAGTCCTCTCTGGATTTCCAGCAGGTCACTCCCCCTCTCTACCTGAGTAGAATCCCACTTCTAGGAAGCACTGCCCTAGGCTACCATCACATGATGCCTAGTCAGCTGTCCCACCCACCCACTCCAGCCAATTCCATCACCTTGGGACAAATAATGAAGTCCAACACCCTAAAAAGGCCAGTCCACTCTGTGATACTCTCTTTTCATGCAAACCTCCATCCTCATGCAATAGTCATCTATGGATGTGCCCACCCTAATACATCTACTCCCACCTACATTTTGCCCACCTTGAGGTAGACTATTTCCCCATCTACTCTACATTGACTTTTTTTTGAGATGGACCTATTTCCCCGCTGCAAGAGAAATGTGCATGGCTTCCTGCACCTTCACCCACACCAGAGCGTAAATGAGAGGAGTCAGCCACTCTCAGTACAACTTACCCCTCAAGATAAGAAAGGGGACAACTTCCTCTGAAGGTTCCTCTTTCAGCTGAAGGCAAAGAGACAAAGTCTCTCAGGTTTCTGAAAGAACAAGATTGTTTTTCATGAGGATCATAATAGACAGAATTGGACAATACCTGTTAGAATGACTCAGCAAATCTGCCTGCAAGTGAAGGACATGATCCCTTAACATGGGTTATATTAGATGTTAAAGGGGAGATTTTAAAAAAATGCCTTGGATTTGGGGGCCCAAGTCCTAAAAAACTAGACTCTTAGGACCCTTTAGGCACTTTTGAAAATCTCCTAAAGTGAATCTAAAGTTGCTGCTTCAATTTTTATGTGACCCCCCATAGCTTCAACAAAATAGTATTTAATATGAAGGTAAGAAAAATTCCTTAGATGGACTATTTTTTTGAAAAGGTGGAAGAACACCAATATGGAACGAATGTTCAATTGTATATAATAGTATATACATAGCTCTAACAGATAGTATGAGGATAACTTTGCCTTTAGTATCAGAGAGCTGGAACAATAAAACAAAATCTGTTAAAATTCTTTTTACCTTATCTATCCCCTTTTATACAAGGAAAAATGCATTTATCCATTAAAATATTATTTATTTTTCACTTTTAAAAATGTCACTATCATGCCAAAATCGTTTTTAACCTCACTGCAGAATCCATCATTGTCATTAGCTACAAGAATGGCTTCAATTTTTTTCTTTCCACCAACTTTCCATTTTGACATGTAAAGAAGAGTCGTTTTGTAAAATTCTAAACTTTTACAAAGGTAAGAAATGGCAAAATAATAACAACATTTGTCTTCTGTCAGGAAATATTGACATGGTATTACTACAGCAAAATTGGTTTGTGTTGTGGAGTGTGTCTCACAGATAAATCAGATTTAAGACTTTTTTAAGCTAACTAAATTTTTCTTTAGTGCTTATATAAAAATATCAGGATATATAAATATGATACTAAATTCCATTTTTCCACAAAAGTTAGATAAGAACACTTGAGTTTTAAAAACAGCATTTTTAGCTACTTGATATTGTTTAGATTTCACTGGAATGTGATGCATAATGTCATAAGCAGACAATGTGTGCATCAGCCTAATGTACAGACATGGTAATTTTTAAATCATTTTGTCATGCCGAGATACACAGGTATATTCATGGCTTTTCCTTGTCATCTAGTAGACACCATCCAACATATTAAGAGAGGATGTATGTTGATAAAACATAGATTGGGGCACAGATGATTAAGTGGATTTGGTGAGTAAGAACATTTTGGCACGTATATATCAACTAAGATATACGTTGACCTTCAAAATCTCTGCAGTGAACTCTTCTGTCTTAACTTTAGAATTTTTGTAAAGACCTTATGGGAAATTTTGAAAGTGCTACTATTTGGAGTCATGCTTTACTAGTGGCTGTTAAAATAGCATCTGCCATGTATTTTCTTGCTTCAGGGTCTTTCCTATACCATCACAGGAGACACTTGGTCACTTTGCCAAATGTACGATTTGAACCAGTTTCTTCATGTCTTGCTCTGAAGAACACCAATGGTTTTTTCCCCCCATGAACTTGAGAGAAACAGCAGCAAACAATTAGGCAATTCTTTAATACTACAAGATATCCATCTGCTCTTGGCACAACTGTCTGTTGACATATAAATAGCAATGCTCTCAGCAAATGAAGCAGTGCTCTACATCTGGAGAGTGATTCCTTTTCTAACCATGCGAGTGGCACTTGAAGCTGTGCAAAAGAATTAAGCTAGTCACAAAAATATCAATTCTCTGGGTTTTTTAAAGCAAAGACTTGGGCAAACACAATTGGACAATGGAAACACTATGTTTTGATGACTGTGGGCTAACTTCTCATTGTCATTTTCAAAATGTAGGATAGGAAATATTTGATTGTCATGGGCTGCGTTTATGTAACATCGACAGACCCTGATCATTGGCAGGCAGGATTGACCTGGGGACCTCTAGAGCATGACCCCTCTACAGCAGCGGTGTCCAACAGAAATTCAATGCTAGCCACCCTGCTAGCCATACTTGTGGTTTTGGATTTTTCTCATTAGCCACATTATAAAAAACCAACATGCATTAGCCACAATCAGTAGCCTATTAGCCACATGTGGCTAGTGGCGAATGTATTGTATACTACTGCTCTACAGCATGAGCTAAAAGCCAACTGGCTACTAGGTAAGGTTACAGAGCAGACTCAAGCTCTTTTTTTCTCTAAGTGGTCTCAGTGCCACTAGATGGGACAGACCACCACATCCAGAAGATGTGCGGATTACATTTAGTTTTTGCTTTAGCAGATAATTGCTGGAGTCTCCTTTTGGTTTTGTCAGTTTAATAGTGATTACCCCTATCTAAGAGAGAAAAAAATAATATTTTTGGTCAGCCTTGCTTGCCAACTAGCTGATTACCATGCATGGAATTTCTTTCTTATTGTTAGCAGCAAGACTTTATATTGCACATTACTGGATACATGTGAATTCTCCCATAGAATTGTGGTAAAATATGGACTGTCTTTATAATGGAAAAGCTTTCACACCAGTTAAGTACACAAGAGAAGGCTATATCTTCCATTGTTCTTTGCAGTATTGTTGTAGTTGTGTGGGTTCCAAGATATTAGAGAGACAAGGTGGGTACAGTTATATCTTTTTTCTGGACAAACAAAAGCCAGTCCAATAAAAGATATTACCTCACCCATCTTCTTTCTCTAAGAAGAGATAGGTACTTAGAAATGTGGTCACCTTTTTAGCCCCCTTCAAAGGAGGTGTGCTCCCCAGCCAGCAAGCCAGGCTCTTTAGCCAGGTTCTTTGAATCCTAACTTGACCCTGAATAAGTAATGTACAATGTAGTACAGTATGTTAACATTTTATTGAAACTTTGCCTTAAAAAAGTTCCAAAGGGAACTGGTTGTGAGAAGGGAGAAATGGGATGAATCTACAGCCCAGGCAACTACTAAACACTCCAAAAATGCCCTTCTTGTTACATATATTTCTCACATTTATAAATAATTTTCAATTAAAAAACAAAAAGAAGCTATCTGTGATGATGGCCTCAAATGAGTTTGCTCAGGGAATCTGACGATGCCCAGATAACAGGGAGAGCTCTCACAAGCCAGTTGCTGAATTGACCTAGAGAGATTTTAGAAAGTGAGGTTGTTTAGCTTCCACAGGCGACAGGCCTAGTGACCTTCATTAGAGAGAGATGAAGAATCAAATGGCAGGACAGCAGGTAATAAGAGAGAAGACAAATTACAGTTTGCTATCTGTGTTCTGATACCCAGCTTCTGTGCAGTGGTTTAGAAGAGGAATTGATAGAGATTTTAGTGAGATTTCACTTTATTAATATTAGGTGAAGATGTAGACAGCAGAGAAGGAGATAGGGCAGTAGCCATTAAAATAAACATTTGCCCTCTTTGTGATTTGTGAAAGAGTGTAGTTATTTCCTGTTCTAAGTAATGAGAAATATTGTTGTTTCTCATATACCAACATATAGTAGCTGAAAGCAAATGTTGCTTTTTCAAGGGCACTTTAGTTTAGCAGAGGGTAGATTCATGTCATTTTGATGATGATCACTTAGTGTCTTCCAAACATATTTCTGCAGAACTAGTTTCATGACCTGGACAAGTCATGGGTATCAAAGACAGATCTTCTAAGAGGAAGAAGTTCAAGTTTGAGTTTTCCTGCTATTTTGGGGTACAAGGAAGGGATGATCTGCAACTGACGCTCATTTTGGCTGCCTACTGAATACCAAATGAGTGCATATTGCTCTGTTTTAATACTAAGTTCCATTTTCTAACCAAATTACAGCATTGTTTATCATTGCTAAATCAGGCCAAGAATGATCCATGGACATTACACCTTTCACTCCAGACTACATTTATATGAATGATGTAGAATGGACAGTGGGGTCAGGGTCTGTTTTCCTTGCTTTGACTCAGCTGGTAATGAACTTAATAAACATGCTGATAGTGACATATGGATGAAGTCTATTATAAATACAACAACGTGGAGAAGGCTCCGAGGAAGAACTCTGATTCCATTCCAGTTTAGGAATTGGAATATGATCTCTGAGCCAATGGGCCAAACTCTGCTTTCAGTTACACTTTAATAACTTTTCCTAATTTTTTCTATGAATTTGGTTCTCATCAAAACAAGAGACTAAACATGCACCAGCTACTGTTCAGGCATGACTTTAGCAGGCATGATTTAAACTCCCCTCTAGGTCTGTAAGAGCACCTCATTCCTAACCTGCACAACCCTGCTCCTGTTCCATTTCTATGTCTCTCATAGGAAGAGTGCCAGTCATGCTGAATTGAATAGTATAATTATGTACTAGAGAAACATACCGTTTTTTGCTGAGACCTTCAAATTCATTTCTATTTAGGCTGAGGATCTGAATTCAAGTCTCCATAGATAAAAGACTATGGTACTAGTCCACTACGCTTCCTGGCATTTAGTGTTAATAGTCACCCTCATGACTAGTAGAGATGAGTCTGAACTGGAGAGATTGCACCTGGGTCAATACTCAGTAATCTGGGAAAACCTACCACCATCCCTGGATGTCTCTAAGAGGCAATGATGCCCCACTTGCGAGCAGTGAATTTGTGTATAACAAAGGAGAATTTTAATTGAAAGGGAACCCAGCATTAATTTGAGAAAACATCACAACCAAACTCAAAAGCATGTGACCATAAGCAAATGCAAGCCACTATGCATTGGGGAATGTTCTTTCCCTTGCAGTGGTAAAGTCGGAACTATTGTCATTAACACACTTTCTACACACCCTCCACAGAACCCAATAGTTGATTATCCTTGGTTAGTGAAGACCCAGAGTTCAGAGGTGCATTCATAGGTGATCAGGGAGGAGGCAGCACTGAGCAATGCCTCTGCCGCTGCCACCTCTGTAACTGGCTCACAGCTGCTGCTGTCTCTCTGCCACCGTCCAGGTGCTATGAAATTAAAGACCAGACTGCAAAGAGAAACTGCAGAGCTGCAATTCATTTGAAAATTTGATACAATCAATTTAGGATTGAACAAAGACTTTGAATGGCTTGCTAATTACAAAAGCAGCTTCTCTTCTCTCGGTGTTCAGACCTCCAGTTCAGCTGCTAGAGGAATACCTCATCCTCCCTGATTAGAGATAACAAGCTGGTTCAGCCTGATTGGACTAACCTTATTGTCTCTTGCCTACTTATTTATACCTGCCCCTAGATACTTCCACTGCATGCATCCGACAAAGTGGGTATTAGCCCACGAAAGCTTATACTTCAATACTTTAGTTAATCTTTAAGGTGCCACAGGACTCTGTCACTTTTGAAGAATGAATCTAATGAATTCACCTTTCGTCAAACCCACCCTATAAAAATATCAAGAATCAGAGAGGTAGCCATGTTAGTCTGGAATAGCAGAGGTAACAAAGTCCTGTGGCACCTTAAAGACTAACTATAAAGTTTTGAAGCATGAGCTTTCGTGGGCTTGCATCCGACAAAGTGGGTATTAGCCCACGAAAGCTCATGCTTCAAAACTTTATAGTTAGTCTTTAAGGTGCCACAGGACTTTGTTACCTCTCCTATAAAAATAGTGACTCACATCTCTAACACTTATGTTTCTCAATAAGATTTCTAAATGCTGTTATACAATATCAGATATTACAATATACGGGGTCATACTGGGGTATATGGTAAATTATTAACCAGGATCCTTGACTTTTAGTTAAGTGATCTTTAAAGCATTAGAGCTATGAAGCATTACCCTGGTGCAAAAATGCAATGGTCTTACCAGTTGACCTTTTAAAGAACAAGTGTTAAGTGCTTTGTGAAATTTCAGTATTTGTTGGTGCCTATAATACTCCTCTCAATTTATTTTCAAGATGCTGTGAAGTGAGTTGCAAGTGAGAACAGCCCTGTCTGTTGTTTTTAATACAGCCTGCTTATGCACAACTTGTGATGGGTTCTGTGTTTGCATAATTGTCTTTTTTTTAAGAGTCTTCCCTCTTTCTTGCAATGTTTGAATTCTGGGAACATTTCCATGGAAATAATTCACTGAAAAAATGTGTTTTATATGCTATGGAGGATAAAATTGGTAGTAAGTGCCATACTACAATGCAAAATCATAAAGTTAGTATTCCCAGGTTTTAAGTATAAAGCAAAAGAGACTCAGATGACCAGATCTTGAGTGCATTTCCAGGAGAAAAATTTGGCACTGATCATGTATCCTAGCTATTCTGTTATGGAATGGATTTTGAGGGCATGTTAAGCAGCTGTTCAGTCTATCAGAGAGCAGCTTAACACCAGATTCATGGTGCTGGTAATGGTAGCTTCCAGATGAAGAAAAGTATTTGGTAAATGCTGATGCAACAGCAGAGAAGCAGAATTCAAACAGGAAGATCAAATTACCCCTTAAAAGGTCCCTTCACAATCCCAGCTCTCCTTCAAATTAACTAGTAGATGCAACACTGGTTCTAAGAGGGAGTCAGGTACTCAAAGATTAATGAACATTTTCTAGCTTTTTCAGATGAATAGTTATGTACATGAAGATAACACATCTGTCAGCACACGCTTCTCAACACTGAAAGGGATAAAGCACAAAATCTATTTCTTGCTCATTAGTAAATAAAACCCCACAACCTGTATTACTAATGGTTCTAAAACAAAAACAGGACTGACTGCATGAAAAATTATCACTTGTTAATTAGTGGGAACCTTCATTATAACCAGTGTCAACAAGCCTGACCTAAGAGGAATAGCTTCCTCATTGCAATAGTGAGTTCCTCATGTTTTCTTACTTTTTAAGTAACTTCCATTGTAAATGCAAGATCTATAAAATAACCTGTTGAGACAAATTCTTTCATGTGTGGAAGCTGGGAGATGTGACAAAAGGCTGAGAATTATCTAGAGTTGTGCAGAGAATAGAAGTGTCATTTTGCTGAGCATTCTGAGGTTTTGAAATTTTGTTTAGTTCCAGTTTGGAATGAAATGTAATCTGAAACTTCCTCAGAAGAAAATTTAAAAAACAATTTTTTTCTGGGATCAACTGAAACGTTTCACCTCAACAACATTGGAATATTTTGTTTCAATTTTGGCTTTTATTTTATATTCAAGTATAACATATAATACAAACAAACAAAATTGCAACTGGAAGTTGTTTTGAAAGATAAAATCAAAACAGTTTTCTAACAGTGTCCTGAAACTCTTGATTTGAGTGGAACTACCTGATCTTAATAACCTTGGTTTGATTTCAATAGAAACTACTATGTAAGCAACAATCCTGTAACCATTTCTCCTGGAAGTAAACTATCTGGCAAGCAGTACAAAATAATTCAATGAGAATTGAGGACAATGGAGACTCTTGATGTATGCATAAAGAATTTCTGTGGTTTTGCCTTGGATGAACTACCATATGCACACAGAGAGACCTACCCTGACAGGATGGCAATGAAAGCATAACTCCACAACCAATAGAACTCCTTGAGACTATCATAGGAAGCAGCACCTTCTCTTTTCCCCTCTATCCCCAAGTTCCATCCGAACGGCCTCTTTTGAGCTCGTCCATGTCATAACAGTTCATCAAGAGGCTGCAAAGTAATCATCATGACAGAGTTCAGGTGTAGAACTGTTTTCCAAACTTTGTAGTAGAACTTGAAGCTGTTTTTTTTATTTGATCCATCACTGGTTTAAATACACAGTTAATCTGATTCTCCTCTCACTTAGCCATTTTACACTTCATTGATGTTATTTCTCATTTACTTTAGTAATAATGAGAGGAGAATGGGCCCATTATATTTTAAAGCTTGTGAGTCAGTCTATTTTGATTTTAGGTGGGCCTGGTTTTGAAGTGATTGCCACTCCATAATAAATCAGGAGTAAGTCCATTGAAGTTGATGAGAGTACAATAGTGTAAAACATTGTCATTTTCTATTGTGCATTTCATAGGTTCATAGATTTCAAGGCTAGAAGATGTCACTAGATCATCTAGTCTGACCTCCTGTATATCACAGTCCCTTAATTTTCATTTAGACGCACGAATATCAAGCCCAAAGACTTTAGTTAGACTAAAGCATTTCAATCCTCAGAAGGCTAAACTGTGTCAGTGTAGAGGCAGAGTTCAGAAGATGCAGAAGTGGCACCAATGTCCTAGGCCCCTACAATGTCAGGGAATTCATTAAGTCAGATATGCCCAGATTATTTCAGTAGGTGAACAATACCCCATGCTGCAGAAGAAGGTACTGTATATTTCCCCCTAATGCTGCCAGGTTCCTGCCAAAATGACCTGGATGAAAATTCCTTCCCCAGATTTGGCATCTGGATCAGTATGACCCTCAACATGTGAGTGAGACTCACGAGTTAAGCATCTGAGAAGAGAATTATTTGTACCATCTCAGAGCACTGGTCTACCATGTCTGGTGTCCTGTCTCCAGCTGTGGTCAAGTTCTGATTCTTCAGAGGAAGGTCAAAAAAACCCCACCCCAAACAGAATATATCTGGCCAGTGACTAATTATGAATTGGGGTCAGGAGAGGATTTCTTCCTGACTCCTACAGGGACAGCCTGAAGCCCTGAACTTGGGATGGCTGACACTAAAAAAGGCCAGGGTCAAATGAGAGAAGACAAAGATCCACAATGTAATTTACATTTGAAATCAGAGATTTAATAATTAAATATCTATTTTTCAATCTGTACTTATAAGGTTCCCTTTACCAAGTATCTGAGTATCTCATAAGATAGGGACGTGCTATTATCTCCATTTTACAGATGAGGAAACAGAGGCATTAAAGTATTTAAACTCTTAACTTCCATTTGAAATTAATGGAAGTTAGAAGCCTAAACATCTTTGTGGCTGTGGGACAGAGATTGAACGACTTGCCCAAGCACAGCAAGTCTTTAGCAGTGAATCGAACTAGGTGTTTTGAGTCCCTAGCTAGCACCCTAACTATTTGACAATCCTTCCTTTATATTATAGGCATGTGAAATACCTGCATGAATGTTTTCATTTTTCAGACTGCAGCATTCAAAAATTCATATTTACTTCTGGTGTTATTTGTTTCCTACATTATTCCAGTACTAACATAAGTAAAGGTTGGTTACTCTAAAGTTAAGTTACATAATATTTTAAAGACATTCTTTCTTATTACCTAGTAAGAACAACCTTGATGTATTTGCCACGCTTTGAATTATAATGTATGTCATCAGTAATGTAAGTTGTTATAATTTACTTCTGACATTAAGATGTTGCTTTTGGGCACACTGTTGCAAATGCATCCTGTTCATTTTCCTGCCTTCTAAATGCCCTTCATGTTTCAGTAAAACAATCCAATCAAAACTAAAGACCAAAAGCCCAGTAAAACAAATCAAGCATACAAATAATTCCTAGGCATTCCTGTTCTACTTGAGCCTGTTTGCCCAAGGCTTTTAAATTTCTTAAGCTGGGTAATAGTATAGCTCGCAAAACTTTCCAAAGAAAATATCTATACCGTGTATTGTTTTCTATGTTACTTAGGTTATAGTTCATAAAAGTAGAATTATTTATGCAGAAACTTTGCATAAATTTACACTGCAGAGTATAAATTTCCCAGTGACAAGCTATTTATTGTAAGATTTCCTTTTATCGTTTTCTTGTTTTATAATTTTTTAAAAGAAATATGGCGGTGTTGTTGGTGTTTGTTGGTTAATAAGACAGCTCCCAACGTTCCCAGTCAGGATCAGGAGCCGGCTGAGCTGAATGTTATGCAAGCATGGAGAAACAGCTGCTCTTCTTGAGAGATGTTTTGATTCAATCTGAAAGAAGTTATAGTTTAAAAAATTACTGATTTCCATTCCTTTTAGTAAGTTTAAGTCTAGAAGGGACCATGGAGGGTTAAACTGTACATATGTGCTAAACTACGCATGTGGCTTCCATGAAACCATTCCATGCATGTGTATATGAGGGTAGAGTTTGGTCTTTGTTCTCTTTTGTTTGTTTTTTTCCCTTTTATGCACTCACACAGATTTTTTTTTTCCTGTGGCAGATGGCTAATTTTGATGTGTTTGGTCTAAACAAAAATCTGGCCACAATCCATCTCTGCGAACAGAGACAGTGGGCCATTTTCTCCATTGCTGCCAGGTGGCATAGTCCCAGTGACAATTGCTAGCTGTTATGGTTGTAAAGAAAACCTTGAGGAAGTGAATCAATGGTAATTGATGCAGAGGTGTCTGCCTGAGTTTGCAGGGAGCCTGAAACAGGTGAATTGCCCCAATAATTTCTAGGGAATGCTAACTCAGCTGCCCAATGACAATACTCAGATGTTAATATAAACTATCTCACTGCTGAGCAAAGCATGGAGGAAAGGAGAGGGTGGATCAGATAAGGAAGATCTGTACAGTTTCATTGTGATGTCGGAAATGATTGGGCTTGGGAAAATAACACTATTATGTCCTCTCCCTTGAGTCTAGCAGATGCCAGGCCCAACAACTCCAATAAGGCATCTGAGGGTGCCCCCCCCAAGGGAGATCCAAGCTCAAGGAGCCCAGGTAAGCCCCATGGTATAGTCAAATCACACTATGAGGAACTAAACTCAAGTAGCCCTGTAGAGGCCAGAAGGCATTTATAATCAGCACAGCCTACTATGAATAGCATCTCATTCTGGCATACAAAGGGATTTATTTTGTGGGCAGAGTATGGTTTATGGAAGGAATCTGAAATAGTAGCGCTGCACTAGTATCATTTTATTCTTGCCAATCCAACTGCCAAAATTCATAAATCAACTGACTAGGGGGTGGGCGGAGAAAGCAGAATGTCATTTCACAGAACATGTGTTTGCAAAAATAAACAAACAAATCAATAATGTAATACATTCAGATGTTGCTCTGACCATGAAAAGAGATGTTTCCAGCAGATGAGATTTTCTGTTTTTAAGTCACATCTATTGACTTCCCTGGGCTTGGGAGCGGGCCCATAAAGCATCAGATTGGACTTTGCGGTAGCAAATGTGCTGCATTCCTCAGCTATGAATAGTTAGGCGAGATTCAGTGGCTGTGATATAAGATCAGATCCCACAGAGGTTCTTCCAAAGAGCACTTATAAGGCATGAATTAAAGAAAGGTTGAATTGCTTCAGACCAATAGCTGATTTCTTACAGAAAGTCTCCTTCCCTGGCAGTTTGTTAAAGTTTTGCTGGAGAGAATAGATCACCCCCACTTAACTCAACAATGAAGAAATGATGGTGGTATTTGCAGTTAATTCACAGGTCACAATAAATTCTGTGCTTCATGAGAAATATTCATGAGAAATAGCATAAACATGTAGGGACAAAATCAGAAAGGCTAAGGCCCCAAAACACCTAACAAGGGCAGTTAAAAGCAAGAAGGAGAGGTTCTATAAATATATTAGGAGGAAGAAAAAGATGACGGAAAGTGTAGGTCCTCTGCTTCGCTGGGAAGGAGAACTAATAAAAAACAACATGAAGAAGGCTGAGGTGTTTAATGCCTACTTTGCACCTGTCTTCACTAAAAATATTAATTGTGACCAGTTGCTTAACAAAATATTGGCAAAGGGAAGGAACACAAGCTGGTATAGGGAAAGAACTAGTTAAAGAATGTTTAGATAAGTTAAATGTATTCAAATTGTCAAAGCCTGATGAAATTCAACTTAGGGTACTCAAGGAGCTAGATGAAGAAGTTAGCAATTATCTTCAAGAACTCATGGAGGACAGGAGATGGGCAAATTTTAAATCCTTTTTAAAGAGAGGAACAAAGAGGACCTGGGAATTATAGAGCAGTCAGCCTAACTTTCATTCTTTGAAGGATACTGGAACATTTTATTAAACAATCAGTTTCTAAGCCCGTAGAGGATAATAGGGTAATCCGTTATGGCTACATGGATTTGTCAAGAACGAATCATGCCAAACAAACCTAATTTCCTTCTTTGACAGAGTTACTGGCTTTGTGGACAGGGGAAGCAGTAGATGTGATGTATCTTGAGTTTAGTAAGACTTTTGAAACATCCCCCCAGTGTAGCCCAGCCCTAAGTTTTCTTTAAAGCTTCTAGGCTCTTCCCTTTCTCTGGAGGTGATAGATTGGATTACCCTTTTAACAGGCCAAAACTGCCTTATTTCAGTGTGACTGATGAGGGTGTGATCGTGTGCTTCCCAGTTTATGGCTGCCCCTGCTGTTTAGCCAAAGGCCTTAGTCTAAGAACAAGGCCTTATAACAGGGATCGGCAACCTTGGCACATGGCCCCCCCAGGGTAAGCACCCTTGGTGCGTCTGGCCGGTTTGTTAACCTGCCGTGTCCGCAGGGTTGGCTGATCATGGCTCCCACTGGCCGTGGTTCGCCACTCTGGTCCAATGGGGGCTGCGGGAAGTTAACACTCTCCTATGCAGGTCAGTCAGAGATTGGCTTGTGCTGCACTCAGGTTTGGACCAGCCACCCCTCTGTCATGATTTGGTGTGAGAGGAATAGTGAGCTGGTGCATGGGGTCACAGTGCCACTAAGGTTTGGCCTGGTTTTCCCATTATCATGATGGGGAATAGCTGTGGGGGTGGCCAGGCCAAATTTGAATGAGTGGCCCTAGACATAAACATAAGAACAGCCATCCTGGGTCTAGTTTGCCTGTTAATTAATCCATCCCTACAGATAAATCTTCAAATATGTCCAGGGCTGTTATAAAGAGGACGGTGATCAATTTTTCTCCACGTCCAATCAAGGAAGGAGAAGAAGTAGCAGGTTTAATTTTCAGCAAGGGAGAGTTAGGTTAGATATTAGGAAAAGCTTTCTAACTACAAGGGTAGTGATGGTCTGGAATAGGCTTTCAAGGGAGGTTATGGAATTTCCATTAATAGAAGTTTGTAAGAACAGGTTGGACAAACACCTGTCAGGGATGGTCTATTGGTCCTGCCTCAGCAGGGGGAGAAGCAGTAGGAGACCTTTCAAGGTCCTTTACAGCACTATTTTTCTGTGACTGTAAGATTCTATGATTTTAAAAATAATTATTATTCTATTTTTTTTAAAAATTATGGACCAGATTCTCCAATAGAACTATTTATAGGGGATTTTTTGGTCAATGAAATTGTATGCATAAATAAGAGCTACTTATGGGTGTAAGGATTTACAGTCCTATATTTACATTGATAGAAGTATATTGTAGGAGAGAAGGCATAGCTCACTGATTTGAGCATTGGCCTGCTGAACCCAGGGTTGTGAGCTCAGTCCTTGAGGGTGCCATTTAGGGATATGGGGAAAAAATCAGTTGGATGATTTAATTGGGAATTGGTCCTGCTTTGAGCAGGGGGTTGGACTAGATGATCTCCTGAGGTCCCTTCCAGCCCTGATATTCTATGATAGGGCCCAATTCTTTGTGCTCTAATAAATTAGAAATATTTGGGGCTAGAATTACTATTATACTTCATTTACTTTACACTGCTCCAGCAATGCAAAGTAGCTATAAACCCATGATAACCAGCCAGTTATCTGCTTTGCATTACTGGAGCAGTGCAAAGCAGCTAGAGTGCCCAGAAAATCTGACTATTGAGTAGCTGACCAGGACCTTAAGATGCTTTCAGACTGAGTTTTATGTGTCAAGAGGAGAGAGATTTTGTCTGCCTAAAAAACTGAGGAAATTTCCTCCTTAATCCTCAAACTGAGCGTTCCACCCATACCGGACGAGCAGATTAATGCCATCAAGATCCACTGTATGGATTTACAAAAAGTTTCACCTAAAGTATTTTTTTGCAAAGTATTTTTATAATTGTATACCAAAGCTGCTAATTTCAGTCATGGTTGGATGGGATCTACACTTTGTAACCTC